>CM070726.1:12831304-14060431 GCA_036346275.1 Otatea glauca
TTGTAAAATGTCAATGCATAAATATCTAAGGTGAATAAAATTTCGAACATCAGATACTAATCATGGAAGTTCTGCCAAGAGAGTTAGAAGGAAACATTATTTCATAAGTTAAGGCCAGAAGACCTTACCACAAATATGATACCACAAATATGATAACAAAATATTTCATAGTTCAGGTAACAATATATTAATTAACAAAATATGATATATACCACAAATATATCAATAAGTGTTCAGCTAGAAACCACATTATTTCGTAATTCAAACAAGAAAACCTTATAGTTTTTTCATGTCTTCCATCATATGTGCCATAGCTTCCGCAATAGAGGCTTCTCGGTTCTCTTTGAAGTTCCATAACTCGATGATAAAGGCCGATTTGCTTGACACCAATAACCGATTGATCTTCAGTCGTATCTCTCAATCCCTACAAATTAAAAGCGATTATGTTGTTGTGAGAAGGACAGTAACAACATTGAATTCAGTATTAGAAACCTTCATATTACCTCTATAAGCTTAGCTTTAGCTTCTTCCAGCTCTGTATTCGCTCTGCGTTCCTTACTGATGAGTGTCGTGTTAAGGGATTTGATATCTTGCAAGCGAACATCCATGTCTTTCAGTTCTTGTTTGATCTCACAAATCTTTTCTCATTATCTCGATTTCCCCTTCGCTTGTTCGATCTCCACTTGAGTTTTGTTTAGTTTCTAACAGCTTTTCCATGTCTTTAATTACCATAAATATATTATAATGAATTAGGTGTTTACTTGATACAAGGATGCAAGATAGAGATGTACACGTACATAAGTTTCAAACATATTATCACCTAGTATAGGCACAAAAGAGGCATTGAACATTGAATACATAGTAGCTCCAAAACATCAATCCTTGTGTGATATAACAAGTTTAATGTTGAATTCTAGATTATATGAATTTTATGTTCTTATATATATAACTCAGGTCTAGCTAGCAAACTAATGAGGCATTAAAGCTTGCTAAGCTATATATATGTAGCTTGCTAAGAATTTTATATTTGACCTCTCATGAATCCTATATATCTAGTTTTGTTCAACCATCATGAATCGCCTATATGCAGCCTAGCTCATTCCTTCTAAGCATTATTCACAAACATCATTAATTCGCAAACTCAAAATGGTTTCCCTAGTCAAGCATATCGGTTTCCCTAGTCAAGCATTTGAGCTACAATTCTTTAGTACGTACAACCTCATTCTTTCTAAACATCATTCACAAAGATTATTCACAAACATCTTCACAAACATCATTCACAAATGTCATTTACAAACACAATAACATAGTCAAGCATATTGGTTTCATACGTACAACTCACCGACGGAGATGAGGAGGAGGTGCGCGCTCGCGGACGAGGAGGTAGCTGATGGGGAGGAGGAGGTGCTCGCAGACGAGGAGCTAGCCGACGGGGAGGAGGAGAAGGAGGTGCTCGCCGATGGGGAGGACGAGAAGGAGGTGCTCGCCGACGGGGAGAAGTAGGTGCTCGTGAAAGTCGTCGGGGAGGAGGTCGCCGAGAAGGAGGATTGCCGGTGGCTAGGGTTTGCAGGAGACGAAACGCATGGATCTGGCGCTACAAATTCTATTGGTATGGCTATATAGGGGTCTTAGGTCATATCACAGACGGTTCCTAGTTAGAACCGTCTATGATATTACCTTATCACAGACGGTTCCTAGTTAAAACCATCCGTGATATGATCACAGACGACTTTTAACTAGAACCGGCTGTGATATGACTGACGGTTCATAAATAGAACCGTCTGTAATTAAATCACTAACGGTTACACTAGAGAACCGTCTGTGATATTTGTCATAATAGACGGTTTTTTGAAATCGTCTGTGAAGAGGAGTCTAATATAAACCTTTCTGTAGTAGTGTCAAGACCCTCAACCTGAGAAAAGCCCTGTGCAACTAGCCTAGCCTCGTTGCGAATGACAACCCCATCCTCACTCTGCATGTTTTTGAACACCCACTTGGTCCCAATGACATTATAACCAGATGGGGGCTCGACAAGCTGCCATACCTTGTTCCTTTCAAAGTTCTCAAGTTCCTCATGCATAGCATTAATCCACGATTCATCGGATAATGCATGAGAAACATCCTTCGGCTCAAAGGAGGCAACAAAGGCAGAGTGGAGGCAGAATCGACAAACTGATTTTGAGCGAGTGACCGCTCAAACAGATCACCAATGATCCGATCGGTGGATGAGCTTCTGGATATGACAGGAGGACCAAAAGCGTAGTGGCCTCTACCTCATGCACGTAAGAGGTAGGAGCAGAGCCACTCGGCCAAGGAGAGCTCAAGGCAAGGGTGGTCTCCCGAGGTGCGTAAATGGAAACAGGAGGCACCTTAGGTGTAGAGGGGACTGATCCGGTGGAACACCATCATCTCCATCATCCTTATCTTCTACAAAGATGGTCTCGGAGGGATAAGAAGAGCTCAAACATCGTGTCTAGCTCTGGGCTAGCCTCATCAAAGGTCACATCATAGGTCTCTATGATCCTATGTGCATCAACACCTGCACTATAGCTACGAGAAGAAGTCGAGTAACCTAGAAAGATACCATCGTAAGAGCGAGACTCAAACTTATCTAGGTTACTGACTTCAAGATAAAACACTTGCAACCAAAACGCGAAATGAGACACACCGGGCTTTCGCCCATACCTCAACTCATAAGAAGTGCGATGCAAATGTGCTCTCAAAAACACGCGATTAGAAATATGGCAAGCGATAGCTATAGCCTCACCCAAAACTTCCTAGGAGTATCTTGACTTGTCTAGCATCGTCCCGCCATCTCAACGAGTGGTCCTGTTCTTCCTTTCCACTACGCCATTCTGCTGAGGGGCGAGGGAGAAGAGAACCGATGCTCTAAACTGCACTCCACACAAAACTCTCAAAGTAGGAATTCTTGAACTCCGTGCCATTATCACTCACAGATAGCTCAGAATGCACCGGGAGCTCAATAGACAACCTCTTGATCAAACCCACAAGTGAGAAAAGTCTCATCCTTCGAGGCCATGAAGAATACCCAAGAGTATCTAGAAAAATCATCAACGATGACAAGAACATACCACTTCCCTCCTGCTTGATGCACTCTAGCCGACCAACAAAGTCCATATGTAAAAGCTGTCACGGTGCATCACCATCACTACGGTGATTGGAGGATGAGAAGTCAGAACCATCTTGCCATGTCGGCAAGGAGAGCAAACTAAGTCTTTGACCATCTTGAGTTTGGGCAAATCCCGAATGAGATCGTGGTGCTAACTCAGTCAAATGATCAAAACCAATGTGACCAAGTCTCCTATGCCGAAGGAGAGATCACGGACTCGAAGCAATCAAACATCAAGAGAGTCTCCGTAAGAAGCGTAAAAATCAGCACGAAAGACTCTCCCAAATATAGAAATCCCAAAACTAACCCTCCCGATGAATCAAGGATTCTACAGCATTACTCTTGAAGTTTACCTCGAAAGAGTCATCGATAAGTCGAGAAACAGAGAGCAGATTGTATTGCGACTTACTTACTAAGGCAACATCTTTAAGAATGAAATTTTGGTTAATGCAGATGGTACCTTTAGCAATGACTCTACTCAAGATGCATCCCCAAAAGTGATTAACTCATCACCGGGCTCGGACTAGGAAGAGAACCAACGAGAATCTCCGGTCATATGACGAGAACAACCGAGTCAACAATCCAAACATCGCCGTTCCCCATCCGACGAACCTGATCAAGAAACAAGAGAGAAAGATGGCTCAAGATCGATAGAGTGAAGACTTAGGAACCCAATCTTGAACCATACGACACCTCAGTACCAACCACGTAAGAAGATCGACTCGAGTGTCTCTCTGACGCCAACTCTAACAAGATCGAGTAACTCTAGTAGATGATCTAGGAGCTGGAACTGGGTTGGCACGCCGTGGTGCAAAAGCCGGACCATCCCAGTAAGGCTGCCTGGATCTCCTACCAGAAAACACCTCATGCCGCTGATATCTACCTCGATGGGAAAAATGAGGAATATCAAGAGGACGGCGGAAAGAGTGACTACGAACAGCTCCAGGACTAAAACTCGAAGAACTTGCATGAAAACCAAGTCCTAGACGCTGCCCAAAAACAGGCGACTCTCTAACCTGTCTAGAAGCAGTGTGTGTCTTAGGAGCACTCAAAGTCTGGGGATGACCCTGAATACCCCTAAGAGCAGCAACACGCTCACGCCAAGTGATCTTGGCGCGCCTGAAGCAGAAATCTACTAGGTGACCATCCTTCTTACAGAAGGTGCATGTGTACTTCGCCTTGCTAGAGGCAGAAGCAATAGGAGTAACATCCTTCTAGTCAGAAGTCCTATGGACAACCCCAGCAGATCTAAACACGGTGGTACTCACTCTGGGAGCTACCACAATCTCACCACTCTTGGAGCCGTGCACAATGGTGGGAGGATGCGCCCGAGCGTGCTCCAAGGGATCAAATCCTAGACCTTGATTGAATCTACTAATTTTTGATTGGTCTAGAATAAGATTGAGCTTCTTCTTCCCTCCAACAAACTTCTCGAGAGTGCTCATAAGATACTGGCAATCTCGGAAGAAAGAAGCACAAGAAGAATAGGGGGAAGGAGAGGAAGAAGAAGAACCAGAAAGAGAAGATCTCTCAGCACGTGCTTTTTGTTCCCTTAGCACGGCTGCCTCAATCTTGAGGGCCTCACAAGAAACGCAAGTAGCATCTCTAATCCTAAGGGTTTGGTCTTTTAACTTCTTCTTAAGCTCGACATGGATTTGATCCACATCATCCTTAACCCCAACACACAGCAAGCAACCAGTTTTTGACTTAACTAGTAAGTCCTTAGCAAGTTGATCACACTTGACATTCAAAGCATCATTGTCAAGTTTTAGTTGCCTCTGACCCTCACATTAGCCGATCGGGTCCTTAGAAGCATGCAATTCAAGTTCATCATTTCTAGCGAAAGCTTTCTAAGGTGTTCGCCATGGCATCAATTTCGCAAGCAATTTAGGGCAATTAGCACATGATGGAGTGGAGTGAGCATGAAGAAAACTAGCCTCAACAGAATAGCATCAATAGAACTAGTGCTAGCATTCTTCAACCTAAGACCATCAAGTTCAAGAAGCACACTATCATGTATGGTCCTTAGGTTCTCCAACTACACAAGAATAGCATCACACAAAGAGCAATCATCGTGACTCGGGAGGAGAAGATCTAAGTGAAGCTAACTCCCGAGTCAAGGTACCTACTTCCTTCTCAAGCTCAGTATACCTAGCTCTAGCTCTAGCATGAAATTTTCCTAATTTGCGTAAAGCTTCGTTGAGCTGGTCATAGGAGGGTACCTCATCCGTCGTCAGAGAGCTCGAGTCGCTGATATCGTTGGTGTCGGCCATGAAGCACATGCCGAGAAGTCATCGCCGCCTTCTTCTCTTGCTGATCATCCTCGCCTCGCCGCTCCATGTCTCCGTGTCGGAGAGGTTGATGTCGTCAAACGCGGCGAGGACGCGTGGAAGAGCTTCTTGTTCTTGGAGAAGTTGTGGTACTTCTTCTCGTCTTGCGAGTTCACGAACCGAGGCTTCTTGTTGCGGTTCTTGTCGGTGTAGTCGTTCTTGCCCGAACCGCCAACATCGTTCTTGCCCTTCTCCGCCTTGGGACAGTTCGCCCGAATGTGGTTGGGGCCACCACACTCAAGCAGTGATCATGCCACCTCTCTTCCTCTCTCTCACCCTCTTGTATGCATGAGAAAACTTGCGGCGAGAAGAGCAAGCTCATTTTCCGAAATTTTTCCAGCTTGGTCATCGCTTAGCTCGCAAAGGGCGGAAGAGAGAAACCAATAGAAGGATCGGAAGAAGAAGATCCAATGGGATCGGTGACCAAAGCCATCGATGAGCTTTCGTCTTCCGAGAGGCGACATCGATCTCATGAGTCTTGAGGCGGGAATAAAGCCCGTCAAGAGTCGAGTCGATAAGTCGGTGGTGTCCTTGATGGTGGTCACCTTCATCTCCCAAACTCAAGGTCGAGTGCGGTCAAGAAATGCCGAGCATTGTCCGAGTCGGGTATATGCAACCAACTGCTCGGAGGTCACTCAAAATCTTTGTAAATCGACCAAAACACTCGTCGAGACTCTCACCAGCGCGTTGATCAAACTTGTTGTACTCGCGCTTGAACGAATCTGCCTCACGCCTTGATTTGAGTAGAGGCCTCATGGTAAGCATCGAGGGTTACCCAAATCTCGTGAGCGGAGCGAAGGTGAGATATCCTATCATACTCACCGCGGCTAAGAACCTGTATGAGAATGTTCCTTGCCTTAGCATTCGCCTCAACGTCAACTATATTGATGGCCGTGACATTTTCATCAGCAGGAACCTCATACGGGAGTTTCACCTTCTGCCATATCAGGTAGCCCTGGGCAATGATGTATGACTCCATCCGGGACTTCCAAAAAGGAAAATCAACTCCATTAAAGATGGGAGGCTTGGTGGAATATTTGTCCGTCGCCATGGCTCTTGAGACCGGTCAAGATCTATGGAAGAGCAAAACCGGCTCTGATACCAATTGAAGGACCGAGATGGCGAACAAAGGGGGGGTGAATGGTCGCAAATTAAATTTCCCCCAAAATACTCCAACAAAAACCTCGGCAAGATCGCTCAAAGGAAATCGTGAAAAACCTGAAAAACTAGACAACTATGTGTACCCCAAGCTTGCATGGATAAGTACCATAAAATATGTGGGGGTTTTTGAGTCACAATACTGGTTGTCTAGTGTCCAAGATAAAGAGGAATCAATCAAACTCTTGCTTTTAGAAAGGACATCAATTCAAATCACAAAAGTCACTTTCAGAAAAGCAAAAGCAGAATTTCCAGAACTTGTCCTTAATTTGCATAGGAGGTTGGTGGGTTTCTTCGGCTCACACAATTTTGATACTTTTTCTCCCTATGAGCATCACAGTCTTGAAGAACTCCACCAAATTTCTCCTCAAAAAGCCTTACAGCAAAAACAGGAAAAATCGAAGAACACAGTCTGGTCAAGAACTTCGAGCAGAAAGTTTCGGGCTCGGTTTTCACCTGATGACGCCCAAACGGTGCAACAAGTGAACTCCAAAATTTTTTTGCAAGTGTATTTCAGAGTCCCGCACCGCCTCCAAGAAGAATCACTTGAAAACAATTTTTCTAGATTTTTATAGAAATCAATCACGGACTGCTGTGCGAAGAACAAGTTCTGAACAAAATTGAAACTTGAAAGAAAAGATGTTCTCTACTCAATCCAAGAGTGCAAAAGAGATGTAAAACCATATGAACACACTCAAAACATCCAAGACCAGCAGCATTTAGAAGGAGGGGAGGCAAATCCAAATTACATGAAAGTAAATTGCGAGAATGTAATTGCGGGAAAGTAAATGCTGAATTTAAATTGCGTAAATTAAAGACATAATCTAAATGCGCAAAATAAATTCAGAGGTGGATGGATAAAACTTTCATTTCTGGAAGGAGAGGTTACAAAGCCTCACTTTCATGTGGGCAAAGCTCAAAAGAGCATTCACAAACCTCAAAACCTTCAAGGGAAGGAGGCTACCCCTCCACCCCTATTTATACTACTCTTGGGCCACCTACCACCCTTGGATGAGTCCCTCAACCATAGAGCACTCATCTAAGGGCTAAGATTAACCCATACACACAAACCATGCAAGGGCTAACCCAAAACCCACACACATACCGGGTTTTCTTGCACGGTTTTCAAAGCATACTACCGAGACCCACTAACCTATCAACTAGACCTCAATCCGACGGCCCTCATTGATCCACGCGGCATCTAGCTAGCATAAACTCCTTTCCTTGTCTTCTTGACTTGCCCAGATTCCGTCTCCGATCATCTTCCGACGATCTCCCAACCATCTGGACTACCGACGCTCCTCGCCTAGTCCTGGTCATCCTTCGCCTCACCATGACCTAGCACCGTCGTCCTGTAACCATCAAAAACAAGGAAACTCCTCACATAGCAATGCCCACAAAGATGTGCAATAAACCATCCAACTCATCACTACCGCGTCCCATACGACCAGATCGCCACTCTGGCAGAGACAACTCAAATTGCTTCATTTTGAAAATCAATCCAAATCAAACTCAAACTTGACCACACCTTGCTCAAATAAAGTCAAATACTCATCACAAACATGGATGGACCTCCACGTGGTCCTTCATAATCCCAACCGTACACATCAAAATCTAACAGTCACGATTCAATCTAATCATAAACAGAGAAGGGCTACGTGGACTCACCAGAACCGAACGATGTAGATCGAACGGTAGGCGGGGGTTGGCGAGGTCGACGACAGCGCAAAAGGAACAGGTCGCCGGAGCTGAGGAAGATGAGGACGTCGGCGGCGTTGCAGAGCGTTCCCGGCGTGAAGAAGTGTCGCGTTCGACGCGTCTCGGCGAGATCGTTACCCCGGTGACCTCGGCAACGGCGGAACGGGACCGACGGCGAAGCAAACGGCGAAAAACATAGGCGGCGCAAAAGAACAACTACGGCGAGCTCTCCCGTGGTCTCTAGATCTTCTCGACGTGCGTGAGAGGAGTCAAAAGGCGTGGCGTTGAGTCCTCTGCAGAATGCGCTCACCAAGACGGCTTAAAGGGCCTCGACGTGCGCGAAACTGCCGGCGAAAATCACAGCCATCAAAGCCCACGTCCCTCCAGCGATCTCGTGGGGACGAAGCGACGTGGCGCAATCCCGCGCGTCCGTGCGACGATGATCCGAAGGCGCACACGCAAGGGCGACGTGGCGCAACGGCAGCCGCTGGATCTCAATCGGATGGCTTGGGTGCGAGGCGGTTAGGGTTTGCGGTGAGTGGTCATGGCGCGCGCCAAAGAATGGGCTTGGCCATTCTTGCTCATAGCCGTTTTTAAAACCTTTTTCATTAAAAATAATTCTAGAATTCAATTAAATCATTTGGGGCTTTTAAAATAGTAGAAAAATTTTAGAAAAATTCCAGAAAATACTTTGAGCTATTTGGAACTCAATTAAAATATTTGCAATACAACTTTGCAAAAAAATTTCCATTATTTAATTGTTTTCAAGAAAGGCCATATTTGAATAAATCCAAATAAATTTCAATAAATTCCCAAAAATTCTCAAAAATAAAAAATATTCCAAAATTTAAATTAGAGCAAAATTTAGGGTGTTACACGAAGCAACCAGCTCTGACGCAGCAAGAAGACAACAATGTACCGGTAGCTGCACAACAGCGAACACGGGTGTGTTACAACTGCCACAAGGAAGGCCATTATGCTAATCGATGCCCACAGAGAAGGCAATCTTTGTCCATGGCCATGGACGCTCCAGAAGTTACCTCAGTCAAGTTCATAACGCCAAGAGTGAGTAGTAAAGTCGCAAGAGAAGTTTGTACGGAGAATCAGTTGAAGAAGAGGCGTCTGAAGGAAGACACTACCTTAGTCGACGAATGCTCAAGGAAGAGAGGTGGACCTAAGCTTTGTTACACCTGCAATAGTCCTGGGCATTTTGCTAACAATTGCCCTCATAAGGAAGTGATCGCACCAGTGCAAGTCAATCTCAATTTCTCAAAAACTTGGCGCCAATGCCAATCGAGGAAGTTTAGATCGATGATTTTATCCTATGCAAGTGTCATACCCTCGTTTGTAAAAGAAAAGTGACTAGTGATGAATTCCATGTAAAGATTTTCTTGCCTAAATAAATAAAGTAAAGATGGTTGAGAGGTTGATTCGTGAAGTGTTGGAATAAAAGCATTAATGATAAAGGATGTTTCTGAGTATTCACCTATGTTGACGGTTCACCTGAAGATGTTGCGTGTGCAATGATGATCAGTTCAGTGGTGTTTGTAAAGCTTGTCAGCCCGAGGAATTATCATTGTTAGAAAATATAGTATTACTTGATCTAACCTAGAATGTTATGGAGTTAAGCTGCTTATTGTCAGAGAAAAGTTCCTAGTGAATGGTATTGGATATCAGACCCGAGATGCTAATCCTGAAGTGAATTGTTCGTCCGGACATAAGGATGTCCTGGAGTTTGGTCGAAGAGTGGTGTCAGCTAAAAGCCCTGAAAGCGGGAAAATGGAATTTCAAGCGACTGTAGATCTTGGTGGTCAGTTGATGATTAATAGGTTGGAATCTGTCAGCTTGGAAGATGTGCTAGTTGTAAGAGAATATCCAGATGTGTTTCCTAAGAATCCCACCAGATCGAGAGATCAAGTTTGTTATTGAGTTAGTGCCTGGTACAACGCCAAAAGTAAAGAGACCTCATCGAATGCCTATTGATGAGCTAGTTGAGATGAAGCAGCAGATTGAAGAGTTGTTAGAGAAATGTTTCGCTAGAGCCAGTTGTCACCATAGGGAGCACCTGTTCTGTTTGAAGATGGGAGCTTAAGGATGTGTATCGACCGTTGAACATTTAATGAAGTGATGATTAAAAGGGTAAGTATTCGCTGCCCAGGATCGTAATTTGTTTGATCAGTCAAAAAGGAGCTGGAGTGTCCTCAAGGACAGATCTTCGATTGAGTTATCATCAGTTAAGAATTCGTGCAGAGAATGTTCTTAGGTCAGAGTTTTCTACGCATTATGGACAGTATGAGTTTACAGTTGTGTCTGCTAGAATGATCAATGCCATTACAGAATTTATGAACATGACGAATGGAGTTCCATGGGAAATTTGGTCAAGCTGTTGTGGTGTATAGGTGGGATGTTTTTGTTTACTTCAAGTCAAAAGGAAAGTATGCAGAACAAGTTGGGATTAGTTTTGGAAAAGTTGCTAGACCAATGGCTGTATGCTATGTTTAGCAAATGTGACTTTTGGAAGGAGAAAGTTGAATTTCTTGTCATGAGATGACTGCTAAAGGAGTTACCGTGGATCCAACCACAAGCGATGTTACGTGGGAGCAACCGAGACCGCTTAGGCAATTAGGAGAAGAAGTTTGCATGGATGCCGCAGTACAAAAAGAGTTTTCTGTGATTGAAGAAACGTTTGACAATAGCACCTGTCTTAGTGTTGCCAGATGTGCAAACACAGTTTTGATATATACTATGATGCCTCAAGACAAAATCTTGGATGTGTGTTAATGCAGAAAGGCAAAGTTGTTGCCTATGCGTCAGGGCAGTTGAGGCCACATGAAGAGAACTATGCTACGCATGAATTGGAAATTGCTACTGTAGTGCATGCTTTGAAGTTATTGCGTCATTATATTATTGGAGATATGTACAGACTATAAGAGTCGAAGTGCAGACCTTAATATGGAACGAAGAGGATGGTTGGTGTTGATTAAGTATTATAAGGCTGGGATCCGTTACCATCCTGGTAAAGCTAATGTGGTATCCGATGTCTTAAGTCGTAAAGGCCAGAGTGCCAATACACCAATATCAAGGGATCAATCGAAATTGTGCAAGAGTTTCAAAAGTTGAAATTAAAAGTGGTTTCAAAAGGATTTATAGCTGCTTTGGAAGTTAAGCCAATGCTTGAAGATCAGATCAAGGTGGGTCGAAGGATGAAGGCTTAGCTGAAAATTTTATCGTAGATGACCAAGGAACCACACAGTTTAAAGGTCGAAGATATGTATCGAATAAGAAAGAGCTTAAGCAGTTGATTTTGGAAGATGCTCATGATTCTAAGTATTCAATTCATCCAGAAAAGTGCTAAGATATATCAAGGTCTCAAGGAAAGGTTTTGGTAGCCTAAGATGACGCGTGAAGTTGCTGAAAATATCGCTTTGTGTGACGTATGCTAGAGAATGAAAGCAGTGCGTCAGAGATCAGCAAGTTTGTTACAACCGGTGCAGAGCTCTGAGTGGAAGTAAGAGGCAAATCAGTAATAAAATACCTGGCGTTGAGAATGGTCGAGAATCCAGAAGTGATATGTTGAGAGCTTGTGCATTAGCTTATGCCACATCTTGGGATAAATGTTTGCCATATACAGAATTCAGTTACAATAATAGTTATCAAGCTAGCTTGCAGATGTCACCGTTTGAGGCGTTGTATGGACGTGCTTGTGGTACTCTGCTGAATTAGAATGAAACAGGAGAGCGTTTGGGTTTGGGCCAGATAATTTTAAGGAGCCAGAAAATCAAGTTGCCATGATTAGGGAGAGGTTAAAGATAGTGCAGTCAAGGCAAAAGAGCTACGCTGACAACCGACGCCGAGAATGAGTTTCGTGCCAGATGATTATGTGTATCTCAGGGTTACCCCTCTTAAGGGTGTTAAAAGGTTTCACGCTAAGGGGAAGCTTGCATCAAGATATGTTGGTCCGTTCAAGATTTTGAGCCGTCAAGGAGAGGTTGTTTATCAGATGGAGTTGCGGTAGTCAATGGCAGGAGTGCACGATGTGTTTCATGTGTCGCAACTTAAGAAATGTCTCAAAGTACCAGCAAGAATAAACCCCGTTGGGCGCAATAGAGCTGCAGGAAGATTTGACTAACAAGGAGCAACCAGTCAGGATTTTGGATGTTATGGAGCGCAAGACTAGGAGCAAGTCTATTCGCTTTTGCAGAGTTCAGTGGAGCAACCATCCTGAAAGTGAAGCAACTTGGGAGCGTGAAGAGGATTTGAAGTCAAAGTTTCCAAACCTATTCCCAAGTTAACTCTGAATCTCGGGGTCGAGATTCTGTTAAGGGGGAGGTTTGTAACATCCCAAAATTTGTATTTAATATTATTTTATTGCTATTTAGGCATTCTGTGATTTTCTGGAATTTATTGAATTTATCTGGATTTATTTGAATTAATTTCAAATTATGTATATTAACCTTTTGTGAAAATTAATTAAATTTAAACAAGTTTAATATATGGTTTTGCTAAAACAATTTTATTTGAGCTCAAAATGTCTCAAAGTATTTTTGAGAATTTTCTTGGATTTTTCTTGGTATATTTATTGCCTAAAGCTAATTAAATGAATTTCTATAAATTTTTTTAAAAGGAAAATACGGGGAAAATAGATGTAACAGTATTGGGCCGGAACCTAATACTGTTCTCGCAAGGCCCGTCATGGTGCGGCCCAGTCTTTTCACGCCGTCGGCCCATTTTCTAGAGGCATGGATGCTCACCGTCGGATCAAGGATCGGTGGCTGAGATTTGATGTCAAGCATCTGGAAACCCTAGCGCCGTGGACCGCAGGATCAAGATCAAGCGGCGCTAGTTAAGTCGGTGCGTTTAGGGTAAGTGAAGATCTCATCCGTTGTTTTGGAAATGGATAGATCCGATCGTGCCGCGTCAGGTCGCATCTTGGCCGTTCGTTGGCGATCGGATGGTGTGTGGTTGTCGTCTCCGATCGGGACTCCGAGTCTGCCGCCAGCACGCCTTTGCCGCCGTGCGTGTCTTGGAGTCCATGTAGAGCACGAATCCCAGTGCTATAAATACCGCGCGTGCTAGCCCGAGGTTTCCCTTTGAGCGCTGCATCTGCTGGCCCAAGAATCGTCGCTGAAGTCGCCGTCTTCATCGATCGGGAGCTCGCCGTTGTTCCTTGCTGCGTCTCCGTCGGGTTCGCCGTGTTTTCGTAGCTGTCCGGTGTTCGTTCGCCGCCGTTGAGGACAGATCTGGAATCCCCGCAGCGAGACGCATCGGTTCCGGGTATTTTCGTCGTCGTTTGGTGGCCAAAGCGCCGTTGGGCTCGCCTTCGTCACGGTCTCCGGCGACCGCGCCACCAAGCTCGCCTCGGACCTCGCGATCTCTTGTAGCCGTTGAATCTCAGATCGAGCGCGTCAGATCTCGCCACGTGGAGTGCATGTCGGTAAGCCACGTCGTCGCTAGCTTGAGCCGTCGGATCGATGACGGAGGGCCCGGATCGCACCGCTGGTCGCGCCAATCAGACGATGCCGCGTGGCGCACGGAGCCCAAGCGCCGTGGACCGAGTCCATGGTGATCCAACGCGATTCTGTGGATTCAGTCCATGGACCGAGGCCACGTGGCAGCATCTAGTCCTCTCGGGTCACGGCTGACGTAAGCATGACGCAATAAATCTATTTTTTAGTATAAAAATAATTCAGTTTATTTCGAATTTCCTAATTTATGTATTTTCAGTATTTATTCAAACTTCAAAAGGCTATAACTTTTGTATTTTAACTCGGATTTGAGTGATTCGATTTTCTAAAAATTTATAAAATTGAGATCTATTTAATGGTGAATTTTATTTGATTTTTGGAGTTCATTTTATTTCTGTTTTGGTATTTATTTGCTTTTCTTCTTCGGTACGCGTAGACGTTGAATTGTGCGACGCTTCTAAGGAAGATTCAACAACTCAAGATCAAGTTCCAAATCAAGACCAGAACCTATTCCAAGGCAAGTTGTGCTTTGATCATGTTGAACCCATGTTTATAAAATTGCTATATTCGTTTTACCCTATTGCATATTATTTCAAGTGTATAGTTGTTTCAAATTAAATTGGGCTTAGCTAATATACCAGATTGATTT
The DNA here is from genome assembly GCA_036346275.1 of Otatea glauca. Taxonomy (NCBI): domain Eukaryota; kingdom Viridiplantae; phylum Streptophyta; class Magnoliopsida; order Poales; family Poaceae; genus Otatea; species Otatea glauca. The sequence goes on from CM070726.1 coordinate 12,845,735, forward strand.
ATACCCTACCTTGTCATTGTATGCCATGATCTATTGTCACCCTAGATTGGTTTATTATAGTTGGTTAGTATTGATAATCAACATGGGATGGTTAGACTATATTAGTTGCTTAGCCATGCCACGTCATCACATGTGTTTGAATCATTGATAAATAATCTTGACTAATGGAATATGGAACAATGTTATGAACTTGTGTATCATGTGAGATCACACGATGAGATTGAGTTGTTTGTGGCGAGTCATGTCACGCAACGATGTTGAATTGTTGATGGCACGTGGTGCTTGGTAATCAACCTGGGTGATAATCACTTAGATTGGGGCAAGTGACAAGGGGCGAGTATGCTAAGGTGGGCCCGATGGGCAGAGGGTATGTGGATGTCTTGCCCTGATTACTTTAAGGACTTAACCTTGCAAGCCTTTGACCTGAGTTAGTCATGCAACCACATGTCTGGTATGGGCTAGCCTAGCTGAGTAATTTGCAATGTCTTAACTTTGGTACTACCGTGGTCGGTGTGAGTTCCCGAGTTATGGAGTAATTCACATGGCGCAAGAGGGGGGCCCTGGATGTGGTAACCAGTCCCACCAGTGTTGAAACTTTAGCGGGTGGTACCGGGTTAAGCCAAAGCATTGTAAAGGCTTTGTCATGATCTCTCCGCCGACACACCAAAGGAAGTGTGTTGATTGCATGGCACCAAGAGACGACCATGCCGTGTGGGTAAAGTGCATAACCTCTGCAGTGTGTAAAACTATTCGGATAGCCGTGCTCACGGTATTGAGCAATGCTCGGGAATTACAGTTAAGGGTTAGCTTAAATAATTGGACAACTTGGTTGGGATGGCAGAATGCCATGTGGAAGATGGAAATTGATTTAGGATTGGAAACTTGGTTTACTTCAGAAATGCTGATTCTATCTATTATTGTTATTTGTTTTACAATCTTTGCAATCTATTTATTGTATTTGGTCATAAATGTTGCTTTGTTGCAAAATAGCCATGAGAGCCTATCCTTTGGAATAAGCCTTGCATTTAGCTATGTCAGAATTGCATTCTGTGCACAACTTGTTGAGTGCTTTAAGTACTCACCCTTGCCAACAATAACATCACCGGTTGAAGAGTCTACATCAATGCGAAGGAAGATTCCGGAGGAGACGAATGTTTAGGCGCAAGCCTTGTCGATTACCCGTGGTATCTTGAGGGGTTGTCTACGTTTTCATTCATTGCGCAGCTTTAAAATGTTATTCAGCCTTGCAAGGCATAGTCATGTAAGTTGACCATAAGGTCATTCAACTAGTAGTATATATATCATATGACGTCTTTCATAATATTTCCGCTATGTATGATTGTGATATTTACTGATGTTGAGCCTGTGTGCACTAGCGTGATCCTGGACTAGTGCGGTATACACAGAGGGTCCGGATTTGCATATTCAGGTCCTGACAACGGTCGTGATCATGCCACGTTGGCTCATCCAAATCTGCCACGTTGTCGGATCCCGTGCTTCTCGGAGTTAATTTCTGTCTCGTTTCGTGCACGCTGAGGCCATATTTAATGTGCCGCTGTCACCTCTGTGTTGCGCACCCCGAGACGCATCCGTAGCACTAGCGCACACATCCCGAGTTGCCACTGTTCACCCGCAAAAGCTCCTCGTAGTTGCACTTGGTGCCATTGTGAGTTTTTGCCTCGTTTCGCCGCCGCCGGTCCGCTTCCGCCGTCGCCAAGGTCACCGGAGTGTCGTCCTGACCGAGCCGCTTCGAACGCTCCAGAAGACGTTGCCGAAGACCCTTGGAAATGCCGTCGGCCGTGTCATCGTCATCGTCTCTAGCAAGCCTTCACCGCCGCACGCCATCGCCGAGCACCGAAGCTTGAGTTCTGTTGGATCTGCAACCAGCGGTAAGGATCAAGCCACGTTGCCATATCTACAGTAAACAGCTCTGTCTGTCGTGATCGTTAGATTTTGATCATGCAGTTTAGATCTCGCCATGTCATCATTTATCGCTCCGTCTACCGCTGCCGTTGGATCCACGTCGGTCGGTTCTGATTGTACCGCGTGTCCCCTACTGATGTCGCTGTGTTATCAGGTCTGGCACGTTGGATTCAAACCGAAAGGTTGAGATCGCACCGCGCGCTGGGCCAATCCCGTGCTGTCGCGTGTCGCTCAGAAACTGAGGCGTCACTGTCGCCAGTTTTGCTGATGTCATCACCTTTGATCTCTGCCGTTCGATCTGAAATGAATGGTCGAGATCATCGCCGCTGCGTGTTTTATCGCGTCCGTTGAATCTGTGCCACGTGTCATCAATCCAATGGTGCCATGTGTGTGCTTGTCTCAGCCGGTGCACGGGCATAGTCCCACCGATCCACCGTGGACTAGCGCCGGCCGTGGATCGAGTTCATAAACCGTTGACGTGTGTCGCACCGTGCTTATGCCGCGTGTCAGCACCCAATTGGGCCACGTGTCCGCTGACGTCAGCATGACGTCATATTTAATTTTTTTGAAAAATAATTAGCCAAAAATCATATTCGAAGCTGACATCAGCATGACATTATAAATGCTATTTTCCAGTGTAAAAGTAATTCGGTTAATTCGGTTTTTCTATTTTTCATAATTATCTTTTATTCCAAAATTTGAATAGCTATATCTTTTGCATCTGAACTCTGATTGAGGTGATTCCAGTTTCTAAAAATTTGTAAAATCATGCTCTATTTAATGGTGAATTTTATTTAATTTTTGGAGTTGATCTTGCTCTCTATATTTAATATTTATTGCTTTCTCGCTGGTTACATGTAGACGTCGAGTCGCCCGGTGAGTTTGTGGTTGAGGAGGCAGCACCCGAGCAAGGTCCAGAGTAGGAGTCAGAGCTGTTCGAAGGCAAGTTGTGCTTTGATCATGTTGAACCTATGCTTTAAATATTATATTGTTTTAAAGTATTATATATTAAATTCAAGTATCGTTGTTTCAAATATGTTGGGATTAGTTATTGTCCACCTTGAGTTACATCCACCTTGTCATGTCATATGTCGTATCTCATTTGTCACCCTAGAATGGTTTAATATTAATTGGTAGCTATAATTACCAATGTGGTTAGTTAGAACGCAAGTAGAATGCTTAGTCGTGCATCGGGTCATATTTATGGAACATATTTATTAATTTGTGTGTTGGGTGTTTTCACACAATGTTGTTGTTATTGATGGCACGTTGTGCATGGTAAGTCAATCGGGGTGGTAAAATGATTTAGATTGAGGCAAGTGGCATGTATTTGTGGTGGGCCAATGTGGCAATTGGGTGGTCGCATTGCTTTTTCTGATAATGGTTGGTTCATGGTTATGATGATTTTTAGTTAGTCTTGCCTTGGTCAATTAAGGACTAAACCTTGCAAGAATTTGAACTGAGTCATTCATACAACCACATGTCTGTTATGGGACAGACCTAGCTGATTAACTTGTTGAGTCTATACTTTTTTACTATTTGTGGTGGTGTGAGGCCCGGATAGTGGTAACCAGTCCTCGCACGGGTGTGCTCACATGGCGCAAGAGGAGGGCCCTGGATGTGGTAACCAGTCCCACCAGTGTTGAAACCTTAGTGAATAGTACTGGGTTTAGATAGGCTTTGGAAAGGCTTTGTTATAATCACTCGCCTTTGTGGTATATGGTTGCGCTACTACAGAACGACACATCACTATCGCTTTATCTGTGTCGGCTCTTAAGTTTTTAGGAAAAAACGATTGTGATAGATAACTTCGGAGGGGTGTTAGTAATAATCACTATCGGTTCTGAGATTATAAGTGGTTGTGATGTAGCACGGGGCATATCACAATCGGTTCTCAACTAAAAAGCGATAGTGATGTGCACGATCATCACTATCGGTTCCAACAAAAGAAGCGATAGTGATGATCACGTCCACATCACTATCAGTTCTTTTTATAGAAGCGATAGTGATGTGCATATACATCACTATCGATTCTAAGAAAAGAAGCGATAGTGATGTGCATGTGATCATCATATCGCTTCTATAAAAAGAACCGATAGTGATGACCGTGCACATCACTATTGCTTCTCGAAAAGAACCGATAGTGATGCGCACGTGCTCATCACTATCGCTTCTATAAAAAGAACCACTAGTAATGACCATGCACATCACTATCGCTTCTCGAAAAGATCTGATTCTAATGTGCACGTGCTCATCACTATCGCTTCTTTTGTTGGAACCGATAGTGATGACCATGCACATCACTATCGCTTTTTAGTTGAGAACCGTTTGTGATGTGCCTCGCTAGGTCATATATTCCACTTGCACTGAACTCTTCTCTGTTGTTGCTCCAGAGGAGATTTCTCCGTCGCCACCCGAGAAAACAGCTCATATTGTGTGGTTAGAAGCAATACTTGGGTGAGAAAATTTGAAGTCCTCATGGGTGGGTATTAAGAGGGCAAATTTGAAACCCTATATATCTTGAGGAGATCCCCCTCTTTTCGTCCTCATTTGCGGTTTTCTTCAAAATGTGAGCAATCCTTTAAACCCCTTCAATTTTGTACTAGGTAATTTCGATATATCGTGAATAAAGTTTAGGTTGCACTGGAATTGTGTACATGCTATCAGATTTCACACTCTTTATTTGACAAGCACACATCTATTTAATTATTGTAGTGTTCTCGTGTTAATATGGAATTATTGTTGCTATCATGTGATAAATGTTAGAGTTTAGGATGCTTGTTTATAAATATGCCGAATGAAATGGCATATTTATAAGCGAGCAGTCTCGAATTGTCCACGTTTTTTGGACTGTTTGAGGATATGTGGTTCGGGCAAGCTCCTGAGCTGTGTTGTACAACTTCAGAGTAGATTTCGGTAGCGTCTCCTTGGTGTTCTCCATATGCACACCCCTCTTGACCTATTGTCGAGATGTGTATATGGAGAACAGTGAAGATCTTGCCAAATTTTCATTGAGTTGTCGACGGCTTAGGAACTTACCCGAACCACATATCCTCGAATGGGATTAGGACCTAACCTATTTAGAGATTAGGAGTCATCGTTGGTACCCTTGTTTTGTTTCGTTGTAGTAAAAAGATTTGCATGCTACTGCACTAGCTATATAATTAGATTATTTGATATCATTGTTGATGTTAAAAATTTATGTCTCCTCTCAAGGGAATTTGAACCTCTAAACCAGGGAAGAAGCTAGATATCGATCAAGAGTACATTTATATATCTTGGAACATGTCCTCTATTTTGCAAAGGTAATATTAATTGAAATGATGTCTCAATATTTAAAATAGCTAGCTAGTTGTCACTCCAGTTTTTCTTTAATTTATTGTGCGAAATTTAATTGCAGATGGACCGTGAGGAATAGATGTATCAGAAAAGCCGTGTGAGTGCTGAATTTCAGAGGGGTGCTAAGGAGTTCAAAAAAATTGCAGAAGAGGACATGGTGAGGAGGGTGTAAACTTCATATATTGTCCTTGCATTGATTGCACCAATCTGAGAAGATTTAACAACACAGCTCAAATTGAGGACCACCTGATTCGACGTGGCTTCGTGAGGAATTACACATGTTGGATCTATCACGGGGAGGCAGGTAGTACCCTTCCGGTATGCAACGAAGACACGGTGGAACCGGATGACGAGTTGCAGCTTGATATGTTTGAGGAGGAGAATTTGGAGCAAATGTTGCGGGATGTGAAGGGTAATTACACAGAAAGAGAGTTTGAAAAGTTTGCATTGTACATAACTTTAGTTTCAGGCTTGGAAAACTTATGTGTACTTAAGCTCATATGTGTTTCAACATATATATATGGAGCTGTTGTCCAGCAATTACATATTGTGTAGTCTCGATGTGATGTACAATCTATATAATTCAGAGACACAGAAATGAGGCTAAGCTATATGAAATCATTTTTGGAAATTTTCAAAAAACTTGGACTTCATTTGAGAAAGTTTTGACTTTTCAACTATTGAAGGAAAATTCATGCCTAGAAAGTGAATTTTGGCATCTTTTTTCAATGCTAACTCTTTTTTGCAAAATTCTTTTTGGAAAAGATTTGTAATATCTCAAAGTATATTTCTACAAAATTTCAAATAATTCCAACTATATTTGTGAAAGTTTTTCACTCTTTGATCTAATTCTGAAAATTTAGACTTCATAGTTTGTCTGAAAGGCAATAGTGCAATGAACTACATTTGTGTCGGTTTTTCCTGAGAACTGATAGAGATAATGATGTATCAGTGTCAGTTTTATTCATAAAAGCGATACAGATATTTAAGCATCATTGATGTCGGTTTTATTTATAAAAGCGATATGGATATTGAGACACATCAGTGTCAGTTTTCTTTAAAAAAGCGATACGGATATTGAAGCATTAGTGTCGGTGTTATTTAGAAAAGCGATACGGATATTGAAGCATCATCGATGTCGGTTTTATTTATAAAAGCGATACAGATATTGAGACACATCAGTGTCGGTTTTCCTTAAAAAAGCGATACGGATATTGAAGCATCATTGTGGGTGTTATTTAGAAAAGCGATCCGGATATTGAAGCATCGGTATCGGTTTTATTTAGAAAATCGATACGGATATTGAAGCATCAGTGTTGGTGTTATTTAGAAAAGCGATACGGATATTCACTACAAGAAACAGGGAAAAATTCGTGGGCCAGAAACCCACGAATTTAGGCCAAAACCCACGAATTTAATTTAAATTCGTGGGCAAACCGTCGAATTTAGTTCACGAATTTAACTCGTCGAAATTAATCAATTAAATTTGTGGGTACCATGAATTTAAGTTAAGTTAAATGGAGTTCTTTGCCAAGCCTACGAATTTAGCGGGAATCTAAGTTAAATTAGTGTGTTGAAACCCATTTAATTTAATAGATTAAATTGTGGGCCAACGTAGCTCACAATTTAATTGCATAAATTAAATGGGCTATATAGTCCACGGTTAATCATTAAATTCGTGGGCTTAATAAACCCACAATTTAATTGTTAAATTCGTGGGCTCATGGAACCGACGAATTTATCTGGAGTGCCCAGATAAATTCATGGGTTTTTAATGACTCACGAATTTATCAGTCATTTATACACAAATGTATATATATATCCATATGCATCGCACTCAATACATATAACAACTAAAGAACAAAAGAAAAGGCAAAAAGAAAATTAAAACTAAAAATTGCTAAGCGAAGAATAAGAAGGATCATCTATTTTGTTCAAATCTGATCAAAAACACTAACACAAAAGAACAAATTAAAAGCAAAAAGAAAAGTAGTTAGCATCAGATTTTTTTTATGGCAACATATACCATTGGCAACAGTTTCATTTCCAGAGTTGGATGCAAAAGTATCAATCAAATGCAATGGCATTCAGCAGCTGGATCCAACTCTGGAAACGGGAAACTACATTGACATGACTTGTTCTGTCATTCGAAGATGAATGTGTTTCTGTCATTCATTCAGAACAAGTCACATATCAAAACCCAATATCATCATTTGCCATAGAAGTCGGAAATGAAAAAAGCAAGAAAATGACAAAAACAACTCTGAATGTACAAAATGACTGAACATATATTTGCAATAAACAAAAATACAAATGACTAGATCACAAACATATATATGCAACTCATATGGCAACATCATCAATCCAGATTTATGCATTTCAACTTAAATTATCACTATTGCAACAGATTACTCAGATTGATATATACTAAAAGAATCAACTAAATTTCCTACAGAAGCATCTGCCCATCCACTGCACATCGACTAAATTGCAACTAATGTTCCTAAATTTGAGCAAGAGGAAGGAAGGGAGGGGCAGCTAGCTCACCAAGGTCATCAAACTCCATAACGAAGTTCAAGCGAACGAAGAATTAACAAACGAGACACCAAACCTATTACCTCTACTAAAAGACTGAAACCAACCTTTTAACTCTTTAAAACTGGCTTAAAACTAAGTCACCGAAATGTACAAAAATTTGGTATGACCTCTCTAGTAAATAGGACATCCATTCAGCAGACAAAAAAACATTTGCAGTTATAATATATATATCAATCTCTCAAACCAGAAGGAGACATTCTAGCAGATCCTTAGATAATCAATCACACATCCAACGGCAATTTGTAAACTACGCAATGACGTACAACACATTACAACCGCAATAGATACAATCCGCATTCCATTACAATAAGTCGATCACAATCTATCCATCACAACAAGTCATAAAGCACAACAGTAATACACCAATCGAGCTCAATGGAATTCATGCCTCGGGGTTGTTGGAGTTGTGGGCGCTACCACCACCGCCGGCGCTGTTGAAGATGTCTTCTATGATGTCGTCGTTAGTACGTGCTGGAGGGCGTGACCCAGAAACCTGCAAGTTCAAGATTAACTTAGGTTGTGTTACAAGTAAATGTGCTAGAATCTAGTAAGTTTAGCAAGAGTTTAGTAAATAAGGCATTTAACTCTTTCCTTTCCTAAATTATGCTGATTCACATGAAACAAGTTCAGAATAGTACTATTCGACCAAGACACAATATGAGAATATCAATATGACAGGTCAAGCTAAACAAGAATAGATACTATATATAAGAACTACAACTACGAGCTAGTCAAGATATACTGTGATAATCATATGAACATCAATCTCATAGTCAATGAAGCATCAAAGTAATACTCTCTAGTATTAACAGAAGTTAACCATCTAGTTCAAGGCCAAGATTACAACTAAAATTATTTAATTCAACTTCCAAAGACCCTAATTGCATCACTGAGTATTCAAAAGATAACAAGCAGTGAAAATAGTTCAAAGAAGCAATTAAGAGTTTAGGTAGTCATTTTAAGAGTTCAAGATACCAAGTACAAATATAAAGCATTCTAAAAGGATAAACAATCAGTTGTACATGGGCAAACAACACATTCTACAAGGATGCCATATAAAGCATTTAAAACATAAGTTTACAATTCAACAAGTTGTCTTAAGATAACTTTTCAATTCCAACAAGTTAGCACAATATAAGGTTCCAAATCAAAAAGTTATTGTGAAAAGAAAAATCAAATAGCACGTAATGGGTTAATAATTTGGTAAACCATCACATATCTACAGAGCACAAAGAATGAACTTTCATAAGCACACAAGTAAACCTTTTCAAGTATGAACATTGAGATGATTTGTGCAAGGTTTAAGAAAGAGTTGCCTAAATGTCCTAAAATCGACTAAGTTTTGCGCGTATAGCTAAATTTGCTCAAGTTGACTAAGTCTGGCTCAACTTTGACAGAATTAACCTTTATTTGCCTAAATGTGATATAATTGACTAAGTTTTGTGAAGGTAGCTCAATTTGCTCAATTTTACTTGGTTTGGCTCACAATTGACAAACTTAGCTCGTTTCGTAATCTTAGAATGTTTTTGACATCCATACATGTGGTATCGTCTGAGGTGGCTGCAGGGCCCACGGGTTGAAGTACATAGGAATTCCTTGGCTTGGCATAGGTGGTGGGTACATGTAGAACGTGTTTGGAGGTTGGGAGCCCTGTAAGGCATAGACAGGTAGATTATGCCACATATAAATCATTCATTCAAATTTTGAATAACAAATTGAACCGATCCTTCTTTACCTGTGGTGCCTCTCCTGCAGAATGTGGCTGCATCTGTGGAGTGAACATGTAGAAAGGACGAGGAGGCTGGGAGCTCTGTGGATCATAGTTTGTGATATAAAGTATACATAATAGAGTTTTTAAAAATAAAGAATGCATGAGAATTTCATATAACCTGAGGTGCATCTCCTAGGGTGGTGCATCCCGATGAGGGTTTATGAAGGACGTCGGGGGAGGCTGAGCACCCTGTGATGCTTCTCCTTGTGGTGGTGGCTGCATGTGCGTAGAAAACATGTAGAAGGGAGGTGGCTGGGAGCCCTATGACATAATAGTCAAGTTTGTGAGAAACGTGATTTTACGAGCTAAGTGAATTAGAGAGTAATGAACTCAAGTATCTTTACCTGGGGCATAACAGGAGGGCGAAACACTGGCATGTTAGGTCCAAGAGATTGTGACAGTTGCTACATATAGATTGTTTGTTAGATTTTAATCACAAATGTACAATTGAGCGATTTGTTCAAAGTTGAGATTGTACCTGCAGATACATTTTCATGTATTCTGAGTCTTCTCGGCTTCTACGAGCTTCCTCTCGTGCTTGATGAGACTCTTCTCACGCTTGATGAGTCTCCTCTCGCGCTCCATGAGCCTCCTCGTGCGCTTGTGCTTCCCGTGCGGACCTCGATGAGCGAGCACTCCCCTGTGAGGAAACCGAACCTCGTGGAAGACGATCATAGTCCACAACTCCGTCCCCCATGGCCCACCTACAAACGATATATACTGAAATGTGACCATGCAACATTTTTTTTCTTAGTAGAGCGAAAATAATTAAAATCAGTTTTATTAACGAACCTCCCATGCTTTAGGGCCCCTCCAACGTGGTACAACGCTTCCACATCGACTGGCGCGGCCCTCCAATCAAACTTCGGCCCATGACGTTGTGTCATTTCTACATATGACGCCTGCAAAACAGCATTTTGGTGCTCCCGGATGTAAATTTGCACAAAACATATTGTGTCATTTATACTTACCGTCCTCTCACTAGCCCCGTCGTCGCACAAAACATCCGGGTTCTATGGATCCTCGCCTTGGTGCCCCCGGATGTAAACATCCACAAAAGTGGGAGTACTCCCACTTTCAGCCTCCTACGGTGCAAAGTTAGAAACATAGTGACAAATTCAATAACAATTATAATACCGATACTTACCATGCGTTGCTCTAGGCCAATGTGTCCGTCTGCGCCATACTTGTGCTTCCCCAATCTACTTCTTCGGTTCCCTCGATTTCTATTTGATTTCTTGAAAATCCTCCGACGCCCAGTACCGGCACATCCTCCTCCAAGCCTCCATGTCCTTCATTATCCAATCGACCGTGCTCTGGAGATACTCTTGTTCTGTCAGGTGTATCCTCCTCGCCTCTGGTCCTATTCTCATGTTCACCTTCTTCACCTCTTGTAAAAATTGATGACAGCTTGAATCCGTGCATTGCTTAACGAATCTCCGACAACCTTTTGTGCCGCCCTGTTGAAGACGCTTTTGGCCTTCTTCAAAGCGTTGTAATCGTCTTCGTTCTCAAGCCGGAACCTCTCCTGCATATAATCACACATTGTAAAATTGTATTTACATTTAAAGCAATACTCAAATAGAGTAAATACATAACACAAACTCACCCAGAAGCCAGGCCACACTGCGCCCTGACATGTTTGGTTGTCTTCGCCTCCTTCCACGTTCTCCTTCAATGCCCAGTGCTTCCAGTTGTGGGCCACGAATCTATCCCCGCCTGACTCAACCATGCCTGGGTAGTAGTAGCAGCCAAGGGCTCCCAACACGGCGTTAACTTTTGTAATGTGGCCCGTCCCAGTCCAACCCGGCTCTTTCCAGTGCCTACAACAAAATACAAGACAAAGATGCATCAAAACAATAAGTTGTCACTTAGCTCATGCTAAAATAAAAGACATGAAAGATATAACTTTTACCTGATCCCGTGTAGCTCTATCAACCTCCTATCGGTCGGGTTACATCTCGGACGAACTGAGACGGTTTTATGAAACCTAAAATGCAAATCATTAGTTCATAGACATTACAATGTAAATATGGACATTAAATGATAATCCAATACTACACATATACCTGATGGTACCCGAAGAAGACCCGCCCTCTTCAACTGGCTGTAAGGTCGCCGCCAACTCTGCTTCTGCCGCTGCCTCAGCCTCGGCGTCTGCATCTGTATCTGTCGTCCCACCGCCACCACCCCCAACGACCTCCTCGTCGTCCGCCTCGCCCATGTCCTCATCCTCACATCCCACCTGCCCCTCCTCCTCAACCCCCACCTGCCCCTCGTCCTCCTGTGGCTGCTCCCGCGCCTGTTCTCGTGCCTGCTCATCGAAGCACCTCTGGAGCTGCTCCTGCCGCTGTCTAATCTGCGCAGCCCCAGCAAATATGGCGTTGTCGGCCGTCGAGTCCTGAGCATCAGAACCCCTGCTCCTCGACCTTCTAGAGGACGACCCGCTGAACTTGCCTTTAAGCTTGTCAACCTGATGCATGAACATACTCATCTGTTCAAATTTGACAAGAGTTAGTATACAGGTTTACAAATAATTTTCAATAACTTGCAAAAATGAATGAGACAACAATAACTTGTAAAAAATGAAGGAGACAACAATGACTTGTACAAATGAACGAGGCAATAATAATTTTACAAAATATACATATCAAAAGTTGTCGGCGTCGAAATCTGCTTCTGCGACTCGTATTTCATTGAGACGTGATTGAAGACGTGCAATCCTTACTGACTTTTGAGGGCATTTCTGTGAAGGGCCTGGTTCATCTGTTATTACATCTGTGGCATCGGTAGGTAATTGATCGAGTCCTGCCCCGTCAGAGACAAGGAAAGAATCCCCCATAGCTTCTTCTTGATATACATCACCCACATCATCCTCTATGTTGCTTGCCACATACGAAACATCCCTAGGAGGATATACTTCAGGGTTAACTTTAAATACAACCCACCAAACCTTCAAGCTACGGTGAGGATAGCTCAGGTAGTACACCTGCTCAACCTGATGTGCAAGCACAATGTTATTGATGTGGCCTGAAGCCCATGACGTGCTTCACCTCCACCATCCCAAAGTCATCGACACGTGTGCCGTTGTGTGGATCGAACCAATGGCAATAAAAAAACACAACCTTCAGTTCTTTGGCACCCCAAAGGCATACTCAATTATGTTTTGTACAACACCGTAGTAGTCTAATATATCACCGCTGGAATCGGATGACGTTGTGACTACTCCGCTGTTTGAAGTGGCCGCAAGTGGACGGCTAGCTTCTAATTTCACTGTTCGAAAACGGAACCCGTTCACATCATAGCGACTATAGCTCCTTGTCGTCACATCACCATGTGAGAGATGTCGGAGATCCTTAGGGACGGAGGCATCACGCATACACTATATAGCAATATGCATCACTGTTAGTCTAATATTAAGTTACTACAACAATTCATTTTAAAAAAATAAATAAATAGTCAAATTACATGCTGACGGAACCATTGCACGAAGCTTGGGCCGCCTTTCAACCCATCACGACGTAGGTTATCCAATTGCTTAGTTGTGGGTTGTCGAGTTGACTTCCAATTTTCTTTGTCAAACACTTTGCGTCATTTATTCTCGGGTTAAAAAGGACACTACACTGAAATGTTGAAAACATAATTCAGAAAGTCACTTACTCAAAATATTTTTCAACTTCTACCATGTTAGTGAACATGTAAAGCATGGTCAGGTTCCACTCCTCATACTCAACATGGTGTGTAGTGTACGACCCAACATGTTGACCCTTGCACTGAAAAAGCTTAAGTTCACACAACGGTTCTTCTTCCGCGGCACGGTACTGATTCGTAGGGACATTCACGTTGTGCTTGAGTGCGAAATACTTTGTTGAGAAGTTTGTGATCTCTTTACTTGCATAAGCCTCTGCGATACACCCCTCTACCCTTGCCTTGTTGCGCACTGTAGCTCTAAGCTTTTTCAACTCCCTTTCCTGACTATACATCCATCTGAACTGCGCAGGACCTCCAACCTTTGCTTCCCAAGGTAGATGCACCAGCAGATGTTGCATCACATTCATAAAACCATGTGGGAAAGTTTTTTCCAACTTACATACAAGCAATGGAATTCCCTTCTCTAACTTCTGCATCAACGTCTTCGAGATTTCCTTAGCGCATATCTGCCTATAGAAGTAACTGAGCTCGGCTAACATCCTCCACAACTCATTATCAAAATAGCCACGAAACATACGGAACAAGTCTTTCCATGATAATATGGTAATCATGACTCTTTAGCCTGTTTAGCTTACCGGTGCTGACATTCACAGCCCGTTTTATGTTAGATGCATAGCGATCAGGAAACTTTAGAGTTTTCAACCACCTCAAAATCTATTTACGGTCTTCTGGCTTCACACAGTATGGAGCTCGTGGCCAGCTCTCATTTTCATTTAAACCAACTTTAACCTCGAGCCACGGCCTAGCACAATGATCACCCATGTCTTTCCTAGCACTCACGTTATCCTTTGTTTTGTCGGTTACATCAAACACCATGCTTATGATGCTTTCTGCCACATTGCACTCTTGGTGCATCAAATCTATGTTATGCGGCATAATCAAAGCTTTCGTGTAAGGTAGCTCCCAAAGAAAAGAAATATGAGTCCAGTTGTGCTCCTTTCCATAGCCAGTGAAACCCACTTCCGTAGATTGTAGAAGCCGACTATGCCATTCAGCTATCTCCTCTCCTGTGGGTCACTTCGGCGGCCCTTTTTTTAACTTTCTTTCCTTTTCGAAATGCTTTGGAATCGTTCCTAAAAGGGTGCCTTGCCGGAAGCCACCGTCGATGGCAATCGAAGAATGTGATCTTTTTACCGTGCGTGAGCCTGAATGCATCAGAGTCAGCCATACAAATTGGACAACACAGGCGACCATGAACACACCAGCCGGCCCAAATGCCATATACCAACAAATCATGGACCGACCATAGGTATGCGGCTCGTAAGGTAAATTCTCTACCAACAACGCTGTCGTATGCCTTTTCCCCTCGCCACAACTTTTCAGCTCATCAATTAAGGGCCGCATGAACACATTGAGATCCCTCCCTGGATGCTCAGGACCTGGAATGACAAGAGCAAGGAATATGAACCCCTCTTTAAAGCAAATCTCAGGTGGAAGATTGTATGGCATAATGAAGACTGGCCAATAAGAGTAGGGGCTAGCGCTTGTGCCGAAAGGTGTGAAACCGTCCGTGGACAAACCAAGACGGACACTCCTAGGGTCACATGCAAATGCAAGATCGAATCGGTCCAATGCTTGCCATGCCTCGCCATCAGACGGATGCACCATCATATCCGGGTCTTGGTCCTCACGTTTACCTTCTTTGTGCCACCGCATATGTTTCGCTGTTTCTTTTGATATTTACAGCCGTTTAAGCCTATCCGTGATCAGCATGTACCGAAGCTGTTTAGTCGCGACCTTTGTAGTCACTGATACCCCTTCCTCATCTACCACCTCAACGAATCTACACTTACCGCAATGCATACAGTGAGTATCCTTGTCATGATCCTTCCAGAACAGCATGCAATTATTCTTGCACACATCAATCTTCTGGTAATTCATCCCGAGGCTGGCCATCAACTTTTTCGATTGGTACAAATCCTTTGGCATCTTATGGTTAGGCAGAAGGACATCATTCATAAGTTCAAGCAAAGCGTTGAAGCATTTGTTCGAAAAGTTGAACTTCGACTTCATCGACATAAGCCGTGTAACCGCCTGCAGGACGATCACATTGGTCAAGTCATGCAGCTTCTCATCTGAGGCGTCAAGTAGCCTATAGAATTCCTTAACCTCCTCCGGCTGTGACCCCTCCCCGGAGTTAAATTCAATCCCCCTGCCAAGATCATCCAGCATATCTTCCATCCGGTCGTGATCCTCCCCATGGTCCGACTCAATGGCCTGCCCTGCGGCCTCTTCATGACGGTGCCACACCAAATAGTTAGGCATGAACCCGTTTTTGCAAATGTGATACTGCACTATATCCTTGCTGTAGTAGCTGTTATTCTCGCAGAGGGTACACGGACAATACACAGATTCAGCTCCTCCAGCGAATGCTTGCTTCAAGAAAGCATCCGTGATCTGCCCCCATTCCCTTGAGTGCCCCCCATCACTCCTCCAACCGTCATACATCGCCCTTCGATCGTCACCCATTCTCAAAGCTAAACAAATGAAATGATGTCAACGTACGACCGTGGCTTAGGTGACAAAGACAACCCTATTAGGAAAGATGTGTTCTAAACCCACCCAAGAATGGAGGCCATTGCATGCGACCTGTGACGTGAGCTATGAACTGAACGAAATTTCGGCATAACCCATTGTTCTCCAAACGCACACCGATCTTTGGTGCGTCGGAGAACAATAGGGTTATCGCGGCGAAATCACGCTCGATCGCTCGCACGCCACAGCCCCATGCAACAACCAACATTCTCGGTACGTCCAAAATCTATTTGGACAATTTGAACCGTGCACCCCACAAGCAAATGTGAGATCGTTGTTCCCGAGCAGGTGACGCCTAGGCTCTCTCTTTCGCTCGACTCAAACCCTAAACTCTAACGTTATATACAACGGAGTGAGAGAATAAAAATATATATACCATATGCGTGAATAAAAATGAGATGAAATAACTTCAAACGAATATAAATGAGATGAAATATACCTTCTCCAACGCCGGTGGGGCGTCGCGAGGGTCCGGGAGGCGGGGTGGCGCCAAAGAACGGCGGGGCGGCGCCGGCGATGGCGATGGCGGTGACGGGGCAGGGGGGCAGGAGGCGGCATGGGCGGCGGCCGGAAGCGGCGCAGCGGCAGCGGTCGGGCAGCGGGCGGTGGGGCGGGCGGCGCGGGTAGGCGGGTAGGGCGGCGGCACTCGCGCAAGCGGCGGCGGGCGCTGGGGCCGGCGTCTTGGGCGGCGGCGTGGCAGCCGGAGGCGCGGCGGCCTGGGCAGCGGCAAGGCAGGCGGGCGGCGGGCGCGGCGGCGCGAGCAGCGCGGCAAGGGGTGAGAGGTGAGCGAAGAGAGAGAGAAGCCCGTGGGGCTATTAAATTCGTATATAAATTCGTGAGTTTGTGTTTGCATCAAAATTTGGCAAATCTAACCATAATCGGCAATGAAATCAAAGATATGGGCGTTAATGCAAGTTAAGAAAGTTTGGAGATATTTATGCTAACAAGATTTTTAAGAAATAAGCTGTTCAAAGATATGGCCGATACGGATCACGGGCTTGAAGCGTGTTGTAACAGGACACTATCGGCCAAAGGTATAAAGGAAGGACCGAGCGGTGCGAAAAACATCAATTCAATACAATCAACCAGCTTTTACTTTCTTTCCTGCCGACTAGGGTAGCTTCGTAATTTAGCCTTTGTAATCGATTTTGATCAATAAAGTTGCGATCGCCGATTGTTGATCTTCGTCAATTACACCTTCGAGTTCGATTTATTACGATTTTGTTGCGCATCGCCTTCTTCGAAATTGATCTACCTTTATTCTCACGATTAGCCTTAATCGGCTAGTTAGACTTACCTGTTACCTTGATCTTGATCGGCTTCAAGTGATTGGATCTAAGCCGATTGATCGTCACGATCGGCTTTGTGTGAATTTTATATTTTTACCTTGTCGATTCTGAGTCAAATCGACCGCATGCTCAACCGGTGTTAAATCCCCAGTCTTCTTGTCGAAACCCTACATCAAGTTTTGACGCCAACACACTCTTAGCACGCCCGGTGGGACCATAATGTCTTCATCGAGAAGTCGATTCCGCCATCGATCTCAACGCAGGCTATAATCGTTCCAACAATGGATGATTTATCTGCAGAGCAACGTCAAGAAATTGAAGCTCGGAAGGCCGCGCTGGAAGAGATGATGCTAAGTTGCTATCAGAAAACTAGACGTGACATCACTCAAAAATCCGCCGACGGTGCGAACGCATACAGGAGATGCAGTGTAGCGAGCGTAAGCCGATATCACCGCTCAAGCGAATTATCGGCTATGATTAATCAGTCTGTGCACCATGCTTTGATAAACCAATCATCGGCTCTCGTAACAACGCTTAAGCCGATGATAGCAAATAGCGTTAAATCTATAGCTCATGAGTTGGTCTCGTCAGGAAGTCTACTCGACCCATTGCAAGCTCTGCCTAATTATCCTGTTTTTTCAGTACCGCAAAACACGCAGAGTACACCGGCCGATCCTAAACCATCGGCTATAACCTCACCCCCGACCATGATGCCCACACAACCCACGGTCATATTGCCTAGGGACCCTCGGTCAAGTGGGGTGAACCATTACTAGTCCTATACTGACGCTGCTAAATTGGATGCACCAATCAATTTGCCGCCGTCGGCTCCGTTCTACGCCCTTCCCCTATCGGTTTCACAGCCGATTGGCTCCGAGAGATTGCCACAAGAGCCTACACTGTTGAGAAATCCGGGTTCACATAAGGTAGTAATATACTCAGAACCATTTGTACCAGTGCCGGAACCTCAAGTCAGACGCAATCGGCACGAGCGATGCGATCACGCGCCGCGAGATAAAGCATAATTAGCAACCCGAGTTTGCACTCGGGGCGTAACGCCAATTATGACAGATATTATCAAGGACCTGCTATGGCGATAATGCTAATTGGGCGATCGGATCTCCGCGTTACGAGGACCAATTGACATACAACCAAAAGGAAAGGTTGTCGGCTATAAAAGCCGTATCCGATTACATAGATCGCATGCCCTACCCTCATAACTTCGAGTTCGGACTTAGCCAAATTCTGCGGGATGATTCTATCACCACTCGGAACATGTTGGATGCTTTATCGCGCAATGCGGTGAAGCGGCCCAATCCGACGGTGAAAATCGACTATTCCGTTGTCTTTATGCGGGCAGCGTTTACTTGGTTTACTTGCTTGCCTCGGAATTCGGTCCATTTATGGAGCGATTTGGAAAGCCGATTCCATGAATACTTCTTTTGAGGCGGTTTAGAGCTCGGGATTTGGATCGAGTTACGTCGCCAGTTCGGGAATCGGTAACGGATTACATCAAGAGATTTAGAGAAATTAGGAATCGGTGTTTCAGCGTCACATTGCCTGACAACCAACTTGCCAATTTAGCATTCCAAGGTTTTTGATTTCGCCGCTTAGGGAGAAATTCGGAGGACAAGAATTCACCGACCTTAGCCACTTATTGCATCGCGTATCGGCCCAGGAAAGCCGATTCACTGACAATAAAGTGTTCAAAGATAGATTTAAAAATAGCAATAACAAAGAAAAGGACAAGGCTAAAGTCAATATGGTTGAATATTGTCCAAGTGACTCATCGGAAGACGAGGAAGCAGAAATAAACATAGCCGAATGGGTAAAAGGATCCAAAAAGTCTTTAGTCTGTTCTTGGCTTAAGTCGACTAGGAATAAGTCGGAGGTTAAGTACTCTTTCGATGTTTCAAAGTGCGATCGTATTTTGGTTTACTTCTGCAAGAAAAGATAATACGATTGCCAGAGGGACATGTGATACCGTCGTCCGATGAGATCAAAAAACGCAGGTATTGCAAGTGGCATCATTCTTATTCGCATAACACTAATGATTGCAATATCTTCCATCAACAGATCCAATCTGCTATTGAGGATGGTCGGTTGAAGTTTGCTGATGAGCCGACCATGCAAGTTGATGTTGATCCGTTTCCCATCAACATGGTACAGTGTTCGGCTAAAGGAAAAGAGCCGATGCACGACGAGCATAAAAAGGATCGACAAGTCAACATCCAATCAAGCTCCAATCAAGCTTGAACGACGACCAAAATGAGATTACAATCGGCTCTTTACAAATAGAAGCCGATCATGAAGGAAAAAATTCAAGAACCATCAAACCCAAAGGGAATCCTCAGGTAGGTACACATAGAAGGTGTCCCTTTTGGCGGTTTTGCTGGGAAAGGAGAATAGCATTGCCATCACCGTACACCTGCCCAATGGAACATTATCCCCAAGATGATTGGCCAAGGCAATCGGCCAGTGATAGGCTATCTAGGCCGATCAGAGAGCAAGGCAGAAGTCACAGAAGGCCGGTCCACGAGAGAATATCTAAACCGGATCAAGAACCGAGCCAAGTCAAGACACACGAGCCCAGTTCTAATCAAGAAGTTTTGGCTGGTCAAATACGGAAGCCGGTGGAACCCAAACCCAGGTGGTGTCCATCTGGCCTGAACCGATCACAACGACGACGTCTCCAGAGGCTAAGGACGCAAGAAATCCGCCGGCCGATGCCAAATCTGAGAGACGAGATGTTTAATGAACTTCGTCCAATCAAATGTGTCAACAAAGAATGGAGAAGAAAAGAGCAAGCCGAAGAAGATTTCGAATCGACTGATGACTTGGATTCTCCCATGATTCGGGATGATACACCTCCCATGGATATTAATATGGTGTTCATGTTGCCGACTGAATTCAAAGTCGGAAACGAATCGGCCGAAAAAGCAGTTGCTCAATTGTGTTCTGGCATACAGAGTGCCATATTCGAGAAACCTAAAGATGATCATCGGCATCTGAAGCCGTTGTATCTAAAGGGATACATAAATGGCAAGCCGATATCAAGAATGCTGGTAGACGGAGGGGCCACAGTGAACCTGATGCCGTATACAACATGCAAGAAACTGGGTAAGTCTGATGAAGACTTAATTAAAACTAACATGGTTCTAAATGACTTCACAGGCGACCCTACAGAGGCAAAGGGTGTTATGGTCACAGAGCTGACTGTCGGTAGCAAGACCTTGCCGACAGCGTTCTTTGTAATCGATGCCAAAGGAAACTACAGCGTACTGCTTGGTCGGGATTGGATTCATGCCAACTGCTGTATTCCGTCGACCATGCATCAAGCGCTCGTACAGTGGAACGGAGAAGAAGTCGAAGTCGTCACAGCCGATACATCGGCCCATATCGCCATGGCTAGCTCTGACGCGAATTGGCAACACGAAGAAGCTGGCTGCATATCGGGAAAGGCGCTGGACGACTGTGATTTCATCTGTGTAAGCAAATCAGGACTCATGCCGATCAATGTTAAGCCGGGCACTTTTGATCGGGCAAATGAAGTGTTACGTCGATGGGGACAAGAAAAACATTGAAGGCGCTGCAGGACAAAATGCAAAGCTATCGGCAAACAACGGATAGCTACGAAGCCATAGAAGACTTTGAAGAAATTGAAAA
Source organism: Otatea glauca (assembly GCA_036346275.1). Classification (NCBI taxonomy): domain Eukaryota; kingdom Viridiplantae; phylum Streptophyta; class Magnoliopsida; order Poales; family Poaceae; genus Otatea; species Otatea glauca. Next base: position 12,866,567 of record CM070726.1, read on the forward strand.
GTTAGGTCAAGGGTTCGCATCCATCGATTTGCTTGAAGAAGTCGATATAGGTAGCGGTGATAGGAAAAGACCAACTTTTGTTAGTGCAAATTTAGATGTAAAGTACAAAGAAAGACTAATAAAAATACTTAGAGATTATAAGGATTGTTTCGCTTGAGAGTATCATGAGATGCCAGGATTAAGCCGTCAACTGGTGGAACATCGGCTACCTATAAAATCGGGCTATCGGCCGTTTAAACAGTATCCCAGGAGTTTCAATCCAGCCTTGTACCAAGTCATAAAAGAAGAAATAGAACGGTTGTTGGAAGCAAAGTTTATCAGGCCTTACCGATACGCGGAGTGGGTTTCCAACATCGTTCCAGTCATGAAGAAAAATGGGGAGCTTCGAGTATGCGTCGACTTTAGAGATTTGAATAAGGCAACGCCGAAGGATGAATACCCGATGCCAATAGCCGATATGCTCATCGATCTTTGCATCGGGAACAAGATCATAAGTTTTCTAGATGGTAATGCGGGTATAACCAGATACTCATGGCGAAGCCGATATACCAAAGACACTTTCGGATGTCTGGCGCAATAGGATTGTTCGAGTGGGCGAATGACTTTCGGCTTGAAAACGCTGAGCAGCGTATCGTGAGCAATGAATCTGATCTTTCACGATTTAATCGGCCACATTGTCGAAATTTATATTGATGATGTAGTGGTAAAATCTGCGAAGATTTCCAACATCCGGCCGATTTAGAGGGTGTTTAATAACATAAGATCGCACGGTTTGAAGATGAATCCTTACAAGTGTGCGTTAGTGTCTGTCGGATGGACAGTTTTAGGCTTTATGGTACATGAAAGAGGAATCGAAGTCGATAAACGAGGGTCAAGGCCATAGCCAATTCTGAACCACAGACATGCAAAAACGAGTTACAAAAATTAATCGGCAAAATTAACTATCTCCGTCGGTTCATCTCGAACCTCTCCTGTAGGATTCGTGCTTTACCCGTTCTTGAAGTTAAAGAACAATGAAGAATTTATATGGGGAGCCGATCAACGAAAGCTTTCGACGAAGTCAAAGGTATCTGTCCAACCCTCCGATTCTGTTGCACCTCAAAAGGGTTCCTTTCGATTATATGTCTCGTACCAAGAAGATACTATTGGAGCTGTTTGGCACAAGAGGTACATGGTAAAGAAAGGGTTATCTTTTACTTAAGCCGACGGTTGTTGGGCCTTGAAATCAGTACCGTTTTATCGAAAAACTATGTTTATCTTTGTACTTCTCGTGCACAAAGCTAAGGCACTACATTTTAGCATCGGCTGTAAAGTGATCGCAAAACCGATGTTATAAAATATATTCATCGGCTCCTATTCTGCGAGGTCGACTTGGCAAATGGGCTTACACCTTGGTTGAGTTCGACTTATCATATGAATCGCCAGCGGTCAAAGGACAAGTCCTAGCCGATTTTATAACGGGACATGCCACTACGGCAAACTTAGTCTTGGTCGCACCATGGCATTTGTTCTTTGATGGATCGAGATGCGGGAAGGTGATGGTATCGGTATTGTACTCAATTCACCCAAGGGCATAGCTTTGAATTTGCATTCCAGTTAAATAGCCGATGCTCAAACAATCGGGCCGAGTCTGAGCGTTACTCAAAGGCTTGCAATTGTTGGAAAATATTGGGGTGGCTGTTGTTGAGGCATATGGTGATTCAATGTTGGTGGTGCAGCAGATAAAGGAGAATACCAATGTCGAGATGAAATACTACTAAAGTATTTAGAACAATGTTTAGAGATTATCGGCTCTTTCGCATCATTTTCCTCGAGAATTGAGCAGTAGGGCTAATGCTTTAGCTCGGCAAGCATCGAGGATACAAAGATTTTGACCAAAGTCGGGACCGAATCGTAAATAAAGCGATTATGTGCGGATATTGCCGATTGGAGAACGCAGATAAAAGATTATCTAGATGATCCATCCAAGCCGACGGAGCGAAGGATACGGCAACAAGCATTGAAATGCGTCGTTATGGACGATATACTATATTATCGGACCATGGAAGGCTTGTTATTAAGATGTCTTGAAGCGAAGAAGCGCGGGTGGCGATGGGTGAAGTACGAAGGCATTTGTGGTTCTCATCAATCGGCACATAAGATGAAATGGATGCTCGAACGAACAGGTTATTTTTGGCGGCGATGCTAGAAGATTGTTTCAAGTACTATAAAGGATGTCAAACATGTCAAAAGTTTGGCAATGTACAACTAGCACCAAAGATCGGCTTTACATCCAATTATCAAACCTTGGCGTTCGGGGTTGGGGAATAGATATAATCGGCCAAATATTTCTGCTTCAAGTAAAGGCCACAAGTTTATTTTGGCCGCAACCGATTACTTCTCAAAGTGGGTCGAGACTATACCACTTAAAAAGGTGACTAGTGTTGAGGCGATTAGTTTTGTGAATGAACATATCGTCCATCGGTTTGGAATACCGCAAACAATTACGACCGATCAAGGTGCGGTGTTTATGTCCAACGAGTTTGAGTGCATAGCGAGTCTAAGGATTAAATTGTTAAACTCCTCCCCATATTACGCTCGGGCTAATGGACAAGCGAGTCGTCCAACAAGGCGATCAAGTTGATCAAAAGGAAGATCGACGAAAAACCAAGGAATTGGCACTCAACTTTATCGGAATCGCTTTGGGCCTATCGGCTATCTTATCACGGAGCGACAAAACTTTCACCTTACCAGTTGGTGTATGGACAAGAAGCCGTTCTACCCGTAGAAATCAACATCGAGTCGATACGAATAGCAAGACAAAATGGTCTGTCGGCTCAAGAGTACAACGATTTAATGATCGACAACTTGGATGAGCTAGCAGAGTTACGTTTATCCACGTTTGATCGGCTTAAAAAGAATAAGATCAGAGTTGCAAGGACATATAATAAAAAAGTCATGCCTAAGTCCCTCGATCTAGCCGATTTGGTATGGAAAACGATACTGCCTGTTGGCTCGAAAGATAACCGATTCGGGAAATGGTCACCTACGTGGGAAGGGCCATACAAAATTAATCGGTTAGTCGGCGGAAATTCGTACTTACTAAAAACGCTCGAGGGGTATGTATTGCCAAAAGCTATTAACGGGAAATACTTGAAGAAATACTACCCTAGTGTTTGGATTGGAGCATTGCTGACTAAAGATCATATTCAGAGCCAAGATTAACACGATGCTATTAATCGGCTGAAAGGATTGCAAACTTAGAAGATATAAGCAAAATATGAATCGGTTAAACAGCCGATTATAAGTACAACGAGTTCAAGCATTCAGGACCAAGTGTTTTCAAAACGGTCATTAAAGTTCTACAGATCGGTCATTAAAGTTCTACAGATCAGAAGTTCAAATCATAAAATGCCCGATTTAGGGAGATTTGCGCCCAAAGCCGACAACGCGCCTGCAGCCCTTGCAATCACGCCTTGGATTTCATCAAGAATTCGCTCGTCTTCTTTGGCGCTCCCCGGGACTGGTACCACCTTGGCCGATTGTTCCTTCACGATTGCCACAGCCGTTGCAATTTCAAGTTTTTGATCCTTTATCTCCGACATAGTTTTTTCCATGGAGACTTGGCCTTCTTGGATTTGTTTCTCTGTTTTGGCCAATTCTTCCAAATGAAATTTCTTCGTGGTTTCAAGCTTGGAGAGGGACTGCTTGGCCGATTTCAGCTGCTTCTTGGGCTTCACGTTGGCTGATCCTTGCTTGAGCTGCCTCCACTTCAGATCTTCTGTCATCTAGATGGCAAACATTCAGGACAGCTACCATAGCTTCTGGAGGCAAGTCCACTTCGACGGAGGCCATGGCGTCTCGAATCGGCTGGTTGTTTGCCAGTATCTCCGATTGGGGTCTCGTAACCAAGTCAAAAAGCTTGTTAAGCTTTTCTTTTATGCCTGGAGTTGAAGTGACGACCACTGATGCTTCCTTTGAGACTTGAAGAATTTTTCTGAAATCAGCATCATGGTCGGGTGCCATAATTTCTGGGTCATCAAGGTCAGCCAAAGAGAAGCCCAGCAAATCAGTCGTTGGGTCCGATGGCTCTGGGGAGAGAGTGATTACAGGTTCTGGAGTCGGCTTTGGTGGGGAGACAGGCGTTGCGGCAATGTTTGGAAGGTTAGCCAAGATTTTTGCAACCTGGGCATCAAGGCAGACTGCGTCGGCTATAGAAATTAATGAACAGTTAGTCAATATATGTGAAGAAATAGTAGCCGACACATATAGCCTATCGAAAATATGGTAAACTCACCTACGCAGTAGCCGAAGTATGAGGAGAGCTCTCACCGCTTTGCTCCTGACGCTTAGACCCTTTCTTTGCTGGAGCTTTGGTATACTTTATTTTCTTCTTTTCTGAAAAATATAATCGGCTAAAGGTTAGTTGGAAAAAGCAAAGAAAATATCAGCCGATTATATTTTTACTTACTTGGTTGCTTCTTCTCAATATCCGATAAGGATGGACTTTGAATTCCCACGGTACCGAAGGTATACCCTATGAGGCCAGTCGTTTGGAGCGGCCTTTTTGCTTGGCCACTGCTTGATTGGCCAGAAATCGGCTTCTTACCAGCAGCTTTAGTCTGAAAATAAAAGAAAAAAGAATAAGGAAGTGTGTTTTTAAAAAAAGGAAATTTATGTACACAAAAAAATATATTAGTCGATCCGATACCTTATCAGTATCTACAAGACTTGTATTAGTATAACCCGAAGAGTTAGTTTCATCGCTTGAAACGCTGTTAGTATCTACTGTCGGCTCAGGAAGATTTGGAAGAAGTTCATTGACAATAGCCGATGATGATTTATCGAATATAAGCGCATTGCAATAGATAACCACCATGAAGAAAAGCGCTCTGAGCGATGGATATTTAACACAAAATGAGGCAAGTCTTTAATCTGAAGTTCGTCGGCTATCTCAATAACAAGGTTGGCTGCGGTGGCATTGCGGACCCTGACTCTTGGTTGAAGCCGATCAAGCAATGGCAGACTAGGAATAACTTGACCAAAGCCCAACTGCCTAGCATAAACTGAAGGATTATATAACTCATATGAAGGTTGAAACGTCCGATTCCTGGTATGCAAACCGACATGCAGAATGCTGGGCGAGATAAAAATCTTGAACAAATCCAAAGTATTTTGCGGCATCAGAGCACTATAGGCTTCAAGGTGAAGAAAAGAAGGCCGCGGGAAATCGGTTGTACTTTTATAACTGAAGAAATCATTTTGCTTGAATTCATTGCTATCAAGTTGTAGGAAAAATAACAAATACTTCTTAGAGCCGATAGGGGTCACCTTTGTCTCATTCCCAGAGCACATCATGAACCTTTCCCCATACGATCGGCTAGCTATGAACTGAGGTATCATGCCTTCTGGAGTATCTTCTCGGGGGAAAGCCGTATCTTTAGAAGGATTTAACTCAAACGATCGGCTGAACAAGCAATATAACCAAATCTGAATAAACCAGAGCGGTCCGCCGACATTTCCAACAATGAATTTCGAGAATCCAGTAAAGAGCCGACACCTTATTATGTGCATCATTTGATAAACTGCGCCCAGGAACATCTTTCCAAGTGCCAGCCGACGCCCCTCTACTAATTGTTCTGCTATAGTTTGGTATACTTGAGTTGGTCCGAAAGAGGCGCCACAGAATAAAAATCGGTCTAGCCAGAGATTTAAAAAAGCGGCATGCCCATCCTTCACCCTTGGATTTAATAAGCTTATACTTGGGCTTAGCACTGTAATCCGATATCTGGTCTCCATCAGGTCTCAAACAACACAACTGGGCCACATCCAAAAGAGTTGGGCTGTCGGGACCCGATTCTGCAAATCCGGACCCTCTGTGTATTCTGTGCCAGTCCAGGATCACGCTAGCCCACACAATCATACAGGGTTGCACATCACAGACATTCACGAAGATATAAGAATAAATAGTGCAAACATGTATATAAACCGAGTTGTACGACCTTATGGTCTCCTTACAGATAAGACAGCCACACAGGGCTTACATTAAACAAAGTGAAGAAATAGTAGCAGAACATAAATAAAAGGGTCGTGGAAGCCTTCATCTTGCCACAGGCAACCGACTGGGCTTGCCCCCTAGTTGCTCGCATCCTCGATGTACTCTTCCTCCCATGCTGGTGTAGACTCCTCCACTGATGTTGGGTTTGATAAGCAAGTTGGGGTGAGTACACAAGGCACTCAACAAGTAATGCACAAAATGCAGCGCTATTACTATATGCAAAACTTATTCCAATGGATTGGCTTAAATGATTCTTTTGCATCAAGCAGCATTTTTGAACTAGTATCTTGTTTAGATTAAAGCAGTGGCACAGATATAAATAATACTAAACTCAAATGGTTTTTCATTGAAGATTCTCGGCACGCAGCCTTAACAGTTCATTTCCAACACTGGCACACAGCCACCCTTCCCACATTTTGTTTATGAAAATCTACCCCTTGACTGTAATCCCCGAGCAATGCTCAATACCGTGAGCACGGCTATTTGAATAGTTTGACACTCTGCAGAGGTTGTACACTTTACCTACAAGATACAGCCGCTCACCACACAGGTGATTGTCCGCAACAAAGCTTTTCAGGAACTTCTACCTTAACCAGAGAACCTCTCCGGTATTGCCTTCACTATCGCTTCCCTCACATAGAGCCGAAGTATAGGACCGGCCAATCACCGTTGGATGGGCACCAAGCCGTAGCACAGGTACGCTCCCCCATACAGATACTGTTAGTGTTATGCCCTTGAGGCAATCATTTACATGATTGTAACATGACTATGTTTATGAATAATAATATGATTATTGGTCCAATGAATGTATATCATTGTATTGATCAACAGGTATGTGACTTGATTATGAAGCTCTTTACTTAATGATGTAATTCGATAAATATCTCTGATCGGATATCATCGTATAGGACTACGATGAATAGATCAGCACATGTAGTGATCGATGATCATGCTTCATAGATCATGGGATATGGAGATATCATCTCTACATTGTGGACCATGTTGAAGAACATGGGTTAGATAGACCCGCTATGGGACAACTGCGAGAATGTTTCATTCTTATGTGTCATCGAGTGTATCTCATACCTAGAAGATGTATGATCCTTAGACACGAGATTGTCATATTCCCTACATGTGTAATAGTTTTCCTTGGGGCTATCAAACACTACTTCCTAACCGATAGTTATAAAGGTAGCTTTCATGTTTACTATGAAGCGTGCGAGAGAAGTGGCGATCAAGATGGAATTTGCCACTCCAATGAAACGGAGATATATGACAAGGCCACTCGTGTGATATGATTAAGAAAGTGCATGGCCATGCCGTGATTGAGAGTCAATCACAACTTATTAATATATCACGGATCGAGAGATGGATTGAATCATCAAAGGATGACATGCTTCTGCCTTGAGATCAATCTTCATATACTTGGCAAAGGGATTATTACATGAGTTCTTTTGATAGGTTACATTCGATTTGATCACAATATGTTTGGGAGTTGGCATACTTTGCAAGAAGCCGCTACCAACTATTGGATTGAAAAGGAGTTTTCGAATCCATGTCCAAGCGTATGTGAACCTGCAGGTCACACACTTAATGGGTCGGGGCGCATTAATTTGGATTGGATCCGTAATTAATGAACCTCGTGGGCTTAGCATCTTTGGTGGGCCCTGGTTTAGGGTTTCATCTCGTTGCTATATAAGGAGGGGAGGAGGAGGCGCGAGTGTGCTTTCCACGGTTTAGGTTTGATTCACTTGAAACCCTAGCCTCCTCCTCTCGCGCCCCTACCGAGCGACTAGGTGCTTGCACACCGGCGCACGCAGCGTTCCATCTCGGGCGTGTGGACTCTGCGGTGACGCTGCTGCGGCTGCGGCGTGGGAGGGCGATCCACGGCGAGGCGAGGACGATCCACTACATCGGCGCAACGATCGCGGCGAGGACGAACCACTACATCGGCGCGAAGGATTCCGCAGCTGCGCGTCTAGTGGTAATCTTATCTATGATCCCCTTCTTGCGAGTAGCTTTACGGTTGCGCGGTAGTTTTTTTGTGCTAGCGTAGCATACCGCGTTTCCCTTCGGATACACCCATCGTATCTTGTCACCCCGAGGTATCGTGAGGTAAGATATCGTAACCCTAGTCAACTAGGTCTGCATCCCATATCGGACATGTGGTTGTGCGGGTGACTCGGATCAAAGGCTTGCAAGGTGAAGTCCTTAACTAACCAAGGAAGACTTCCAACACTCAACATGGCACACGGCCCAATGTGGCACACAGACTCACATCACTCATCAACCCAATGCCACATAGGCCCACGAGTGCACGACCTCTTGCCACTTGCCCCGATCTAAAACTTTTCCCACCCGTTGATTATTGTACAACACATGCCAAGAATAACCGCGCGAAAGGCTCTGCCCCTTGACCCCGCCGGTATGCCGCCTCGGACCCGCCACGACCGGCCCGGTAGGACCGCCGCCAGGGCGCTGCCTCTGGACCCTTGCGGGCGCCCCCTCGGACCGAGTCGTAGGGTTGCTTTTGTTTAACTTCGTTTTGCGAGGAATTATGTGAAATAGTATGGCCTATATGTATGTGATGCATGTAATTTCCACATGGCTGCGTCGTGCGTGTTAAGCCATAAGGCTATTTAAATTGTATAACGACCTGCGTGTCGACTTGTGATGCTTCAAACCCTCATGTAAAATTCATTATCAAAAGTTGTAAGGAGTTGCATCCATAATGATGAAGACGATGGCTAGGTGAACAAATCAAGCAAGGTGGCTAGGTGAACAACCAAGCATGATGATGGAGATCTTAATGCTAAGGGCCATGCTATTTCACGACTTATTTTGATTTTACGTGGATGTGTGTTTTATCCTTGCTATTTTCTTTATGCTCATTGCATGTGATGCTATGTTCATAGTAATCTTTGTTCATCCTTATAGTTAAAAATCTTAAATCAAATTGTCCATCCAATTGTTGCACCTATCAAGAATTTAGATCGTTATTGATATGATTGCCAAAGTAGTATATCAATGGCTATCTCAATAGATGATAGGGATGTGTTGGACACATCACGCATAACAATGGCGATTTAAACGAGCTATCAAAACGGTTTTGGGCTTGAGGACATAAGTGGTTGGGATTTGATTTGATAATGAAGGAACCTATACAAGACAATTGGTGTCTAGGAAAACACACATGAGGCAGGTTTCTTAATTGGCACCCGAATACGGAAGTGCTCCTCCTCATGTGAGCCCTTGGGGCGAGTTGACTGGCCATGAGTCAAGTTGATGGAGGCATTCATTACTTGTTTTCATACTCAACAAACAAGAGTTACATATGATGTAATTAGCAAAGGTGTTGCTTACCTATGTCATTAAATTTCTAGCAGTGATGCCAAAGCTCACTAGTGTTTAATGAATATGGATCTTGAATACTCACTATGTGTCTATAAAAGGACATAAAATAGGAGTGTCTTTAATTAAAAGTTTAATAAAATTTTACATAAACATAGTGCTTAGAATCTTTGCATATTTTTGTTGTAGTTCAATGGCACCTTCTCCTACTCCTGCTACACTGGTTTTGCTTTGAGATCGGTTTGGAAAGGAAAAACTGAATGGAACTAATTTTGTTGATTGGTATCGCAACTTTGAGAATTGTTCTCAAGCATGAAAAGAAGGACTATGTTCTAGAGAATCCAATTCTGATGAACCGGCCGAAATGTCGCTCGCAATTTGAGGGTTGAATATGAAAAGCATGTTAATGCTTCAGAGAGTCACCGTCTCATGCTAGTCACAATGGACTCTGAGCTCCAAAAGCAATATGAGGACAGGATGCTTACAATATGATTGTGGGCTTGAAGGGCATGTTTGGGAATCAAGCAAGAGCTGAGAGGTATGGTATCTCAAAGCTTTTATTTGCTTGTAAGTGGGTCAAGGCATCCGTCGATCCTCATGTGATCAAGATGATTGGTTACATTGGGAGATTGGAAAAACTTGAGTTTCCCCTTAGCCTCGGTTTGGCCACAGATGTTATTCTCCAGTCTCTGCCTCAGAGCTTTGAGCCATTCATTATGAATTTTCATATGAATAGCATGGAGAAGAGCCTAACCGAGCTACATGGGATGCTCAAGGCTGCGGAGGAAAGCATTAAGAAAAAACCCAATCATGTGATGATGGTTCAGAAAACAAGCGCTTTCAAAAGAGAAAGGCTAAGGTTGGGGGAACGGGAAAGAGCAAGGGCAAGGGCAAGGGCAAGGCTCAAGATGAGATCGCGAGCCTCAAAACTAAGCTTCAGAAGCTTAAAGTTGGCCCTCAACCTGATACCCAATGCTTCTATTGCAAGAAATCAGGGCATTGGAAGCGGGCTCGAAAAGTACAGCGGATAAGAAGAATGGAAATGTGGTTTCCACTTGTATTAATGTTATAGAAATTAATCTTGCTACTTCTTCACTCAGCTCATGGGTATATGATACCGGTTCGGTTGCTCACATTTGCAATTCGTTGCGGGTGATAAAGTAGAGACTTGGCAAAAGGAGAAGTGGATCTTTCGTGGGGAATAAAGCAAGAGTTCTTGGTCTTGCCGTTGGCACATACCCATTGCATTTGCCTTGAGTTAGTTTTAGAACTCAATAATTGTTATTTTGTTCCATCTTTGAGTAGAAACATTATTTCATCTTCTTGTTTGGAACATGAAGGTTATGATTTCAGAATAAAGAACTTTGTTTGTTCAATATTTTTGAATGATATGTATTATGGTCGTTGCCCCATGGTGGATGGGTTATACGTCCTTGAACTCGAAGAAAAACCTGTCTATAATATTAATGTAAAAGGCACCGCCTAATGATTTGAACCCTACCTTTTGTGGCATTGTCGCTAGGTCATATAAATGAGAAGCGCATGAAGAAGCTCCATGGTGATGGACTTCTAACCTCATTTGATTTTGAATCATTTGAAACATGTGAATCTTGTTTACTTGGCAAGATGACAAAGCCCCTTTCACGTGTTTTAGTGAGAGAGCAAGTGAATTATTGGCCCTAGTACATACAGATGTATGTGGACCAATGAGCTCATTGCTAGGGGTGGGTTTCATGCTTTTGTAACTTTTACCGATGACTTGAGATATGGATATATCTATTTAATGAGGCATAAATCAAAACTTTTGAAAGGTTCAAAGAGTTTGAGCGAAGTACAAAATCAACTTGGCAAAACAATAAAACACTTACGATCCGATCGTGGTGGTGAATACTTGAGCCAAGAGTTTGGTGATCATTTAAAGCAATGTGGAATCGTTCGCAACTTACTCCGCCAGAACGCCTCAATGGAATGGTGTGTCCGAACGACGTAACGGACTTTATTAGATATGGTTCGGTCAATGATCAGCCAAACAGATCTGCCATTATCCTTCTGGGGTTTCGCTCTAGAGACAGTTGCGTTCACTTTGAATAGGGTCCCATCAAAATCCGTTGAGAAGACGCCATATGAGATATGGACTGGGAGAAGACCCATGTTGTCATTTCTCAAGATATGGGGATGTGAGGCTTATGTAAAACGTTTACAATCGGATAAACTCGCACCTAAATCGTAAAAATGCTTTTTGTGGGGTATCCTAAAGAAACAAAAGGATATTACTTTTACAAAGAAACGAGAACAAAGTTTTGTTGCTCGAAATGGTGTCTTTTGGAGAAAGAGTTTCTTTCAAAAGAAATCAGAGGAGTGATGTGTATCTTGATGAAGTTCGAGAATCACATGAATATGTTCAAGCTACCTCTGAACCTTCACAAGATGTACAAAGTGTTGTACAACCTGTGGAAGAGACTCCAGCCCCACGTAGGTCGGGGAGGCCACGTCATGTACCTATTAGATATGGGAATGACATATTATTGTTGGACAATGATGAGCCCACGACTTATGAAGAAGCAATGATGGACCCAAACTCGAAAAATGGCTTGAAGCCATGAGATCCAAATTCAATCCATGCATGACAATCAAGTTTGGAACTTGGTCGATTCACTGATGGTGTAAAAACCATTGAGTGCAAATGGATTTTCAAGAAAAAGATAGACGTAGATGGAAATGTTCATATCTATAAGGCACGGTTGGTGGCAAAGGGTTTCAAACAAGTTCAAGGAGTTGACTATGATGAAACTTTCTCACGGTAGCCATGCTCAAGTTTGTCCGGATCATTTTAGCTATTGTTGCATATTTTGATTATGAAATATGGCGGATGGATGTCAAAACAGCCTTCCTTAATGGGAATCTTTACGAGGATGTATACATGATACAACCTGAAGGCTTTGTTGATCCTAAATATGCTAAAAGGGTATGCAAGCTTCAAAGATCCATTTATGGGTTAAAGCAAGCATCTAGGAGTTGGAACATTCGTTTTGATGAAGTAGTCAAAGGTTTTGACTTTATCAAAATGAAGAAGAGCCTTGTGTTTACAAGAAGGCTAGTGGGAGCGCACTTGTATTTCGATTTTGTATGTGGATGACATATTATTAATCGGGAATGACATTCCTATGCTTGAAGATGTTAAGACTTCATTGAAAAGGAGTTTCTCAATGAAGGACTTGGGAGAAGCATGCTATATCTTGGGCATAAAAATCTATAGAGATAGATCAAAAGGTTAATTGGATTAAGTCAGAAGCGTACATTGACAAGATATTGAAAAGGTTCAATATGCATGAATCCAAGAGAGGTTTCATGCCAATGTCACATGGCATCAGTCTCTGCAAGAATCAGTGTCCTTCGACATCTGATGAGCGAGACAGGATGAGCAAGATTCCATATGCTTCAGCTATTGGGTCTATTATGTATGCCATGATCTGTACACGCCCAGATGTCTCATATGCTCTAAGTGTCACGGCGGATACCAAGCGGATCTGGTGATGGTCATTGGATAGCCGTAAAAATATCCTCAAGTACTTGAGAAGAACTAAGGGTATGTTCCTTGTTTTGGAGGTGAGGAAGATCTGGTTGCAAAGGGTTACACCGATGCAAGCTTCCAAACCGACAAAGATGATTTTCGATCGCAATCCGGGTTTGTGTTTACACTTAATGGAGGAGCGATGGTGGAAGAGTTCCAAGCAAAACACGGTGGCGACTCTCGACGAAGCGGAGTACATTGCGGCCGGAGGCCGCAAAGGAGGTGTGTGGATTAAGAAGTTTATCACGAGCTTGGTGTGGTCGCTAGTGTCTCTAGTCAATGGACATCTATTGTGATAATAGTGGTGCCATTGCACAAGCAAAAGAGCCTAGATCACATCAAAGTCTAAACACATACTCAAGTCGCTTTCACCTTATTCGCGAGATTGTGGATAGAGGTGGCGTCGAGAATATGCAAAGTACATACGGAAGCCAATGTGGCGATCCGTTGACAAAGCCAACGCCACACCTAAGCATGAGGCGCACACAAGGTCTATTGGTATTAGATACTTAATTGATTGACTCAAGTGCAAGTGGGAGATTGTTAGTGTTATGCCCTTGAGGCAATCATTTAGATGATTGTAACATGACTATGTTTATGAATAATAATATGATTATTGGTCCAATGAATGTATATCATTGTATTGATCAACAAGTATGTGACTTGATTATGAAGCTCTTTACTTAATGATGTAATTCGATAAATATCTACGATCGGATATCATCGTATAGGACTACGATGAATAGATCGGCACATGTAGTGATCGATGATCATGCTTCATAGATCATGGGATATGGAGATATCATCTCTACATTGTGGACCATGTTGAAGAACATGGGTTAGATAGACCGCTATGGGACATCTGCGAGAATGTTTCATTCTTATGTGTCATCGATGTATCTCATACCTAGAAGATGTATGATCCTTAGACACTGAGATTGTCATATTCCCTACATGTGTAATAGTTTTCCTTGGGGCTATCAAACACTACTTCCTAACCGGATAGTTATAAAGGTAGCTTTCATGTTTACTATGAAGCGTGCGAGAGGAAGTGAGCGATCAAGATGGAATTTGCCACTTCAATGAAGCGGAGATATATGACAAGGCCACTCGTGTGATATGATTAAGAAAGTGCATGGCCATGCCGTGATTGAGAGTCAATCACAACTTATTAATATATCACGGATCGAGAGATGGATTGAATCATCAAAGGATGACATGCTTCTCGCCTTGAGATCAATCTTCATATACTTGGCAAAGGGATTATTACATGAGTTCTTTTGATAGGTTACATTCGATTTGATCACAGTATGTTTGGGAGTTGGCATACTTTGCAAGAAGCCGCTACCAACTATTGGATTGAAAAGGAGTTTTCGAATCCATGTCCAAGCGTATGTGAACTGCAGGTCACACACTTAATGGGTGGGGCGCATTAATTTGGATTGGATCCGTAATTAATGAACCTCGTGGGCTTAGCATCTTTGGTGGGCCTGGTTTAGGTTTCATCTCGTGGCTATATAAGGAGGGAGGAGGAGGCGCAGAGTGTGCTTTCCACGGTTTAGGTTTGATTCACTTGAAACCCTAGCCTCCTCCTCTCGCTGCCCTGCCGAGCGACTAGGTGCTTGCACACGCGCCGCGGCGTTCCATCTCTGGGCGTGTGGACTCATCTGCGGTGGCGCCGCTGCGGCTGCGGCGTGGGAGGGCGATCCACGGCGGGCGAGGACGATCCACTACATCGGCGCAACGATCGCGGCGAGGACGAACCACTACATCGGCGCGCGAAGGATTCATAGCTGCGCGTCTAGTGGTAATCTTATCTATGATCCCCTTCTTGCGAGTAGCTTTCTGGTTGCGCGGTAGTTTTTTTTGTGCTAGCGTAGCATACCGCGTTTCCCTTCAGATACACCCCTGTGTACTGTCACCCCGAGGTATGAGAGGTAAGATATCAGAACCCTAGTCAACTAGGTCTGTCCCATATCAGACATGTGGTTGTACGGGTGACTCAGATCAAAGGCTTGCAAGGTGAAGTCCTTAACTGACCAAGGGAAGACTTCCAACACTCAACAGTGGCACACAGCCCAATGTGGCACACAGACTCACATCACTCATCAACCCAATGCCAAATAGGCCCACAGTGCACACCTCTTGCCACTTGCCCTGATCTAAAACTTTTCCCACCCAGTTGATTATTGTGCAACACATGCCAAGAATAACTCAACATCGATCTGAACCACACAGTCGCAGTACCTCAATCTCATCATATGGCATCATCACACCACTTTTCAAAATACATTCCATATGTCTTTAGTCAGTATTGTAGCATTTTTCCGAAAGATCACTCATGATTCATTGCAAGGCTAAGCATCTACTCACGGTCTAGCCTCCCGTGTTGGAACAATATTAGCATCCAACTAATATAATCAAACTTAGGGTGACAATGATTTTGGGCATACAATTAATAATTCAAGGTGGCATAACAAAATGGGTTGATTATCTACATTATCCCAAATCAATTTAATTTCATTTTAAATAATTAGCATGCATAGTTTCAAAGCATAAATTACATTTTAAAATCTGGGATCAAAATGATCAAAGCATCACTTGCCTTCAAAGAGTTGCTGGTCTTGTTCCGAAGCTTGGTCTTGAGCGACGAAATCTTCCTCGAAACATTCCGGCAAATTTGCGTCTACGCGTACAAACAAAATATGCAATAAATAACTAATACAGAAGACTAAATGACCTCAAAAATTCAAATAAAATTCACCATTAGATAGCTCATAATTTTATGAATTTTTAGAAATTTGAATCATCCAAATCCGAGTTAAAATGCAAAAGTTATAGTCATTTGAAGTTTGAATAAAATCTGAAAATACAGAAATTAAGAAAATCCGATTTTTCTGAAATATTTTTACACTGGAAATTCGCATTTGTGACGTCAGCACCGCGCCATGATGACGTCAGCACAGAAAAGAAATTCGGTCGAAATATTTTTATATATAAAAATATATATATATGACGTCATCGCTGACGTCATCTCGACACGTGTACGCCGCAGGCCGCCACGTCGCTCTGGTCTATGGGCTGGGTCCACGGGTTGGCTCTGGTCCACCGTGGACCGGCGGCACTGTGCTCGTGCACCGGGTGACGCAAGCCGTGGCGTCAGCTACGGCTCGCAGCCAATCCTAACGCGACACGCGGCGCTAAACTATTCGCCGAAACTCGATTCAATCTCATCCTTCTGATTTAAAATGAACGGCCGATATTCATGCGACTTTTCGCCTCACCTCTACCGCGGAGCCAACACGTGGCTTCACCGTGACCCTTGGATCCAGATCGAACGGTCACGATTACTCGGGTGACGTCGACAGAAACGGCGGCGCTGACTCCTCGGTTTCCGCGCGTCACGCGTCAACACAGGACTGGCCCGATGCACGGTGCGATCTCATCCGCTCGATTCAAACGGACGGCCGCGATTAGCCAAGGCTATCGGCTCTAGCCTAGTGCGGCGCGACACACGGCACAATCCAAGGCAGCCGGCGCGCATCCGACGGCTGTGACCTTTACGCGACGCGGTAAAAAAATAAACCCTACGATCTAGATCTAACGGCTGAAATAAACTAATCGTGAAACTAATCGAAGCAATCTAGACCGTTGATTAGATCTAACGGCTGAGGGGTGAAGATGAGGATTACTGTTGATTGGCGATGTGGATGAATCTGGTGCGTTCGGCGGCGATCGGACGGTGGACGAAGCTCGGGCTGGCGACGATGTCACGGTGGCGCAGATCTTGCCGGAGAGGATGAAGACGACGTGCAACGCGGTGCTGCGGGGCTTCTCCGGCGTGATGAAGTGGTCCACTCGATGCGGTGGCCGGTGAACTCGAGAAGGGTCGAACACGGCGGAGCGGCTCGGACGACGATGGGAGGAAGCAAAAACAACGATGGCGAAGGAAGGCAACTACGGCGAGCTCTCACGGGCGCTAGAGGGAGTCTCGGTGTGCGTGCGAGGAGTCAAAGATGCGGGCGAAGGCCTCTGCACGCGCCTTCAGCGGGACTTAAGGGCTGCCTCGGCGTGCGCGAAAGCGGCGGCGGAAGTCACGGCCATCAACGCCCACGTCTCTCCGATGATCTCGCGGGGACGAAGTGACGTGGCGTGATCCTGTGCGTTCATGTGGCGATGATCCGAAGGCTCACGCACATGGGGACGTGCACACGCCGCAGCGCGCGCGATCCGGATCGGACGGCTTGGGCTAAGCGGCGCTAGGGTTTCAAGGCGGGGCTGCGTGGGCGAGTCACGAGTGGGCGAGCACGATCTTGGGCGGCCAATGATTTCGGCCGGACATTGTTCTGGATTTTTAAATCCTTTTGAATAAAAATAATTCGGAAATTAGTTTTGGCCAAAGAAAGTAGTAAAATATCTCAAAAATTCGGAAAAATTCGAAAATACTTTGAGATGTTTGGAACTCCATTAAAATATTTTCAATAAAACTTTGCAAAAACTTTTCCTTTATTTAATTTGTTTTCAAGAAAGGCTATATTTGAATAATTCCAAATAAATTTCAATAATTTCCAAAATTTCTCAAAAATCAAAAATACTTCAAATTTTAAATTAGAGCAAAAATTAGGTGTTACAAACCTCCCCTTAATGAATCTCGTCCCGAGATTGAGGGCTCGCATCTGAGAAATAGGTTAGGAAACTCCTTCTTGAGATCTTCTTGGCGTTCCCACGTGGCTTCACTTTCCGAGTGGTTGCTCCATCAACTCTGCGAAACGTGTTGACTTGTTTCTTGTCTCTCTGTCCATTACGTCCAGAATCTTCATCGGATGTTCTTTGTAAGTCAGATCTTCTTGCAACTCAATTGCCTCCAAAAGTGTTTGCTCTTCCGGTACTCGAAGACACTTCTTCAGTTGTGACACATGAAATACATCATGCACTCCGGCCAAAGACTGTGGTAACTCCAATTGATAAGCAACTTCACCTCTGCGGCTCAAGATCTTGAATGGTCCGACATATCTGGGTGCGAGCTTCCCTTTTGCATGGAACCTTCTGACTCCTTTGAGTGGCGTTACTCTAAGATACACAAAGTCTTCGGGTTCAAAGCTCAGTTCCCTGCGACGGTTGTCAGCATAACTCTTTTGCCTTGATTGTGCAATCTTCAATCTTTCCCTGATCAGGGCGATCTGTTCTTCCGCTTCGTGAAGAATGTCTGGTCCAAAGACATGTCGTTCTTTGTCTCATTCAATTCAATGGTGTGCGACAGACCGACCATACAAAGCTTCAAATGGAGACATCTCAGAACTACTTTGATAAGCGTTGTTATAACTAAACTCAGCATAAGGCAAACACTTGTCCCATGAGGTTGAATATGCTAAGGCACATGCCCTCAACATGTCCTCCAATATCTGATTGACTCTCTTAGTTTGCCCATCCGTCTGCGGATGGTATGTCATCTTGAAGTTCAAACGAGTTCCCATCGCTTCATGTAGCTTACCCCAAAATCGGAGGTAAATTGGGTACCTGCATGCGATACTATCTTCTTGATTACTCCGTGCAAGCAGACGATCCGTGCCATATAAAGTTACATTAACGGTCTCGGAATAAGTGGTCTTCTGGGTATGAAATGTGCCACTTTGGTTAAACAATCCACTATGACCCATACGGAATCAGATCCACTTTGCGTTCTGGGCAATCCGGTTATGAAATCCATACCAATTTCTTCCCATTTCCATTCAGGTATCTTTAAGGGTTGTAATAGCCCTGCTGACCTTTGGTGCATAGCTTTGACTCTTTGGCATATGTCACATAATGCAACGTATTCGGCGACTTCCCATTTCATGCTTGGCCACCAAAATCTTTCCTTTAAATCTTGATACATTTTCGCACTTCCTGGATGAATTGAGTACTTGGAGTCATGAGCCTCCTCCAGAATGAACTGCTTCAACTCCTTTTTGTTCGGCACACAAATGCGCTCTTTAAACCACATACTACCTTGTTCATCCAGTTTGAAATCTTTTGCTTTGCCTTCATCCATTTTGCCCTTAATTCTTTTGATCTTATCATCATCTTTCTGCCCTTCCTTGATCGATCTTCCAGGTAGGTCTTACTTCCAAGGTTGCTAGGAATCATACAGTACTATTTCCAGTTCTAATTTCTGGAATTCCTTACACAATTCTGCCTGACTTGTTTCCATCAGCATATTTACACTGTGGTTCTTTCTGCTCAAGGCGTCCGCCACCATGTTGGCTTTACCAGGGTGGTAGTGAATTCCCATATTATAATCCTTGATTAACTCTAACCATCTTCTTTGCCTCATATTTAGGTCAGCTTGTGTGAAGATATACTTAAGACTTTTATGATCTGTATACACTTCACATCTATTTCCGATGAGATGATGACGCCATATTTTTAGTGCATGCACCACGGCTAATTCCAAATCATGGGTCGGATAGTTCTCCTCGTGTGGTCTCAATTGCCTCGATGCATAGGCGATTACCTTCCTATTTTGCATCAACACACATCCCAATCCCTGACGCGATGCATCACAATAGATGTCGAAGCCTTGATGGACATCAGGTAAAACTAGTACAGGTGCCGATGTTAATCTCCTCTTCAACTCCTGAAAACTCTTCTCACACTCAGGCGTCCATAAGAATTTCTTTTCCTTTTTCAACAATTGCGTAAGAGGTCTCGCAATCGTAGAGAATCCTTCGATGAATCGACGGTAATACCCCGCCATTCCAAGGAAACTACGGATTTGGGTTACCGACTTGGGTTGCTCCCAATGCAGAATTGTCTCCACTTTCTTTGGATCTACCGCAACTCCTGCTGCAGTCATTATGTGTCCAAGAAATTCAACCTTATTCTTCCAGAAATCACATTTGCTAAATTTCGCAAACAAGCATTGCTCTCTCAACTTTTCAAGGACTAGCCTCAAATGCTCGGCATGCTCTTCGCTCGCCTTGGAATAGATAAGGATATCATCTATGAATCTGACGATTTACGAACTTGTCCAAGTATTCCATAAACACCTTATTCATTAAGTTCATGAAATATCTTTGGTGCATTTGTCAAACCAAAGGACATCACTTTGTAAACTCGTAGTGCCCATATCTTGACGAAAATGCGCTCTTGAATATCCTCGATCGGATCTTCAATTGATGGTATCCTGATCGGAGATCAATTTTGGAGAAAACTCCTGCTCCTCTCAACTGGTCAAACAAATCATCGATCCTAGGTAGAGGATACTTATTCTTTATCGTCACATCATTGAGTGCACGATAGTCTATACACATCCTAAAACTCCCGTCATTCTTCTTGACGAATAGGACAGGTGCTCCCCATGGCGATGAACTAGATCTTATAAATCCTTTTTCCAGCAGTTCTTCAATTTGCTTCTTCATTTCCACCAATTCCTCTGTGGACATCCTGTAAGGTCTCTTAGCTATGGGAGCTGTCCCTGGAACCAGCTCTATCACGAACTCGATATCTCTATCTCGCGGCATTCGAGTAAATCTTCCGGAAAACATCCGGATATTCATTGACTATGGGCACTTCTTCTAAGTCGATAGTCTTCATCTTTGTTGACCATCAATTGTCCCTCCCGCACTGATTTTGCTTCAAACTCAATCTTCTTTCCATCCGGGCTCTCGACCGATATGACTCTTTTTCCACAGTCCAGCACTGCCTTGTGTTTGGTTAACCAATCCATTCCCAGGATAACATCCAAGGTTTGGGTATTAAGGACGATTAAGTTCGCTAGGAACTCCACTCCATTAATTATTAGTCTTACCCGAAACATCCTACTTTAGATCGGAGTTACGATCCGAGGATTGGACTATGAGCACACATTTAAGATTCACTATTTCCATATCATTTTGAACAGCAAAATCTCGGAAATAAAAGAATGCGAAGCTCGGAATCAAATAAAGCGGTGGGTGATCGAGTTTACTAGGAACTTACCCGAGACAATGTCCGTGGCGTTACGGACTTCATCCGTCGTAATGTGGTTGACTCGGCCTCGTGCGGTTCCTTGGGATGGAGTTCCTGCTGTTGATGCCCGCGCGTTCACGATTGGCGCGGAGTCCTTGCGATGTGTTCCCGTGTTAAAGCGGACCGGGTGACACCTCCTTCTTAGGGCAATTGTTGGCAAAATGCCCCATTTCATTGCAATGATAGCAACGTCTTCCCATTGCTCGAGAGGTTCCTCGATCGTGCCACGATTAGGGTGAGTCTGAACATTCGACCCATCGGGCGATTTGCGGCAGGGTGCCCTATCATTGCCTCTGGGCTTGTACCGAATGAACTGTTGGGGTGCCGTCCTCTGCCTCTGCTGTACGCGACCTCCTTGTTGCGCCATTCTGTGCTTCTGTTGTCATCCAACTCTCGGCGCTTGTCCTCTAAGATAAGAGCTTTGTTAACTAGCTCTTGGAAGTCGGGAATGTGTGGTGATCGGTCCCACTGCAGCTCACGCATTCAATCCCTTCATGAAGCGGGATTGTCTGGCCTTATCCGTAGCCACGTCCTCTGGTGCGTAGCGTGCCAGTTGGGTGAATTTGTTCAGGTAATCGGCCACTGATTGGCCCCCCTGCTTGAGGCTCCGGAATTCCTCCTTTTTGAGATCCATGATACCCTCGGGTACATGGTACTGGCGGAAAGCTGAGGTAAATTCCTCCCACGTGATACTCTATGGGTCCTCATGAGCTGCGCAGAAGTTTTCCCACCATTCTGCGGCAGTCCCTTCGAGTTGATGAGAGGCATAGAGTACCCTCTCATGTCCTACACACTGGGTAATGTGCAGCTTCCTTTCAATTGTCCTTAGCCAATCGTCCGCTGCGGTGGATTGGCGTTCGAAAGGTAGGTGGGCGGGTTCTCATAAACTCCGACAACCTTGAGTAGGGTGTGGTCCATGGTTACCCCGGCTTGAACATTCGCAGCAGCTTGGTTGGATATCTGCTGCATGGTTTGAACCATCGTGTTCATAAGTTGAGTCAGGCGATCAAGAAGGCTCCTGTGTTACGCATATCGACTGCGGCGGTTGAGGAATCGGCTCTTCATTCTGGTTATCCGCCTGGTTAGCTCCACTACCGCTGGCTCCAACATTTCCACGTGTCCTCACCATCAGTTGCAAGCTTCCAAGGTTAAGAAAAGAAGAAAGCATAGACAAGTAGAAGAATTTATGTGGGAAACAGTGTAACTTAAATTATTTAGCCACTTTATTGATATAATATAAAGCAGTATGGTTGCTCACAAGTGCCTAAGGGCAATGCAACGCATACGAGACACTCACAACCAGAACAAGTAAGCAAACATAGGAACCCATGATGACTCACACCTAATGGTGACTCAAGAAAAAGACGCGACTCAACCTTGAGTCTCGACACTATACTCTACTAGACTCGATCACTCATCGAGCCAACCCCTGCGGCTCCCGGGCATACAGTGTGGGTGCTCGGCATCGGGCAAACTGGTCCAGTGACCTCTCTCGGTGGTGCAAAAGACCCCATCGACTCCCGGTCCAAGGACCGCTGCTCTGCTGGGTGCCTCTGCTCTGCTCCTCCGGATCTGGATCGTGTAACTCGGGGTCGCTCGGGCTCGAGTCCGTACAAAGCCATCTCTAACTCCTGGATCTTCGCATGGAATGAGCTAAGCCCTCCATGGTGGATCCTCA
This sequence comes from Otatea glauca, assembly GCA_036346275.1. Classification (NCBI taxonomy): domain Eukaryota; kingdom Viridiplantae; phylum Streptophyta; class Magnoliopsida; order Poales; family Poaceae; genus Otatea; species Otatea glauca. Next base: position 12,889,193 of record CM070726.1, read on the forward strand.
CCTCTGTGACCTCGGCGCGAGTCCTCTGCAACTCCCTGACTGTCTCATCAAGGCATCCTCTGGCGATGGCGTACCTCGCCAGGTGGGTGATAGTGGCGTCCTCCTCTACAAGCTCCATCCTCTCCAAACGATTGTCTCGACGTGGATGGTGACGAAAGACGGTGTCCTCCAACTCTGCGGAGTAAGTGCGGGCAATCTGCCGCATCGCCTGTCGTGCCGTCTCCTGGATTCCGGCCTCAAAAGAAGACCTCCTGACCGTGATGTAGATAGGACGGCCCGCCCTCGTCCTCTCCCGAGCATACACTATGATCTTGACATCCCAGGCGACGTCAAGTCCCGCCTGCACCATCAAGTCCCTCGACGATGTTGGTGCATCAAAACCTCAGAGCAAAGCGCATCATAGGCCATAACTCCGCGGCGTATCCTCCGGTGCGCTCTCCATAGGTATGGATCATCCTCATCTGCCAAAAACAACCTTGTTTAAATTAAACAGAGAATAATAAAAATTCAGCATAGGTATGAATAAGGGAGAAGAGATAAGTCGAGACTTCTTTGATATTCTTGCTCAAGTTGATTAGGTCTTTTAGAAAATAGTTTTACCCTCCTAGGCACAACCAAACTAGGGTCAAGTCCTACAAATCGGCTGCTGCTCGATACCACCTCTGCGTGACCCGATTACGCAAATCCGACCCTCTGTGTATTACATGCGATCCCAGATCACGCTAGCACACACAATCATACAGGGTTGCACATCACAGACATTCACGAAGATATAAGAATAAATAGTGCAAACATGTATATAAACCGAGTTGTACGACCTTATGGTCTCCTTACAGATAAGACAGTCACACAGGGCTTACATTAAACAAAGTGAAGAAATAGCAGCGGAACATAAATAAAAGGGTCGTGGAAGCCTTCATCTTGCCACAGGCAACCGACTGGGCTTGCCCCCTAGTTGCTCGCATCCTCGATGTACTCTTCCTCCCATGCTGGTGTAGACTCCTCCACTGATGTTGGGTTTGATAAGCAAGGTGGGGTGAGTACACAAGGCACTCAACAAGTAATGCACAAAATGCAGCGCTATTACTATATGCAAAACTTATTCCAATGGATTAGCTTAAATGGTTCTTTTGCATCAAGCAGCATTTTTGAACTAGTATCTTGTTTAGATTAAAGCAGTGGCACAGATATAAATAATACTAAACTCAAATGGTTTTTCATTGAAGATTCTCGGCACGCAGCCTTAACAGTTCATTTCCAACACTGGCACACAGCCACCCTTCCCACATTTTGTTTATGAAAATCTACCCCTTGACTGTAATCCCCGAGCAATGCTCAATACCGTGAGCACGGCTATTCGAATAGTTTGACACTCTGCAGAGGTTGTACACTTTACCCACAAGATACAGCCGCTCACCACACAGGTGATTGTCCGCAACAAAGCTTTTCAAGAACTTCTACCTTAACGAGAGAACCTCTCGTGTGCCTTCACTATCACTTCCCTCACAGAGCGAAGTATAGGACCGGCCAATCACCGTTGGATGGGCACCAAGCCGTAGCACAGTGCGCTCCCCATACAGATACACCCACGTGTCTTTGTCACCCCGAGTATCGGAGGAAAGATATCAAAACCCTAGTCAACTAGGTCTGTCCCATATCGGACATGTGGTTGTACGGGTGACTCGAGATCAAAGGCTTGCAAGGTGAAGTCCTTAATCGACCAAGGCAAGACTTCCAACACTCAACAGTGGCACACGCCCAATGTAGCACACAGACTCACATCACTCATCAACCCAATGCCACACAGCCCACCAGCACACGACCTCTTGCCACTTGCCCAGTCTAAAACTTTTCCCACCCGGTTGATTATTGTGCAACATATGCCAAGAATAACTCAACATCGATGCAGGAACCACACAGTCGCGGTACCTCAATCTCATCATATGGCATCATCACACCACTTTTCAAAATACATTCCATATGTCTTTAGTCAGTATTGTAGCATTTTTCCGAAAGATCACTCATGATTCGTTGCAAGGCTAAGCATCTACTCACGGTCTAGCCTCCCGTGTTGGCACAATATTAGCATCCAACTAATATAATCAAACTTAGGGTGACAATGATTTAGGGCATACAATTAATAATTCAAGGTGGCATAACAAAATGGGTTGATTATCTACATTATCCCAAATCAATTTAATTTCATTTTAAATAATTAGCATGCATAGTTCCAAAGCATAAATTACATTTTAAAATCTGGGACCAAAATGATCAAAGCATCACTTGCCTTCCTCGAAACTTTCTGGCAAATTTGCATCTACGTGTACAAACAAAATATGCAATAAATAACTAATACAGAAGACTAAATGACCTTAAAAATTCAAATAAAATTCACCATTAGATAGCTCATAATTTTATGAATATTTAGAAATTTGAATCATCCAAATCCTAGTTAAAATGCAAAAGTTATAGTCATTTGAAGTTTGAATAAAACACAAAATACGTAAATTAAGAAAATCCGATTTTTACAAATATTTTTACACTGAAATTCGCATTTGTGACGTCAGCACCGCGCCATGATGACGTCAGCATAGAAAAGAAATTCGGTCAAAATATTTTTATATATAAAAATATATATGACGCGTCATCGACGTCATCTCGACACGTGTACGCCCGCAGGCCGCCACGTCGCTCTGTCTATGGGCCGGGTCCACGGGTTGGCTCGGTCCACCGTGGACCGGCGGCGCTGCGTGCTCGTTCGTGCCGGGTGGCGCAAGCCGTGGCGTCGCCGACGGCTCGCAGCCAATCCCAACGCGACACGCGGCGCTAAACTAATCGCGAAAGTCGATTCAATGTTGTCCTTCTGATTTAAAACGAACGGCCGAGATTCATGCGACTTTTCACCTCACCTCTACCGCGAGCCAACCGTGGCTTCACCATGACCCTTGGATCGGTCGAATGGTCACGATTACTCGGGTGGCGTCGGCGAAGCAATGGCGGCCGACTCCTCGGTTTCCGCGCGTCACGCGTCAACACAGGACTGGCCCGATGCACGGTGCGATCTCATCCGCTCGATTCAAACGGACGGCCGCAATGAGCCAAGGCTATCGGCTCTAGCCTAGTGCGGCGCGACACGCGGCACAATCCAAGGCGGCGTGGCGCCGATCGGACGGCGTGACCTTTACGCGACGCGTAAAAAAATAAACCCTACGATCTAGATCTAACGGCTGAAATAAACTAATCGTGAAACTAATCGAAGCAATCTAGACCGTTGATTAGATCTAACGGCTGAGGGGTGAAGATGAGGATTACTGTTGATTGGCGATGTGGATGAATCAGTGCGTTCGGCGGCGATCGGACGGTGGGCGGCTTCGGGTGGCGGCGATGTCACGGTGGCGCAGATCTTCGGAGAGGATGAAGACGGCGTGCAGCGCGCTGCGGGGCTTCTCGGCGTGATGAAGTGGTCCACTCGATGCGGTGGCCGGTGAACTCGGAAAGGGTCGAGCACGGCGGGCGGCTCGGACGGCGATGGGAGGAAGCAAAAACAACGGTGGCGAAGGAAGGCAACTACGGCGAGCTCTCACGGGCGCTAGAGGGAGTCTCGGCGTGCGTTCGAGGAGTCAAAAGATGCGGAGCGAAGGCCTCTGCACGACGCCTTCAACGGGGACTTAAGGGCTGGCTCGACGTGCGCGAAACGGCCGGCGGAAGTCACGGCCATCAACGCCCACGTCTCTCCGATGATCTCGCGGGGACGAAGCGACGTGGTGCGATCCTGTGCGTTCGTGCGGCGATGATCCGAAGGCTCACGCGCACGGGCGACGTGGCACACGCGACAGCGTCGATCCGGATCGGACGGCTTGGGCTAAGCGGCGCTAGGGTTTGGCGAGGCGGCTGCGTGGGTGAGTCACGAGTGGGCGAGCACGATCTTGGGCGACCAATGATTTGGCCGGACAACATTCAGGATTTTAAATCCTTTTCGAATAAAAATAATTCGGGAAATTAGTTTTGGCCAAAGAAAGTAGTAAAAATATTTGAAAAATTCCAGAAAAATTCTGGAAAATACTTTGAGATGTTTGGAACTCCATTAAAATATTTTCAATAAAACTTTGCAAAAACTTTTCCTTTATTTAATTTGTTTTCAAGAAAGGCTATATTTGAATAATTCCAAATAAATTTCAATAATTTCCAAAATTTCTCAAAAATCAAAAATACTTCAAATTTTAAATTAGAGCAAAAATTAGGGTGTTACATGGGCCGACGAGACCGGTGCGGAACAAGAAGGCATTAAAAGTATCCGACCAAAAGTAACAAGCCGTGGCTACCAAGGGCTCATTGGTTTCTGGATCGGCTAAAGAAAGGGGGAGACATTCAGCTATGCCCATTTTTTCCCATTCAACCCTCTTTTGAGCTGCTACACGAATATACCATGATCTCCACCCTTTAAGAGCTGTCGGCCAAGCCCTGAAGCTCTTAGTCCAGCCCTCTATATTATACCCCAAAGCCGACAAAGGGAGACGAGGATTTCTTCATTTATTACTGAGTCGGACTCTAAATTCCCTCTTTGGACCCGGATAGAATTGGTCTTTCTGTTTGGGATCGGGATGAATACAGGAAGGATCCATGGAAGCAATTACGACGGCCGATTTGAGCGGTGCTCAAAAGCCGATTGGAAGCTTGAAGAACAAAAGCCGATTGTGGATAAATCGAGAGCTTATGCAGCGTGATTTAATGGGTCCCGAAGGCCATGTATTTATAGCACGGTGAAATTTTTGAAACAATGAAGCGAATTTCAAAGGACATAGTAATTAAAGTGCACTACCCGCATGTCGGAAAATTACAGCGCGAGTAAAGCAACAGTTAATGGGTGAAGTTCAAACGTTAGCCGATTGAAAAGCCGATTATTGATATTTTTGAAAGATGACATGTCATCTCTCAAAAATGGGGGGCATATGTTTGCACCAAAATTTGGCAAATCTAACCATAATCGGCAATGAAATCAAAGATATGGACGTTAACAGACAAGTTAAGAAAGTTTGGAGATATTTATGCTAACAGCAAGATTTTTTAGGAAATAACTGTTCAAAGATATGGCCGATACGGATACGGGCTTGAAACGTGTTGTAACAGGACACTATCGGCCAAAGGTATAAAGGAAGGACCGAAACGAGCTGCGAAAAAACATCAACTCAATACAATCAACCAGCTTTTTCTTTCTTTCCTGTCGACTAGGAGTAGCTTCTGTAATTTAGCCTTTGTAATCGATTTTGATCAATAAAGCTGCGCATCGTCGATTGTTGATCTTCGTCAATTACAACTCCAGCTTCGATTTATTCTGATTTTGTTGCGCATCGCCTTCTTCAGAATTGATCTACCTTTATTCTCTGATTAGCCTTAATCGGCTAGTTAGACTTATCCTGTTACCTTGATCTTGATCGGCTTCAAGCTGATTGGATCTAAGCCGATTGATCGTCACGATCGGCTTTGTGTGAATTTTATATTTTTTACCTTGTCGATTACAGGTCAAATCGACTGGCACGCTCTGAACCCGGTGTTCGTCCGGTGTGCTGCTGTCAGAAACCCTACATCAAGTTTTTGACGCCAACAGTTTGTTTTGCCCACGAATTTACTTAAATTCGTGGGTATTTGCATTAACCGACGAATTTAAATATATAAATTCGTGGGTGTTTTTTTGGCCCATGAATTTAATTAAATACGTGGGTTTTTTAGAAATCGACGAATTTGAATATATAAATTCGTGGGTTTTGTTTTGGCTCACGAATTTAAAAAAACCCATGAATTTTTCACTATTTCTTGTAGTGATTGAAGCATCAGTGTCGGTTTTCTTACAAAAGTGATACTAATACTAAAGCAACAGTGTCAGTTTTTAGGATAACCGATTGAGATGTAAATATCCCCATTTTATTCCCGCGAGCAGCCTATTCGCACGCGTAGGCATCGATCTCATTAACCCTAGCTAGCTCCCGACGCTGTCGGTCGGAGGCCCACGCCCGACACCCCGCCTCCCCGCCGCCCGCTGCCCCGCCCCGACGCAAAAGTTAGACGCAGATGCCAGCTTGCCGACGCAAAAGGTTGGTGAGTTCTTATGATTTTTTTATGCTACAGAGTGCAAGGATTCTTGTGGTGAAATATTTGTTGATCTGCAGAAACATAACTATCTTCTGGTATGCATCATATAAGTAAATGTTTTGTTCAGAAGTCAAAACATCTATGCCTTCCCCCTCTTAAGCATGCTTGCACAGAGCCCTGTAATTGGTCTATGTTCTGTCTAGAGTATTTGTTATTCCCCTTGAAATATAAGCTGTTGTTTCATCTTTCCTTATGTGCTGTGTAATTAGTCATTTTATGTCTATTTCAATATTTTGAATCTCTAGGCTGACCATGATTTGTCTTGAGACATGCTTGTCATAATTTTTAAATTAGACATCTGGATTTGCACATTCTGCATTGTTATGTTTGACCTTTATATTGATTGTGACATTACAGGTCGATCGTTAATTTTGTCAGTATATAAAAAGCAAATATACTTGTTTTCTTTCCTTGATGAATGTACCTTTAAAGTAAGAGAATAGCAAGACAATTAGGTTCTTTTGTAATACAACTTGTAGTGACCTGCACTCTTAGTGATTAGTTTCCAAGTCCTCTGGTTTCTTCTTTTCTTCATCCCTAAAAAGGAAGAGATACAATAATAGCCACCTTATGATGCTCAAAACATGGTAAAGTAGCATATCAAAAATGGGACCTAGGATTCAACTTTCAATATACATTCAATTTTTATTACGTCAACACAATGAGATAAATCTTAAACTTTCATTATACAATCACTTTTGATTAAATCACCATGACGAGATAATCTCTTATGCTTTGCAAGTATGAGTTCAATTTTCAATGATTTTTAAGATGACCTTCAACATAAAGAGTTCATGTTTTGCATTGCTCAAGTTGATCTTTTTTTTCCTGCCATAAGTTTGTCTGTGGAGTATTTGCGGTGCAACTGATACAAGTTATTATGTGATAAATGGAATATTTATATTTTAATATGAATTATGCCATATATATTATGTGATACAAGTTATGCCATATATATTTATATTTTAATATGAATTATACGTCTATTTTTTTGCCTGTGGTAAAACAATTGGCTTTCCTTAACAGCAGAGAATATAAATAAATAAAAATGTAAAATAAAAGCTTGTCCTGCTGTTTTTCTAGTTTCCTTTTAATTCTGATGTGGTTGGCACTTGACCCTCTCGCCAACCCTTTTATTGGAATCCTGTGTTTAAGTGAAAATTAGTTTTGATCCCATGTTCCCTTTTTTGTATAACAGGTTTGTTGGAAGTAGCTAGTCTTTGTTATTTTCATATCACCTGGATGTTAACTTGTAGCTGTTTAGATGACACCAGATGAACATGTACGTTTTTATCCGATGACTACAATGGCGATGATGATAATAATGATGACGACGCGGCCTATCCAGGTAGTAAAAGTCCTCCTCCGTCACCGAAAAAAAGTCCACCTCGTGCTCCAGCGCCACTGAAAAATAATGATAGAGCAGCGCGATCTCAAAATTCATCACGGTCAGCGGGAAAAGTGCCACATCGTGAAGCCAAGCCACGATCAGTAAGAAACGAGCATATGACATGACCGAAGAAGAAACTAGAAAGGAAGTAGACGCCAGCGTGACAGCTCACTTCAAAAAGACGCCAGCACCTGATAAAGTTGAAATCGAAGCTGCCAAAAGAGATTTCTTCCTAGACATAGCGACGGTTAAGCAGATTTGGGCGACAGCAATCAATCTCCTCAACCTAGCCAACGATCAGACTACGAGCGCATCTCTAGGCAGAAATCTAAAGGACAGGTTGGTAAAAGAGCTACTGCTGCAGACCAGAAGGGTGCTAAAGGGCAGGGGCCTCCTCTACGGTGGAAGTTCGTTAACAGGGAAGCATTGGTGGATCCAAACGAGGAGCAGAGACTGACGACACAATTACAGCGTCTACATCAATGGTATCGACAGTTTGTCCAAGAGACAAAAAACGACGCGTTCCTCGTCAAATACAAAGAAACGGATTTTCACAATATGGACGAAGTTTTCTGGGTAGAAACCTCCGAGTTATACCAGTTGTACCAACGAGATGCTCTAGACGTGTCTATATTAAGAATGTGGACTCTGTAAGTCTCTTGTATAATTCGTACTGTACATTCACGTACCCTTAAACTTAGTGTCTAACTTCTTTCTTATGTAGAATGGAGACAATGACACTCAAAGCAGGCTTAAATGAAAGGGTAGGATTCCTCGATCCCGGCCTTGTCAACTGCAAACTTATTAAAGATCCATCGACGGAGAGAGATCGAGGAGTGCGTACTAAAGGTCTTTGCTAAAGTTACAAGACAAGACCTCGTACTTTTACCTACAACTTTCGATGCGTGTTTCCTGCCTACTAGTCGGTTTTATCTCATGTGCAACACCATGTCATGACTAATGGGCTTGCGGCTTTCATCGGATCCTTCTCGTCATTACGTTAGACGATAGCACGATCAGCGTGTTGTACTCAATGAGAAACCGACAAGCGATTTCAAAGAAGTAATAGAATTGCTAGGCAATAAACTCTTCGATCGTTGCGTTATTGCTCCGTAATCTTTCATTCCATTGCACTTAATTACACCTAATTAAGTTTAACGAGTATTCATAACCATACAGGCGTACACAAAATACATAAAAGAGCCGCGTACCGTCCATTCACGAAGAAGTTCGAATAAGAACCGATTTTCCGTGCCCAAGACGGCAAAGGGAACAATTTATGTGCATACTACTTAATGACACACATACACACGTTCGTCACTAACAGTACCGACTACAACGGCGAGATGGTATATTATTACATGTTGACGCATACTTTTCTTTATAAAAACTACGACACTAATTAATGCATCATTTTCTTTAATGACGAATAATGAAGCTCGGCACCAACAACCTACTTGATGCGGTGAAGTTGAAGCCCTTCGAGAGCGGATGGCTGCGTTCATCGTTCGAGAAGTGATCAACCCGAAGGCGAGTTTTACGAGCCACGCTACAATTAATTGAAATGTGAGCGATTGTCAATGAACAATGTAATAATTAAATATTACGATGATTTCTCAGATTTCAATTATGCTTTACAAATACTTCATTAATATTGTCATGATTAAATGAGTATTCGGTATTCAATGTTAAATATTATGATGATTTAATATATTTGAATTATTCTTTACCAATACTTCGTTAATATTGCATAAAATATACCGCATGTAATAAATGTACTGTGCAATATATATATAGTACAAGGTTACATCATACATATAATACAAAAAAAAATTATGTAACCGGTTTTGGAGGAGAATATGGCACTGTACTTATCACTGCCGGTTTTAGAGAAATAACTGGCCGTGATACCACCTTATCACTGCCGGTTGGAAAATATTAAGTGGCAGTGATATGGATTATCACTGCCGGTTGAAAAATAACAACTGGCAGTGATAATGTGTTATCACTGCCGGTTGAAAAATACCAAGCGGCAGTGATAAGTTGTTATAATTGCCGGTTATGGATAAAAATCCGGCAGTGATAATCCTTATCACTGCCGATTGTATAATATAAACCGACAGTGATATTATTATCACTGTCGGTTGAAGAACCGGCAGTGATAGTCCCGACTATCACTGCCAGTTAGGGATTGCCGGGTCAAAATCCGGCAGTGATGTCCTTTTCTGTAGTGGTGTACAATTCTACACACAGCTACATGCTTCATTTCGATCTCTCTTTATAATTGTGCTTGTATGTGTAAAACAATAATCACGATACTTATGTTTTGTGTTTTATATTCTGAAGGTCCTTATTACTTTAAAGAAAGGTACCAAGCTCATCAAGTATAGCCGGAAAGGAAAAACCAAGATCCGCTTGTTCAGACTTTTTAGTGTAAGTTCATCAGCATGCTCCTTTGATCTTGACATGTTAATATTTAATAACAAGTTCTGTTTGACTTGTAGTTGCATAATACAATTAGTTATCAGACAAGTTTTGAAATAGAGAAAAAAGGACCAATTAGGAGTTTTTAACAGATCGAGTTAGGAGATCACTATCTGCGATGATCGCTTCACAATTAGTTGTAATTTTAGCTATGTTTCCTTCTGGCCTTAACTTTGACCTTTATGCATTTCCTTTGCTTGAGCTTCCATTACCTGTAACAATCATCTGGAAGCTTTGCTAGACATTTTCTACCCAATTTCACTGCACATGTTTGATGTTTCATTATAAGCATGACACATTAAAGAGTTATCACATACAGACTGTAGTTTAAGAATCATGCCTTTTTATTTATTCACTAACCATTCGGCTGATAGCTTTTGTAGTTGTGTTTCAACATGTTTGGGGTTTACTTTGTAAACTGCATTGCCAATGTATATCACAGGTTGAAGTGTTCCAGAGACAGCTCGAACTTTTGCTAAGGAACTGAAGAAACCTATTTCTGTTCATTGTGTATGTGGCTTTGGTGATCTTCTGGCAATACTAAAGTAAGACATGGATATATGTTCTAGAATGATTCAATTATCATGTTCACTTTACATCTACTTGCTTGTGATTCTTTTGCAAACATTTCTGGGTTCAAATTTCACAGAGCATGCTTTCATCATCTACTGGAAATTCAGTAATTAATTTTTACCTACATGTTATTATTGTTACTATAATATGATCTACGTTAGAGTTCACAATGCGTAACCTACTGTAACACCCTAAATTTTGCTCTAATTTAAATTTTGGAGTATTTTTTGAATTTTGTGAATTTTTGGGAATTTATTGAAATTTATTTGGAATTATTCAAATATAGCCTTTCTTGAAATCAGTTAAATAATGGAAAAGTTTTTGCAAAGTTTTATTGAAAATATTTTATTTGAGTCCCAAATAGCTCAAAGTATTTTCTGGAATTTTTCTACTATTTAAAAGCCCCAAATGATTTAATTGAATTTCTAGAATTATTTTTAATGAGAAATGATTTAAAAATCAGATGAATAGTACTGGGCCGGCCCAGCACTGTGCGTAGCCCGGCCCAGTTCGCCGCGCAAACCCTAGCGCCGCCCAGCCCGAGCCGTCCGATCGGATGCTAGTGAGTGTGCCACGTCGCCCGCGCGCGTGAGCCTTCGGATCATCGCCGCACGAACGGCTGGGAGAGGGCCGTGATTTCCGCCGGCAGTTTCGCGCACGTCGAGGCCCTTTAAGCCGTCTTGGTGAGCGCGTTCTGCAGAGGACTCAACGCCGCGTCTTTTGACTCCTCGCACGCATGTCGAGACGCCCTAGAGACCACGAGAGAGCTCCCGTAGTTGTTCCTCTGCGCCGCCACTGTTCTCCGCCGTTTGCTTCGCCGTCGGTCCATTCCCGTCGTCGCCGAGGTCACCAGAGAACTGCCCGAGACCAGCCGCGTCGAATGCGCTAGATCTTCTCGCCGGGGAACCACCAAAACGCCGTCGACTACGTCATCTTCCTCATCTCCGGCAAGCCTGCACCGCCGCACGCCATCGCCGGACTCCGAGCATCGTTGACCGTCGGATCTGCAAGGAGGGGTAATGATCGTGCCACGTCGCCCTTCTCTGTTTACATTTAGTTTGTATCTGTGCCGTTAGATCTGTTATGGACGGTCTGGATTAACCCTATGGTTTACACGTTAGTTGAATCTTGATCGTTAGATCTAGAGTGCACGGCTTGGATTAATCTAATTTCTGCGCTATGTTTTTGTCTTAGCCGTTGGATCGTTAGTGAACGCGTGAGATTGTGCCGCGTAGCATGATGAATAGTAAACAGCTCGGGTACCGTGGGTCATTGGATTAGATCTAAACGGCGGCTGTGAGTAGATCGGTGGCGCGCGGATCCGTGCCGTTCAAATTTGAACGTGCGGCGGAGATGACGCCGCACCCCCATTGAATCACGTGCAGACGCGTGTGCGCGTTGACTGAGGGAGAGACCACATCCAACCGTTGATTTCGGGCGCACCGTCGGATGCGTGACGCGTGGGGGCGTGGAGTGCGAAGCGTCGCCGAACCGCGCGGGGGTGATATCCGACCGTTGGTTGAGCGAGCGGTTTGGATCTTGCCGCGTGTCGCGTCGGGATTGGCTGCGCATCGTTGCTGATGCCACGGCTTGCGTCACCTGGTGCACGAGCATAGTGCTGCCAGTCCACGGTAGACCAGAGCTGAACCGTGGACCCAGCCCATTAACCGGAGCGACGTGGTGGCACCAGAGGCTGCCACGTATCGTGCTGACGTCATCACTGACGTCATAAATATTTTTATATATATAAATATTTTTATATATAAAAATATTTTGACTGAAATTCATTTCTGTGCTGACATCATCATGATGCAATGCTGACATCATAAATGCGAATTTTCAGTATAAAAATAATTTGGAAAAATTGGATTTCTTAATTTCTGTATTTTCACATTTTATTCAAACTCCAAATGACTATAACTTTTGCATTTTAACTCGGATTTGGGTGATTCAAATTTCTAAAAATTCATAAAATTGTGATATATTTAATGATGAATTTTATTTGAATTTTTGAGGTCATCTAGTCTTCTGTATTAGCTATTTATTGCATATTTTGTTTGTACGCGTAGACGCGAATTTGCCGGAAAGTTTCGAGGAAGAATTCGTCACTCAAGACCAAATTTCGGAACAAGACCAGCAACTCTTTGAAGGCAAGTGATGCTTTGATCATTTTGATCCCAGCTTTTAAAATGTAATTTATGCTTTGAAATTATGCATGCTTATTTATTTAAAATGAATGTAATTTAAATTGGGATAACGTAGTTAATCAACCCATTCTGTTATGCCACCATGAAATTATTAATTGTGTGCCCTAAATCATTGTCACCCTAAGTTTGTTTGTACTGGTTGGATAATAATATGATGCCAACATGGGAGGCTAGACCGTGAGTAGATGCTTAGCCTTGCAACAAGTCATGAATGATCTTTCGGAAAAATGCTACAATATTGACTAATAGAATATTGAATGTATTTTGAAAGTGGTGTGATGTTGCCACATGATGAAATTGAAGTATGGAGACCTGTGTGGCTCCATACCGATGTTGAGTTATTGCTGGCATGTGTTGCACAATAATCACTGGGTGGGAAATGATTTAGACTGGGGCAAGTGGCAAGAGGTTGTGTGCCTGGTGGGCCTGTGTGGCATTGGGTTGATGAGTGTTGTGAGTTTGTGTGCCACAATGGGCTGTGTGCCACTGTTGAGTGTTGGAAGTCTTGCCTTGGTCAGTTAAGGACTTCACCTTGCAAGCCTTTGATCTGAGTCACCCGTACAACCACATGTCTGATATGGGACAGACCTAGTTGATTAGGGTTCTGATATCTTTCCTCTGATACCTCGGGGTGACAGTGCACGGGGGTGTATCTGTACGGGGGAGCGTACCTATGCTACAACTTGGTGCCCATCGAACGGTGATTGGCCGGTCCTATACTTCGGCTCTTTGTGAGGGAAGTGATAGTGAAGGCAATACTGGAGAGGTTCTTTGGTTAAGGTGGAAGTTCCTGAAAAGCTTTGTTGCGGACAATCACCTGTGTGCCAGTGTTAAAAATGAACTGTTAAGGCTGTGTGCCGTGAATCTTCGAAGAAAAACCATTTGAAGAAATTAGTATTACTTATAACTGTTCCACTGCTTTAATCTAATTAAGATATTGGTTTAAAAATGCTGCTTGATGCAAAAGAACCATTTAAGCCAATCCTTTGGAAAAAGCTTTGCATATAGTAATAGCGTTGCATTCTGTGCATTACTTGTTGAGTGCCTTGTGTACTCACCCCACCTTGCTTATCAACCCCAACATCAGTGGAGGAGTCTACACTAGCATGGGAGGAGGAGTACATCGAGGATACAAGCAACTAGGGGGCAAGCCCAGTCGGTTGCCTGTGGCAAGATGAAGGCTTTCACGACTTTTATTTATGTTCCGCTGCTATTTCTTTTACTCTGGATAATGTAAGCCCGGCGTGGCTGATTATATGTAAGGAGACCATAAGGTCGTACAACTCGGTTTATATAAATGCTTGCACTATTTATTCTTGTATCACTTCGAATGTCTGTGATGTGCAACCCTGTAAAGACTATGTGTGCTAGCGTGATCCTGGACAAGCACAGAATACACAGAGGGTCCGGATTTGCAGATTCAGGTCCCGACAGAGGTGGTATCAGAGCAGGCTGACTGTAGGACTTGACCCTAGTTTAGTTGTACCTCGGAGGGTAAAACTATTTTCTAAGACTTAATCAACTTGAACAAGAATATCAATGAAATCTTGACTTATATCTTCTCCCTTGTTTCATACCTATGCTAAATTTTTATTATTCCCTGTTTAATTTAAACAAGGTTTATTTTAGCAGATGAGGATGATCCACACCTATGGAGAACGTACCGGAGGATACGCCGCGGAGTTATGGCGTATGATGCAGTTGCTCGGAGGTTTTGACAGACCACTGTATCGAGGGACTACGGTGGTACGGGCAGGACTTGACATCGCCTGGGATGTCAAGATCACAGTGTATGCTCGGGAGAGGATGAGGGCGAGCCGTCCTATCTATATTACGGTCAGGAGGTCTTCTTTTGAGGCTGGGATTCAGGAGGCAGCGCGTCTTGCGATGCGGCAGATTGCCCGCACTTACTCTGCAGAGTTGGAGGGCACCGTCTTTCGTCACCATCCGCATCGAGACAATCGTTTTGACAGGATGGAACTTGTGGAGGAGGACGTCACGATCACCCACCTGGCGAGGTATGTCATCGCCCAGGAGGACGCTTTGGACGAGACAATCCAGGAGCTGCAAAGGACCCGCGACGTGGTCACAGAGGCGAGGATCCAGCTGCGGGAGGGCTTAGCTCACTCCATGCAGAAGATCCAGGAGTTCGAGATGGCTCTGTATGGACCTGAGCCTAAGCCAGTCCTGGAGTGAAGGACCGAGATGGCGAACAGAGGGGGGTGAATGGTCGCAAATAAAAATTCCCCCAAAATACTCCAACAAAAACCTCGGCAAAATCGCTCAAAGGAAATCGAGAAAAACCTGAAAAACTAGACAACTATGTGTACCCCAAGCTTGCATGGATAAGTACCATAAAATATGTGGGGATTTTTGAGTCACAATACTGGTTGTCTAGTGTCCAAGATAAAGAGGAATCAATCAAACTCATGCTTTTAGAAAGGACATCAATTCAAATCACAAAAGTCACTTTCAGAAAAGCAAAAGCAGAATTTCCAGAACTTGTCCTTAATTTGCACAAGAGGTTGGTGGGTTTATGCAGCTCACAAACATTTGAGACTTTTTCTCCCTATGATAATCAGAGTCGTGAAGAACTCCACCAAATTTCTCCTCAAAAAGCCTTACAGAAAAAACACTAAAAATCGAAGAACACAGTCTGGTCAAGAACTTCGAGCAGAAAGTTTGGGGCTCGGTTTTCACCTAATGGCGCCCAAACGGTGCAACAAGTGAACTCCAAAATTTTTCTGCAAGTGTATATCAGAGTCCCGCACCTCGTCCAAGAAGAATCACTTGAAAAAGATTTTTCTAGAGTTTTATAAAAATCAAACACGGACTTCTGCACGAAGAACAAGTTCTGAACAAAATTGGAACTTGAAAGAAAAGATGTTCACTACTCAATCCAAGAGTGCAAAAGAGATGTAAAACCATATGAACACACTCAAAACATTCAAGATCAGCAGCATTTAGAAGGAGGGGAGGCAAATCCAAATTACATGAAAGTAAATTGCGAGAATGTAATTGCGGGAAAGTAAATGCTGAATTTAAATTGCGTAAAGTAAAAACATAATGTAAATGCGCAAAATAAATTCAGAGGTGGATGGATAAAACTTTCATTTCTGGAAGGAGAGGTTACAAAGCCTCACTTTCATGTGGGCAAAGCTCAAAGGAGCATTCACAAAACTCAAAACCTTCAAGGGAAGGAGGCTACCCCTCCACCCCTATTTATACTACTCTTGGGCCACCTACCACACTTGGATGAGTCCCTCAACCCTAGAGCACTCATCTAAGGGCTAGGATTAACCCACACACACAGCCATGCAAGGGCTAACCCAAAATCCACACACATACCGGGTTTTCTTGCACGGTTTTCAAAGCATACTACCTAGACCCGCTAACCTATCAACTAGACCTCAATCCGACGGCCCTCATTGATCCACGCGGCATCTATCTAGCATCAACTCCTTTCCTTGTCTTCTTGACTTGCCCGGACTCCGTCTTCGATCATCTTCTGGCGATCTCCCAACCGTCTGGACCTCCGACGCTCCTCGCCTAGTCCCGGTCATCCATCGCCTCACCATGACCTAGCACCGTCGTCCTGCAACCATCAAAAACAAGGAAACTCCTCACATAGCAATGCCCACAAAATGTGCAATAAACCATCCAACTCATCACTACCGCGTCCATACGACCGGTACTGCCACTCCTGGCAAAGACAACTCAAATTGCTTCATTTTGAAAATCAATCCAAATCAAACTCAAACTTGAGCACACCTTGCTCAAATAAAGTCAAATACTCATCACAAATATGGATGGACCTCCACATGGTCCTTCAATCTCCCCCTTGATGAGTATATTGACAAACCACACAAAAGGCATAAATTTGAGTTTGAAGAAAATGAAGAAGAAAGCAATTTTTAGTTGCAAAGTCAAACTTGGTCCAAAGATAGAAATTAGAACCATGACCAAGTTGACGAAGAGGAATTCAGATTTTAGAGTTAAATTTAAGATAGGGCAAGTTTTCAACAAAAACTCTAAAATCCAACTAAACATGTCAAATGTGATTATGAGATTATGATCCAACAGAAGTAGTAGCATAGTTTTACAAAGATCATAATAACCAAATAAGCATTCACATTTTTATCTTTTTAGTGATGCCTTTTCTACGTTATCTCCCCCTTTTGGCAATATAGGCATCAATTTTTTTATGTATGCATGAAATGCAATCGAAAGAGCTTTGAAGATTATCCATTTGATCAAAATGAAAGGATATTACACCAAGCTTGTCAATTTCAGAAGATGACTAAACTAAGACATGTCCAAGTGCAAATACGAGCTTAGTTTTGAATATTTCATTTTTAGCAAGATTTGACAAGTGCAACACTTAGCTTTAGTTTCAAAAATAGAAGAATAGCCACTCTAAGGATCAAAGGAAAACCTAGAGTTCAACCTACTCAACACTTTGGGAATCTAGAAGAGCATACAAGGTCCTTCGGGCTCATTTATCACTTAATGCAAATTTTGATTTATCATCATACAAGACATAGCGGGGTGCAAATGTTTGACATTATTTGCATTCTTTACCAACATATGTCTTTGTTTTTAATTTATTTGCATTTTCTTTTGACAACCAATTGACTCAAGCCGTATGCGACCATCTCAAGATAAACTCTTAAGAGGATGGTCTAGGTCAAACACGATGTATTCCAAGTTCATCCCAAGTGCAATGGGAAGCGGTCTTGTGAATGCAAGGTGTTGAGTCGTATGTGCACAAGAAGAGTCAATTTTGTTTAATTTTCATTTTTAGCACAATGTTTCATGAGCAATTGAAGGACTCTAGCATGGATCAAACTAGTTTCACCCAAGTTGCTATAGGGACTCTAGAGAACTCCTAAATTTCTCAAATTATGGCACAAACCTCTAGAGAAGAAACTGTTAGTGTTATGCCCTTGAGGCAATCATTTAGATGATTGTAACATGACTATGTTTATGAATAATAATATGATTATTGGTCCAATGAATGTATATCATTGTATTGATCAACAAGTATGTGACTTGCTTATGAAGCTCTTTACTTAATGATGTAATTCGATAAATATCTCGATCGGATATCATCGTATAGGACAACGATGAATAGATCAAGACATGTAGTGATCGATGATCATGCTTCATAGATCATGGGATATGGAGATATCATCTATACATTGTGGGCGCATGTTGAAGAACATGGGTTAGATAGACCATAATGGGACAACTGCGAGAATGTTTCATTCTTATGTGTCATCAGTGTATCTCATACCTAGTAGATGTATGATCCTTAGACCTGAGATTGTCATATTCCTACATGTGTAATAGTTTTCCTTGGGGCTATCAAACACTACTTCCTAACCGATAGTTATAAAGGTAGCTTTCATGTTTACTATGAAACGTGCGAGAGGAAGTGAGCGATCAAGATGGAATTTGCCACTCCAATGAAATGGAGATATATGACAAGGCCATTCGTGTGATATGATTAAGGAAGTGCAAGGCCATGCCGTGATTGAGGAGTCAATCACAACTTATTAATATATCACGGATACAAGAGATGGATTGAATCATCAAAGGATGACATGCTTCTCGCCTTGAGATCAATCTTCATATACTTGACAAAGGGATTATTACATGAGTACTTTTGATAGGTTTTGTCCGATTTGATCATAGTATGTTTGGGAGTTGGCATACTTTGCAAGAAGCCACTACCAACTATTGGATTGAAAAGGAGTTTTCGAATCCACGTCCAAGCGTCGTGAACCTGCGGGATCACACACTTAATGGGGTGGGGCGCATTAATTTGGATTGGATCCGTAATTAATGAACCTCGTGGACTTAGCACGCTGATGGGCCCTAGTTTAGGGTTTCATCTCGTGGCTACATAAGGAGGGGAGGAGGGAGGGTGCAGCGTGTGCTTTCCCACGGTTTAGGAGTGATTCACTCGAAACCCTAGCCTACTCCTCTCGCTGCCCCTGCCGAGCGACGGTGCTTGCACACGGCGCCTGGCGTTCCATCTCTGGACGTGTGGACTACTGCGGTGACGCTGCTGCGACTGCGGCGTGGGAGGACAATCCACGGCAAGGCGAGGACGATCCACTACATCGACGCGCGAAGGATTCCACAACTGCGCGTCTAGTGGTAATCTTATCTATGATCCCCTTCTTGCGAGTAGCTTTCTGGTTTCGCGGTAGATTTTTTTTTGTGCTAGCGTAGCATACCGCGTTCCTCTTCAGAAACCTAGCAAGTAAAAGCAACAAGTTTGATCAAGTTTTTCATTTAAGGCTTATTTCATTTTTAAGCTTAGCAAGTTAAATGAACCTGGACATACCTAAGCTAGTGATTTTCTTCAAATGATGTAGCATGGTGTATAGCATGAAGACGAAATCAATTGCATAATAGACAAAGCTCATTAAACAAGAAATGCAATCTATATGCAATGCATGAACAGATTCCCAAACTCCCCCTCAACAAATGAATCAATTTTAAGCTCAAATCTGGTTAAAGTTGAGTTATTATCAAGATTAGGCATAAAGAAAACCCGAAAGAACTCAATAACAACCAGAAAAACAGAATGAGGAGAAGAAGTCGAGAAACTGCAAAACTGGATGGCTATTGAACATAGATAAGATAGAAGAGACTCACTATGACTCAGACTCGCTCTTATCTTCCCCAGTGACTGACATAGGGAAGCTGACTCTAGATCACAACTAAGGAGTGCACACAGACCCTGTCTACCCAGGAGGCCCAATACCTGCTAGACTTATAAGACTGTGAGGGAACTCAACCTAGAGAGAAGAGAGAACAGCTAATCACGCATGATAGCAACCAAAAGCACAAGATAAGAGGTCCATGCAAGGCATGCCAGAAGTCTATGTGAGTGAACTCAACTCAAGAAAACAAGCCCAAAGTCACCCAGAAAAACACAAAGAAAAGAAAAGCTGGAAGAAAATATATAACACATAATATACAAACCAGCTCCCCCTCACGAAAGGCCGTAAGGGCTCACGACACCAAGCTCACTCCTCAAGGCAACAAATCTGGAGCTATCCAAAGGCTTGGTGAAGATATCGGCTAATCAAGGTCACTCTCTCGAATCGAAGCGCGATATCTCCCTTCTCCACATGGTCTCTAAGGAAGTGATATCTAATATCAATGTGTTTGGTCCGAAATGTTGCACTTGGTTTTAGCAATGCAAATAGATGAAGTGTTGTCACGTAAAAGTGGCACACTCTCTATCTCTAACCCATAGTCCCGTAAGGTCGATCTCATCCAGAGCACACAGCTCTGACAATCGGTCAGCAGCAACATACTCGGCCGGCACGCGTGATCAGGCAACTCGGTTGCTTCCTAGATGACCAGAAACAAGAGAAGTGCCAATGAATTGGCAAGTGCGAAGTGCTCTTCCTATCTATCCTACAACCCGACAAAGTCGGCATCGGAAAAAGCTCTAAGAGATAGACAAGAAGAAGAAGAGTACCAAATACCATAATCGGTGGTAGCACGAAGGTACACGAAGATGCGCTTGACCGCTGGCGGTGAGAGGCGCGAGGAGAAGCTTGAAATCGAGCGCCTGGACACACAAAGAAAATGTATATCCGGCCTCGAAGCGGTGAGGTACAAGAGGGCCGATCATGCTCCAAAACTCGTTTTGATCAGCAGGCTCACCATCCTCATCGGGCTCGAGGACAGCAGTGGTGGCCATAGGAGTCATCACCGGTTTCCCATCAGACATATCAAAGCGCCTCAGGAGGTCACGGGTATATTCGCCTTGATGCAAGAAAGTACCCTCCCGAGTCTGGTTGATTTGGAAGCCAAGAAAGTAGCTCAACTCGCCCATCATACTCATCTCAAACTCTGTGCTCATCACCTCAGAAAACTGAGACACAAGCGAATGAGATGAGCCACCAAAAATGATATCGTCCACATAAATCTGGACAAGAAGAAAATGAGACTCATGGTGTCGATGAGCGAGTTTTGTCTACTATGCCCATTTTGAAGTCATGGTGAGAAGATAAGACTTGAGCCTCTCATACCATGCTCTGGGGGCCTGCTTGAGTCCATACAAAGCTTTGGAGAGCTTGTATACATGACTCAGAAACTTGGGGTTTTCGAATCCTTGAGGTTGTTTGACATAAACCTCTTCCTCAATATAGCCATTGAGGAATGCACTCTTGACATCCATTTGATAGAGCTTGATGTCCTGGGATGTAGAGAATGCAAGCAGGATCCTAATAGCCTCTAGTCTAGCTACAGGGGCAAAGGTCTCCTCAAAGTCAAGACCCTCAACTTTGAGAAAAGCCCCGTGCAACTAGCCTAGCCTTGTTGCGAATGACAACCCCATCCTCACTCTGCTTGTTTTTAAACACCCACTTGGTCCCAATGACATTATGACCAGATGGGGGATCGACAAGCTGCCATACCTTGTTCCTCTCAAAGGTCTCAAGTTCCTCATGCATAGCATTAATCCACGATTCATCGGATAATGCATGAGAAACATCCTTCGGCTCAAAGGAGGCAACAGCAGAGTGGAGGTAGAAGCGGAGAAACCCGATTTTGAGCGAGTGACCGCTCAAGCAGATCACCAATGATCCGATCGGTGGATGAGCTTTACGGATATGATAGGGAGGACCGTAAGCGAAGTGGCCTCTACCTCATGCATGTAAGAGGTAGGAGCAGAGCCACTCGTGAAGGAGAGTCGAAGGCAAGAGTGGTCTCCACGAGGTGCGAAATGGAAGCAGGAGGCACCTCGGTGTAGAGGGGCTGGATCGGTGGAACACCATCATCTCCATCATCCTCATCTTCTACAAAGATGGTCTCGGAGGGATAAGAAGAGCACAAACATCGTGTCTAGCTCTGGGCTAGCCTCATCGAAGGTCACATCACAGTCTCTATGATCCTATGCGCATCAACACTCCGGACCCTATAGCTACGAGAAGAAGTCGAGTAACCTAGAAAGATACATTGTAAGAGCGAGAATCAAACTTATCTAGGTTACGGACTTCAAGATAAAACACTTGCAACCAAAAGCAAAACGAGACACACCGGGCTTTCGCCCATACCTCAACTCATAAGAAGTGCGATGCAAATGTGCTCTCAAAAACACGCGATTAGAAACATGGCAGCGATAGCTATAGCCTCACCCAAAACTTCTTAGAGTCTTGTACTCGTCTAGCATCGTCCCGGCCATCTCAACCAGTCCTGTTCTTCCTTTCCACTATGCCATTTCTTTGAGGCGTAGGGAGAAGAGAACGATGCTCTAAACCAGACTCCACACAAAAACTCTCAAAGTAGGAATTCTTGAACTCCGTGCCATTATCACTGCGTATAGCTCGTAATGCACACGGGAGCTCAATAGACAACCTCTTGATCAAACCCTAAAGTGAGAAAAGTCTCATCCTTGAGGCCATGAAGAATACCCAAGAGAATCTAGAAAAATCATCAACGATGACAAGAACATACCACTTCCCTCCTGCCGACCGTGCACTCTAGCCGGACCAACGGTGTCCATATGTAAAAGCTGTCACGTGTATCACCATCACTACGATGGATCGGAGGATGAGAAGCGATAACCATCTTAACATGTCCGCAAGGAGAGCAAACTAAGTCTTTGACCATCTTTAGTTTGGGCAAACCCGAATGAGATCGTGGCTGCTAACTCGGCTCAAATGATCAAAACCAATGTGACCAAGTCTCCTATGCCGAAGGGAGGATCACGGGCTCGAAGCAATCAAACATCGAAGAGAGTCTTGAAGAAGCGGAAAAATCAGCACGAAAGACTCTCCCAAATCTAGAAATCCATAAACTAACCCTCCCGATGAATCAAGGATTCTCTGGGCATTACTCTTGAGCTTACCTCGAAAGAGTCATCGATAAGTCGAGAAACAGAGAGCGATTGTATTGCGACTTACTTACTAAGGCAACATCTTTAAGAATGAAATTTTGGTTAATGCAGATGGTACCTTTAGCAATGACTCTACCCAAGATGCATCCCCAAAAGTGATTAACTCATCACCGGGGCTCGGACTAGGAAGAGAACCAACGAGAATCTCGGTCATATGACGAGAACAACCGAAGTCAACAATCCAAACATCGCCCTTCCCCATCCGACGAACCTGATCAAGACACAAGAGAGAAAGATGACTCAGTACTGGGATAGAGTGAAGAATTAGGAACCTAATACTGAACCATACGACACCTCAGAGTACCAGCCATAGAAGAAGACTGGACCCGAGTGTCTCTCTGACGCTCAACTCTAACAAGATCAGTAGTAACTCTAGTAGATGATCTAGGAGCTGGAACTGGGTTGGCACGCCGTGGTGCAAAAGCCGGACCATCCTAGTAAGGCTGCCTCGATCTCCTACCAGAAAACACCTCACGCCGCTGATATCTACCTTGATGGGAAAAACGAGGAATATCAAGAGGACGGCGGAAGGGCGACTCTGAACAGCTCGGGACTAAAACTCAAGAACTAGCATGAAAACCAAGTCCCGGGCGCCCCCAAAACAGCGACTCTCTAACCTGTCTAGAAGCAGTGTGTGTCTTAGGAGCACTCAAAGTCTGGGGATGACCCTGAATACCCCTAAGAGCAGCAACACGCTCACGCCGAGTGATCTTGGCGCGCCTGAAGCAGAAATCTAATAGGTGACCATCCTTCTTACAGAAGGTGCATGTGTACTTCGCCTTGCTAGAGGCAGAAGCAATTGGAGTAACACCCTTCTGATCAGAAGTCCTATGGACAACCCCATCAGATCTAAACACGGTGGTACTCACTCTAGGAGCTACCACAATCTCACCACTCTTGGAGCCGCGCACAATGGTGGGAGGATGCGCCCGAGCGTGCTCCAAGGGATCAAATCCTAGACCTTGATTGAATCTACTAATCTTGGATTGGTCTAGCATAAGATTGAGCTTCTTCTTGCCTCCAACAAACTTCTCGAGAGTGCTCATAAGATACTGGCAATCTCGAAAGAAAGAAGCACAAGAAGAACAGGGGGAAGAAGAGGAAGAAGAAGAACCAGAAAGAGAAGATCTCTCACCACGTTCTTTTTGTTCCCTTAGCACGGCTGCCTCAATCTTGAGGGCCTCACAAGAAACGCAAGGAGCATCTCTAATCCTAAGGGTTTGGTCTTTTAACTTCTTCTTAAGCTCGATATGGATTTGATCCACATCATCCTTAACCCCAACACACAGTAAGAAACCAGTTTTTGACTTAACTAGTAAGTCCTTAGCAAGTTGATCACACTTGACATTCAAAGCATCATTGTCAAGTTTTAGTTGCCTCTGACCCTCACATGAGCTGACTGGGTCCTTAGAAGCATGCAATTCAAGTTCATCATTTCTAGCAGAAAGCTTTCTAAGGTGTTCGCTCATGGCATCAATTTCGGCAAGCAATTTAGGCCAATTAGCACATGATGGAGTGGAGTGAGCATGAAGAAAACTAGCCTCAACAGGAATAGCATCAATAGAACTAGTGCTAGCATTCTTCAACCTAAGACCATCAAGTTCAGCAAGCACACTGTCATGTATGTTCCTTAGGTTCTCCAACTCCACAAGAATAGCATCACACAAAGAGCAATCATCAGTGACTCGAGAGGGAGAAGATCTAAGTGAAGCTAACTCCCGAGTCAAGGTACCTACTTCCTTCTCAAGCTCCGTACACCTAGCTCTAGCTCTAGCCTGAAATTTTCCTAATTTGCAGAAAGCTTCGTTGAGCTGGTCATAGGAGGGTACCTTGTTCGAGTCACTGTAGAGCTCGGAGTCGCTGATGTCGTTGGTGTCGGCTATGAAGCACATGCCGGAGAAGTCGTCGCCACCCTTCTTCTCTTGCGGATCATCCTCGCCCTCGTCGCTCCATGTCTCCGTGTCGGAGAGGTTGATGTCGTCAAGCGCGGCGAGGACGCGGTGGAAGAGCTTCTTGTTCTTAGAGAAATTGCGGTACTTCTTCTCGTGCGCCGGTTCACGAACTAGAGGCTTCTTGTTGCGGTTCTTGTTGGTGTAGTCGTTCTTGCCCGAACCGTCAACGTCGTTCTTGCCCTTCTCCAGCTTGGGACAGTTCGCCCGAATGTGGTTGGGGCCACCACACTCGAAGCGGGTGATCATGCCACCTCTCTTCCTCTCTCTCACCCTCTTGTATGCATGAGAAAACTTGCGAGCGAGAAGAGCAAGCTCATTTTCTGGAAATTTTTCCAGTTGGTCATCGCTTAGCTCGCAAAGGGCGGAAAGAGAGAAACCAATAGAAGGATCAGAAGAAGAAGATCCAATGGGATCGGCGACCAAAGCCATCGACTGAGATTTCGTCTTCCGAGAGACGACATCGATCTCATGAGTCTTGAGGCAGGAATAAAGCCCGTCAAGAGTCAGAGTCGATAAGTCGGTGGTGTCCTTGGTGGTGGTCACCTTCATCTCCCAAACTCGAAGGTCGAGTGCGGTCAAGAAATGCCGAGCATTGTTCGAGTCAGGGTATATGCAACCAACTGCTCGGAGGTCGCTCAAAATCTTTGTAAACCGACCAAAACACTCGTCGAGACTCTCACCAGCGCGTTGATCAAACTTGTTGTACTCGCGCTTGAACTGGTCCTGCCTCACAGTCTTGATTTGAGTAGAGCCCTCATGGTAAGCATCGAGGGTTACCCAAATCTCGTGGCGGAGCAAAGGTGAGAAATCCTATCATACTCACCGCAGCTAAGACCCTGTATGAGAATGTTCCTTGCCTTAGCATTCGCCTCAACGTCAACCATATTGATGGCCGTGACATTTTCATCAGCAGGAACCTCATACGGGAGTTTCACTTTCTGCCATATCAGGTAGCCCTGGGCAGTGATGTATGACTCCATCCGGGACTTCCAAAAAGAAAAATCAACTCCATTAAAGATGGGAGGCTTGGTGGAATATTTGTCCGTCGCCATGGCTCTTGAGACCGGTCAAGATCTATGGAAGAGCAAAACCGGCTCTGATACCAATTGAATGACCGAGATGGCGAACAGAGGGGGGGTGAATGGTCGCAAATAAAAATTCCCCCAAAATACTCCAACAAAAACCTCGGCAAGATCGCTCAAAGGAAATCGAGAAAAACCTGAAAACTAGACAACTATGTGTACCCCAAACTTGCATGGATAAGTACCATAAAATATGTGGGGATTTTTGAGTCACAATACCTGTTGTCTAGTGTCCAAGATAAAGAGGAATCAATCAAACTCTTGCTTTTAGAAAGGACATCAATTCAAATCACAAAAGTCACTTTCAGAAAAGCAAAAGAAGAATTTCCAGAACTTGTCCTTAATTTGCACAGGAGGTTGGTGGGTTTCTGCAGCTCACAAACTTTTAAGACTTTTTCCCCCTATGAGCATCAGAGTCATGAAAAACTCCACCAAATTTCTCCTCAAAAAGCCTTACAGAAAAAACACTAAAAATCGAAGAACACAGTCTGGTCAAGAACATCGAGCAGAAAGTTTGGGGCTCGGTTTTCACCTAATGGCGCCAAAACGGTGCAACAAGTGAACTCCAAAATTTTTCTGCAAGTGTATATCAGAGTCCCGCACCTCTTCCAAGAAGATTCACTTGAAAAAGATTTTTATAAGGTTTTATAAAAATCAAACACCGACTGCTGCGCGAAGAACAAGTTCTGAACAAAATTGGAACTTGAAAGAAAAGATGTTCACTACTCAATCCAAGAGTGCAAAAGAGATGTAAAACCATATGAACACACTCAAAACATTCAAGATCAGCAGCATTTAGAAGGAGGGGAAGCAAATCCAAATTACATGAAAGTAAATTGCGAGAATGTAATTGCGGGAAAGTAAATGCTGAATTTAAATTGCGTAAAGTAAAGACATAATGTAAATGCGCAAAATAAATTCAGAGGTGGATGGATAAAACTTTCATTTCTGGAAGGAGAGGTTACAAAGCCTCACTTTCATGTGGGCAAAGCTCAAAGGAGCATTCACAAACCTCAAAACCTTCAAGGGAAGGAGGCTACCCCTCCACCCCTATTTATACTACTCTTGGGCCACCTACCACACTTGGATGAGTCCCTCAACCCTAGAGCACTCATCTAAGGGCTAGGATTAACCCACACACACAGCCATGTAAGGGCTAACCCAAAATCCACACACATACCGGGTTTTCTTGCACGGTTTTCAAAGCATACTACCTAGACCCGCTAACCTATCAACTAGACCTCAATCCGACAGCCCTCATTGATCCACGCGGCATCTAGCTAGCATCAACTCCTTTCCTTGTCTTCTTGACTTGCCCGGACTCCGTCTCCGATCATCTTCCGCGATCTCCCAACCGTCTCGACCTCCGACTCCTCGCCTAGTCCGGTCATCCTTCGCCTCACCATGACCTAGCACCGTCGTCCTGCAACCATCAAAAACAAGGAAACTCCTCACATAGCAATGCCCACAAAGATGTGCAATAAACCATCCAACTCATCACTACCGCGTCCATACGACCGGTACTGCCACTCCTGGCAAAGACAACTAAAATTGCTTCATTTTGAAAATCAATCCAAATCAAACTCAAACTTGAGCACACCTTGCTCAAATAATGTCAAATACTCATCACAAATATGGATGGACCTCCACATGGTCCTTCATGGAGTTACACGACCCAGATCCGGAGGAGCCAGAGCAGGAGGCACCAGTGCAGGAGCAGGCAGCCCCGGGACCAGCAGAGTCGATGGGGTCTTTTGCACCACCGCGATGAGGTCATCGGGACCAGTTGCCCGATGCGGAGCACCCACCGGTGTATACTCCGGGAGAGCCGCAGCCGGGTTGGCTCGATGAGTGATCGAGTCTAGTAGAGTTTAGTGTCGAGACTCGAATGTTGAGTCGCGTCTTTTGCTTCAGAGTCATCATTAGGTGTGAGTCGTCGTAGAGTCCTATGTTTGCTTACTTGCTTTTGGTTGTGAGTGTCTGCTATGTGTTGCATTGCCCTTAGGCACTTGTGAGCAACCATACTGCTTTATATTATATCAATAAAGTGGCTAAATAATTTAAGTTACACCTGTTTTCCCCACATAAGTTCTTTTACTTGTCTATACTTTCTTCTTTTCTTAACCCTGGAAGTTTGCAACAGATGGTGAGGACTCGCAGAAATATGGGAGCCAGCGGAAGCAGAGCTAATCAGGCTGACAATCAGAATGAAGAGCCAATCCCTCAACCACCGCAGGTCGATATGCAAAACCTGGGAGCCTTCCTGGCTGCCCAGACTCAACTTATGAACACGATGGTTCAAACCATGCAGCAGATATCCAATCAAGCTGCTGCGAACGTTCAACCTGGGGGTAACCATGGACCACACCCCTACTCAAGGTTGTCAGAGTTTATGCGAACTCGTCCACCTACCTTCTCAAGCAATGCCAATCCACTAGAGGCGGACGATTGGCTAAGGACAATCGAAAGGAAGCTGCACATAACCCATTGTATGGGACATGAGAGGGTACTCTATGCATGTCATCAACTCGAAGGAACTGGCGCAGAGTGGTGGCAAAACTTCTGCACAGCTCATGAGGACCCACAGAGTATCACGTGGGAGGAATTCACCTCAGCCTTCCGCCAATACCATGTACCCGAGGGTATCATGGATCTTAGAAAGGAGGAATTCCGGAGCCTCAAGCAGGGTGGCCAGTCAGTGGCCGATTACCTGAATAAGTTCACACAACTGGCACACTACGCACCGGAGGACGTGGCTACGGATAAGGCCAGACAATCCTGCTTCATGAAGGGATTGAATGCAGGGTTGCAGGTGGGACTGATCACCTACACATTCCCTGACTTCCAAGAGCTAGTTAACAAAGCTCTTATCTTGGAGGACAGGTGCCGGGAGTTGGATGACAGAAAGTGCGAAATGGCGCAACAAGGAGGTCGTCAAGGCGGCGAGAGGCAGAGGACGGCACCCCAACAATTCATCGGTACCAGCCCGGAGGCAATGACGGGCACCACTGCGGCAAACCGCCCGATGGGTCGAAATGCTCGGACTCGGCTAGAAATGTAGCGCGGTGGAGGAACCTCTCGGTGCGGGAAGGCGTTGCTATCATCGCAATGAATGGGGCATTTGCCAATAAGCGCCCTAAGAAGGAGGTGTCATCGGTCCGCTTTAACCTGGGGAACACACCGGCAAGGACTCCCGCACCAATCGTGAACCGCGGGGCATCAACAGCAGCAACTCCATCCCAAGGAACTACACGAGGCCGAGTCAACCACATTACAACGGATGAAGTCCAGAACGCCACGGACGTTGTACTGGGTAAGTTTCTAGTAAACTCAGCACCAGCTACTGTTTTATTTGATTCCGGAGCTTCGCATTCTTTTATTTCCCGAGATTTTGCTGTTCAAAATGATTTGGATATAGTGAATCTTAAATGTGTGCTCATAGTCCAATCCCTTGGATCAAAACTCCGATCTAAAGTAGGATGTTCTGGGGTAAGACTAATAATTAATGGAGTTGAGTTCCTAGCGAACTTAATCGTCCTTAATACCCAAACCTTGGATGTTATCCTGGGAATGGATTGGTTAACCAAACACAAGGTAGTGCTGGACTACGGAAAAAGAGTCATATCGGTCGAGAAGCCGGATGGAGAGAAGATTGAGTTTGAAGCAAAAACAGCACGAGATGAGCAATTAATGGTCCACAGCATGAAGACTGTCAGCTTGGAGGAAGTTTCCATAGTCAATGAATATCCGGATGTTTTTCCAGAAGATTTACCCGGAATGCCGTCAGATAGAGATATCGAGTTCGTGATAGAGCTTGTTCCAGGGACAGCTCCAATAGCTAAGAGACCTTACAGGATGTCCACAGAGGAATTGGTGGAAATGAAGAAGCAGATTGAAGAAGTGTTGGAAAAAGGATTCATAAGACCTAGTTCATCGCCATGGGGAGTACCTGTCTTGTTCGTCAAGAAGAAGGACGGGAGTTTTTGGATGTGTATAGACTATCGTCACTCAATGATGTGACGATAAAGAATATGTATCCGCTACCCAGGATCGATGATTTGTTTGACTAGTTGAGAGGAGCAGGAGTATTCTCCAAAATTGATCTCCGATCAGGATACCATCAATTGAAGATCCGATCAGAGGATATTCCGAAGACTGCATTTTTGTCAAGATATGGACACTATGAGTTTACAGTGATGTCTTTTGGTTTGACAAATGCACCAGCATATTTCATGAACTTAATGAATAAGGTTTTTATGGAATATTTGGATAAGTTCGTTGTCGTGTTCATAGATGATATTCTTGTCTATTCCAAGACAAGAGAAGAGCACGCCGAGCATTTGAGGCTAGTCCTTGAGAAATTGAGAGAACAACAGTTGTTTGCAAAATTTAGCAAATGTGATTTCTGGAAGAATAAGGTTGAATTTCTTGGACACATAATGACTGCAGAAGGAGTTGCAGTAGATCCAAAGAAAGTGGAAACGGTTTTGCATTGGGAGCAGCCGAAGACGGTAACCCAAATCCGTAGTTTCCTTGGAATGGCGGGATATTACCGTCGATTCATCGAAGGATTCTCTACGATTGCGAGACCTCTTACGCAATTGTTGAAAAAGGAAAAGAAATTCTTATGGACACCTGAATGTGAGAAGAGTTTTCAGAAGTTAAAGAAAAGATTAACATCGGCACCTGTATTAGTTTTACCTGACGTTCATCAAGACTTCGACATCTATTGTGATGCATCGCGTCAGGGATTGGGATGCGTGTTGATGCAAAATAGGAAGGTAATTGCCTATGCATCGAGGCAATTGAGACCACATGAGGAGAACTATCCGACTCATGATTTGGAATTAGCTGCCGTAGTGCATGCCCTAAAAATATGGCGTCATTATCTCATTGGAAATAGATGTGAAGTGTATACAGATCATAAAAGTCTTAAGTATATCTTCACGTAAGCTGACCTAAATATGAGTCAAAGAAGATGGTTAGAGTTAATCAAGGATTATAATGTGGGAATTCACTACCATCCTGGTAAAGCTAACGTGGTGGCAGACGCCTTGAGCAGAAAGAACCACAGTGTAAATATGCTGTTGGAAACAAGTCAGGCGGAATTGTGTAGGGATTTCCAGAAATTAGAACTAGAAATGGTACCAGAAGGATTCCTAGCAACCTTGGAAGTAAGACCTACCCTGGAAGATCAGATCCGGGAAGGGCAGAAAGATGACGACAAAATCAAAAAATTAAGGGCAAAATAGAGGAAGGCAAAGCAAAAGATTTCAAACTGAATGAACAAGGTACTATGTGGTTTAATGGGCGCATTTATGTGCCGAACAAAAAGGAATTGAAGCAGTTAATTCTAGAGGAGGCCCATGACTCCAAGTACTCAATTCATCCAGGAAGTGCGAAAATGTATCAAGATTTAAAGGAAAGATTTTGGTGGCCAAGCATGAAACGAGAAGTCGCCGAATACGTTGCCTTATGTGACATATGCCAAAGAGTCAAAGCTATGCACCAGAGACCAGCGGGGCTATTGCAACCCTTAAAGGTACCTGAATGGAAATGGGAAGAAATTGTTATGGATTTCATAACCGGGTTGCCCAGAACCCAAGGTGGATATGATTCCATATGGGTCATAGTAGATCGTTTAACTAAAGTGGCACATTTCATACCCGTAAAGACCACTTATTCCGGAGACCGGTTAGCGGAACTTTATATGTCAAGAATTGTCTGTTTGCATGGAGTACCAAAAAAGATAGTGTCAGACAGGGGTACCCAATTTACCTCCAGATTTTAGGGTAAGCTACATGAGGCAATGGGGACTTGTTTGAACTTTAGTACAGCCTACCATCCGCAGACAGATGGTCAAACTGAGAGGGTTAACCAGATATTGGAAGATATGTTGAGAGCCTGCGCTTTAGCATATTCCACTTCATGGGACAAGTGTTTGCCTTATGCTGAGTTTAGTTACAACAACAGTTATCAGGCGAGTTTACAGATGTCTCCATTTGAAGCTATGTATGGTCGATCCTGTCGAACACCATTGAATTGGAATGAGACAGGCGAACGACATGTTTTTGGCCTGGATGTACTGCAAAAAGCGGAAGAGCAGATCACCCTGATCAGGGAAAGACTGAAGATTGCTCAATCAAGGCAGAAGAGTTATGCCGACAACCGTCGCACGGAATTGAGCTTTGAACCCGAAGATTTTGTGTATCTCAGAGTCACACCTCTAAAAGGAGTCAAAAGGTTCCATGCAAAAGGGAAGCTCGCACATAGATATGTTGGGCCGTTCAAGATCTTGAGCCGCAGAGGTGAAGTTGCATATCAGTTGGAGTTACCGCAGTCTTTGGCAGGAGTGCATGACGTATTTCATGTATCACAACTGAAGAAGTGTCTTCGAGTACCGGAAGAGCAAACACCGTTAGAGGCAATCGAGCTGCAAGAAGATCTAACTTACAAAGAACATCCGATGAAGATTTTGGACATAATGGACAGAGAGACAAGGAACAAGTCAACACATTTTTGCAGAGTTCAGTGGAGCAACCATTCGGAAAGTGAAGCAACGTGGGAACGTGATGAAGATCTGAAGAAGGAGTTCCCTAACCTATTTCTGTAGACAGCCCTGAATCTCGGGGACGAGATTCTGTTAAGGGGGGAGGTTTGTAACACCCTAAATTTTGATCTAATTTAAATTTTGGAGTATTTTTTTATTTTTGTAAATTTTTGGGAATTTATTGAAATTTATTTGGAATTATTCAAATATAGCCTTTCTTGAAATCAGTTAAATAATGGAAAAGTTTTTGCAAAGTTTTATTGAAAATATTTTATTTGAGTCCCAAATAGCTCAAAGTATTTTCTGGATTTTTTCTAGAATTTTTCTACTAATTTAAAAGCCCCAAATGATTTAATTGAATTTCTAAAATTATTTTTAATGAGAAATGATTTAAAAATCAGATGAATAGTACTGGGCTTGCCCAGCACTGTGCTTAGCCGGGCCCAGTTCGCCACGCAAACCCTAGCGCCGCCCAGCCCGAGCCGTCCGATCCTGATCGGACGCTTGTGAGTGTGCCACGTCGCCCGCGAGCGTGAGCCTTCGGATCATCGCCGCCGAGCGGTGAGGAGAGGCCACGCCGTCGCCGTCCCGCGAGATCACCGGAGAGGCGTGGGCGTTGATGGCCGTGATTTTCGCCGACAGTTTCGCGCACGTCGAGGCCCTTTATGCCGTCTTGGTGAGCGCGTTCTGCAGAGGACTCAACACCGCGTTCGCACGCACGTCGAGACGCCCTAGAGACCACGGGAGAGCTCGTCGTAGTTGTTCCTCTGCGCCGCCACTGTTCTCCGCCGTTTGCTTCGCCATCGGTCCATTCCCGCCGTCGCCGAGGTCACCAGAGCACTGCCCGAGACCAGCCGCGTCGAATGCGCTAGATCTTCTCGCTGGGGAACCACCGAAACGCCGTCGACTACGTTGTCTTCCTCATCTCCGGCAAGCCTGCACTGCCGCACACCATCGCCGGACTCCGAGCATCGTTGACCGTCGGATCTGCAAGGAGGGGTAAGGATCGTGCCACGTCGCCCTTCTCTGTTTACATTTAGTTTGTATCTGTGCCGTTAGATCTGTTATGGACGGTCTGGATTAACCCTAAGGTTTACACGTTAGTTGAATCTTGATCGTTAGATCTAGAGTGAACGGCTTGGATTAGATCTAATTTCCGCGCTATGTTTTTGTCTTAGCCGTTGGATCGTTAGTGAACGCGTGAGATTGTGCCGCGTAACATGATGAATAGTAAACAGCTCGGGTACCATGGGCCGTTGGATTAGATCTAAACGGCAGCTGTGAGTAGATCGGTAGCGCGTGGATCCGTGCCATTCAAATTTGAACATGCGGCGGAGATGATGCCGCACCACCATCGAATCACGTGCGGACGCGTGTGCGCGTTGACTGAGAGAGACCAGATCCAACCGTTGATTTCGAGCGCACCGTCGGATGAGTGACACGTGGGGGCGTGGAGTGCGAAGCGTCGCCGAACCGCGCGGGGGTGAGATCCGACCGTTGGTTGAGCGAGCGGTTTGGATCTTGCCGCGTGTCGCGTCGGGATTAGATCCGCATCATCGCTGACGCCACGGCTTGCGTCACCTGGTGCACGAGCACGATCTTCGCCGATCCACGGTGGACGTAGTGAACCGTGGACCCAGCCCATGAACCGGAGCGATGTGGTGGCACCAGAGGCTGCCACGTATCGTGCTGACGTCATCACTGACGTCATAAATATTTTTATGTATAAAAATATTTTGACTGAAATTCATTTCTGTGCTGACATCATCATGATGCAATGCTGATGTCATAAATGCGAATTTTCAGTATAAAAATAATTTGGAAAAATTGGATTTTTTAATTTCTGTATTTTCAGATTTTATTCAAACGTCAAATGAGTATAACTTTTGCATTTTAACTCGGATTTGGGTGATTCAAATTTCTAAAAATTCATAAAATTGTGATGTATTTAATGATGAATTTTATTTGAATTTTTGAGGTCATCTAGTCTTCTATATTAGCTATTTATTGCATATTTTGTTTGTACGCGTAGACGCGAATTTGCCGGAAAGTTTCGAGGATGAATTCGTCGCTCAAGACCAAGCTTCGGAACAAGACTAGCAACTCTTTGAAGGCAAGTGATGCTTTGATCATTTTGATCCCAGCTTTTAAAATGTAATTTATGCTTTGAAATTATGCATGCTTATTTATTTAAAATGAATGTAATTTAAATTGGGATAACGTAGTTAATCAACCCATTCTGTTATGCCACCATGAAATTATTAATTGTATGCCCTAAATCATTGTCACCCTAAGTTTGTTTGTACTGGTTGGATAATAATATGATGCCAACACGGGAAGCTAGATCGTGAGTAGATGCTTAGCCTTGCAACAAGTCATGAATGATCTTTCGGAAAAATGCTACAATATTGACTAATGGAATATTGAATGTATTTTGAAAGTGGTGTGATGTTGCCACATGATGAAATTGAAGTATGGAGACCTGTGTGGCTCCATACCGATGTTGAGTTATTGCAGGCATGTGTTGCACAATAATCACTGGGTGGGAAATGATTTAGACTGGGGCAAGTGGCAAGAGGCTGTGTGCCTGGTGGGCCTGTGTGGCATTGAGTTGATGAGTGTTGTGAGTTTGTGTGCCACAATGGGCTGTGTGCCACTGTTGAGTGTTGGAAGTCTTGCCTTGGTCAGTTAAGGACTTCACCTTGCAAGCCGTTGATCTGAGTCACTCGTACAACCACATGTCTGATATGGGACAGACCTAGTTGATTAGGGTTCTGATATCTTTCCTCTGATACCTCGGGGTGACAGTGCATGGGGGTGTATCTGTACGGGGGAGCGTACCTGTGCTACGGCTTGGTGCTCATCCAACGGTGATTGGCCGGTCCTATACTTCGGCTCTGTGTGAGGGAAGTGATAGTGAGGGCAATACCGGAGAGGTTCTTTAGTTAAGGTAGAAGTTCTGAAAAGCTTTGTTGCGCATAATCACCGTGTGGTGGCGGTCAGTATCTTGTGGGTAAAGTGTACAACCTCTGCAGAGCGTCAAAACTATTTGAATAGCCGTGCTCACTGTATTGAGCATTGCTCGGGATTACTGATCAAGGGTAGATCTTCATAAAACAAAATGTGGAAAGGGTGGTGTGTGCGGTGTTAAAAATGAATTAAAATTGTGTGCCGTGAATCTTGAAGAAAAACCATTTGAAGAAATTAGTATTACTTATAACTGTTCCACTGCTTTAATCTAATTAAGATATTGGTTTAAAAATGCTGCTTGATGTAAAAGAACCACTTAAGCCAATCCTTTGGAATAAGCTTTGCATATAGTAATAGCGTTGCATTCTGTGCATTACTTGTTGAGTGCCTTGTGTACTCACCCCACCTTGCTTATCAACCCCAACATCAGTGGAGGAGTCTACACCAGCATAGGAGGAGGAGTACATCGAGGATACGAGCAACTAGGGGGCAAGCCCAGTCGGTTGCCTGTGGCAAGATGAAGGCTTCCATGACTTTTATTTATGTTCCGCTGCTATTTCTTTTACTCTGGATAATGTAAGCCCGGCGTGGCTGATTATATGTAAGGAGACCATATGGTCGTACAACTCGGTTTATATAAATGTTTGCACTATTTATTCTTGTATCACTGCGAATGTCTGTGGTGTGCAACCCTGTAAAGACTATGTGTGCTAGCGTGATCCTGGACTAGCACAGAATACACAGAGGGTCCGGATTTGCAGATTCGGGTCTCGACACCTACGTCTCCCGTTCGAGAGTACTTGTTTATGAATATGCCATTTCGGCACATTCATAAGCAAGCAGTCTCGAAATGTCCATGTTTTTTGGACAGTTTTAGGATATGTGGTTCGGGCAAGTTCCTAAGCTGTTGTATAACTCCAGAGTAGATTTTGGTAGCATCTCCCTACGGTGTTCTCCGTGTATACACCCCTCTTGACCTGTTGTTGAGACGTTTATATGGAGAACAGCGGAGAGATGCTATCGAAATTTTCTTTAGAGTTGTACAACGGCTTAGGAACTTGCTCAAACCACATATCCTCAAATGGGATTAGGACCAAACCTATTTAGAGATTAGGGGTTATCGTTGGTATGTATTTAGTTGGTCAACAGATAGACTTTTCTTGAAGATCATTCGTTCATCTCTTACTCTACTGAAATATGCTAGAACAATTACATCTTATTACTTATCTTTTCAGCTATTGTTTTACATGATTTATTGCCAAGTTCACAAAATAGGTACGAATTGCTTTCTCTCATATCAAATATATGACCTTATCAGATAAGAAAACTCAAAATGTCACAATTAGAGAGCATTGGCTCCTCGCCAGACAGAGTAGAAAGTGCTCTTGAGGGGCCGAGCCAAGTTCCAAATGTTGAGGGGCCGAGTAAGGTGAGGAAGGCCCGAGGACAGAACAAAGGGGCCATAGGGAAAACACCGCATGTTGTCCACTTCAATGCCACGGGGGTCTGCACGGGTCCTCCCAAGTACAAGGGGCGATACTGGTCATTCCTCGGTCAATTGGTGAGGGAGAGAGTTCCCATAATGATTAAGGATTGGAGGAAGGAAGTCAGCACCGAGCAGAAGAATCGTCTATGGGACGAGGTTAAGGGCAAATGGATTATAGAGGAGGAAGATGAAAGCAATGCGAGGCGGTACGCCTTGAAGAGGATGGGTGTGGCCTTGAGGCACTTCAGGGTCCTCATGCACAGTGAGTACGTACTGAAAGGTCGTACAGCATTCGAGAGGTATCCTTTGTGACTCCAGATGTTTGGGAGGAGTTCACGATGACGAAGGGTACGCCCGAGGCAGAGCAGCTGAGAGAGAGGAACACCACTATCCAGAAGCACAACATGCACCCACACCACCTCGGTACAGGCGGCTATGAGGGTAAGAAGGCAGAGTGGGCACGACTAGCTGAGGAGTGCGGGAACTCCGGGACGATGATGCCTTACTCCCACATATATGAGGAACGGGCATGCAACTGGGTATTAACGAGGACAAAGAAAACCCCCGACGGGCAGCTTGTAGTTGCAAACCCCGCTATTGCGCACGTCGTCTTCACCATCGTAAGACATCTAACTTAGTACATTGCAGTTGACCCAACTTGTTGTATTTTAGATCTAATTCGTACTCGCTTATTGCAGGAGGAGGTAAGCCAGCGAAAAGAGTAGGGGACCTTCCAGAGCCAAGGGTCGAAGGGCATCCTATCATCTGCGATCAAGAAGCCCGACCATAAGGGCCGGGTGCTTGCCGCAGGGTCGGGGCATACGAAGAAGTCCTACTTCCAAGATGACGCTTCGAGTGCTAGATCAAGATCATAGGAGGCACGTGCGGAGCGCCTCAAGGACACGCTCAGGGAGCAGCTGAGGGAGGAGATGAGGGGGGAGATGATGGCACGTGAAGATGAGATAAGTGGGCGATGATGGCACGTGAGGAGCGCCTGAGGGCAAAGACGATGGCGATGATCTCCCAGAGTCAGAGCCAGATGCCCTCGCCTCTTGTAGAGAAGCCTATGCCCCGACCTAGCAGCTGTGGTTCCAAAAATGATAAGATCGATCCTAGCTGAAGGTAATAATTGATTTTTCCTAACTTAAAGCTACAAGTGTAACTCCCACAATGTTTTTCCTCAAGTTGCGCACATCTTGCAGGCCCCTGCTAAGTACCAGCTCACCACCTTAACGAAGGACGAATTTCCTGTCGAGGCTGCACGCGGGGTTGTCTTTCCATGCAAGGAGACTTTGGGGAAGGGCTACATGAGGGTGCAGGTGGACTACGTCCACGAACACTTCTTATCACATGTGCTCGAATTCCCCCCCCCCAACGAAGATATCAGCACTCTCGGGCAAGCACGCATGTCGTTCATCAAGTGGCCCACGACAGGTGTCGTACTGGTCAAGGTAAAAATCCCCTGTGTCTTATCTACCAATCTAGTAGTACTGCAATAAGTTAAATATGCGCGTGCTTCGTAGGTTCCTACCGTACCTATGCTTGCTCCTGCTTCTGTTCCCACCACCATGATGAGTCCAACACAGAGTGCAGAGCTCACGTGTAAAAGGACAAGCACGACACCCACAAAACCACAAGAGGCCTCTGAGACTCCTTCCGCCAAGAAGGCAAAGTTGGTAAAGGCCACAACGCCCCTTGAGGTACCTGGAAAGCCCACTCCCTGACCTCAAAGACTCCTTCGGCCCAGAAAGGAAAGTCAGCACAGGCCACAGACATCCCTTATGATTTTAAGGCCTATGTACATGGAAAGCCCCTGATTACATCCAGCGAACTAAATGATCTAGGCGGGTGGACTCGCATGCTCTATGGATGGTACATTGATAAGGTGAATGAGGAGGAGCGTCGAGTCGACTTCAATGTGATGTATAAAAGGGTACATTTCCACCGTGACGAGAATGGGATATTCCCCGTCAGTTTTGAGGATCTGTTCCGTGTGTACCAATTGATAGCCATCGATATTTCTACTTTACGATCCTGGACGCTGTGAGTATCGCACCATACAGCATGAGCTGATAACTTTTATAGGATTTCGCATTATGTTTTCTAATATTCAACACGAGTTGCAGGGCAATGAGACAGCGCACCGTGGCGAATCAAAACCAAGTTGGGTTCATCGACCCCGAGCTTGTGGCTGCAACCATGTAACATCCCAAAATTCAGCTTAATTAAGTTTTTATTGCTTAAAAGTGCATTTGTGATTTTCTGGAATTTATTTGGATTTTTCTGGATTTATTTGAATTAATTCTTATTTCAAGTTTATTGCCTGTTATTCAAACTTATTTAAATCTGTGCAAAGTTAAAATAAAGTTTTGCCAAAAATATTTTATTTGAGTCCAGAATGTCTCAAAGTATTTTTGAGAATTTTCTGGGATTTTTCCTGATTATTTATTTGCCTAAAATCAATTAAGTGAATTTCTAGAATTATTTTAAAGGTTTAATCGGTGAAAATCTCAGAATGTTGTTGGGCCGAGCCCAACATCTTGTCTTGGCGCTGTAGTCTGTGGCCGTCGCGGCCCGATTCGGCCCGCCTCGAGAAACCCTAAGCTTGGCGGCTGTTTGATCGCGATCCATCGGTTCAGTGGAAGCCGCGTATGCGCTCGAGTCTTGACTGTCGGATCGGGACACGCGTCGCGCCGTCGTTTATCGTCCCCGAAGCGGACTCGGAGTTCGCCGTCGTGTGGTCATCGGACTTCTTCGCCGTGTAGGACTCGAATCCCCGAGCTATTTAAGGCGCGGGTAGACCCCCGAGGTTCTCAAGATCGCGCCGCATCTGTGCCCTAGTTCACCGCCGTCAGAGTAGCCTCGTAGCGCCTGTGCAACCTCGCCGTAGTTGGTTTCCTAAGCCGCCGCTGTTTTCGCCGTGTTGCGCCGTCGAGAAGGTCGCCCTTGCCTCTTTGGTTCCAGTTGCGCGTTCGCCAAGGTGCCGCGCGTCGGATCTGCTACTTCTTCGCCGCCGGAAGGGTCTGGTTCATCATCGGGAGAGTCGTCGTCTTTGTCTCCGGGAGTGGAGCGCCGCCGCGACATCGTCGGAGGTTAGAGCTTCGCGCGATCGCCGATCGTTGATCAACGCCGCCGATCGCCACGTCGTTGCATCTACAGTGAACGGCTCGGGTAAAGTTTTAACCAGTGGATTAGATCCGTCAGTTTAGATCGTACCACGTTTCACCCTTTATGCAGCCGTCGGATCCGTGGGACGTTGGCCCTGATCTCGCCACGTGTTGCCAATCGGGTGCAGCCGCGTGTCGGCATAGTCACGTGGAGCCATGCACCGGGTCCACAGTGGATAAGATCCAAATCATGGACCGAGTCCATGGACCGTGGCACGTGTCGCCATGGGATTGGCTAGCGTCAGGGCTGATGTCACGCTGACGTCATAAATCGGTTTTTCAGAATAAAAAATAAATCTGTTAATTTCGAATTTCTGATTTTCTGATTTCAGTATTTATTTCAAACTTCAAAAGGCTATATCTTTTGCATCGTAACTCAGATTTGAGTGATTCCAGTTTCTAAAAATTTGTAAAATTGAGATCTATTTAATGGTGAATTTTATTTGATTTTTGGAGTTCAATTTCTCTCTGTTTTGGTATTTATTTGCTTTTCTTCTTCAGTACGCGTAGACGTTGAATTGTGCGGCGCTTCGGAGGAAGATCAAGCAACTCAAGAGCAAGCTTCAGATCAAGATCAGGACCTATTCCAGGGCAAGTTGTGCTTTAACCATGTTGAACCCATGTTTATAAAATTGCTATGTTTGATTTACACTATTGCATATATTTCAAGTATACAACTGTTTCAATTTAAATTGGGCTTAGCTAATATACCAGATTGATCTATACCCTACCTTGTCATTGTATGCCATGATTCATTGTCACCCTAGATTGGTTCAATATAGTTGGTTAGTAATTATAATCAACATTGGAGGGTTAGTCCGTACTAGTTGCTTAGCCATGCCACGTCATCACATGTGTCAGAATCATTGATAATTAATCTTGATTAATGGAATATGGAACAATATTATGAACTTGTGTGTCATGTGGGATCACACGATGAGATTGAGTTGTTGTGGCGAGTCATGTCACACAACGATGTTGAATTGTTGATAGCACGTGGTGCCTGGTAATCAACTGGGTGATAATCATTTAGTTTGGGGCAAGTGACAAGGGGCGAGTATGCCAAGGTGGGCCCGATGGGCAGAGGGTATGTGGATGTCTTGCCTTGATCACACTAAGGACTTAACCTTGCAAGCCTTTGACCTAAGTCTATCATGCAACCACATGTCTGGTATGGGCCAGCCTAGCTGAGTAATTTGCAATGTCTTAATTTTGGTACTATCTTGGTCAGTGTGAGTTCCCGAGTTATGGAGTAATTCACATGGTGCAAGAGGGGGGCCCTGGTTGTGGTTTTCAGACCCACCAGTGTTGAAACCTTAGCGGGTAGTATGGGATTAAGCCAGAGCATTGTAAAGGCTTTGTTATGATCACTCGCCTTGGTGGTGTTTGGTTGTATCACGTGGGTAAAGTGCATAACCTCTGCAGAGTGTGAAACTATTCGGATAGCCGTGCTCGCGGTATTGAGCAATGCTCGGGAATTACAGTTAAGGGTTAGCTTAATTAATTGGACAACTTGGTTGGGATGGCGGAATGCCATATGAAAGATGGAATTTGACTTAGGATTGGAAACTTGGTTTACTTGAGAAATACTGAAGTTATTTACTATTGTTATTTGTTTTACATTCTTTACAATCTATTTACTGTATTTGTTCATAAATGCCACTTATTGCAAAATAGCCATGATAGCCTATCCATTGGAATAAGCCTTGCATATAGATACATAGAATTGCATTCTGTGCACAACTTGTAGAGTGCTTTAAGTACTCACCCTTGCCAAACAACAATAATCAACAGTTGAAGAATCTACACCCATGTTGGAAGAGGAAGTCCAGGAAGACACGAGTCATTAGGGTCCGAGCCTTGTCGGTTGCTGTGGTGAATCGATGAGCTATCTACGCTTCTACTTTCCATTTGCTTAATTATTAGTTTATATTCTCGGTCTTGCCCTGCGTGGCTTAATAATGTAAGTTGGTCGTAAGATCATACATTTAGCTATATCAATAAATGAACTATTATTCTATTATCGTTGTGTACGATGTGATATGTACCAATGTTAAGCTGTGTGCACTAGCGTTGATCCTGGGACTAGTGCGGTAAATACAATGGGTTCAAATCAGTGGATTCGGGTCCTTACAGAGGTGGTATCAGAGCATACTGACTGTAGGTCTTGTCCCTAGATAGTATGGAGGTGCCCTGTGAGAGTCCAAAACTATTTTCTAAAAGAAAATCTAAACTTGACTAATAAAACACTCTCGACTCATCTCATTCTCTACTTCTCGCCTTTGTTGAATTTACCGTCTTACGAGCCGTTTCGGGTGGAGAACTTATTCCAAGTTTTTGTGGAGCAGATGCCGATCGTTCCGACCTTTGAGGAGTCAGCTGGCGGCTACGCCATGGAGCTGTGGAGAGTACTTCAGACGCTTGGAGGCTTCTACCGTCCGCTTTACCAAGGAGGCAGCTGGTCAGTTAATGGTGTACACCGAGGATTTATTTGCAAGCTGATCATCTACGCTCGAGAGAACGAGGAAGCTAGCAGGCCAATCAACATCTCTGCCAGAAGATTCTCGTACGAGGTTGCAATTCAGGAGGTTGCCCGACTTGCTCTTCGCCGTGTCTGCCGCGACTACGCCAACGAGCTTCACGACTCAGTTTTCCGACTTCACCCGGATGTGCAAGCATGCCGATGCCGAAGGATCGTGGAAGACGAGTGTGCCACTGCGACGCACCTCGCTGAGTTCGCCCTTGCCCAGGAGGATCATATGAGAGATACTACTCAGGAGCTGGGGACTATGTACGAGGCACTTAGAGTGGCAGAGCAGGAGCTTGAGGTGACCCGTGCTTCAGCTATCGGGATGATCACTGAGCTGGGAGAGGCCCTGGAGGCAGTTGAGGACGAGTTGGGCGCGTGACTCGAGGAGTTCAGAGCCGCTGGAGAGTCCGAGGAGGATCCCGAGGAGCGCGAGTGGGAGCCGAGGGGATTTCGACCCGTTGTTGCAGAGGACCCGTGAGTAGGTCATCGTGATAGGTTCGCTCCTATGCCAGCTCCGCCGGTGTTTGCGCCGGATCGGCCTCAGCCAGGGTGGCTGGATGAGTGAGTGTCAGCCTTGGAGCTGTGTTGAGACTCGGTTGTGAGTCGCGTCTTTAAGTTAGTCTTTACCTCTTTAGTTGACGTTAAGGTTTCGTGTTTAGTTTGCTTCTTTGTATTGCTGAGTGTGCAGTATGTGTTGCAAAGCTTGTAGGCTTAAATAAGCAGCCATACCAAGAATAAATAAAGGATTATTTCAATTGGGTATAACCTATCTCCCCGCTTTAGAAATTCTTACTTCTTATCTATGCTACATCTACCTTCTCTAACCTAAGAGGCAATCATCAGATGGTGAATATTCGAGGGAACAACGGAGCTTCAGGAAGTGGACTGCGCCAGAACGACAACACCAACGACAGAGGCAGCCCTCAACCACCGCCAGTCGACATGCAGAATCTGGGAGCGTTTCTCGCAGCGCAGACTCAATTGATGCAGACTATGATGCAGCAAATGCAGCAGATGGCCAACGCAGCAGCAACCAACAACAACACTGCAGCTCAAAACAACCATGGTGGACCTCGACCTCACTCCAAGCTATCAGATTTCATGAGGACTAGACCACCAACCTT
Organism: Otatea glauca; assembly: GCA_036346275.1. NCBI lineage: Eukaryota > Viridiplantae > Streptophyta > Magnoliopsida > Poales > Poaceae > Otatea > Otatea glauca. The sequence goes on from CM070726.1 coordinate 12,932,783, forward strand.
CTCAGGAAATGTGAATCCTTTGGAAGCCGATGACTGGCTTAGAACTATTGAAAAGAAGCTGCACATCACGCAATGTGAAGGCAATGAGAAGGTGCTCTACGCCTCTCATCAACTGGAAGGAACCGCCGCAGAATGGTGGGAGAATTACTGTGCCGCTCATGGAGCCCCGCAAGAGATAACCTGGGAGGAGTTTACTAATGCTTTCCGCCAGTATCATGTCCCGGAGGGAATGATGGACCTCAAGAAGGAAGAGTTCAGGGCTCTGAAACAAGGAGGCCAACCAGTGGCCGAATACCTGAACAAGTTTACCCAGTTAGCTCGCTATGCCCCTGAAGACGTAGCGACAGACAAAGCTAGACAGTCTCGTTTCATGAAGGGACTGAATTCAGGACTGCAGGTGGGATTGATTACCCACAACTTTCCAGACTTTCAGGAGTTAGTCAATAAGGCTTTAATCCTAGAGGATAAGCGTAAAGAGCTGGGTGAAAACCGTAAGCGCTTAATGACTAATCAGGGTGGACGTCCAAACCATCTACGTTTGAGGATGTCACCACAGCAAATTGCCAGGTTCCAACCACCAGCTGTGAACAAGGCGTCAACCCCTACATCTCGCCCTGCCAATCAAAACTTTCAGACACCAGCACAGGGCAACAATGCACCAGGAGGGAACCAGCAGTCTGGAGTGAAGAGATGATATACCTGCAATGAGCCAGGGCACTTTTCCAATAGGTGTCCACAGAAGGGAGGCATCACGCCAGTACGTTTCAACTTGGGAACAACACCTGCCAAGGCACCCGCATCAGGAGGAAATCGTGCGCGAGTCAAGCCGAGCAACACCGCAGCCAATCAGCGCGCGGGAGGATCAACCACATCACCACAGATGGAGCTCAGGAAGCTACAGACGTCGTACTGGGTAAGTTCCTGGTCAACTCAGTACCTGCTACAGTTTTGTTTGATTCTGGAGCTTCGCATTCGTTTGTTTCTCAAAGTTTTACAACCAAGAATTGATTTAATGTGGTGAATCTTAAGTGTGTGCTCTTAGTCCAAACCCCAGGATCTGAGCTTAGATCTAGCCTTGGGTGTTTGGGAGCTAAGTTGCTTATGGATGGGATAGAATTTCTAGCGAATCTTATCTTGATAGATGCGCAATCCCTAGACATCATCCTTGGAATGGATTGGCTGTCTAAGCATAAGGCTGTTTTGGATTGTGGCCGAAGGATCGTGACTTTGGAAGGCCCTAGTGGCAAGAAAGTGGAGTTTCAAGCGATCGCAGTTCGAGATGGGCAGTTAGTGGTCAACAGTGTGAAAGCCATCAGCATGGAAGATGTGCTAGTAGCCAGAGAATACCCGGATGTGTTTCCAGAAGATTTGCCAGGACTGCCGCCAGACCGTGATATCGAGTTTGTCATCGAGTTAGCGCCTGGGACAGCACCAATATCAAAGAGACCATACCGGATGCCTACCGACGAGTTAGTGGAAATGAAGAAGCAGATTGAGGAACTGCAAGAGAAAGGTTTCATTAGACCTAGTTCATCACCATGGGGAGCACCAGTTTTGTTTGTTCGTAAGAAGGATGGAAGTCTCAGAATGTGCATCGATTATCGTGCACTTAATGAAGTAACGATCAAGAATAAGTATCCATTGCCCAGGATCGACGACTTATTGGATCAGTTAAGAGGAGCTGGAGTTTTCTCCAAGATAGATCTTCGTTCAGGTTACCATCAGTTGAAGATCCGAGCAGAGGATGTGCCTAAGACTGCGTTTTCTACGCGTTATGGACATTACGAGTTCACAGTCATGTCATTTGGATTGACTAATGCCCCGACATATTTCATGAACATGATGAATAAGGTTTTCATGGAATATTTGGATAAGTTTGTTGTAGTCTTCATAGACGATATCTTGGTCTACGCAAAGACAGAGGAAGAGCATGCGGAACACCTGAGAATGGTTTTAGACAGGCTGCGAGAGCATCAGCTGTATGCTAAGTTTAGCAAGTGTGAATTCTGGAAGGAGAAAGTTGAATTTCTTGGTCATGTAATGACTACTAAAGGAGTGGCAGTCGACCCAAGCAAAGTGGACGTAGTGTTGCATTGGGAGCAACCGAAGTCTGTTACTCAGATTCGTAGTTTTCTGGGAATGACGGGATACTACCGTCGTTTCATAGAAGAATTCTCAACAATTGCTAAACCCCTTACGCAGTTGTTAAAGAAAGAAAAGAAGTTTGCATGGACGCCAGAGTGCGAAACAAGTTTCATGGAACTAAAGAAGCGTTTAACAACAGCCCCCGTATTAGTGTTGCCAGATGTACAGAAGGGATTTGACATTTACTGCGATGCTTCGAAGCAAGGCTTGGGATGCGTGTTAATGCAAGAAGGCAAAGTCGTTGCTTATGCGTCAAGACAATTAAGACCGCATGAAGTGAATTACCCAACGCATGATTTGGAGTTAGCTGCCGTAGTGCATGCTTTAAAGATATGGCGTAATTATCTCATAGGAAATAGATGTGAGATATATACAGACCATAAGAGCACAAATACATATTCACTCAAGCGATCTGAATATGAGACAAATAAGATGGCTTGAGCTAATTAAGGATTATAATGTGGGAATCCATTATCATCCCGGAAAAGCCAATGTGGTAGCAGATGCTCTGAGTCGAAAGAGCCATAGCGCAAATACATTGACAATGGAGGATCAACCAGAACTATGCAAGGAATTTCAGAAGCTAAGGTTGGAGGTCGTTCCACAAGGAATGGTAGCTGCGCTAGAAGTGAAGCCAACGCTAGAGGATCAGGTTAGAGAAGGTCAACAAGATGACGATAAGATTTCTAAGATCAAGGCTAAAAAGGAAGAAGGCCTAGCCTTAGATTTCACTCTGGATGAGCAAGGAACCATGTTCTTCAAAGGCCGAATTTGTGTGCCGGATAAAAAGGAATTAAAACAATTTATTCTTGAGGAAGCTCACGATTCGAAATACTCAATTCATCCAGGAAGTGCCAAGATGTATCAGGATTTGAAAGAGAGATTTTGGTGGCCTAATATGAAGCGTGAGGTAGCTGAGCATGTTGCATTATGCGACGTGTGTCAGAGAGTGAAGGCCATGCATCAAAGACCCGCTGGTCTGTTGCAACCGTCGAAAATTCCTGAATGGAAGTGGGAGGAAATCGGAATGGATTTTATCACCGGTTTACCTCAGACCCAGAGAGGTTATGATTCCATTTGGGTAATTGTGGATCGTCTAACCAAGGTCGCCCATTTTATCCCAGTAAAGACCACTTACTCAGGAGATCGTCTAGCAGAGTTGTACATGTCAAGGATTGTATGTTTGCATGGAGTGCCCAAGAAGATTGTGTCAGACGGAGGAACCCAATTTACCTCGAGGTTTTGGAATAAGTTGCACGAAGCCATGGGAACTCGCCTGAATTTTAGTACAGCATATCACCCGCAGACAGATGGTCAGACCGAAAGAGTGAATCAGATTTTAGAGGATATGTTGAGAGCTTGTGCTTTAGCGTATGCTACATCTTGGGATAAATGTTTGCCATATGCAGAGTTTAGTTACAATAATAGTTATCAAGCTAGCCTGCAGATGTCACCATTCGAGGTGTTGTATGGACGTGCTTGTCGTACTCCGTTAAATTGGAATGAGACAGAGAGCGTGTGGTGTTTGGGCGGATATTCTCAAGAGGCGAAAGTCAAGTTGCAATGATCGAGAGAGATTGAAGATAGCACACCAAGATGAAAAGCTACGCAGATAACCGTCGTCGAGATTTAAGTTTTGAACCGTAAGATCATGTGTATCTCGTGGTTACCCTCTTAAGGGCGTTAAAAGATTTCATGTGAAAGGGAAGCTTGCACCAAGATATGTTGGTCCGTTCAAGATTCTGAGCCGTCGAGGAGAGGTAGCTTATCAGTTAGAGTTGCCTCAGTCCTTGGCAGGAGTGCATGATGTATTCCATGTGTCGCAGCTTAAGAAGTGTCTCAGAGTGCCCACAGAGCAAACCCCGTTGGATGCAATAGAGTCGCAAGAAGATTTGACTTATAAAGAGCAACCAATGTAATTTTGGATGTTATGGATCGCAAGACCAGAAACAAGTCTATTCGCTTTTGCAGAGTTCAGTGGAGTAATCATTCTGAAAGTGAAGCCACTTGGGAGCGAGAAGAAGATTTGAAGTTAGAATTCCCGAACCTTTTCTCTAGCTAGCCCTGAATCTCGGGTCGAGATTCTGTTAAGAGGGGGAGGTTTGTAACATCCCAAAATTCAGCTTAATTAAGTTTTTATTGCTTAAAAGTGCATTTGTGATTTTCTGGAATTTATTTGGATTTTTCTGGATTTATTTGAATTAATTCTTATTTCAAGTTTATTGCCTGTTATTCAAACTTATTTAAATCTGTGCAAAGTTAAAATAAAGTTTTGCCAAAAATATTTATTTGAGTCCAGAATGTCTCAAAGTATTTTTGAGAATTTTCTGGGATTTTTCCAGATTATTTATTTGCCTAAAATCAATTAAGTGAATTTCTAGAATTATTTTAAAGGTTTAATCGGTGAAAAATCTCTGGGAACAGTGTTGGGCCGAGCCCAACACTGTGAGCGTGTAATCCGTGGGTCGTCGCGCCCGATTCGGCCGCCTCGATAAACCCTAAGCTTGGCGGCTGTTTGATCGCGATCCATCGGTTCAGAGGAAGCCGCGTATGCGCTCGAGTCTTGACCGTCGGATCGGGACACGCGTCGCGCCGTCGTTTATCATCCCCGAAGCGGACTCGGAGTTCGCCGCCGTGTGGTCATCGGACATCTTCACCGTGTAGGACTCGAATCCCCGAGCTATTTAAGGCGCGGGTAGACCCCCGAGGTTCTCCAGATCGCGCCGCATCTGTGCCCTAGTTCGTCGCCGTCAGAGTAGCCTCGTAGCGCCTGTGCGACCTCGTCGTAGTTGGTTTCCTAAGCCGCCGCTGTTTTCGCCGTGTTGCGCCGTCGGGAAGGTCGCCCTTGCCTCTTTGGTTCCAGTTGCGCGTTCGCCAAGGTGCCGCGCGTCGGATCTGCTACTTCTTCGCCACGGAAGGTCCGGTTCATCATCGAGAGAGTCGTCGTCTTTGTCTCCGGGAGTGGAGCGCCGCCGCGACATCGTCGGAGGTTGGAGCTTCACGCGACCGTCAGATCGTTGATCAACGCCCGCCAGTGCGCCACGTCGTTGCATCTACAGTGAACGGCTCGGGTAAAGTTTTAACCAGTGGATTAGATCCGTCGGTTTAGATCGTACTAACGCTTCACCCTTTATGCACCGTCGGATCCGTGGGGCGTTGGCCTGATCTCGCCACGCGTTGTTAATCAGTGCGGCGCGTGTCGGCATAGTCCCGTGGAGCCATGCACCGGGTCCACAGTGGATCAGATCCAAATCATGGACCGAGTCCATGGACCGTGGCACGTGTCACCATGGGATTGGCTAGTGTCAGGGCTGATGTCACGCTGACATCATAAATCGGTTTTTCAGAATAAAAAATAAATCTGTTAATTTCGAATTTCTGATTTTCTGATTTTAGTATTTATTTCAAACTTCAAAAGGCTATATCTTTTGCATCGTAACTCGGATTTGAGTGATTCCAGTTTCTAAAAATTTGTAAAATTGAGATCTATTTAATGGTAAATTTTATTTGAATTTTGGAGCTCAATTGCTCTCTGTTTTTGTATTTATTTGCTTTTCTTCTTCGGTACGCGTAGACGTTGAATTGTGCGACGCTTCGGAGGAAGATCAAGCAACTCAACAGCAAGCTTCAGATCAAGAACAGGACCTATTCCAAGGCAAGTTGTGCTTTGATCATGTTGAACCCATGTTTATAAAATTGCTATGTTTGATTTACACTATTGCATATATTTCAAGTATACAACTGTTTCAATTTAAATTGGGCTTAGATAATATACCAGATTGATCTATACCCTACCTTGTCATTGTATGCCATGATTCATTGTCACCCTAGATTGGTTCAATATAGTTGGTTAGTAATTATAATCAACATTGGAGGGTTAGTCCGTACTAGTTGCTTAGCCATGCCACGTCATCACATGTGTCAGATTCATTGATAATTAATCTTGATTAATGGAATATGGAACAATATTATGAACTTGCGTTTCATGTGGGATCACACGATGAGATTGAGTTGTTGTGGCGAGTCATGTCACGCAACGATGTTGAATTGTTGATAGCACGTGGAGCTTGGTAATCAACTGGGTGATAATCATTTAGATTGAGGCAAGTGACAAGGGGCGAGTATGCCAAGGTGGGCCCGATGGGCAGAGGGCATGTGGATGTCTTGCCTTGATCACACTAAGGACTTAACCTTGCAAGCCTTTGACCTGAGTCTATTATGCAACCACATGTCTGGTATGGGCCAGCCTAGCTGAGTAATTTGCAATGTCTTAATTTTGGTACTATCTTGGTCGGTGTGAGTTCCCGAGTTATGGAGTAATTAACATGGCGCAAGAGGGGGCCCCTGGTTGTGGTTTTCAGACCCACCAGTGTTGAAACCTTAGCGGGTAGTATCGGATTAAGCTAGAGCATTGTAAAGGCTTTGTTATGATCACTCGCCTTTGTGGTGTTTGGTTGTATCACGTGGGTAAAGTACATAACCTCTGCAGAGTGTGAAACTATTCGGATAGCCGTGCTCACGGTATTGAGCAATGCTCGGGAATTATAGTTAAGGGTTAGCTTAATTAATTGGACAACTTGGTTGGGATGGCGGAATGCCATATGAAAGATGGAATTTGACTTAGGATTGGAAACTTGGTTTACTTGAGAAATACTGAAGTTATTTACTATTGTTATTTGTTTTACATTCTTTACAATCTATTTACTGTATTTGTTCATAAATGCCGCTTATTGCAAAATAGCCATGATAGCCTATCCATTGGAATAAGCCTTGCATATAGATACATAGAATTGCATTCTGTGCACAACTTGTTGAGTGCTTTAAGTACTCACCCTTGCCAAACAACAATAATCAACAGTTGAAGAATCTACACCCATGTTGGAAGAGGAAGTCCAGGAAGACACGAGTCATTAGGGTCCGAGCCTTGTCGGTTGCCTGTGGTGAACTGATGAGCTATCTACGTTTCTACTTTCCGCTGCTTAATTATTAGTTTATATTCTCAGTCTTGCCCTGCGTGGCTTAATAATGTAAGTTGGTCGTAAGATCATACATTTAGCTATATCAATAAATGAACTATTATTCTATTATCGTTGTGTATGATGTGATATGTACCAATGTTAAGTTGTGTGCACTAGCGTTGATCTTGGGACTAGTGCGGTAAACACAGTGGGTTCGAATCAGTGGATTCGGGTCCTTACAAACCACGGCTAGGCTTCATCCGGTGTTCGTTGCTGGCTACGTCAAGGGGGCATTGCATACTGAGTTGAAGAAGGACTTCGTTGTAATACCGTACCACGAGGAGTAAGTAGTACAAACCCTTCAATTACTTGTACGCACTTAAACCGTATGCGAACTTATTTCCTTGCACTACATTCCATTTAATAAGCAACCATTGGGTTCTACTCGTCCTCGTTCCGAGTGAAAACACAGTCTACATTTTTAACTCGATCGAGAAGAGACCGATGGCCTACGCTATCAAGTGTCCTTTGCAGAAGTAAGTACATTACCATAACCTAACACTTTCTGAATTTAACTATATTTATTGTTTTTACTCAATGGCATCTCTCCAATATATGTAGGGGTTTCTTAGACTAGGTCGATGAAGGAGGGTCACACAATGACATAAAGGGCAAGATGCTGAAGTATAAGCGATTCAAGGTACAAGTGCCTAGCATATATACGATTAATTTTTTCTGACATCTAATCTTCGTGTGTTAATTTCTTTTTCTCTCTTCACATGTCATCAACAGGGCAGCGATGACCTGTGTGGCTTCTATGTCATGCAACACATGTTGGTTGTGGTCGGCGGCTCACGCCTTTTTCCTAAGGTAAATGTACATGCATACTTAGCCTTTCACATACAAATTTTGAAACTTAAATTCGTGCACTCATTTCTGTTTTGCAAAAGATCAATATCCCCTAGAAGAGCTTAGAAGGCAAAGCACTCAACAATTTATGAGACCACTTATGCCAGTGGTACTGGTTAGAAGTTATATCGGAGGATGGTACGTTTAGAGATCCTGAAGCGGCCTACTAGTCCATATGGAAACAATATTAATTGTATATGTCAATGTGATATATATGCATGTGTACTGATTGTTAAGCATGTTTGTGTTTGTATATTGTGAACGAATGGGCTATATGTATTGTAATTTAAGTGTTCGTGTTTTGTGAATGTGATATGTGCATTCTGTGTTCTGTATTGTGAATGTGATATATGCATATTGTTAATATGTGCTATTTTGGATAATATGAAAAATTGGCACACCCCTATGAGGGTCATCAGAATCGGTTCTTATGTGGAACCGATTCTGATAACCACATCATCTGAATCGGTTCATATGTGGAATCGATGCTGATGGCCATATCATCACAATCGGTTTTTTAAAGAAACTAATTCTAATGATAGGTTAATCAGAATCGGTTGTTATGTGAACCGATGTTGCTGACCCAGTAATCACAATCGGTTCTTTTAAGAAACCGATGCTCACAATCGGTTCTTTTAAGAAACCGATGGTAATGATGAGTTCATCAGAATCGATTCTTTGGAGGAACCAATTCTGATGAAAATATCATCAGAATCGATTCTTTGAAGGCACCGATGCTGATGAGGATATCATCACAATCGGTTCTATTAGGAAACCGATTCTGATGACAGGGTCATCAGAATTGGTTCCTTCAAAGAACCGATTCTGATGATAGTCATCAGAATCGGTTCCACTTAAGAACCGATTCTAATGATGATGGGGTCAGCAGAATCGATTCTTAGTAAGAACTGATTATGATGAACCTCTATCACAATTAGGCCAAAACCGACTGTGATAGCTCCTCCTCATCACTATCTAAAGACTTTGTATCGCCACTAGAACCGACTGTAATGACAAAAAAACCGATTTTGATGTACAATCCTGTAGTAGTGTTGTATCTTGTGGGTAAAGTGTATAACCTCTGTAGAGTGTAAAACCTATTCCAATAGCCGTGCTCACGGTATTGAGCATTGCTCGGTGATTACAGTCAAGGGTTAGATTTTATTAAAAACAAATGTGTGTATGGATGTTGAAATGTGGAATAAGGTTATGAGTTGGTTATTGGAAAAACAAATGGAAAATGTATTATTGTTATTATTGTTTTACTGCCTTACAATCTATTTATGATATTCCTTTACAAGTGTTGTTTATGCAAGTTAACCATGTCAGCCTATCCTTTGTAATAAGCCATGCATATAATATATTAGACTTGCATTCTGTGCGCAACTTGTTGAGTGCTTTATATACTCACCCCCCTTGCAACAAAACATCACCAGTTCGAGAAGAAGCAAAGACTGCTTTTGAGGAAGAGTATCGCGAATAACTAGGGTGCGAGCCTCGTCAGTTGCCTATGGCAGATTGAAGGGTTTTTAAGTCTGTGTTTATTTCTGCTGCTATTTAATTACTTTCAGTCTTAGTCCTGTGAGGCGTACTAATGTAAGGTTGACCATAAGGTCGTCCAGCAGTTATATTTAATATTGATGAAGTCTTTATTATATTACCGTAAAGTATGATTGTGATATTCATCAATGTTGAGCATGTGTGCACTAGCGTGATCCTAGACTAGTGTGGAATACACAGAGCTTCCGGATTTGCATATTCGGGTCCCAACAATACCCCACACTCCTTCCGCAGTTTCGATGTAGGCACGTCATCCATGCAGGCGCTATGGCAGGTACATGACCTTTGATTGAAGTTATTACCTGCTAATGAGCATATCTTTCTCGGAGGTACCTAACATTTTCGTTCGTATCACGTTCTTTTGCAGGACACGCACAAGGATCAAACTCTCCTTCAACCGTTGACAGCTGCTGAGGTACATACACTGACTTACGTGGACACCCCCGATCAGGACTTGCCACCAACAAGTTATGGTTGGGGTGCGTTTGTGCTGGCATGCTTACCGCAGCACCCACCTCAGCAGACTTGGTTGGCGCCAGGGCAGGTATGTTTGTGCAGCTCAAGTTATTCCCAACACGACGCCGTGCTAATATTACGTGTGCGCAGGTTTCTAGGGACGAGTTTTCCCAGTGGGCATCGTAGTGTACGACCCCGCGATCGTCATCGTAAGTGTTTCACGTAATTTAAGTACACTCCCTTTTCACTATGACATTAATAGTGCATTCCAATGTAGCCTTCATGATGGGTGGAAGACATGTTGAGTGCAGAAAACCTGGGTCCTAGCCAGCTTGACGACACCCCTCGCATGACACAAGCCACACAGTACGACTTGCACAGCACGACGCACGAGCCTGACCGGTTCACGTACCCAGAACACCAACTCCGCCATCCACGAAGGCGGCTACCGGATTAGAGTTGAGGTTTTGAGGAAGCTACCGGTCATATTGCTGTAAGGAAGTTCGTCTATGTAATTCTTGTATGCCTTCGGCCCATTCGTGGTGGTTTAAGAATGATAATCCTTATTATTATGTCGATATGGTATGTTGCTTTCATAACATATGATCTTTTGCTTCCTCACATTGGCCTGATACACAGCCTTTCTTAATATCTTGCTTTCTAACCTTCACTGCAACACTATGAGAAAATTACTTCTTCTTTGGCCAAAACAGGAATGTGAAAATAAAGTGTGCATTGAAAGAATTTTACCTTAAAACCATCTTTCTCAACAGCAATGACCACACCAAAATTTCCAATACAACTAGAAGCTTTAAGATTTGATTCCTTGGAGTTGGAGTATTTCTCTTTAGAAGACGATGCCTTAATATCCCATTCTACTTCTTAGGACCATAGATACTAGAGACCCAATCCAAGTTATCAGCAGAACTTCTATTGCTTGGACTAGAAGAGAACTTGAGAAACTCATTCTCTGTTGGTTGTATCCCCCTGTAAATCAAAGAACTAAGAGCAACCCTTTTATACAGGAAACCATCCTTCAACATCAAACCATCAAGTACTTCAAAAACATCACCAGTTTTACGATCATGCCTCATTTCAATGGTAGGATAGCAAAAATAATAGATGTAGTCAAATTTAGATGTTACAGATAGATTTAGTATATTTTAAGTTATTTAGTTGGTTTGTACAAATACATTTACGTACATATATATTTTTGTGACAAATAATTTAGTTGGACTCCACAGTCCGAAGAGACCACTCATTGCCTACTTTTAACTCTGAAGTGACCACTTGTTGCCTAGTAATTTTGTCAGTACTGACTCTTTGCATGCATGACTACCTTTTTAGCCCAACTTGACTAAACACTCCAGTATTTTGTTGTCCGTCTGCACGCTTCAATCTTACCTTCCAACACTTAGTCCACACACCACCCCTTTGAGACTATAAAAGGCCAAACTGCAGGCACACATACACAGCTCCCACTCACACCTCACCATGGCTGGATCATCAAGCAAAGCATTCTCGTGGACACCTGATATGAGCAGTGTAGCCCTTCATTACACGTTGAAGGTTACACGTACTGGGAAGGATGATCCGTTCAAGGAGAGAACCTAAGTTAAGTGGTGTCCAAATTGCAAGAGTGGCGTCTGACATTATCGAGGCATAAGGTCACAACCTCTGGTCTAAACCTTGTGACCTCCGACAACCTCAAGGCGCACTTGCAAGGGTGGCATTAAAAGTATTTAATGGTGTGCGAACTAGCCGACCTCCCTACGCTTTCATGTGTTTCTCTACAAGATCTTATAGGTACCGATGTCCGATCGATCAAGATGCGAGCATATTAAGGTTAGTTATTTCATATTTCTTCAGCTTACTAATCTTTTTAGGATTATCCATAAGTTCGCTACTTCGTATGTTTATCTTGTGTGTTAGTCATTTCCGGAGGATGAAGAGTTGCTGAACAAAGATATCGCAGAATTCGTAGCGATGTTTGTACTCTTCAGTGGGGGTGTGATGCCTGGTTCATGCATAAGACGCAGAAGAGGATCTAACCAGAGGGGTAGAGGTCCACCCATCACTGTTGTAGCAGAAAGTTCAAGACGACATTCAGCCACCACGGAAGGAGGGCTTGCTCCTAATTATGGCGATGACGATGATGCTAACGATTTCATGTCACCTAGACCTGGACGTTCAAGTACTATCAGAACAGGCCGTTCAAGCACTTCTTCAACAGGTCGTTCAATCAATAATGCAAGAAGACATCCAACTGGCACTGAAGGAGGGGTACCTCCTAACCGTACAAATGACGATGATGATGATTTCATGCCACCTAGGCTACGAACCTTGAGTCCCCGGAGTCCTCCAAATCCTAATGATGAGAACGATGATATTACATTGAGCCCTATTAGGTATACAAACGTAATACCCCGTCATCAACCAATAAAGAACTATACTACATTTGACCATGCCCTATTCCGACAACCATGGCCATAGAATGTATGGTTTTGTGACTTAGTACTTCACCAGAGGCATGTACCTATGTTGTATCCCAGTTTTATGAATTCCCTAAAGTATGTACATAGTTCACATGCCATGTTATTGTAGTTGTTGTACTTACTGCACTTTGAAATATCAATGTCGGGTTTTATTCAATGTTTTACTATCATTTGTCGTAAAAATTTATGTCAAAAAAAAGTAATAGAAAAATAATTTTCTAAAATACTACATGAATTATCACTGACAAATATGAATTTTTTTGCAACACATATAATAAATTCTGCAAGTATTTATCCAATTTTCCATTAAAAAATAAAAATTCACTATACACTGCAAAACATAAACAAATTTGCAGCGCCTCACAAAAACAACCATTTTGGTACCAATAGACAACCAGAGAAAATTTTCCATCACGGCAAAATATTTTTTAACTTCTCTCGAGCGGAATCGATGTGCTTACATTTTTTTGCACTTAATATGATTTTTCCGCGATCTCTGCAACGTAAAAAGAAAAACAGAAAGCCACAAAAAAATACCGCACGAATTCCAGTGGTCTACATCCATTGCATTCGGTGGCTGGGGCAAAATCCGCAAATTTTTTACTGTTTTAGCCTGATATTTTTGTAAATAGCCCTTCATCCGCCAAAATAACAGGTTTGGCCACCGAACAGTTAAATCCTGCGGACTCCGAGCGCCGAAATTGTGTTAGCTGAATCCAGCGGATCGGATCCATAGATTTATTTTTTATATTTTCTTTCCCGCTGTCTGCAACCGCTGAAATTTATTTGGAATTTTTTCGGTGGGAAAAATAATTTTTTAATTTCAAGCGGAGCGGATGCGCTGGAAACGGAATTTCCAATGGTTCCCATCCGTTGGATTCTGTGATTTCCAGCGGTTGGGAACCGCTGAATTCCAATTGTTTTTGCGCTTTTGTTTCTCGGGTAGAATCAATGGTAAGAAAAAAATAAATCTAGGACCCGACCAATTTTAAAACATTTTAAAACTTTTTTTGGAGATTCCTGACATATCAGTGATGTCACCATAAAAATTTCAGATGATTATAAGATATGAGGAATTTTTAAAAATTCAAACATTACAACTATAGTAATAAAACGCTAAATGACAAGTTTGAACCAAATGCAAAATGAAACAAACCACGTTAGAAAATTTTGAAATTTTTTGTCCATGGTTATGATGCATCACTAATGTACCCATAAAATTTTTAGATGATGATCAAGTGTACGAATTTTTAAAAATTCAGATAGTGCTACTGTCCTGATAAAAGCCATACCGGCAAACTTCAACCAAATGAAAAATGGTACAAACCACTTTAGAAAATTTTGAAATTTTTTTTGGGTGTTCCTGATGTATCATTAATGTTTTTATAAAATTTTCATATGATGATCAAGCTTCAAGGAGTTACAAAAATTCTGACAGCACCAGTCTAACACTCCGATTGGGAAAACTGTGCAAAAAATTTAACCACATCGATTCCATTGGAAAGAAGTTAAAACATATTTAGCTTCCGTCGACTGCAAATGTTTTAATGTAGTATGCCTCTGCGTATAATTTTTTTCAGAAATAGCTATATTTATCACTGATAAATATGAATTTCTCTGAATTTATTGAACCCTGGATTGAACTCTAAAATTCTAGCAATTTTCTAAAATAACACTAACTTTTTCTCCATTTTGCGCTATTGTCGCCCAACCATATGGTGACCTAGGTATAGTTTTGCAAATTTTTTTAGATCAAGGTATATTTTGGGAATTTGAATAAGAAAATATACTATTTAACAAACATTCCAGTTTTCCACCGCGCAAAATAAAATTCAGTGCGTCGTGAGCACACAAAGCAAGAATCCCGCCAGACCCAGCTGTTGGCAATAATATTGCGCGCCGCTTCAAAATGATTGCAAAAAAATTCTCGACTGAACAAAACAACATTGCCTTATTGTTTTGCTATTCGTACAATTTGATCGCAAGACTGGCTATTTTGCAGAAAAAATTACGGCGGCTAAACTAAAAAACGAAAAAAAAACAAATTTGCAACACGTCGTGAAAATAACCATTTTCAGGACAAACAGACAGCCAGGGCAAATTTCACCGCGCAAAAAGAAAACCAGTGCGTCGCAACTACACAAAACAAGAATCCCGTCGGCCCCAACTGTAATGACCCCCATTTTCACACAAATGCAAAAATAGAAATCTAATGTGCATTCTGTACTAGTCCTATGATCAGTAGCTAGTACGCATATTTACAACAATTGGAATCACATCCATACACAATATTATCAAAGCAGAAGCTATTTATACATTGTATTTTACAATTCAGAGTATATAAATATAGCAACAGAAGAAGCAAAGTCTTCTAGTATGCCCATCCAATCCCTCAGGCAACTGACAAGGCATAAATCCCTAGAAAGCTCGTTTCATTGAAATTTCCGCTGCGTGCAACGAAAGATATTCTTCGGAGCCTCGCTACCTTTTCCACCATGTTGTAATAGATTAAGCAAGGTTGAGTACTTTCGTACTCCGCAAGACTTAAGTGGTATTTGCTAATGCAATAATGCATGCTAAATAAAAGGAGGCTACTACAGTTAATTTTCATAAAGCGATATTGAATTTGTAAATCAAGTTGTCATTTGCAAACGGAATTTGTAAGAGCAAATTTGACTGATAAGAAATAAGTAAATCATAAGTAATACTCATAGCCCTTCACGAGCATTGAATAATTCAATGATCTAATAATCCAATCCTGCCATAACCATTCCTTTGCCAACAAATAACCATTCATCCAAAAATCCAATCCTGCCATAACCATTCCTTTGCCAATACATGGCAAAACAAATGAAACCAAGCTCTTTTGAAAATAACAAACATTTAACTAGTGCCATTTCACCAAGTTTCCCATGATCGAGGGGATGGCTAATCGATTAGATTTACACTCTACAGAGGTGTACAGCTTTACCCACAAGTCATGACCTTTTTTTGCCGCATATTTCACGCACCTTTGGCGTGTGGCCAGAATGTTTATGACGAAAACTTTTACATTACCAAGGTTAACTTTGCACCAGCCCGCGACGTGAATCCATACTATGGTAGAAGAACTCAGAGTATAGAAATGATGGGAACTCCCCATAGCATGGCGTACACTGTTACATTGGTAAGTAGAAACCCCTACAAGCAGACTTTGAAAGGAATGCATGTGCTATCTCTCACCTTCCATAAATGCAAAGTTAAACTAGATAACTTAATTAGTTTAAGGCTGCCCATAACAGCACCTGTGATTGTACGGATTTATCTTGGATCATACTACACTATGTTTGATCCTTAATCCGACACAGGCGATACTTCTCCATATACTACGTGCATTTCCATCTGCACAACCGGCTATTGCCAATAATCACCCGCATCAAAACCATAGTTTTATTTTGGGTTTTTAAGAAATTACCATTGATCACATTAACCATCATCATGCCTCAATAATTCCAATGATCAATTTATCCATTTGTTTCATCTCAAATCTAAAGCATGGTTATTATGTAAATGTATTTACCCATGATGACATTAAGTAATGTCTATCCTTAATCTATGGTTATCAAGGTTCGCTTGTCCATACTTATCAAGGAGGTTTCATCAGACAACATGTATATCTACCAGTACCACAAAATAGCGAATTTACAGAAAATAAACGTATCCATGAAATAGTTTGATAAACAAAATGAAGATTAAATACTAGGATCAATATGATCAAAGGGGTGCTTGCCTTGCTTATTTGCCGTTTATGACGAAGTCATGATTGTGGCTAATGGTGTTGACGACGGATTTAATGATGTCAAATTCTACACGTCGTTTCAATGGAAATATAGCAAATAATAACTTTTAATAAGGGAAAAAAGAAGACAGACAGAAAATAAAAAAATTACTATAAGAAACAGATGCATATTCTTTTATAGATTATTTATTCTTGTTTTACGAATTCAAGAGGCTAAAATTATGTATTCTTTTATTTATAATTTCAAATTCTAGATGCCAAAATTATTTGGATTAATGAAAGTAAACATTAGTTAAAGGTTTCATAAACTCAATTATACATATAATGTGTTTCTGGTAACCTTATCACTTAAGGGTATTGCATTAGTAGGATTCAGATGAAAAACAAGTTGAAATAAGAATATTTTCCTAGATTATGGTTGTCCATATCCCAAAGATAATTTTTGGGCTGTTCTTCATAAAAATTGTATTAAGATGAGATGTTTTACAAACTGCCGAAAAGGCTTAAGCGTTTATGAAAACATAATACTTAAGGTTATTTTGCTATCAAGATATATATGCAAAGCATGATGAAATTAGATTATTTCTTTAGAATATTGAAGTATTTACTTCGTATAGCATACCTAAGATGATTTTATAAATTTTAGTGTTAAGACGAGATATTTTGTTTGCTGCTGAAATAGCATAAATGATCATTCTGGAATATATGCATGTACATAACTTTTACACTAGGGTCTCATTCTTATTCATGAAACAATTCAAGTAAAGATTATTTATTAAGTATTTTAGCCTACTCAGGTAATATTCTATCATAAAAGCATTTTAGAAATCAATTATTCTCATTTTGGATTTCTTTTGTACAAAAGTATATCCTTTTGAGTATTTAATGCATTGAGAACAACCTTTAATAGAAAATGATTCAAACAAAGATGATATTTAAATATTTTTATATATTTTGGTTGCTGGCAGTCTAAGGATTCCAATATAATTGTTTCATTTAATTCTAAGAATGCTTGTAGAAACTTTGTTCATAGCATATTTTGAACCCCTTTCTTTAACTTGCTTGTAGAAACTTTGTTCATAGCATATTTTGAACCCCTTTCTTTAACTTTAAATTTAAAATTTACACAGAGTTCATTTTCAAAATATTTTGTATATACAGAAACTAAATGATTTTAGATGAATATAGAAATTTATTTCATTCAATTTGGAGCTATGATTCAAAAATTATAGCTATTTGATTCAACTTGGGTTTGGAAAATAAACTAAATTAGGAGAATACGCTTTCAGATGAGCGAAGACGTACTCAGAACTTGAACCGCTGCTTCCTTCGTGCCATTGACAGGGTGTCCCCACCGCGCAGTGAGCCGAAAGTAGGGAAGGTCTAGGGCTCGCCGGCGGTTGCACTCCGGCGAGTTTCTAGCAAGGGAGAGGGCAGAGGGAGCACGAGCTCGCCAAGCCGCACCAGATAGAGGGGGTCTCGCTGGCCGGTGGTGACTGGAGTGGTGTGCCACCGAGCTCACACGGTGACGGCTATGGCCGATAGAGAAGAGGAAAAATTAGGTGCTCCCGAGATTGAATAACACATGGATGAGCATTAGAGGATCCTCACGATTCCATTTTACCTGCTATTTGAAGTGGAGACGGGCTGAGGAGCCGTGCCACCGTCGGCCGGCCATGAGGAAGAAGGGCCACGGTGGCGGCGGGTTTTTGCATGAAGAACTCCAAATGTTTTTCAGGGGTTTTGATCATTAGATGCTCTAGATACTAATGACGAAAGGAATTTGAAAAGGAACTAGTCTGCCACTCGAATTTTGCTTTTACCCGAGCTCAAGGTTTTCGGCAATGACGGAATAGAAGGTGAATTGAGGCTACTCAGTGGAGGAGGGCTGAAGAAGAGTAGAAGGGAAGTGAGGGGGGATGAATGCGCAGTCTCACGGCAAGCCTTGGGCGCCTTTTATAGCCGGGGAATGACGCGAATGACCTCGGCTCTGGTTGTGTTTTTCACCGGGTTCCTGCGGTGCTTGAATAGAGGAGAGGATGGGCGTGGCAAAGCTTGAGAGTAGGGCAAAGCCACAGTGGCAGCGTGAAGAACGGGAAGGCGGCCGCGTGGCAACGAGGTGGCGGTTAGGCACTAGCTGGGCGGTGCAAGTGGCAGGGGATGACGAAGCTACAGCAACGGCGAGCTTCGACTCTACTTCGGGGAGCCATGGAGGAAGAAGGAGGGAGCGGTGGCTATCGGGTGGTCCCAACAGCCTTTCGATCCCACCAGCTAGAGATGCGGGCGCAAAAGGATTTTGGGACAGCAAGCTGAGCCAACTTGGTTCAATGGATCGGTTACCAATATTGTCAAGAAATTTTTTTGGAATTTTTCTGGGAGATGGCTGGATAATGGTAAATGAACTGTAGAAATTTCATTCAAACATACGTTGTACAGAATTTATAAAAATTCTGACAAGCACTATGCTCAAAATTGGGTTTTCTATTTTTAATTTATCAGAGGACATATATCTTACGAAAACTTTTTGAAACTTTTTATAGAAGTTCCCCTTGACCATATAAGCCTTCAGTAAAAAATTCACTTTGAGATCTTTTGTATTTTATTTATAAAAATTCCGACATTATGATTCTTAGATTTTCAGAAATTCTGTTTTTGAATTTTTTAACACATGTGTAGTTAGATTTAATATTTAAACAGTAGTTAGATGGGTCTTATATAATGAATATATGAGTACTCGGTGGTTAACTATTAATTGGATTGGTGCGTCATATAAATTGGAGAATGAATTGTGTGATGATTATTAATTGGATTGAAGTGTCATATAAATTGGAGGATGAATTGTCGGTACTAAAATATTAGACTTGCACCATTAGATGAGAGGTCTATACCTTCATTTTGGATGGCCAAATATATGATTTTGGGACAATTATGGTGGTGTATGTGTGAACAAATGGATTGATTACATGCATGATAGTCCAATAGAATGAGCACAGGCATGAGTGGCCAATAGGCTATTAGGTAGTGGGTATGTAACCAACTTGGAAGGGCTCATTTAAATGTTGCATGGTTACATACACCTATATCAATAGGATATCACGATTTTGATATGTATGATCATGGATTTCTAAAGTGGGATTGTTACAACTAGATTGTTAGCAATAGTATAAATAGTCTAGTAAGGTATGATTTTTAGAGTGGATCACGATCACTGGTACATGGGACCGCCCTGTCAGTCGGCGCGATTGAATTCAAAACCCCGCGAAAAGTTGAAATGCGCTTTAAAAGTTAGAAATCATATTTTTGATTTTAGGGTATTTTCATAACCGAACAAATTCAAATACGCATAACTTTTGCTATGAAAATCCAAATCCAGTGAAAAAAAGTCTCTAAATTTGTGTAAATTCATGTAGTTTCTGAATATATAAAAATATATTATATTTTCTCAATGTACAGTAAATGAGCTCAAATTTAAGCTATAGGCCTAGAATGTGTACTATGTAAAATTTTCACAAATCAAATCTAAAAATGATGAAACTAATTTATATGTATTCCTGAGTCCAAAATAATTCCAAATATGTAAAAATATCCAGATTTGAGCTTAGTTTGTATCAAATGCATGAATAGATGAATTTCAATACATTTAAACATGAAAAGCTCATAACTAGTGCAAATAAATTCACAAAATTGTGAAATATTTTGAAAAATTCATGATAATCATGATCTATCTTTTATGTAAATTTTGTACATTTTTGAGCATGTTGCAAACTGAGGTTTCGTTGGTATTTATTTGCAGCTTTATGTTTATTTGCTTAGACAACACTTCTTGCGAAACTATTGATGAGAAACATTGGAGGGAATTGTGTAGTTAGAAATTCATATTAAATTAGTGGTCTTTCGTATATCATGGCACCTAGTAAGTGATATGGCTTGCTTAGAAGATGCATGTCCTTTATAGTGGATGTTCTAGGGTTGTATTGGTCGTCACATCATTCTCACATGCATCATCCTCATAAGTATTATTCTCATATACATGAACTTGTATAATGCTTGTATGTATGTTGTTTATATCGAAGAATAGTAACTTCGGATTTGTTTGCTTGTATGTTTGTTGACGTTGGAGTTGTTGGAAATATGCCCTATAGGCAATCATAGAGATGATTATATTTCCATAAATGTTCATAAATTATGGGATTGTTCTTTGAATAACATCATAGATATTGATTAACAAGTACGTGACTTGTTTGTGAAACTCTGTGTTCTTCTTTATGATGTTCATTCTAAAAGAGGTCCCTAGTCGATAATCATATGAGGACACATATGAGTAGACTAGCATATGTATTGGTCGATGACTATATTTCACAGGTCATAGATATGGAGATATCAAACCAATAATATAGACACATGTTAGAAAACATGGTGTTGGACATCGACCCACTATGAGACACTGCGAGAACGTTGTTTTATTTCATGTCATCAGTTCTTCTCATATACGATGTGTATGCTATATCCTTCGACTTGAGATTGTCGCATGTTCTCAAGATGCGTAATGGCTTACTTAGTGGTCGTCAAACACTACTCCGCAACTAGGTAGTTATAAAGATGACTTTCGGGTTTGTCATGAAACATGCTACGAGGCGTGGTCGATAAAGATAGGATTTTCCCCTCCATACAACGGGAGAGATATCTTTAGGCCTCTCGAGTGGTCGGATTCTAGAAACGCATGGCCATGCTACTCAAGTAAGGAGTTACTTGAGTCATCGAGTCAAAGAGTTAACTCGATGTATTCGGGATCCGAGTCATGGCATCGAGAAAGAGTGGTCGAGCCATCCAAATAAGGATGACAACAACTCGCATTGGGTTTGACCAATATCGTTAGGCAAAAGGAAATGCATAGAGGACATTGTTGAGGTTCGTCCGATCTTTACATGTTCTCGGGAATCGATAAGTCCTGCTAGGGGTCTCTATCGACTATTGGTCGTTTGCTCGATGATCGAGTAGGAGTACTCGATGGTCAAGAAGGTATAGCCGATGATCGAGTAGAAGTACTCAACATCGATAGGGGTACTCCAGCCATGTCCGAGTGCACGTGAACCTATAGGGTCGCACGCTTAAGTGGTTGTAACCAATGCGGATAGGGATCCGAGTTGTAATGGGCATAGAGTTCCTAATGGTCTTCAAGGGTTGAAACCCGTTATGGGACATCTATATAAAGGGAGGAGGTAGTGGCTTTGAGGTGTGATCAATACACGAAGAAACACAATAGGAATTCAGAATTCCTGAAACCCTAGCCGCTACTCCTCCGCCCAGAACCGTGCAGCCGGCACTAACACTCCGGCGTGTGGTGTTCTGACCCTGTATGTGTGGATACCTTGGAGGCGTTGCTGCGAAGCTTCAATTCTAGGACGATCCGCAACCTACGACAGTCACAAGGAGCTGTTGGGGAGGCGCGAGGCTAGTACGACTACATCTGCATGTAACAACCCAAAATTTGGGTTTTCAAAAATCTTTTGTTTAGTTCATCTTTCCAAAAATCCCCGCGGATTTTCTCTCTTTAATAAAGCTTAATCTGAAATTTTCTAATGCTAAATAAATTAAATTTGACTAATATAAACTTCAATTAAAATAAATTTAGTTTTATTTGAGTTCATTGTGCTTCAAGGAATTTTCTGTAATTTTTTAAAGATTTTTCGGAGTTCGTTTGCTATTTATTTGGAATTAATTTAAATTAAGCCTTTTGTTAAATTTAATTAAATACTGCAAAATTTTAAATAAAGTTTGGTTAAAAATATTTTATTCGAGCTCCAAATTTCTTAAAATATTTTCTAGATTTTTTTTAGAATTTTTCTGGTATTTTTATTGCTCTAAATGAATTATTTTAATTTCTGGAATTATTTTAATTCGGAAATTGGGCTAAATCGACGTGGCAGCTCCAGAACCGGCTACGTCATCGCCTAACCTCAGCTTTCCGATCTCCATCCGACGCACCAGAATGCGTCACGTCACCCGGTACTATTTATTGCGCTAGGTGTTCGATCCGATCCGTTTTCAATCCAAATCCGATTTTTCTTCGTGTTTCCTTGTATGACACGACTCCCTAGCCTATATAAGTGTCCTAAGACCCCTCCCACGTACCCCTAATCCCCAGAGCACCTCTCAAACCCTAAAAACCGCAGCCGTCGTCTTCCGGGGCGCCGCCCTCGCCGGCCGATCTTGGCAATGTGTTCCCCATCATTCTGGTGAGTTTTTCTAAAATCCGCTCACTTCATCTCGTGCCATATGGTCCCATCTACCTCTCCACCAAATTTGGTGCTGTTTCATCTAGGAAATCAAAAGTTACGGCCGTTCCAATCTCGAATCTTGCCGTCTCCCGTTCTCCTTCGTTTTTGCGAGTTTGACCGTGAAATTTATTCTGTAGACTCATCTTGATGTCCTCTACCTGGTGCTCACCCTAACTCAAGGTTTTGTCCATGGGATTGCTGCATAAAATTCAATCTTCCCGATCGATCACGACGTACAGCTGAAAACTTCGTCGCGCGCCCCCGCTGATCCAGAATGTAAAACTCAGATCCGTTCGCGTCATATTGTGCCAAATGATCCCAGATAGCTCTCTGTAAATTTTGGTTAGGTTTCATCCATTATCTTAATAGTTATGGCCGTTTGATCTATTAGCTTTAGCACCGCTCATCGCCAGTTTGTGATCTGTCCATTGGGTTGCCGCCAAATCCGCTTATACCGCTGAGATCGTCTCGCGCTTCTACGTGGTGCTCACTTCCCTTTGCTGTTCCATCTACCGAAAATTTTTATATTCGTTAGCCGCCGCCTTCGTCGATCGCGCGCCGCCTTTTGCCGCCAACCATCTTAGTTCTCCTTGGTCGTGTCATCATGTCCAGTGAGGCCATCATTCTCTGGTTTGCTCATCTTTAGAGTTCATTTGATCTTCGTTGCCATCAATGCCATATTCTAGAATCAACCCATCGCCGCTCGATCCAGTTCTTTTATTATCGGTTCGTGTTTCGGTTAGCCACCCTTGGTAATCTTTTATCGCGGAGCCAACCCTATCTATCCTATCCCTATGCCAAATGGATCTATCCGCGAGTCGTTTCTCTCAAACCCTAATTGAACCTTGTGTCCAACTGCCGCTGACGATGGATCATGTCATGTAAACCTCGCAACTCGCAGATCAATCTCGTGCCATATCATATCCTTGCTACCATATCATTGTACCGACGATCGACATCTCATCGCTGCATGAGTGTCCCGTCGTTGCCGCTATCTTCGCATGTGTGCATGCTCACAAAAGCTCTAATGCAATATCATCATCCTCTCTATCGCCTTATTGTAATCTAACCCCATCACCTATGAGTTTAGCCTTGTCTTCATTTCCTCGTTGCCTTGTCATCGTCAAGCATCTTGATCGACGTATGACTGATCTCAAATCGAATCGCATGAATGTCAACCCCGCTTGTCCATGTCCTATTCTTGAAATCTAATCTGCCATTGACCTAGAAGTCATTCGTGGACTTGGTCGATAGACTATTGGCCATATGTCATATCCTTGTACCATATCTAATCTATTAGTCTATCTTGCTTTTGTTTGACTGTGTATCTGTTTAATCAGCAAAAGTCATCATTAAGCATCAGTTTAGTTCATTGCAAACTAACTTATCTTTATGGACCCGGTTTATAGATCGAGAGCCTATATGTCATTGTCTATCCAATCAAGATAATAACTTCAGAAGAAATATTCTTTGGAATATTATTCTTTCTTTCTCGCCATCGCTTTTCCTTTTGGTGTATTCCGAAGTTCGTTCTCTTTTGTCTAAATATCGATCTAATCCATTCAAGTTCCTAAATTCATCTAAGCCTTCGTGATCCAAAGACTATCCGTTCTCAATTTGGATTTTATTTGATTTATCTTTTGAGTTGGTTTGTATTTGCTTCTTCTTTAATCGTTAGACGATCGTCCGGAAGTTGTTCTAAGGAGTCAAGATCAAGAAGGTAAAGATCGAAGATCGAAGATCAAGAATTAAAGATAAAGAGTAAAGAACAGTAAAAATCGCAAGGGCCAGGCAAGTTGTGCTTTGATCATGTTGAACCCATGTTTATAAAATTGCTATATTTGTTTTACCCTATTGCATATTATTTCAAGTGTACAATTGTTTCAAATTAAATTGGGACTTAGCTATTATACCAATTTGATCTACACCCTACCTTGTCATTTGTATGCCATGATCTATTGTCACCCTAGATTGGTTCAATATAGTTGGTTAGTAATTATAATCAACATGGGATGGTTAGTCCGTATTAGTTGCTTAGCCATGCCATGTCGTCACATGTGTTGAATCATCACTGATTAATCTTGACTAATAGAATATGGAACAATGTTATGAACTTGTGTGTCATGTGTGGTCACACAATGAGATTGCGTTGTGGTGACGAGTGGATGTCACGCAATGAGGTTGACTTGTTGATAGCATGTGGTGCTTGGTAATCAACCGGGGTGGTAATGATTTAGATTGGGGCATGTGGCGAGGGGCAGTGTGCCAAGGTGGGCCAGATTTGGCAGAGGGTATGTGGAAGTCTTGCCCTAGTCACCCTAAGGACTTAACCTTGCAAGCCTTTGACCTGAGTCTTACTTGCAACCACATGTCTGGAATGGGACAGCCTAGCCGACTAATTTGTGATGTCTAGATTTCGGTACCGCCGTGGTGTATAGTGAGTTCCGGATGTACGGGTAGACTCACATGGCGCAAGAGGGGGGCCCGGAGTGTGGTAACCAGTCCCTTCCGTGTTGAAACCTCAGCGAGCAGTACAGGGTCTAGACAGAGCATTGTAAAGGCTTTGTCATGATTACCCTGCCGGCACACCAAAGGAAGTGTGCTAATAGCTTGGCAACAAGGGACGATCATGTCGTGTGGGTAAAGTGCATAACCTCTGCAGAGTGTGAATCTATTCGAATAGCCGTGCTCATGGTATTGAGCAATGCTCGGAATTACAAGCAAGGGTTAGACTTTTGCAAAACAAAACTTGGGATGGATGGCTGGTTGCCATGGTAAGTTGGAACTTGATTAAGGATTGGAACTTGGTTTTCTTGAGAAATGTCAATCTATTTATTACAGTTATTTGTTTTATTGTCTTTACAATCTATTTATCGTAATTGTTCTCAAATGTCGCTTTATCGCAAAATAACCATGATAAGCCATTCCTTGGAATAAGCCTTGCATATAGTTATATTAGAATTGCATTACATGCACAACTTGTTGAGTGCTTTATGTACTCACCCTTGCCATCAACAAAATCATCGCTTGAGGAGAAGACTACAACTTCAAAGGAGGAGAAGTTCCACGAGGGGCGAATATCTAGGAGTTGAACCTTGTCAATTGACTGTGGCATATTGATAGGATTCGCGACGCTCTTCATTCATTGCTATTTATTTAATTTGAGTTGAAGCCACCAAGGCCTCGCAAGTGTAAGTTTGACCTTAAGGTCGTTCAATAGTTCTATATTAATAAATGAAGTCTTTGTTTATTATTCCGCTGTGTATGATTGTGATATTTCATCAATGTTGAGACTGTGTGCACTAGCGTGATCCTGGACTAGTGCTGAATACACAGAGGGTCCGGATTTGCATATTCGGGTCCCGACACTGCACCACCGCGCTACATCGACTCTACTTCCGCTACGGGTCGCGCGTCTAGTGGTAATTCTGTGATCTATAACTTGCATTGGTTCTTTGGTTATGCAGTAGAAAAATTTATTTTTCACTAGAGTAGCCTACCCATTCCGTAGCTGGAGTGTACGAGCGAATCGTGGGATTATGTGAGAGGTTCTAGACTAGGTGACATAATTGGTACTCCGATCAACCAAAGCAAGACCAATTGTTCAACAAGTAAGGCAAGCACCCTCCTTTGATCATGTTGATCCTACTATTTCAATTAGTTTAAGTTGTTTTTATCAAAACTATGTATGCATGCGCTATGTTCGATAAACATTGCTATATTGTGGGTACTAGTAGATATATTCCTTAACTTGTGGGATTTCCTCAATAAATATTGACATGTGAACCTTGATAACCCTAGAATAAGGTTAGATATCTAAGAATGTCAAAATGGGTATAATCGAATAAGTACATGCATTTGCTTAATATGTTTTAGAAATAGGATACAAATGGTTGGTTATGCTTTTCGTGGTGAACATAAACTTTGGACATATTGGGAATTGTGGGATTGGCATTTGATAAAAATGAAAATAAAACTATGATTTGATGCGGGCGAGTATAGCAATAGCCGGATGTGCGAGGGATGGACTTGCACGTAGTGTAAGGGGAGTTTCTCGCCTGGGTCGGATTAAGGACCGAACGTAGTGCCGAATAATCCAAGAATTACCGTACAACCACAAGTGCTAGTATGGGACAGACTTAACCTATTAAGTTGCTTAGAACTAGCTTTGCACGTTGAAGGTTGTAGTAGTACGAGCTTTCGGATGGAGATTGCTTGAAGGGGTGCCCTTACCGATGTGTTGGGAATAACACCTTCCGATACAATGGTGTATGCCTTGCTATGGGGGAAAGGACGCGATGGGGCGTAAACCATTGTTAGTACTGAGTGTATGGGTCTGGATTTCTGTCGCCATAGCAAGGGTTTGTCGTCACCGGGCTAGTGCAAAGTTAGGTCTAGGTAATGTAACGGTTATGTCATAACCTCTTAGTCACATGCCAAAGGAAGAATGTAGAAAGAGGCAAAAAGAGTTGGTCATTACTTGTGGGTAAAGTACACCTCTGCAAAGCGTAAAACTTTTCGAAAAGCCGTTCCCGCAGTCATGGGAGTCTTGGTGCGCCAGCACTAGTTAGAAGTTTTGTTATTTTCATAAAATGGGTTGGAATCGCAAACGGATGTTGGAAAGTATTTATTTCAGATTTGGTGCCAAGGATTAATTGGCAATGGACGAATTGTTGCTCACGTCATGGAGGACTGTGAGTTTTTACATTGATGCTATCCATACTTGTTATTTATATACCTGTCAAATTGTTCTTATAAATTCCATTTGCAATCTACTATTTAATATTTACAATTCAACTTCGATTTATGCAAAATAACTGTAGAAGCCTTTCTATTAACATAACCTGTATTTATTATAAATTTGTGATACTATAAGTCTTGCGAGTACATACATGTACTCAACCTTGGTTATTGACATTTATTCAGAGGATGAGAAAGAAGATCATCACTTGGATACCTTTGCTTACAGCTATGATGGCGTATAGGGTTAATGCCGCACTCAGGCCTTTCATGTGGGTTTGTTTTCAATTGTTGGTTTGTAAGTTAAACTTTGGGCCGGTGACCTACTACGTACTTATGATTTTAGCCCGTAGGTCATGTATTATTCTTTCTAACCTACTTTCGGTGTCTTTTATTGTTGTAAGCAGGTGATATATAATCTATGTCCGAAACCGAATTCCTGGGCGGTTTCTGGGTCGTGACAGGCCTGGATTTGCAAATTCATTCGAAAGAGAGCCAATTTTACGAGAGAGAGGATGAGGGGGCTAGAAATGTGATCAATTAATAAATAAGTGTTACACTATGAAATAATTGTGATCTAAACCGAATTTTGAGTAAAATTATATCCAATCCAATTCTGTCGGTTCCAATGGTGTACAGGGCAGCCCCTACCTACCAATATCAGTAGAGATTAAAAAACATCAAGGCCAATCCTAAGAAGATAATAAAATAAGAAAAAATAAATAAATCAAATATTAAGAATATATAGTACGTTAGACAAACACTACAACTAAACGGTGTAGCTAGAAGTTGACTGAGAAAAATAGTCACAAAAAAGTGGTATAACCCATAAAGAGACCAACATGGATGCATATTCAGATTATTCACATGATAATGCTACACATTTACTCAGTACTCCAAACCTCATATATAACACAGAAATACATGGGAAATATGAAATTAAAATAATCCCTAATAATTTTGAAAGAGGCTTAATTAGTCACCAGTTATTCTCAAATAATATGACATCGCATGCATGATGAACCAGAAGAGGACAGAACGGAGGGCATCCCATGCTTGATGATCTAGAAAAATAGTTACCAAAACTATGTGATCGATATAAGCAACCCATGGTGCATGGTATACATTCTGGGAGAAGGTGAAGATTGATTCTTTGAAAAAAATGATAACAATCTGATTTCCATGAAGCAAATAACGGAAATACAGTACAGCTATTCTGAACCATCACCAACTGACATCACGCACAAATCTTTTGGGCATATACCAACAAGCGCGCCAAGCGAACCCCTGGTATCCGATGATTTGCACAGCAAAGAAAACCGTAAAATACCATTGAACTACATAGCATTGTACTACTACGAATTTATTACAGGTTCACCCATACAAACATGACAAAACAAGTTCCACATCCTCTTATTCATACTTTCTGCGCAAAGCTTGTCGTCAGGTTTCCTAGCTACTCCTTTGTTGCTTCTTACCCATCTTCGATGTCAGTCCTCCTGCCTCCCCTGGACTGGAGCAGCCTCCTGACGACCATATTCTGCTTGAAGAGCCGATGCACCATATTCCATCACTGCCTCCTGTAGGCCTGCATTCTGCAACCCTGCCCGATAATTTAATCTTCTTATTAGTTATCACTACTACAGAATGGTACAACACTATCGTTTCATCTGGGTCGGTTCCCAACTTATACTAAGGAAAAATCGATTGTGATAGATAATTCAGCAAGGATGTAATAATTTGGTGGGGAATCAATGATGTAGAATTGGGCACATCACAATCGGTTCTAACGTAATAACCGATTGTGATTTGCACGGCGCATCACAATCGGTTCTTAGTTAGGAACCGATTGTGATGTGGCTCACTAGGTTATTTATACCCTCGGGCTGAACTCTCCTCTGTTGTTATTCTAGAGGCAAAAAAAAATCGCCGCCGTCCCAAAAAACACCACAAACTCTGGTTGGAAGCAATACTTGGGTGAGAAATTATGAAATCCTCCAGGATGGGTGTTAAGAGGGTAAAGTTAAAGCCCTAGCATGAGGAGATTTCCCCTTAATTTTCTCTCATTTGTGGTTTTCTTCAAAAGGTGAGTATTCCTTCAAACTCCTTCAATTTTGCAATAGGTAGTTCGATACGTCATAAAGAGAGTTTAGGTTGCACTGGAATTGTATGTATCCTATCAAATTTCACACCCTTTATTTGACAAACACAGATCCATTTTTTGTATTTAACTACATTCTTTTTGTTTTGCCTCAATGGCATCTCTCCAATGTATGTAGGGCTTTCGTGTGTTACGTTGCTGAAGGAAGGCGACACGATGACAAATGAGGCGACAAGCTAGAGTGGAAGCGCTTCAAGATACAAGTGCCTAGCATTGGATTTTTTTACATCTATTATTCGTCTCTTAATTTGATTTTCTTTGTTCACAGTATCATCAATAGAGGAGCGACGCTACTACAGAAAGGCTTATATTAGATGCCTCATCACAGACGATTCCTCAAAACCGTCTATGACGATGAACATCACTCACGGTTCTATATTGCAACCGTCAGTGACATCATCACAGACAGTACTCAAAAACCGTCATTGACATGCATCAATATCACAGACGATTTTAGTTAAAAACCATCTGTGATAGCAGGTATTATCACAGACAGTTTTATTATAAAACTGTTTGTGATAGATCACTAACGGTTTTATAATAAAACCATCTGGGATACTATGTTTATCATTGACGGTTTTTTTATAAACCCGTCTGTGATATCTCTCAGCGATATATAATACAGAGACCTGAGCCACTTGGTGCATTTTAGGGTTTCGGGACGTATTTTTCATTTGGCTGCGGCTGTGAGGTGATTTGGTAAAAGAAGACTGTTGATTTTGAAGGGTGATTGAGGATCCATTTGATTTTGGTTATCTAAGGTTAGTAATAGTTTCTAATTGCAGTATATTCAAGATCTAGCTTGATAAGGAGAGAATTTGATGATTTTTTCGATCTAGCTTGTAGATCCATATGTTCTTTTCTATATAATGGTAGTAATGGGTTTTAATTGCATTATATTCATGATCTAGCTTGATAAGGAGAGAATTTGAAAAGATTGTATATAGATCTAGCTTGTAGATCCATGTACTGTTCTTTTCTATATTTAAAGTTAGTAATTTCTTAGGTTATAATTAATTGCTTTATATTCAAGATATTACTTAGAAGAGAAATTTGAAGATTGCTTAGATCTAGCTTGTAGATCCATGTGTGATCTTGTTGATCTAAGGTTTAGTAATGGGTAATACAATATATTCAAGATCTAGCTTGGTAAGGAGTGAATTTGAAGATTGTTTAGATCTAGCTTGTAGTACCATGCATGTGCAAGTTCTTTGTGATCAAATGTTAGTAATTGGTTAAATCTAACTGCATTATTATATATAAGATTTAAGTAGCTAATTTGGTGAAGAGAATTAATTTAAAGATTGTGTTTAGGTATCTAGCTTGTAGATCCATTTGTTTGTTTTGTTCGAAGGTAGTAATTAGTTATAATTCAGCAATGTGTGCATACGGACACCTAGTGTACTTTAATATTTAACACTAAATGCTATGTGCTTAGCGTAGATGGACCGAAGCTGGATGTACACTGAGAACCGTGTGAGTGCCGAGTATATTAATAGTGTCTCCGCTTTTAGAAGAGCTGTAGAGGAGGATATGTTTAATAAGGGGGTGCAGTTTATGTCTTGTCCATGTATTGACTGTGAGAATCTGAAGATATTTCAAAACTTTGCGCAGATCGAAGCACACTTGATTATGAGGGTTTCAAAAGGGGGTATACATGTTAGACCAGTCACGGTGAAGAGAAGGATATACAGAAAGCAGGTAGTATTAACATCGTCGAAGAAGTCAATGATATGTCAGATGATTATATCGATTGTGGTTCCGATGAGGATAGGTTGCAGGAAGATAATCTGAATCAGATGCTGCGCGATACAGAAGGGAACCATGATGACAGAGAATATGGTAAATTATGGGGCTTGATGGAGGACTCAGAGAAACCTTTGTTCCTAGGCTGCAAGTCGAAATACATAACATTGTCATCCGTGCTTGAACTGCTGAAATTGAAAGCAAGCAACGGTTGGCCCGACAAGAGTTTCACAGCGCTATTACGTCTATTGGCGGACATGCTTGCCGAGGGAACTGAGTTGCCGACAACCACCTACAAAGCTAAGAAGATTCTTTGTCCCTTGGGAATAGAAGTAGAAAGAATACATGCATGTTCGAACGATTGTATCCTGTACCGTCAAGAGTACACAAACTTGCACATATGTTATGTGTGCAACGCATCCAGGTACAAGCGTAAGAGTCATTCAGATGATGACAGCGAGGGCATCAAGGTGATGAAAGGACCTCCTGCTAAGGTGGCATGGTATATACCTGTAATTCCTCATTTGAAGCGTTTGTTTGCGAACCCAAATGAGGCAAAACTGTTGCATTGGCACTCGGAGGAGCGTAAGAATGATGGAATGCTAAGGTACCCTACTGATTCCATCCAGTGGAGAAACATCGATAGGAGGTTTCAAGAATTCGGTGCGGATCCAAGGAATAGAAGGTTTGGATTGAGTACAGATGGAATGAATCCTTTCGGTAATATGAGCAACCGGCATAGCACTTGGCCAGTGAATCTCTGTATCTACAACCTTCCTCCTTGGTTGTCTATGAAGTGGAAGTACATTTTGTTGTATGTACTTATCCAAGGTCCGAAACAATCTGGGAACGATATTGATGTGTACCTAGCACCATTGGTGGAAGATCTAAAAATACTATAGGTTTCCGGGATAAAGGTATGGGATGCGTACAAACGAGAGAACTTTACTTTACACTGCCTTTTGTTCTGCACCATAAATGATTACCCTGCCCTTGCTAACCTATCAAGCCAGAGTACAAAAGGAACCAAAGCCTGCACTCACTGCTTAGACAATACCGAGAGTGTGTGACTGAATCACTCGCGCAAAACCGTTTACATGCATCACCGTAGATTCCTTTAGAGGAATCACCCATACCGCAAGATGAAAAAAAATTCGATGGAATGAACGAAGACGGTTCAACTCCAAAGCCTTTATGTGGGATAGATGTTCATGATATGGTTAAGAACTTGGATGTTGCGTTTGGAAAGGGACATAAATCAAGGTCCCGTGAGAATAGCATGTGGAAGAAGAGATCAATATTTTGGGACCAACCTTATTGGGAGCATCTAGAAGTTCGGCACTACATCGACGTGATGCACGTAGAGAAGAATGTCTGTGATAGCTTGATTGGCCTCTTATTGAATATTAAAGGCAAATCAAAGGACAGTATCAATGCACAGCTTGACTTGGTCGATATGGGCATAAGACCTGAGTTAGCACCGAAAGAGACCGATATAGGCCGAACATACTGCGAACCTGCTTGTTACACTTTGTCCAAGGCCGAGAGAACTGAACTGTATCAGTGCTTACATGGTCTGAAAGTTCTATCCGGTTACTCCTCTAAAATGAAGAGACTTGTTTTGATGCAAGATTTGAAATTAATTGGTATGAAGTCTCATGATTGTCATGTGCTGATGACACATGCTCCCTGTGGCAATTAGAATTATTTTGCCGGTTAAGGTCCAGGAGACAATCACGAGACTGTGTTATTTCTTTAACACAATTGCTCAGAAGGTCATCGATCCCGAAGCACTAGATGCATCCCAGGCTAAGATGGTGATGACTCTATGTAATCTTGAGATGTATTTCCCTCCATTTTTCGATATTACGGTCCATCTCATTATTCACCTTGTGATAGAGATAAAGATATGCAGGCCCATGTTCTTATGTAGCATGTACCCATTCAAGAGGTATATGGGAATTTTCAAATCCTACGTACAGAATCGATCTCAACCAGAGGGTAGCATTGTCAAAGGTTATGCAACCGAAGAAGTCGTAGAGTTTTGTATCGATTACATGGCTTAGGTCAAACCAATAGGTGTGCCTCGATCTCACCATGAGGGGAGACTCCAGGGCATCGGGACCATCAGAAGGAAAGCAATCACGCCTGATCCGGTTGCCTATGCTCAAGCTCATTTCACGGTTTTGCAACACATGGCTGTAGTGTCCCCGTACATCGACGAGCATAAGCACTGGCTACGGCAAGAGAATTTGACGCGACAAGAGTCTTGGATCATGAGATAGCATAACCTTCAGTTTAACAGATGGCTGAAGGAGCAACCCATCACTGGGACCTCGTTAGGTGATACGCTCACATGGTTGGCAAAAGGGCCAACATTTATAGTTGTAACATGGAAAGGATATGACTTAAATGGGTACACAATTTACACGAGACATCAGGATATAAAGAGCACAAACCAGAACAGCGGTATCCGCATAGATGCGTTTAACACCGTTGGGTCAACGAGGAGCTCCTACTATGGGTTTATAGAGGAGATTTGGGAGCTCGACTATGTACTATTCAAGATCCCCTTATTTCGGTGTCGTTGGGTCCACCTCCAGCACGTGAAGGTTGACAAGTACGGTGTCACTACTATCGACCTCACACGCGTCGGATACCAAGATGAACCATTCATACTCGCTAACCAAGCAGCTCAAGTATTCTATATAATCGACCCGTCCAACAAGAAGAGACATGAAGTTCTTCTGGGAAAAAGGAGGATTGTCGGAGTAGAGAATGTAGTAGATGAGGAAGAATACAATCAATTTGATGAGTTGCCTCCTATCGGAATGAGCATCACAGTCCAGGAAGAACAACCCGAGAAAGCTAGCTACACGCGGGTCGATCATCGTGAAGGGCTAATTTTTATACAAAAGAATAAGCAAGTGGAGTTATGATTTTAAGTGTACTCTCGAAGATAATAGAGTTGTTTGTAATGAGATGCTCGAAATTCAAAACAACTTTGTGTATATGCATCTGATTTATTTAATAAAGTTTCCTTTCCTTTACTGATATTGCTTCATCTACAATTCCATATACATTATACATTATCCACTATCGATTGTAGGCCAAGAAGGCCTAACACTGGTTTTACCTCAGCAATGAAGGTCTATGTCAAGTGCCAACACAGACGGTTCTATAATAGAACCGTCTGTGATAAAAACTTTCACAGACGGTTCTAATACATAACCGTCTACAGTAAAATACTAACACACGGTTCTATTTAAGAACCATCTGTTATGTTATTATAACAGATGGTTCTAAATTAGAACCGTCTGTGATAGGGGAGCCCTATAAAAAGGCCACTCTCGCAGATCATTCATTCTCCACTCCAGTACTCAAAACCCTAGCTTTGTCTTTTGAGCCCCGACACTTCGTCTTCCATTCCGGCGCCTCCCCCGACCTCAACGCCGCCCCCTCACCGACGCCACCTCACTAACGCCGCCTCGATGCCACCCTCTCGCCTAGTGAGTATTATTGAGATTTGGTTTAGTTTTTGTTGCCTTTTGCATTGCTCGGTGATGATATGGGTATTGTGATGAATGAACAATTATTTTTGTGAACGAGGCCATGAACTGTAGACTTATATGCTAATAAGTGTTGATTTGCTCACTGTTTAGATTATATGTTCACTGCCAGAACTTGATTGCTATCTTATTGTTAGTATCTCATTGTTCATACTAGTTTCTGGTTTGATCTTATTAGCTACTGGTGCTATTTGTTCAAACCCTGCTGTTCAGTTAGCTTGCTGGTTACTGATCTGTATGCAAATTGTTGATTTATCAGTTATGATATATAGACAGTAAATTGTTCACATGCTATTGATTTAGTCTTTGTGATATCTTGCTGCTGATCTGATCAACATTTGCTAAGTAAGACAAGTAGCTTTGTTGTTAGTCTGATCTGAAATTAAATGGTAGGTTCGGTTAGCAAATGAATCACTGATCTGAATATTTACGGGTCTGTAGATAATCTATTAAAATAGTGAGTTACTATTATCAATTCTTTATTCTGCATATTAAGATGGTAAGGGTTCAAGGCCTAATTTGCTGAATTAATTTGTTAGCCGATTCGTGATTAAGGTTGAAGGTTTAAAATCTTCAAATAGACCCTAATCTGAGAGCAAAATTCATCAATTTTCATTTTATTAGTGATGGCTGACATGATTCATTGTATGAATGACACAAAATTCACTTTATGCTTTATCTCGTTGTTTATGTCATTTCGGCTATCCTTGGATTATGTACCTTTAATCATATTGTTATATGGAATAATTTATAAAATCTTGCTCTTATTATCGCATCTTTTTCAACAATCTAGTAAATCTCAGTAATTTTCTTTTGCGAACCATATACTACCTTTGTACCCATCAAATAAAAGCAATCATCAATTGATAGCCTTTCTTGCTTGATTCCTTTTCCTTCCTATTGAGCCATGAAAACTAGCCTACATTACAAATATGCCTCTTCTAGTGGAATATATCCCTCTCAATTATCTTTTGAGGCCTAAATAGAGTATATAATATATGGTCTAGTTAAAAAAAAGATAGTGTACCCTCATTCGTCGTCTCAAGGATGTGATGAGCCATCGAAAAGAAAACCTCCTCGAGGTCCAAGAGGAGGAAATAAAAGGCCTACAGACCGATAGACCATCACGGTGGTTAATCGAAAGGATGGGGCCCCTACCGAACCAAAAAACACAACGAATGCATTTAGAACATTGTGCAGGATAGTCGCACGGGAACGGGTCCCCATCACCTATCCATCCTAGAAGTCACTGATTGATGAGAACCACGACGACTTGGTGACAGAAATTATGTCTTCGTTTGAGATCCCGAAAGACTATGTGCGCTCAGTGCGACGGTATGCATTGCTAGTGGCGGGAAAGACGTGGAAGAACTTCAAGAGCACGCTTGTCAAGGAATATGTCAATAAGGACAGGACTCCCTTCTCTAAGTACGGGTTTATTGCTGAGGACGTATGGCAAAGTTTTGTTGAGGCGAAGACGACGGACGAATTCGTGTGTCAAAGTGAAGCCCACAAGGCCCTGCAGGCAAGGAATACCCACCCCCACAGACCTGGCACCGCTGGGTACGTGGGGAAGAGGGCGCAATTGGAGAGGGAGGGCGAGGAGGCCTCCATGCCATTTGCATTTATCGCTGAGCAGCATGCCAGAGACTGGCTGAGAGCGAGGTCAAGTGCCACGTCTTCCGACACCGTCTCCTTTACAAACCCCACGAACGAGGAAGTGTGCCAACGCCTGGTAAGATATCCGACTACCAATTTTGTACTTAATTAGTCCGTAACTTTGTAAGTAAAATAACTTGTCGGGATCTTGCAGGTAGTGTTGAGTACACAATCTTCCGATAGCACTTTTGTGCCAGATAGGGAGAAAGATTTACTCTCCACAGCCTTGGGAAACAAGGAACACCCTGGTCGCATGCGAGGCATGGGGGTTTTTGTTCCCTGGAAAACGGGATTCCCAGACGACTCAGACAAATACCATAGTAGGAAGAGAACCAAAGCAGAGCGAGAGGAACGACTGGTACAAAAGATTAAGGAAAGACTAAGAGAAGAATTTAACAGTAAGATAAGAAGCCTCTAGGAAAGGCTCAATAATCAGGACTACAAATAGCCTGCGCAAGTCCCAGATGTATGTGTGCAAATTAGCCCCACTACCAAAAAAGCAGCTGTGTGTCCGCCACTCCCATAGAAGAACATGGCAAATTTTCTGTCAATGACATCAAGGTACTTATATATATATATATCTTAAATGCTCCATACAAATAGCTATTGAACGCAGTAGCTAATTGTGTACCGTTATGTAGGTGGCCACGAGGTTCACTCTCCAAGTGAGACTTGTCCATGGTGCCATTCTTATTTCGGCTACTTTAGGGCTCGCGTATCTGTCCATTGAAGGGGCACTGGTGCACGGTACCCTGGTGGCACCGGGATTCACAAAGGTTAATGTGGATGGTGTAAATGATAGTTTCAAGACCGTCCTGCTAACGTTGCCTCCAAACTACGAGATCGTGACACTGGGGGGCGCCATTCGTACTTCATCCAGTGCCCCAGCAATGACATCTCCCTGGACGCCCGTCCTCCATCACCAGAGCTACCCCAACTGCCTAAGTCATTTGCTGCACCTCAGCAAGCCACCAAATCGGCTCCCATGCCCCCTTCATCAAAGGATTTTCAGTGGGATGGTGCCCACTCGTCTCCCGTGAAGACTCTCTATAGCATAAAGTAAGTCAAGGGCAAAGCAAAGCAGATCATGAAGGAATTGGACTATCCGATTGCCCCGCTGGCCCGAGTATACCTTTTTTAACGGGAGAGCGCATGAAGAACCTTTCTATAGCTTGCGTTGATTGCAAAATTAGTGCATGGAACAAGCTAAAAAGCCAGTGCAAGACCGCATAACGAGTATCTCGGTCAGCTTCAAGCCTGAGCATCTATTCAATGAGTCATCGGGGGGCTTCTTCACAGCCGACTTCAAGGACCTGTTTGATGTCTTCAACCTCGACGCCCTCGACGTCGCGCTCTTGAGATGCTGGAGATTGTAAGTGTGTGCAATCACAGTCTACATTTATGTAATACCGATAAATGTCATATATATATATGACTCAATGCTTTCGTATATTTACATACATGATCCGTGAAACAAGACAGAACAAACAACCGGTGGGTTTCCTAGACCCACACATAGCCTCCAAGCAAACAATGGACAAAGATTTACTACTTGCCGATAAATACGTCGGAGAGGCCTTAACGGCTCAAAAAGATAAAGAGTTCATACTTTTACCCCACAACCCAGGGTAAGTGCTACTTTGATTTGTACTATGGTCGCAACTCTGTTCTGTTAATTGACCATGCCGATATACCTGTGTAGGTTTCACTGGGTTCTCATTGTAATTCATCCATCCACGAATCGGGTTATTTACCTTGATTCCTATACAATGCCAGCCACAACTTAAATCCTATCACAAAATTACTCAACAGGTAATTAATCATGTTTCCTCCTAAGATAACATGGTCATATAGGTTGTTCAAGGTGTATGTTTCTCCTGGAAGAGTTGAGGCTACCATTTTGCAATCACGTAGGGCATTCAAAGTGTACAAAGCTTATGGAGGGCCTTCTGGCAATGACAGGGCGAAGCTGAAGCACAACTTTAAGTTTTCAGTACCCGCTATACACAATAATTCTATATAAACTATGTAATAATGACTCTGGAACTAAACAATTCTATATTTGCAGTGCCACCAGTAGGGAAAGGGAAATAACTATTGTAGATTTTACGTTTGCCACAACATGGAACTCCTCGTCACTAAGAAAACGCCCAATCAGGTAACAATTGTGTTGGAAGAGGCGGTCGATCTGGAGCAAATTCGAGGACAGCTTTGTGCCTTCTTGCTCAGTCAAGTCTTAAATAAAAAAGGCGAGTTCCACACTGCCTTATAACTTCAGGAGTTGTATTTTTTCTGAATTACCATTTGGGTTAATTGTCAAACTTGTGATGTGAATTTTTGAATTGTAGTTTTGAATTCAATTAATTGGTTAATGGTATTGAGTTCCATTTGGTTAATATATCTGAGTTCATTTCTGAAAGAGATGTGCCGTGCAATATTAATCTATACATACTCTGCTTCGTGCTGTGATGTAATCTAAATTGATTGCTGAAATGGATGTAATGCTTGTAATTTGAAATGGATGTAATGTTTGTAATGTGAGTTTAGCTATTCTGTAATATGCTTTTTCCAGATGGCACACTACAAGAATCAGGGAAAAATTCGTGGGCCAAAAACCCACGAATTTAAGCTAAAACCCACGAATTTAACTTAAATTCGTGAGCAAACCGTCGAATTTAGTTCACGAATTTAACTCGACGAAATTAATTAATTAAATTCGTGGGTACCCACGAATTTAAGTTAAATTCGTGGGTTTCTACTAAGCCCACAAATTTAATTGTTTTCGAGTTAAATTCGTGGGTTTAAAACCCACGAATTTAATCGTTAAATTCGTGGGTTTAAAACCCACGAATTTAATCATTAAATTGTGGGCTAAAAACCCATTTTATCGATTAAATTAATGGGTTTAAAAACCACGATTTAATCATTAAATTGTGGGCTAAAAACCCACGAATTTAACTGATTAAATTCGTGGGTTTTTTAAACCCACGAATTTAACTGTCATTTTTACAAAAAAATGTATATTCCAAATGTATGTTTATATATATATATGTATCGCACTCAATTCATATATGTATATATATCCAAATGTATGTATTTTTATATATATATGTATCGCACTCAATACATATAACAACTAAAGAAGAAAAGAAAAGGCAAAAAGAAAATTGAAACTAAAAATTGCTAAGCGAAGAATAAATAAGATCATCTATTTTGTTCAAATCGATCGTAATCAGTAATACAAAAGACAAACTCCATAATGAAGTTGAAGCGACGAATAATTAACAAACGAGACACCAAACCTATTACCATTACTAAAATATGAAACCAACCTTTTAACTCTTCAAACCGGCTTAAAACTAAGTCTCCGAATGTACAAAATTTCGCATGACCTCTCTTGTAAATAGGACATCCACTCACAGGACAAAAACCATTTGCGCTATAATATATATCAATCTCTCAAACCGTATGAGACATTCTAGCAGATCCTTAGATAATCCAAACACACATCCAACGGAAATTTGTAAACTACGCAATGACGTACAACACATTACAACCACAATAGATACAATCCACATCCATTAAAATAAGTCCATCACAATAAGTCGATCACAACGTATCCATCACAACAAGTTATAAAGTACAACAGATTATACACCAATCGAGCTCACAATGGAATTCATGCCTCGGGTTGTTGGAGTTCTGGCGCTACCACCACCGTCGGCGCCGTTGAAGATGTCTTCTATGATGTCGTCGTTAGAACGTCTTTGGGCGTGACCTAGAAACCCGCAAGTTCAAGATTAACTTAGGTTGTGCTACAAGTAACATTATGTCGATTCACATGAATGTCAATATGAGAATATCAATAGTACTATTCAACCAAGACACAATATGAGAATATCAATATGACGGGTCAAGCTAAACAAGAATAGGTATTATATATAAGAACTACACGCATTTAGCTAGTCAAGATATGCTGCAATAATCATATGAACATCAATCTCATATTCAATGAAGTATCAAAGTAATACTCTCTAGTATTAACATAAGGTCAAGATTACAACTACAATTATTTAATTCAACTTCCAAAGACCCCAATTGCATCACCGAGTATTCAAAAGATAACAAACAAAGTGAAAATAGTTCAAAGAAGCAATAAGAGTTTTGGTAGTCATTTTAAGAGTTCAATATACAAAGTACAAATATAAAGCATTCTACAAGGATAAACAATCGATTGTACATGGGCAAACAACACTCTACAAGGATGCCATATGAAGCATTTAAAACATAAGTTCACAATTGAACAAGTTGACTTAAGATAACTTTTCAATTCCAAGAAGTCAACACAATATAAGGTTCAAATCAAAAGTTATTGATGAAAGAAAAATCAAATAGCACGAATGGGTTCATAATTTGGTAAACCATCACTTATCTACAGGAGCACAAAGAATGAACTTTCATAAGCACACAAGTTAACCTTTCCAAGTATGAACATTGAGATGATTTGTGCAAGGTTTAAGAAAGAGTTGCCTAAATATCCTAAAATCGACTCAGTTGTGCATTTCAACAAAAATTATCACTTTTGCAACAGATTACTAAGATTGATATATACTAAAAGAATGAACTAGATTTCCTACGAAGTATATGTCCATCCACGCACACGTAATCTCATATTCAATGAAGCATATGTAATCTCATATTCAAAGAATGAACTAAAGTTCCTACGGAAGCATATGTTTCTAAATTTGAGCAAGAGAAAGGAAGGGATGGGGCAGGTAGCTCACCAAGTAATCAAACTCCACAACAAAGTTCAAGCTAACGAAAAGTTAACAAATGAGACACCAAACCGACTACCTCTACTAAAAGACTGAAACCAACCTTTCAACTCTTTCAAACCGGCTTAAAACTAAGTCATTGAAATGTACAAAATTTCGGCATGACCTCTCTAGTAAATAGGACATCCACTCAGCAGACAAAGAAACAT
The DNA here is from genome assembly GCA_036346275.1 of Otatea glauca. NCBI lineage: Eukaryota > Viridiplantae > Streptophyta > Magnoliopsida > Poales > Poaceae > Otatea > Otatea glauca. The sequence continues at coordinate 12,974,221 of CM070726.1, forward strand.
TTGCAGTTATAATATATATACCAATCTCTCAAACCAGAAGGAGACATTCTAGCAGATCCTTAGATAATCAATCACAAATCCAAAACGGCAATTTGTACAAGAATTGACAAACTTAGCTCGTGTCGCAAACTTATAATATTTTCGACATCCATACATGTGGTGTCGTCTCGAGGTGGTCGCAGGCCCACGGGTTGAAGTACATAGGCATTCCTTGGCTTGGCATAGGTGGTGGGTACATGTAGAACGGGTTTGGAGGCTGGGAGCCCTGTAAGGCATAGACAGGTACATCATGCCACATATAAATCATTCATTCAAATTTTAAATAACAAATTGAACCGATCCGTCTTTACCTGTGGTGCCTCTCCGTAGAAGGTGGTCGATCTGTGGATTGAACATGTAGAAAGGAGGAGGAGGCCGAGCTCTGTGGATCATAGTTTGTGATATGAAGTACACATAATAGAGTTTTTGAAAATAAAGAATGCATGAGAATATCATATAACCTGAGGTGCATCTCCTAGGGGTGGTGCCTGCATCCCAGTAGGGTTTATGAAGGACGCCGGGGGAGGCCGAGCACCTGTGATGCTTCTCCTTGTGGTGGTGGCTGCATGTGCGGAGAAAACATGTAGAAGGAAGGTGGTGGGAGCCCTATGACATAATAGTCGGCTTTGTGAATTCGTGATTTTACGAGCTAAGTGAATTAAAGAGTAATGAACTCAAGTATCTTTACTGCGAACAGAGGGCTAAACACCGCACGTTAGGTCCAAGAGATTGTGACAATTCTTGCATATAGATTGTTTGTTAGATTTTAATCACAAATGTAAACTTGAGCGTTTTGTTCAAAGTTGAGATTGTACCGCAAATACATTTTCATGTATTCTCGAGTCTTCTCGGCCTGCGAGCTTCCTCTCGTGCTTGACGAGACTCTTCTCGTGCTTGACGAGCCTCCTCTCGCTTCACGAGCCTCCTCGTGCGCTTGTGCTTCCGTGCGGACCTCGACGAGCGAGCACTCCTGTGAGGAAACCGAGCCTCGTGGAGGACGATCGCATTCCACAACTCCATCCCCATGGCCCACCTACAAACGATATATACCGAAATGTGACCATGCAATTTTTTTCCTTAGTAGAGCGAAAACAAATAAAATCAGTTTTATTAACAAACCTCCCATGCTTTAGGCCCTCCAAACGTGGTACAACGCTCCACATCGACCGGCGGCCTCCAATCAACCTCCGACCCATGACGTTGTGTCATTTGTTCCGCATATGACGCCTACAAAACAACATTTTGGTGCTCCTGGATGTAAATTTGCACAAAACATATTGTGTCATTTATACTTACCATCCTCTCACTAGCCCTCGTCGCCGCACAACACATCCGGTTCTGTGGATCCTCGCCTTGGTGCCCCGGATGTAAACTTCCACAAAAGTGGGAGTACTCCCACTTCACCTCCTACGATGCAAAGTTGTAAACATAGTGACAAATTCACTAACAATTATAATACCGATATTTACCATGCGTTGCTCTAGGCCAATGTGTCCGTCTGCACTGCATTTGTGCTTCCCCAATCTACTTCTTCTTCCTCGATTTCTATTTGATTTTTCTTGAAAATCCTTCGACCCCAAAGACCTGCACATCCACCTCCAAGCTTCCATGTCCTTCATTATCCAATCGACCGAGCTCGAGATACTCTTGTTCGTCAGTGTATCCTCCTCGCCTCGGTCCTCTTCTCATGTTCACCTTCTTCACCCTATTGTAAAATTGGTGACACTTGAATCGTGCATTGTCGAATGAATCTCCGACAACCTTTGTGCCGCCTCGTTGAAGACGCTTTTGGCCTTCTTCAAAGCGTTGTAATCGCCTTCGTTCTCAAGGCGGAACCTCTCCCGCATATAATCACACATCACAAATTGTACTTACATTTAAAGCAATACTCAAATAGAGTAAATACATAACGCAAACTCACCTGAAGCCAGCCCACATCGCGCTCGACATGTTTGGTTGTCTTCGCCTCCTTCCATGTTCTCCTTCAACGCCCAAAGCTTCCAGCCAGGGTCATGAATCTTTCCCGCCGACTCAACCATGCCAGGTAGTAGTACTGCCAAGGGCTCCCAAAGACGGCGTTAACCTTTGTAATGTGGCCCGTCCCACCCAACCCGGCTCTTTCCAAAGGCCTACAACAAAATACAAGACAAAGATGCATCAAAACAATAAGTTGTCACCTAACTAATGCTAAAAGAGAAGATATAATCATTACTGCTCCCGTGTACCTCTATCAACCTCCTATCGGCCAAAGTTGCATCTCGACGAATCGAGACAGTTTTACGAAACCTGAAATGCAAATAATTAGTTCATAGACATTACAATGTAAATATGGAGATTAAAAGATAATCCAATACTACACATATACCGATGGTACCCAAGAAGACCCGCCTCTTCAATCGGCTCTAAGGTCGCCTCCAACTCAGATCTGCGCCGCCTCGGCCTCGGCGTCAGATCAGATCTGTTGTCCCATCGCCACCACCCCAACGACCTCCTCATCGTCCGCCTCGCCCATGTCGTCAAGCTCACATCCCAACCGCCCTCCTCTGCAACCCCTACCGCCTCGTCCTCCGGTGGCTGCTCGCGCTGTTCTCGTGCTCGCTCATCGGCACCTCTGGAGCTGCTCCTCGCCATTGCCTAATCTGCGCCGCCAAAGAAATATGGCGCTGCCGGCCGTCGAGTCCTGACCATCAGAACCCTTGCTCCTCGACCTTCTGGAGGACGACCCGCTGAACTTGCCTTTAAGCTTGTCAACCTGATGCCTGAACATACTCATCTGTTCAAATTTGACAAGAGTTAGTATACAGGTTTACAAATAATTTTCAATAACTTGCAAAAAAGAATGAGACAACTATAACATGTAAAAAATGAAGGAGACAACAATGACTTGTAAAAATGAACGAGGCAACAATAATCTTACAAAATATACATATCAAAAGTCGTCGGCGTCGGAATCGTCATGACTCAGATTTCATTGAGACGTGCTTGAAGACGTGCAATCCTTACTGACTTCTGAGGGCGTTTCCGTGACGGGCCGGGTTCATCTGTTATTACGTCTGTGGCATCGGTAGGTAATTGATCGAGTCCTGCCCCGTCGGAGACAAAGAAAGAATCCCCTATAGCTTCTTCTTGATATACATCACCCACATCATCCTCGTTACTTGCCACATACGAAACATCCTCGTGACTCTACGTTATTTGCCACATACTGAAACATCCCGGAGGGTATACTTCGTGGTTAACTTTAAATACAACCCACCAAGCCTTCAAGCTACGGTGAGGATAGCTCGGTAGTACACCGCTCAACTTTGATGTGCAAGCACGATGTTATTGATATGGCCTCGAAGCCGCGAATCGTGCTTCACCTCCACCATCCCAAAGTCATCGACACGCAGTGCGCTGTGTGGATCGAACCAATGGCAATCAAAAACACGACCTTGGATCTTTGCCACCCCAAAGGTATACTCAATTATGTTTTGTACAACACCGTAGTAGTCTAATATATCGCCACCGGAATCGGATGACGCTTGTGACTACTCCGTTGTTTGAAGTGGCCGCAAGTGGACGGCTAGCTTCTAATTTCACTGCTCAAAACGGAACCCTTTCACATCACAATGACTATAGCTCCTTGCCGTCACATCACCATGTGAGAGCCGTCGGAGATCCTCATGGACGGAGGCATCACGCATACACTATATAGCAACATTCATCACCGTTAGTCTAATATTAAGTTACTACAACAATTCATTTTAGAAAATGAATAAATAGTCAAATTACATGTCGATTTTAACCATTGCACGAAGCTTGGGCCGCCTTTCAACCCATCACGACGTAGGTTATCCAATTGCTTAGTTGTGGGTTGTCGAGTTGACTTCCAATTTTCTTTGTCAAATACTCAAGGCCATTTATTCTCGGGTTAAAAGGACACTTGCACCGAAATGTTCAAAACATAATTCGTAAAGTCACTTACTCAAAATATTTTTCAACTTCTACCATGTTAGTGAACATGTAAAGCATGGCCATGTTCCACTCCTCATACTCAACATGGTGTGCGATTATACGACCCAACAAAGTTGATCCTTGCATTGAAAAAGCTTAAGTTCGCTCAACGGTTCTTCTTCCGCGACGCATCGATTCTTACGGACGCTCACGTTGTGCTTGCGTCGTAAATACTTTGTTGAGAAGTTTGTGATCTCTTTACTTGCATAAGCCTCTGCGATACACCCTCTACCCTTGCCTTGTTGCGCATCGTAGCTCTAAGCTTTTTCAACTCCCTTTCCGACTATACATCCATCCGAATCTGCAGACCTCCAACCTTCGCTTCCCAAGGTAGATGCACCAGCAGTGTTGCATCACATTCATAAAACCAGGTGGGAAAGTTCTTTCCAACTTGCATACAAGCAATGGAATTCCTTCTAACTAACCATCAACGCCTTAGAGATTTCCTTACCGCATATCCGCCTATAGAAGTAATCGAGCTCGCCAACATCCTCCACAACTCATTATCAAAATAGCCACGAAACATTACCGAACAAGTCTTTCCATGATAATATGGTAATCATGACTCTTTAGCCCGCTTAGCTTATCGTGCCGACATTCACAGCCCGCTTTATGTTAGATGCATAGCGGTCGAGAAACTTTAGAGTTTTCAACCACCTCAAAATCTGCTTTACGGTCTTACGGCTTCACACGATGGAGCTCGTGGCGGCTCTCATTCCCATTTAAACCAACTTTAACCTCGAGCCACGGCCTAGCACAATGATCGCCCATGTCTTTCCTAGCACTCACGTTATCCTTTGTTTTGTCGGTTACATCAAACACCATGCTTATGATGCTTTCTGCCACATTGCGCTCTTGGTGCATCAAATCTATGTTATGCGGCAGAATCAAAGCTTTCGTAAGGCAGCTCCCAAAGAAAAGAAATATGAGTCCAGTTGTGCTCCTTTCCATAGCCAGTGAAACCCACTTCCGTAGATCGTACAAGCCGACTATGCCACTCAGCTATCTCCTCTCCTGTGAGTCGCCGGGGGCCTTTTTAACTTTCTCGTCCTTTTCAAATGCTTTGGCGTCGTTCCTAAAAGGGTGCCTCGCCGAAGCCATCGTCGATGGCAATCGAAGAATGTGATCTTTTACCGCGCGTGAGCTCAATGCATCGTAGTCGACCATACAAATTGGACAACACAGGCGACCATGAACACACCAGCCGGCCCAAATGCCATATTGTGAGACCCCGTTTTTGCAAACAGGAACCTCCATGTGATTACTGTACAAGTCCCATGATCAGTGGCTAGCACTCACATGTTTACAACATTCATATCACATCCACAAGATAAATATTAGACGAGCATATATTACAAGCAGTAATAATTATACAGAGATAAATTTTACAACAGCGGAAAATAGAGGAATTAAAAACTCCAAAAGCCACGTGGTTTGCCCGCTAACCCTCAGGCAATTGACTTGGCAAACCTAGGGAAACTCATCGTCAAAAGTTCCGCACCCTGCGTGAAAGAAAAAGTCGTCGGGCGCTTCGCAGGCTTCGTCCTCTGAGACAGCAGATGCAAGATTGAGTACTTTGGTACTCAGCAAGACTTATAGTGTTTGGCAGATGCATTTAAGTAATTATGCAGGCTAATCAAGGCAGGTTAATGGTTATTTTGCAGTTGCATAAACATTTTAAGAATACAATATAATAAATTGAAAACACCGCATTTTCAAATGAGCATTTGAAACATAAAGCGATAAGCAAAAATCCAAGTCCTTCAACCCGACCTACCCGATCGCATAGATCCCCGGAGTCTGTCCTTTGACCCAAAAAGCTAGGTGCAAAATGGTTTCCTTTTCAAACCCAGTTTTTCCAGAAAAGTACCAAAACATTCTAACATTGGAATGACTTCACCAAGCGTCCATAACCGTGGACACGGCTAATCGATTAGATTTACACTGCAGAGGTGTACAACTTTACCCACAAGGAATGATCAACCTCTTTTGCCAGGCCAACTTACACACTTCCTTTGGTGTGTCGGCAAGGAGATCATACAGAGCCGTTACATTATTTAGATGTGGCTTTGAACCAGCCCGGGACGTTTGACCCTCGCCATGAAAACAGAAACACTCACCCAAGACGTGGATCCTTTCACTTTTCACCCAACACCACGTTTCGCATTCACGGCCAGCGTACATCGTTGCATTGGTATGTAGAAACCCTACAGACAAACCAAACGGGATGCCCGTGCGATACTCCGCCTTCTTTAGATGCAAAGCCACACCTAAACAACTTAATAGGCTAAGACTGTCCCATACCAAATTTCACGTGGTTGTGCGAAATTCTTGGATCTATAGCGCCCCATTGCTCGGTCCTTAATCCGACACGGGCGATACTCCACCCTAACTACGTGCAAATCCTCTGCACCTCCGCCATCGCCATTAATCGCCCGCATCAAAACCATAGTTTTATTTTGGGTTTTAATCAAAGTACCAAAGAACATTTCCCAAATGAGGATCATACATTTGTTGAAAAGATTGAAAGTACGATCTACAGCTTTGAGCAGATGTTCTATACCAGCGGTTATACCCAAAATGACATTAAGCATGTCTAGTTTTCCAACTAAGGCTTACAAGGTTCACATGTTCATACAGATTGAGGCAAACCATGATTTACAGGACTAACTACTGTTCTAACCCAAATTAGCATTTTTAGGGAGAACTATCCGGATGCACTGTACATAAGCAAAAACAACATAATGTAGGTAAATTATTAGGCTCGACATGTTCAAGGAGATGCTTGCCTTGCAGCTCGCTGTCTAACTCAGGATCTGGATCGGCGATGACGTCGTCTTCCTCTTCGAGGTCGTCGGACTCTACACGACGATCAAGCGGAAGAATAGTAAATATCCAAATTCAGAAAAGGGCGAAAAGAAGACAGACAGTAAGTCAAATAAAGAAAAACTATGAGAAAACAGGGTTATCCTTTTGAGGATTAAAAATAAGATTTTTAAGATTTCACGAAGTAAATAATTGTACATCTGGAACGTTAATACTTTTGTGAAAAGATCAACATGGTTTCTTTTACAGATTAATTGCTTGGGATTTACGAATTCAAGAGGCTAAAATTGTGAATTCTAGTATTTATGACTTCGAATTATAGATGCTAAAATTATTTGAATTAAAAGAATTAGACACTAATTAAGGGTTACGCTAAACACTTAACCCTAAGTGATTTGCATAGGAAAGGTTTTAAATAATTTATAATCGGTAGCTAGCTAATTAGATTTATACTTGATTTTTGAGAAGGTTACGTGATACAAATTTATTAACTACAAATTCTTTATCAAGCTAAGTTGTTAGGTTGTTTATGGCTTGAATCAAATAAACTAGATTTTAGCTATTTAACCTACAAAGCACATATATATACATATATATGTGTGAGAGTGCATTTGGCACAAAAATGATTACATGCTTTAGAGTTAATTCAACCCAAAATTCCTACTTAATCAAACTTAACTATGCTACTGCCATCCTGCTATTTATAATTAAACTTTTGTTCCTTTTATATTTCTTTTAATCTTAGTATACATATTTGAATTGCTAGTGTATTGGAAACAAGGGCTAAATAAAAGTAATTCATATAAGCATGAAAATTAAATATCCTTATATATCTGGGTTCCTGTAATATAAGGATTCTAGAAAATTAGTTTCATAAATTTCCAAGTTTATTTACGTAAATTTTGTATAGAGCATATCTCTAGCCTTTTAACTCAAATTTGAATTTCAAAATTTTCCAGAGATGATCTTCAAAATATTTTTGGATATTCTGAATCTACGGAATTTTTCATGAATTTAGAAATTGGTTTCACTATTTTTGGCGGATGATTCAAAAGTTATGCACATTTGAAGTGGTTCGGTTTTTCAAATTCAATCGAAATTCAAAATACGCTTTCGCAGATTGGAAAGCGGCTTTTGATTTGGCGCTACTGCGGTTTGAATTTGGCCTGGTGCGATCGACAAGTCGGCCCTTTGCCACAACCGATCATGGGCGCGATTGCGGTAACGATCGTGGCGGCAAGTCGGTGATCGCACGACGGCGGCACAGACAAACACGGTCCGACGCCGACGGATGGGCCCTTCGTCGGCGATTAACCGGCTCAAGCGATGCGCCATCGACTACTCGGACCCACCGCCGGTGACCAAACAGGCCTTTTGGTCTAAGGCTCGCCGCGTGCGAACTAACTCCGCCAAGGCGGAATGGGCGAAGACTATGAGCATCGGTGCGCAAAGGCGCATCTAGTGGTGGTGCCCATTCGGCGGAGGTGGCCAGAGATGGGTCTCCACCGTGGGTGCGGCGGCGCTAATGGCCGAGCAAGCAACGGCTCGCCGCCGCCACCTTTCACCGGCAAAAGTTCCTAGAGTATCGAGTGCAACCTAAGGTTTCTATTTCACCGCTAGAGTGACCGGAGAGTCGCCAAGATGGTCGCCCATCGCCGGTCGAAAGGAAGAAGAACGACGGAGGAGATGAACTGCAGCGAGAATAAGTGAAAGTAAAGATTGATCGACAAGCTATGAGGTGCGTGAAGCTTAAGAACCAAAAACCCGAAAGATTGTTGCCGATTTGGCTCACTTCACCGCTTTTCCCCTTTTCTCGTGTGTTCGCGAGAATGGCGAAAAGATGGGCGATTGCTCGGTGCTCACTCGAGGAATGAGTGAAGAAATGGGAGCCTCGGTCGACGCCCACACGGTATTTATAGCCTAGAAAAGCGGTGGCTCCAGTGTTTGAATCGGAGAGAGGCAAGTGATCAGCGGTTCGACCGCTCGCGAGGTGGCGCGAGATCTTTCCGCGAGACAGCAGAGCATGGGCGAGTGTGGCGTGGGCAGGCTGAGGACGAGCCGAGGTGACTCGCGGGCGTGGGCTCGGCGGGTTTCAGGCCGAGACACGGAGGGAAGCCGCGAAGTCTCGCGAGGCATCGGGCTCTCCTCGGGCGAGAGGGAAAAGGCGAGGCGGTGGAGAGGAGCCGACAGTGGGTCCGGCCCCACCGGCAGCGAGAGGAAAACGTCCACGCTGCTTGCCAGCTCACCAAGTCACTGCTGTGCCCGGGCCCGCGTGTCAGCGAGTGGAGATGAGCTACGGGATAACTCTGGCCGGGACAGCTCCCATGTGGGCATTAAAACCACCATCAAATCACTTTGAAAATTTCTCAAACTTTTTGAATGTGTTTATATGGTAGTCCTCGGCGTCCAGTTAAATTTTCAGAGTAAAATACATTATGGTTATTTTACAAAAATTCTGACACTGTGGACTGGTACAGAAATTGTATTTCGGTATTCTATTTATTTGAAGGTGTAAAATTGATTAATTATTTTCCAAACTTTTTATCGAGGTTCATTTTGTCATATGGATGCATCCATAAAAATTTCAAGTCAAGAACTCAGGTGAATATTGTATAAAAATTCTGACATGAGGATTTTCTTGTTTTAATAGTCTCTGTTTTTGAATTTTTAGGAGGTTTTACCGACATGATGAATTGCTGAGATTTTTACCATATGCAACTACTGCCCTAAGGGTTCTTTGGTAATTTTTGGGGCTTCTGATCAATTACGATTATTTTTAATTAATTCAAACTTTACTTTTTTAGTCAAAAGAAAGAATTAAGATATTTATTTTTGCTCCAAATCAGCACTAAAGATTTTTACTATGTATTTTTACTGGTTTAACAGATTGATCATGGTCAAATGGTAATTTTTCTTATTTTTACTTTTACCTTCTCACCATTTTCCATTTAGTAATTCTATTTTTTGGACTTTTCATACTAAACACAAATCCAAGAAAATCCAATAAAACCAATAACATCGAGAAAATTCAGAAATAAATATATTTGAATCCAAAATATTTATTTCCATTTTATCATATACTGTTCTTCATTTTCGAGCTGTTACAAATCTACCCCCCTTACAGAAATCTCGCCCCCGAGATTTGGCGGGTCTAAGGTAGAAAAGGTCTAAAAGAAATCAGGGAACTCTTCTTTAAGCTTATCCTCTTGTTCCCAAGTCGCTTCTTCTTCCGTATGGTTGCTCCACTGTACTTTTACCATTTTATGAACTTTATTCCGAGTGCGCCTTTCTGCTTCTTCAAGGATTTTAACTGGGTGCTCACGATAGGTTAGATCAGGCTGGAGTTCAATCTCTTCCAATTGGGTAAGTTCAGCTGGGATGCGAAGACACTTCTTAAGTTGTGACACATGGAAGACATTATGTACACTAGATAATTGGGATGGCAGCTCTAACTTGTATGCTTTTTCCCCCATCTTTTCCAGTATACGATATGGACCAATGTATCGAGGGGCTAACTTGCCTCGAACTTGGAATCGACGGATCCCGCGAAGAGGTGAAACCTTCGAGATAGACATAGTCATCAATTTCAAAACTCAAGTCACGTCGACGAGTGTCGCCAGAACTTTTCGGCGGGATTGGGCTTCCTCAATCGGCAGATCAAGTCTACATGTTCTTAGGCCTCATTTATTAAATCTGGGCCAAAGAACTGCTTTTCCCTACTTCGCACTGTAAAAGTGGAGTTCGACACTTTCTTCCATAAAGGGCTTCAAATGGCGACATTTGCGGACTAGCTTGAAAACCATTATTGTAAGAGAACTCCGCAAATGCTAAGTACTTCTCCCAATTGGTGCTATAAGTTAGCACACAGGCCCTTAACATATCTTCCAGGATTTGATTCGTTCTTTCAGTCTGACCATCGGTCTGGGGATGGTAAGCAGTACTGAAAGTCAATTTAGTTCCCAAGAGACCATGCAATTTTTCCCAAAACGGGATGTGAATTATGATCCCGATCCAAACAATTGTTTTCGGAACCCCATGCAAACGCACAATATTGCTAATGTAAAGTTCTGCCAACTTGTCTCCAGAATGTGTGGTCTTGACTGGAATAAAATGAGCCACTTTGGTTAGTCAATCAATGACAACCCAAATGGAGTCATTTCCTTTTTGAGTCCGGGGAAGGCCAGTAATGAAGTCCATACCGACATCATCCCACTTCCATTCCGGAATTTGCAATGGTTGGAGTAGACCAGCTGGACGTTGATGTTCAGCTTTGACACGCCGACATACATCGCATTTCGCGATATACTCGGCGATATCCTTCTTCATACCGGGCCACCAATATTCTTTCTTAAGGTCTTGATACATTTTGGTACTGCCCGGATGAATAGATAATGGTGACTCATGGGCTTCAGATAGAATCAACTTTTTAATATCACAACTATTGGGCACACAAATGCGAGTTCCTTTCATAATTACCCCATTTGGACTTTCTGTGAACTCAGAATTTATGCCCCCAATTGAATGATTCCGTATTTCTACAATGGCTTCATCCTGGAGTTGAGCATCCTTAACTGATTTTTAAGAGTTGGTCAAGTTGGAGAGCGGCCACATATCTATTTTCCACTAGATTCAAATTGAGCTTTTGGAAGGCATTGATGAGGTCGGATGGCGAGGATCCAAAGACACAATACAACTTCCGACTAAGAGCGCGGCCACAACATTGGCCTTACCAGATGGTAATGAAGACCTATGTCATAGTCTTTGATCACTCCACCACCTTCTTTGTCTCAAATTCAATTCGTTGGGTAAAGAAGTACTTAAGACTTTTATGATCAGATAGATCTCCGCTCTATTCCCAATAAGATAATGCCGCGATTTTAAGAGCATGAACCACAGCGGCCAATTCAAGGTCATGAGTAGGATAGTTCTGCTCATGAGGACGAAGTTGTCGAGAGGCATAAGCGACAACTCGGCCTCCTTGCATTAATACACATCCCAACCCTTGGAGTGATGCATCACAATATACTTCAAAATCCTTATGAATATCTGGTAGTATGAGGACTGGGGCAGAGGTTAGCTTTTCTTTTAACTTCTGGAAACTCCGTTCACAATCAGAAGTCCATTCGAACTTCTTTTCTTTCTTTAAGAGTTGCGTGAGTGGTTTGGCTACCTTAGAGAAGTTCTCAATAAACCGGCGGTAATAACCGGCAAAGCCCAGAAAACTTCGAATTTTTGGGACTGATTGTGGCCTTTCCCAAGCCAACACCGCTTGCACTTTACTTGAGTCAACAGCAACTCCGCCTCCTGATAAAACATGCCCGAGAAATGCCACTTCTTTCAACCAAAACTCACATTTCTAACTTGGCATATAATTTATTTTCTCGAGTTTGTTGAGGCCATGTGCAAATGCTGCTTATGCTCTTCTTCAGTCTTGGAATATATCAGGATGTCATCAATAAATACCACTACAAAATTATCCAGATACTCCATGAAAATCTTATTCATTAAGCTCATGAAGCTTGCCGGAGCATTAGTGAGCCCAAAGGACATCACGGTGCATTCATATAATCCATAACGGTAGTGAAGGCGGTCTTGGGAATGTCCGATGGTCCGACCTTCACCGAAATACCCCAACTTCAAGTCTATCTTGAAAATTTGCGCCCGCTTAGTTGATCAAATAGATCATCAATCCGGGTAACGGATATTTATTCTTGATGGTTACTTCATTTAAGGCACGGTAGTCTACACACATGCGCAGACTATTGTCCTTTTCTTGACGAAGAGAACCGGACTTCCCGTGGTGATGTAATCGCGAATAAATCCTTGTCCAGCTTGTTCCTTGAGTTGCTTTTTCGTTCCACTAATTCATTGGTGGGCATCCTATATGGACGCTTTCATATTGGTGCCGTTCCCGGCACCAAGTCAATGATGAACTCCATTTCTCGATCCGGAGGCACTCCTGGCAATTCAGCAGGAAATACTTCTGGAAATTCATTAACTATTGGCACATTTTCCAATTCAACTGTGGATGCTAGACAAAGGACTGGCTGGGATGCTAACTCATTGGCACTTGAGGCAAATTCCACAGATATACCATCATGATTTACCAAAGATATAGATCTATCGGCACAGTCTATGCAGCCCTTATGTTTGGCCAACCAATCCATGCCTAAGATCACATCTAGCCCAGATGTCTCTATTAGGATGAGATCAGCATAAAATGTAACCCCATTGATTTTTATGCTAACTCCAGAACAGAATCTAGCAGTTCTAATGATGGCTCCAGTGATTGCACCACCATGGGAGTAGGCAACAGGAAACTTCCAACTTGTTTTGTTCAAAACTTCTTAGAGATAAAAGAATGAGAAGCTCGAATCAAACAACACCAATGTAGGCACAAATTGCACAAGGAACATACCAAGCACAACGCCTCGAGGCCTCCTGCGCCTCCTCGGTCGTCATATGGTGAAGCGTCAATATTCCCGCCTTGCGCAGGTGGCGGCGTCGATCCTTGAGTCCGGCCTTGAGCTTGTGGACGAGGTTGTACAGTCTTCTTCTTGGGACAGGAATTGGCGTAATGTCCACGCTCATTGCAATGAAAACACGTGACATTGGGTGCCTTCTTACGGGCAACAACGGCGATCCTAGGTCATTGCCTTTGGCGAACAGATCACTGCGATCGCCACAGACAAAGCGAGTAGCCCGCCTCGATCTCTCGAGCACGAGAAGCCGGTCGTTGGGCTCTTGGTGCTGGTGATGGTGGTGGGTGTCGACGTAAGCTAATCGACTGCCACCCTTGTGGCCTAGATGATCCAGCTCCAGATGAGCTACGCGCAAGCCACTTACGCTTGCGGCTCTCCATCACACTGCGGCTGCCATGCTCCACTCTTACGGCCTTGTCTACCGTAGTCCGAAGTCGCCGATGTCTTGGGCAATTAAAGCCCACTTGATCTCTTCATTTAGACTTTCCCTAAATCTCTCAATCCTTCTTGCCTCATTAGCTACCTCATAAGTGGCATATCTTGACAGCTGATTAAAGCGGTGCAGGTACTCCATCACCGCATCGATCCTTGCTTAAGATCTAGGAACTCCCGCTTTTCACTTCAATCACACTGGCCGGAATGTGGGTGCGGCGAAAGCGACTCTAAACTCGTGCCATAAAACCATCCGACCTTCCGTAGCACCGCCGGTAGTTCTCCCACCAAATCGCTGCAGTCCCTTGCAATCGATAAGAGGCATATAGGACCTTTTCCTCTCATCACACCGAGCAATATCTAACTTGCTTTCCACAGCCCGCAACCAATCATCCGCATCAAGAGGCTCACAGAAGGGAGAAAGTCGGTGGCTGGGTCCTTAGGAACTCATTCAACTTGGACACTTGAGGAGCTCCACCATTCCCTCCACAGGCGACACCACGAGCTGCAGTGTTCGGGCTATCTCGCTGCAGATGTCGAGTATTCGCCGCCTCCCTTGTTCAATTAAGGCCAGCACTTGAGCCATGGTAGGGGTGGAGGCACTGTTCCTCATGAACCTCTTCCTAGCCGGAGATGGGACAGGGCATCTTGGCGGGCTGCTCGAGATGTCGAGGCTCTTGTTGCGGATGTTGAGGATTAGGTTGTGCAGCGTTGAGACACTCGCTCGGGATCGCAAGTATCTGCGGTGCATCCGCTTCGTGATCCGATTGAGTGACCCAGTCGGCCTCATCCTCAAATTAGTACCACTTTAGTACGCGACAAAGACTAGAGTAAGATTTCAAATGTACCCAAAGACATGTTCGCTCTAAAGTTCTTAGTTTAACTATCGCCTCTAATGACTTTTTTTTTGGATTTTCTCATCGAAAATTTTCACCCCATAGTTACAATTTGCGAGGGAAAATCCATTATTATTATTCATGCAAAAGAGATACAACTTAAAAACTTACAATACCAAAAGCATTTCATGCAATCATTAGGGATACATACACACACTACTTATTTTACAATTTATTTCTATGGCATAAAGTTTCTAGGGAAAGCCTATCCACTACTATCCCCCGGAGGTGGCGATGGCGATTCGACGTCACAACTACTCCCAATCGGAGGGTTCGAAGCGGCTCGGATTCTCGCCGGCGAAACCGCGTAGATACTCTTGTCTATTTCCAGTTCTGCGCCTCCTAGGCCCCGATTCGGCATCTTGGACACCTATACGCTTCATATGAGCGCACATATGCACTCATATCCACATGATGTACTTGACAAATCTTTCTTGCTAGCTTACGACTTGTCTCTTGGACAGCTTGGACTCTATTTGAACTAAAATGCTTAACTTGATGGCGCACGCGACGCCTTTCTTTATAGTAATAGCGTATGCATTTACACTTTAAACCCATCAACTATCTGTCTAACGGTGAGCATAGGGCGATGTTTTTCTTGCCCATAGTTTTCGCTAAGTCCTAACTATAGCTGCCCAACCGAGGGGTTGGTCATCCAAATTTTAAAGCAAGATAAATTAGCATTAATATAATGCCGTAGTAACAAGGAAACAAGAATTATGCTACTTTTGCATGGGTCAATTTTATCTCACCATTCTTATATTCTTCGCCTTTAAAATTCTTATGAACTAAGTTATCCCTATATTATTCTTTATTACTTGGTTCTCAATCTTAATTTAACTAATTCCACATTTTCTTTCAAAGAAAAGTACCACTTTATTTATTTCACACTTCCCATATTTACAACAACTGTTACATCCATGCACTCCTATCTATTCTATCTCATCTAAGGTCCTAACGGTGTAGGCTCTACGCCTATACACTCGAGGGGCTTCAGGCTGAAACTCACAAGTGCTACGGGGATTTATGCCCTTATCATTAATAAGGCGCGGGCAACTACCTATACAGGACATCCTGGCTCCTCTGGGCACACCAGGTGTGGGTACATAGGAGTCAGGTGGAGAGCGCTGCGCGGATGGGATTTGGGAAGTCCCCTCGTTTAGCACCGTGCGTGATATTGTACCTCTCGCTACGCACGGGGCCAAGCGTGAAGGGAAACGCGGTATGCTACGCTAGCACAAAAAAAAAACTACCGCGCAACCAGAAAGCTACTCGCAAGAAGGGGATCATAGATAAGATTACCACTAGACGCGCAGTTGCGGAATCCTTCGCGCGTCGATGTAGTGGTTCGTCCTCGCCGCAGTCGTTGCGTCGATGTAGTGGATCGTCCTCCCACGCCGCAGTCGCAGCAGCGTCACCGCAGAGTCCACACGCCCGAGATGGAACGCCGTGCGTCGTGTGCAAGCACCTAGTCGCTCGGCGGGCAGCGAGAGGAGGAGGCTAGGGTTTCAAGTGAATCAAACCTAAACCGTGGAAAGCACACTCGCGCCTCCCTCCTCCCTCCTTATATAGCCACGAGATGAAACCCTAAACCAGGGCCCACCAAAGATGCTAAGCCCACGAGGTTCATTAATTACGGATCCAATCCAAATTAATGCGTCCCACCCATTAAGTGTGTGACCTGCAGGTTCACATACGCTTGGACATGGATTCGAAAACTCCTTTTCAATCCAATAGTTGGTAGCGGCTTCTTGCAAAGTATACCAACTCCCAAACATACTGTGATCAAATCGAATGTAAACCTATCAAAAGAACTCATGTAATAATCCCTTTGCCAAGTATATGAAGATTGATCTCAAGGCGAGAAGCATGTCATCCTTTGATGATTCAATCCATCTCTCGTATCCGTGATATATTAATAAGTTGTGATTGACTCTCAATCACGGCATGGCCATGCACTTTCTTAATCATATCACACGAGTGGCCTTGTCATATATCTCCGTTTCATTGGAGTGGCAAATTCCATCTTGATCGCTCACTTCCTCTCGCACGCTTCATAGTAAACATGAAAGCTACCTTTATAACTATCCGGTTAGGAAGTAGTGTTTGATAGCCCCAAGGAAAACTATTACACATGTAGGGAATATGACAATCTCGTGTCTAAGGATCATACATCTTCTAGGTATGAGATACATCGATGACACATAAGAATGAAACATTCTCGCAGTGTCCCATAGCGGGTCTATCTAACCCATGTTCTTCAACATGGTCCACAATGTAGAGATGATATCTCCATATCCCATGATCTATGAAGCATGATCATCGATCACTACATGTGCTGATCTATTCATCGTAGTCCTATACGATGATATCCGATCAGAGATATTTATCAAATTACATATTAAGTAAAGAGCTTCATAATCAAGTCACATACTTGTTGATCAATACAATGATATACATTCATTGGACCAATAATCATATTATTATTCATAAACATAGTCATGTTACAATCATCTAAATGATTGCCTCAAGGGCATAACACTAACAATCTCCCACTTGCACTTGAGTCAATCAATTAAGTATCTAATACCAATAGACCTTGTGTGCGCCTCATGCTTAGGTCATGGCGTGGCTTTGTCAACGGATCGCCACATTGGCTTCCGTATGTACTTTGCATATTCTCGACGCCACCTCTATCCACAATCTCGCGAATAAGGTGAAAGCGACGAGTATGTGTTTAGACTTTTGATGTGATCTAGGCTCTTTGCTTGTGCAATGGCACCACTATTATCACAATAGATGTCCATTGGACTAGAGACACTAGCGACCACACCAAGCTCGTGATAAACTTCTTAATCCACACAGCCTCCTTTGCGGCCTCCGGCCGCAATGTACTCCGCTCACGTCGTAGAGTCGGCCACCGTGTTTTGCTTGGAACTCTTCCACCATCGCTCCTCCATTAAGTGTAAACACAAACCCGGATTGCGATCGAAAATCATCTTTGTCGGTTTGGAAGCTTGCATCGTGTAACCCTTTGCAACCAGATCTTCCTCACCTCCAAAAACAAGGAACATACCCTTAGTTCTTCTCAAGTACTTCAGATATTTTTACGGCTATCCAATGACCATCACCAGATCCGCTTGGTATCCGCCGTGACACTTAGAGCATATGAGACATCCGGGCGTGTACAGATCATGGCATACATAATAGACCCAATAGCTGAAGCTTATGGAATCTTGCTCATCTGTCTCGCTCATCGATGTCGAAGGACACCGATTCTTGCAGAGATCGATGCCATGTGACATTGGCATGAAACCTCTCTTGATTCATGCATATTGAACCTTTTCAATATCTTGTCAATGTACGCTTCTGACTTAATCCAATTAACCTTTTGATCTATTTCTATAGATTTTATGCCCAAGATATAGCATGCTTCTCCCAAGTCCTTCATTGAGAAACTCCTTTTCAATGAAGTCTTAACATCTTCAAGCATAGGAATGTCATTCCCGATTAATAATATGTCATCCACATACAAAATCGTAAATACAAGTGCGCTCCCACTAGCCTTCTTGTAAACACAAGGCTCTTCTTCATTTTTGATAAAGTCAAAACCTTTGACTACTTCATCAAAACGAATGTTCCAACTCCTAGATGCTTGCTTTAACCCATAAATGGATCTTTGAAGCTTGCATACCCTTTTAGCATATTTAGGATCAACAAAGCCTTGAGTTGTATCATGTATACATCCTCGAAAGATTCCCATTAAGGAAGGCTGTTTTGACATCCATCCGCCATATTTCATAATCAAAATATGCAACAATAGCTAAAATGATCCGGACGACTTGAGCATGGCTACCGTGAGAAAGTTTCATCATAGTCAACTCCTTGAACTTGTTTGAAACCCTTTGCCACCAACCGTGCCTTATAGATCCGAACATTTCCATCTACGTCTATCTTTTCTTGAAAATCCATTTGCACTCAATGGTTTTTACACCATCAGTGAATCGACCAAGTTCCAAACTTGATTGTCATGCATGGATTGAATTTCGGATCTCATGGCTTCAAGCCATTTTTCGAGTTTGGGTCCATCATTGCTTCTTCATAAGTCGTGGGCTCATCATTGTCCAACAATAATATGTCATTCCCATATCTAATAGGTATATGACGTGGCCTCCCGACCTCACGTAATGGAGTCTCTTCCACAGGTTGTACAACACTTTGTACATCTTGTGAAGGTTCAGAGGTAGCTTGAACATATTCATGTGATTCTCGAACTTCATCAAGATACACATCACTCCTAATGATTTCTTTTGAAAGAAACTCTTTCTCCAAAAGACACCATTTGAGCAACAAAACTTTGTTCTCGTTTCTTTTGTAAAAGTAATATCCTTTTGTTTCTTTAGGATACCCCACAAAAAGGCATTTTTCTCGATTTAGGTGCGAGTTTATCCGATTGTAAACGTTTTACATAAGCCTCACATCCCCATATCTTGAGAAATGACAACATGGGTCTTCTCCTACCCATATCTCATATGGCGTCTTCTCAACGGATTTTGATGGGACCCTATTCAAAGTGAACGCAATTGTCTCTAGAGCGAAACCCCAAAAGGATAATGGCGATCTGTTTGGTGATCATTGACCGAACCATATCTAATAAAGTCCGGTTCGCTCGTTCGGACACACCATTCCATTGAGGCGTTCTGGCGGAGTAAGTTGCGAACGATTCCACATTGCTTTAAATGATCACCAAACTCTTGGCTCAAGTATTCGCCACCACGATCGGATCGTAAGTGTTTTATTGTTTTGCCAAGTTGATTTTGTACTTCGCTCAAACTCTTTGAACCTTTCAAAAGTTTCAGATTTATGCCTCATTAAATAGATATATCCATATCTCTGAAGTCATCGGTAAAAGTTACAAAGCATCAAACCCACCCCTAGCAATGAGCTCATTGGTCCACATACATCCTGTATGTACTAGGGCCAATAATTCACTTGCTCTCTCACTAAAACCTGTGAAAGGGCTTTTGTGATCTTGCCAAGTAAACAAGATTCACATGTTTCAAATGATTCAAAATCAAATGAGGTTAGAAGTCCATCATCATGGAGCTTCTTCATGCGCTTCTCATTTATATGACCTAAGCGACAATGCCACAAAAGGTAGGGTTCAAATCATTAGGCGGTGCCTTTTACATTAATATTATAGATGTGTTTTTCTTCGAGTTCAAGGACGTACAACCCATCCACCATGGGGCAACGACCATAATACATATCATTCAAAATATTGAACAAACAAAGTTCTTTATTCAAATCATAACCTTCATGTTCCAAACAAGAAGATGAAATAATGTTTCTACTCAAAGATGGAACAAAATAACAATTATTGAGTTCTAAAACTAATCTCAAGGCAAATGCAATGGGTATGTGCCAACGGCAAGACCAAAGAACTCTTGCTTTATTCCCCACGCCAAGATCCACTTCTCCTTTTGCCAAGTCTCTACTCTTTATCACCGCAACGAATTGCAAATGTGAGCAACCGAACCGGTATCATATACCCATGAGCTGAGTGAAGAAGTAGCAAGATTAATTTCTATAACATTAATACCAAGTGGAATCCACATTTCCATTCTTCTTATCTGCGCTGTACTTTTCGCAGCCCGCTTCCAATGCCCCGATTTCTTGTAATAGAAGCATTGGGTATCGTGTTGAGGGCCAACTTTAAGCTTCAAGCTTAGTTTTGAGGCTCATGATCTCATCTTGAGCCTTGCCCTTGCCCTTGCCCTTGCTCTTTCCCGTTCCCCACCTTAGCCTTTCTCTTTTTGAAAGTAGTTGTTTTCTCAACCATCATCACATGATTGGGTTTTTCTTAATGCTTTCCTCCATGACCTTGAGCATCCCATGTAGCTCGGTTAGGCTCTTCTCTATGCTATTCATATGAAAATTCATAATGAATGGCTCAAAGCTCTGAGGCGTAGACTGAGAATAACATTTGTGGCCAAACCGAGGCTAAGGGAAACTCAAGTTTTTCCAATCTCCCAATGTAACCAATCATCTTGATCACATGAGGATCGACCGATGCCTTGACCACTTACAAGCAAATAAAAGCTTTGAGATACCATACCTCTCAGCTCTTGCTTGATTCCCAAACATGCCCTTCAAGCCCACAATCATATTGTAAGCATCCTGGTCCTCATATTGCTTTTGGAGCTCGAGTCCATTGTGACTAGCATGAGACAGTGACTCTCTGAAGCATTAACATGCTTTTCATATTCAACCCTCAAATTGCGAGCAAGATTTTCGGTGGTTCATCAGAATTGGATTCTCTAGAACATAGTCCTTCTTTTCATGCTTGAGAACAATTCTCAAAGTTGCGATACCAATCAACAAAATTAGTTCCATTCAGTTTTTCCCTTTCCAAACCGATCTCAAAGCAAAACCAGTGTAGCAGGAGTAGGAGAAGGTGCCATTGAACTACAACAAAAATATGCAAAGATTCTAAGCACTATATTTATGTAAAACTTTTATTAAACTTTTAATTAAAGACACTCCTATTTTATGTCCTTTTATAGACACATAGTGAGTATTCAAGATCCATATTCATTAAACACTAGTGAGCTTTGGCATCACTGCTAGAAATTTAATGACATAGGTAAGCAACACCTTTGCTAATTACATCATATGTAACTCTTGTTTGTTGAGTATGAAAACAAGTAATGAATGCCTCCATCAACTTGACTCATGGCCAGGTCAACCTGCCCCAAGGGCTCACATGAGGAGGAGCACTTCCGTATTCGGGTGCCATTTAAGAAACCTGCCTCATGTGTGTTTTCCTAGACACCAATTGTCTTGTATAGGTTCCTTCATTCTGAAATCAAATCCCAACCACTTATGTCCTCAAGCCCAAAACCGCTTTTGATAGCTCGTTTAAATCTGCCATTGTTATGCGTGATGTGTCCAACACATCCCTATCATCTATTGAGATAGCCATTGATATACTACTTTGGCAGTCATATCAATAACGATCTAAATTCTTGATAGGTGCAACAATTGGATGGACAATTTGATTTAAGATTTTTAACTATAAGGATGAACAAAGATTACTATGAACATAGCATCACATGCAATGAGCATAAAGAAAATAGCAAGGATAAAACACACATCCACAGAAAATCAAAATAAGTCGTGAAATAGCATGGCCCTTAGCATTAAGATCTCCATCATCATGCTTGGTTGTTCACCTAGCCACCTTGCTTGATTTGTTCACCTAGCCATCGTCTTCATCATTATGGATGCAACTCCTTACAACTTTTGATAATGAATTTTACATGAGGGTTTGAAGCATCACAAGTCGACACGCAGGTCGTTATACAATTTAAATAGCCTTATGGCTTAACACGGCACGCAGGCCATGTGGAAATTACATGCATCACATACACATAGGCCATACTATTTCACATAATTCCAAAAAACGAGTTAAACAAAAGCAACCCTCCGACTCGGGTCCGAGGGGCGCCACTGGCGGTAATCGTCCTACGCGTCGATCAATGCGGCGGTCCGAGGCGCGCTACTGGGCGGGTCCAAGGTCCGATCTAATATAATTGGCTTGGTCCCATATGGATACGCTTGAAACCACGATGGCGGTAACCCGACCGGTAAGGGCAACGCGTCGTACCATGAACGGACTCACCCAAATCAATATTGAATCATTTGCGCTTACCATGGATCAACCAGATTGACCCAATCCAACTCGATCTGATTGGCTTGGTCCCATATGGATACGTTTCAGAAACCCCGATGGCGGTAACCCGACCGGTAAGGGTAACGCCGCACCATGAACGGACTCACCCAAATCAAGATTGAGTCGGTTTGCACTTTCTCAAACCCTAAATCGATCGATCTCATCGATGGTCGCCATCACCAATTCATCACATGAACTCGTGAACATGTAATAGATCCAATCTACTAACCTCACACATCATATGTGCAACATCCGGATCACAAAACTATACGAGATGGCTCGATACCATCAAGGGAAACGCGGTATGCTACGCTAGCACAAAAAAAACTACCGCAAGAACGAAAGCTACTCGCAAGAAGGGGATCATAGATAAGATTACCACTAGACGCGCGATTGCGGAATCCTTCGCGTCGATGTAGTGGTTCGTCCTCGCCGCGATCGTTGCGTCGATGTAGTGGATCGTCCTCGCCTCGCCGTGGATCGTCCTCCCACGCCGCATCGCAGCAGCGTCACCGCAGAGTCCACACGTCCGAGATGGAACGCCGTGCGCCGTGTGCAAGCACCTAGTCGCTCGGCGAGGCGCGAGAGGAGGAGGCTAGGGTTTCAAGTGAATCAAACCTAAACCGTGGAAAGCACACTCGCGCCTCCCTCCTCCCCTCCTTATATAGCCACGAGATGAAACCCTAAACCAGGGTCCACCAAATGCTAAGCCCACGAGGTTCATTAATTACGGATCCAATCCAAATTAATGCGTCCCACCGTTAAGTGTGTGACCTGCGAGGTTCACATACGCTTGGACATGGATTCGAAAACTCCTTTTCAATCCAATAGTTGGTAGCGGCTTCTTGCAAAGTATGCCAACTCCCAAACATACTGTGATCAAATCGAATGAACCTATCAAAAGAACTCATGTAATAATCCCTTTGCCAAGTATATGAAGATTGATCTCAAGGCGAGAAGCATGTCATCCTTTGATGATTCAATCCATCTCTCGTATCCGTGATATATTAATAAGTTGTGATTGACTCTCAATCACGGCATGGCCATGCACTTTCTTAATCATATCACACGAGTGGCCTTGTCATATATCTCCGTTTCATTGGAGTGGCAAATTCCATCTTGATCGCTCACTTCCTCTCTGCACGCTTCATAGTAAACATGAAAGCTACCTTTATAACTATCCGGTTAGGAAGTAGTGTTTGATAGCCCCAAGGAAAACTATTACACATGTAGGGAATATGACAATCTCAGTCTAAGAATCATACATCTTCTAGGTATGAGATACATCGATGACACATAAGAATGAAACATTCTCGCAGTGTCCCATAGCGGGTCTATCTAACCCATGTTCTTCAACATGGTCCACAATGTAGAGATGATATCTCCATATCCCATGATCTATGAAGCATGATCATCGATCACTACATGTGCTGATCTATTCATCATAGTCCTATACGATGATATCCGATCAGAGATATTTATCGAATTACATCATTAAGTAAAGAGCTTCATAATCAAGTCACATACTTGTTGATCAATACAATGATATACATTCATTGGACCAATAATCATATTATTATTCATAAACATAGTCATGTTACAATCATCTAAATGATTGCCTCAAGGGCATAACACTAACAAAGCGGGCCTCCAGAAATGCCATCCGTCATCGAGTCTCCAACAGTTCCTGCGCTAACTGTACATAGTGCTTGTCTAGCTTGTTTACAAAGTCTAACATAACCCTAAGACCATTATTTCTAACTCTAGTGTGGTCCCTATATACATTATCTCCAACTGGGGGTCTTCCAGGAAGATAGCGATATGCAGGATCCAGGTCTGGAATCACATGACGGAGGTGGATCATGGCCTGATAAGTAGCTTCATTCATCGAAGCATCGATGGATGATCCATATCCTTCAAAAGTTCTTTCACCCTCATTAAACGCCGGTCTTGGAGGTATAAAGACTCTAGTAGCATACTCCTTAGTCTCCGAGCTCAAGTACGCTTGGAACACCACATATCTCGGAACACTCTCGTAATGACAGTCCTCTAGTAGGTGATGTAGTACCCCCATCATTCCACCTAGCTCTGGAGTGACCGACTCATGGCAAGGTACATAACGTGCCATCTACAAAATAACAGAAAAGGAGAGATTAATAATAATTATTTGAATAGTTAAGAGACCACAAATAAGAAAATTAGCATATATGCTAAAGTTCATTATTAGTAGAGAGTAGAGTTTGGTTTTATTCTTCAAATTAAGTTTTCATTCTATTAACTAGCGACCATTTACCCAAGGCTTCCTACAGTCAGTGTGGCTCGATACTAACATCTGTGAGACCCGCTTTTGCAAACAGAACCTCCATGTGATTCTTGTATTAGTCCCATGATCGATGGCTAGCACTCACATGTTTACAACATTCATATCACATCCACAAGATAAATATTAGACGGGCATATATTACAAGCAATAATAATTATACAGAGATAAATTTTACAACAACGGAAAATAGAGGAATTAAAAACTCCAAAGCCACGTGGTTTGCCCGCTAACCCTCGTGCAACCGACTTGGCAAACCTAGGGAAACTCATCGTCAAAAGTTCCGCACCTGCGTGAAAGAAAAGTCGCCGGGCGCATCGCAGCTTCGTCCTCCGAGACAATAGATGCAAGATTGAGTACTTTGGTACTCAAAGAAGACTTATAGTGTTTGGCGATGCATTTAAGTAATTATGCAAAGCTAATCAAGGCAGGTTAATGGTTATTTTGCGATTGCATAAACATTTTAAGAATACAATATAATAAATTGAAAACACCGCATTTTCAAATGAGCATTTGAAACATAAAGCGATAAGCAAAAATCCAAGTCCTTCAACCCAGCCTACCCGATCGCATAGATCCCGAGTCCGTCCTTTGACCCAAAAGCTAGGTGCAAAATGGTTTCCTTTTCAAACCCAGCTTTTCCGAGAAAAGTACCAAAACATTCTAACATTGGAATGACTTCACTAAGCGCCCATAACCGTGGACACGGCTAATCGATTAGATTTACACTCTGCAGAGGTGTACAACTTTACCCACAAGGAATGATCAACCTCTTTTGCCAGGCCAACTTACACACTTCCTTTGGTGTGTCGGTAAGGAGATCATACAGAGCCGTTACATTATTTAGATGTGGCTTTGAACCAGCCCGGGACGTTTGACCCTCGCCATGAAAATAGAAACACTCACCCAAGACGTGGATCCTTTCACTTTTCACCCAACACCACGTTTCTGTTCACGGCCAGGCGTACACCGTTGCATTGGTATGTAGAAACCCCTACAGACAAACCGAAACGGGATGCCTGTGCAGTACTCCCGCCTTCCTTAGATGCAAAGCCACACCTAAACAACTTAATAGGCTAAGACTGTCCCATACCATTACGTGGTTGTAATGAAATTCTTGGATCTATAGTGTCCCATTGCTCGGTCCTTAATCCGACACGGGCGATACTCCACCCTAACTACGTGCAAATCCCTCTGCACCTCCGGCTACTGCCATTAATCGCCCGCATCAAAACCATAGTTTTATTTTGGGTTTTTAATCAAAGTACCAGCAACATTTCCCAAATGAGGATCATACATTTGTTGAAAAGTTTGAAAGTACGATCTACAGCTTTGAGCAGATGTTCTATACCAGCGGTTATACCCAAAATGACATTAAGCATGTCTAGTTTTCCAACTAAGGCTTACAAGGTTCACATGTTCATACAGATTGAGGCAAACCATAATTTACAGGACTAACTACTGTTCTAACCCAAATTAGCATTTTTAGGAGAACTATCCGGATGCACTTGTATATAAGCAAAAACAACATAATGTAGGTAAATTATTAGGCTCGACATGTTCAAGGAGATGCTTGCCTTGCAAACATTGTCTAACTCGAGATCCGGATCGGCGATGACGCTGTCTTCCTCTTCGAGGTCGTCGGACTCTACACGACGATCAAGCGGAAGAATAGTAAATATCCAAATTCGTAAAAGGGCGAAAAGAAGACAGATGATAAGTCAAATAAAGAAAACCGCAGCAAAAACAGGTTATCCTTTTGAGGATTAAAAATATGATTTTTAAGATTTCACGAAGTAAATAATTGTACATCCGAACGTTAATACTTTTGTAAAAAGATCAACATGGTTTCTTTTACGATTAATTGCTTGGGATTTACGAATTCAAGAGGCTAAAATTGTGAATTCTAGTATTTATGACTTCGAATTATAGATGCTAAAATTATTTGAATTAAAAGAATTAGACACTAATTAAGGGTTACGCTAAACACTTAACCCTAAGTGATTTGCATAGGAAAGGTTTTAAATAATTTATAACTGGTAGCTAGCTAATTAGATTTATACTTGATTTTTAAGAAGGTTCTGGTGATACAAATTTATTAACTACAAATTCTTTATCAAGCTAAGTTGTTAGGTTGTTTATGGCTTGAATCAAATAAACTAGATTTTAGCTATTTAACCTACAAAGCACATATATATACATATATATGTGTGAGAGTGCATTTGGCACAAAAATGATTACATGCTTTAGAGTTAATTCAACCCAAAATTCCTACTTAATCAAACTTAACTATGCTACTGCCATCCTCCTATTTATAATTAAACTTTTGTTCCTTTTATATTTCTTTTAATCTTAGTATACATATTTGAATTGCTAGTGTATTGGAAACAAGGCCTAAATAAAAGTAATTCATGTAAGCATGAAAATTAAATATCCTTATATATCTGGGTTCCTGGTAATATAAGGATTCTAGAAAAATTAGTTTCATAAATTTCCAAGTTTATTTACAGAAATTTTGTATAGAGCATATCTCTAGCCTTTTAACTCAAATTTGAATTTCAAAATTTTCCAGAGATGATCTTCAAAATATTTTTGGATATTCTGAATCTACGGAATTTTTCATGAATTTAGAAATTGGTTTCACTATTTTTGGCCAGATGATTCAAAAGTTATGCACATTTGAAGTGGTTCGGTTTTTCGAAATTCAAATGGAAATTCACAAAATACGCTTTCGCAGTTGGAAAGCGGCTTTTGGATTTGGCGCGCTGCGGTTTGAATTTGGCCTGGTGCGACTGACAAGTCGGCCCGCTACCGCCAGCCGATCAAGCGACGCGATCTCTGGTGACACCGTAGGGTCGCAAGTCGGTGACCGCATGACGGCGCGCGCACAAACACGGTCCGACGCTAACGGATGGGCCCCGCTCGTCAGCGACTAACCGGCTCAAGCGACTGCGCCACTGACTACTCGGACCCACCGCCAGTGACCCGAAACAGGGCATTTTTGTCTAAGGCTCGCCGCCGGCGAACTAACTCCGCTGGCGGAATGGGCAGCACTATGAGCATCAGTGCGCAAAGGCGCATCTAGTGGTGGTGCCCATTCGGCCGGAGGTGGCCAGGAGATGGGTCTCCACCGTGGGGGTGCGGCGGCGCTAATGGCCGAGCAAGCAACGGCTCGCCGCCACCTTCGACCGGGCAAAAGTTCCTAGAGTATCGGTGCAACCTAAGGTTTCTATTTCACCGCTAGAGTGACCGGAGAGTCGCCAAGATGGTCAGCCCACCGTCGCGCCGAAAGGAAGAAGAACAACGGAGGAGATGAACTGCAGCGAGAAGAAGTGAAAGTAAAGATTGATCGCAAGCTATGAGGTGCAAATAAGCTTAAGAACCAAAAACCCAAAGATTGTTGCCGATTTGGCTCACTTCACCGCTTTCCCCTTTTCTCGTGTTCAAGAGAATGGCGAAAAGATTGGCGATTGCTCGGGTGCTCACTCGAGGAATCGGTGAAGAAATGGGAGCCTCGGTCACGCGCACACGGTATTTATAGCCTAGAAAAGCAAAGTGGCTCCAGTGTTTGAATCGGAGAGAGGCAAGTGACCGCGCGGTTCGACCGCCGGCGAGGTGGCGCGAGATCTTTCCGCGCGAGACAGCAGAGCATGGGCGAGGTGTGGCGTGGGCAGGCCGAGGACGAGCCGAGGTGACTCGCGGGCGTGGGCTCGGCGGGTTTCGCCTTGAGACACGGAGGAAGCCGCGAAGTCTCGCGAGGCATCGGGCTCTCCTCGGCGAGGGGAAAAGGGGCGAGGGCGGTGGAGAGGAGCCGACAGTGGGTCCGGTCCCACCGGGCAGCGAGAGGAAAACGCCCACGCTGCTTGCCAGCTCACCAAGTCACTGCTGTGCCCGGCCCGCGTGTCGTAGTGGAGATGAGCTACGGGATAACTCTGGCCGGGACAGCTCCCATGTGGGCATTAAAACCACCATAAAATCACTTTTAAAATTTCTCAAACTTTTTTAATGTGTTTATCTAGTAGTCCTCGGCGTCCAGTTAAATTTTCAGAGTAAAATACATTATGGTTATTTTATAAAAATTCTGACACTCTGGACTGGTACAGAAATTGAATTTCGGTATTCTATTTATTTGAAGGTGTAAAAGTGATTAATTATTTTCCAAACTTTTTATGGAGGTTCATTTTGTCATATGGATGCATCCATAAAAATTTCAAGTCAAGAACTCAGGTGAATATTTTATAACAATTCTGAAATGAGGATTTTCTTGTTTTAATAGTCTCTGTTTTTGAATTTTTAGGAGGCATTACCCACATGATGAATTGCTGAGATTTTTATCATATGCAACTACTGCCCTAAGGGTTCTTTGGTAATTTTTGGGGCTTCTGATCAATTTCGATTATTTTTAATTAATTCAAACTTTACTGTTTTTAGTCAAAAGAAAGAATTAAGATATTTATTTTTACTCCAAATCAGCACTAAAGATTTTTACTAAGTAGTTTTACTGGTTTACCAGATTGATCATGGTCAAATGGTAATTTTTCTTATTTTTACTTTTACCTTCTCCCCATTTTCCATTTAGTAATTCTATTTGTTGGACTTTTCATACTAAACACAAATCCAAGAAAATCCAGTAAAACCAATAACATCGAGAAAATTCAGAAATAAATATATTTGAATCCAAAATATTCATTTCCATTTTATCATATACTGTTCTTCATTTTCGGGCTGTTACACATATGCCAACCAATCATGGACCGACCACAGGTATGCGGCTCGTAAGGTAAACTCTCTGCCACCAACGCTGTCGTATGCCTTTTCCCCTCGCCACAACTTCTTCAGCTCATCAATTAAGTGCCACATGAACACATTGAGATCCTTCCCTGGATGCTTAGGACCTGGAATGACAAGAGCAAGGAATATGAACCCCTCTTTCAAGCAAATCTCAGGTGGAAGATTGTATGGCATGATGAAGACCGCCAACAAGAGAAGGGCTAGCGCTTGTCCGAAGGTGTGAAACCGTCCGTGGACAAACCAAGATGGACACTCCTAGGTCGCTTGCAAATGCAGGATCGAATCGGTCCAATGCCCGCCATGCCTCGCCATTAGACGGATGGACCATCATATCCGGTCTTGGTCCTCACGCTTACCTTCTTTGTGCCACCGCATATGTTTCATTGTTTCTTTTGACATGTACACCGCTTTAAGCCTATCTGTGATCGGCATGTACCAAAGTCGTTTAGTCGTGACCTTTGTAGTCACCGATACCCTTCCTCATCTACCACCTCAACGAATCGCACTTACCGCAATGCATACAATGGGTATCGTTGTCATGATCCTTCCGAACGACATGCAATTATTCTCGCACACATCAATCTTCTGGTAATTCATCCCGAGGCCGGCCATCAACTTTTTCGATTGGTACAAATCCTTTGGCATCTTGTGGTTAGGCGGAAGGACATCATTCATTAGTTCAAGCAAAGCGTTGAAGCATTTGTTCGAAAAGTTGAACTTCAACTTCATCGACATAAGCCGTGTAACCGCTTGCAGGGACGGTCACATTGGTCAAGTCATGCAGCTTCTCGTCCGAGGCGTCAAGTAGCCTATAGAATTCCTTAACCTCCTCCGGCTGTGACCCCTCCCCGGAGTTAAATTCAGTCCCCCTGCCAAGATCATCCAGCATGTCTTCCATCCGGTCGTGATCCTCCACATGGTCTAGCATCTCTTCTGTCTCGATAGCCTGCCCTGCGGCCTCTCCATGACGGTGCCACACCAAATAGTTAGGCATGAACCCGTTTTTGCAAATGTGATACTGCACTATATCCTTGCTGTAGTAGCTGTTATTCTCGCAGAGGGTACACGGCAATACACATATTCAGCTCCTCCAAATAATGCTTGCTTCAAGAAAGCATCCGTGATCTGCCCCCATTCCCTTGAGTGCCCCCCATCACTCCTCCATCCGTCATACATCGCCCTTCGATCGTCACCCATTATCAAAGCTAAACAAATGAAACAATGCCAATGTACGACCGTGGCTTAGGTGGCAAAGACAACCTATTAGGAAAGATTTGTCCTAAACCCACCCAAGAATGGAGGCTATTGCATGCGACTGTGACGCGTCTACGCATCGAACGAAATTTCGGCAAAGATAACTCATTTGTTCTCCAAACGCACGCTGATCTCAAAAGCGCTTGAGAACAACAGGTTATGTGGCGAAATCACGCTCGGATCGCCGCACGCCACAGCCCTATGCAACAACCAACATTCTCGGCCGCCCAAAATATGTTGGACAATTCGAACCGCGCACCTCACAAGCAAATGTGAGATGCGCTGCTCCCAACAGTGACGCCTATGCTCTCTACCGCTCGACACAAACCCTAAACTCTAACGTTATATACAACGCAGAGAAAATAAAAATATATATATCATATGCAGCGAATATAAAATGAGATGAAATAACTTTAAACGAATATAAAAGAGACGAATATACCTTCTCCAACGCCGGGGGCGCCGCGAGGGTCCGGGAGGGCGGGTGGCGCCGCGACGGCGAGGCGGCACCAGCGGGCGGCGCCGGCGATGGCGCGGCGGTGGCGCGGCGGGCGGACAGCGGGCGGGTGGAGGCGGTGGCGCGGCGCGCGACAAAGCGGCGGGTGGGGCGCCGCCGTCGGCGCGGGCGGCGGCTCTCGGCGCCGAGCCGGGCGATGGCACGGCGAGGATCGCGCAGCGGGCGCACGCGCCGGGCGGCTCGCTGGGCGGCTCGCGGCGGGGTAGCGCGTGCGCGGCCGGGCGGCGGCGGCGCGCGGCGGGCGCGGCCGGGCGGCAGTCGGGCGGCGCGCGGGCGGAGGGCGGCCGGCCGGCGGCGAGCAAAGCGGCGACACCACGGCGGGCGGCGGCCGGGCGAGGGGCAGCGGGCGGGCGCAAAGACGGGCGGGTGGTTTGCCGTGGCGCGCTGGGGCGGGGGCGCTGTGGGCGGCGGCCCGGGTGGAGGGCGCGCCGGCGGCGGTCACGGTTCGCCGCGGCGCGCGTGGAGGTCGGTCGGGCGGGCGGAGGGCGGCGCCGAGTCAAGCGGAGGCGGGCGGCGCGCGACGTGGCCGACCAGCGAGGGGCGGCGGGCGGCGGCGGCGCGCGGGGTCGGGGCGGCGGGCGGGCGGGCGGTCGCGCGCGGCGGAGGTCGGCCGGCCGGCGGCGGGTGGCGCTGAGCCGGGCAGGCGGCGGGCGCGCGCACGTGGCCGACCGGGTGAGGGGCGGCGCGGCGGGCGGGCGGCGGGCGGGAGCGGCGCGGCGGGCGGCGCGGCGCCGCGGCCGGGCGGGTCTCGGCGGCTGAGCGGCGGCTGCGGCCGGCGGGAGGGCGGCGCCGAGCGGAGCGCGCGCAGTGCGGGGCGGGCGGCAGCCAGGGACGACGGTGCGGGAGGGCAGGGGGGCCGACGCGGGAGGGCAGGGCGGGCCGACGACGGCAGCCAGCGGCGGGGCGGGCGGCGCGGGCGCGCGGCGGCGGCGGCGCCGCGCGGGTGGGTAATTTTGGCTCTACTGGTGCGTGTGCGGGCCCGAGGGTTATTTTGCCCAGGGTAAATTGTGGTGGGTTAGGTGGGCCCCAATTTAAAAATTTAAATTGTGGGTATTTGTTGGACCACGAATTTAAATTTTTAAATTGTGGTAATTTTGGCACACGAATTTAAATAATTAAATTCGTGGGTTACTTCAGCGTGCAATTTAAAGGATTAAATTCGTGGGTTTCATTTCGGCCCACGAATTTAATTAAAAACGTGGGTTTTTTACAAACCGACGAATTTAAATAAATAAATTCGTGGGTTTTTTTTGGGCCCACGAATTTAAAAAACCCACGAATTTTTCTCTGTTTCTTGTAGTTGCATGGCTAGCTAGCATTTCTTGAGGCTATCCAATAAATAGAAAAATAGTTGTCTGTGGGAAGTCTTATCACATGCGGTTTTTAATTAAAAATCGACTGTGATGTATGATGTAGAGACGGTTTCAAGATAAAACCGTCTGTGATATCATAACATCACAGACGGTTCTAAGTAAAAACCGTCGGTGATGTTTCATATCACATATGGTTTTTGTTTCAAACAGTCTGTGATATCTTATATCATAGACGGTTTAGAAACCGTCTGTGATATTCCGTAACATCACTGACACATGGTTACAAACGGTTCGGGAAACCATCTGTGATAATAGTTCTGAACCGTCTGTGATGACTATTTCTGTAGTAGTGCGACGACCTATGCAGCTTCTACGTCATGCATCACATGCCGATCCTGGTCGGCGGCTCATACCTTTTTTCCTAAGGTATATGTACATGCATAATACACTTAGCTTTTTACATACAAATTTTATAACTTAAATTAGTGCACTTATTTCTATTTTGCAGAAGATCGATATCTCCTTCAAGAGTTTACAAACAAAGATCACAACAAATTACGAGACCACATATGCTAGTGGTACTGGACAGAAGTTCTAGTGGAGGACGGTAGGTTTAGAGACCCAATAGGTTCCTACTAATCCATATGTAAATAATATTATATCATGTGAATGTGATATGTGTACTGACTGTTAAATATGTTTGTGTTCTATATTGTGAACGAATGTGATATGTGTATTATAAAGTGTTTGTGTTCTATATATATTGTGAATATGCTATGTATACTCTGTATAATCTATGTTGTTTTCGGTGTATACTAGTGTAATCTGTGCTATTTTCGAGAGGATGTACAAAGAACAAACACCACATCACAACCGGTTCTAGGGAACACACATCATAATCCGTTCCAAGCTACAACCAATTGTGATGTTCTTCCACATTACAATCGGTTCCGAGTTAGAACCGATTGTGATGACAATTTATCAAATTTCGCGAAAACTGACTGTGATAGCGTCTTCTCATTATTGTCTAATGACTTTATATCGCTACCAAAATCGATTATGATGACGAAAAAGAACCGATTGTGATATATATTCCTATAGTAGTGTATTATTCTTTATTCCTATGGTTGTGCCTGATCAGCTAATATAGGAATAGATCGAGAACATGCACAAAAACAGCAGTAGGACAGATAAACTAGATGACTTAGACCACTGCAATATTAGTCATTTAAGTTTCTCAAAGTTCATATATGTAACACGTGTCATTTATTTTCAGATACTAATTCTATCTAGTATCCATTTGCAAAGTTCCAATTGTCAATAATCAATACTGAAGTATTTTATCGTGAATGATGATGAAATGAAATAAATGCATGAAATATTTGCTATTACCTCGAAGAAAGAACCTTTTGTATGGATATATATTTTCCACAATCTTCTGCTCGGACAGCTTCTTGAACTGCATGTTCTCTAGCTGCAGCGCAAATATCCCAACCTCTGTCCGCAGGAATGCCATTTTGCCGTCCTCATCCTGCCCCAACATCCGAACACGCATATCGCCTGCTGTAGACGACGGCACCAACGGCAGCTGCTTGTCCAGCTCAACAACCTTGCGAAGCACCCATTGCGCAGCGCCGTCGCCTTCAGTAAGGCGCGCCAACAGGTGGAGACTGCAGTTCTTCATGGCTGCGAGGCCGAGCACGCCGTCCTCCATGACGAGCAGGTTTACCTCGCAGGCACTGTGAGCATCCGGTGGCATCTCAATTTCATCTATATTGTCCGTATCCAGTCCGAACGAAAGTATGCGGTCCATGATCAATGTCCAATAGAGGACGTTCCCCACAAGGACGCTTGGTTGCGGTTCTATCACCGACGAGACCTCGCCGGTAGCCGCCAAACTCCATTCTTCGTCCTGCGAGGAGTAGACGGACACGGTCACGGACACCTCATCTTCTTCCATCGTCACGAAGAAGACCTGGAACGAGCAGTCCGCGGCGTGGTCACCGGTGCAGACCACGGTGGCGTTGCTGGAAACGTAGTCGACGTCGAAGTCCAGTGGCGCGGGTATCTCCTGACGGCAGCGGGTCATCGGGTCCCAGACAAGGAAGAAGAGCTTGTCCGAGCTTTGAAGGAGGACTAGGCCATGCCTGCTGTCGAGGACGGTCCAGTCGGCGACGTTCACGTCGAAGGCTGCGGCGCACACGCCGTCTCCAACGGGGACGAAGCGGTTGGGAAGGCCATCCTCGTTGTGGAAGAATCCGAGCAGGGGAGGCGTTTCGCGGTGGCGGGCTCGGAAGCTGCTTAGGAAGGCGAGATCGTTGACGATGCGGCAGAAACGCCTGGCCACGAGGGAGACGCGGAGGAGGTAGGAGGGATGCGGTGGGAGACGGAGAAGGATTTGGGCCACGACGTCGTCGGACACGTACGCCGGCGACGGCGGCAAGTAGCTGCTTAGAGATGAACCCATGGGACGGTGGCGAGAGGCGGCCGAGGGTGGGTAACGACGATGGCGAGATCGTTTGGATTGTTAGAGATGGGTTTGGGTATACGCGTCAACAACTGGCAACATCAACACTTACTACTTTAGGAGTGTGTATATCTATTCTTAACACTACATGTTGCGGCGGGGTGGGACTGGGGCTGGGGATAGGGATATGGTTAGGGTTACGGGTGAGGGGAGAGATCTGATTCGGATCCGACGGTTCAAAAAAAAGTTGACTGAAAGTGTAAAAGCTTTTAGTTGAGTGATATATATAGTCACTTTCAAATAAGTACTCCCTTCGGTTACGAATAGTTGTCGTTTTGGATACAGATATATCCAAACTTTGACCATCAATATCTTTTTAAATATTTAAATGATCTAATTTAAATATTTAAAAGATATTGATGGTCAAAGTTTGATACATCCGTATCCACTACACCAAAAACGCCATCGATGGCGGTTCATAATCGCCATCGCGGGTGTTATTGAACCGCCACAGATATAGTGCCACTGATAATCGAGGATTATCAGTGGCGGTTTTCTAACCGTCACAGATAAGTGTTATCTGTGACGGTTCTACATACTAACCGCCACGAGATAACAATACTATACGTGGCGGTTCTATCCACCAACCGCCACAGATAACAATACTATCTCGTGGCGGTTCTATCCACCAACCGCCACAGATAACTACACTATCTCGTGATGGTTCTTTCCTACAACCGCCACAGATAAAAATATTATACGTGGCGGTTCTTCCCACCAACCGCCACAGATAACTATATTATCCGTGGCGGTTCTATACATCAACCGCCACAGATCTATATTATCCGTGGCGGTTCTATCCACCAACCGCCACGATAGTGCCTGACCAAAAAATAAAAACTGCATTTTGGGCTAGCCTCGTGTCTTTGCTAGCCATGCCCTCTCAAACATATAATACATCAATCACAGATTTTGCATACACACAGCTACAATGTACAACAATCACAGATTTCGCATATACACAACTACAATATAATACATCAATCACAATTGCAATTTTGCATATGCACAATTATAATGTACAACAATCACAGATTTTGCATATACACAACTACAATATAATACATCAATCACAATTACATATAATACATCAATCACAATTACAATCACAGATTTTGCATATCACAATTACAATATACACAATTACAATGTACAATTAAAGTGTCTCATGCATGAGGTGCTCGATCATGGTGATGGTGTAGGGCATGCCTCCCGTTGGACCTGCTCCTTCTCCTCCGCTCACCATCTTTGCATCAATATTTCTCGAGTATGTAAATGAAGTCATTATATATCATACTATGGAAAGCTAAATAGATCACTTTTGTTGTATCACAAATCTAGCCGATCCATTGCCGTCTTATTCCATGTGAATGCCGTGGCATCCTCCAGATATTGTACATGCATTAGCTAGTTTATACTCCTCTATTTTTGAATATGTGACATTCTATTTTTCAATTTTTATTCCTAAATACATATCATTCTACAATTTTGATCCTACTTTTACTATTTTTCCTTCTATAATCTCCATTTAGCTATTTTTAATGGCATTTACTATCATACATTAGAGTAAAACACACCATCTAAAAATATAAGGACCATGTAATCAAATATCTTATGAATGGAAGGTAAAGATGCAAAAGGAGGGTTCCCATTTGAAAGGAACAAAGAGTTATTTACACTTTGTAATGAAACAAATTGAAGTAAAAAGCCTAAACTAGTGGAGGTAAACTAGAAGCCTCACGGGTCTTGGAGGTTGAAGACATGTGATTTGGGACAATAGTATGGATGATGGATCGTTGTTGTCTTCGTCATAAAACTCGCCATTTTGTTGATTATTTCCTTCATGATGAAGTAGGCGAGCCGGCCCCAATGCCTTGGATTTGTAGGAAGCGATCCTACCGTAGACAACTTGAGGCGCTGTAAGTATAAAAAAACAAAATTAAGAGAGAATATAGAAATTGAGTGGTGTGAATCAATGTGAAATTTAGAAGTTTTGGTTTGCTCTCGGGAAGAAGAAGACCAGTGCTGCTACTGACCACCTATTTATAGGCAATATTATTAGTGGCGGTTTTTAACTAGAACCGCCACTGATAACATTATCTGTGACGGTTCTATCCTAGAACCGCCACTGATAATGAATTATCAGTGGCGGTTCGAGGATATAACCGCCACGGATAATCCAATAGAATCAGTGGCGGTTGGAGGATAGCACCGCCACTAATAACCTAGTTATCAGTGACGGTTCTAGCCTCCAACCGCCACTGATAATGTATTTGTTATCAGTGGCGGTTCTATCCTTGAACCGCCACTGATAATTAATTATCAGTGGCGGTTCTAGGATAGAACCACCACTGATATTTTTCCCGCCATTTTTGAAATAGAACCGCCACTGATAATTATCTTTGTAGCGGTTCGAAAAAAACCGCCACAAATAGACCGTCACCTATTGCAGGTTTTGGCGTAGTGATCCAAAACGACAACTATTCGTAACCGAAGGGAGTACTTATTTGAAAGTGACTATATATATCACTCAACTAAAAGCTTTTACACTTTCAGTCAACTTTTTTTTGAACCGTCGGATCCGAATCAGATCTCTCCCCTCACCCCTAACCCTAACCATATCCCTATCCCCAGCCCCAGTCCCACCCCGCCGCAACATGTAGTGTTAAGAATAGATATATACACGTTAATTTTTCTGAATTTATTGGATTTTTTTGAAATTTATTTTCAATTAAGTATATTAGCCTTTTATGAAAACTAATTAATTATAGATAAAATTTATATAAAGTTTGGCTAAAATTATTTTGTTTGAGTTCAAAATGTCTCAAGGTATTTTTGAGATTTTGTCTGAAATTTTTATGATACTTTTATTGCTATAATCAAATTAATCTATTTTTGGGAATTAATTTTATATGGAACCTTTGAAAATGCTTCCAGCAGTATTGTGTGTGGCCTATTGGCTCAGTCCGACATATTGTTTTGGCCTGCGTTCTAGAAGGCTGATCGTGACCGTTGGTTGTAATCAAACGGTTGAGGTTAGCCGGTGAGGTTCAGAAACCCTAGCCTCGTGGGTCGTTGGATCAAGATCGAGCGGCGCTGGTTGAGTCGTATCGGTTTAGGAAAGACTAAATCGTATCCGTCGATTAGTTATGGTTGGATCCGATTGTGCCACGTCAGCATGAATCGTGATCGTTCGATCGCCATCGGACGGCCCTGGGTTGTCGTGTCCGTGTGAGACTCGGAGCTCGTCATCGCCGTAACCAAGATGGTGTCCGCCACCATGTCTGATTAGGGTTCGTGCGAAACCAACCCTACGAGGCTATAAAAGCCGTGCAGACCTCGCCCCGAGGTTCATCATCTCTTTGCGCATCCATATACACTGAATCGTTCAAGCGCAAGAGCTCGCTGTTGTTCCTGTTGTGCCGCCGTCAAGTTCTGCAAAGTTCTGCCGCCGATATGCCATCTTCCACCTCACTGGTTTCGGATTTGAACTCGTCACTCTGTGCGCGTCGGATCCGTCGTTCGTTGGTCGTCATGGACTGCTGCACCACCATTTGATCGCCTTCGTCTTCAAGTTTGGCGAGAAGAGCGCCACCTGCCACCATCGACAAGATCGGAGCTTTGCCGTTCATCGGATCTTGAATGAACGCCTGGGACTAAGCCATGTATTCGCGCCAACAGTAAACACCATCAGTAACGTGAACCATCAGATCTAAAGTGCACACTTGTGATTTTGCTAGGTGGATCTAGATCTGTAGCTGTCTGATTCGTTTTGTGCGGATCTAATCACGCCACACGGTTGGCCAGTGCCGCGTCGACGGGTGGCGGTGCTGAGATCAAAGTGCCGTGTGCCGGGTTCACGGTGGACCAAAGGAGGTCCGTGGGCCGGGCGCATGGACCAAAGCCACATTTCGCGTCGGGATTGGTTCGGGGTATTGCTGACGTCACAGTGATGTCATGCTGGCGCAATAAAGCGATTTTCTTATTTAAAAATAATTCGGTTTATTATTTTGTTTCCAATTATCTGATTTTTAGATTTTTGAATCTTCCCCGAGCCCATTCTCCCTCATACGAGCTCCGATTGAGGTAATTTAAATTTCTAAAAATTTGTAGAATTGAGATATATTTAATGGTGAATTTTATTTGATTTTTGGAGTTTGTTTGCTCTTTTTTTGTTTATTTAGCTTTCTCTCTCAATTCGCGTAGATATTGAGTTGTGCGAGGCATTCGAAGAAGATCTGTCAAACTCAAGACCAGCTTCCAAAGCAAGATCAAGACCTTTTTCAAGGCAAGTTGTGCTTTGATTATGTTGAACCTATTTTTATAAAACTGCTATATTGTTTTATCCGATTGCATAATTATTTCATGTATACAACTGTTTCAAATTAAATTGAGACTTAACTAATCTACCAATTTGAGTTATACCCTACCTTATCATTTGTACGCCATAATATGTTTGTCACCTTAGATTGGTTCTTTATAGTTGGTTAATACTAAAATCAACATGGGCTGGTTAGACCGTGTTAGTATGCTTAGCCATGCCATGTCATCACATGTACTTGAATCATCAATGTTTAATCTTGACTAATGGAATATGGAGCATGATATGAATTGGTGTGTTAAGTATTGGCACACGATGAAATTGAGTTGTTGTGGTGAGGTATGTCACGCAACAATGTTGAATTGTTGATGGCACGTGGTGCATGGTAATCAACTAGGGTGGTAATCATTTAGATTGGGGCAAGTGGTAAGGGGCAGTGTGCCAAGGTGGGCCGCAAGGCAGAGGGTATGTGGAAGTCTTGCCTCGATCATCTTAAGGACTTAACCTTGCAAGCCTTTGGCCTGAGTCAATCATGCAACCACATGTCTGGTATGGGATAGTCTAGCTGATTAATTTGTAATGTGTTAGTTTTGGTACTACTAGTGGTGGTGTGATGCCTTGATTGTGGTAACTAGTCCCTTTACGGATCAACTTACATGGTGCAAGAGGGGGCCCTAGATGTGGTAACAAGTCCCACCAATGTTGAAACCTTGGAGGGTAGTACTAGGTTAAGGCAGAGTATTTTAAAGGTTTTGTTATAATCACTCGCATTTGTGGTGTATGCTTGTATCATGTGGTAAAGTGCGTAACCTCTGCAGAGTGTAAATCTATTCATATAGTCGTGCTCGCGGTATTGAGTATAACTCGGGAATTACAGTCAAGTGTTAGATTTTAATTAAATGAAAACTTGGTTGGGATGACGGGGTTGCCATTGGAAGATGGAAATTGGACTTAGGGATGGAAATCTTGGTTACTGGAAATGCTGAAATTACAATTTACTGTTATTTGTTTTACTGTCTTTACAATCTATTTATTGTACTTGTTCATAGATGCTGCTTTATTGTAAAATAGCTATGTTAGCCATTCCTCGGGAATAAGCCTTGCATATAGTTATATGAAATTGCATTCTCTGCATAACTTGTTTAGTGCTTTATGTACTCACCCTTGCCAACAACAATAGCAACAGTTGAGGAGTCTATCACTGTTTTGGAGGAGTACCAGGAGGACACGAGTAATTAGGGTTCAAGCCTTGTTAATTGCCTGTGGTAAACTGATGAGTTGTCTACGTCTTTTACTTTCCGCTGCATTGTCATAGTTTATTATTCAAGCCTAGCAATGCGTGGCTTAATAATGTAAGTTGGTCATAAGATCATATAATTAGTTATATTCAATAAATGGAGTCTTTTTATTGTTATCGCTTTGTATGATTGTGATATTTACCAATATTGAGCATGTGTGCACTAGCGTGATTCTGAACTAGTGCAATATTAAATTTCGGGTCCCGACAGTACTTTTATGATATTATAATTTTATTGGATTCTATAAATATATTATAATAAATATTAGTGGTCAAAGTTTTATTTTGGGGATCATATCGATATCCAAAACAAAAATTATTTGTGACCGGAGAAAGTACCAATGAACAAATTGCTCCCTATGTTGAAGAATATACAACGTTTTAACATCCACAGGTCTTCAACACGCAACTTAATTTATAACCATTCCTTTTGGTATGATCATTTTAGTAACAATTATAAAAAAAAATATTATGATGACGTTTTTCTTTAAAATCTAACGATAACATCTCACATCACCAATCTAAATTTGCTTATATATATATATTAATATATATATATATATATATATATATATATATATATATATATATATATATATATATATATATATATAATAGTCAAAGTCAAAGAAATTTGACTGCAAGCTTTTTAAACATCGAGTACTTGTAAAAATGGAGACAAGCGCATAATAAAAAAAAAGCCTTGGTTTCTGCGCTATACCCAATTTTTGAATCCTTTGGATAGACGGTGAGGCGAGTGACCTATATACCGAAATGAATCCCCCATTTGGCCCATGATGAAGATGGTCTCACAGGTTGTTTAATGACACCCTTAAAGAAAAAAACGGTCATTAAAGTTTTCTTTTCACGGGTTTGTGCAATCTTTTTCTATGTTAAAAACAAGTGTAAACAAAGACCTTTGAGAGCGTCAGTCGTCCCAATTTCTCTCTACAGTCATATTTCTATCCAATGGACAGAAAGGCACGTAGAAAAGTGAAAT
Source organism: Otatea glauca (assembly GCA_036346275.1). Taxonomy (NCBI): domain Eukaryota; kingdom Viridiplantae; phylum Streptophyta; class Magnoliopsida; order Poales; family Poaceae; genus Otatea; species Otatea glauca. Next base: position 13,015,967 of record CM070726.1, read on the forward strand.
CAGTATTAATTAATCATTTCTTTAACAATATTTTAAACGAAATTGCTTGCAATCAGATATCTGATTTTTTCGAACGCTTTGCAATATTTTTTTTCTACGCGTGAAACATTTTTTTCCCAGTGTGAAACATTTTTCCTTCGATAACAGTAAAAATATGAGCGGAGAAAAAAATGTTGCACACGTTGAAAAAAATATTGCACACGTTGGAAAAAATGTTGCAGCGAGCGTCCGATGAAATGAACAGTATCGGATGTCCGGACACTAGTATTTCCCTATTTTAAAAGCAACGCACTAACTTATTTCCAAAAATCTAATACGACGTTTTCATATTTTTTTAATATGATTGAGTTCGTCGTTAAAATTTTACATGCTCGTATATTCTACCTATATGGTAATTTTTAAGATTTTTTTAACACCCGTATAAGATGTTTCCACGGAGTTTAAATGAACGGTGGTTTCCATCTCATATTTGGCCAACTTTAATTCCATGCATCTGCGACTAACACATCACCCAAATTAATAATTTTACAGCAAAACCATCAAATCTGGGGCTTATTTAAGGGAGTTATAGCTTTTTTAAAAAGCTGTTTTTGTTGGTTTTCTAAACTGTAAAGTGACTGCAGCTTTTTACAATAGATCGTTCGATAAATAGTTAATTTCTTTTAGCAATAAGCTGCAAAAGTAGGTCTATCCCAACTTTTAACTTTTGTTAGTTATATATAACTTCTAACTTATATCAAAAGTCACTTAAAAGCTCAACTATTTGAGGAGCTTGCAACTTAAAGCCCCAAAGACCCTATTCTGTCCATTTCCGTCGTAGAACAAAAACATTATAGGTGCCAATCATCGGAAGGAAATCAAGCTACAAATGAGGGTGAAGATGCACAAACCAACTTCTGCTACGTATATGCATTACTGAACCATGTGCAGTATTAAAGTTGAAACAAAACACTAGATAACAATGTGCTATATACTCTCTACAGTCATAAATAGTTGTTGTTTTCGACATAAGTGCAGTTAAACTTTTAAAACTTTTACTGTCAATATCTTTTTAAATATTTAAATTGGACACATGAAAATCATAAATGTAGATTTGTCTCGATTTTTTTTCATAGTATTATAATTTTCTTGGGTTTTATAAATGTATTATAATAGAGATTAGTAGTCAAAACTATGTTTTAGGTACTGTGTTGATATCCAAAATGACAGTTATTTATGACCGAAGGAAGTATATTATTTATTTGCCCACAAGGGGGAACAAGCAAATTCACATTATTCACCAGCCTGGTTAATAAATCATTCAGCCTGGTTAATAAATCATTCATTTAGTACTCCAAAGCTCATAGCTCAATATGTAACTAAATACATAGTGCAGTACATGTTTCAATCCACTCGCTAGAACTTACGACACGAGTAGCGTGATGAATGAGAACAGCAGAAGAGTGCAGCAATATGAAAAGCCCACAGCGCATGCATGTAACGTATAACTAGGTGGAACCATGCGATACGCCGTATCATGCAAACCACGAGGATTTTTTTTCCAGGATAATGTAATTTTTTTGGAATGGCGAGACTTTTTTTAAAAAAAGGTCTGAACCTGTACGCGAATGCCCGAAACCACAAGGGCCTTCATGCAAAATAGCCAAGGAGGACCTAAACATAATTTTTGAAGTCATACACAATTTTGCGGAACTACGAGGTTTTTTCGAAAAAGAGATGGTAAAAGTAAATTCAGATTTTATGAGAGACCTTTCTTCAATTTGGATGACGTGGCGCTCCTAGATGGCAGAGAACCCAGCAGCTTTAGATAAGTAAAGGATTCTTCACAAAAGTAAAGTTTGACTAGTGTATTTGTGCAAATCAGACTATACACAAACCAAAGAAGCACAAGAACAATAGGCCGTATGTTGACATCATAGGACTCGATGATGCTACGCATACCTTGAGCTTTCATATATATCTTTATCTTGATTGCCCACATCTTGTAGTACATGTTCATCATCGTGAGCAACACGTACCGGGGGTCCCTCTCTCAATGCCTTTGACGAGACCTTATCGTTAGTGGCGCTTCCTGACGACCAAAGAATCTTCAAACACTTCTAAGCAGGGTTCACACAATTAATGTTTTTTTTATCGAAAATCGGAATTTTCCCGTGTATCAAGGTGGCTCGGCAATAAAAACCGCTTAGAAAACCGGTGGAGTTCAAATACAAATTCAAAAGATTTAAAAAAAATTCAAGATGTATTAAAAAATTTGTGTGAGGTCCTGAGACAATGCTAATGATGTTGTAAAATTTTTAGATGATTATCAAATCTTTGTATTTTATAAAAATTCTGACAGTGCTACTGTCTTTTTATATACTGTTCTATTTTAATTTTTTAGGGGCACTAAATGAAGTCTAATATTTTTTAAAAGTTTCGTGTGATGTCCAGAGGCAATACTAATGATTTTATAAAACTTTTAGATGATGATCAGACCTATGTATTTTTTTAAAATTCTAAGAGTGCTACTATTTTTGTATATGCTCTTCTGTTTTTAATTTTCTAGGGGCAATAATGAAGTCTAATATTTCTGAAAATGTTAATACACAATCCTTGGGAACTATTTATGGTACCATTAAAATTTAAGAGCATGATCAAGCCTGTAAATTTTTATAAAAAATCTGACATTGCCTTTGCTCTTTTTATTAATTATTGTTTTTGATTTTGTAGAAGTAATAAATGAATTCAAAAATTATTTACATTTCTCTTAGGTGTTTCTTTAGATTATTTGGGATTTCTATAAAAAATCTAATTTTTCGCAAATTTTATATATTTTTTTATTTTTAAAAATTTCCTTCGGTGTGCTGAAAATCAAAAAATCGGTTGATAATTAAAGAAACCGATCAAAAATCGATGAAAATCGCACAAAAATCAGGAAAATCCCTCGATTTTTGATTATTTTTTTTCACCATACTATCTTCTAATGTTATGTAGCGTACTATTGGAGGATTTTATTCACTAGTCACAGTTTCACTACAAGAAACAGAGAAAAATTCGTGGGTTTTTTAAATTCGTTGGCCCAAAAAAAAACCCACGAATTTATTTATTTAAATTCGTCGGTTTATAAAAACCCACGTTTTTAATTAAATTAGTGGTAAAATGAAACCCACGAATTTAATCCTTTAAATTGTCTTGAAGTAACCCACGAATTTAATTATTTAAATTGTGTGCCAAATTACCCACGATTTAAAAATTTAAATTGTGGGCCACCAAATGCCCACTAATTTAAATTTTTAAATTCATGGCCCCACCTAACCCACGAATTTACCATGGGCAAAATAACCCTCGTGGCCGCACACACGCACTGAGCCAAAAATTCCCCACCACGCCCGCTCCGCTTCCGCACCCCGCCCGCGCTTCGCTCGCTCGCTCGTCGGCCCGCCTGCCCGCCTCCTCGCTGCTGACCCCTCCTTTGCCGCCGCCCCACCTGCGCGCGCTCCACTCGCCTCCGCCCTCCCGCCGCGCGGCCGCCAGCTCGCCGAGACCCGCCGGCCGGCGGCGTAGCCAGCGCCGCCCGCCGCGCGCCCGGCGCCACCCGCCCTGCGCGTCGGCCGCGTCACGCCCGCCCGCGCCCGCCTCTGCGCCGCCCGCCGGCCGCCCGCCGCGACCTCCGCTGCCTGCTGCGACCGTGAAGCCCGCCGGCCGCCCGCCGCCCGCCGCGCTTCGCCCGCCGCCCCTCGTTGGTCGGCCCACGCGCTGCCGCCCGCCTCCACCCGCTCAGCGCCGCCCTCCGCCGGCCGGCCGACCTCCGCCCGCGCCAGCAGCCGGCGAACCGCCCGGCCACGCCCCGCCCCGGCCGGCCGCCGCCACGCTGCTTCGCCGCGCCTTGCCGGCAAGCCACCCGCCCGTCTTGCGCCCGCCCCGCGCGCCTCGCCCGCCGGCCGCCGCCCGTGGTGCCGCCGCCACCACGCCGTCGCCCGCCGCCGCCCGGCCGCCTCGCCATCCAGCGCCGCCCGGTTGCCCGCCGGCCGTCCCCCGCCGCCGCGAAACGCCGCCCGCGGCCGCCCGGCCGCTGCCTCCTCGCTGCTGATCCTCGCCGCGTGCCATCGCCCACCGGCGCCGAGACGCCACCCGCCGCCCGACGGCCGGTGCCCCCACCCGCTTTCTCCTTGCGCCGCCACCGCCTCCACCCCCACCTGTCCTCCCGCCAGCGCCATCGCCAGCGCCATCGCCGGCGCTGCCCGCCGCATGCCGCCTCGCCGTCGCCGCGCCACCCCGCCTCACGGACCCTCGCGACTCCCACCGGCGTTGGAGAAGGTATATTTAAATCTCTTTTATATTCGTTTAAAGTTATTTCATCTCATTTTATATTCACGCATATGATATATATATTTTTATTTTCTCACGCCGTTGTATATAACGTTAGAGTTTAGGGTTTGTGTCGAACAAGAGAGAGCATAGGCGTCCACGCGTTCGAGAGCGCATCTCACATTTGCTTGTGAGGTGCGCGGTTCGAATTGTCTAGCGTATTTTGGACGGCCGAGAATGTTGGTTGTTGCATAGGGCTCGTGGCGTGCGGCGATCCGAGCGTGATTTCGCCACATAACCTGTTGTTCTCCGACGCACCAAAGATCGCGTGCGTTTGGAGAACAATGAGTATCTTTGCCAAATTTCGTTCGATTCAGAAGCGCACGCCACAGTCGCATGCAATAGCCTCCATTCTTGGGTGGGTTTAGGACAAATCTTTCCTAATAGGTTGTCTTTGTCACCTAAGCCACGGTCGTACGTTGACATTGTTTCATTTGTTTAGCTTTGATAATGGGTGACGATCGAAGGGCGATGTATGACGGATGGAGGAGTGATGGGGGCACTCAAGGAATGGGGCGATCACGGATGCTTTCTTGAAGCAAGCATTCGCTGGAGGAGCTGAATATGTGTATTGCCCGTGTACCCTCTGCGAGAATAACAACTACTACAGCAAGGATATAGTGCAGTATCACATTTGCAAAAACGGGTTCATGCCTAACTATTTAGTGTGGCACCGTCATGGAGAGGCCGCAGGGCAGGCTATCGAGACAGAAGAGATGCTTTGGACCATGTGGAGGATCACGACCGGATGGAAGACATGCTGGATGATCTTGGCAGGGGGACTGAATTTAACTCCGGGAAGGGGTCACAGCCGGAGGAGGTTAAGGAATTCTATAGGCTACTTGACGCCTCGGACGAGAAGCTGCATGACTTGACCAATGTGACCGTCCTGCAGGCGGTTACACGGCTTATGTCGATGAAGTCGAAGTTCAACTTTTCGAACAAATGCTTCAACGCTTTGCTTGAACTAATGAATGATGTCCTTCCGCCTAACCACAAGATGCCAAAGGATTTGTACCAATCGAAAAAGTTGATGGCCGGCCTCGGGATGAATTACCAGAAGATTGATGTGTGCGAGAATAATTGCATGCTGTTCTGGAAGGATCATGACAACGATACCCATTGTATGCATTGCGGTAAGTGCAGATTCGTTGAGGTGGTAGATGAGGAAGGGGTATCAGTGACTACAAAGGTCGCGACTAAACAGCTTCGGTACATGCCGATCACGGATAGGCTTAAACGGCTTTGTACATGTCAAAAGAAGCAATAAACATATGCGGTGGCACAAAGAAGGTAAACGTGAGGACCAAGACCCGGATATGATGGTCCATCCGTCTGATGGCGAGGCATGGCAGGCATTGGACCGATTCGATCCTGCATTTGCAAGCGACCCTAGGAGTGTCCGTCTTGGTTTGTCCACGGACGATTTCACACCTTTTAGCACAAGCGCTAGCCCGTACTCTTGTTGGCCGGTCTTCATCATGCCATATAATCTTCCACCTGAGATTTGCTTGAAAGAGGGGTTCATATTCCTTGCTCTTGTCATTCCAGGTCCTAAGCATCCAGGGAAGGATCTCAATGTGTTCATGCGGCCCTTAATTGATGAGCTGAAGAAGTTGTGGCGAGGGGAAAAGGCATACGACAGCGTTGGTGGCAGAGAGTTTACCTTACGAGCCGCATACATGTGGTCGGTCCATGATTTGTTGGCATATGGCATTTGGGCCGGCTGGTGTGTTCATGGTCGCCTGTGTTGTCCAATTTGTATGGCTGACTCTGATGGCATGGTTGAGTCAGGCGGGGAAAGATTCGCGGCCCACAACTGGAAGCACTGGGCGTTGAAGGAGAACGTGGAAGGAGGCGAAGACAACCAAACATGTCGGTATGCGATGTGGGCTGGCTTCTGTGTGAGTTTGCGTTATGTATTTACTCTATTTGAGTATTGCTTTAAATGTAAGTACAATTTGACAGTGTGTGATTATATGCAGGAGAGGTTCCGCCTTGAGAACGAAGACGATTACAACACTTTGAAGAAGGCCAAAAGCGTCTTCAACGAGTGGCACAAAAGGTTGTCGGAGATTCATTCAAGAATGCACGATTCAAGCCGTCATCAATTTTACAAGAGGGTGAAGAAGGTGAACATGAGAAGAGGACGAGGCGCAGGAGGATACACTGACAGAACAAGAGTATCTCGAGCTCGGTCGATTGGATAATGAAGGACATGGAGGCTTGGAGGTGGATGTGCTGCAGATCTTGGGGTGGAGGATTTTCAAGAAAAATCAAATAGAAATCGAGGAATGTAAGAAGTAGATTGGGGAAGCACAAGTACAGCGCAGACGGACACATTGGCCTAGAGCAACGCATGGTAAGTATCGGTATTATAATTGTTAGTGAATTTGTCACTATGTTTACAACTTTGCATCGTAGGAGGTCGAAAGTGGGAGTACTCCCACTTTTGTGGAAGTTTACATCCGGGGCACCAAGGCAAGGATCCACAGAACCGGATGTGTTGTGCGGCGACGGGCTAGTGAGAGGATGGTAAGTATAAATGACACAATATGTTTTGTGCAAATTTACATCCAGGACCAAAATGTTGCTTTGTAGGCGTCATATGCGTAACAAATGACACAACGTCATGGGCCGGAGGTTGATTGGAGGGCCGCACCGGCCGATGTGGAAGCGTTGTACCACGCCGGAGGGGCCTAAAGCATGGGAGGTTCGTTAATAAAACTGATTTTATTTGTTTTCGCTCTACTAAGGGAAAAAATTGCATGGTCACATTTCAGTATATATCGTTTGTAGGTGGGCCATGGGGGATGGAGTTGTGGAATGCGATCGTCCTCCACGAGGCTCGGTTTCCTACAGGGGAGTGCTCGCTCGTCGAGGTCCGCACGTGGAAGCACAAGCGCACGAGGAGGCTCGTGAAGCGCGAGAGGAGGCTCGTCAAGCACGAGAAGAGTCTCGTCAAGCACGAGAGGAAGCTCATGGTTTAGAAGACTCGAATACATGAAAATGTATTTGCAGGTACAATCTCAACTTTGAACAAAACGCTCAAGTTTACATTTGTGATTAAAATCTAACAAACAATCTATATGCAAAGAATCATCACAATCTCTTGGACCTAACGTGCGGTGTTTAGCCCTCTGTTCCTGCAGTAAAGATACTTGAGTTCATTACTCTTTAATTCACTTAGCTCGTAAAATCACGAATTCACAAACTGGACTATTATGTCATAGGGCTCCCAGCCACCTCCCTTCTACATGTTTTCTTCGCACATGCAGCCACCACCACAAGGAGAAGCATCACAGGGTGCTCGGCCTCCCCGGCCCTTCATAAACCCTCTCGGGATGCAGGCACCACCCCTAGGAGATGCACCTCAGGTTATATGATATTCTCATGCATTCTTTATTTTCAAAAAACTCTATTATGTGTACTTCATATCACAAACTATGATCCACAGAGCTCCCAGCCTCCTCCTCCTTTCTACATGTTCAATCCACAGATGCAGCCACCTTCTACAGGAGAGGCACCACAGGTAAAGACGGATCGGTTCAATTCGTTATTTAAAATTTGAATGAAAGATTTATATGTGGCATGATGTACCTGTCTATGCCTTATAGGGCTCCCAGCCTCCAAACCCGTTCTACATGTACCCACCACCTATGCCAAGCCAAGGAATGCCTATGTACTTCAACCCATGGGCCCTGCAGCCACCTCAGACGACACCACATGTATGTATGTCGAAAATATTATAAGTTTGCGACACGAGCTAAGTTTGTCAATTCTTGTACAAATTGCCGTTTTGGATGTGTGATTGATTATCTAAGGATCTGCTAGAATGTCTCCTTCTGGTTTGAGAGATTGGTATATATATTATAACTGCAAATGTTTCTTTGTCTGCTGAGTGGATGTCCTATTTACTAGAGAGGTCATGCCAAAATTTTGTACATTTCAATGACTTAGTTTTAAGCCGGTTTGAAAGAGTTGAAAGGTTGGTTTCAGTCTTTTAGTAGAGGTAGTAGGTTTGGTGTCTCATTTGTTAATTTTTCGTTAGCTTGAACTTTGTTGTGGAGTTTGATTACTTGGTGAGCTACCTACCCCATCCCTTCCTTTCTCTTGCTCAAATTTAGAAACATATGCTTCAGTAGGAACTTTAGTTCATTCTTTGAATATGAGATTACATATGCTTCATTGAATATGAGATTACGTTAGCAATGGATGGACATATACTTAGTAGGAAATCTAGTTCATTCTTTTAATATATATCAATCTTAGTAATCTGTTGCAAAAGTGATAATTTTTGTTGAAATGCACAACTGAGTCGATTTTAGGATATTTAGGCAACTCTTTCTTAAACCTTGCACAAATCATCTCAATGTTCATACTTGGAAAGGTTAACTTGTGTGCTTATGAAAGTTCATTCTCGTGTGCTCAGTAGATAAGTGATGGTTTACCAAATTATGAACCCATTACGTGCTATTTGATTTTTCTTTCACAATAACTTTTTGATTTCGAACCTTATATTGTGCTGACTTCTTGGAATTGAAAAGTTATCTTAAGACAACTTGTTCAATTGTGAACCTATGTTTTAAATGCTTCATATGGCATCCTTGTAGAGTGTTGTTTGCCCATGTACAATCGATTGTTTATCCTTGTAGAATGCTTTATATTTGTACTTTGTATATTGAACTCTTAAAATGACTACCAAAACTCTTATTGCTTCTTTGAACTATTTTCACTGTTTGTTATCTTTTGAATACTCAATGATGCAATTGGGGTCTTTGGAAGTTGAATTAAATAATTGTAGTTGTAATCTTGACCTTATGTTAATACTAGAGAGTATTACTTTGATACTTCATTGAATATGAGATTGATGTTCATATGATTATTGCAGCATATCTTGACTAGCTCGTACGTGTAGTTCTTATATATAATACCTATTCTTGTTTAGCTTGACCCGTCATATTGATATTTTCATATTGTGTCTTGGTTGAATAGTACTATTGATATTCTCATATTGACATTCATGTGAATCAGCATAATGTTACTTGTAGCACAACCTAAGTTAATCTTGAACTTGCAGGTTTCTAGGTCACGCCCTCCGACGTTCTAACGATTTACATCATAGAAGACATCTTCAACAGCCAAGACGGTGGTGGTAGCGCCCACAACTCCAACAACCCCGAGGCATGAATTCCATTGTGAGCTCGATTGGTGTATAACTCTTGTACTTTATAACTTGTTGTGATGGATACGTTGTGATCGACTTATTGTGATGGACTTATTTTAATGGACTGTGGATTGTATCTATTGTGGTTGTAATGTGTTGTACGTCATTGCGTAGTTTACAAATTGCCGTTGGATGTGTGTTTGGATTATCTAAGGATCTGCTAGAATGTCTCCTTCTGGTTTGAGAGATTGATATATATTATAACTGCAAATGTTTTTTTGTCTGCTGAGTGGATGTCCTATTTACAAGAGAGGTCATGCCGAAATTTTGTACTTTTCGGAGACTTAGTTTTAAGCCGGTTTGAAGAGTTAAAGGTTGGTTTCAGTATTTTAGTACTGGGTAATAGGTTTGGTGTCTCGTTTGTTAATTATTCGTTCGCTTCAACTTTATTGTGGAGTTTGTCTTTTGTGTTACAGATTCTGATCAGATTTGAACAAAATAGATGATCTTATTTATTCTTCGCTTAGCAATTTTTAGTTTCAATTTTCTTTTTGCCTTTTCTTTTCTTCTTTAGTTGTTATATGTATTGAGTGCGATACATATATATATAAAAATACATACATTTGGATATATATACATATATGTATTGAGTGCGATACATATATATATATATATAAACATACATTTGGAATATACATTTTTTTTGTAAAAATGACAGTTAAATTCGTGGGTTTAAAAAACCGACGAATTTAATCAGTTAAATTCGTGGGTTTTTTAGCCCACGAATTTAACTGATTAAATTCGTGGGTTTTTTAAACCCACGAATTTAACTGATAAATTCGTGGGTTTTTTAGCCCACGAATTTAACTGATTAAATTCGTGGGTTTTTTAAACCCACGAATTTAACTCAGAAACCCAATTAAATTCGTGGGCTTAGTAGAAACCCACGAATTTAACTTAAATTGGGGTACCCACGAATTTAATTAATTAATTCGTCGAGTTAAATTCGTGAACTAAATTCGACGGTTTGCTCACGAATTTAAGTTAAATTCGTGGGTTTTTGGCCCACGAATTTTTCCCTGATTCTTGTAGTGTTTGGAGGAATTTACTCGGGGCTCATAATTTGGTGCAATTGATTCAGGATCTATATTTTCGAACTAATCTCCGAAAAGATACTATGTTTGTTGCATTTTATGTAGTTATTGATGTAAGTGTAATATCTGTACGGTTTGTGTAATTCGTATATTTAATTGTAGAAAATATGATGGATTTAGTGTAAGTAGGACATGCATGAATGGAATGTGGCGTAATTAAATGCTGACAATTAGCATGTATTGTGAATATAATTTTCGCAAAACAAGTAAATTATTAGTGCAATATAATTACTGTAAAGGCATAAATATTAGTGCAATATTATTCTACTGCTCGTGTAATGTTAGCGCTCGATTAGTATAATATTACTAAGTATTAATATAACTCGTATGGTGTTAGTACAGTATTAATATATTCAATATAGTATTTCTATCATATTAATGAAATATTAGCTTGGTGTAAAGGAATTTGCATAGAATCTGAACAATTAGTAAAATAATACTATTATTAGTAAAAATTAGTATAATTTAGTATAATATTAGAATAACTAGCAGTACATTCGTGGGATTAGTACAATATTAGAATAACTAGTAGTACATGAAATGACGGCATTATTTCATGGAGTAGTACAAGAAATGATAATTTAAGTGCAACGAGTCGTGCATGAAATGACAACAGTACCACAATGAGTAGTACATGAATTGATGATACAAGGCGTTTACAATACTAATAATTGGTGTCCGTGAGATGAGTAGTACACGATTTGATGATGCAAGATGTAAGTAAAGGTGCGTAATTACTTTAACAGTACCATATGAAAATGATGTTTATGTATTTGCTATATTACTATTGATTACGGATGTGTCGAATTGTACGTTAGTGTTTAATGTGCGTGCTTGTGTCTTTTACTATGGTAGGTAGTAAATGGCTAGTAAATGGTAGATATTCAAGATTTGTTTGTATTTTATGGTGACGGCGTTGTTCGAGAGGGTCTATACGGGGTGGACCTTTCGAACTGTGAACGAAAGGTGATCCGGGCTCCAGGACTGACGGAAGTGAGTCTGGTCGATCTCTGTAGGTGCGTGAGGACCGTATTTGATCGAGAGACTGCCCGAAAGAAGTTTGTAATCGAGGTGGTAAACGCCAGAGTCATGGGAGGTTCCACCAACTATGTGTGGGACCTATGCAAGATCACTGGAAGCACAATGTGGGGGAATACATGCAAATTGTGATGAACCATCAGGCGGAGATACGCTGTCGGCCGATGATATATGTGCGCTTTATGGACAGAGGACAAACCTCAAGTCCTTCTAGGGGTGGTGGTGTCATCGTCGAACCATCCTCTAGGGGCATCCGTGAGGACACTAGTGCGGATGAATTTCAGCCGAATAAAGACATCGGGTGGTGGTGGTCCGCTCGCATTGACTGCCACAAGCACCTGGAAGCCATGGTGGACGAAGTATTATCCGATGATGATGAGGACGTCGACACGGATAGCAGTAGAGATGACGATGCAGCTCCTGTTGGTGGCATTGTGTCCACTAATGTGGAGTACGTGTCTTCACAGCTCGATGATCTGGCGATGGTTTCTCTCGTGTTGCCAGATGAAGCCAGCACTGATTGGGCCTTCGATCAGGACACTCTACTAGTAGGGCAACACTTCCCTACAAAGAGTGCCGCTCAGCAGGCAATTGCAAGATATACAGTAAACATCAGCCGCACATACCAGGTGTACAGATCCAACCATGAGACGTACATTGTGAAGTGTATGGATCCTGAGTGTCCCAGCAAGATCCATGCCCAGAAATTCAAGGGCTCGAGTTCGGGCTTCAGGATAACTTTCTTAACGGATCACACATGTGTGCTTGCTGAGCCACTGTAAAAGCATAGAAATATCATGTCCTCATATATGGCCAGCTTGATTTCTTACTTGGTCACGATGGACGTTACAGTTTCACCGAAGTTATTGATGGCTGGTGTGGTTAACATGGTGGGATATCCTGTTAGCTACGGCAAAGTGTGGCGAGTGAAGAAGAAAGTTATAGAGATGATGTACGGCACGTACAAAGAGGCATACAACCTTGTTCCTTAGATGCTTCACCATATTGCTGAAGCCAATCCTAGGACCTACATCAACAAGATGGATAGACCGCATCTCACGAAGGGTCCGAACAGTTTTATTCTGGACCATGTGTTTTGGGCATTCGAACAAGCCATTCAGGGCTTCAAGTATTGCCAGTCTGTGCTGACCATGGATAGCACTTTCCCATCCGACAAGTACAAGGGCACCATAGTGATAGCGGTCGCCACGGACGCTAACGACCAGCTACTCCCAGTGGCTTATGCAATCGTGGAAAGCAAGAACACGGAGAGCTAGTTGTGGTTCCTATCAAATATGAAGCAAGCTGTTGTCCAAGACCGTCCGAACATATACCTCGTCATGAACATGCATGCTGGGTTAATGTCCGCCATCTGCACCATGCAAGGAGGGACACATCTGCTGTACCAATGGAATGACGTCGTGAATCGCTGATGCATGAGGCATCTTGCCGCGAACCTGAATAGGAGGTTCCGTAGGAAGGAAGTCATGAAGACATTCAAGAGGCTCTACATGCAAAACCAAAGGTGGAAGCTTGAGACTATATGGAGAGTGCCCGATGGGGAGACCTTGAAACATACGGTACAGTCTGCTGAGGCCCAGGTGAACAACTTCTCACAATGGGTGCAGTTGCATGCTCCAAAGCTAGAGATTTGCTGATGAAGTCCGAATTGGTAGCAAATCCCCCCCTCCAGTTGGCCCGCCTCTGCCATGAAAAGGGCATATGTAAGTGTAATTTGTAAATTTCAATTGTGTTTTCCACAGTGAGCCTGCATGATGTAATTATAATCCCTAACTGCAACTTTCATTCCCATAGGCAATTTCGGAGGGGCCAAAAGAGCAACGACTGGCGCCAGACGCAATTACCATGGACCACTGCATGAGAGCAGTCTGCCACGAAGCAAGTAGTAGTCGAGGATCAACCATACGACCTGAAGTCGTATGTCGCGTACTTGGAGTGGTACGTGCCACATACACATACTCGACTTACTGGGATAGCTCCCACGAGGCCCGAGGAGGTCACGCACGCCGACTGCACTACGGCATGGGAAGCACAACATTGTGTCCGCCCTGCTTGGGGTTTTATGTTCTGTCTTGGACAATGCGAAGGGCATCGTCAAGAGAGTTACCTGCAGTCGTCATAGCGACGTCGTTTTACCTTGTGCGGGGCGCGACGCCTGTCCTCCATCTCCTTGGTCCTCCTGCCCCAGTGCTGTCGGAAGACGATCAAGCTTCACTTGCTTGTCTTCATCTCAGCTTGGCCTTCAGGATACCCTGGTATGCGATGTACCTTGATTTGAGAAACTTTCTACTATTTACTCAATGTAACCTATTTACACATGCCATGTTCTTTTACAGCACGCGCGTGGTTATCCCTCCCTGCTTCCATCGTCGTCTAGGTGCCAGCATGACGCACCTGCTCTGTCGCTGCCACCTACAGCTCCCGAGGTCAACATTGATTCTGACACGAACTCGCCCGATCAGGATTTGCCACCTCCACGATTGGGTTGGGGTACGTTCACGCAAGCACGCTTACCACAATAGACACCTCAGGATTTTGGGATTTGCCAGCCCTGCAACCCTTATAGTATGCACACCTACAGTGTAAGCACATCATCTATGCAAGTGCCACATGAGGTACATTTTGTCCAAATGAATTTATTAACTGCTATTGAACGTATCTTCATTTATCAAACGTCTAAGCATTGCAACTACCTAACATTTCCCTACATATCATGTCCCTTTACAGCACATGCACAGGGATCGAATTATCATTTCGTTGTCATCATCTAGGTGCGAACATGAAGTACTTGCTCCATCGTCGACATGTACAGCTCCCGAGGTTGACACAGACTCCAACGTGGACACCCTCGATTAGGACTTGGCACTAGGAAGTTCCACTTCGGGTACGTTCGCACCGTCACGCTTACTGCAGCACCCACCTCCGGAGTCTTGGTTCATCCAGACCTACACCACGCATGATTATGGAGTGGGCTCATCATCTGTGTGGGCGCCATGGCAGGTATGTTTTGTCCTGTTAAAGTGATTGGCGTTGCAGAACTGGGCTAACACTATGTGCGCATAGGTTTCTAGGGAGGGGTTCAACCAGTGGGCATATCAATCCACATCCCTCCAACCGGCATCGGTAAGTGCTTAATGTAATCTAAGTTACTTGTTGCACCCTCTTCTAACCACAGCACTAACGGTACATTGCAATGCAGCCTCTTGGATAGGTGCAAAACATGTTATGTGACCAACAGCTGGGATGAGCCAACTTGACAAGGATCCTCCCGCGACACAGGACACTCACTATGACTTGCATAGCGGTACCCACGCACCTGACCGGTTCATATACCCACAGGACCAACTTCGTCGTGCACGAAAGGAGCGACTGGATTAGGGTTGCGGTTTCCAAGAGCGAGCAAGTGTATGGGTGTATCGTACTTCAAATGTGTATTTTCTATATGCCTTTAGACGTATATCCTTTTTGTATGCACTTCAAATGTGTATTTACTACATGTGTATTTACTTCAAATGTGTATGTACTACATGTGTATTTACTTCGAATGTGTATTTACTATATGTCTTGCCGCCACCACTTGGGTGGAAGCCATGTCTATAATTTCCACCAATAACAAGATCGAAACCATCAAACTCTTTGACAATGTCCTTAAGCACATGTATCTTCAACTTCCAAATGCTACTTAGGTGCCTCAATTCTCCACTTCGTTCAGTTTTCCCCCACCACCTTCTCAGAATTTTCCTGTTCACATCAGACTCTTCAACAGACACAACACGTTGATAGCATCTTTGTCAGGCCGATTGGACAACACGCACACATCAGCTTTATCAGGGCGATTTGACATAAATAACGTGATTTCTTTGTTAACCATGTTATTTCTGTCTGGCCGCGTTGGACGTATGCAACGAAATCTTCGAGCCATTTGTCTCACCGAATCTCTGGATTGGCTCCATAAATAGGCCTCCATGCTGCCTCCGCTTTGTCATATCCTCTTCCTCATCCCAAGACTTGACTCCTCTGCCTAGGTGAAGGCCATGTCTCAAACGTCGAGTTTAGGGAATTGGAGGACCCTTGAGCTTTCCAGTGCAAGGCAGGTCGATTGCCCTAATTGCCATGTGCAAGCTAATGTGTTCTACGCCAACACAGGGAAATAACGGTCGGGTGTTCTACAAATGCCCTTTTTTCTCTGTAAGCAAAAATTTAGTTCAATTTCTTCCCATTTTTTGATTTTTTTCCTTCACAAGTTGTATATTTGTTGATAGATATTCTTTCTTTTCACGGCCTCAAAGCATGTTCACATCGTCACGTAGGTTGCAGGATGCCAATATTTTCAGTGGGCAGACACCATGCATACATCGATGGAGTGTCCTGATAGCACAGTACCACAGAGGATGCAGCCTGGGCTAGAGCAGAGGATAGACACTATGCTAGAGCAGAGGCTGAACATGCTGACGTTTAAGATGGAGCGCATTTTCGATCACGTATTGCAATAGCTACACAAACTTAATTCGTGCCTAGTATGTGATCCATGTCTACCATACCAGCACTTACTACAAAACCTGAAGGACCATGTGGAGGTCCATCCATGTTTGTGATGAGTATTTGACTTTATTTGAGAAGGTGTGCTCAAGTTAGAGTTTGATTTGGATTGATTTTCAAAATGAAGCAATTTCAGTTGTCTTTGCCAGGAGTGGAAGTACCGATCGTATGGACGCGGTAGTGATGAGTTGGATGCATATCATTGTGGGCATTGCTATGTGAGGAGTTTCCTTGTCTTTGATGGTGGCAGGGCGACGGTGCTAGGTCATGTTGAGGCGGAGGATGACCGTGACTAGGCGAGGAGCGTCGGAGGTCCAGACGGTTGGGAGATCGCCGGAAGATGATCGGAGACGGAGTCCGGGCAAGTCAAGAAGACAAGGAAAGGAGATGATGCTAGCTAGATGCCGCGTGGATTAATGAGGGCCGTCAGATTGAGGTCTAGTTGATAGGTTAGCGGGTCTAGGTAGTATGCTTTGAAAATCGTGCAAGAAAACCCGGTATATGTGTGGGTTTCGGGTTAGCCCTTGCATGGCTGTGTGTGTGGGTTAATCCTAGCCCTTAGATGAGTGCTCTAGGGTTGAGGGACTCATCCAAGGGTGGTAGGTGGCCCAAGAGTAGTATAAATAGGGGTGGAGGGGTAGCCTCCTTCCCTTGAAGGTTTTGAGGTTTGTGAATGCTCCTTTGAGCTTTGCCCACATAAAAGTGAGGCTTTGTAACCTCTCCTTCCAGAAATGAAAGTTTTATCCATCCACCTCTGAATTTATTTTGCGCATTTACATTATGTCTTTACTTTACGCAATTTAAATTCAGCATTTACTTTCCCGCAATTACATTCTCGCAATTTACTTTCATGTAATTTGGATTTGCCTCCCCTCCTTCTAAATGCTGCTGATCATAGATGTTTTGAGTGTGTTCATATGGTTTTACATCTCTTTTGCACTCTTGGATTGCGTAGAGAACACCTTTTCTTTCAAGTTCCAACTTTGTTCAGAACTTGTTCTTCGCGCAGCAGTCAGTGTTTGATTTCTATAAAACTCTAGAAAAATCTTTTTCAAGTAATTCTTGTTGGAGGAGGTGCAGGACTCTGATATCCACTTGTAGAAAACTTTTGGAGTTCATTTATTACACCGTTTGGGCGCCATGAGGTGAAAACCTAGCCCCAAACTTTCTGCTCGAAGTTCTTGATCAGTCTGTGTTCTTAGATTTTTCATGTTTTTTCTGTAAGGATTTTTGAGGAGAAATTTGGTAGAGTTCTTCATGACTCTGATGCTCATAGAGAGAAAAAGTCTCAAAATTTTGTGAGCTGCAGAAACCCACCAACCTCCTGTGCAAATTGAGGACAAGTTCTGGAAATTCTGCTTTTGCTTTTCTGAAAGTGACTTTTGTGATTTGAATTGATGTCCTTTCTAAAAGCAAGTGTTTGAATTGATTCCTCTTTATCTTGGACACTAGACAACCAGTATTGTGACTCAAAAATCCCCACATATTTTATGGTACTTATCCATGCAAGCTTGGGGTACACATAGTTGTCTAGTTTTTCGGGTTTTCACGATTTCCTTTCAAATGATCTTGTCGAGGTTTTTGTTGGAGTATTTTGGGGGAAATTTTATTTGCGACCATTCACCCCCCTCTGTTCGCCATCTCGGTCCTTCAATTGGTATCAGAGTCGGTTTTGCTCTTCCATAGATCTTGACCGGTCTCAAGAGCCATGGCGACGGACAAATATTCCACCAAGCTTCCCATCTTTAATGGAGTTGATTTTCCTTTTGGAAGTCTCGGATGGAGTCATACATCACGCCTGGGTTACGATATGGCGAAGGTGAAACTCCGTATGAGGTTCCTGCGATGAAAATGTCGCGCCATCAATATGGTTGGCGTTGAGGCGAATGCTAAGGCAAGGAACATTCTCATACGAGGTCTTAGCCATGATGAGTATGATAGGATTTCTCACCTTCGCTCCGCTCACGAGATTTGGGTAACCTCGATGCTTACCATGAGGCTCTATTCAAATCAAGGCGTGAGGCAGACCAGTTCAAGCGCGAATACAACAAATTTGATCAACGCTACCGGTGAGAGTCTCGACGAGTGTTTTGGTCGATTTACAAAGATTTTGGCGACCTCCGGCGATTGGTTGCATATACTCGACTTCGGACAATGCTCGGCATTTCTTGACCACACTTGACCTTCGGGTTTGGGAGATGAAGGTGACCACCATCAAGGACACCACCGACTTATCGACTCTGACTCTTGACGGGCTTTATTCCCGTCTCAAGACTCATGAGATCGATGTCGTCTCTCGGAAGACGAAATTTCAGTCGATGGCTTTGGTCATCGATCCCATTGGATCTTCTTCTTCTGATCCTTCTATTGGTTTCTCTCTTTCCGTCCTTTGCGAGCTAAGCGATGACCAAGTGGAAAAATTTCCAGAAAATGAGCTCGCTCTTCTCGCCCGCAAGTTTTCTCATGCATACAAGAGGGTGAGAGAGAGGAAGAGAGGTGGCATGATCACCTGCTTCGAGTGTGGTGGCCCCAACCACATTCGGGTGAACTGTCCCAAGCTGGAGAAGGGCAAGAACGACGTTGGCGGTTCGGGCAAGAACGACTACACCGACAAGAACCGCAACAAGAAGCCTCCAGTTCGTGAACCGGCACACGAGAAGAAGTACCGCAACTTCTTGTAACATCCCAAAATTTTCCTAAATATTATTTTATTGCTTAAATGTGCATTTATGATTTCCTGGAATTTATTTGGATTTTTCTAAATTTATTTGAATTAATGTTAAATTAAGAATATTAACCTTTTATTCAAATCTATTTAAATCTGTTCAAAGTCAAAATAAAGTTTTACCAAAAATATTTTATTTGAGTCCAGAATGTCTCAAAGTATTTTTGAGATTTTTCTGGGATTTTTCCTGATAATTTAATTGCCTAAAATAAACCAAAGTATTTTCTGTAATTATTTTAATTCAAAAATCGTTAAAAAAACCCCTGTGAACAGTACTGGGCTTGGCCCATGTACTGTGCGTAAGCGGCCCAGGGTGGCGCGGCCCGTTGGCCCAGGACTCCAGAAAATCGCGTCGGCCGTTGGATCGCGATCGTAGGGCTTACGTCGGGCCACGTCGCCAAGTGCGTCTAAGCCGTAGGATCGGGATCGTGTGGTCAGCGTGGGTCGTGTCTCATTGTAAACCTAGCTAATCGTAGCCGTTGATCCAATGACGGCCCATATTAGATCTCGTCGGGGGAAATCCGGTGCGTCTGTTGCGCAACGTGGACGGCCGCCGTGCGTCGTCTCCGAGCGGGACTCTGGCGCCGCCGCCGTATCCGAGAAGGACTCCGCCGCCGCGTCAGTGAGATCCCAGCGCGTCTGCGCGCCATCGAGGCTATTTAAGGGTCCGCAGCCTTCGAGAATCCTCATCGTCGCGCGCAGCTTTTGGTCGGAGAGGTTTCGCGAGAATCGTCGTGGCGCCCGGGAGCTCGTCGGAGTTGAAGTATTGCGATCGCAGAGGTTTTGCTAAAGAACGTCTCGGTTTGTCGGTTTTGGCGTTTTGGGTCCCAGATCCGAGCTCGCCGAGGTGTTCCGCATCGGCTACTCCTCTTCTTCGCGTCGGAACCGCGTCGGAACGCCGTCGCCCGGGTTTCTTCCTCGTCTCCGGTGGGTCTTCTCGCGTCGCCGCCATTAACCGGGTGAGTTCGTGGCGTCGGATCTGAGTGGGCGGAGGAGATTGAGCCGCGTCGCGTGCGTTTGGCGCCGTTCGATCAGATCAAGCTGTGGATGCGCGCCGCGTGTTGCGCATCGGTGGGGCGGCACTGCGACCAATCAAATCGAGACGCGTGTTGGCTCGTGTTGCGGTATTTGTGGACGCGTTTGCGGTGGACGAGAGGAGGTCCCGTGGACCGGGTCTATGCACCGAGATGCGTGGCAACATCTGATTGGTTCAGGTCAGGGATGACGCTAGCATGACGTCACGCTTGCGCAATAAATCGGTTTTCAGTTTAAAAATAATTACATTAATTCCGAATTTCTATTTTTCTGTAATTTGATGTTTATTCAAACTTCCAAAGGTTATAACTTTTGCATCTTAACTTTCGGTTTGAGTGATTCAAATTTATAAAATTTTTAAAATTGAGATCTATTTAATGGTGAATTTTAATTGATTTTGGAGTTCATTTGCTCTCTGTTTTGGTATTTATTTGCTTTTCTCTTTAGTTCTGCGTGAGACGTTGAATTGTGCGGCGCTTCGGAGGAAGATTCAACAACTCAAGAATAAGCTCCAGATCAAGATCAGGACCTATTCCAAGGCAAGTTGTGCTTTGATCATGTTGAACCCATGTTTATAAAATTGTTATATTTGTTTTACCCTATTGCATATTATTTCAAGTATACAATTGTTTCAAATTAAATTGGGACATAGCTAATATACCATATGATCTATACCCTACCTTGTCATTGTATGCCATAATCTATTGTCACCCTAAATTGGTTCATTATAGTTGGTTAGTAATGATAATCAACATGGGATGGTTAGTCCGTATTAGTTGCTTAGCCATGCTACGTCATCACATGTGTTGGAATCATTGATAATTAATCTTGATTAATGGAATATGGAACAATGTTATGAACTTGTGTGTCATGTGGGATCACAGGATGAGATTGAGTTGTTGTGGCGAGTCATGTCACGCAACGAGGTTGAATTGTTGATGGCACGTGGTGCTTGGTAATCAACTTGGGTGATAATCACTTAGATTGGAGCAAGTGACAAGGGGCGAGTATGCCAAGGTGGGCCTGACGGGCAGAGGGTATGTGGATGTCTTGCCTTGATCACTCTAAGGACTTAACCTTGCAAGCCTTTGACCTGAGTCAATCATGCAACCACATGTCTGGTATGGGCCAACCTAGCTGAGTAATTTGCAATGTCCTAACTTTGGTACTATCGTGGTCGGTGTGAGTTCTCGAGTTATGGTGTAATTCACATGGCGCAAGCGGGGAGCCCTAGATGTGGTTACCAGTCCCACCAGTGTTGAAACCTTAGCGGGTAGTACCGGGTTAAGCCAGCGCACTGTAAAGGCTTTGTTATAATCACTCGCCTTGGTGGTGTTTGGTTGTATCACGTGGGTAAAGTGCATAACCTCTGCAGAGTGTGAAACTATTCGGATAGCCGTGCTCGCGGTATTGAGCAATGCTCGGGAATTACAGTTAAGGGAATTAGCTTAATTAAAATGGACAACTTGGTTGGGGTGGCAGAATGCCATATGGAAGATGGAATTTGACTTAGGATTGGAAACTTGGTTTACTTCAGAAATGCTGAATCTATTTATTATTGTTATTTGTTTCTGATCTTTATAATCTATTATTGTATTTGTTCATAAATGCTGCTTATTGCAAAATAGCCATAATAGCCTATTCGTTGGAATAAGCCTTTCATATAGTTACATAGAATTGCATTCTGTGCACAACTTGTTGAGTGCTTTAAGTACTCCCCTTGCCAACAACAATAATCAACAGTCGAAGAATCTACACCTGTGTTGGAGGAGGAGTTCCAAGAGGACGCGAGTCATTAGGGTCCGAGCCTTGTCGGTTGCCTGTGGTGAACTGATGAGCTATCTATGTTTTCTACTTTCCGCTGCTTAATTATTAGCTTATATTTCCAGTCTTGCCCTGCGTGGCTTAATAATGTAAGTCGGTTATAAGATCATACATTTAGCTATATCAATAAATGAACTACTATTTCTATTATCGTTGAGTATGACATGATATGTACCGATGTTGAGCTGTGTGCACTAGCGTTGATCCTAGGACTAGTGCGGTAAACACAGTGGGTTCGAATCAGTGGATTCGGGTCCTTACAGAGGTGGTATCAGAGCATACTGACTGTAGGTCTTGGCCCTCGATAGCATGGAGGTGTCCTGGGTGTGTCCAAAACTATTTTCTAAAGAAAAACTTAAAGTTGACTAATAAAACACTCTCGACTCATCTCATTCTCTACTTCTCGCCTTTGCTGAATTTTCCATTCTACTTACCGTTTTGGGTGGAGAACTTATTCAAAGTTCTTGTGGAGCAGATGCCGATCGTTCCAACCTTTGAGGAGTCAGCTGGCGGCTACCACTACAAGAATCAGGGAAAAATTCGTGGGCCAAAAACCCACGAATTTAGGCCAAAACCCACGAATTTAATTTAAATTCGTGAGCAAACCATCGAATTTAGTTCACGAATTTAACTCGACGAAATTAATCAATTAAATTCGTGGGTACCCACAATTTAAGTTAAATTCGTGGGTTTACGCCAAGCCCACGAATTTAATTGGGAATCTGAGTTAAATTAGTGGGTTTAATAAACCCACAATTTAATCATTAAATTAGTGGGTTTATTAAACCCACGAATTTAACTGGAGCAACCAGATAAATTCGTGGGTTTTGAATGGCTCACGAATTTATCTGTTATTTTTACAAAAAAAAATATATATATCCATATATATCCAAATGTATATATATTTATATATATATATGCATCGCACTCAATACATATAACAACTAAAGAAGAAAATAAAAGGCAAAAAGAAAATTGAAACTAAAAATTGCTAAGCGAAGAATAAATAAGAAGGATCATCTATTTTGTTCAAATCGATCGAAACACTAACACAAAAGACAAACTCCACAATGAAGTTCAAGCGAACGAAGAATTAACAAACGAGACACCAAACCTATTACCTCTACTGAAATACTGAAACCAACCTTTTAACTCTTCAAAACCGGCTTAAAACTAAGTCTCCAAAATGTACAAAATTTCAGCATGACCTCTCTAGTAAATAGGACATCCACTCAGCAGACAAAAAAACATTTGCAGTTATAATATATATATCAATCTCTCAAACCAGAAGGAGACATTCTAGCAGATCCTTAGATAATCCAATCACACATCCAACGACAATTTGTAAACTACGCAATGACGTACAACACATTACAACCGCAATAGATACAATCCACATTCCATTACAATAAGTCCATCACAATAAGTCGATCACATTGTATCCATCACAACAAGTTATAAAGTACAACAGTAATACACCAATCGAGCTCACAATGGAATTCATGCCTCGGGGTTGTTGGAGTTGTGGGTGCTACCACCACCGTCGCGCATTGTTGAAGATGTCTTCTATGATGTAAATCGTTAGTACGTGTTGGAGGCGTGACCTAGAAACACTGCAAGTTCAAGATTAACTTAGGTTGTGTTACAAGTAACATTATGCTGATTCACATGAATATCAATATGAGAATATCAATAGTACTATTCAACCAAGACACAATATGAGAATATCAATATGACAGGTCAAGCTAAACAAGAATAGATATTATATATAAGAACTACACCTACGAGCTAGTCAAGATATGCTATAATAATCATATGAACATCAATCTCATATTCAATGAAGCATCAAAGTAATACTCTGTAGAATGAGAACATCAACTCTTAAACACATACCCCTTTTATGGTAATAGGGTGCCAAAACGGTATAGTGCCTTAGTTTTCCTCTTTTTGGCCCTCAGACCTTATGTTTCCAGTAACTCTGTAGAAACAAATTAACACTACAATAGCTTAAGATAGTTTGAGGAAACAGCGAGTCATCGGTTCAAAGTTGACGGTGTGGACTTACCTTCGATTAACCACATTGTGCGCGCATAACATAGCCACTGAGACAATTCAACCTGAGATCCTGCCTGCACAGGATTTGATCTAAAAAAACGAAATAAAGTCAGTCTAGTATCAATCCAAGATACAGCCAATTGTTATTACATTGAGCTTAACAAAAGAAATGACTGGCATATTAAATTAAAATGAATGAAACGGTTCTACACTTCTACTCTACACAAGCTTTCAACAACCACAAATGACCGACAATTCATCCACGTCGCACATCAGTTGTTGATGAAACGGGCTTCAAAAATATAAGCAACAATTGCGTCATTGTGCTCAATTGTTATATCCACACCACCACCCATCAGTTATCATCTTAGTTTCTGTGAATAGAAACCTAGAGCTTGTGTGGAAAGTTAATCATCATATGTATCATACAGCCAAAAAGTAGTAGTGTTGCAAAATAGATGTGCCAGACAAAAGCGTGGATGTAGAACCTCATCATCTAATACCCATTCAGATGCTATCTTTCATATTGCAAAAAGTAGCACTGGTTCCTAGTTCTTATGTGATGTTCTCATATCTCATCATAAAGAGACAAGTTGTCAAAAATTGATATTTTATTAACCACCACCATTTCAATAAGAGATAATCCTATAAGACAAAAGCATATCATGGAATAGAACTACTAAAATGGAGATTGCTATTTATCCAAGAGGTTGGAGAGCATTGCTTACTTCAAAATTTCCTTGAAGTGATCAGCACATTCTTTACAAGGATACAGTCTAGAAATTATAACCATCTGAATATTCAAAGTAGCAGCATTGTTATCTTCACGTATGAGCCAAGTAAACAAGCAAAAAAGAACATGACATGTCGAAAAGGGAAACCTTCAGGGAGAAAAAAAAAACAAGTGTCTGTTTATCTGAAAAAAAATCAGATTTTGCAAACACACTAATTTCTACTTATTATTCTTGATGGTTTAATAGCAGACAAACATATTATCATTTATTTCTAGAGGTGCAACCATGATAGTACTACAGAATCATGGTAAACCAAGCACAAGGCACACTTATTAAAAACGCCTAATCACAAAATTGGTGAGAAGCGAACAAACAGAGCACCTAGAATACAGCCTAGCTCCTTTAGATTTTTTGCAGCAGTACTAACCATAAACTTATTGTGCTAGATTTTTACCAAGCTGGAGCCTTAAATCATTCTAGGCACTTAAAGAATAGTAAGCTTTGCTTTCAACAAGCTCCAGTGCAGGTGATTTTTGCCTTCTGGCACATGGATCTCGAGCTTTTAACATAAAGATAGCAGCATTTCTTAGTTGAGAAGTCCTAGTATATTTGGCCATGACAGCAAATTACTAGTGATTGCAATCTGCAAAATCTTTACAAATCTTCCAAGACCACGAATGAGCACTTCCCAAGCATACTCACCAACTCCTAAAGAAAGCTAACTGAGTTGTGTCCTGCTTACCAGCTCTTTTGCATCACGTTTTTGCTGCCTGGTTGGTTCATCAGGAAACTGAAACACAATTGACAAATACAATAGGAATTAAATCTGACAACCAATGGAATCCAAAAAAAATCATACTCTGAACACATGTGCCTATCCGCTAGTGAAAAGAATGAATCTACGCAAATGCATCATGATTCATAGTTGTGCTTCGCATTGACGACTGATGATTTATGTACTACGACTTGTAGTGTAAGGCAGATGCTGAACTTATGTGTGGTTTGTTGTGCTATACTCACACAGGCATAAGATCGAGCATCAGCGCTGCGATGGTGTGGAGCAGCATCCACGTTGCACGGCCGACCTCCTCCTTCGTCAGGGGCGCCGACTTCGCATCCTTCTCCTGCGCATTCACTCGAACGCCGCAACTCACCTCTCGCTCGAGCCAAGCGGAAAGGAACAAGGGTGCGAGAAGTAGAGACTTGCCTTCACGACCTCGGCGGCGTGGGAGGAGAGAGGAGGACGTGGGCGGTGGTCGTCGGGGTGATAAGGAGCGGGCGGCGGCGCGCCGGCGGCGGGCGGCGGCGGGTGGCGGGCGGCGCAGCGGGCGGCGGGCGACGGAGCGGTGGCCGGCCGGCAGGCGGCGGGCGGCGGCCGAAGCGGGCAAGCGGCACGGCCGGGAGGGGCTGGGCGGCGGCAGACGGACGGCCGAGAAGGGCGGCGCGCGCAGCAGCGTCTGTGGCGGGCGGCCTTGGCGGCGGGCGCGGCGGCGACAGCAGGGGACGAGGGCAGCGGCGCGAGCGTAGGCGAAGCGCGGCGAAGCGCGCGTGCGGCGGGCGGGCGGGCGAAGCGGTCTTGCGCGGGCGGCGCGGGGAGAGGGCAGCGGCGACGCGTGCGCGCGTGGTCCGATGGGCTTTCTAGTCGGCTTAAATTCGTGGGGTTTGGTGGCCCACGATTTAAATCGTAAATTGTGGGTAAGTTACGGCCCACGAATTTAAATGCGTAAATTGTGGGTAAGTTACGGCCCACGAATTTAAATGAATAAATCGTGCGTATATTGTGGCCACAATTTAAATAAATAAATTCGTGGGTGTTATTGTATTACAATTTAATTAAAAACGTGGGTTTGATAGAAACCGACGAATTTAAATACATAAATTTGTGGGTTTTTTTAGCCCACGAATTTTAAAAAACCCACGAATTTTTCCCTGTTTCTTTTAGTGTACGCCATGGAGCTGTGGAGAGTTCTTGAGACACTTTGAGGCTTCTATCATCCGCTTTACCGAGGAGGCAGCTGGTCAGTTAATGGTGTACACCGAGGATTTATTTGTAAGCTGATTATCTACGCTCGAGAAAATGAGGAAGCTAGCAGGCCAATCAATATCTCCGCCAGAAGATTCTCGTACGAGGTTGCAATTTAGGAGGTTGCCCGACTCGCTCTTCGCCGTGTCTGCCACGACTACGCCGACGAGCTTCACGACTCAGTGTTTCGACTTCACCCTGATGTGCAAGCATGCCGATGCCGACGGATCGTGGAGGACGAGTGTGCTACCGCGGTACACCTTGCGGAGTTCGCCCTTGCCCAGGAGGAGCATATGAGAGAGACTACTCAAGAGCTGGAGGCGATTATGTCGAGGCACTCAGAGTGGCGAGCGGGAGTTTGAGGTGACCGTGCTTGACCATCGGGATGATCACTAAGCGGGAGAGGCCCTAGAGGCGGTCGAGGGCGAGTTGGGCGTGTAACCCGAGGAGCTCGGGGCCACCGAGGAGGAGTCGAGGAGGATCCCGAGGAGGCGAGTGGGAGCAGGGAGGATCGATCGTAGAGTTGTGTGGAGACTCGAGTCTTTGTCGCGTCTTTAAGTTAGTCTTTACCTCTTTAGTTGGCGTTAAGGTTTCGTGTTTAGTTTGCTTCTTTGTAATCTTTGAGTGTGCGTTATGTGTTGCAAAGCTTGTAGGCTTAAATAAGCGACCATACCAAGAATAAATAAAGAATTATTTCAGTTTGGGTATAACCTATCTCCCGCTTTAGAAATTCTTGCTTCTTATCTATTCTACATCTACCTTTCCTAACCCAAAAGGCAATCATCAGATGGTGAATACTCGAGGGAACAACGGTGCTTCAAGAAGTGGACTGCGCCAGAATGACAACCCCAATGACGGAGGCAGCCCTCAACCACCGCCATTGACATGCAAAATCTGGGGCGTTTCTTGCGCGCAGACTCAAGCGATCAGACTATGATGCACGGCAGATCGACAAATGACCAACGCAAAACAACCAATGTGAGACCACATTACGATGAGCAGGAACCTCCATGTGATTACTGTGCCATTCCCTGGATCAGTAGCTAGCACTCACATGTTTACAACAATTGGAATCACAACCATACCACAAATATTATTAAGCGGAAGCTATTACATAAAGAAAGCTCTTATAAATCAGAGATAAAGCAGCAAAAGAAGCAAAGTCTTGTAGTGTGCCCATCCAACACCCGCAGGCAACCGACAAGGCATAAATCCCTAGAAAGATTCGACGAAGAAAACCCGCAACTGCGTGAAAGGACCTTGAAGCTCGACAACAACCACCTAAAAACCACATATAAGCAAGGGTGAGTACATTCGTACTCATAAGACTTGAGCAAAGCCTATAATATATGCAGAGCCATTTCAAAGGAGACTACTACAGTTAATTTGCATAAAGCAGAATTGACATTGTAAAACAAGTTATTTGCAAACGGAATTTATAAAAACATAATTGACTGATATGAAATAAGTAAAGCATAAGTAATATATTCACAATTCATCGCGAATATCGAATAATCCAGAAATAGAATCCAACAATGTCGATCCTTTGACATAAAGCAAAAGCTGCTAAAAAGGTTCCAAACCAAAACCCAATTTTTGAAAATACAAAAGCATACTAACATTGGAATGACTTCACCAAGTGTCCTTGACCGTGGACACGGCTAATCGATTAGATTTACACTCTGCAGAGGTGTACAACTTTACCCACAAGGAATGATCAACCTTTTCGCCAGAACAATTAACACACTTCCTTTGGTGTGTCGGCAAGGAGATCATACAGAGCCGTTACATTATCTAGACGTGGCTTTGAACCAGCCCGGGACGTTTGACCCTCCCATGGAAACAGAAACACTCACCCAAGACGTGGTTCCTTTCACAACACACCCAACACCACGTTTCTGTCCACGGCAAGGCGTACAACGTTGCATTGGTAAGTAGACCCCCTACAGACAGACCGAACCGGAATGCCTGTGCAATCTCCCGCCTTCCTTAGATGCAAAGCCACACCTAAACAACTTAATAGGCTAATACCCGCCCATACAAGCCCTCGTGGTTGTACGAAATTCTTGGATCTATAGCGTCCCATTGCTCGGTCCTTAATCCGACACGGGCGATACTCCACCCTAACTACGTGCAAATCCCTTTGCACCTCCGGCTATTGCCAATAATCGCCCGCATCAAAACCATAGTTTTATTTTGGGTTTTTAATCAAAATACCCATAACCAACAGCTTTAATTCCAACATTTTCCATTTCTTAAGAAACAAGTTTTGATCTGATCATCATTCTCATTTGTTCTAAAAGCATGGCTAGCATGGATAGAAGTAATCGCATATACCCACAATGGCATTAAGTAATTGTCTAAGCTCAATCTATGGTTATCAAGGTACACATATCCATACTTATCAAGGAAGTTTCATGAGACAACAGGTATAACTACCAATACCACAAAATAGCCATTTACAGAAAGTAAACGTATGCATGAAACATTTTAATAAACAATGCAAATTAAATTCTGGGATCAAGATGGTCAAAGGAGGGTGCTTGCCTTGCTTATATATCATTTACGATGAAGACGCGATTGCAGCTGACGGAGGCAACGATGGAGGAAGGGACGTCGAATTCTACACGTCGATCGATCGGAAAAATAAAGCAAATAATAAACTTCAATAAGGGTGAAAAGAAGACAGACAGAAAATCAAATAAAGATTCATTGCAGAAAACATGAACACTTAGGGTTTGAATTATTTAAACAATTGCTTTATTATTAAACTTAATGACTTAACGACAAACAAAACAGGGTTTTCTTTTACAGATTATCTAATCTTGAATTACGAATTCAAGAGGCTAAAATTATGAATTCTAGTATTTAAAACTTCGAATTATAGATGCTAAAATTATTTGGGTTAGAAGAATTAAATTACTGGTTAAGGTTACGCTAATAGCATTTAACCTTAAGATTACGCAGCGAGGGTTTAATTAAGTTATGATGATAAGTTAGCTAAATAGATTTATTTATAGTTTTTAAGAAGGTTCTGTGATACAAATATATTAAGTACAAATTCCTTATTACAAGGTTAGCTTATTCGATTGCGGTAGATTCACTAAACATAGAACGAAGGGTTATTTGACTACTACAGTTTATATGCAAAACATGTTGATATCAGGTTATTTCTTCGGAACTTAATAGCATATACTTTTAGGGATATATCTAAACTGATTTCATACATTTTAGTGTTTAGACGAGACATTATTTTCTTAACTGGCAACGCTTACATGATGTTAAGGGTTGTGACAAACATACTTTTAGGGGTATTCACTAGCAAGATTAAACTGAAAAGTAAGTTGTAAAGAAATATTTTTCCGAATATGGTAGACCATATCCTAAATATCATTTCTAAATTGATTTCCATAATTTACGCATTTAGGCGAGGGTTCTACGGTGACGAAAAAGCTTGATAGTTCAATTTTTTACTCGATGAGAGTTCAGTTTTTGATACAAGTTTGCGACTATACCGCCTAGGATAATCTACTCATTTTTCAGGTATCAACAGGCCATGATACCAGAAGTGATTTAAAGTTGGTTTCGCGACAAATGGCTTTTATCCGCGATGCTTTTCCTGTAAACGATCATTAGGGTTTAACATTATATTATTTCATCTTTGCACAAACATAAGGTATTTTTGTATAAACAGTAAGAGTACTTATTTTTCAGGGCTATAGGATTTGGTTTCATCAAATTCAGAGTTTATTTGTGAAAGTTATAGCTATTTATGTCATGCAAGTATTTACACTTTGGCTATTAAACATTTATTGTTTTACCTATTAAACTTTAAATATTATTTTATATCTGGAATCTTTGTACTGCTAGGAATATAGCAAAACTGTTTTGGTGATCATTTGAATTCATTTGATCTCTATATTGACTATTTGATTCTATATGCATATGCATATACATTTTATACTTAAGTTATTTCACATTTTTTTCAAGATAGTTTAAATCAAATTCATATATTAATTATTTTGGTAAATTAAGGTATTCTACTGCCATGACAATATTTAGAATTCAATTTTTACTTATTCTATATTTCTTTTACTCAAACTATGTTTATTTGAATTTCTAAAGTATTGAACCCAATCTTTAATAGAAAGTAATTCAAACATAAATGAAATTTAAATATTTTTATATATTCGAACTCCTGTAAGTACAAGGATTTCACTAAAATTAATTTCATTCCACCCTAAGTTTGTTTACATCATTTTAATATGTAGCACTTCTTTTAGTCTTTTTTTAAATTTGAATTTCAAAATTATCCATTGAACATTTTCAAAATGTTATTGCATATTCTGAAACTACTTGATTTTAAATGAATATAGAAATTGATTTCACTCAATTCGGAGTTATAATGCAAAATCTACAAGCATTTGAATTGGCTCGGTTTTGTAAAATGAACTGAAAACTGGAAATACGTTTTCAGAACTGAGAAAGCGTATTTCACCGAGTGAATCAAGACGCGTTTTGACCGGTGATGAAGCAGGCCCACGGGCGCGAGATGAAGCGGGCGTGGCTAGAACACGCGGCGACGGCTCTCCGCGGGTCTCGGCGAATGGATGGCCTGAGCGGCTTGGTGGGTCACCGCGCACACGGAGGTGGGCTCGCTTACCGGCGGGGACGGCTGGAGATGCCTGCCACCGGCGGCATGCGGCGAATAAAACTGCGGCTCATCGGAGAAGACAACGAGTGAGTTAGGGACCAAATGGGTAGCATTTTGAGCATCAGTGTAGTTAGTGGGTTCCATTTTACCGGTTGGTCGGGCCGGAGTTTGGCCGAGGAGCTCTACCACCGTGCGCCGGAGTTGGAGAAGAAGGGCGCCCGGTGAGGAAGCTCTGCAGGTGAAAAGGAATGGGGTTCCGGCGTGATGAGTAATCTATGATGCCGAGTGAAGCTAGAGGAATAATCAATTTCAAGAATTGCTAACCAATTTGCCCGAATTGAAGTTTCTTCCCCTTTTCGGTTTTTCTGGCGAAATGGTGAAGAACACGGTTTTTGGCTTGATTGTTCGGTTCTGGGAGTGGATGAAGAGAAGGAGAACTTCAATGTGATGTAGCACTGGTATTTATAGCCGGAGAAAAGATCGTTCACAGGGTTTGAACTCGAGATGGAGTTGCGGCGGTTCTGTTTGCAGTTTGACGCAGTGGCGCGATCTCTCCGGTAGGGAAACGACATGAGCATGACAGGGCATGGTGCGGGAGACAGAGAGGACGGCAAGGCGTGGCTGCAGTTGCTGGTTCAAGTGACGAGGTCGGCGCTGCGGTGCACTAGATCGGCGAAGCCAGACGCGAAGCCGAGAAGAATCGGGAGCACTTGCGTTTGTCTCGGGTGAGAGGAGAAAAGAGAAGGGGGCAGCAAAATCAGAGGCTGACGGATGGGTCCCGGGACCACAGGACAGTGAGAGCTGGCTTTCTCCGTTGCTGCCAGCAAAACGTTACGGAAAAGCATTGGCCCCACATGTCAGTGAGTGAAATCGAGTCAAAGGATAAGCATGGCTCAGACAAGCTCCATGAGAGCTTTAAAATCACTATCAAATCACCGTGTAATTTCGTGAAACTTTTTGACCGACCTCTCCTGGTAGTTTCTAACCTTCAGTATAAATGTTGGACTAAAATATCTTACAATGAATTAGTTAAAATTCTGACACTGTACGTCTGTCAAAATTTCCATTTCAGGTTTTTATTTATTTAAAGGTTCAAACCGTATTATTTATTTTTTAAACTTTTATGAGGGATTATAAATAGGTCAAGGATCTATCTGTAAAATTTTAAAATCAAAATATTGGGTATTTAATTTATTAAAATTCTGACATGCTATTGTTGCAGATTTTCCAAGCTTCTGTTCTTGAATTTTTGGAAGGTCTAAATTACAAGATAAAATCCTGAAATTTTTACCAGAGATAAGTTTTACCTTGATGGTGGTTTTGTAATTTTTCCAGCTTCAGATAAACTTCTAATATTTTTCATAAATTCTGGCTTGCACTGTTTTTAGCCAAAAAGAGGTGTCATTCATTTTATTTACCCATTTTTCTGTACATAAAATTTTACATGTTGATTTTACTGACTTACCACCATGGTTAAGGTTCTATGGTAATTTTTCCAAATTTTTACTTTTACCATTTTAGCTTTTTACCATTATCCATTCCTTAATTGTATTTGATTGATTTTTCATTCAATACAAAATTTCAAAGAAATCCAAATAAATTCCAATCATGTCAGGAGAAAATCAGAAACAAAGATATTCAAATTCGAAATATGAATTTTTATATTATTCCATTTTTCGGGATGTTACAAATCTACCCCCCTTACAGAAATCTCGTCCCCGAGATTTGCAAGGACTAAATGGGTTAGGAAATTCTTTCTCGGATGTGGTCTTGTTGTTTCCTCGTTTTCTTGTTTCCAGTATAGTCGCTTTGTAAAACATCGTTCTTGCGATTCCAAGGTGATGTGACTAGAGTGGAGAAGATTTCTATTTGGGTTTCGCGTAAGCAGATGAGGAATATTACTATATATCCCTTTTGATTGCATAACTAGGATTAGTAATAATGATAATCTAATTTAGAGAGTGACCTGTGATACGTTTAGAATATTTGAGGTGAAAGAAATAATGCATTGTTACTTGATTCATTTGGGAAAAATTAAATGTTGTTTATCAAGAAACGATATTTGAATATAATGGTTGATCTGAATAGTCAACACTAGTTGATGAGATTAGTTGAGAATGGCTGTCATTCCAAGTTGTCTTTAGATTGAAAACAGGGTAGAAACAATTCAAGGATTGGGTTGAGGTAGGAGGATTACAAAGTGATCTTGATGATTAAATTAAACTTGATCATCTTGGTAGGTAGAGAGTTTGATTTTCTTTTAAATTTGGCAATTATGAAAGAATATAATGTACAAAGTCAAAAGGTTGATCGTAGGAATTGCATATATATAAAGGACGTTTTCGATATTACATTAAGTATCGGGTGTAATTACATAAGGAAGATCTTTACATAAGCCTGACATCGAGGCAGGGGTCGTTCTAGGTACTTGATGCTTCCTAGGTCTTGATATAACTTGGAAATCACTCATGTCATCCTTGACGAGATGAAGAACTTTTCTCGGGTAGATTTTGGTGAAGTGATGAGATTCTTCTCGATCGACGCAAACGGCGTTGTCCATCTTATTCGAAACAATAGAAGATTATTCACTGATGTTATAAAACAGATAAAGGATTGATCGAGCAATGGTTAAGGATGAAAGCGGAAGTTTAGCATTTGATATCTTCTTGACCATTTAAAAGGATTAAGATAAGATATATTTTGATGAGAGTTGATTAAATTTATAAGGCAATATTCCGCTTATCGAAATATTACTTTTAAGATTAGACACAACGATTTCAAATTAATCTTAGTTACGATGAAACTATGTTTATGTGAGGCGTGCACAGCATTGTGTCAGGTATACCATGATCGATATCTTGAGTTGGAGTAAATGAGGAGATAGGAGCTTGATGGTCTTGAGAACGAAGTTGATCTCTCTTTTTCCTTGGGCATTTGTTGGCATAATGTCCACGCTCACGACAGTAAAAGCATGTAACATTAGTTGCCTGGTTTTGAATACCAGATGGTTGCTCACTGGTGTTGTTGGAGGAATGAACAAATGATGGTTGAAATTCAGGATGGAATTGAGCAGAATTCCTCTTGGGGCAAGCGTCTTCATTCAAGCGCCTCTTCTTGAACTGATTCTTCGAGTAAACTGATTCAGATTTTGTTCCTCCTACTCTTGGAGTTATAATCTTAACTGATGTAACTTCTGGAATGACCATAGTTGCAGGAAATATCTGTTCTTCTTGCGGGCATCGCTTAGCAAGATGACCCTTCTTGTGACAGTTAAAGCACTCACGCTTCTCTTGTGGCGTCTTGATGGGTATGATTGGATTCTCAATACCATCTTCCTTTTTAATCTCAACTTGTGGACATTTCCTTGCCCAATGACCTTCTTCACCACACAAGAAACATGCTGATGGCGATGGCCATTTATTACTTCCTAGATGAAGGCGATCAAAATCTATGTGTTGTTTCTTTAACTCCTTAGGAAACATTTTCTGTGTTGCTAGTTTTTCCCTTCTGATTGCCAAATCTTGAGCAACTAAGGCCCGGAATTTCTCTCGCTGATGCTGAATTGTATTGGCAACTATCGGACCTAGGGGACATTGAGCTGGGCAATGGTCATGACCTTCACAAAGGTAACAAGTGATATTGCTCATGGGACATTTTCCAAGGGAATGATTTCCTTCACAGCTGGAGCAATTTATTGCATGCTCATCAGCAGTGTGTCCTATTTCTCCATAGCGAATGCAAGCACGATCTTCAGATTGGTTGGGTTGGCAACACTTCAAAGAACATCGTTTAGGTATCGAGTGAGATGTAGGAGTAGGTTGTTTCTTTAAACCATTTCCTTTTCTGACGAGAATTACACCAAGGTTGGGGTTGTTCATCTTGGATGTTGGGAATTTGGCTGGACTAAGGTAGGATTATCGTTAGGTGGCTGAAAGCTTAGCATGGCTTCACTTTCCAAGACTTTGCCGAGGGATCTTGTCACAGGTATCCTGCAACGATGATTGTTAGGACAATGTTATTTTGACAGAATTCTGTTGGGTTTCATGAAGTGAATGAGGAGCGCTAGCAATTTATACTAAGAATCTTGAGCAAAATAAGCTAACTTAAGGAGAGGTATACAGTATGTTAAAATATTTGAGATGACTGAAAGGATACATCTCAACTAGAGTTATTTGGGAAGAACCGAAGGTTGATTATAAAGGTTGAAAATTTTATAATTCATTACATTTAGTAGATGCATTAATGGATTGTGTCGGAGGTGTCTTCAAGATGTTGAAATTGATAGGACATGGTTAGATGAAAGTTATTCATTTTACAAAGTATCATTCTGTTTATTAAAATACTATTTTGAGAATAGTCTATATATGGACTTGGTAATTGCTGATTAATTTATAAGACAGTGTCTCATTCCTTAAAACATTGTTTCAAGGTTGGTCATTTGGTAGTTATTAGTTCATAAGGCGACTTTTCGTTCCTTAAAATATTCTTAATTAAATTTTCTTATTAAATAAGGGTTGGCACATCGTAAATTTCAACCTAATAGTTTAACATTTACGAGAGTAACCCAAAAGCAATACAAAAGTTTTCAGCAAAATT
This sequence comes from Otatea glauca, assembly GCA_036346275.1. Classification (NCBI taxonomy): domain Eukaryota; kingdom Viridiplantae; phylum Streptophyta; class Magnoliopsida; order Poales; family Poaceae; genus Otatea; species Otatea glauca. The sequence continues at coordinate 13,051,882 of CM070726.1, forward strand.
GCAATAACACAGTAAATTTATATTTGTTTTACTTAGTATGTGGGAGGGGCATCTAATATTTTTCTTCTACTATCCTGACCATATGTATTTCTTCATAAAAGATTTATTATGTAGTTTAAAATAATGTATAATTTGGGTAGTGCTATCTTTAAAATAGGCCATTTGACGATGAGTCTCTTTTAACTTTTGCACTACTTGCTAATGTCAGTACTCCCAAGCTTCCATGAAGTCGAAGGTTGTGACACTTTGTTACCTCCATCTTCTCGGAGTTGTTGATGTAGACGTCACGATGTTGTTGACTCACTATCGAAACTATTTTCAAAAAGATTTGTTGGTGGCTTTTGTTAAGCAAAAGATGGAGAGAACTCCTAAAAAGGATAACTAGAAGTGAAGAAAGAAAATTCTACGGAAAAGAAATGTGTATATAAAATATCCATTAAAAGGAAGAAGTCTACAGAAAAGGAAACTAAATCTCATAAATGGGAAAAGAGCATACCTACAACTAATGCTGCTTTTTTTTTATTCCTATTAGAAAATAGGATTTTCAATTTTCAATTTTTTTTTTGCTTGTATTCATGGTATGCAATCTAGGTATAGAAATGAGGTGGGTTTTGTGGCATGGTCAGGAGTTATTATTAGGAAAAATTAGGTTTTAACTAACCTAAAACAGCTTACGTAAATTAGTGGTTATTAGTATCTTGGCCTTGGTTTATTTATGAATGGTGTGGTCTCAAGTAAGCTAGAAGTAGTAATGGAGACTATATTACTAATCCTAACGATGCTTGATTTTGAGAAGAGCTAATGATCATAATGGCTTACACAGATGAAAAGTTCTACAAAAGAACGGGTATGCTTGGAAGAAACTTTATAGAAAACAAGAGATAAGCTATCTTATGATTTCCAATTTTATCCTATGGGTTAAGTTTTTGATATTCATACATAAGGACAACTTATTGTGAAACTTTAACCTAGAGGTTAAGTTTACATATAAATCAGTCTTAACAAACAAAATAAAAACCAATTTTCAAATAGCAAGTTATAAATACCACATTAAAAATACTTTATATAACTAGAGCAAAATGATATGCTATGCGTAAGGGTTTCTTATCTTAAGGTGAATCCTAACATATTCTAATCTTTCGCATCTTACTGTTAGGTGAAGTCGTCTCTTCATGCAGTAGGTTCTTCGAGCTTTGCTTCTACTTTCTCGAGATTAGTGAAGCGTTGTCGGCTCCCATAAGATTGTTGGCGTAGAACTTGTAGTCTTCATTCGTAAGCAAGATAGCGACATATCTCGGACATCTTCAGAAGCAAATTGCGAAGGTACACTATCTTTAAGGAAAGAGAAGAATTTGTTTACAAATCAAAATGAATGTAGTGGTAAGAATAAGAACTTAAGAATGAGGAGAGAACAGCAAAGCCTACATTTTGCAAATACAATAGATTTTGAGGATAAGATTTTGAATTTGCTTATTCCAATGCTAACGACCATTCTATCTAGGGTTTATCCTACAGTCAGTATAGCTCTGATACCAATGCTGTGAGACCCTGTTCTGATGAACAGGAACCTCCATGTGATTCTTGTGCCATTCCTGGATCGAGAGCTAGCACTCACATGTTTACAACAATTGGAATCACAACCATACCACAAATATTATTAAGCGGAAGCTATTACATAAAGAAAGCTCTTACAAATCAGAGATAAAGCAGCAAAAGAAGCAAAGTCTTGTAGTGTGCCCATCCAACACCCGAGCAACCGACAAGGCATAAATCCTAGAAAGATTCGACGAAGAAAACCCGCAACTGCGACGAAAGGACCTTGAAGCTCGACAACAACCACCTAAAAACCACATATAAGCAAGGGTGAGTACATTCGTACTCCGCAAGACTTGAGCAAAGCCTATAATATATGCAGGCCATTTCAAAGGAGGCTACTACAGTTAATTTGCATAAAGCAGAATTGACATTGTAAAACAAGTTATTTGCAAACGGAATTTATAAAAACATAATTGACTGATATAAAATAAGTAAAGCATAAGTAATATATTCACAATTCATCGCGAATATCGAATAATCCAGAAATAGAATCCAACAATGTCGATCCTTTGACATAAAGCAAAAGCTGCTAAAAAGGTTCCAAACCAAAACCCAATTTTTGAAAATACAAAAGCATACTAACATTGGAATGACTTCACCAAGTGTCCTTGACCGTGGACACGGCTAATCGATTAGATTTACACTCTGCAGAGGTATACAACTTTATCCACAAGGAATGATCAACCTTTTCGCCAGAACAATTAACACACTTCCTTTGGTGTGTCGGCAAGGAGATCATACAGAGCCGTTACATTATCTAGACGTGGCTTTGAACCAGCCCGGGACGTTTGACCCTCCCATGGAAACAGAAACACTCACCCAAGACGTGGTTCCTTTCACAACACACCCAACACCACGTTTCTGTCCACGGCAAGGCGTACACCGTTGCATTGGTAAGTAGACCCCCTACAGACAGACCGAACCGGAATGCCTGTGCAATCTCCCGCCTTCCTTAGATGCAAAGCCACACCTAAACAACTTAATAGGCTAATACCCGCCCATACAAGCCCTCGTGGTTGTACGAAATTCTTGGATCTATAGCGTCCCATTGCTCGGTCCTTAATCCGACACGGGCGATACTCCACCCTAACTACGTGCAAATCCCTTTGCACCTCCGGCTATTGCCAATAATCGCCCGCATCAAAACCATAGTTTTATTTTGGGTTTTTAATCAAAATACCCATAACCAACAGCTTTAATTCCAACATTTTCCATTTCTTAAGAAACAAGTTTTGATTTGATCATCATTCTCATTTGTTCTAAAAGCATGGCTAAGCATGGATAGAAGTAATCGCATATACCCACAATGACATTAAGTAATTGTCTAAGCTCAATCTATGGTTATCAAGGTACACATATCCATACTTATCAAGGAAGTTTCGTGAGACAACAGGTATAACTACCAATACCACAAAATAGCCATTTACAGAAAGTAAACGTATGCATGAAACATTTTAATAAACAATGCAAATTAAATTCTGGGATCAAGATGGTCAAAGGAGGGTGCTTGCCTTGCTTATATATCATTTACGATGAAGACGCGATTGCAGCAGTTGCTGGTTCGAGTGACGAGGTCGGCGCTGCGGTGCACTAGATCGCGGCTTTGACGCCGGCCGAGAAGAATCGGGAGCACTTGCGTTTGTCTCGGGTGAGAGGAGAAAAGAGAAGGGGGCAGCGAAATCAGAGGCTGACGGATGGGTCTCGGGACCACAGGACAGTGAGAGCTGGCTTTCTCCGTTGCTGCCAGCAAAACGTTACGGAAAAGCATTGGCCCCACATGTCAGTGAGTGAAATCGAGTCAAAGGATAAGCATGGCTCACACAAGCTCCATGAGGCATTAAAATCACTATCAAATCACCGTGTAATTTCGTGAAACTTTTTGACTGATCTCTCCTGGTAGTTTCTAACCTCCAGTAGATATTTTGGACTAAAATATCTTACAATGAATTAGTTAAAATTCTGACACTGTACGTCTGTCAAAATTTCCATTTCGGGTTTTTATTTATTTAATGGTTCAAACCGTGTTATTTATTTTTAAAACTTTTACGAGGGGTTATATATAGGTCAAGGATTTCTCTGTAAAATTTTCAAATCAAAATATTGGGTATTTAATTTATTAAAATTCTGACATGCTATTGTTGTAGATTTTCCAAGCTTCTGTTCTTGAATTTTTGGAAGGTCTAAATGACAAGATAAAATCCTGAAATTTTTACCAGAGATAAATTTTACCTTGATGGTGTTTTGGTAATTTTTCCAGCTTCATATAAACTTCTAATATTTTTCATAAATTCTGGCTTGCACTGTTTTTTTGTCAAAAAGAGGTGTCATTCATTTTATTTACCCATTTTTCTGTACATAAAATTTTACATGTTGATTTTACTGACTTACCAGCATGGTTAAGGTTCTATGGTAATTTTTCCAAATTTTTACTTTTAACATTTTAGCTTTTTACCATTATCCATTCCTTAATTGTATTTGATTGATTTTTCATTCAATACAAAATTTCAAAGAAATCCAAATAAATTCCAATCATGTAAGGAAAAAACCAGAAACAAAGATATTCAAATTCGAAATATGAATTTTTATATTATTCCATTTTTTGGGAAGTTACAACCAACAACAACCCTGCAGCTCAGAATAACAATGGTGGACCTCGACCTTACTCCAAGCTGTCAGATTTCATGAGGACCCGGCCACCAACTTTTTCAGGAAATGTGAATCCCTTGGAAGCCGATGACTGGCTTAGGACTATTGAGAAGAAGCTGCATATCTCGCAATGTGAGGGCAATGAGAAGGTGCTCTACGCCTCTCATCAATTGGAAGGAACCGCCGCAGAATAGTGGGAAAATTACTGTGCCACACATGGAGCCCCGCAGGAGATTACTTGGGAGGAGTTTACTACTGCTTTTCGCTAATACCATGTTCCAGAAGGAATGATGGATCTCAAGAAGGAAGAATTCAGGGCTCTGAAATAGGGAGGCCAGCCAGTGGCCGAGTATCTGAATAAGTTTACCCAGTTAGCTCGCTATGCCCTCAAGGCGTAGCGACAGATAAAGCTAAGCGATCTCGTTTCATGAAGAGGTGAATTCAGGATCGCAGTAGGGTGATCACCCACAATTTTCTGGATTTTGGGAGCTAGTTAATAAGGCTTTGATTCTAGAGGATAAGCGCAAGGAGTTGGGTGAAAACCGTAAGCGCTTGATGACTAATCGGGGTGGGCGTCAAACCACCTCGCTGAGAATGTTACCACAACAATTTGCTAGATTCCAACCACGGTAGTGAATAAGGCATCAACCCTGCACCTCGCCACCTAATCGAACTTTCGGACACCGGCCAGGCGATGTGCACCGGAGAGTCGTGATCGAAGTGAAAAGATGCTATACATGCAATGAGCCAGGGCACTTCTCTAATAGGTGTCCACAGAAGGGAGCATCACGCCGGTTCGTTTCAACTTGGGAACAACACCTGCCAAGGCACCGGCTTCAGGAGGAAATCGGGCGCCAGGTCAAGCTGGAGCAACCCCTCAATCAACAGTGCGTGGGCCACATCACCGCGGATGGAGCTCAAGAGGCTACAAACGTCGTACTGGGTAAGTTTCTGGTTAACTCAGTACCCGCTATAGTTTTGTTTGATTCTGGAGCTTCGCATTCGTTTGTTTCTCAAAGTTTTGCAACCAAGAATGGATTTAAAGTGGTGAATCTTAAGTGTGTGCTCTTAGTCCAAGCCCCAGGATCTGAGCTTAGATCTAGCCTTGGGTGTTTGGGAGCTAAGTTGCTTATGGACGGGATAAATTTCTAGCGAATCTTAACTTAATAGATCGCAATCCTAGATGTTATCCTTGGAATGGATTGGTGTCTAAGCATAAGGCCGTTTTGGATTGTGGCGAAGGATGGTAACATTGGAAGGCCCTAATGGCAAGAAGGTAGAATTTCAAGCGATGCGATTCGTGATGGGCGATTAGTGGTCAACGACATGCAAGCCATCGGCATGGAAGATGTGTCGATGAGTCGAGAGAATACCGGATGTGTTTAGAAAGATTTACGGGATCGCCACGGACGCGATATTGAGTTTGTTATCGAGTTGGCACGGGGGCGACATCGATATCAAAGAGACCTTATCGGATGCCTACGGATGAGTTAGTGGAAATGAAAAAGCGATTGAGGCGCAAGAGAAAGGTTTCATTAGACCTAGTTCATCGCCATGGGGAGCACCAGTTTTGTTTGTCCGTAAGAAGGATGGAAGCCTTAGAATGTGCATCGATTATCGTGCACTTAATGAAGTAACGATCAAAAATAAGTATCCGTTGCCCAGGATCGATGATTTATTTGATCAGTTAAGAGGAGCTGGAGTTTTCTCCAAGATAGATCTTCATTCAGGATACCATCAGTTGAAGATCCGAGCGGAGGATGTGCCTAAGACTGCGTTTTCTACGCGATATGGACATTATGAGTTCACTGTCATGTCATTTGGATTGACAAATGCCCCTGCATATTTCATGAACATGATGAATAAAGTTTTTATGGAATATTTGGATAAGTTTGTTGTGGTCTTTATAGACGATATCTTGGTTTACTCGAAGACAGAGGAAGAGCATGCAGAACATCTGAGGACGGTTTTAGAGAGGCTGCGAGAGCATCAGCTGTACGCTAAGTTCAGCAAGTGTGAATTTTGGAAGGAGAAAGTTGAATTTCTTGGTCATGTAATGACTACTAAAGGAGTTGCGATTGATCCCAAAGAAAGTGGGCCTTGATGTTGCATTGGGAGCAACCGAAGTCTGTTACTCAGATTCGTAGTTTTCTGGGAATGGCGGGATACTGCCGTCGGTTCATAGAAGGGTTCTCGACGATTGCTAAACCCTTGACGTAGTTGTTGAAGAAAGAGAAGAAATTTGCATGGATGCCAGAGTGCAAGGAAAGTTTTATGGAATTGAAGAAGCGTTTGACGACAGCCCGTGTATTAGTGTTGCCAGATGTGTAGAAAGGATTTGATATTTATTGTGATGCTTCAAAGCAAGGTTTGGGGGGCGTGTTAATGCAGAATGGTAAAGTGGTGGCCTATGCGTCAAGGCAGTTGAGACCGCATGAAGTGAATTACCCAACGCATGATTTGGAGTAAGCTGTCGTAGTGCATTCTTTGAAGATATGGCGTCATTATCTCATAGGAAATAGATGTGAGATATATACGGACCATAAGAGCCTGAAATACATATTCACTCAAGCAGATCTTAATATGAGAGAGCGAAGATGGCTGGAGCTAATTAAGGATTACAATGTGGGAATTCATTATCACCCCGGAAAAGCTAATGTAGTAGCAGATGCTCTGAGTCGAAAGATCCATAGCGCAAATACGTTGTCAATGGAGGATCAACTAGAGCTATGTAAGGAATTTCAGAGATTAAAGTTGGAAGTCGTCCCACAAGGAATTGTGGCTGCTTTGAAGTAAAGCCAACAACGGAGGATCAGATTAGAGAAGGCGGAAAGATGATGATAAAATTCCTAAGATCAAGGCTAAAAGGAGGAAGGCCTAGCCGTGGATTTCACTCTAGGCGAACAAGGAACCATGTTCTTCAAAGGCGAATTTGTGTACGGATAAAAGGAGTGAAGCAACCGATTACGGAGGAAGCTCACGATTCTAAGTACTCGATTCATCAGGGAGTGCTAAAATGTATCAAGATTTGAAAGAGAGATTTTGGTGGCCTAATATGAGCGTGAAGTAGTGAGCATGTTGCTTTATGTGGCGTATGTCGAGAGTAAAAGCCATGTATCGAGACCCATTGGTTTGTTGCGGTAGTTGAAAATTCCGAATGGAAGTGGGAGGAAATCGGAATGGACTTTATCACGGTTTACCCAAAACTCGGAGAGGTTTCTGACTCCATTTGGGTTATTGTGGATCGTTTGACCAAGGTCGCTCATTTTATCCGGTAAAGACCACTTACTCGGAGATCGTTTAGCGAGTGTATATGTCAAGCATTGTATGTTTGCATGGAGTGCCCAAGAAGATTGTGTCAGACGAGAGGAACCCAATTCACCTCAAGATTTTGGAACAAGTTGCATGAAGCAATGGGAACTCGTCGAATTTGATCTGTATCACCCGCAGACATGATGACCGAGAGAGTAAATCAGATTTTAGAGGATATGTTGAGAGCTTGTGCTTTAGCTTATGCTACATCTTGGGATAAGTGGTTGCCATATCGAATTGATTACAATAATAGTTACCAAGCTAGCTGCAGATGTCACCGTTTGAGGCGTTGTATGGACGTGCTTGTCATACTCCGTTAAATTGGAATGAAACAGGAGAGCGTTTGGTGTTTGGGCCAGATATCTTCGAAGAGGCAGAAGGTCAAGTTGCAATGATCAGAGAAAGGTTGAAGATAGCACAGTCAAGACAGAAAAGCTACGCAGATAACCGTCATCGAGATTTGAGTTTCGAGCCAGAAGATTTTGTGTATCTCAGGGTTACCCCTCTTAAGGGTGTTAAAAGGTTTCACGTTAAAGGGAAGCTTGCACCAAGATATGTTGGTCCGTTTAAAATTTTAAGCCGTCAAGGAGAGGTGGCCTATCAGTTGGAATTTCCTCAGTCTTTGGCAGGAGTGCATGACGTGTTTCATGTGTCACAGCTTAAGAAGTGTCTCAAAGTGCGGTGAACAAACCCGTTGGGCCTTATAGAGTGCAAGAAGATTTGACTTACAAGGAGCGGCGGTTAAATTTTGGATGTTATGGAGCATAAGACCGAAGCAAGTCTACTCGCTTTGCGAGTTCATGGAGCAATCATCTTTGAAAGTGAAGCAACTTTGGGCGTGAAGAAGATTTGAAGCGAGTTTCCAAACCTATTCTCTAGTTAGCCACGAATCTCGGGTCGAGATTACATTAAGAGGAAGGTTTGTAACATCCCAAAATTTTCCTAAATATTATTTTATTGCTTAAATGTGCATTTATGATTTTCTGGAATTTATTTGGATTTTTCTGGATTTATTTGAATTAATGTTAAATTAAGAATATTAACCTTTTATTCAAATCTATTTAAATCTGTGCAAACACAAAATAAAGTTTTACCAAAAATATTTTATTTGAGTCCAGAATGTCTCAAAGTATTTTTGAGATTTTTCTGGGATTTTTCCTGATAATTTAATTGCCTAAAATAAACCAAAGTATTTTCTGTAATTATTTTAATTCAAAAATCGTTAAAAAAACCCCTGTGAACAGTACTGGGCTTGGACCATGTACTGTGCGTAAGCGGCCCAGGGTGGCGCGGCCCGTTGGCCCAGGACTCCAGAAAGTCGCGTCGGTCGTTGGATCGCGATCGTAGGGCTTACGTCGGGCCACGTCGCCAAGTGCGTCTAAGCCGTAGGATCGGGATCGTGTGGTCAGCGTGGGTCGTGTCTCATCGTAACCCTAGCTAATCGTAGCCGTTGATCCAATGACGGCCTGGATTAGATCTCGTCGGGGGAAATCCGGTGCGTCCGTTGCGCCACGTGGACGGCCGCCGTGCGTCATCTCCGAGCGGGACTCTGGCGCCGCCGCCGTATCCGAAGGACTCGCCGCCGCGTCGGTTAGGATCGATCGCCGTCTGTGCGCCGTCGAGAGCTATTTAAGGGGTCCGCAGCCTTCGAGAATCCTCATCGTGCGCCACGACTTTTGGTAAGAGAGGTTTCGCGAGAATCGTCGTAAGCGCCCGGAGCTCGTCGGAGTTGAAGTATTGCGATCGCGAGGTTTTTGCTAAAGAACGTCGCGGTTTGTCGGTTTCGGCGTTTTGGGTCCCAGATCCGAGCTCGCCGAGGTGTTCCACGTCGGCTACTCCTCTTCTTCGCGTCGGAACTGCGCCGGAACGCTGTCGCCCGGGTTTCTTCCTCGTCTCCGGTGGGTCTTCTCGCCGCCGCTTCGCCATTAGCTTCGGGTGAGTTCGTGGCCGTCGGATCTGAGTGGACGGAGGAGATTGAGCCGCGTCGCGTGCGTTTGGCGCCGTTCGATCAGATCAGGCCTTGGATGCGCGCCGCGTGTTGCGCATCGGCGGGGCGGCACTGCGACCAATCAGATCGAGACGCGTGTCGGTTCGTGTTGCAAGGCACCGTGGACCGCGTCTGCGGTGGACCAGAGGAGGTCCCATGGACCGGGTCTATGCACCGAGACGCGTGGCAACATCTGATTGGTTCGGGTCAGGGATGACGCCAGCATGACATCACGCTTGCGCAATAAATCGGTTTTTCAGTTTAAAAATAATTCATTAATTCCGAATTTCTATTTTTTTATAATTTCAGTATTTATTCAAACTTCCAAAGGTTATAACTTTTGCATCTTAACTCGGATTTGAGTGATTCAAATTTCTAAAAAATTTTAAAATTGAGATATATTTAATGGTGAATTTTAATTGATTTTTTGAGTTCATTTGCTCTCTGTTTTGGTATTTATTTTCTTTTCTCTTTCGTTACACGTAGACGTTGAATTGTGCGACGCTTCGGAGGAAGATTCAACAACTCAAGAACAAGCTCCAGATCAAGATCAGGACCTATTCCAAAGCAAGTTGTGCTTTGATCATGTTGAACCCATGTTTATAAAATTGCTATTTTTGTTTTACACTATTGCATATTATTTCAAGTATACAATTGTTTCAAATTAAATTGGGACTTAGCTAATATACCATATGATCTATACCTTACCTTGTCATTGTATGCCATAATCTATTGTCACCCAAGATTGGTTCATTATAGTTGGTTAGTAATGATAATCAACATGGGATGGTTAGTCCGTATTAGTTGCTTAGCCATGCTACGTCATCACATGTGTTGGAATCATTGATAATTAATCTTGATTAATGGAATATAGAACAATGTTATGAACTTGTGTGTCATGTGGGATCACATGATGAGATTGAGTTCTTGTGGCGAGTCATGTCACGCAACGATGTTGAATTGTTGATGGCACGTGGTGCTTGGTAATCAACTTGGGTGATAATCACTTAGATTGGGGCAAGTGACATGGGGCGAGTATGCCAAGGTGGGCCTGACGGGCAGAGGGTATGTGGATGTCTTGCCTTGATCACTCTAAGGACTTAACCTTGCAAGCCTTTGACTGAGTCAATCATGCGACCACATGCGGTATGGGCCACCTAGTGAGTAATTTGCAATGTCTAACTTTGGTACTATCGTGGTCGGTGTGAGTTCTGAGTTATGGTGTAATTCACATGGCGCAAGAGGGGCCACGGATGTAGTAACCAATCCCACGATGTTGAAACCTTAGCGGGTAGTACCGGGTTAAGCCAGTATGCCGTAAAGGCTTTGTTATAGTCACTCGCCTTGGTGGTGTTTGGTTGTATCACGTGGGTAAAGTGCATAACCTCTGCAGTGTGAAACTATTCGGATAGCCGTGCTCGAGGTATTGAGCAATGCTCGGGAATTCTGATTAAGGGTTAGCTTAATTAAAATGGACAACTTGGTTGGGATGGCGAGAATGCCATATGGAAGATGGAATTTGACTTAGGATTGGAAACTTGGTTTACTTGAAATCTGAATCTATTTATTATTGTTATTTGTTTCTGATCTTTATAATCTATTATTGTATTTGTTCATAAATCTTGCTTATTGCAAAATAGCCATAATAGCCTATTCGTTGGAATAAGCCTTGCATATAGTTACATAGAATTGCATTACATGCACAACTTGTTGAGTGCTTTAAGTACTCACCCTTGCCAACAACAATAATCAACGATCGAAGAATCTACACCTGTGTTGGAGGAGGAGTTCCAAGAGGACGCGAGTCATTAGGGTCCGAGCCTTGTCGGTTGCCTGTGGTGAACTGATGAGCTATCTACGTTTTCTACTTTCCGCTGCTTAATTAATAGCTTATATTTCCAGTCTTGCCCTGCGTGGCTTAATAATGTAAGTCGGTCATAAGATCATACATTTAGCTATATCAATAAATGAACTACTATTTCTTTTATCGTTGAGTATGACATGATATGTACCGATGTTGAGCTGTGTGCACTAGCGTTGATCCTGGGACTAGTGCGGTAAACACAGTGGGTTCGAATCAGTGGATTCGGGTCCTTACACTTCTCCAAGAACAAGAAGCTCTTCCACCGCGTCCTCGCCGCGCTTGACGACATCAACCTCTCCGACACGGAGACATTGAGCGACGAGGGCGAGGATGATCCGCAAGAGAAGAAGGGCGGCGGCGACTTCTCGGCATGTGCTTCATGGCGACACCAACGATATCGGCGACTCAGGCTCTCTCTGACTCGGATGAGGTACCCTCCTATGACCAGCTCAGCGAAGCTTTACGCAAATTAGGAAAATTTCATGCTAGAGCTAGAGCTAGGTATGCGGAGGTTGAGAAGGAAGTAGGTACCTTGACTCGGAGTTAGCTTCACTTAGATCTTCTCCCTCCCGAGTCACTGATGATTGCTCTTTGTGTGATGCTATTCTTGTGGAGTTGGAGAACCTAAGGACCATACATGATAGTGTGCTTGCTGAACTTGATGGTCTTAGGCTGAAGAATGCTAGCACTAGTTCTGTTGATGCAATTCCTGTTGAGGCTAGTTTTCTATAACATCCCAAAATTTGGCTTAATTAAGTTTTTATTACTTAAATGTGCACTTATGATTTTCTGGAATTTATTTGAATTTTTTTCGATTTATTTGAATTAATTTTAAATTAAGTTTATTACCCTTATATTCAAATCTAGTTAAATCTGTGTAAAGTTAAAATAAAGTTTTGACAAAAATATTTTATTTGAGTCCAGAATGTTTCAAAGTATTTTTGAGAATTTTCTGGGATTTTTCCTGATTATTTATTTGCCTAAAATCAATTAAGTGAATTTCTAGAATTATTTTAAAGGTTTAATCGGTGAAAAATCTCTGGGAACAGTGTTGGACCGAGCCCAACACTGTGCGTGTGTAGTCTGTGGTCGTGCGGCCCAGTTGGCCCATGAGTTGAGGTGCGCAGCCACAGCCCTTGATCTTGCATCGGGCGGTCAGAAGCATTCGCGCGTAAAACCAAACCCTAACTCCAGTTAACTGTGGGATGGGAATCGGATGGTCAGGATTAAGCCGTACCGGTTCAGGAAAGGGAAGATCGGGTTCGTTAGTTAGTTCGGGCGGATCTGATCCAGCCACGTCACCGCGAATCGCAGCCGTTCGTCTGTCATCAAAGGGTCCTCGTTTGTCGTCTCCGTTTGGATTCTTCCGCCGCGCCGTGTCTCGGTGGACTCGAGTCCGTGTCGCCGCGCCGCACGCCCCTCGTCGCCTATTTAAGGAGCCGACGGGTGCGTTGAGATCCTTGTCCGCGCGCATCGAACCCCAAGACTTCGTCGTCGAGCTTGCGAAGCACCTCGTGGGCGTCGTCGTCTTCCTCGCCGTGATTTCGTCTCGGCGGCGCTATTAGCGGCGGGAGAAGCTTGGACCGTTGGATCATCGATCGGCGTTTGATTCACCGCGTGTTCTCGGTGAGCCGTAAAACCTTCGTTAATCGCTGTCCGTTGGATCTAAAACCCGCGCTTGTGATCTTGCCGCGTGTGCATCGGTCGGCAACCGTCCGATGGGATCTAAGTGCGCCAGATCACGCCGCCGCCCACAACCAATCGGGAGCCGACGTGTGGCGGGCGCAGAGGCCGAGGCACCAAGGACCGCGTCTGCGGTGAACCAACCCGATGCCGTGGACCGGGTCTATGCACCGGAGCCACGTGGTACGCCCTGTTTGGCTGGCGCCAGGGCTGACGCTAGCATGACGTCATGATGACGCAATAATCTGTTTTCGAATTAAAAATAAATCTGTTAATTCCGAATTTCTAATTTCTGTATTTTCAGTATTTATTTCAAACTTCAAAAGGCTATATCTTTTGCATCGTAACTCGGATTTGAGTGATTCCAATTTCTAAAAATTTGTAAAATTGAGATCAATTTAATGGTGAATTTTATTTGATTTTTGGAGTTCAATTTCTCTCTGTTTTGGCATTTATTTGCTTTTCTTCTTGATGCAGCGTAGGCGTTGAATTGTGCGACGCTTGGAGGAAGATCCAGAAACTCAAGAGCAAGTTCCAGAACCAGATCAGGACCTATTCCAAGGCAAGTTGTGCTTTGATCATGTTGAACACATGTTTATAAAATTGCTATGTTTGTTTTACCCTATTGCATATATTTCAAATATACAATTGTTTTAAATTAGATTGGGCTTAGCTAATGTACCAGATTGATCTACACTCTACCTTGTCATTGTATGCCATGATACATTGTCACCCTAGATTGGTTAAATATAGTTGGTTAATAATTATAATCAACATTGGAGGATTAGTCCGTATTAGTTGCTTAGTCATGCCACGTCATCACATGTGTCAGAATCATTGATAATTAATCTTGATTAATGGAATATGGAACAATGTTATGAACTTGTGTGTCATGTGGGATCACACGATAAGATTGAGTTGTTGTGACGAGTCATGTCACGCAACGATGCTGAATTGTTGATGGCACGTGGTGCTTGGTAATCAACTGGGTGATAATAATTTGGATTGGGGCAAGTGACAAGGGGCGAGGATGCCAAGGTGGGCCCGATGGGCAGAGGGTATGTGGATGTCTTGCCTTGATCACACTGAGGACTTAACCTTGCAAGCCTTTGACCTGAGTCAATCATGCAACCACATGTCTAGTATGGGCCAGCCTAGCTGAGTAATTTGCAATGTCTTAATTTTGGTACTATCGTGGTCGGTGTGAGTTCCCGAGTTATGGAGTAATTCACATGGCGCAAGGGGGCCCCGGTTATGGTTTCGGACCCACGGTGTTGAAACCTTAGCGGGTAGTATCGGGTTAAGCCAGAGCATTGTAAAGGCTTTGTTATATTCACTCGCCTTGGTGGTGTTTGGTTGTATCACGTGGGTAAAGTGCAAAACCTCTGCAGAGTGTGAAACTATTCGGATAGCCGTGCTCGCGGTATTGAGCAATGCTCGGGAATTACAGTTAAGGGTTAGCTTAATTAATTGGACAACTTGGTTGGGATGGCGGAAGGCCATATGGAAGATGGAATTTGACTTTGGATTGGAAACTTGGTTTACTTGAGAAATACTGAATTTATTTACTATTGATATTTGTTTTCCAGTCTTTACAATCTATTTACTGTATGTTCATAAATGCTGCTTATTGCAAAATAGCCATGATAGCCTATCCATTGGAATAAGCCTTGCATATAGATACATAGAATTGCATTCTGTGCACAACTTGTTGAGTGCTTAAGTACTCACCCTTGCCAAACAACAATAATCAACAGTTGAAGAATCTACACCTGTGTTGGAAGAGGAAGTCCAGGAAGACACGAGTCATTAGGGTCCGAGCCTTGTCGGTTGCCTGTGGTGAACTGATGAGCTATCTACGTTTTCTATTTTTCGCTGCTTAGTTATTAGTTTATATTTCCTGTCTTGCCCTGCGTGGCTTGATAATGTAAGTTGGTCATAAGATCATACATTTAGCTATATCAATAAATGAACTATTATTCTATTATCGTTGAGTATGATGTGATATGTACCAATGTTAAGTTT
This sequence comes from Otatea glauca, assembly GCA_036346275.1. Lineage (NCBI taxonomy): Eukaryota > Viridiplantae > Streptophyta > Magnoliopsida > Poales > Poaceae > Otatea > Otatea glauca. The sequence continues at coordinate 13,066,995 of CM070726.1, forward strand.
GTGTGCACTAGCGTTGATCCCAGGACTAGTGCGGTAAACACATTGGGTTGAATCGGTGGATTCGGGTCCTTCTGAGGTGGTATCGAGCATCTTGTTGTAGGTCTTGGCCTAGATAGCATGGAGGTGTCTTGGGTGTGTCCAAAATTATTTTCTAAAGAAAAATCTGAACTTGACTAATAAAACACTCTCGACTCATCTCATTCTCTACTTCTCGCCTTTGCTGAATTTACCCGTTTTACTTGTCGTTTCGGGTGGAGAACTTATTCAAAGTTCTTGTGGAGCAGATGCCGATCGTTCCGACCTTCGAGGAGTCAGCTGGCGGCTACGCCATGGAGCTGTGGAGAGTTCTTTAGACGCTTGGAGGCTTCTATCGTCCGCTTTACCGAGGAGGCAGCTGGTCAGTGAATGGTGTACACCGAGGATTTATTTGCAAGCTGATTATCTACGCTCAGGAGAACGAGGAAGCTAGCAGACCAATCAACATCTCCGCCAGAAGATTCTCGTACGAGGTTGCAATTCAGGACGTCGCTCGACTTGCTCTTCGCCGTGTCTGTCGCGACTACGCCGACGAGCTTCACGACTCAGTGTTCCGACTTCACCCAGACGTTCAAGCGTGCCGAAGCCGACGGATCGTGGAGGACGAGTGTGCCACTGCAACGCACCTTGTGGAGTTCGCCCTTGCCCGGGAGGATCATATGAGAGATACTACTCAGGAGCTGGAGACTGTGTACGAGGCACTCAGAGTGGCAGAGCAGGAGCTTGAGGTGACCCGTGCTTCAGCCATCGGGATGATCACTGAGCTGGGAGAGGCCCTAAAGGCGGTCGAGGACGAGCTGGAGCGTGTGACTCGAGGAGCTCAGGAGCTAGCCGAGGAGGAGTCCGAGGAGGATCCAGAAGAGCGAGAGTGGGAGCCAGAGGAGAGTGCAGATCCTGTTGTTGCAGAGGATCCAGCAGGAGGTCATCAGGATAGGTTCGCTCCTATGCCCGCTCATCCGCCGGTGTATGCGCCGGATCAGCCTTAGCCAGGGTGGCTGGATGAGTGAGTGTCAGCCTTGGAGCTGTGTTGAGACTCGAGTGTGAGTCGCGTCTTTAAGTTAGTCTTTACCTCTTTAATTGACGTTAAGGTTTCGTGTTTAGTTTGCTTCTTTGTGTGCTGAGTGTGCAGTATGTGTTGCAAAGCTTGTAGGCTTAAATAAGCAGCCATACCAAGAATAAATAAAGAATTATTTCAGTTTGGGTATAACCTATCTCCCCGCTTTAGAAATTCCTACTTCTTATCTATGCTACATCTACCTTTCCCAACCCAAGAGGCAATCATCAGATGGTGAATACTCGAGGAAACAACGGTGCTTGAAGTGGATCTGCGCGAGCGACAACCCCAACGACGAGGCAGCCCTCAACCACCGCCAGTAGACATGCAGAATCTGGGAGCGTTTCTCGCTACACAAACTCAACTAATGCAGACCATGATGCAGCAAATGCAGCAGATAACTAACGCAGCAGCAACCAACAACAACCCAGCAGCCCAGAACAACAATGGTGGACCTCGATCTCATTCCAAGTGCCGATTTTATGAGGACTCGACCACCAACGTTTTGAAATGTGAACCCTTTGGAAGCCGATGGCCGGCTTAGGACTATTGAAAAGAAGCGCACATCACGCAATGTGAAGGAAATGAGAAGGTGCTCTCGCCTCTCATCAACTGGAAGGAACCGCCGCGAGAATGGTGGGAGAATTATCGTGCGCTCATGGAGCCCCACAAGAGATCACTTGGGAGGAGTTTACTCTCGCTTCCGCCATATCATGTCCCAGAGGGAATGATGGACCTTAAGAAGGAAGAGTTCAGGGCTCTGAAACAAGGAGGCCAACCAGTGGCCGAATACCTGAATAAATTTACTAAGTTAGCTCGCTATGCCCCTGAAGACGTAGCGACGGACAAGGCTAGGCAGTCTCGTTTTATGAAGGGACTAAATTCAGGACTGCAGGTGGGACTGATTACCCACAATTTTCCAGACTTTCAGGAGTTAGTCAATAAGGCTTTGATCCTAGAGGATAAGCGCAAAGAGCTGGGTGAGAACCGTAAACGCTTGATGACTAATCAGGGTGGACATCCAAACCATCTACGTTTGAGGATGTCACCACAGCAATTTGCTAGATTCTAACCACGAGCCGTGAACAAGACATCAACCCCTCGCCTCGCCTCGCTAATCGAACTTTCGACACGGCCGCAGGCAACAATGCACCAGGAGGGAATCAACAGTCTGCAGTGAAAAGATGCTATACATGCAATGAGCCAGGGCACTTTTCTAATAGGTGTCCACAGAAGGGAGGCATTACGCCAGTTCGTTTCAACTTGGGAACAACACCTGCCTAGGCACCAGCTTCAGGAGGAAATCGTGCGCCAGGTCAAGCTGGAGCAACCCCGCAATCAACAGTGCGTGGAAGGATCAACCACATCACTGCAGATGGAGCTCAGGAAGCTACAGACGTCGTACTAGGTAAGTTCCTGGTCAACTCAGTACCTGCTACAGTTTTGTTTGATTCTGGAGCTTCGCATTCGTTCGTTTCTCAAAGTTTTGCAACCAAGAATGGATTTAAAGTGGTGAATCTTAAGTGTGTGCTCTTAGTCCATGCCCCAGGATCTGAGCTTAGATCTAGCCTTGGGTGTTTGGGAGCTAAATTGCTTATGGATGGGATAGAATTTCTAGCGAATCTTATCTTGATAGATGCGCAATCCCTAGACGTCATCCTTGGAATGGATTGGTGTCTAAGCATAAAGTCGTTTTGGATTGTGGCCGAAGGATCGTAATTTTGGAAGGCCCTAGTGGCAAGAAAGTAGAATTTCAAGCAACCGCAGTTCGTGATGGGCAGTTAGTGGTCAACAGCGTGAAAGCCATCAGCATGGAAGATGTGCTAGTAGTCAGAGAATACCCGGACGTGTTTCCAGAAGATTTACCCGGACTGCCGCCAGATCGCGATATCGAGTTTATCATTGAATTAGCACCAGGGACAACACCGATATCAAAGAGACCATATCGGATGCCTACCGACGAGTTAGTGGAAATGAAGAAGCAGATTGAGGAACTGCAAGAAAAAGGTTTCATTAGACCTAGTTCATCGCCGTGGGGGGCCCCGGTTTTGTTTGTTCGTAAAAAGGACGGAAGTCTTAGAATGTACATCGATTATCGTGCACTGAATGAAGTAACGATCAAGAATAAGTATCCATTGCCCAGGATCGATGACTTATTTGATCAGTTAAGAGGAGCTGGAGTTTTCTCCAAGATAGACCTTCGTTCAGGATACCATCAGTTGAAGATCCGAGCGGAGGATGTGCCTAAGACTGCGTTTTCTACGCGATATGGACATTATGAGTTCACAGTCATGTCATTTGGATTGTGAATGCCCTGCATATTTCATGAACATGATGAATAAGGTTTTCATGGAATATTTGGATAAGTTTGTTGTAGTCTTTATAGGCGATATCTTGGTTTACTCGAAGACGGAGGAAGAGCATGCGAACATCATCGAGGATGGTTCTAGAGAGGCTACGAGCATCATTTGTATGCTAAGTTTAGCAAGTGTGAATTCTGGAAGGAGAAAGTTGAATTCGTGGGTCATGTAATGACTACTAAAGGAGTTGCAGTTGACCCCAGCAAAGTGGACGCAGTGTTGCATTGGGAGCAACCGAAGTGTGTTACTCAGATCCGTAGTTTTTTGGGAATGGCGGGATACTACCGTCGGTTCATAGAAGGATTCTCGACAATTGCTAAACCCCTGACGCAGTTGTTGAAGAAGGAAAAGAAGTTTGCATGGACGCCAGAGTGCGAGAAAAGCTTTATGGAATTAAAGAAGCGTTTAACGACAGCCCCCGTATTAGTGTTGCCAGATGTGCAGAATGGATTTGATATTTATCGCGATGCTTCAAAGTAAGGCCTGGGGTGTGTGTTAATGCAAGAAGGCAAAGTCGTTGCTTATGCGTCGAGACAGTTAAGACCGCATGAAGTGAATTACCCAACGCATGATTTGGAGTTAGCTGCCGTAGTGCATGCCTTGAAGATATGGCGTCATTATCTCATAAGAAATAGATGTGAGATATATACAGACCATAAGAGCCTGAAATACATATTCACTCAAGCAGATCTGAATATGAGACAGCGAAGATGACTAGAGCTAATTAAGGATTATAATGTGGGAATCCATTATCATCCCGGAAAAGCCAATATGGTAGCAGATGCTCTGAGTCGAAAGTGCCATAGCGCAAATACGCTAACAATGGAGGATCAACCAGAACTATACAAGGAATTTCAGAAACTAAGGTTGGAAGTCGTTCCGCAAGGAATGGTAGATGCATTGGAAGTGAGGCCAACACTGGAGGATCACATTAGTGAAGGCCAGAAAGATGACGATAAAATTTCTAAGATCAAGGCTAAAAAGGAAGAAGGCCTAGCCGTAGATTTCACTCTGGATGAGCAAGGAACCATGTTTTTCAAAGGCCGAATTTGCATCTTTGGATAAAAAGGCTCAAACGGTGATTCTTGAGGAAGCTCACGATTCTAAGTACTCGATTCATCCAGGAAGTGCTAAGATGTACCAGGATTTGAAAGAGAGATTTTGGTGCCCTAACATGAAGCGTGAAGTAGCTGTGCATGTTGCTTTATGCGACGTATGTCAGAGAGTAAAAGCCATGCATCAAAGACCATTGGTTTATTGCGGTAGTTGAAAATTCGGAATGGAAGTGGGAGGAAATCGGAATGGACTTTATCACGAGTTTACCTAAGACTCAGAGGGGTTACGATTCCATTTGGGTTATTGTGGATCGTCTAACCAAGGTCGCCCATTTTATCCCAGTAAAGACCACTTACTCAGGAGATCGTTTAGCGGAGTTGTACATGTCAAGGATTGTATGCTTGCATGGAGTGCCCAAGAAGATTGTGTCGGACAGAGGTACCCAATTTACCTCGAGATTTTGGAATAAGTTGCACGAAGCCATGGGAACTCGTCTGAATTTTAGTACACCGTATCACCCAGAAACAAATGGTCAGACCGAAAGAGTAAATCAGATTTTAGAGGATATGTTGAGAGCTTGTGCTTTAGCTTATGCTACGTCATGGGATAAATGTTTGCCATACGCAGAATTCAGTTACAATAACAGCTATCAAGCTAGCCTGCAGATGTCACCATTTGAGGCGTTGTATGGACGTGCTTGTCGTACTCCGTTGAATTGGGACGAAATAGGAGAACGTTTGGTTTTGGGCGGATATTCTCGAGAAGCCGAAAATCAAGTCGCAATGATCGAGAGAAAGGTTGAAGATAGCACAGTCAAGACGAAAAAGCTACGCGAGATAACCGTCGTCGAGATTTGAGTTTTGAACGTAAGATCATGTGTATCTCGAGGTTACCCTCTTAAGGGCGTTAAAGATTTCACGTTAAAGGGAAGCTTGCGCCATGATATATTGGTCCGTTCAAGATTCTGAGTCGTCGAGGAGAGGTAGCTTATCAGTTGGAGTTGCCTCGGTCTTTGGCGAGTGCATGATGTGTTCCATGTGTCGCACTCAAGAAATGTCTCGAGTGCCATGAGCAAACCCGTTGGATGCAATAGAGCTGCAAGAAGATTTGGCGTACAAAGAGCAACGATCGAAATTTTGGATGTTATGGAGCGCAAGACCAGGAGCAAGTCTATTCGCTTTTGCAGAATTCAGGGGAGCAATCATTCCGAAAGTGAAGCCACTTGGGAGCGAGAAGAAGATTTGAAGTCAGAATTCCCGAACCTATCCTCTAGCTAGCCACGAATCTCGAATTGAGATTACATTAAGAAGCGAGGTTTGTCACATCCCAAAATTTGGCTTAATTAAGTTTTTATTACTTAAATGTGCACTTATGATTTTCTGGAATTTATTTGAATTTTTTTGGATTTATTTGAATTAATTTTAAATTAAGTTTATTACCCTTTTATTCAAATCTAGTTAAATCTGTGTAAAGTTGAAATAAAGTGTTGCCAAAAATATTTTATTTGAGTTCAGAATGATCCAAAGTATTTTTGAGAATTTTCTGGGATTTTTCCTGATTATTTAATTGCCTAAAATTAATTAAGTGAATTTCTAGAATTATTTTAAAGGTTTAATCGGTGAAAAATCTCGAGAAGCGATGTTGGGCGAGCTCAACATCGCATGCGTGTAATAATCTGTGGCCGTGCGGCCCGGTTGGCCCATGAGTTGAGGTGCGCGCGCGCACCCTTGATCTTGCATCGGCGGTCGAAGCATTCGCGTGTAAAACCAAACCCTAACTCCAGTTGACCGTGGGATGGGAATCGGATGGTCAGGATTAAGCCGTACCGGTTCAGGAAAGGGAAGATCGGGTTCGTTAGTTAGTTCGGGCGGATCTGATCCAGCAACGTCACCGCGAATCGCAGCCGTTCGTCTGTCATCAAAGGGTCCTCGTTTGTCGTCTCCGTTTTGGATTCTTTCGCCGCGCTGCCGTGTCTCCGGTGGACTCGGAGTCCGTGTCCTTCGCTCGCACGCCCCTCCGTACGCTTATTTAAGGAGCCGACGGGTGCGTTGAGATCCTTGTCCCGCGCCGCATCAGATTCCAAGACTTCGTCGTCCAGAGCTTGCCGGAGCGCCTCGTGGAGCGTCGTCGTCTTCCTCGCCGGCGGATTTCGTCTCAGGCGACGCCATTAGCAGCGAGAGAAGCTTCGGACCGTTGGATCATCGATCGACATTTCAGATTCAGCCGCGTGTTCTCGGTGAGCCGTAAAACCTTCGTTAATCGCTGTCCGTTGGATCTAAAACCCGCGCTTGTGATCTTGCCGCGTGTACATCGGTTGGCAACCGTCCGATGGGATCTGAGTGCGCCAGATCATGCCGCCGCCCACGACCAATCGGGAGCCGACGTGTGGCGGGCGCAGAGGCCGAGGCGCCATGGACCGCGTCTGCGGTGAACCAACCCGTTGCCGTGGACCGGGTCTATGCACCGGAGCCACGTGTGTAACGACCCCCATTTTTACAAACTTGCAAAAATGGAAATCTAATGTGCATTTCCGTACTAACATACACCAATTGGAATCACAACCATACAACAAATATTAATTAAGCGGAAGCTATTACATAAAGAAAACTCTTACAAATCAGAGATAAAGCAGTATAAGAAGCAAAGTCTTGTAGTGTGCCCATCCAACACCCGCAGGCAACCGACAAGGCATAATCCCTAGAAAGATTCGACGAAGAAAAATCCGCAACTGCGCGATTTAAAGAAACCTCGAAGCCGACAACTTAACCACCTAAAAACCACATATAAGCAAGGGTGAGTACATTCGTACTCCATAGACTTGAGCAAGCCTATAATATATGCGAGCCATTTCAAAGGAGGCTACTACGATTAATTTGCATAAGCGAAATTGACATTGTGAAATAAGTTATTTGCAAGCGGAATTTGAAAAAGCATAATTGGTGATATGAAATAAGTAAAGCATAAGTAATATATTCACAACCCATCGTGAATATCGAATAATCCAGAAATGGAATCCATCAATGTCGATCCTTTGACATGAAAATAAAAGCTGCTAAACAAGTTCCAAATCACAACCCATTTTAGAAAATTAAACATTTAACTAGTGCAAGTTCACCAAGTTTCCCATGACCGAGGGGATGGCTAATCGAATAGATTTACACTCTGCAGAGGTGTACAAGCTGTACCCACAAGTCATGACCTTTTCTTTTTGCATAGTTTCACGCACTTAAAGCGTGTGGCGAATGTTCATGACGAAAACCTTTACATTATCTAATCTAACTTTGCACCAAAGACCGGACGATAAAACCCACGCTATAGCTGGGAGAACTCGAGCATAGGAATGTTGGAACTCCCCATAGGCGTGGCGCACACCGTTATATTGGTAAGTGTTGTTCCCAACACCTCGGTGTGGGCACCCGTCGAGCAAACCCGAAAGGAAAGCCCTTACTACTTGACCTACCAATGTGCAAAGTTAAACTAGATAACTTAATTGGTTTAAGGAAGCCCCATAACAACACTTGTGGTTTGCACGAAATATCTTGGATCATACAACACCGAGTTCGGTCCTTAAATTGACACGGCGATACTCCACCTAACTACGTGCAAATCCTCTGCACCTCCGGCTATTGCCAATAATCGCCGCATCGAAACCATAGTTTTATTTTGGGTTTTTAATCAAAATACCCATAGCCAACACTACAATGACAACATTTTCCATTTCACAAGGAACACATTTTGATCGATCATCATCATCATTTGATCTAAAAGCATGGCTAAGCATGGATAAAAGTAATCGTATATACCGTGGCGACATTAAGTAATTGTCTAAGCAATCTATGGTTATCAAGGTTCACATATTCATACTTATCAAGGAAGTTTCATGAGACAACGGTATAACTACGATTACCATAAAATAGCAATTCTGAAAGTAAACGTATGCATGAAACATTTTAATAAACAATGCAAATTAAATTTTGGGATCAAGATGGTCAAAGGGGTGCTTGCCTTGCTTATATATCGTTTACGCGAAGATGCGATCACTACGGTGTGGAGGCAACGATGGAGGAAGGGACGTCGAACTCTACACGTCGATCGATCGAAAATAAAGCAAATAATAAACTTCAATAAGGGCGAAAAGAAGACGAGAAAATCAAATAAAGATTCATTGCAGAAAACAGGAATGATTTAGGGTTTGGATTATTTAAGTAATTACTTTATGATTCACCTTAATGATGCAATGACGAACAAAACAGGGTTTCCTTTATAGATTATCTAATCTTGAATTACGAATTCAAGAGGATAAAATAATGAATTCTAGTATTTAAAACTTCGAATTATAGATGCTAAAATTATTTGGATTAAAAGAATTGAAACACCGATTAAGGTTATGCTAATAGCACTTAGCCTAAGATTTGCACACGAAGGGTTTTGATTAAGTTATGATTGATAAGTTAGTTAAGTAGATTTATTTATAGTTTTTAAGAAGGTTATGGTGATACAAATATATTAAGTACAAATTCCTTATTACAAGGTTCACTTAATCTTATTATGAAGTTCATAAAGCATAAAACTAAGGGTTATTTGACTATTAAAGCTTATATGCAAAACATGACGAAATAAGATTATTTCTTCGAAATTGGATAGCATATACTTTGATGAACAAAACTACGCTGATTTCATACATTTTAGTGTTTAGACGAGACATTATTTTCTTAGTTGAAAATGCTTAGGTGATATAAAAGGTTACGACAATCATACTTTTTAGGGGTATTCAACTAGCAAGATTTAATTGGAACACAGGTTGTAAATGAAATATTTTTCCAGAATATGGTAGACCATATCCTAAATATCATTTCTAAACTAATTTCTATAATATTTGCATTTAGACGAGAGGTTCTACGGATCGATGAAAAGGCTTGATGGTTCAATTTACTACTTGATAAAGATTCAGCTTTTGATATAAGATTGCGGCTACACCGCCTAGGATAAACTACTCATTTATCAGGCATTAATAGGGCATGATATTAGAAGTAATTTAAGGTTGGTTTTACGACCATTGGCTCTTATCCGCAATGTTTTTCCTATAAACGATCATTAGGGTTTAACATTATTTTATTTCAACCTAGCACTAACATAAGATATTTTTACCTAATCAGTAAGGGTACTATTTTTCAGAGCTATAGGATTTGGTTTCATCAAATTTGAGGTTTATTTGCGAAAGTTGCAGCTATTTTTATCATGCAAGTATTAACACTTTGACTATTAAACATTTACTGTTTTATATAGTAAACCTTAAATATTATTTGATATCTGGAAACTTTATGATGCCAGGGGTATAACAAAACTGGTTTGACGATCATTTGAATTCATTTGACCTATTTTACAACCATTTGACTTTGTATGATATATGTATATGAACATTTTACATTTAAGTTATTTCATACTTTCCACGATAATTCAATTCAAGTTCACTTCTAAAATATTTTGGCAACTCAGGTATACTACTGCCATGATAATATTTAGAAATTATTTTTTTACTTATTCCATGTTTCATTTATTCAAATTATGTAAATTTGAATTTCTAGTGTAAACAATCTTTAATAGAAAGCATTTCAAAATAAATGAAATTTAAATATTTTTATATATTTGAACTTCTGGAAACATGAGTATTTCACTAAAATTGGTTCCATTTATTTTTAAGTTTGTTTACAATTTTTTTTTATATGTAGTGTATTCTTAGCCCTTTCTTTCAATTTAAATTTCAAATTTAACCAGTGAAAATTTTCAAAATATTATTTTACATTATGAAACTACTTGATTTTACATGAATATAGAAACTGATCTCACCCAAATTGGAGCTATAATGCGAAATCTACAATCATTTGAATCATTTCGGTTTCTGGAAATTAAACTGAAATTCGAAAATACGTTTTCAAAGCTAGAAGGCGTATTCACCGAGTGAACTGGAGTCCTGCGCGTCTGGCTGACAGAGCGGTCCCACGCTGCAGCGACAGAAGAACAGGGGCGGCGCTAGGGCACGGCGGCTCCGGCGGACGTCGGTGGAAGAAGAGGCGGCTCGCCGGGGAAGAAAAGCAGTGAGTTTCCGGTAGAATCGGTAACGGCTTGAGCACTAGAGAGATCAGGGGGTTCCATTTTACCGGTTGTCCGAGTCGGAGAAAGGCTGTGGAGCTCTACCACCGTGCGCCGGAGTCGAGGAAGAAGGGCACATGGTGCGGCGGAGCTGCGGGCAAGAAGAGCCGAAAGGGGTGAGTGGGATGAGTTCAACAGCTCACGAGGAAGCTTTAGAAGCAGTCAATTTGGAAACATTACTCACGGTTGAGCTCAATTTGATTCTTCCCCTCTTTTCGGGTTTCAGCCAAACATGGCGAACAACGACGGTCTCGGCTTGATTGTTTGTTCTGGGAGCGAACGAAGGAGGAGGGAGACTCAAGGCGATGGCACACAAGTACTTATAGCCGGGGATTCGTCTTCACAGTGTTAGAACGCGAGGGAGGAAATGCGGCTGGCTTGGCGCACGCTCGGTGAAATGGCGCAAAGTCTCTCGCCGACAGGAACGTGACGCAGAACTGACGAGGTATGGCGCGGGACTCCCGAGACTCGGCGTGGCAGCGACCAGCAGCCCGGGACGCCGCCTTGCCCGAGACGCAGAGACGAAGTCGGCGAAGGAACGAGAGAGCTCGAGCTCTCCTCGGCGAAAAGGAAAAGGAGCGAGCGAGAGGAGAAAGGAGGCGGCGGGTGGGTCCGGCCCCACCGGCAGCGAGAGGAAGGTCCACGCTACTTGCCAGCTCGCCAAGCCATCCCAGCGCCCGGGCCCGCATGTCAGAGGGACAGAGTGAATTAGGAGATAGGCTCTGCTTCGGACAGCTCCATGTGGGCATTAAAACCACCGTCAAATCACTTTGAAAATTTTCTAAACTTTTTGACTGGGTTTATCTGGTAGTCCTCGGCGTCCAGTTAAATGTTCAGAATAAAATAGATTATGATTAATATATAAAAATTCTGACACTGTGGATGGGTACAGAAATGGTATTTCGGTATGCTATTTATTTAAAGGTGTGAAATCTATTAATTATTTTCCAAACTTTTTATGGAGGTTAATTTTGTCATATGGATGTATCCATAAAAATTTCAAGTCAATAACTCAAGTGAATATTTTATAAAAATTCTGACATGAGGATTTCTTGTTTTTAATAGCCTCTGTTTTTGAATTTTTAGGAGGTTTTTCCTACATGATAAATTTCTGATATTTTTACCAGATGTAACTACTGCACTGAGGGTGCTATGGTAATTTTTCCAGCTTCAGATATACTTCGAATATGTTTCATTAATTTTGACTTGTACTGTTTCTAGTCAAAAAGAGGTGTCATTCATTTTATTTACCCATTTTTCTGTGCATAAAATTTTACTTCTTGATTTTAATGACTTACCAGAGTGGTTAAGGTTCTATGGTAATTTTTCCAAAATTTATCTTTTAACTTTTTATCTTTTTACCATTATCCATTCTTAAATTCTAGTTGTTTGATTTTTCATTCAATACAAAAATCCAAAGAAATCCAAATAAATTCCAATCATGTCAGGAAAAATCAGAAACAAAGATATGCAAATTCAAAATATGAATTTTTATATTATTGCATTTTTCGGGATGTTACAAATCTACCCCCTTACAGAAATCTCGTCCTCGAGATTTGCAAGGACTAAATGGGTTCAAAAATTCTTTCTCGGAAGTGATCTCGTTGTTTCCTCATCTTCTTATTTCCAGTATAGTCGCTTTGCAAAACATCGTTCTTGCGATTCCAAAGTGATGTGTCTAGAATGGAGAAGATTTCTATTTGGGTTTCGCGTAAACAGATGAGGAATATTACTAAATATTTCTTTTGATTGCATAACTAGGATTGTTAATAATGATAATCTAATTTAAAGAGTGACACGCGATATGTTTAGAATATTCGGGGGAAAGAAGTTAATGTTTGTTACTCGATTCATTTTGAAAGAATTTACATATTATCATCAAGAAATGATATTTGAGTACAACGGTTGATCTGTACAATTTAACAACAGTTGATGAAATTAGAAGGGAATAGATGTTATTCTAGATTGTCTTTAGGTTGAGATCAAGGTAAGATAATTCAAGAATTTAGGTTGAGGTAAGAGGATTATAAAATGATCCTGACGATTTAACTTACTTGATCATCTTGATAGACAAAGGGTTTTGATTTTCTTTGCATTTGGCAAATATGAAAGAATATAATGTACAAAGCGAAAAGGGTTGATTGTAGGAATTGCATATATAAAGGACGTTTTCGATATTACATTAAGTATCGGGTGTAATTACATGAGGAAGATCTTTACATAAGCCTGACATCGAGGCAGGGGTTGCTCTAGGTATTAGATACTTCTTAAGTCTTTGATATAACTTGGAATCACTGGTGTCATCCTTGACGAGGTGAAGAACTATTTTTGGCCAGATAGATAGCTTGGAAATCACGGATGTCATCCTTGACGAGGTGAAGAACTCTTTTTGGCCAAATGTTGGCAAAGGTTGAGGTTGTTCTCGATTGACGCGGTGACATTATGCGCCTTATTGAAATGATAGAAAGGTTATTTGCTAATGTTACAAAATAGATGGAGGATTGATTGGGCAATGGTTAAAGATGAAAATTGAAAGTTTGATACTTAACATCTTACCGGCCATTTGGAAGGATTAAGATAAGATATATTTTGATGAGAGTTCAGTTAAATTTATAAGACAATATTCTGCTTATCGAAATATTACTTTAAGATTAGACACAATGATTTCAAATTAATCTAAGTTCTGACAGAAACTATATTTGTATAAGATGTACCTGGCATTGTGTTAGGTATGCCATGATTGATGTCTTGAGTTGGAGCGAATGTAGGGATAGGGGATTGCTGGCCTTGAGAACGAAGTTGGTCTCTCTTCTTCCTTGGGCATTTGTTGGCATAATGTCCACGCTCACGACAGTAAAAGCATGTAACATTAGTTGCCTGGTTTTGGATACCAGATGGTTGCTCACTGGTGTTGTTGGAGGAATGAACAAATGATGGTTGAAATTCAGGATGGAATTGAGCAGAATTCCTCCTGGGGCAAGCGTCTTCATTCAAGCGCCTCTTCTTGAACCGATTCTTGAGTAAACCGATTGATTTTATTCCACCTACTCTTGGAGTTATAATCTTAAGCGATGTAACCACGGTATGACCATGGTTGCAGAAAATATTTGTTCTTCTTGCGGGCATCGCTTAGCTAGATGGCCCTTCTTGTGACAGTTGAAGCACTCACGCTTCTCTTGTGGCGTCTTGGTGGTTATGATTGGATTCTCAATACTATCTTCCTTTTTAATCTCAGCTTGCGGACATTCCCTTGCCCAATGACCTTCTTCACCACACAAGAAACATGCTGATGGCGATGGCCATTTATTACTTCCTGGATGAAGGCGATCAAAGTCTATGTGTTGCTTCTTTAACTCCTTAGGTAATATTTTCTGTGTAGCTAGTTTTTCCCTTCTGATTGCCAAATCTTGAGCAACTAAGGCCCGGAATTTCTCTCGCTGATGCTGAATTGTATTGGCAACTATCGGACCTAGGGGACATTGAGCTGGGCAATGGTCATGACCTTCACAAAGGTAACAAGTGATATTGCTCATGGGACATTTTCCAGGAGAATGATTTTCTTCACAGCTGGAGCAATTTATTGCATGCTCATCAGCAGTGTGTCCTATTTCTCCACAGCGAATGCAAGCACGATCTTCAGATTGATTGGGTTGGCAACACTTCAAAGAGCATCGCTTAGGTATCGAGTGAGATGTAGAAGTAGGTTGTTGCTTTAAACTATTTCCTTTTTCGGCAAGAATTGAGCCAAGGTTGAAATTGTTCTGTACTAAGTGTTGGGAATCTGGCTGAGCTAAGGTAGGATTATCATTTGATAGCTGAAAGTTTAACATGGCTTCACTTTCCAAGACTTTGCCGAGGGATCTTGTCACAGGTATCCTGCAACAATGATTGTTAGGACAATGTTATTTTGACAGAATTCTGTTGGGTTTCATGAAGTGAATGAGGAGCGCTAGCAATTTATACCAAGATTCTTTAGTAATAAAAAGCTAACTTAAAGAGAGGCACACGGCATATTAAAATGCTTGAGATGACTGAAAGGATGCATTTCAACTAGAGTTATTTGGGAAGAGCCTAAGGTTGATTATAAAGGCCGAAAATTTTATAATTCATTACATTCAGTAGATGCATTAATGGATTGTGTCGGAGGTGTCTTCAAGATGTTGAAATTGGAAGGATATGGTTAGATGAAAGTTATCCATTTTACAAAGTATCATTCTGTTTATTAAAATATTATTTTGAGAATAGCTTATATATGAATTTGGTAATTTCTTTTTAATTTATAAGGCAGTGTCTCATTCCTTAAAACATTGTTTCAAGGTTGGTCATTTGGTAGTTATTAGTTCATAAGGCGACTTTTTGTTCCTTAAAATATTCTTAATTAAATTTTCTTATTAAATAAGGGTTGGCACATCGTAAATTTTAACCAAATGGTTTAACATTTACGAGAGTAACCCGAAAGCAATACAAAAGTTTTCAACAAAATTGCAATAACACAGTAAATTTATATTTGTTCTACTTAGTATGTGGGAGGGGCATCTAATATTTTTCTTCTACTATCCTGACCATATGTATTTCTTCATAAAAGGTTTATTATGTAGTTTAAAATAATGTGTAATTTGGGTAGTGCTATCTTTAAAATAGGCCATTTGACGATAAGTCTCTTTTAACTTTCGCACTACTTGTTGTGTCGATGATCCAAAGTTTCTATGAAGTCGGAGAGGTTTGATGCTTCATTATCTCCATCTTCTAGAGTTTGTTGATGTAGGCATTACGATGTTGTTGACTTGTTAGCGAAACTATTTCTCGAAAAGAACTTGTCGTTTTTTTTACTTTTTAGAAAATAAGACTTTCGATGTTCCCAGTTTTCCTTTCGACGACCATTCAAAATTTTAATCTGAAAACATAAGACTATTCTGATTCTTACTTAATTTCATGGTATAAGATCTAAACAATTAAGTTTAGAGGCATAGTCAAAAGCTGCTATGGGTAGAATCAGATTTTTTTTATTATCCAGAAGCGACTTAGGTAAATTTGCGGTTACTAATATGGTGAGATATTGGTATTAGTTTATATACGGATGGTGTGGTTTCAAGAAGTCAGTAGTATTGGTATCTATACTATTAATCTTGATTAAACTTGATTTTGCGAAAAGTTAATGATCATAATGATTTACACAGACGAAAAGTTCTTCAAAAGAAAAGATAAGTTTGGAAGAAATCTTATAGAAAAGAGAGATAAGCTATCTTATGATTTCCAATTTATCCTATGGGTTAAGTTCTCTGTATTTATACATAAGGATAACTTATTGTGGAGCTTTAACCTAAAGGTTAAGTTCACACATAATTCAATCCTGACAAACAGAATAAAAACAAATTTTCAAGTAGCGAGTTATAAACACCAGATAAAATGCTTTATATAACTAGAGCAAAATGATATGCTATGCGTAAGGGTTCTTATCTTAGGGTGGGTCCTAATATATTCTAATCTTCCGAAATTTACTATCAGGTGATGCTATCTCTTCGTGAAGTAGAATCTTCGAGTTTTACATCTGCTTTGTCGAGGTTAGTGAAGCATTGTCGTCTTCCTTGAGAATGTTGGCGTAGACCTGGTAATCTTCATTTGTCGAAAATTATCTTAAGGAAAGAGGAATTTGTTTACAAATCAAAATGAAAGTAGTGGTAAGGATAAGAACTTAAGAATGAGGAAAGGATAGCAAAATCTACATTTTGTAAATACAATAGCTTTTGAGAATAAGATTTTGAATTTGCTTATTCCAATGCTAACGACCATTCTATCTAGGGTTTATCCTACAGTCAGCATAGCTCTGATACCAACTGTAACGACCCCCATTTTTACAAACTTGCAAAAATGGAAATCTAATGTGCATTTCCTTACTAGTCCCATGATTAGTAGCTAGTACGCACATACACCAATTGGAATCACAACCATACAACAAATATTAATTAAGCGGAAGCTATTACATAAAGAAAACTCTTACAAATCAGAGATAAAGCAGTATAAGAAGCAAAGTCTTGTAGTGTGCCCATCCAACACCCGCAGGCAACCGACAAGGCATAATCCCTAGAAAGATTCGACGAAGAAAAACCCGCAACCTGCGACGAAAGAAACCTCGAAGCTTCGACAACTTAACCACCTAAAAACCACATATAAGCAAGGGTGAGTACATTCGTACTCCGCAAGACTTGAGCAAGCCTATAATATATGCAGGCCATTTCAAAGGAGGCTACTACAGTTAATTTGCATAAAGCAGAATTGACATTGTGAAATAAGTTATTTGCAAACGGAATTTGTAAAAGCATAATTGACTGATATGAAATAAGTAAAGCATAAGTAATATATTCACAACCCATCGTGAATATCGAATAATCCAGAAATGGAATCCATCAATGTCGATCCTTTGACATGAAAATAAAAGCTGCTAAACAAGTTCCAAATCACAACCCATTTTAGAAAATTAAACATTTAACTAGTGCAAGTTCACCAAGTTTCCCATGACCGAGGGGACGGCTAATCGATTAGATTAACACTCAGCAGAGGTGTACAACTGTACCCACAAGTCATGACCTTTTCTTTTTGCCGCAAGTTTCACGCACTTAAAGCGTGTGGGCAGAATGTTCATGACGAAAACCTTTACATTATCTAATCTAACTTTGCACCAGCACCGGGACGATAAAACCCACGCTATAGCTGGGAGAACTCAGAGCATAGGAATGTTGGAACTCCCCATAGACGTGGCGCACACCGTTATATTGGTAAGTGTTGTTCCCAACACCTCGGTGTGGGCACCCGTCGAGCAAACCCGAAAGGAAAGCCCTTACTACTTGACCTACCAATGTGCAAAGTTAAACTAGATAACTTAATTGGTTTAAGGAAGCCCCATAACAACACTTGTGGTTTGCACGAAATATCTTGGATCATACAACACCGAGTTCGGTCCTTAAATTGACACGGCGATACTCCACCCTAACTACGTGCAAATCCTCTGCACCTCCGGCTATTGCCAATAATCGCCGCATCGAAACCATAGTTTTATTTTGGGTTTTAATCAAAATACCCATAGCCAACACTACAATGACAACATTTTCCATTTCACAAGGAACACATTTTGATCTGATCATCATCATCATTTGATCTAAAAGCATGGCTAAGCATGGATAAAAGTAATCGTATATACCCAGGGCGACATTAAGTAATTGTCTAAGCTTAATCTATGGTTGTCAAGGTTCACATATTCATACTTATCAAGGAAGTTTCATGAGACAACAGGTATAACTACCTACCAGTACCATAAAATAGCAATTTACAGAAAGTAAACGTATGCATGAAACATTTTAATAAACAATGCAAATTAAATTTTGGGATCAAGATGGTCAAAGGGGGTGCTTGCCTTGCTTATATATCGTTTACGACGAAGATGCGATCACGGCTGACGGAGGCAACGATGGAGGAAGGGACGTCGAACTCTACACGTCGATCGATCGAAAATAAAGCAAATAATAAACTTCAATAAGGGCGAAAAGAAGACAGACAGAAAATCAAATAAAGATTCATTGCAGAAAACAGGAATGATTTAGGGTTTGGATTATTTAAGTAATTACTTTATGATTCACCTTAATGATGCAATGACGAACAAAACAGGGTTTCCTTTATAGATTATCTAATCTTGAATTACGAATTCAAGAGGCTAAAATAATGAATTCTAGTATTTAAAACTTCGAATTATAGATGCTAAAATTATTTGGATTAAAAGAATTGAAACACCAGTTAAGGTTATGCTAATAGCACTTAGCCCTAAGATTTGCACACGAAGGGTTTTGATTAAGTTATGATTGATAAGTTAGTTAAGTAGATTTATTTATAGTTTTTAAGAAGGTTCTGGTGATACAAATATATTAAGTACAAATTCCTTATTACAAGGTTCACTTAATCTTATTATGAAGTTCATAAAGCATAAAACTAAGGGTTATTTGACTATTAAAGCTTATATGCAAAACATGACGAAATAAGATTATTTCTTCGAAATTGGATAGCATATACTTTGATGAACAAAACTACGCTGATTTCATACATTTTAGTGTTTAGACGAGACATTATTTTCTTAGTTGAAAATGCTTAGGTGATATAAAAGGTTACGACAATCATACTTTTTAGGGGTATTCAACTAGCAAGATTTAATTGGAACACAGGTTGTAAATGAAATATTTTTCCAGAATATGGTAGAACATATCCTAAATATCATTTCTAAACTAATTTCTATAATAGTTGCATTTAGACGAGAGGTTCTACGGATCGATGAAAAGGCTTGATGGTTCAATTTACTACTTGATAAAGATTCAGCTTTTGATATAAGATTGCGGCTACACCGCCTAGGATAAACTACTCATTTATCAGGCATTAATAGGGCATGATATTAGAAGTAATTTAAGGTTGGTTTTACGACCATTGGCTCTTATCCGCAATGTTTTTCCTATAAACGATCATTAGGGTTTAACATTATTTTATTTCAACCTAGCACTAACATAAGATATTTTTACCTAATCAGTAAGGGTACTATTTTTCAGAGCTATAGGATTTGGTTTCATCAAATTTGAGGTTTATTTGCGAAAGTTGCAGCTATTTTTATCATGCAAGTATTAACACTTTGACTATTAAACATTTACTGTTTTATATAGTAAACCTTAAATATTATTTGATATCTGGAAACTTTATGATGCCAGGGGTATAACAAAACTGGTTTGACGATCATTTGAATTCATTTGACCTATTTTACAACCATTTGACTTTGTATGATATATGTATATGAACATTTTACATTTAAGTTATTTCATACTTTCCACGATAATTCAATTCAAGTTCACTTCTAAAATATTTTGGCAACTCAGGTATACTACTGCCATGATAATATTTAGAAATTATTTTTTTACTTATTCCATGTTTCATTTATTCAAATTATGTAAATTTGAATTTCTAGTGTAAACAATCTTTAATAGAAAGCATTTCAAACAACAATGAAATTTAAATATTTTTATATATTTGAACTTCTGGAAACATGAGTATTTCACTAAAATTGGTTCCATTTATTTTTAAGTTTGTTTACAATTTTTTTTTATATGTAGTGTATTCTTAGCCCTTTCTTTCAATTTAAATTTCAAATTTAACCAGTGAACATTTTCAAAATATTATTTTACATTATGAAACTACTTGATTTTACATGAATATAGAAACTGATCTCACCCAAATTGGAGCTATAATGCGAAATCTACAAGCATTTGAATCATTTCGGTTTAAAAATTAAACCGAAAATCAAAATACGTTTTCAAAGCTAGAAGGCGTATTCACCGAGTGAATCTGAGTCTGCGTCTGGGTGACAGAGCGGTCCCACGCTGCTGACAGAAGAACAGGGCGCGCTAGGGCACGCGCTCTCGGCGACGGCGGCGGAAGAAGAGGCGGCTCGCCGGGGAAGAAAAGCAGTGAGTTTTCGGTAGAATCGGTAACGGCTTGAGCACTAGAGAGATCAGGGGGTTCCATTTTACCGGTTGTCCGAGCCGGAGAAAGGCTGTGGAGCTCTACCACCGTGCGCCGGAGTCGAGGAAGAAGGGCACATGGTGCGGCGGAGCTGCGGGCAAGAAGAGCCGAAAGGGGTGAGTGGGATGAGTTCAACAGCTCACGAGGAAGCTTTAGAAGCAGTCAATTTGGAAACATTACTCACGGTTGAGCTCAATTTGATTCTTCCCCTCTTTTCGGGTTTCAGCCAAACATGGCGAACAACGACGGTCTCGGCTTGATTGTTTGTTCTGGGAGCGAACGAAGGAGGAGGGAGACTCAAGGCGACGGCACACAAGTACTTATAGCCGGGGATTCGTCTTCACAGTGTTAGAACGCGAGGGAGGAAATGCGGCTGGCTTGGCGCACGCTCGGTGAAAAGGCGCAAAGTCTCTCGCCGACAGGAACGTGACGCAGAACTGACGAGGTATGGCGCGGGACTCCCGAGACTCGGCGTGGCAGCGACCAGCAGCCCGGGACAGCGCGAAACGCGCTGAGACGCAGAGACGAAGTCGGCGAAGGAACGAGAGAGCTCGAGCTCTCCTCGGGCGAAAAGGAAAAGGAGCGAGGCAGAGGGAGAAAGGAGACTGGCGGGTGGGTCCAGCCCCACCGGGCAGCGAGAGGGAAGGTCCACGCTACTTGCCAGCTCGCCAAGCCATCCCAGCGCCCGGGCCCGCATGTCAGAGGGACAGAGTGAATTAGGAGATAGGCTCTTCTTCGGACAGCTCCATGTGGGCATTAAAACCACCGTCAAATCACTTTGAAAATTTTCTAAACTTTTTGACTGGGTTTATATGGTAGTCCTCGGCGTCCAGTTAAATGTTCAGAATAAAATACATTATGATTAATTTATAAAAATTCTGACACTGTGGATGGGTACAGAAATGGTTTATCTGGTAGTCCTCGGTATGCTATTTATTTAAAGGTGTGAAATCTATTAATTATTTTCCAAACTTTTTATGGAGGTTAATTTTGTCATATGGATGTATCCATAAAAATTTCAAGTCAATAACTCAAGTGAATATTTTATAAAAATTCTGACATGAGGATTTCATGTTTTTAATAGCCTCTGTTTTTGAATTTTTAGGAGGTTTTGCCGACATTATAAATTGCTGAGATTTTTACCAGATGTAACTACTGCACTGAGGGTGCTATGGTAATTTTTCCAGCTTCAGATATACTTCGAATATTTTTCATTAATTTTGACTTGTACTGTTTCTAGTCAAAAAGAGGTGTCATTCATTTTATTTACCCATTTTTCTGTGCATAAAATTTTACTTCTTGATTTTACTGACTTACCAGAGTGGTTAAGGTTCTATGGTAATTTTTCCAAAATTTATCTTTTAACTTTTTATCTTTTTACCATTATCCATTCTTAAATTCTAGTTGTTTGATTTTTCATTCAATACAAAAATCCAAAGAAATCCAAATAAATTCCAATCATGTCAGGAAAAATCAGAAACAAAGATATGCAAATTCAAAATATGAATTTTTATATTATTGCATTTTTCGGGATGTTACAACGTGGCAAGCCTTGATTGGCTGGTGCTAGGGCTGACGCCAGCGTGATGTCATGATGACGCAATAATCTGTTTTCGAATTAAAAATAAATCTGTTAATTCCGAATTTCTAATTTCTGTATTTTCAGTATTTATTTCAAACTTCAAAAGGCTATATCTTTTGCATCGTAACTCGGATTTGAGTGATTCCAATTTCTAAAAATTTGTAAAATTGAGATCTAATTAATGGTGAATTTTATTTGATTTTTGGAGTTCAATTTCTCTCTGTTTTGGCATTTATTTGTTTTTCTTCTTCGGTACGCGTAGACGTTGAATTGTGCGACGCTTCGGAGGAAGATCCAGAAACTCAAGAGCAAGTTCCAGAACCAGATCAGGACCTATTCCAAGGCAAGTTGTGCTTTGATCATGTTGAACCCATGTTTATAAAATTGCTATGTTTGTTTTACCCTATTGCATATATTTCAAATATACAATTGTTTTAAATTAGATTGGGCTTAGCTAATGTACCAGATTGATCTACACTCTACCTTGTCATTGTATGCCATGATCAATTGTCACCCTAGATTGGTTAAATATAGTTGGTTAATAATTATAATCAACATTGGAGGATTAGTCCGTATTAGTTGCTTAGTCATGCCACGTCATCACATGTGTCAGAATCATTGATAATTAATCTTGATTAATGGAATATGGAACAATGTTATGAACTTGTGTGTCATGTGGGATCACACGATAAGATTGAGTTGTTGTGACGAGTCATGTCACGCAACGATGCTGAATTGTTGATGGCACGTGGTGCTTGGTAATCAACTGGGTGATAATAATTTGGATTGGGGCAAGTGACAAGGGGCGAGGATGCCAAGGTGGGCCCGATGTGCAGAGGGTATGAGGATGTCTTGCCTTGATCACACTAAGGACTTAACCTTGCTAGCCTTTGACCTGAGTCAATCATGCAACCACATGTCTGGTATGGGCCAACCTAGCTGAGTAATTTGCAATGTCTTAATTTTGGTACTATCGTGGTCGGTGTGAGTTCCCGAGTTATGGAGTAATTCACATGGCGCAAGGGGGGGCCCTGGTTATGGTTTTCAGACCCACCAGTGTTGAAACCTTAACGGGTAGTATCGGGTTAAGCCAGAGCATTGTAAAGGCTTTGTTATAATCACTCGCCTTGGTGGTGTTTGGTTGTATCACGTGGGTAAAGTGCATAACCTCTGCAGATTGTGAAACTATTCGGATAGCCGTGCTCGCGGTATTGAGCAATGCTCGGGAATTACAGTTAAGGGTTAGCTTAATTAATTGGACAACTTGGTTGGGATGGCGGAAGGCCATATGGAAGATGGAATTCGACTTAGGATTGGAAACTTGGTTTACTTGAGAAATACTGAATTTATTTACTATTGATATTTGTTTCTGATCTTTACAATCTATTTCTCAGTATTTGTTCATAAATCTTCTTCTCGCAAAATAGCCATGACAGCCTATCCATTGGAATAAGACTTGCATATAGATACATAGAATTGCATTCTGTGCACAACTTGTTGAGTGCTTAAGTACTCACCCTTGCCAAACAACAATAATCAACAGTTGAAGAATCTACACCTCTGTTGGAAGAGGAAGTCCAGGAAGACACGAGTCATTAGGGTCCGAGCCTTGTCGGTTGCCTGTAGTGAACTGATGAGCTATCTACATTTTCTATTTTCCGCTACTTAGTTATTAGTTTATATTTTCAGTCTTGCCCTGCGTGGCTTGATAATGTAAGTTGGTCATAAGATCATACACTTAGCTATATCAATAAATGAACTATTATTCTATTAGCGTTGAGTATGATGTGATATGTACCAATGTTAAGCTGTGTGCACTAGCGTTGATCCTGGGACTAGTGCGGTAAACACAGTGGGTTCGAATCAGTGGATTCGGGTCCTTACATTTTCTTCATACTCACTCCACTCCATCATGTGCTAATTGCCCTAAATTGCTTGCCGAAATTGATGCCATGAGCGAACACCTTAGAAAGCTTTCTGCTAGAAATGATGAACTTGAATTGCATACTTTTAAGGACCCAGTCAGCTCATGTGAGGGCTGTAGGCAACTAAAACTTGACAATGATGCTTTGAATGTCAAGTATGATCAACTTGCTAAGGACTTACTAGTTAAGTCAAAAACCGCACTTGATTTGCGTGTTTGGGAGATGAAGGTGACCACCATCAAGGACACCACCGACTTGTCGACTCTGACTCTTGACGGGCTTTATTCCCGCCTAAGACTCATGAGATCGATGTCGTCTCACGGAAGACGAAATCTCAGTCGATGGCCTTGGTCACCGATCCCATTGGATCTTCTTCTTCTGATCCTTCTATTGGTTTCTCTCTTTCCGCCCTTTGTGAGCTAAGCGATGACCAACTGGAAAAATTTCAAGAAAATGAGCTTGCTCTTCTCGCTCGCAAGTTTTCTCATGCATACAAGAGGGTGAGAGAGAGAAAGAGAGGTGGCATGATCACATGCTTCGAGTGTGGTGGCCCCAACCACATTCGGGCTAATTGCCCCAAACAGGAGAAAGCTAAGAATGATGACGGCGGTTCGGCAAAGAACGACTACATCGACAAGAATCGCAACAAGAAGCCTCCAGTTCGTGAGCCGACGCATGAGAAGAAGTACCGCAACTTCTCGAAGAACAAGAAGCTCTTCCACCGCGTCCTAGCCGCGCTTGACGACATCAACCTCTCCGACACGGAGACATGGAGCGACGAGGGCAAGGATGAACCGCAAGAGAAGAAGGGCGGCAACGACTTCTCCGACATGTGCTTCATGGCCGATGCCAACGGCATCAGCGACTCCGAGCTCTACAGCGACTCGGACGAGGTACCCTCCTATGACCAGCTCAATGAAGCCTTCTGTAAACTAGGAAAATTTCATGCTAGAGCTAGAGCTAGGTGTACAGAGCTTGAGAAGGAAGTAGGTACTTTGACTCGGGAGTTAGCTTCACTTAGATCTTCTCCCTCCCGAGTCACTGATGATTGCTCTTTGTGTGATGCTATTCTTGTGGAGTTGGAGAACTTAAGGACTATGCATGATAGTGTGTTGACTGAATTAGATAGTCTTAAGTTGAAGAATGCTAGCAATGAATCTATTGATACTCCTTCTGTATATGCTAGTTTTCTTCATGCTCACTCTACTCCCTCTTGTGCTAATTGCCCTAAATTGCTTGCCGAAATTGATGCTATGAGCGAACACCTTAGAAAGCTTTCTGCTAGAAATGATGAACTTGAATTGCATACTTCTAAGGACCCAGTCAGCTCATGTGAGGGCTGTAGGCAACTAAAACTTGGCAATGATGCTTTGAATGTCAAGTGTGAACAACTTGCTAAGGACTTACTAGATAAGTCAAAAACTGGTTGCCTGTTGTGTGTTGGGGTTAAGGATGATGTGGTTCAAATCTATGTCGAGCTTAGGAAGAAGTTAAAAGACCAAACCCTTAGGATTAGAGATGCTCCTTGCGTTTCTTGTGAGGCCCTCAAGATTGAGGCAGCCGTGCTAGGGGAACAAAAAGCACGTGCTGAGAGATTTTATCTTTCTCTTTCTGGTTCTTCTTCTTCCTCTCCTTCCCCCTGTTCTTCTTGTGCTTCTTTCTTCCGAGATTGCCAGTATCTTATGAGCACTCTCGAGAAGTTTATTGGAGGCAAGAAAAAGCTCAATCTTATTCTAGACCAATTCAAGATTAGTAGATTCAATCAAGGTCTAGGATTTGATCCCTTGGAGCACGCTCGGGCGCATCCTCCCACCATTGTGCGCGGCTCCAAGAGTGGTGAGATTGTGGTAGCTTCCAAAGTGAGTACCACCGTGTTTAGGTCCGCTGGGGTTGTCCATAGGACTTCTGACCAGAAGGGTGTTACTCCTATTGCTTCTGCCTCTAGCAAGGCGAAGTACACATGCACCTTCTGTAAGAAGGATGGTCACCTAGTATATTTACGCTTGGTAGCGCCAAGATCACTCGGCGTGAGCGTGTTGCTGCTCTTAGGGGTATTTAGGGTCATCCCCAGACTTTGAGTGCTCCTAAGACACACACTGCTTCTAGACAGGTTAGAGAGTCGCCTGTTTTTGGGCAGCGTCCAGGACTTGGTTTTTATGCTATTTCTTCGAGTTTTAGTCCTAGAACTGTTCGTAGTCAGTCTTTCTGTCGTCCTCTTGATATTCCTCATTTTTCCCATCGAGGTAGATATCAGCGGCGTGAGGTGTTTTCCTGTTGGAGATCCAGGCAGCCATACTGGGATGGTCCGGCTTTTGCACCATGGCGTGCCAACCCAGTTTTGACTCCTAGATTATCTACGAGTTGCTCCCGATCGTGTGAGAGTTGGCGTCGAGAGACACTCAAGTCGATCTTCTTCGTGGTCGGTACTGAGGTGTCGTATGGTTCAGTATTGGGTTCATAAGTCTTCACTCTATCCCAGTACTGAGTCATCTTTCTCTCTTGTGTATTGATCAGGTTCGTCGGATGGGGAAGGGCGATGTTTGGATTGTTGACTCCGGTTGTTCTCGTCATATGACCAGAGATTCTCGTTGGTTCTCTTCCCTAGTCCGAGCCCCCGGTGATGAGTTAATCACTTTTGGGGATGCATCTTCAAGTAGAGTAATTGCTAAAGGTACCATCTGCATTAACCAAAATTTCATTCTTAAAGATGTTGCCTTAGTAAGTAAGCTGCAATACAATCTGCTCTCTGTTTCTCAGCTTATCGATGACTCTTTCGAGGTAAGCTTCAAGAGTAATGCTTGTAGAATTCTTGATTCATCAGGAGGGTTAGTTTGCGGGATTTCTAGATTTGGGAGAGTCTTTCGTGCTGATTTTTTTGCTTCTTCTGGAGACTCTCTTCGATGTTTGATTGCTTCTGAGTCCTGTGATCTCTCCTTCTGGCATAGGAGACTTGGTCACATTGGTGTTGATCAGTTGACCCGAGTTAGCAGCCACGATCTCATTCGGGGTTTGCCCAAACTCAAGATGGTCAAAGACTTAGTTTGCTCTCCTTGCCGACATGGCAAGATGGTTACTGCTTCTCATCCTCTAGTCACCGTAGTGATGGTGATGCACCAGACAGCTTTTACATATGGACACTTTGTTGGTCCAAAAAAGAGTCTGATCGCCAGGAGGGAAGTGGTATGTTCTTGTCATCGTTGATGATTTTCTAGATACTCTTGGGTATTCTTCATGGCCTCGAAGGATGAGACTTTTCTCACTTCAGGGTTTGGTCAATAGGTTGTCTATTGAGCTCCTGTGTGCATTACGAGCTATCTGCAGTGATAATGGCACGGAGTTCAAGAATTCCTATTTTGAGAGTTTACGTGTGGAGTCTGGTTTAGAGCATCAGTTCTCTTCTCCCTCGCCCCTCAAAGAGAATGGCGTAGTGGAAAGGAAGAACAGGACCTTGGTTGAGATGGCGGGACAATGCTAGATGAGTACAAGACTCCTAGAAAGTTTTGGGCTGAGGCTATAGCTCTTTGCTTGCCATGTTTCTAATCGCGTGTTTTTGAGAGCACATCCGCATCGCACTTCTTATGAGTTGAGGTATGGGCGAAAGCCCGGTGTGTCTCATTTTCGCGTTTTGGTTGCAAGTGTTTTATCTTGAAGTCCTGTAACCTAGATAAGTTTGAGTCTCGCTCTTGATGGTATCTTTCTAGGTTACTCGACTTCTTCTCGTAGCTATAGGGTGCAGGTGTTGATGCGCATAGGATCATAGAGACCGTGATGTGACCTTTGATGAGGCTAGCCGGAGCTAGACCTCGATGTTTGAGCTCTTTTATCCCTCCGAGACCATCTTTGTAGAAGATGAGGATGATGGAGATGATGGTGTTCCACGGATCCAGCCCTCTTCATCTGAGGTGCCTCCTGTTTCCATTTCTGCACCTCAGGGAGACCAGCCCTTGCCTTCCGACTCTCCTTCAGCTAGTGGCTCTGCTCCTACCTCTTCTGTGCATGAGGTAGAGGCCACTACATTCTGGACCTCCCCGTCATATTCAACGTTCTCATCCACCTGATCAGATCATTGGTGATCTGTTTGAGCGGGTCACTCGATCAAAATCAGGTTTGTCCAGTTTCTGCCTCCACTCTGCCTTCGTTACCTCCTTTGAGCCGAAGGATGTTTCTCATGCATTATCCGATGAATCGTGGATTAATGCTATGCATGAGGAACTTGAGAACTTTGAGAGGAACAAGGTATGGCAGCTTGTCGAGCCCCCATCTGATCATAATGTCATTGGGACCAAGTGGGTGTTCAAAAACAAGCAGAGTGAGGATGGGGTTATCATTCGCAACAAGGCTAGGCTAGTTGCACGGGCTTTTCTCGAGGTTGAGGTCTTGACTTTGAGGAGACCTTTGCCCCTGTAGCTAGACTAGAGGCTATTAGGATCCTGCTTGCATTCTCTGCATCCCAGGGCTTCAAGCTCTATCAAATGGATGTCAAGAGTGCATTCCTCAATGGCTACATTGAGGAAGAGGTTTATTGAAGGACCGAAATGGCGAACAGAGGGGGGGTGAATGGTCGCAAATAAAAATTCCCCCAAAATACTCCAACAAAAACCTTGACAAGATCGCTCAAAAGGAATTGTGAAAAACCCGAAAAACTAGACAACTATGTGTACCCCAAGCTTGCATGGATAAGTACCATAAAATATGTGGGGATTTTTGAGTCACAATCCTGGTTGTCTAGTGTCCAAAATAAAGAGGAATCAATTCAAACTCTTGCTTTTAGAAAGGACATCAATTCAAATCACAAAAGTCACTTTCAGAAAAGCAAAAGCAGGATTTCCAGAACTTGTCCTCAATTTGCACAGGAGGTTGGTGGGTTTCTGTAGCTCACAAAATTTTGAGACTTTTTCTCCCTGTGAGAATTAGAGTCGTGAAGAACTCCACCAAATTTCTCCTCAAAAAGCCTTACAGAAAAAACAGGAAAAATCAAAGAACACAGTCTGGTCAAAAACTTCGAGCAGAAAGTTTGGGGCTCGGTTTCCACCTCATGACACCCAAACGGTGCAACAAGTGAACTCCAAAATTTTTCTGTAAGCGGATATCAGAGTCCCACACCTCCTCCAACAAGAATCAATCAAAAAGGATTTTTCTATATTTTTACAAAAATCAAACACTGACTGCTGCGCGAAGAACAAGTTCAGAACAAAGTTGGAACTTGAAAGAAAAGATGTTCTCTACTCAATCCAAGAGTGCAAAAGAGATGTAAAACCATATGAACACACTCAAAATATCCAAGAACAGCAGCATTTAGAAGGAGGGGAGGCAAATCCAAATTACTTGAAAGTAAATTGCGGAATGTAATTGCGGAAAGTAAATGCTGAATTTAAATTATGTAAAGTAAAGACATAATGTAAATGCATAAAATAAATTCAGAGGTGGATGAATAAAACTTTCATTTCTGGAAGGGAGGTTACAAAGCCTCACATTCATGTGGGCAAAGCTCAAATGAGCATCAAAACCTCAACACCTTCAAGGGAAGGAGGCTACCCTCCACCCCTATTTATACTACTCTTGGGCCACCTACCACCCTTGGATGAGTCCCTCAACCTAGAGCACTCATCTAAGGGTAGGATTAACCCACACACACAGTCATGCAAGGGCTAACCCAAAACCCACACACATACCGGGTTTTCTTGCACGGATTTCAAAGCATACTACCTAGACCCGCTAACCTATCAACTAGACCTCAATCCGACGGTCCTCATTGATCCACGCGGCATCTAGCTAGCATCATCTCCTTTCCTTGTCTTCTTGACTTGCCCGGACTCCGTCTCCGATCATCTTCCGGCGATCTCCCAACCGTCTGGACCTCCGACACTCCTCGCCTAGTCCCGGTCATCCTTCGCCTCACCATGACCTAGCACCGTCGTCCTGCAACCATCAAAAACAAGGAAACTCCTCACATAGCAATGCCACAAAGATGTGCAATAAACCATCCAACTCATCACTACCACGTCCATACGACCGGTATGCCACTCCTGGCAGAGACAACTCAAATTGCTTCATTTTGAAAATCAATCCAAATCAAACTCAAACTTGAGCACACCTTGCTCAAATAAAGTCAAATACTCATCACAAATATGGATGGACCTCCACATGGTCCTTCAATCTCCCCCTTGATGAGTATATTGACAAACCACACAAAAGGCATAAATTTGAGTTTGAAGAAAATAAAGAAGAAAGCAATTTTCAGTTGCAAAGTCAAACTTGGTCCAAAGATAGAAATTAGAACCATGACCAAGTTGACGAAGAGGAATTCAGATTTTAGAGTTAAAGTTAAGAAAGAGCAAGTTTTCAACAAAAACTCTAAAATCCAACTAAACATGTCAAATGTGATTATGAGATTATGATCCAACAGAAGTAGTAGCATAATTTTACAAAGATCATAATAACCAAATAAGCATTCACATTTTTATCTTTTTAGTGATGCCTTTTCTACGTTTTCTCCCCCTTTTGGCAATATAGGCAAAAAAAATTTTATGTATGCATGAAATGCAATCGAAAGAGCTTTGAAGATTATCCAATTGATCAAAATGGAAGGATATTACACCAAGCTTGTCAATTTCAGAAGATGACTAAACTAAGACATGTCCAAGTGCAAATACGAGCTTAGTTTTGAATATTTCATTTTAGCAAGATTTGACAAGTGCAACACTTAGCTTTAGTTTCAAAAATAGAAGAATAGCCACTCTAAGGATCAAAAGGAAAACCTAGAGTTCAACCTACTCAACACTTTGGGAAATCTAGAAGAGCATACAAGGTCCTTGGGCTCATTTATCACTTAATGCAAATTTTGATTTATCATCATACAAGACATAGAGGGTGCAAATGTTTGACATTATTTGCATTCTTTACCCACATATGTCTTTGTTTTTAATTTATTTGCATTTTCTTTTGACAACCAATTGACTCAAGCCGTGTCGACCATCTCAAGATGAACTCTTAAGAGGATGGTCTAGGTCAAACACGATGTATTCAAGTTCATCCCAAGTGCAATGGGAAGCGGTCTTGTGAATACAAGGTGTTGAGTCGTATCTGCACAAGAAGAGTCAATTTTGTTTAATTTTCATTTTTAGCACAAAGATTTATGAGCAATTGAAGGACTCTAGCATGAATCAAACTAGTTTCACCCAAGTTGCTATAGGGACTCTAGAGAACTCCTAAATTTCTCAAATTATGGCACAAACCTCTAGAGAAGAAACCTAGCAAGTAAAAGCAACAAGTTTCATCAAGTTTTTCATTTAAGGCATATTTCATTTTTAAGCTTAGCAAGTTAAATGAACTTGGACATATCTAAGCTAGTGATTTCCTCCATATGATGTATCATGGTGTATAGCATGAAGAAGAAATCAATTGCATAATAGACAAAGCTCATAAAACAAGAAATGTAGTCTATATGCAATGCACGAACAGATTCCCAAACTCCCCCTCAACAAATGAATCAATTTTAAGCTCAAATCTGGTTAAAGTTGAGTTATTATCAAGATTAGGCATAAAGAAAAACCGAATGAACTCAATAATAACCAGAAAAACAGAATGAGGAGAAGAAGTCGAGAAACTGCAAAACTGGATGGCTATTGAGCATAGATAAGATAGAAGAGACTCACTACGGCTCAGACTCGCTCTTATCTTCCCAGATGGTGACATAGGAAGCGACTCTAGATCCCAACTAAGGAGTGCACAGAGACCTGTCTACCTGGAGGCCCAATACCGCTAGACTTATAAGGCGTGAGGGAACTCAATCTAGAGAGAAGAGAGAACAGCTAATCACGCATGATAGCAACCTAAAGCACAAGATAAGAGGTTCATGGTAGGCATGCCAGAAGTCTAAGTGAGTGAACTCAACTCAAGAAAACAAGCCCAAAGTCACCCAAAAGAAACACAAAGAAAAGAAAAGAAAAGATGGAAGAAAACATATAATACATAATATACAAACCAGCTCCCCCTCACGAAAGGCCGTAAGGGCTCACGACTCCAAGCTCACTCCTCAAGGCAACAAATCTGGAGCTATCCAAAGGCTTGGTGAAAATATCGGCTAACTGAAGGTCACTCTCTACGAACTGAAGCGCGATATCTCCCTTCTCCACATGGTCTCTAAGGAAGTGATATCTAATATCAATGTACTTGGTCCGGGAATGTTGCACTGGGTTTTTAGCAATGCAAATAGCTGAAGTGTTGTCACAGAAAAGTGGCACACTCTCTATCTCTAACCCATAGTCCCGTAAGGTCGATCTCATCCAGAGCACTTGCAAAGACATCGGCTGCGACAACATACTCGGCCTCGGTGGATCATGCAACTCGGATCGCTTCCTAGATGACCAAGAAACAAGAGAAGTGCCAATGAATTGGCAAGTGCGGAAGTGCTCTTCCTATCTATCCTCTGACCAACAAAGTCGGCATCGGAAAAAGCTCTAAGAGATAGACAAGAAGGCGAAGAGTACCAAATACCATAATCGGTGGTAGCACGAAGGTACTGAAATGCGCTTGACCGCTTTGGCGGTGAGAGGCGCGAGAGAAGCTTGAAATCGAGCGCATAGACACACAAATAAATGTATGTCCGCCTCGAAGCGGTGAGGTACAAGAGGGAGCCGATCATGCTCAAACTCCTTTTGATCGCGAGGCTCACCATCCTCATCGGGCTCGAGGACAGCGAGTGGTGGCCATAGGAGTCATCACCGGCTTCCTATCAGACATGTCGAAGCGCCTCAGGAGGTCACGGGTATATTTGCCTTGATGCAAGAAAGTGCCCTCCCGAGTCTGCTTGATTTGGAAGCCAAGAAAGTAGCTCAACTCGCCCATCATACTCATCTCAAACTCTGTGCTCATCACCTCAGAAAACTGAGACACAAGCGAATGAGACGAGCCACCAAAAATGATATCGTCCACATAAATCTGGACAAGAAGAAAATGAGACTCATGGTGTCGATGAGCGAGTTTTGTCTACTATGCCCATTTTGAAGTCATGGCTGAGAAGATAAGACTTGAGCCTTTCATACCATGCTCTGGGGGCCTGCTTGAGTCCATACAAAGCTTTGGAGAGCTTGTATACATGACTCGGAAACTTGGGGTTCTCGAATCCTGGAGGTTGTTTGACATAAACCTCTTCCTCAATATAGCCATTGAGGAATGCACTCTTGACATCCATTTGATAGAGCTTGAAGCCCGGGATGCAGAGAGAATGCAAGCATGATCCTAATAGCCTCTAGTCTAGCTACGGGGCAAAGGTCTCCTCAAAGTCAAGACCCTCAACTTTGAGAAAAGCCCTGCAACTAGCCTAGCCTTGTTGCGAATGACAACCCCATCCTCACTCTGCTTGTTTTTGAACACCCACTTGGTCCCAATGACATTATGACCGGATGGGGCTCGACAAGCTGCCATACCTTGTTCCTCTCAAAGTTCTCAAGTTCCTCATGCATAGCATTAATCCACGATTCATCGGATAATGCATGAGAAACATCTTCGGCTCAAAGGAGGCAACGAAGGCGAGTGGAGGCGGCCGGACAAACCTGATTTTGAGCGAGTGGCGCGCTCAAGCAGATCACCAATGATCGATCGGTGGATGAGCTTTCGGATATGACGGGAGGACCGAAGCGATGGCCTCTACCTAATGCACGAGAAGAGGTAGGAGCGAGCCACTCATTGAAGGAGAGTCGGAAGGCAAGGCTGGTCTCCCTGAGGTGCAGAAATGGAAACAGGAGGCACCTCAGGTATAGAGGGAACTGGATCCGGTGGAACACCATCATCTCCATCATCCTCATCTTCTACAAAGATGGTCTCGGAGGGATAAGAAGAGCCTAAAATATCAGGTCTAGCTCCTGGGCTAGCCTCATCAAAGGTCACATCACATGTCTCTATGATCCTATGCGCATCAACACTCCAGACCCTATAGCTACGAGAAGAAGTCGAGTAACCTAGAAAGATACCATCAGAAGAGCGAGACTCAAACTTATCTAGGTTACCGACTTCAAGATAAAACACTTGCAACCAAAACGCGAAAATGAGACACACTGCGGGCTTTCGCCCATACCTCAACTCATAAGAAGTGCGATGCAAATGTGCTCTCAAAAACACGCGATTAGAAACATGGCAAGCGAGCTATAGCCTCACCCAAAACTTCCTAGAGTCTTGTGACTGTCTAGCATCGTCCCGCCATCTCAACCAGGGTCTGTTCTTCCTTTCCACTACGCCATTCTGTGAGGCGTAGGGAGAAGAGAACCGATGCTCTAAACCGGACTCCACACAAAAACTCTCAAAGTAGGAATTCTTGAACTCGTGCCATTATCACTGCGTATAGCTCGTAATGCACCTAGGAGCTCAATAGACAACCTCTTGATCAAACCCTGAAGTGAGAAAAGTCTCATCCTTGAGGCCATGAAGAATACCCAAGAGAATCTAGAAAAATCATCAACGATGACAAGAACATACCACTTCCCTCCTGATCGCACTCTAGCCGGACCAACGGTGTCCATATGTAAAAGCTGTCTGGTGCATCGACCATCACTACGGTGACTAGAGGATGAGAAGCGATAACCATCTTGCCATGTCGGCAAGGAGAGCAAACTAAGTCTTTGACCATCTTGAGTTTGGGCAAACCCGAATGAGATCGTGGTCGCTAACTCGGGTCAAATGATCAAAACCAATGTGACCAAGTCTCCTATGCGAGAAGGAGAGATCACGGGACTCGAAGCAATCAAACATCAAGAGAGTCTCGGAAGAAGCGTAAAAATCAGCACGAAAGACTCTCCCAAATCTAGAAATCCATAAACTAACCCTCTCGATGAATCAAGGATTCTACAGGCATTACTCTTGAAGCTTACCTCGAAAGAGTCATCGATAAGTCGAGAAGCAGAGAGCGATTGTATTGCGACTTACTTACTAAGGCAACATCTTTAAGAATGAAATTTTGGTTAATGCAGATGGTACCTTTAGCAATGACTCTACTCAAGATGCATCCCCAAAAGTGATTAACTCATCACCGGGCTCGGACTAGGAAGAGAACCAACGAGAATCTCGGTCATATGACGAGAACAACCGAGTCAACAATCCAAACATCGCCCTTCCCCATCCGGCGAACTGATCAAGACACAAGAGAAAGATGACTCGATCTTGGGATAGAGTGAAGACTTAGGAACCCAATACTGAACCATACGACACCTCAGAGTACCAGCCACAGAAGAAGACTGGACTCGAGTGTCTCTCTGACGCTCAACTCTCACACGATCAGGAGCAACTCTGGTAGATAATCTAGGAGTCAAAACTGGGTTGGCACGCCGTGGTGCAAAAGCCGGACCATCCCAGTAAGGCTGCCTGGATCTCCTACCAGAAAACACCTCACGCCGCTGATATCTACCTCGATGGGAAAAACGAGGAATATCAAGAGGACGGCGGAAAGACCCGACTACTGAACAGCTCGGGACTAAAACTCGAAGAACTAGCATGAAAACCAAGTCCTGGACGCTGCCCAAAAACAGGCGACTCTCTAACCTGTCTAGAAGCAGTGTGTGTCTTAGGAGCACTCAAAGTCTGGGGATGACCCTGAATACCCCTAAGAGCAGCAACACGCTCACACCGAGTGATCTTGGCGCGCCTGAAGCAGAAATCTACTAGGTGACCATCCTTCTTACAGAAGGTGCATGTGTGCCTTCGCCTTGCTAGAGGCGTAGCAATAGGAGTAACACCCTTCAGGTCAAGTCCTATGGACAACCCAGCAGACCTAAACACGGTGGTACTCACTCAGGAGCTACCACAATCTCACCACTCTTGGAGCCGCGCACTATGGTGGGAGGATGCGCCGGCGTGCTCAAGGGATCAAATCCTAGACCTTGATTGAATCTACTAATCTTGGATTGGTCTAGAATAAGATTGAGCTTCTTCTTGCCTCCAACAAACTTCTCGAGAGTGCTCATAAGATCTTGGCAATCTCGGAAGAAAGAAGCACAAGAAGAACAGGGAAGGAGAGGAAGAAGAACCGGAAAGATGAGCTCTCTCAAGACGTGCATTTTCTCCTCGGACACGGTGCCTCAATCTTGAGGGCCTTACAAGAAACGCAAGGAGCATCTCTAATTCTATGGGCTTGGTCTTCTAATTTCTTCCTAAGCTCGACATGGATTTTATCCAAGTCCCCACAATCTCAATACATCATAAGCAATATTTTTGTGACTTATCTAGTAAGTCCTTAGCAAGTTTAGCACACTTGACATTCAGGGTTTCATTGTCAAGTTTTAATTGCTTCTGACCCTCACATGGTACTGGGTCCTTAGAAACATGTGATTCAAGTTCATTGTTTCTAGCGAAAGCTTCCTAAGGTGTTCGCTCATGGCATCAATTTGACAAGCAATTTAGGGCAATTAGAGCATGATGGAGTGGAGTGAGCATGAAGAAAACTAGCCTCAACAGAATAGCATCAATGAAACTAGTGCTAGCATTCTTCAACCTAAGACCATCAAGTTCAACAAGCACACTATCATGTATGGTCCTTAGGTTCTCCAACTCCACAAGAATAGCATCACACAAGAGCAATCATCGGTGACTCGGGAGGAGAAGATCTAAGTGAAGCTAACTCCCGAGTCAAGGTACCTACTTCCTTCTCAAGCTCAGTACACCTAGCTCTAGCTCTAGCATGAAATTTTCCTAATTTGCGTAAAGCTTCGTTGAGCTGGTCATAGGAGGGTACCTCGTCCGAGTCATTTGTAGAGCTCGGAGTCGCTGATGTCGTTGGTGTCGGCCATGAAGCACATGCCGAGAAGTCGTCGCCGCCTTTCTTCTCTTGCGGATCATCCTCGCCTCGTCGCTCCATGTCTCCGTGTCGGAGAGGTTGATGTCGTCAAGCGCGGCAAGGACGCGGTGGAAGAGCTTCTTGTTCTTGGAGAAGTTGCGGTACTTCTTCTCGTCGCGCCGTTCACGAACTGGAGGCTTCTTGTTGCGGTTCTTGTCGGTGTAGTCGTTCTTGCCCGAACCGCCAACGTCATTCTTGCCCTTCTCGGCTTGGGACAGTTCGCCGAATGTGGTTGGGGCCACCACACTCGAAGCAGGTGATCATGCCACCTGTCTTCCTCTCTCTCACCCTCTTGTATGCATGAGAAAACTTGCGAGCGAGAAGAGCAAGCTCATTTTCTGGAAATTTTTCCAGTTGGTCATCGCTTAGCTCGCAAAGGGCGGAAGAGAGAAACCAATAGAAGGATCGGAAGAAGAAGATCCAATGGGATCGGTGACCAAAGCCATCGGTGAGATTTCGTCTTCCGAGAGACGACATCGATCTCATGAGTCTTGAGGCGGAATAAAGCCCGTCAAGAGTCGAGTCGATAAGTCGGTGGTGTCCTTGATGGTGGTCACCTTCATCTCCCAAACCCGAAGGTCGAGTGCGGTCAAGAAATGCCGAGCATTGTCCGAGTCGGGTATATGCAACCAAGCGCTCGGAGGTCGCTCAAAATCTTTGTAAACCGACCAAAACACTCGTCGAGACTCTCACCAATAGCGTTGATCAAACTTGTTGTACTCGCGCTTGAACTGGTCTGCCTCACGGTCTTGATTTGAGTAGAGCCCTCATGGTAAGCATCGAGGTTACCCAAATCTCGTGAGCGGAGCGAAGGTGAAAATCTATCATACTCACATGGCTAAGACCTGTATGAGAATGTTCCTTGCCTTAGCATTCGCCTCAACGTCAACCATATTGATGGCGTGACATTTTCATCGCAGGAACCTCATACGGGAGTTTCACCTTCGCCATATCGGTAGCCAGGCGATGATGTATGACTCCATCCGGGACTTCAAAAGGAAAATCAACTCCATTAAAGATTGGAGGCTTGGTGGAATATTTGTCCGTCGCCATGGCTCTTGAGACCGGTCAAGATCTATGGAAGAGCAAAACCAGCTCGATACCAATTGAAGGACCGAAATGCGAGCAGAGGGGGTGAATGGTGCAAATAAAAATTCCCCAAAATACTCTAACAAAAACCTTGACAAGATCGCTCAAAGGAATTGTGAAAAACCGAAAAACTAGACAACTATGTGTACCCCAAGCTTGCATGGATAAGTACCATAAAATATGTGGGGATTTTGAGTCACAATCCTGGTTGTCTAGTGTCCAAAATAAAGAGGAATCAATTCAAACTCTTGCTTTTAGAAAGGACATCAATTCAAATCACAAAAGTCACTTTCAGAAAAGCAAAAGCAGGATTTCCAGAACTTGTCCTCAATTTGCACAGGAGGTTGGTGGGTTTCTGTAGCTCACAAAATTTTGAGACTTTTTCTCCCTGTGAGAATTAGAGTCGTGAAGAACTCCACCAAATTTCTCCACAAAAAGCCTTACAGAAAAAACAGGAAAAATCGAAGAACACAGTCTGGTCAAAAACTTCGAGCAGAAAGTTTGGGGCTCGGTTTTCACCTCACGACACCCAAACGGTGCAACAAGTGAACTCCAAAATTTTTCTGTAAGCGGATAACAGAGTCCCACACCTCCTCCAACAAGAATCAATCAAAAAGGATTTTTCTATATTTTTACAAAAATCAAACACTGACTACTGCGCGAAGAACAAGTTCAGAACAAAGTTGGAACTTGAAAGAAAAGATGTTCTCTACTCAATCCAAGAGTGCAAAAGAGATGTAAAACCATATGAACACACTCAAAATATCCAAGAACAGCAGCATTTAGAAGGAGGGGAGGCAAATCCAAATTACTTGAAAGTAAATTGCGGGAATGTAATTGCGGGAAAGTAAATGCTGAATTTAAATTGCGTAAAGTAAAGACATAATGTAAATCATAAAATAAATTCAGAGGTGGATGAATAAAACTTTCATTTCTGGAAGGAGGTTACAAAGCCTCACATTCATGTGGGCAAAACTCAAATGAGCATCAAAACCTCAACACCTTCAAGGGAAGGAGGCTACCCCTCCACCCCTATTTATACTACTCTTGGGCCACCTACCACCCTTGGATGAGTCCCTCAACCCTAGAGTACTCATCTAAGGGCTAGGATTAACCCACACACACAGTTATGCAAGGGCTAACCCAAAACCCACACACATACCGGGTTTTCTTGCACGGATTTCAAAGCATACTACCTAGACCCGCTAACCTATCAACTAGACCTCAATCCGACGGTCCTCATTGATCCACGCGGCATCTAGCTAGCATCATCTCCTTTCCTTGTCTTCTTGACTTGCCCGGACTCCGTCTCCGATCATCTTCCGCGATCTCCCAACCGTCGGACCTCCGACGCTCCTCGCCTAGTCCGGTCATCCTTCGCCTCACCATGACCTAGCACCGTCGTCCTGCAACCATCAAAAACAAGGAAACTCCTCACATAGCAATGCCCACAAAGATGTGCAATAAACCATCCAACTCATCACTACCGCGTCCATACGACCGGTATGCCACTCCTGGCAGAGACAACTCAAATTGCTTCATTTTGAAAATCAATCCAAATCAAACTCAAACTTGAGCACACCTTGCTCAAATAAAGTCAAATACTCATCACAAATATGGATGGACCTCCACATGGTCCTTCATTTATGTCAAACAACCTCCAGGATTCGAGAACCCCAAGTTTCCGAGTCATGTATACAAGCTCTTCAAAGCTTTGAATGGACTCAAGCAGGCCCCCAGAGCATGGTATGAGAGGCTCAACTCTTATCTTCTCAGCCATGACTTCAAAATAGGCATAGTAGACAAAACTCTGTTCATCAGACACCATGAGTCTCATTTTCTTCTTGTCCAGATTTATGTGGACGATATCATTTTTGGTGGCTCATCTCATTCGCTTGTATCTCAGTTTTCTGAGGTGATGAGCACAGAGTTTGAGATGAGTATGATAGGCGAGTTGAGCTACTTTCTTGGCTTCCAAATCAAGCAGACTCGGGAGGGTACTTTCTTGCATCAAGGCAAGTATACCCGTGACCTCCTGAGGCGCTTCGATATGTCTGATGGGAAGCCGGTGATGACTCCTATGGCCACCACTGCTGTCCTCGAGCCCGATGAGGATGGTGAGCCTGCTGATTAAAAGGAGTTTCGGAGCATGATCGGCTCCCTCTTGTACCTCACTGCTTCGAGGTCGGATATACATTTTGCTGTGTGTCTGTGCACTCGATTTCAAGCTTCTCCTCGCGCCTCTCACCGCCAGGCGGTCAAGCGCATCTTCAGGTACCTTCGTGCTAACACTGATTATGGTATTTGGTACTCTTCGTCTTCTTGTCTATCTCTTAGAGTCATCTGCTGAAATTGACAAGCTTGGTGTAATATCCTTCCATTTTGATCAATTGGATAATGTTCAAAGCTCTTTCGATTGCATTTCATGCATACATAAAAAAATTGATGCCTATATTGCCAAAAGGGGGAGAAAACGTAGAAAAGGCATCACTAAAAAGATAAAAATGTGAATGCTTATTTGGTTATTATGATCTTTGTAAAACTATGCTACTACTTCTGTTGGATCATAATCTCATAATCACATTTGACATGTTTAGTTGGATTTTAGAGTTTTTGTTGAAAACTTGCTCTTCCTTAAATTTAACTCTAAAATCTAGATTCCTCTTCGTCAACTTGGTCATGGTTCTAATTTCTATCTCTGGACCAAGTTTGGCTTTGCAATCAAATTGCTTTCTTCTTCTCTCATTCAAACTCAAATTTATGCCTTTTGTGTGGTTTGTCAATATACTCATCAAGGGGGAGATTGAAGGACCATGTGGAGGTCCATCCATGTTTGTGATGAGTATTTGACTTTATTTGAGCAAGGTGTGCTCAAGTTTGAGTTTGATTTGGATTGATTTTCAAAATGAAGCAATTTGAGTTGTCTCTGCCAGGAGTGGAAGTACCGATCGTATGGACGTGGTAGTGATGAGTTGGATGCATATCATTGTGGGCATTGCTATGTGAGGAGTTTCCTTGTCTTTGATGGTTGCTGGGCGACGGTGCTAGGTCATGTTGAGGCGGAGGATGACCGGGACTAGGCGAGGAGCATCGGAGGTCCAGACGGTTGGGAGATCGCCGGAAGATGATCGGAGACGGAGTCCGGGCAAGTCAAGAAGACAAGGAAAGGAGATGATGCTAGCTAGATGCCGCGTAGATCAATGAGGGCCGTCGGATTGAGGTCTAGTTGATAGGTTAGCGGGTCTAGGTAGTATGCTTTGAAAACCGTGCAAGAAAACTCGGTATGTGTGTGGGTTTTGGGTTAGCCCTTGCATGGTTGTGTGTGTGGGTTAATCCTAGCCCTTAGATGAGTGCTCTAGGGTTGAGGGACTCATCCAAGGGTGGTAGGTGGCCCAAGAGTAGTATAAATAGGGGTGGAGGGTAGCCTCCTTCCTTGAAGGTTTTGAGGTTTGTGAATGCTCCTTTGAGCTTTGCCCACATAAAAGTGAGGCTTTGTAACCTCTCCTTCCAGAAATGAAAGTTTTATCCATCCACCTCTGAATTTATTTTATGATTTACATTATGTCTTTACTTTACGCAATTTAAATTCAGCATTTACTTTCCCGCAATTACATTCTCGCAATTTACTTTCATGTAATTTGGATTTGCCTCCCCTCCTTCTAAATGCTGCTGATCTTGGATGTTTTGAGTGTGTTCATATGGTTTTACATCTCTTTTGCACTCTTAGATTGAGTAGAGAACATCTTTTCTTTCAAGTTCCAACTTTGTTCAGAACTTGTTCTTCGCGCAGCAGTCAGTGTTTGATTTCTATAAAAATCTAGAAAAATATTTTTCAAGTTATTCTTGTTGGAGGAGGTGCGGGACTCTGATATCCACTTGCATAAAACTTTTGGAGTTCATTTGTTGCACCGTTTGGGCGCCATGAAGTGAAAACCGAGCCCCAAACTTTCTGCTCGAAGTTCTTGATCAGACTGTGTTCTTAGATTTTTTCTGTTTTTTCTGTAAGTATTTTTGAGGAGAAATTTGTTGGAGTTCTTCACGACTCTGATGATTATAGGGAGAAAAAGTCTCAAAATTTTGTGAGCTGCAGAAACCCACCAACCTCCTGTGCAAATTGAGGACAAGTTCTGGAAATTCTGCTTTTGCTTTTCTGAAAGTGACTTTTGTGATTTGAATTGATGTCCTTTCTAAAAGCAAGAGTTTGAATTGATTCCTCTTTATCTTGGACACTAGACAACCAGTATTGTAACTCAAAAATCCCCACATATTTTATGGTACTTATCCATGCAAGCTTGGGGTACACATAGTTGTCTAGTTTTTCAGGTTTTTCACGATTTCCTTTGAGCGATCTTGTCGAGGTTTTTGTTGGAGTATTTTGGGGGAAATTTAATTTGTGACAATTCACCCCCCCCCCTCTGTTCGCCATCTCGGTCCTTCAAAACCGATGAGACAACACGATGCAACCCACTTTCTTAGAGCGTAGTGACAAATTTATTACTTTCGTCTAAACTCACTGTGTTGGACTGACGAGACAACACGCTGCCCCTGCTTTCTTAGAGTGAAGTGACAGTGCACTAGCTATTACTTTTGTAGACCGATTTGACAATACTATGCGCATCGCGAAGTGACAACACACATGAAATGACTGCGCAACCCTATATGAGCCTCCAGATTTGTCAGGCTGATTAGACAACTCACGGGCATCAGCATTGTCAGGCCGATTAGACAACTCGCAAGCAACGTCTTTCTCATATTTAACAACACGCTGCCCCCTTTCTCAGAGTGAAGTGACAACCCAATTACTATTTCTTTGTTAGTCCAATTTGACAACACACTACCAACTGCTTTTTCAGACCAAATTGACAATACACTGCCATGCACTTTGTCAGACCGATTTAACAACTTGCGGCCAACAGCTTTCTCAGGCCGCTTGGATAACACGCTGCCACCGAAAACTTACTATAAATACGGTGCCATATCCAGCACATACATTCTGCACTACACTGAGCCAACCTCCACACCAAACACCACATCCCTACTAGCAGCACAGTCCCCTTTTTCGTCTCTTCACGATGGCCGACTACGGAGTGATTCTTTGTAGGCGGAAGTGGCTCGCCGAGAAGGGGAAAAACTACCCAAATATTTCCTGCAAGGATACACTTGTGCCACCAGAGTTAACCCGCCCAAAAATCGACTACGGTACTCCGGCGAGGATAATACAATCCAGAAATCCCAACACCGTTGGCCGGGCACACTACACGTGTCAGTATGAAATGCACGTAAGTTAATGACATGCATGTATATTCCGTGATGCGTTTTTCAGACTTCTAACTTCGTCCACGCATGACACCAGGGAGAAGACAGTTGCTACTTCTTCCAAGGAATCGATGGCCCGAACAAGTATGATAGGGAGTACTTGGAGCACAAAGTGTACCTACACTTCGCAGTTGCCCCCGAGCGATACCAACATTGGAAGCCTGAGCCTAAGACCGTGGAAGACAACCAAAGTGACCGCGCTACCGGGACGAAGATGCGCACTTCTGGAAGGCACAAGAGGAGCTTTATGCACATCGCAAGAAGATGAAGGAGATAGCCGACGAGCGGGACATACGCGAGTGTGAGGAGCCAAAGATCGCCTCAGAAGACTATTATTGGGTCGATGTGTATGGGCCTAATTGGAAGAAGGCCAAGGTCCAACATCTCGCGCAATCAAAGCGAAAGGCACCGATAGATCCTTCCATATAGGGTCTACGACAATAAGTACGACTTTTTCCATTTTCAAAAGGCGCTCACGTACCTTAGCAGTGGTTTTCGTTCATGGTTCGTCCATGTCGTCGCGCATATCTCTTTCATCATTTTCTATGTCATGTTATGTTCACGATGTCGTGTTATGTATCCTAATATTTCTATGTTATGCTATATACCCCAATATTTGTACAAATGTTTCCTCTAATTGTTTTGTATGACATGCTTTGTCATCTTATTCCGTACGAGCCATTAAATGTTATTTCTTTGAATTTTTCCTTACTAATTTATCTCCTCCTTGTTATGTTCTATTTTCTACTTAAAAACAAAAATAAGGGAGCCAAATACATCAACAGTTTGTTTTTTAGGTAATTTTGCACGTCGGTATCTCCAACTTTCTCATTTCTATCCGAACCATTTTCTATGACATTCATTAGTCGTTACAAACAAAATTCGATTATAAAATTAACACTCGAGTTTGTAAAAACATATTTCACCTCATATTTTCCGTTGTAGTCATTTTTATCTGAAAATTTCACTCGCTACTCTATTTTAAAAAGAAATTAAAAATTTGAGCGTCAGGGCTATTTCCTGAAATAACATCCAATAGGGGGCCTGTACAGAAAATCTTTTGGCTGGCGGCAGGGCCAGGCTACCCTAGCATGCGCACGCCGCGTGGCGTCGACTTTCCAGCGTGACAATCGTGTGTACAGGGCTATTTTATAAAATTCGTCGCGACGAGAGCAACATATGGAAAAAATAGAGCCAGACGAACGGTACAATACAAAATTCTTCAGGAATTGACAGTGCTATTTTTAAAAATTCACTGCAATGAGGACCATATACGATAAAAATATAAAAATAGAGCCAACAGGCCAGTACAGCAAAAAAATTCGAATTAATATCGGCGAATCGTCGTTTTCATGC
Organism: Otatea glauca; assembly: GCA_036346275.1. NCBI lineage: Eukaryota > Viridiplantae > Streptophyta > Magnoliopsida > Poales > Poaceae > Otatea > Otatea glauca. The sequence continues at coordinate 13,111,288 of CM070726.1, forward strand.
ATGACTAATTAATTAATTAACTGATTCCAGCGGCCGACGTCCATAGGAAAAAAGAAAAAAACATAACCACGCTTGGCGTGCGGGCCAGCGATTCTAGTTTTTGTCTTCTACTAAAAAAATATATATAATCCAGCTGTCCTTCGCCGCTGAAAAAAATGAAAAAAAAAACAGCGATAGCAGGCCGCTGAAAAAAATTCAGCGCTTCTTCCCCCACAGAATTTTGACTGCAGCAGGCCAAATCCGCAAATCCGTCGCGACAAACGCCATGTTCACAAAAAAACAGCCAGTGCCAGTACAATAAAAAATTCACCAATCTAAATTCCGCGAATTGTGAACCGAATTCGTCGAACTCAAACCGGTCTATGGTACAGGATTCATGTTCGCAGTGAAAATTGAAAAGAAAAATAGCGAACCGTAAACCTGAGATACCACGATTTAGACGAATCACATTTATGGTAACTATTGTGCTACTATCGCCCAATCTTAACAGCCTCCACCACCTGCATCTCATAACAGAGCTTCTTAGCTTCATGGACGCCGCCGCCGCAGATTATTGATCGATCAGTCGGGTGCACTGACCTCAAGCTTCTGGAGCACTGGAATATAATTCGTTTCCAGAATGACTGGGTTATCATATCAAGCTTCTCTTTTGCCAGCATTAGGCCTCATCTGCATCACTGCAGCTCTCACTGAACTGCTATCTGAAGAGAGCAAACTCTCCAACCCTGGATCATGGGCACTAATGCTGCGTCTGCCAATCTGATAAAACAGTGATATTATTTACTCGAAATAGGTAGCACTACTAAAATGCGGGAATCTCCAGTAGGATCTGAGCCAAATTTTCAGGGCCAATGAGCAGATGACATACTGAGGTAAGTGCAAGTGTGATTCTGGCACGTCAAACAGCTCCTGCTGCGATGAGAACTATCCACAGCCTATCTTTCCTGCAGAAATAAAAAGGTCCAAGATTTAGAATTTAGATGTAAACATTGTCGAAAATCTGTAAGCAAATGACTACAAAGTGCTACAGATGCTAAAGGAACCATGGATAGGTCAAGTTAGAAAGGTCAACACCGCAACTTACACCCTCGTCAACACCGCAACTTACACCCTCCAAGAGCTCCTCCAAAAGAGATGCAAAGTACTGAAATCGTCCATCTTGTTTAAAAGCTATGAATAGTTTCCTATGACCATGAAAACCGAGGAAGGTTTAGGTATAGCCTTTTCACAGGGCCCACCAGACATGATTGACATATGGTATAAACAACCACTGTTGTTTACTCACCATATCGATCTACTTAAAATACAGGTTAAACATTAAAGTGTAATAACCGAAAAATCTCTAATTGTCGATGCTAGGCTCTAGCTTGTGAATTATGATGATGAGGCAAGTCTAAGAACCACTACGGTTGACATTAAAAAAAAAGTAAAATCTTTTTTCAATTCCTGTTCCCAAGCTGCCAAAGCTAAATGAGAAAGCCAGGAGTTCTTTGTTTTTCTGCCGATGTGTCGAATCTTTGAAGCTTATGGGTCTCGGTGGAACTTTTAGTCATGGTATGGACATAAAAGCTATGAGAGGCTGCCTAGACATAAACTTAAGTCTATGTAATCTGAAGTCAGGGTTCAATTTAGGAAACCTTAATGAGTAAATGATAGTGTGTACCAAAGTCAGACTGCTAATTCGGCAATCTCAAGGCATTAGCGTTTAGTATGGCACACTGTCAATGTACAGAACTAGAAGCCATCTCATGGTTGATTTATGTAGCATGTCTACTGTCGATGTGCTCTACTCTTGCTACCAGACAGCAGCATCAAAATCTACAGAGTTAGAACCAACATTTTCATACAGAAATACAGGATATAAGTGCATAATTTATCTATTGATTTTTACTGACATCACCTTAGCAGGTGCCTATTGAAGCATGGCTTGTGATGTACAATACAAAAGGAAAAATAACAGACAACAGACAAAGCAAGAAAAATATTTTCTTTATCGACTCGATTCACTCGAGAGTAAAACACCAAATATAATCCTATAAGTGGCAAGTACATCTCTCCTGCAACTACCAGACAGAAAACCAGAAACATGAGGAGGATACAGGATGACTGGGCAACGTAAAAGAGGCAGCGATTCGGCCAAAATTATGTAAAATTGATAAAGAATTGGAACTTTAACAAATAGCCTTTTTAAGCAAACAATAAGATGAGTTGTTGAGTAATTAATGACATAAGGGCATCATAGTGTAATCTTTGCACTTACTAGGAGGTATGTTGCCAATTTGCCATTACTGCACTCATCAAATTTTTTCAAGGCCAAACCCTCCAATCCAAATACCCATAACAAACTTTGCAATAAAAAATTCAGGAGGAGTACACGCATTGTTGCCTTTTCCATAATAATTAAAACATCAGCATTAAAGTAATTCCTAAAATTAAGAAGAGCGCAAAGCTGAGCAAAGATTATGCTCCACTGTTATCCCAAGGAATGTAGATAGGCAGAAATACTACTGAAACTGCACACTAGGGAATAATAAACTTATATAATCTGGTATTTCCCACTTCGACACTTCAGTGATACTTAGCTCTCATTGTTCTATGCTGGCTACCCCAAAAAAGAATTGAACTCTCCATTCAAAATGATTGTGTAGGTGAAATGTAAGTTTATATTGTTGCCATCCATCCCCTTTCGAACTCGATGTCAATCCATAAGATCCATAAGCATGGACAGACGGACCTCAGCACAACAAACCACTGAACCAGAACATGAAAGCGTAAGTCTAATTTCTGTTTGTTCAGGCTCCCAAACTAGAACAAGATACATTGTACTTGGTTCAGCTTAACAGCCATTACGCAGTTTTTGATTGATTAATATAGGAATTACACTTCAAAGGAAAGGGAAAGGGATAGTTGTTAGTACCATCTGGGACATAAAAGCTAGCATAGGGATAAACAGTCTTCATGAGTACTGTGTCAGACACCTTCTTGAAGCGCATCGTCTCGAGCCAAACCAGGAAAATGCCAGCCATGGTCCGTAGAAACACCACATTGCCGTCCTCAGAGAACCCACTTATCCAAACAGGCGTCATACGCACACGACGCCGATCAGTCTCCAGCATAGACGCCATTGGCAGTGGAAGGAGCGTGTCCAGCTCAATGGCCCTGCGCAGCACCCATTTGGAGGCACGGTCGTGGTCATCCTGCAGTGCCCACAAATGCATGCTGAAATCCTTGATTGCAGCGAGGACAAGCCCGCCATCCTCCGACCGCACCACACGGATGTTCCTCTTGTAGATGCTATGCGTCTCGAGTGGCCGCTGAACCAGAGCTAATCTCTGCCTGCCCAATTCGAACTCAAGTATGCCAGTCCCATCAAGAAGCCAATACAGGGCATCGCCAACGAGCGCTCCAGGCTCCTCATAGAGCTCACATGGTGATGGTGTCTGCGTTGAGGTCAACTCGCCCCACGAGCCGGTTCGCGACGAGTACACGCACGCGAACGCTTGGCCTTGGCTGGTGAACACGACGACCACGTGGAAGGGGCTCGAGTGGCAGTCGCCGTCGACGCAGAGCACCGCCGCGTTGCGGTCGGACGCGCCAGTCTTCATCTGGTGGGGAACGGTGATGCAGCGGCGCTCGCCGGTCATGGGGTCCCACAAGAGCAGTTCCGCCCAGTCGCGGCTGCGGAGGAGGGCGCGGCCGTGGCGGCAGTCGACGAACCACCACATGCCATCGTCCCCATCTCTGCGGAGGGAGCAGGCCAACGCGGCGATTCGACCGGGCAGGCCCTCGGCGGGGACAAAGCGGGGAGGTGTGGGAGTTGTGGAAGAAGCCGAGAACGGAGGTGTTCGATGGAATGCGCGAAAGCGGCGGAGGAAGCCGGGGTCGTTGACGAGGCGGCGCCAGCGCTTGCTGACGAGGGAGGCGCGAAGGAGGAAGGTGGGGTGCGGCGGGAGGCGGAGGAAGATCTCGGCCAGGAGGTCGTCCGGTGGAGACGCCGCCGGCGACGGCGAGGCGGAGGAGTGGCGACCAGGCTCGTCACTCATGTTGATTGCGGTGCGGAGTTCTCTAGAAAGGAAAGGATGGATGCTTCTAGATTGCTGTGATTTGCTCACATGTGCCAATATTTTGACTAGATAATCCTTCTCCCCTTTGTTGGGAAACCTCGTTTTCAAAATCCGTACATAATTTGAAATTACGTATTGTTTTTAAACATGCACTTGATCAAGACAACAAACTCTTGGTGCAAACTGGAAATCAGAAAAACAAAATTAAAAGCTACAAATTCAACTTACTGAAACTTGAAATGTTATCATTTCCATGTTTGCATTCCTTGACTATTCGAAATCCAATAATGTAGAATTTGAAATTCAAAATTTTGTATTTTCACAGTTTGAATTACGGCAAGGAGCAATGCCTGAAGCCCTGAACTGCATGTGCGAAGAAACTAGAGGAAATCATAAATAGAAAAAAAAAATATGATAATGTCTGATGACATAAATCAAAATAGAGTGCTGACTAGAACCTTCAAATGACGGCAAATATTACTTTTTACAGTTTAAATGGCACCAGCATGATCTAATTGATCTGGCAACTACCGAAACAAGTGATACATTAAAATAGCAATTAGAACTTCCACAGTTTAGGCTTAAGACATTAGCTAAAGCAGCGGCAGATGCATAAATAACATAAGAGAACTCAGCTGTAACTCAGTGCAGGGTTCCAAATCTCGATTTCGCTTCTACTACCGTTCGTGTGACCGGAGAACGAAATTTTGCCGATATATCGTTAATTCAAATAAATTCCGGCCGAAATGCAAAAACCAAATTTGAAATCCGGTATTGTAGCTGCCGGTATGGTCGAGATTTCGCCGGTTTTGTCGAGATCTCGGCAAAATTTGACAACCTCAAATTTGGTGGAAATGAAGTGAAAAAAATTAAAAAAAATTCTGGATATCACTGATACATTGATGATGTTTCCATAAAATTTTTAGATAATTATAAATCCTGTGTAATTTTTAAAAATTTAAATTTTAGTTCTGTCATAATAAAACGCTGACCGGCAATTTTAAATCGAACAAAAAATGGGAGAAACCATGTTCGAAATATTTGTAATTTGTTTTGCATTATTCCATGATATTAGTGATCTTTCCATAAAATTTTCAGATATTGGTGAAGCTCGAGGGATTTTTAAAAATTCAGACAGCGGTGATGTCCAGATGAAAAATGGTTGAAAGTACGTTAGAAAATTTTGAAATTTTAATTGCATGAATGTGATGCATCATTAACCTTGCCATAAAATTTTTAGATGATTACCGGTCCGTGAAGTTAGAAATTTTGGCAACATTTCGACTAAAATTCGAATTTGCAGAGTCACAATTGCATATAATCGATGTATATTTGCATGACAATTAATAGGAATAAAATAAAATCGATACATTTGACAATTTATCCCATATTTGCATCACAATAAAATTAATGTCTATTTGCATCACGTACCTACGAGTAGTAGTACGCCTGTGGTGCAAACTCCACCTCTGCATTGTCGACAACGACCTCGTGATGCCTCCTCTTGTGTTGTTCCTTGTATTCTTTCCAGGTCATATCATGCGGTAGCTAGGCAGACTTCCAATATTCATAATGAAACATCCAGTCAGTATAATTCTCGGACTGGTAAAGGTACCTAACATTGACAGATGAGTGTCGTGGGTACGGATTGACGTATGGATCAGTGTAGTCAAACGGCCAAGTGATACTAGATCTATTATAACTCTGTCTGTAACCATACCCACCCTGATCACCTCCATAGGGTATTGAACCTTACCCACTCTGCTCAGGTGGGAAACCCAAATTGCTGAAAGACTGGCTGCTACACCATGAGCCTGCGTCATCCTGTGGTTGTGCTGCCTGTCGCCCACCCACACCACTCGACGCACCCTTCCCCTTACCACAGGTCTACCTCTGTGAGCCCCTCCTTGGAGAGCTAACCCCATGTTGTGATCCTGGTGGTGATTGTAGCTGTGAACGGAGGCGCATAGTATACTGGTTAGTTTTTGTTCCATCATCGCTAGGAGAGTCTAACTTTGTCGTTGAGCCACTACTGAGGCACTGCTCATCATCAGGAGTTTCAGTTTCATCCTCACTGCCGATAGCAGGCTCATCATCACCTAGCTCTTTTCCTTTTCCCTCAGCAGGTTGGCTGCCCGATAACTTCTCCAAACTGCCTAAAGCTCCTGCCAGTGCGTCATCGTCGGTGTTGTTAGCACTCTTTCTCTTCCCTTTGTGCGTGTCACCGACTGCGTACTCGGCCCACTCTAGGAGATTCTTCCCGCCTGTGGCCAAACGAAAGTAATATTAACACTGTTGCGAGGTTTCAATATACATGATTCACATGTAGAATGAAAAATAATTATGTTGGTTACCTGTGGCCTTGTTCATCTGTTCCGGCAGGATGGAGTCTACCACGAATCTCGCTGGGAGAGGTGGATCGATCCCACTGTACCCGTCCAATAAGTGCTCTCCACTAGACCTACATGAGTCGAACCACTCTGCAATAGGGTCTGTACCAGCATGCATCGCACCCTCAATGAGGCGATCGAGTGGGTTTTCGTCATGAGCCTCGCGGGTGGATTCGTAGTCCTGCAGGCGAAGTCGCAGGTTGTAGTGCACGATCACGAGCTGCTGGAGCTTCGCATAACTCAATTGGTTCCTGAGCTGCGTGTGCACTAAGGCAAATGTGCTCTAGTTTCGCTCGCATCCACTCGACGATGCGCATTGTGACACTAACCGCAAAGCGTACTTCTGCAAAGCTGGCGTCTCATTTCCAAACGCCATCCACCATTGAGCTGCAAGTAATACGACAAAAGAAAAGAGCGTCATTCAGTTGTAAACAATAACGTAGAAATAAGAAATTACGTATGTACTTGCTGTCATACGCTCATCGACGGCACTGGACTGTGCAAGCTGGGTGGCAAACCGTCCCCTCCTAAGACGATATACCTCAGCTTTCTGTAGGGCCTGCACCGCGGTATGGTCGTCATCAGCGATAATGCCTAGTGTAGTAGAGAGTGCTCCCATGTACTGCGGAGTGCTGCATATGTTGTAGGAGAACTGAGATCGTGGGTCAAGCACGGAGGCTGCGATGCACACATCATTGTATAGTGAGCATAACAGATCCTTACATTGCATAGTTACTAGAAGATAACTGAACATATTAATTTCACGGACCTGCTTGCACGAATGTGGTTTCCCTTATTGCAGTAAAACTCCGTTGCAGGATTTCCAAGAATTTCCTGTAATGCTCTCCGTGCTCCCGCAAGCGGTTGTTATACTCATTTCGCACAATCGCGTACTGCATCATGACACCACTGATCGTTGGTAACTTGTCTTGATTCGCGAACCTCAATAGCTTGTACAATGGTTCTACAGCCAGGATGGACCACTCCATCCCTCCCAAAACTCCCTGCTCAGGATGTGGTCATAAGCATACTTGCCCTCCTCCATCGCAGCCCACTTACTACCTGTCCAGTCAAGATGTGTCATCCACTGCTGGAACTTCTCCTTTTTTTGTGGAAGCTATCCAAGAAAACAAAGGTCATGCCAAACCTCGTGGCATTTGGCCTCACTAACTCTCCCCCAATATGTTGCCTCATCAGTGCATGCAGAATTTTGTGGTTGTACATGAATCTGCAAATCCTTTTGGCTTGTCCCACAACTTGTCTGATTTCTGGGTCATCACACACGTCTTTCAGCATAAGATTCACAGTGTGTGCTAAGCATGGCTACCATATAATTCATGGGTACTACACTCGTAACATCTGACATGCTTTATTAAAGTTGGCACCGTTATCAGTAACCACCTGCACGACATGCTCTACCCCAATCTCCTCGGCCACGACCTTTGTTATCTCTCGCAGCAGGTACTTGTGGTCCTGGACCTTAGCTGTGAACCGCAGCAGGTGTCATTCACGGTCTTATGGAAGAGTAAAAACTGAATCGAGTGTTGTACCTGTTGCATTGATGGTCTTATGAAAGAACATGACCCCATTGCAGTACACCATGAAATTGATGATGCTCTGTTGAGTAGGTCCAGTCCAGGCGTCACATATGACCGTAACACCAAATGTGGCCTAGTCGTCCTTGAATTTTCGAATGTACTGGATTATCTCCTGCTCGTTCTCATCCAGGTACTTTTCGTCTATCTCGTGGCCCCGTGGTGCACAAACCCCTGGGCCTAGCTCCTGTGTCAGCTTGATTGCAGCTGTCCATCCGGGCATAAGAGGTTAGTACAATAATCACAAGAGTTGTAACTTACGAATATATGATCATTTCATACCTGTGAAATATGGGCAGTCGGCCTTCCTTCATAGAATTGCATTAGCAAGGAACCACTTTGACCATCCCCTCCCTAGCTTTTGCCGCCCCCCTGCTTGAATGCAGTGTCAATACGGGGTTGCTGTGGGGCACCACTTCGTGCGAGGTCAACATCGATGGAGGCATGACTTTCTCGTGTCGATTTGGACCTCCTGAATATTTTACTGAGAGTAGATTGGACCGAGATCTTCACTGCACCACTCCTAGACCCCGAACCAGGGGTCAAACCTTGGCTTCTGAGATAGGCCTCTTCTTTGGAGGCTCTGATGGCCATCTTGAGCTGCTCCTGCTCGGTACGGTACTCTACACCCAAGGTGCCCCACTCATCGCAAGCCTCGTCCTGACGAAGGCGCAACACCTCCTTCTTCTTCTCTCGACATCCATATAGGTCAGCTAGCATGGCCTGCCTAACCACTTTAGGCACGCTTGGGCAGGCCTTCACATCGTCGGCGCAATCGACCAGTTGTTCCTTGAGACAGGTCACCCCTCCACCCTTCATGATATGCCTGCAGTAGTTGCACTTTGATCCAGCCAGTCCGAAGCGTTCCCCATGCTCCCATACGGTCCCCGCACGATCTGCCATCGCGAGAACTGAAAACGAATCACAAAATAACTTAGAGAGGTTACCTTGGATATAGTATAAATTTTAGCCGAACTAAAATAGCTAGCATACCAAACCTAGCATACTAACATTTAAGTATGATATCTTCTTAAATTCACAGGTCCTATATCCTAACAGTACATGGTAGCACCCAAAATATGTGCACATTAAATTATTATCACAATGCATGTTTCAAAAAATATAAATGCAATAATTACATACAATATATATGACATACTCGATCCTTACTTTTTTCTCACCAATGTGCTATTCAGATGGATTGTCTAATGCTTAATGTACTTCACAGTAACAACATGCATCCACACGTACTGACTTAGGTCAGAAGATGCAATTGCTCACTAATCAGGCCTACAAATACACATATCTTACAAATATAGACACTAATCTAACAATACATACTAAGATATGAGCCAAAATATGTGATATTTCGGTTTGGAAAATGTTTTTTAAGCACCTGCGAATTTCTTGCGCTGGGTGAAATCTCGCTTCCCCGGCCGAGATCTTGGCTTCTCCGGCCGATATTTCCCTTCCCACCACCGGAGATAGCCACAAATGCACCGGAGTTGGCCGAAAATGTGCCGGAATGGAACAAAGACAGTGTAGGCGATGATGAGCTTCGGCTGCAGCTTGTGTATGCGAATGGGGAAAGTTCTTGAATGATTGCAGTGAGCCAGTGACTAAGTAAGTAGTATTGCAAATGGTTCACATAAATGGATTAATTCCTCAGTGCTATTATGCAATAGAAACTTTAGCCCAGTGGTGAGGTCTCACTCATTCCATCGGGAGGTCTCAGGTTCAAATCACATGTTTGGCACTTTGTTTGCAAGTTTTTTTTCATAGTTTTGAGCACGCAAAAATTATGAAAATTTTTGTGGATACTCATGAAGCATTTGTAGTGTTCTCATAAAACTTTTACATGATGATGAAATCTAACGAATTTCCAAAAAATCTGAAGGCAGTACTTCACAGTCTTCTGATTTCACAGCGCGTGTTTCATCATTTACAATATTTAAATGAGTAACCAAAACAAGTTCAAAAATTATAAAATACCAAAACTGTTACTACCTCATTTATGCTTATTCTATTTTTTATTTTTACATATAACTGTTCAAGTTAAAATATTTCATAAAATTTTGTGTATGATCCCAGGGTTCTTAAGATGGTACCATAAAATTTTCATAATATGAAAAGGCTTCTACAATTTTATAAAAATTTGACAGTGTTTCTGCCGAAATTTGAAAAGGTCTCAAAAAATTGTCTTCTACCTGAATCAAATATCTGAGATCTCGCCGAGAAAAACGATATTACTGTAGCAAATCAATTTTTTTGAATTTTTAAATTCAGCCGGCACTGCTAGAAACCGTCCTGGTCCGGAGACTGAGATTTGGAACCCTGACTCAGTGGTTGTGGGCTCGTGGCTACTGTCGAGTGGGCTCGTGGCTACCGGCGAGGAGGCTGTGGGGGCCATCTTCGAAGGAGGAAAGGCCAAGCAAGAGTCCGGCCCCCGAGCCGGATCCCCTTCTGACCGCTCCGACAAGCGGAAGTGGCACGGGAAACAGGTCCGCAAGGTCCAAGTGGTTGCGGCCATCGACCGCTCGCCAAGCAAAGAAGCGCGACGGCCGCGCGCCGACCACTTCGAGAAGCTGATGGACAGCCCGTGCCCGCACCACATGTTCCCTGTTAAGCACAAATACTGGGACTACGAGGTCCTGAGACGCTTCCTCTCCGGCACCCCCACGACGCCGCGGGGCAAAGGAAAGAAGCAAGCCCCGGCCCCGCGGGCCGAGGAGAAAAGGGTGGACGACGAGTTCCTAGAACCCGACGGCTGCCTCATGATCTTCGGCGGACCGGCATGCTACGCCGACAAGCGTCGGGTCAAGCTCGCCTTCCGCGAAGTCCATACCACAGCTCCAACTGTCCCCCAGTACCTTCGGTGGTCGGAGTCTCCGATCACGTTCGATCGGACCGACCACCCCGACCACGTCCCTCAGCCGGGGAGGTACCCGCTCGTGGTCGACCCTATTGTAGGGAAGAAGCGCCTCACGAAGGTGCTTATGGATGGTGGCAGCGGTCTCAACATCCTCTATGTTGAGACGCTCGACGCCATGAGGATCCTCCGCTCGAGTCTTCGACCGAGCAAGGCGCCCTTCTACGGCGTCATCCCTGGCCAGCAGGCCCACCCGCTTGGGCAGATCGACCTGCCCGTCACCTTTGGAGGACCAGGAAATTTCCGCACCGAGACCCTCACCTTTGAGGTCGTGGATTTCCCTGGATCCTACCACGCCATCCTGGGGAGGTCGTGCTATGCCAAGTTCATGGCGGTCCCCAGCTAAACCTACCTCAAGCTGAAGATGCCTGGGCCACGAGGAGTCATCACCGTGGCCTCATCTTTCCAGCTTTGCTTACAATCGCGAAGCGAGCGCTTGCGAGCTAGCATCGGCGGTCATCGCGTCCGCCGAGCTTGCCGACCTTCGGAGGGAAGCCTCCGAGTCCACCCCCGAATCTAGCAAGTCGGGGGCAGGATCCTTCAAGTCCGCCGAGGACACGAAGAAGGTCGCGGTCGATCCTGAGGATCTGACCAAAACCGTGCGGGTCGGAGCCACGCCCCGCCAAATAGGAAAGCGCCGCCGACTTCCTCTGCGCCAACAACGACGTCTTCGCATGGAGGTCCTCCGACATGCCAGGAATCCCGAGGGAGGTCGCCGAGCACTCCTTGAGCATCCGACCAGGCTCAAGGCCGGTCGTCCAACGCCTGCGCCGCTTCGACGAGGAAAAGCGCAGAATCATAGGGGAGGAGATCGCCAAGCTTTGGTCGCAGGTTTGTAAAGAGGTGCGCCACCCCGAGTGGCTAGCCAACCCTGTACTTGTAAAAAAGAAGAATGGGCAATGGAGAATATGCGTTGACTACACAAGTCTGAACAAGGCGTGTCCCAAAGACCCGTTCCCCTTGCCCCGCATCGACCAAGTCATCGACTCCACCGCGGGGTGCGAGTCCTTTTCCTTTCTGGATGCCTACTCGGGCTACCACCAGATAGCGCTGAAGGAGTCCGACCAGTTCGCCACTTCCTTCATCACTCCGTTTGGATCGTTTTGCTACGTAACGATGCCGTTTGGTCTAAAAAACGCGGGCGCTACATACCAGTGATGTATGCAAACGTGTTTCAATTACGAGATCGGCCGTAACATCGAGGCATACGTTGATGACATCGTCGTGAAGACTAGGAAGGCCGACAACCTCATCACCGACCTAAGAGAAACTTTTGCGAACCTCCGACGGTTCCGCATAAAGCTCAACCCCGAGAAATGCGTCTTCGGGGTCCCTAAGGGAAAGCTTCTCGGTTTCATCGTCTCTGAGCGTGGCATCGAGGCCAATCAGGAGAAGATCTCGGCGATCATAAGGATGGGCCCGATCGGCAACCTAAAGGGGGTCCAAAAGCTGACAGGATGCCTTGTAGCCTTAAACCGTTTCGTGTCTCGTCTCGGCGAGCGCGGGATGCCGCTCTACAGGCTGCTCAAGAAATCCGACCGCTTCAGCTGGACCCAGGAGGCTCAGGAGGCCCTCGCTCGCTTGAAGACCTTCCTGACATCACCCCACCCCGTCGCCCCAAGACCAAAGCGAAACCGCCGCTTCCTCTACATCGCCGCCACGACCCAAGTCGTCAATGCGGCCCTCGTGGTGGAACGAGCGAAAGAAGGCCGTGAGCTCAAAGTACAACGGCCAGTCTACTTCATCAGTGAGGTGCTTTTCGAGTCCAAGGCTCGGTACCCGCAGGTGCAGAAACTGCTCTACGCGGTGCTCATCACGAAGAGGAAGCTGATCCACTACTTCGACCAGCACCCCGTCACCGTGGTGACCACGTCGCCACTCGGCGAGATCGTCCACAATCGCGACGCCTCAGGAGGGATAGCCAAGTGGGCACTCGAGCTCAACGGTCACGACATATCGTGACGCTCTCGAACGGCGATCAAGTCACAGCCCGGCCGACTTCGCCGAGTGGACCGGCCTAGCGCCACCGCGCCAAGACCCCGAGTATTGACAATGTATTTCACGGGTCCTACACCAAAATGGCGCAGTGCGGAGTCGCCATCGCTCCTCGCCGCAACAAGCTTCGAGATGCCATCAGCCGCCGACACGACCAACAACGCCGCCGAGCACGAGGCTCTCGCCAACGGTCTTGATCGCCGCCGAACTCCGGCGCCGCCAACTCTACGCCCACGGGACTCCAAGCTCGTCGTCGATCAAGTCATGAAGGCCGCCGAGCCCCGAGATGCCCGCATGGCCACGTACTGTCGGGAAGTGCGCAAGCTCGAAGAAAAGTTCAAAGGTTTCGAGCTTCACCATAGCTACAGATGCTACAACGGTGAGGCCGACTACCTAGCTAATCTCGCCTCCAAGAGGGACCAGCCCTCCCCGATCTTCGTCACGACCTTCCGCAGCCTTCCATCCGGATGGACCCAAATGATCGAGCGACCTTCCGACCGCCAGCGCGACTATCCGACCACCGAGCAACCGATGTAGAGCCGCTGGTCGGGCCGCGATACGTCGACGAATCCGATTCGACCGAGGAAGCCCTTTATCGACCGCCTGACAGATGGATCACTTCCGACTGACTCGACCGAGGCCCGGCGCCTCACTCGTCGGGCGAAGTCTTTCGCTCTGGTCGGGCCAGACCTCTTCAAAAGTAGTCCCTCTAGAGTCCTCCAGAGGTGCATCCCTAACTAACTGCCGGCAACCGCCGCCGATATCCATGGCGGTGTCTGCGGTCACCATGCTGCGCCCCGGTCCCTGGTAGGAAAAGCCTTTCGACAAGGTTTCTACTAGCCTACCGCTGTGTCCGACGCCGAGCGGATCATACGCACCTGCGAAGGGTGCCAGTTCTTCGCCCGGCAGACGCATCTTCCGGCTCAGGCTTTACAGACGATCCCCATCACGTGGCCATTTGCGGTCTGGGGACTCGATCTGGTCAGGCCCTTCAAGAAGGCGCCCGGGGGCTTTACCCACCTCCTTGTCGCGGTGGACAAGTTCACCAAATGGATAGAGGCCAAACCGGTCGTGAGCATCACGTTGGTGCAGGCGGCCACCTTCTTCCGCGACATTGTCTTTCGATTCGAAGTCCCAAACTCCATCATCACCGACAACGGAACGCAGTTCACGGGTAAGGGATTCCTCGAGTTCTGCGACGACTTCAACATCCGCGTCGATTGGGCAGCCGTGGCCCATCCGCGGACTAACGGTCAGGTCGAGCTCGCAAACGGCATGATCCTCCAAGGGCTCAAACCACGAATCTTCAGTCGACTGAAGCAATTCGCGGGACGGTGGGTGGTCGAGCTACCCTCCGTCCTCTGGAGCCTGTGGACCACGCCAACCCGGGCGACCGGGTTTACACCGTTCTTCATGGTGTTCGGTGCCGAGGCTGTCTTGCCAACCGACCTAGAATACGGCGCCCCAATAATACAAGCCTTCGACGAGGCTCGGGGGCTCGCCTCGCAACAGGACGCCATCGACCAGCTCAACGAGGCGCGTGATGTGGCCGCTCTACGATCGGCCAAGTATCAACAAGCGCTGCAACGCTACCACAACTGTCAGGTTCAAGAGCGATCCTTCGACGTTGGCGACCTGGTCCTGTGGCCGAAGTTCAAAGCAACAAAGACAGCACAAGCTCACCGCCTGAAGGCCCTTCACCGTCGTGGAGGTTCTCCGACCCGGCACCTTCCGACACAAGGACGCGGATGGCCACGTCCTTCCCAGCGCATGGAACATAGAAAAGTTAAGACGATTCTATCCCTAAGTCCTTTTCTTGTCCCTTGCACCGTCCTTACCTTTTTTCCGAGCACCCGGTCGCTGTGCGACGCTCGGGGGCTGCCCATTGGCACCCTCGTACGAGTCGCTTTTGGTCAGGCGCACTCACGCGGGTCGGTGACCCGACCAGCCACGGGGTCCCTCCAGAGCGGTAACCCTCTCGACCCAAGTGCTACGGCCTACGCCCCAGCGGCTATGGTTGCGAAGTAGCACTTTATGAAGAACGGCGTGCGAACGAGCAACCTTTGGTCGGTTGGGAACACTCCTTTCCCGTGCGAGCACACCCAATTCACGCACTCACGCGGGTCGGTGACTCGACCAGCCACGGGGTCCCTCCCGAGCGGTAACCCTCTCGACCCAAGTGATATGGCCTACGCCCCAACGGCTATGGTTGCGAAGTAGCACTTCGCGGAAGAAGGAAGTGCCCTAGCGGAGCGACCTTTGGTCGGCCGGGAACACTCCTATCCCGCGTAAGTACGCATGAATGCTGCATAGCCAAAGTTCCTGTCCTCCTCACCCTTCCCTAGCAAACGATCTGACCTACGCAAAAGCGACCCCCGCGGTCCTTAAGGCTATGGTCGGTCAAGTGCTCACCATAGCATAAAAAAGGAGAGACAAACCGGAACTTGCTAAAAGCTTTAAGATTATTTGCATATAATAGTCTTTTGCAATAAAAGAGGGATGTCTAACTTCTCCCTACTCTTTGTGGAGGACACTCTGCGGCGAGATGTGGCCAGCGATCTCCCGAGCGTATGGCTCGACCAGAAGCTCAAGCTTGTCCACCTCCTCGTCCATCCGGTTCCTGGCGACCCCGCTGCTCACCACCGCGAGGTCGATACCGTCATAATGAGAGACGGTGTTGACCAGTGCCGAGGAAGCCCTGCGCAGCCCTCGCTATCAAGGCCTCAACGTGCCCCCAAGACTCGGGCGGCGCGATGAGGAGCGAGCCTGCACTCGCACGGCTCTGAGCACTCGGTCGAAGACGTCCTGGCCGACCTTTCCAAGGGCCTCCAACCCCGCGGCCAGCTTGGTCCGACCTCCCTCGGCCTCCTGGAGGGCCGCCAACGTCGTATCCTGCGCCACGACCGCCGCGTCCCAGGCCTCCAGAGCATCCTTCCGCGCCTCCGCGGTGCAGCTAAGGTCTTTCTGCAGCTCTGCAGACTGGGGGTAGCGTCAGAAAACGCGCCCCATTAACCGCAATCACAAAACTCAAAGTGAAGGATCAGGGCTCTTACCGCCCGAGGAGCACACCAGGTCGCGAAGATCGGCCATGGTCTTGTCCAGCTTCTCTACGGGCGGTGTCGCGCGCAAGCGCCACCCTCAGCCTCTCCCTCCTGGTCCAGCCGCTTCGGCGGGTCGCCTCGACCGAAGCGGCCGCCTCCGCTGCCACGGCGGTGTCTTTAGCGCCACTCGCCCCCGCCAAGAGGGTCTCAAGCTCCGCCACCCGCGCCGCCAAGGGCTGGCTCGGGCGCTGCCGAGCGTGGCTTGGGCGACCGAGCGCCTCGGCGAACCTCTCCACCGCTCGCCGCGACCCAAAGCCTCCCGAGCGTCATGCAGCTCGGGGCGCAGCCGGTCGCGCTCTTCCTCGGCGGCTAACCTTTGGCCGTGCAGACCCCTGATGAACTGCGATTTCTCCCCCGAGCGGGCATGCAAGCGCTGCAAGGCACAACATTCCATTAGCCCGCGACGAATCCGTCAAAAGTTACAAAAGACAAGTTTCACCGACTTACCAGGCTAACCGGAAGAATTTCATCAGTAACCGCGCCCAGCACTCCGCTGGAACACTCGAGAGCGAAAGCCAGATCCTCTTGGATCCGCTTCATCTCGGCCACGGCGCGCTTGACGCCTCCCGGCGCCCACTCAAGCTCTCGCCGGATCGCCTGGCGAGATGGTCGGCCCGCCGGTCTGACCGTCCCCCGACCGAGTTAGTGTAAGCGGGGGCGGCCAAACAGAGCTGCCTGGGCTGGCTCCAGCGTCTTGCGCCTGAGGGAGGTCACCCGGCACCTCCCCCTGTGGCTCCGGTGGGACTAGCTCGACCTTCGACGCTCTCTCACTGGTTCTCGAAGCGGCGCATTGCCGCTTCGGAAGCAGGACGCGATCCGCCGCGGGCTCTCGGCGGCGGCGGCAGTTCCTCCCGACCACCCTCAACCGAGGAAGGGAGACACGACTCGCCAAGGACAATTGAATCGCCGCCTCCGCCCGATCGCTGCCCGAGACCGCCGCCGCTTCCATTGGAAACTCCGACGCTGCCACCACCAAAGGCTTCAATTTCACTGCACTAACCGCATCACTCGACCAGGCTCCACCGGTCTCCGCCGACCGCCCAAATATGGCTCGGGTCGCAGTCGCGACCGCCTCGTAGAACATCGCAGACCGCAGCGATCGCGATCGCCGAACAACCCTACTACCACAAAGCCCAAAGAAAAGAGGGGGCTCTTACTGCACTGATCGGACGCGCGGTAGCCGCGCCCTTTTCGTCGGCCCCCCTTGCGGGGGCAAATCGGCCCTCCGCTTCCTTGAGGACGACACCACCGGGGACATCTCCGCTCGGGGCACGACACCGGCACACCTGCGCTGCCGCCTCCGCCGACCAGCCCGCCGCCACCGGTCGACGAGTTAGGCAAGTACCCGCGGTACTTGTCCTGGCCTCCACTGTTGTCGGTGGAAGTCGACCCCGTAGCAGTGGTCTCGGACACATCTTCGCCGCGCGCGGCCCTCGCCACACGCTCCTTCTCCTTTTTTCTCCTTTTGTCCTCTTTGCGCTTCTTGCGCACAGCCTCGATCTGCGCGGACTTCGCGCGGGCCTCCACCCTAAGCTCCTTCTCCTCCGGCAGCAACGCCCGGGAGACCATCCCGGCAAGCCCCTGGGGAACGCGGAGACTTTTAGTCAGAAAGCTGAGGGGGAAGCAACAAAGAAAAAGGAGGAAAAGGCTACATTCGGATTACCAGGTTTGGCGGGTTCCGGGCCGAACGGCCAGGTGGCCGCCACCGCCTCGCTTGCACTCTCCCCATAACAATGACACCGCGCCGACTCCGACGGAGGGAGTTCTTCCTCTACCATCTCGCTGGGTCGGATGGCCTCAAACCAAAACATGGGGAGCGGCCGATCCATAGCGGTTGCACGCGCATCTTCATGAATGCGCGCACAACGACATCGCCAGTCAGACCCCGCTTCTTCTGAGCCTTGATCTGGTCGATTATCACCTCCACCTACCTCCTTCCCTTCCGGTCGGCACCCCATTCCCACTCGAACCTCGCCTTGGGAAGTCGGCTGGTGAAGACCGGGGCGCTGTCCCCCAAATTCTTGACATAGAGCCACTCGGAGTGCCACCCCCGGTTGGACGATGGCAGCTTTACGTCGATATAATCCGCTGCGCGCCCCGAGCGCAGCTGGAGAGCCACACCCCCAATAGGCGTCGGTGCGTCCGAGGGCTTGTCCTTCCTCAGCCGGGGCTGGAAGAAGTGCCTCCACAACGCCCAATGGGGCTCAATCCCCATAAAGGCCTCACAGAGCATGATGAAGACGGCGATGTGGAGGACCCCGTTAGGGTTAAGCCGGTGTATCTCCGCCTTGTAGTGGTGCAGGAGCCCACGCACGAACGGGTGCAGCGGGAGCCCGAACCCGCGCTCGTAAAATGAGGCGGGCACGACGACCTCACCTTCCCCCGGCGCGGGGGCGACGGCCCCTGACGGCGCCCTCCAGCCCGAGACAGCCTCCGGGGGTAGGAACCCCTTCTTCACTAGCCCGAGCGTGCGGTTGGTCTTGATGGAGCACGCCGGCCACGACATTTCCGAAGGAACGGCAAAAAGGTGAGAAAAGGGGAAGTTGGAGGTTCTCTCTCCTCTGGCTCTTGCTGTCTCTCTTCTTGTCTCAGGCAAGCGCGAGAAAATGAAGAAAGCAAAGGCGAGAGACTTGCATGAACGCCCCCGCACCCTATTTATAGAAGCCGAGCAGACGCCTAACCAAACGGGCGCCAGCCGAACAGACGCCTCGCTCACCGCGCTGCACTGTAACGCCTGGCTTCCCAATTCTCTCGCATCTATGCCCGACAGGACCGCAGGAACCGTAAAGACACCGCCTTGGGCCGCACGTCCTGAGACCCCTCGGTCTCGGCTTTTAGACCAGGAAGATTGCCCCGGGACGCGTGCGAGACGCCCGCTGGGATGCTGCAGCCCCAAAACGGCGAGAGAGCTCGACGGCTCATGCCAGGGGCCCAACCCAAAGCTGTGGGTTCTCAAGGTCAGTCCCACCAAGTGGGCATAAGGCCGCCCCAGCGAAATTTGAGCGAGGGGCGAGCATGAGGCGAGCCCCCAGTGGCTCTCCAGTTGGGCTGGCTGACGGCCCAATCGTCCTAACTCGTGTCCGAGACCATACTTCACACTCTCCCGCGGAGCCCATCAATGGGTGATACCACCGGTTCGGGTCGGCGGACGACCCAGAGTCCGATACGGGATCGAGTAAAGAAAGGTTTTTTATGGGTCGCCCCACAGTGGGCCAGGACACCCTACTCTGGGACCGTCCGCTCGGAAGGGTCCCCCTTGGGAGGGACCTCCCAGGACCCACTCGGACCACCCGTCATTAGCTCCACGAGCACGGCGTTCAAACCAACGCGGTAAACGCTACGTCGCCACCCTCCAGTCCCACACCTGCGGACGGAGCGTACACGTGGGATAGACTGCGGCCACTCCTCTCACAGCTACCCTCGCCGGACGAGGACTCGGGATGGATGCCCTATGTCCAGCTACGACGTAAAACGAGCACCGTCTAGCTACGACGTTAAATGAGCACTTGGACACCAGAACATCCCGAGAGGCATCTGGTCGTCCCAGCCGACCAAGGCCGTGTCTAGCTATGACGTTAAACGAGCACTCGGACACCAGAACCTCCTGAGAGGCATCTGATCGTCCCAGCCGACCAAGGCACCGTCTAGCTACGACGTTAAATGAGCACTTGGACACCAGAACCTCCCGAGAGGCATCTGGTTGTCCCAGCCGACCAAGGTCGTGTCTAGCTACGAGCTGACCGAGGCCGTGTCTAGCTACGACGTTAAACGAGCACTTGGACACCAGAACCTCCCGAGAGGCATCTGGTCGTCCCAGCCGACCGAGGCCGTGTCTAGCTACGACGTTAAACAAGCACTTGGACACTAGAACCTCCCGAGAGGCATCTGGTCGTCCCAGCCGACCGAGGTCGTGTCTAGCTACGACGTTAAACGAGCACTTGGACACCAGAACCTCCCGAGAAGCATGTGGTTGTCCCAGCCGACCGAGGCTGTGTCTAGCTACGACGTTAAACGAGCACTTGGACACCAGAACCTCTCGAGAGGCATATCTGGTCGTCCCAGCCGACCAAGGCCGTGTCTAGCTACGACATTAAACGAGCACTTGGACACCAGAACCTCCCGAGAGGCATCTAGTCGTCCCAGCCGACCGAGACCGTGTCTAGCTACGACATTAAACGAGCACTTGGACACCAGAACCTCCCGTGAGGCATCTGGTCGTCCCAGCCGACCGAGGCCGTGTCTAGCTACGACGCTAAACGAGCACTTGAACACTAGAACCTCCCGAGAGGCATCTGGTCGTCCCAGCCGACCGAGGCCGCGTCTAGCTACGACGTTAAAACGAGCACCCGGAGCCTCCCGACAAACATTTGTGAGTACGAGGAAGGCGTCCGACTGCCCGCGCACAAGAAGAGCGATCTTCCACCGGCAGCCAACCCTCGAGGGCCGGGTTAGTTGGGAAAAACGTCTAAAACAAGCTCATCACAAAGACAAAACAGTCACAAAGGAAAGGAAAATTTTATTATTTTCCGACAGGCTCAAAGCTTTACAATGCTACATGAGGTAGCCAACAGGCTCAAACACTACACAACGCTACATGAAATACGAGGAGCTATTTCAGCACCAAGTTTTATATCACGAATTTCTAATTGCGTCAGTGCCTCTGCACTGACGGCTACCGGCGCGCGCGCGCCATTGCCTCTAAGAGGGCGCTCCTCACCTCGAAAAGCCTCGGAGCAACCTCGAGCAGCGCATCGACCGCAGCAACGTCGCGGGCCACGACCTCCTCCTCCTCCGAGAGTTCAGCCATCGCCTGGTCATGCTCAGCCCAGAGCTCAGCCAAAGGATCCTCCTCTTCCATCTCGTCATCATCACCAAAGCCAAAGACCAGCGGAGGCGTCGAAGCCATTGGAGGATCGAAAAGAACTCAAGGCTGGGGGTAACTATCCAAGCAAGCGGTGGTGCCCTTATATACCCGGAGGAAGGAAGATCAAACGACTCCGCATAAATGTCAAGCGCAGGAAAATGAAGCGCCCTTCCCCGGGTTCCGAAGCGGCAGTGAAGACGAATGGTCACGACGCACCAAGCCATGCGGGGCGCGTGCAACGGCAATTAAAAGCTTCCAAATGTTCGAATGCCTTCGACGACTCTTAGGCGTACCACGGATGCGCTTAGAGCACACCAGTCGAGACCAAACCGACCAGCCGGTTGGGTCACCCGACTGTGCCAGTCGCCGCGATACAACCAAGATTCTCACCAATCAGCTCAACCCCGATCGTATCGGATTTAACTCGCTCGGGGGTTCGGGGGCTACTGACGAATACTCATACCAGGGGTACCCCAACGGCCCAGGATGGCAAGCAGGCCGCGTCAAGCCCAGTTTCGACCTAACAAGCCGTCCTCGGGCCCAACTCTGACCAAGGGACCTGCGGGGCCACAAAAAGACGCTCGTCCCCGACCAGAGCGGGGCGAGCAAACCCGACCAAGTGGGACGCCGACCCTCGTCACAGGTCGGGCTCCCCCGAGCCCCGACCAAGCCGAGGCAACCTTCGCCAAGGGCCATGTGTCGGGCCTCCGCCGACTATTGGCCACGTGCCCCACAGACAGGATCGTTCGAAGTGACCGTGTGGGGCAGGTGGCCCCTTCCCAAGGCAGCACAAGGGTTGCCCAAGTCAAAACTCTAGTCCCATCACCCAGTCACACGAAGTATGGGGACGCGCTCTCTCCCGAGGTAACGCCAGGGCTACGCTTCGCAACATCAGCACCTGACAGGTTCCCAAAGGGCAGGTGCGCTGCTTCCCAAGGAAACGACGAACTGCTCTGCTCAGCAAGCCTACCAAACCCGGTGTGGGCGAAGCCGGACGGCGACCAATCACCAAGACGAAGGACTAGGGCTCCTAGTCTAGGTTTCTCCTTCCTTCCTTCTCCCAATTCTCATTGTAACCTGCCCCTCCCGCCTATATAAAGGGGGGCAGGGCCCTCCGGGAGAGGGACACGTGAGGACGCGAGGACACGGGCGCACATACACGCACACACGGACAGAGATAGATCCTCCTCTTGCTAAGTCTTTACGAACGGGCAGTGAACGCTCTCGTGTTCAAGTCCTCAGCCCTCACTTGTAAACGTGGTGCAGACGACTGCATCTAAGGCAATACAACACTATCGCACGAACTAGAGTAGGGACATTCGGCCCGAACCAGTATACATCTTGGGCTTTCGAGTCTAACCATTCAGGGAGAGGGAACGCGCGGCACCTTCCGACTTACAAATTTACTTGCCGGTGCTCGAAACGCCGACAACCGTTGGATCAACAATGAGCTCCTACTATGGGTTCATAGAGGAGATTTCGGAGCTCGACTATGTACTATTCAAGATTCCCTTATTTCGGTGTCGTTAGGTCCACCTCCATCACGTGAAGGTTGACAAGTACGGTGTCACTACTGTCGACCTCGCACGCAGCGGATACCAAGATGAACCATTCATACTCGCTAACCAAGCTGTTCAAGTATTCTATGTAATCGACCCGTCCAACAAGAAGAGACATGTAGTTCTTCAGGGAAAAGGAGGATTGTCGGAGTAGAGAATGTAGTAGGTGAGGAAGAATACAATCAATTTTATGAGTTGCCTCCTATCGGAAAGAGCATCACAGTCCAGGAAGAACAACCCGAGGAAGCTAGCTACACACGCGTCAATCATCGTGAAGGGCTAATTTTTATACAAAAGAATAAGCAAGTGGAGTTATAATTTGAAGAGTACTCTCGAAGATAATAGAGTTGTTTGTAATGAGATGCTCGAAATTCAAAACAACTTTGTGTATATATGCATCTGATTTATTGAATAAAATTTCCTTTCCTTTACTGATATTGCTTCATCTACAATTCCATATACATTATACATTATCCACTATCGATTGTAGGCCAAGAAGGCCAAACTCTGGTTTTACCTCAGCAATGAAGGCCTATATCAAGTGCCATCACAAACGGTTCTAATACATAACCGTCTGCAATAAAATACTATCACAGATGGTTCTATTTAAGAGCCGTCTGTGATGTTATTATAACAGACGATTCTAAACTAGAACCGTCTGTGATAGGGGAGCCATATAAAAAGGCCACTCTCACAGATCATTCATTCTCCACTCCAGCGCTCAAAACCCTAGCTTTGTCTCCCGAGCCCCGACGCTTCGTCTCCCATTTCGACGCCTCCCCCCGACCTCGACGCCGCCCCCTCGCCGATGCCGCCCCCTCACCGACACTACCTCGACGCCGCCCCCCCTCGCCGAGTGAGTATTATTGAGATTTGTTCTCAGTTTTTTTGCCTTTTGCATTTCTCGGTGATGATATGGGTATTGTGATGAATGAACAATTATTTCTGTGAACGAGGCCATGAACTGTAGACTTATATGCTGATAAGTGTTGATTTGTTCACTGTTTGGATTATATGTTTACTGCCAGAACTTGATTGATATCTTATTGTTAGTATCTCATTGTTCATACTAGTTTCTGGTTTGATCTTATTAGCTACTGGTGCTATTTGTTCAAACCCTGCTGTTCGGTTAGCTTGTTGGTTACTGATCTGTATGCAATTTGTTGATTTAGCAGTTATGATATATAGACAGTAAATTGTTCACATGCTATTGATTTAGCCTTTGTGATATCTTGCTACCGATATGATCAACATTTGCTAAGTAAGATAAGTAGCTTTGTTGTTAGTTTGATCTGAAATTAAATGGTAAGTTCGGTTAGCAAATGCTTGAATCGCTGATCTGAATATTTACTGGTGTGTAGATAATCTATTAAAATAGTGAGTTACTATTATCAATTGTTTACTGTGCATATTAAGGTGGTAAGGGTTCAAGGCCTAATTCGCTTAATCAATTTGTTAGCCGATTCGTGATTAAGGTTGAAGGTTTAAAATCTTCAAACAGACCCTAATCTGAGAGCAAAATTCTTCAATTTTCATTTTATTTGTAATAGCAGACATGATTCATTGTATGAATGACACAAAATTCACTTTATGCTTTATCTCGCTGTTTATGTCATTTTGGCTATCCTTGGATTATGTACCTTTAATCATATTGTTATATGGAATAATTTATAAAATCTTGCTCTTGTTATCGCATCTTTTTCAACAATCTAGTAAATCTCAGTAATTTTCTTTTGTGAACCATATACTACCTTTGTACCCATCAAATAAAAGCAGTCATCAATTGATAGCCTTTCTTGCTTGATTCCTTTTCCTTCCTGTTGAGCCATGAAAACTAGCCTACATTGCAAGTATGCCTCTTCTAGTGGAATATATCCCTTTCACTTATCTTTTGAGGCCCAAATAGGGTATATAATATATGGTTTGGTTAAAAAGAAGATGGCGTCCCCTCATTCGTCATCTCAAAGATGTGTTGAACCATCGAAAAGAAAACTCCTTGAGGTCCAAGAGGAGCAAATAAAAGGCCCACAGACCGATATACCATCACGGTGGTTAATCGAAAGGATGGGGCCCCTACCGAACCAAAAAAGGCAGCGAATGCATTTAGGACATTGTGCGGGATAGTCGCATGGGAACGGGTCCCCATCACCTGTCCATCCTGGAAGTCACTAACTGACGAGAACCGCGACGACTTGGTGATAGAAATTATGTCTTCGTTTGAGATCCCGGAAGACTATGTGCATTCAGTGCGATGGTATGCACTGCTAGTGGCGGGAAAGGCGTGGAAGAACTTCAAGAGCATGCTTGTCAAGGAATATGTCAATAAAGATAGGACTCCCTTCTCTAAGTACGGGTTTATTGCTGAGGACATATGCCAAAGTTTTGTTGAGGCGAAGACGACGGACGAATTCATGCGTTAAAGTGAAGCCCACAAGGCCCTGCAGGCAAGGAATACCCACCCCCACAGACTTGCCACCGCTGGGTATGTGGGGAAGAGGGCGCAATGGGAGAGGGAGGGCGAGGAGGCCTCCACGCCATTTGCATCTATCGCTGAGCAGTGCGCCAGAGACTGGCTGAGAGCGAGGTCAAGTACCACATCTTCTGGCACTGTCTCCTTTACAAACCCCGCGGATGAGGAAGTCTGCCAACGCCTAGTAAGATATCTGACTACCAATTTTGTACGTAATTAGTCCGTAACTTTGTAAGTGAAATAACTTGTCGGGATGTTGCAGGTAGCGTTAAGTACACAATCTTCCGATAGCAATTTTGTGCCAGACAAGGAGAAAGATTTACTCTCCACGGCCTTGGGAAACAAGGAACACCCTGGTCGCACGCGAGGCATGGGGATTTTTGTTCTCTGGAAAACGGGATTCCCAGACGACTCAGACAAATACCAGAGCAGGAAGAGAACCAAAGCAGAGCGAGAGGAACGACTGGTACAAAAGATTTAGGAAAGACTAAGAGAAGAATTCAACAATAAGATAAGAAGCCTCGAGGAAAGGCTCAATAATCAGGACTACAGACAGCCTGCTCAAGTCTCAGATGTATGTGCGCAAATTAGCCACACTACCAAAAAGAGCAGCTGTGCGTTCGCCACTCCCATAGATAAACATGGCAAATTTCCTATTAGTGACATCAAGGTACTTATATGTATGTCTTGAATGCTCCATACAAATAGCTGTTGGACATAGTAGCTAATTGTGTATCGTTTTGTAGGTGGCCATGTGGTGCACTCTCCAAGTGAGACTTGTCCATGGTGCCATTCTTATTCCGGCTACTTCGGGGCTCGCGTATATGTCCATTGAAGGGGCACTAGTGCACGGTCCCCTGGTGGCACCGGGATTCACGAATGTTAATGTGTACGGTGTAAATAATAGTTTCAAGACCGTCCCACTACCAATGCCCCCAAACAACGAGATCGTGACACTAGGAGACGCCATTCGCACTTTCATCCAGTGGCCCAGCAGCGACATCTCCCTGGATGCCTGTCCTTCTTCACCGAAGCTACCCCAACTATATGAGTCATCTGTTGCACCTCAGTAGGCCACCAAATTGACTCCCGTGCCCCCTGCATCAAAGGACTTTCAGTGGGATGGTGCCCACACGTCTCCCATGAAGACTCCCTATAGCAGAAAGCAAGTCAAGGGCAAAGCAAAGCAGATCACGAAAGAATTGGACTATCCGATTGCCCCACTGGCCCGAGTATACCAATTAGGAGAGCCTTTTGTAACGGGAGAGTGCATAAAGAACCTTTCTGTAGCTTGCGTTAGATTGCAGAATTGGTGCATGGAACAAGCTAAAAAGCCAGTGCAAGACCGCATAACGAGTATATCGGTCAGCTTCAAACCTGAGCATCTATTCAATGAGTCATCGAGGGGCTTCTTCATAGCCGACTTCAAGGACCTATTTGACGTCTTCAACCTCGACGCCCTCGACACCGCACTCTTGAGATGCTGGACATTGTAAGTGTGTGCAATCACAGTCTACATTCGTGTAATACCGATAAATGTCATATATATATATATGACTCAATGCTTTCGTATATTTAGATACATGATCCGTGAAGCGAGATAGAACGAACAACTGGTGGGTTTCCTGGACCCACACATAGCCTCCAAGCAAACAATGGACAAAGATTTACTATTTGTCGATAAATACGTCGAAGAGGTCTTGACGGCTCAAAAAGATAAAGAGTTCATACTTTTACCCCACAACCCAGGGTAAGTGCTACTTTGATTTGTACTATGGTCGCAACTCTGTTCTGTTAATTGATCATGCCGATATACCTGTGTAGGTTTCACTGGGTTCTCATTGTAATTCATCCATCCACGAATCGGGTTATTTACCTTGATTCCTATAGAGTGCCAGCCACAACTTAAATCCTATCGCAAAATTACTTAACAGGTAATTAATCACGTTTCCTCCAAAGATAACATGGTCATATAGGTTGTTCAAGGTGTATGTTTCTCCTGAAATAGCTGAGGCTAACCTTTTGCAATAACGTAGGGCATTCAAAGTGTACAAAGCTTATGAAGGGCCTTCTGGCAAGGACAGGACGAAGCTGAAGCACAATTTTAAGTTTTAGGTATCTACTATACAAAATAATCCTATATAAACTATGTAATCATGACTCTAAAACTAACCAATTCTATATTTGCAGTGCCACCAGTAGGGAAAGTGAAATAACCGTTGTGGATTTTACGTTTGCCACAACATGGAACTCCTCGTCACTAAGAAAATGCCCAATCAGGTAACAACTGTGTTGGAAGAGGCGGCCGATCTGGAGTGAATTCGAGGACAGCTTTGTGCCTTCTTGCTCAGTCAAGTCTTAAATAAAAAAGGTGAGTTCCACGCTGCCTTATAACTTCAGGAGTTGTATTTTTTCTGAATTACCATTTGGGTTAATTGTCAAACTTGTGCTGTGGATTTTTGAATTGTAGTTGTGCATTCAATTAATTGGTTAATGGTATTGAATTTCATTTGGTTAATATATTTGAGTTCATTTCTGAAAGAGATGTGTCGTGCAATATTAATCTATACGTAATCTGCTTCGTGTTGTGATGTAATCTGAGTTGATTGCTGAAATGGATGTAATGCTTGTAATCTGAAATGGATGTAATGTTTGTAATGTGAGTTTAGTTATTATGTAATCTGCTTTTTCTAAATGGCATGGCTAGCATTTCCTGAGGCTAGCCAATAAATAGAAAAATGGTTGTCTATGGGAAGTCTTATCACAGACGATTTTTAATTAAAAACCGACTGTGATGTATGATGTAGAGACGGTTTCAAGATAAAACCGTCTGTGATATCATAACATCACAGACGGTTCTAAATAAAATCCGTCTGTGATGTTTCTTGTCATAGATGGTTTTTGTTTCAAATCGTCTGTGATATCTTATTTCACAGACGGTTTAGAAACCGTCTGTGATATTCCGTAACATCACTGACACATGGTTACAGACGGTTCGAGAAACCGTTTATGATGACGGTTCCGAACCGTCTGTGATGACTATTTCTGTAGTAGTGCGACAACCTATGTAGCTTCTACGTCATGCATCACATGCCAATCCTGGTCGGCGGCTCATACCTTTTTTCTAAGGTATATGTACATGCATAATACACTTTGCTTTTTACATACAAATTTTATAACTTAAATTAGTGCACTCATTTCTATTTAGCAGAAGATCGATATCTCCCTCAAGAGCTTACAAACAAAGATCACAACAAATTACGAGACCACAGCTAGTGGTACTGGACAGAAGTTCTAGTGGAGGACGCTAGGTTTAGAGACCTGACAGGCTCCTATTAGTCCATATGTAAATAATATTATATCATGTGAATGTGATATGTGTACTGACTGTTAAATATGTTTGTGTTTTATATTGTGAACGAATGTGATATGTGTATTATAAAGTGTTTGTGTTCTATATATATTGTGAATATGCTATGTATACTCTGTATAATCTATGTTGTTTTCGGTGTATACTAGTGTAATCTGTGCTATTTTCGAGAGGATGTACAAAGAACAAACACCACATCACAATCGGTTCTAGGGAACACAGATCATAATTGGTTCGAAGCTAACCGATTGTGATGTTCTCCCACATTACAATCGGTTCCGAGTTAGAACCAATTGTGACGACAATTTATCACAATTTCGCGAAAACCGACTGTGATAGCGCCTTCTCATCATTGTCTAATGACTTTATATCACCACCAAAATCGATTGTGATGACGAAAAAGAACCGATTGTGATGTACATTCCTGTAGTAGTACGTATTATGCTTTATTTCTATGGTTGTGCCTGATCAGCTAATACAGGAATCGATCGAGAACATGCCTGATAAGCTAATACATGAAAAATTCGGGATGTTACAGCTGAAAATCACGATTGATAACACAATAACACAATAAATTAAATAAAATGAAAAATTCGGGATGTTACAAGTACTTTTGAGACAAATCTACGCATATTATTTTCATGTATCTAATTTAAATTTTTAAAAAGATATTGATGGTCAAAGTTTGGATACATCTGTATCCAAAACAACAACTATTCGTAACCGAAGGGAGTACTTATTTGAAAGTGACTATATATATCACTCAACTAAAAGCTTTTGCACTTTCAGTCAACTTTTTTTTGAACCGTCGGATCAGAATCAGATCTCTCCCCTCACCCCTAACCCTAATCATATCCCTATCCCGAGCAAAGTCCCACCCCGCCGCAACATGTAGTGTTAAGAAAAGATATATACACGTTAATTTTTCTGAATTTATGAAAGACCGAGATGGCGACCAGAGGGGGGGTGAATGGTCCCAAAATAAATTTTCCCACCTCTTGGACAAATGCTAGTCAAAAGACTCAATACTGCTTGTAAAGAACAGAGACTAGAAAAGCACAAGCGGTGTTCAAAACAAAGACGACTCAAAAGCCAATCTGTGATCTTGGCTTGCTTGTGAGATTCTAATGATCAAGATAGACTTTGAATGCCTTCTCATACATCACAGCAAGCAAGATAGCACAAGAGTAAACACCAAAACTCGATCAATTAAGAATTCATCATGAAGGAACAAAAGACCAATTTCTTTGCAGAACTTGAACCAGGGTTGCTTAGAGAATTTGGATATGCTCTGAGTGAAAATTCAACGAATCAATCCCTCATTCTTTGCAACAAGAACCAGAAGCAAATCAAAACTAAAGAACTGCAAGTCACACGTTTTACACACTTCAAGAACACATGATTTACAACTTGCAACAAGAATGTAGGATTGCCTAAATGATTGAAAGCATCGAATCAAGAGAAGAGTTCATCAACCATGAATTTCAACAAAGATTCATAGCATGTAGAAGGAGATGAGACAAATCCAAATTACGTAAAGTAAATTGCAAGTAAGTAAATGCGGAATTTAGATAGCAGAATTTAAGTGCGTAATGTAAATGCTTAAGGGAAATGAAACTAGAATATAAATGAAGAACATTTCATTTCTGGAAGGAGGTTTACAAAGCCTCACAACAAAGTGGGCAAAACTCAAATGAGCAAAAACCTCGAACCTTCAAAGAGGGAGGCTGCCCTACCCTCTATTTATAGTGACACAGGATCAATTCCCACCCTTGGATGTCTTGCTTCAATCCTAAGCCAACTTCCAAGAGCCAGGATTAGATCCTTACACTGCTACTCTCAACAACTCTCAACTACACTCGTGTACTTTCTTAATACACCGACAAAGAAACTACACTTTATCCACTACTTTATCTTCCGTAATCGCAACCCTACAGCTCTCCTTGATCCAAGTAGTGATAAGCTAATTTCTCCAGAATCTCTTGTCTCTTGAACTGCAACGACTTCATCTCCGGCCATCTTCCGCGAACTTTGCCAACTTGAACCTCCGGCCATCCCATGCCTAGTTCCACCTCCTTCGCCTCACCATGACCACCAAATGAAGTCCTACATTCACAAAGACAAGAAATCCCTTCTTGGTTCCACCATGAACCCATCACAACAATTCGATCATGAGTTGGGGTTATAAAAGACCAAAAACGGACCAAAGCATTTCAACCAAATGCAGACTAGCTGTTTTCAATACAGCAGGATCTTCTCAATTTGTTATGATTTTATATGTTGTTCTACTGAAAATCTTGTCAACATGAAAAAGTTGTGTTTCGAAATTATCTACAACTTTCATGTAGAACACATAATTTTTCGAGCACGGGAAAACCCTCAAAAATGCATATTACTGCACGCTGGAAAAATTGGTCCGTAGTACACATGGGAACCATCGCGATTTGGTCCGTAGTACACATGAGAACCATTGCGATTTGGTCCGTAGTACACATGAGAACCATCGCGATTTGGTCCGTAGTACACATGAGAACCATCGCGATTTGGTCCGTCATACACATGAAGATCATAAAAATTTTGTCCGGCCTACACATGAAGATCATAAAAATTTGGTCCGGCCAACACATGAAGATCATAAAAATTTGGTCTGGCCTACACATGAAGATCACAAAAATTTGGTCCGGCCTACACATGATGATCATAAAAATTTGGTCCGGCCTACACATGAAGATCATAAAAATTTGGTCCGGCCAACACATGAAGATCATAAAAATTTGGTCCGGCAAACACATGATGATCACATTTAAATACAAACTCAAATCTAAGCTATCCTAGATCATATAAAGTCAAATACTCATCACAAGCAAGGATGGACCTCCACATGGTCCTTCAATCTCCCCCTTGATGAGTATATTGACAAACCTTATAAAAGGCATAAATTTGAGTTAGAGTAAGATAAGAAGAAAGCAATTTGATTGCAAAAACACACATGGTCCAGAGACAAAAGACTGAGAACATGACCAAGTTGGTAAGACATATTTTAGAGCTAAATCAAGTAAAGAGCAAGTTTCCACAAAAAACTCTAAAATCCAATCATAAGCGCCAAATGTGATTATGTAATTATGATCCATAAGAATTAGCAAAATTTTACAAAGATCATAAGAACCAAATAAGCTTTCACATTTTTAATGATGCCTTTTCCACGATTTCTCCCCCATTTGGCAATATAGGCATCAAAATGAAAATTTCTCCCCCTTTTTATGTATGCATGAAATGCAACATAAGGAAGCTTTGAAGATTATCCAAATGATCATAATGACAAGATATGACACCAAGCTTATCAATCTCAGATTATGACCAAACTAAGACATGTCCAAGTGCAAATAACAAATTTTGCCCATAAGCTAGGTTTTGAAAATGTATCTTTTTAGCAAGATTTGACAAGTGCAAAACTTAGCAAAGTTTCAAAACTAGAAGCAAAACCACTCAAGGATCAAATGGAAAACCTAGAGTTCAACCTACTCAACACTTTGGAGAATTTTGAAGTGCATATAAGGTCCGTCGAGCCCATTTTTCAATTTATGCAAATTTTCTTTAACACTTTGAAAAACATAGCGGGGTGCAAATGTTTGACATTATTTGCATTCTTTACTCACTTATGTGTTTGATATTTGCATTTTTTTTTGTTGATTGACTCAAGCCATTTTCGATCATCTCAAGAGTAACTCTTAAGAGAATGATCTTGGTCATACACAATATATTCCAAGTTCATCCCAAATGCAATGGGAGGCAGTCTCGAGAATATAAAGTGCTGAGATCAATTTTGCACAAAAGAGTCAAATTTTTTTTTAATTTTCAAGTTAGCACATATGAGCAATTCTGAAGGACTCAAATATGGATCAAGCAAATTTCACCCAAGTTGCTATAGGGACTCTAGAGAAATCCAAAATTTCACAATTCATGGTAAAAGCCCCTAAAGAAGAAACTTAGTAAGTAAAAGCAACATGTTTCATCAAGTTTTCATTTAAAGCTTTTAAGTTTTTCAGATTTTAATTAACCTTAGCTTGATAAATGAACTTGGACATATCTAAGCTAGTGATTTTCTTCAAAAGATATAGCATGATGTATTTCACGAAGATTGAGTCAAATGCATAATAGACAAAGCTCATAAAACAGAAAATGCAGTCTAAATGCAATGCATGAACAGATTCCCAAAACTCCCCCTCAACATATGAATCAATTTTAAGCTCAAATCTGGTTAAAGTTGAGTTATTATCAAGATTAGGCATAAAGAAAACCCAATTGAACTCAATAACAACCAGAAAAATAGAATGAGGAGAAGAAGTCGAGAAAACTACAAACTAGGTGGCTATTGAGTGTAGAAAAGATAGAAGAGACTCACTACGGCTTAGACTTGCTCTTATCTTCCCAAAGGATCGACATAGGAAGTCGACTCTAGATCCCAACTAAGGAGTGCACACAGACCCTGTCTACCCAGGAGGCCCAACACCTGCTAGACTTATAAGACTGTGAGGGAACTCAACCTAGAGAGAAGAGAGAACAGCTAATCACGCATGATAGCAACCTAAAGCACAAGATAAGATGTCCATACAAGGCATGCCAGAAGACTAAGTGAGTGAACTCAACTCAAGAAAACAAGCCCAAAGTCACCCAGAAGAAGAAAGGAAATGCTGGAAGAAAATATATAGTACATAATATACAAACCAGCTCCCCCTCAAGAAATGCCATATGAGCTCATAAACCCAAGCTCAAATCCCCCTGAACACACTCTACTCCCCTTGAGGCACACTCTAAAACTCTCACCTCAGAAGAGATAGGTAGAAAGCTAGAGGAGAAGAGATAAGATCTAAAACCACATGGTCTCTAAGGAGCAAGATGGCTCAAGGTAAGAAGCAACCTAATTATGCTAGAAGTCCAACCAAAAGACTCTAGACAAATAGGACACAAGCTCTACCTACAAAAGAACCACAACCTCCTAAGAGACCCATCACTATCATCAACATTTTCAGAGGTACTTACCTACTGCAGTGTAGAGCAAGTAGTGGCAAATGACCTGAAGTGGATACAAAAAGCAGAGGAAGAAGACTTAGAGATATTCCTGGGATGATGGTCTCCTCACCAGAAAGCCTACACACATGCATCCAACAAATCTATGCTTTGAATCAAGGGGTTAGGCGGATCCAGCCCTAGGCACGAATGGACAAGATACAGAAAAGTGTGGCAAATGATCATCTAGAGCATGAACAAGATGCGTAAGGTAATGTAAGATCATGATCACAGCCAAGCTAAAGATAGCATCAAGATCCATATATCCATAGACAACGGTGAAAACATATCCACATGATAAACAACAAAGAAGGTGCATCATAGCAATCACATGTCGAGAAGAAGCTAAGCAAGGTGCATCACAAAGAACAAAATGCTAGCAGGATCATGTGCAAGCCTAGAAATACATGGATCAAGATACTACCCTAAACATGGCAAGGAGCATGTAAATGAAGAAATACCACAATGAAGCACAACAACATGCTACTAGATATACCATGAGCAAGATGAATGAAGACAACCAAAGAGGATCATGCATAAAACAAACCAATTAGCAACATCAAGATCCATTTATCCATAGTCTCAATAACAATATTTACATGTCTTAAAAGGCTGTCAAAAGAAGACCAAACAAAGGTCATGAGCACACAAACAGATAAAGTAAATGGTGACCGTGGACACAAAGATGAGAAGCTACTTATGGCAACACTCTATGCATGATGATGAATACATGCCATGAATAAAGAACACAAGCTCATGCAAAATAGGTATGAAGCATATAAGCATGAAGGACAATGAAAGGTGATCATGAACAATATAAGACATACAGCGGCAACTAGATCATATGACCTTAATCTCATGAAAGGCACTCACATGTAGCACAAAGTCTGACAAACAAAGTGTAAACAAAGCTAATCATGGATGTAATAGAAAATCAGGGTCATATAACCTAGATACTACTCATGACAAAATAAAGTAAATGATATATAGCACGTGCCCATAGTTAATACAAATGCTCATACCAAATGAACAATATCATGGACAGGATAAAAACAAGAAAATCACATCTTTGGAAAGAGCTCATGAATTTAGGATATAATACATGAAGCACAAAGATGGTTAGGGAAAACATTCTATGGCACAAAACAAGACAGACAAAACTAACAAGACTTAGCAAAGTACATATAATACACATGGGAGCAAGAGCAATCACAACATGTCATGGAAATGATGATCACAAGTATAACCGACATGAGGGTATGAGATAGCTCACCATGGAAGTGGAAGTCCCCAATCTTTGTTATCATGAAGCTCAACACTTGTGGAGCGAAACACGAGGCAAACAAAGTTGAAAGTACATGCAGTTAGCATGATGCTCATGATGGTCATGCAGAAGATCCAATCCTCTAGAGACAAGCCGCAAAGGCCAACTCGGAATTCACATCGAGTGCCAACATTGAAAAGCGACAAAACGATCCTAGATGAGATTAGTAAGTATCAACATGACCAACATACTTACCTGCAACTCTTGCCGTGAGTGGGTACCTCGAGGAAAAACGAGGTCCACTACTTATGCACGGTGAAGTTGATGCCTCAGGACAACTCATGGACTAAGAATCGAACTAAGAAAAGATAATTCCACAAGATGACCCAAATCCACTCCACTAGGCAGTGATCACATCCTCAAGCTAGCCTCAAGCGACTCATGCCATGAGAAAGGCAAAAGGCACTTAAAAGCATCATCGCATAGACATGATACAAGGAATTGACACAAGAGGGAAAGATGACTCAGTACTGGGATAGAGTGAAGACTTAGGGACCCAATACTGAACCACTCGATGCCTCAGAGTACCAAACCATCAAGAAGACTGGACTCGAGTGTCTCTCGACGCTTAACCCTAACAAGATCGTGAGCAACTCTAGTAGATGATCTAGGAGTTGAAATCTGGGTTGGCTCGCCGTGGTGCAAAAGCCGAACCACCCCAGTGAAGCTGCCTAAAACTCCTACCGGAAAACGCCTCGCGCCGCTGATATCTACCTCGATGAGAAAAACGAGGAATATCAAGAGGACGGCGGAAAGACCGACTACGAACAGCTCCAGGACTAAAACTCAAGAACTAGCATGAAAACCAAGTCTGGGCCTTTGCCTAAAAACAGCGACTCTCTAACTTTGTCTAGAAGCGGTGTGTGCCTTAGGAGCACTCAAAGTCCGAGGATGACCCCAATACCCTAAGAGCAACAACACGCTTCGCCGAGTGATCTTGGCTCGTCAAGCAAAAATCTACTAGGTGACCATCCTTCTTACGTAGGTGCATGTGTACTTCGCCTTGCTAGAGACGGAACAGGGAGTAACACCCTTCCAGTCGAAGTCCTATGGACAACCCCGCAGACCTAAACACGGTGGTACTCACTCAGGAGCTACCACAATCTCACCACTCTTGGAGCCACGCACAATGGTGGGAGGATGCGCCTAGCGTGCTCCAAGAGATCAAATCCTAGACCTTGATTGAATCTACTAATCTTGGATTGGTCTAGAATAAGATTGAGCTTCTTTTTGCCTCCAACAAACTTCTCGAGAGTGCTCATGAAATACTCACACTCCCGGAAGAACGAGGCACATGAAGAACAGGGGGAAGGAAAGGAAGAATGAGAACCAGAAAGAGAAGATCTCTCAAGACGTGCTTTTGTTCCTTAGCACGGCTGCCTCAATCTTGAGGGCCTCACAAGAAACGCAAGGGGCATTTCTAATCCTAAGAGTTTGGTCTTCTAACTTCTTTCTAAGCTCAACATGGATTTTATCCATATCATCCTTAACCCCAACACACAGCAGGCAACCAATTTTTGACTTAACTAGTAAGTCCTTAGCAAGTTGATCACACTTGACATTCAAAGCATTATTGTCAAGTTTTAGTTGCCTACAACTCTCACATGAGCTGACTGGATCCTTAGAAGTATGCAATTCAAGTTCATCATTTCTAGCAGAAAGCTTTCTAAGGTGTGAGCTCATGGCATCAATTTCAGTAAGCAGTTTAGGGCAATTGTCACAAGAAGCATTTGAGTGAGCAGGAGAAAAGCTAGCATCAGCAGGAATATCAAAGGTAACAGAACTAGCATTCTTCAACTTCAGATTCTCAAGATCAACAAGCACACTATCATGCAACTTCCTTAGGTTCTCCAGCTCCACAAGCAAAGCATCACAGAGAGTACAGCTATCAGAGTCTCGGGAGGAACATGATTTAAGTAAAGCTAACTCCCGAGACAGGCTATCTACCTCCTTCTCTAACTCCAAACACCTCGACCTAGCCTTAGCATGAAACTTGCCTAATTTACAGAAGGCATCATTTAACTCGTCGTAGGTGGGTACCTGATCCGTGTCATTTGACAAATGGAGTCGCCACTTCAATGGCGCCGCCATGAAGCACATGCCGAGAAGTCGTCGCGCTCTTCACCTTCTCTTGTGGATCGTCCTCGCTTGCATCGCTCCAGTTCTCGATGTCGGAGAGCTCGATGTCGCCCAAATACGGCGAGGACCCGTGAAAGAGCTTCTTGTTCTTGGCGGTTGTGGTACTTCTTCTTCACCGGCTCACGAGCTAGGGCCTTCTTGTTGCGGTTCTTGTCGGTGTAATCGTTCTTGCCCGAACCGCCTTGTTCGCTCCTGCCCTTCTCCAGCTTGGGGCAGTTTGCTCGAATGTGGTTGGGGCCACCACACTCGAAGCAGGTGATCACGCCACCTCTTTTTCTCTCTCTTACCCTCTTGTAGGCATGAGAAAACTTGCGAGCAAGAAGAGCAAGCTCATTTTCTGGAAATTTTTCCAGTTGGTCATTGCTTAGCTCGCAAAGGGTGGAGAGAGAGAAACCACAAGAAGAGTCAGAAGAGGAAGATCCAATGGGATCAGTGACCAAGGCCATCGACTGAGATTTCGTCTTCCGCGAGACGACGTCGATCTCATGAGTCTTGAGGCGGGAATACAACCCGTCAAGAGTCAAGGTCGACAGGTCAGTGGTGTCCTTGATGGTGGTCACTTTCATTTCCCAAACACGAAGATCGAGTGCGGTCAAAAAATGTCGAGCATTATCCGACTCAGGGTATATGCAACCGACTGCTTGGAGGTCGCTCAAAATCTTCGTAAACCGACCAAAGTATTCGTCAAGACTCTCACCAAAGATGTTTGTTCAAACTTGTTGAACTCACGCTTGAATTGGTCCTGTCGAACCGCCTTGATTTGGGTAGTGCCTCATGGTAAGCATCGAGGGTTACCCAAATCTCATGAGCAGAACGAAGGTGAGAAATCCTGTCATACTCACTTCGGCTAAGACCCTGTATGAGGATGTTCCTTGCCTTAACGTTCGCCTCAACGTCAGCCATATTGCCGGCCGTGATGTTTTCATCGGCAGTAACCTCATATGGGAGTTTCACCTTCTGCCATATCAGGAAGCCCTGGGCAGTGATGTATGACTCCATGCGTGACTTCCAGAATGGAAAATCGAATCCAGAGAAAATGGGTGGCTTGGTGGAATACTTGTCCATCGCCATGGCTTTTAAGACCTGTCAAGATCTATGAAAGAGCAAAACCGGTTCTAATACCAATTGAAAGACCGAGATGGCGACCAGAGGGGGGGTGAATGGTCCCAAAATAAATTTTCCCACCTCTTGGACAAATGCTAGTCAAAAGACTCAATACTGCTTGTAAAGAACAGAGACTAGAAAAACACAAGTAGTGTTCTGAAAACAGCACGACTCCAAAAGCCAATCTGTGATCTTGGCTTGCTTGTGAGATTCTAATGATCAAGATAGACTTTGAATGCCTTCTCATACATCACAGCAAGCAAGATAGCACAAGAGTAAACACCAAAACTCGATTAATTAAGAATTCATCATGAAGGAACAAAAGATCAATTTCTTTGCAAAACTTGAACCAGGGTTGCTTAGAGAATTTGGATATGCTCTGAGTGAAAATTCATCGAATCAATCCCTCATTCTTTGCAACAAGAACCAGAAGCAAATCAAAACTAAAGAACTGCAAGTCACACGTTTTACACACTTCAAGAACACACAGATTTACAACTTGCAACAAGAACAGAAGGATTGCCTAAATGATTGAAAGCATCGAATCAAGAGAAGAGTTCATCAACCATGAATTTCAACAAAGATTCAATAGCATGTAGAAGGAGATGAGGCAAATCCAAATTACGTAAAGTAAATTGCAAGTAAGTAAATGCGGAATTTAGATAGCAGAATTTAAGTGCGTAATGTAAATGCGTAAGGGAAATGAAACTAGAACATAAATGAAGAATATTTCATTTCTGGAAGGGAGGTTTACAAAGCCTCACAACAACTCAAATGAGCAGCAAAAACCTCAGAACCTTCAAAGAGGGGAGGCTGCCCCTACCCCTCTATTTATAGTGACCTGGGATCAATTCCCACCCTTGTATGTCTTGCTTCAATCCTAAGACAACTTCCAAGAGCCAGGATTTGATCCTTACACTGTCACTCTCAACAACTCTCAACTACACTCAGGTACTTTCTTAGTGCACCTGACAGCAAGCTACACTTTATCCACTACTTTATCTTCCAGAACTGCAACCCTACAGCTCTCCTTGATCCAAGTAGTGATAAGCTAGATTCTCCACTAATCTCTTGTCTCTTGGAACTACACCGACTTCATCTCCGGCCATCTTCCGACGAACTTCTGGCAAACTTGAACCTCCGGCCATCCCATGCCTAGTTCTAGCCTCCCTTCGCCTCACCATGACCACCAAATGAAGTCCTACATTCACAAAGACAAGAAATCCCTTCTTGGTTCCACCATGAACCCATCACAACAATTCGATCACGAGTTGGGGTTAGAAAAGACCAAAAACGGACCAAAGCATTTCAACCAAATGCAGACTAGCTGTTTTCAATACAGCAGGATCTTCTCAATTTGTTATGATTTTATATGTTGTTCTACTGAAAATCTTGTCAACATGAAAAAGTTGTGTTTCGAAATTATCTACAACTTTCATGTAGAACACATAATTTTTCGAGAACGGGAAGACCCTCAAAAATGCATATTACTGCACGTTGGAAAAATTGGTCCGTAGTACACATGGGAACCATCGCGATTTGGTCCGTAGTACACATGAGAACCATCGCGATTTGGTCCGTAGTACACATGAGAACCATCGCGATTTGGTCCGTAGTACACATGAGAACCATCGCGATTTGGTCCGTCATACACATGAAGATCATAAAAATTTGGTCCGGCCAACACATCAAGATCATAAAATTTTGGTCCGGCCTACACATGAAGATCACAAAAATTTGGTCCGGCCAACACATGAAGATCATAAAAATTTGGTCCGGCCAACACATGAAGATCACATTTAAATACAAACTCAAATCTAAGCTATCCTAGATCATATAAAGTCAAATACTCGTCACAAGCAAGGATGGACCTCCACATGGTCCTTCAATCTCCCCCTTGATGAGTATATTGACAAACCTTATAAAAGGCATAAATTTGAGTTTGAGTAAGATAAGAAGAAAGCAATTTGATTGCAAAAACACACATGGTCCAGAGAGAATAGACTGAGAACATGACCAAGTTGGTAAGACATATTTTAGAGCTAAATCAAGTAAAGAGCAAGTTTTCCACAAAAAACTCTAAAATCCAATCATAAGCGCCAAATGTGATTATGTAATTATGATCCATAAGAATTAGCAAAATTTTACAAAGATCATAAGAACCAAATA
Source organism: Otatea glauca (assembly GCA_036346275.1). Classification (NCBI taxonomy): domain Eukaryota; kingdom Viridiplantae; phylum Streptophyta; class Magnoliopsida; order Poales; family Poaceae; genus Otatea; species Otatea glauca. The sequence continues at coordinate 13,151,428 of CM070726.1, forward strand.
AGCTTTCACATTTTTAATGATGCCTTTTCCACGATTTCTCCCCCATTTGGCAATATAGGCATCAAAATGAAAATTTCTCCCCCTTTTTATGTATGCATGAAATGCAACATAAGGAAGCTTTGAAGATTATCCAAATGATCATAATGACAAGATATGACACTAAGCTTATCAATCTCAGATTATGACCAAACTAAGACATGTCCAAGCGCAAATAACAAATTTTGCCCATAAGCTAGGTTTTGAAAATGTATCTTTTTAGCAAGATTTGACAAGTGCAAAACTTAGCAAAGTTTCAAAACTAGAAGCAAAACCACTCAAGGATCAAATGGAAAACCTAGAGTTCAACCTACTCAACACTTTGGAGAATTTTGAAGTGCATATAAGGTCCTTCGAGCCCATTTTTCAATTTATGCAAATTTTCTTTAACACTTTGAAAAACATAGCGGGGTGCAAATGTTTGACATTATTTGCATTCTTTACCTACTTATGTGTTTGATATTTGCATTTTTTTTTGTTGATTGACTCAAGCCATTTTCGATCATCTCAAGAGTAACTCTTAAGAGAATGATCTTGGTCATACACAATATATTCCAAGTTCATCCCAAATGCAATGGGAGGCAGTCTCGAGAATATAAAGTGCTGAGATCAATTTTGCACAAAAGAGTCAATTTTTTTTTTTAATTTTCAAGTTAGCACATATGAGCAATTCTGAAGGACTCAAATATGGATCAAGCAAATTTCTCCCAAGTTGCTATAGGGACTCTAGAGAAATCCAAAATTTCACAATTCATGGTAAAAGCCCCTAAAGAAGAAACTTAGTAAGTAAAAGCAACATGTTTCATCAAGTTTTCATTTAAAGCTTTTAAGTTTTTCAGATTTTAATTAACCTTAGCTTGATAAATGAACTTGGACATATCTAAGCTAGTGATTTTCTTCAAAAGATATAGCATGATGTATTTCACGAAGATTGAGTCAAATGCATAATAGACAAAGCTCATAAAACAGAAAATGCAGTCTAAATGCAATGCATGAACAGATTCCCAAAACTCCCCCTCAACATATGAATCAATTTTAAGCTCAAATCTGGTTAAAGTTGAGTTATTATCAAGATTAGGCATAAAGAAAACCCAATTGAACTCAATAACAACCAGAAAAATAGAATGAGGAGAAGAAGTCGAGAAAACTACAAACTGGGTGGCTATTGAGTGTAGAAAAGATAGAAGAGACTCACTACGGCTTAGACTTGCTCTTATCTTCCCCAGTGACTGACATAGGGAAGCTGACTCTAGATCCCAACTAAGAAGTGCACACAGACCCTGTCTACCCAGGAGGCCCAACACCTGCTAGACTTATAAGACTGTGAGGGAACTCAACCTAGAGAGAAGAGAGAACAGCTAATCACGCATGATAGCAACCTAAAGCACAAGATAAGATGTCCATACAAGGCATGCCAGAAGACTAAGTGAGTGAACTCAACTCAAGAAAACAAACCCAAAGTCACCCAGAAGAAGAAAGGAAATGTTGGAAGAAAATATATAGTACATAATATACAAACCAGCTCCCCCTCAAGAAATGACATATGAGCTCATAAACCCAAGCTCAAATCCCCCTGAACACACTCTACTCCCCTTGAGGCACACTCTAAAACTCTCACCTCAGAAGAGATAGGTAGAAAGCTAGAGGAGAAGAGATAAGATCTAAAACCACATGGTCTCTAAGGAGCAAGATGGCTCAAGGTAAGAAGCAACCTAACTATGCTAGAAGTCCAACCAAAAGACTCTAGACAAATAGGACACAAGCTCTACCTACAAAAGAACCACAACCTCCTAAGAGACCCATCACTATCATCAACATTTTCAGAGGTACTTACCTACTGCAGTGTAGAGCAAGTAGTGGCAAATGACCTGAAGTGGATACAAAAAGTAGAGGAAGAAGACTTAGAGATATTCCTGGGATGATGGTCTCCTCACCAGAAAGCCTACACACATGCATCCAACAAATCTATGCTTTCAAATCAAGGTTAGGCAGATCCAGTTCCTAGGCACGAATGGACAAGATACAGGAAAAGTGTGGCAAATGATCATCTAGAGCATGAACAAGATGCAGAAGGTAATGTAAGATCATGATCACAGCCAAGCTAAAGATAGCATCAAGATCCATATATCCATAGACAACAGTGAAAACATATCCACATGATAAACAACAAAGAAGGTGCATCATAGCACCATCATGTCAAGGTAAGAAGCTAAGCAAGGTGCATCACAAAGAACAAAATGCTAGCAGGATCATGTGCAAGCCTAGAAATACATGGATCAAGATACTACCCTAAACATGGCAAGGAGCATGTAAATGAAGAAATACCACAATGAAGCACAACAACATGCTACTAGATATACCATGAGCAAGATGAATGAAGACAACCAAAGAGGATCATGCATAAAACAAACCAATTAGCAACATCAAGATCCATTTATCCATAGTCTCAATAACAATATTTACATGCTGCGAAAAGGCCTGTCAAAAGAAGACCAAACAAAAGGTCATGAGCACACAGGCAGCATTAAAGTAAATGGTGACCGTGGACACAAAGATGAGAAGCTACTTATGGCAACACTCTATGCATGATGATGAATACATGCCATGAATAAAGAACACAAGCTCATGCAAAATAGGTATGAAGCATATAAGCATGAAGGACAATGAAAGGTGATCATGAACAATATAAGACATACAGCGGCAACTAGATCATATGACCTTAATCTCATGAAAGGCACTCACATGTAGCATAAAGTCTGATAAACAAAGTCTAAACAAAGCTAATCATGGATGTAATAGAAAATCAGGGTCATATAACCTTGATACTACTCATGACAAAATAAAGTAAATGATATATAGCACGTGCCCATAGTTAATACAAATGCTCATACCAAATGAACAATATCATGGACAGGATAAAAACAAGAAAATCACATGCTGGGAAAGAGCTCATGAATTTAGGATATAATACATGAAGCACAAAGATGGTTGGGGAAAACATTCTATGGCACAAAACAAGACAGACAAAAACTAACAAGACTTAGCAAAGTACATATAATACACATGGGAGCTTCTCCACTAATCTCTTGTCTCTTGGAACTGCACCGACTTCATCTCCGGCCATCTTCCGGCGAACTTCCGGCCAACTTGAACCTCCGGCCATCCCATGCCAAGTTCCAGCCTCCCTTCGCCTCACCATGACCACCAAATGAAGTCCTACATTCACAAAGACAAGAAATCCCTTCTTGGTTCCATCATGAACCCATCACAACAATTCGATCACGAGTTGGGGTTAGAAAAGACCAAAAACGGACCAAAGCATTTCAACCAAATGCAGACTAGCTGTTTTCAATACAGCAGGATCTTCTCAATTTGTTATGATTTTATATGTTGTTCTACTGAAAATCTTGTCAACATGAAAAAGTTTTGTTTCGAAATTATCTACAACTTTCATGTAGAACACATAATTTTTCTAGCACGGGAAGACCCTCAAAAATGCATATTACTGCACGCTGGAAAAATTGGTCCGTAGTACACATGGGAACTATCGCGATTTGGTCCGTAGTACACATGAGAACCATCGCGATTTGGTCCGTAGTACACATGAGAACCATCGCGATTTGGTCCGTAGTACACATGAGAACCATCGCGATTTGGTCCGTCATACACATGAAGATCATAAAAATTTGGTCCGACCTACACATGAAGATCATAAAAATTTGGTCCGGCCAACACATGAAGATCATAAAATTTTGGTCCGGCCTACACATGAAGATCACAAAAATTTGGTCCGGCCTACACATGAAGATCAAAAAATTTTGGTCCGGCCTACACATGAAGATCATAAAAATTTGGTCCGGCCAACACATGAAGATCATAAAAATTTGGTCCGGCCAACACATGAAGATCACATTTAAATACAAACTCAAATCTAAGCTATCCTAGATCATATAAAGTCAAATACTCATCACAAGCAAGGATGGACCTCCACATGGTCCTTCAATTTATTGGATTTTTTGAAATTTATTTTCAATTAAGTATATTAGCCTTTTATGAAAACTAATTAATTGTAGATAAAATTTATATAAAGTTTGGCTAAAAATATTTTGTTTGAGTTCAAAATGTCTCAAGATATTTTTGAGATTTTGTCTTGAATTTTTATGATACTTTTATTGCTATAATCAAATTAATCTATTTTTGGGAATTAATTTTATATGGAACCTTTGAAAAAGCTTCCAACAGTATTGTGTGTGGCCCATTGGCTCAGTCCGACCCATTGTTTTGGCCTACGTTCTAGAAGACTGATCGTGACCGTTGGTTGTAATCAAACGGTTGAGGTTAGCCGGTGAGGTTCAGAAAACCTAGCCTCGTGGGTCGTTGGATCAAGATCGAGCGGCGCTGGTTGAGTCGTATCGGTTTAGGAAAGACTAAATTGTATCCGTCGATTAGTTATGGTTGGATCCGATTGTGCCACGTCAGCATGAATCGTGATCGTTCGATCGCCATCGGACGGCCCTGGGTTGTCGTGTTCGTGTGAGACTCGGTCTTCGTCATCGCCGTAACCAAGATGGTGTCCCCCACCATGTCTGATTAGGGTTTGTGCGAAACCAACCCTACGAGGCTATAAAAGCCGTGCGGACCTCGCCCCGAGGTTCATCATCTCTTTGCGCATCCATATACACTGAGTCGTTCAAGCGCAAGAGCTCGCTGTTGTTCCTGTTGTGCCGCCGTCAAGTTCTGCAAAGTTCTGCCGCCGATATGCCATCTTCCACCTCACTGGTTTCGGATTTGAACTCATCACTCTGCGCCGCGTCGGATCCGTCGTTCGTTGGTCGTCATGGACTGCTGCACCACCATTTGGTCGCCTTCATCTTCAAGTTTGGCGAGAAGAGCGCCACCTGCCACCATCGACAAGATCGGAGCTTTGCCGTTCATCGAATCTTCAATGAACGCCTGGGATTAAGCCATGTATTCGCGCCAACAGTAAGCACCATCAGTAGCGTGAACCATCAGATCTAAAGTGCACACTTGTGATTTTGCTATGTGGATCTAGATCTGTAGCTGTCTGATTCGTTTTGTGCGGATCTAATCACGCCACACGGTTGGGCCAGTACCGCATCGACGGGTGGTGGTGCTGAGATCGAAGTGCCGTGCGTCGGGTTCACGGTGGACCAAAGGAGGTCCGTGGGCCGGGCGCATGGACCAAAGCCACATTTCGCGTCGGGATTGGTTCGGGGTATTGCTGACATCACAGTGATGTCATGCTGGTGCAATAAAGCGATTTTCTTATTTAAAAATAATTCGGTTTATTATTTTGTTTCCAATTATCTGATTTTTAGATTTTTTAATCTTCCACGAGCCCGTTCTCCCTCATACGAGCTCCGATTGAGGTAATTTAAATTTCTAAAAATTTGTAAAATTGAGATATATTTAATGGTGAATTTTATTTGATTTTTAGAGTTTGTTTGCTCTTTTTTTGTTTATTTAGCTTTCTCTCTCAATTTGCGTAGATGTTGAGTTGTGCGACACATTCGAAGAAGATCTGTCAAACTCAAGACCAGCTTCCAGAGCAAGATCAAGACCTTTTCCAAGGCAAGTTGTGCTTTGATTATGTTGAACCTATTTTTATAAAACTGTTGTATTGTTTTATCTTATTGCATAATTATTTCATGTATACGACTGTTTCAAATTAAATTGAGACTTAGCTAATCTACCAATTTGAGTTATACCCTACCTTATCATTTGTACGCCATGATATGTTTGTCACCCTAGATTGGTTCATTATAGTTGGTTAATACTAAAATCAACATGGGCTGGTTAGACCGTGTTAGTATGCTTAGCCATGCCATGTCATCACATGTACTTGAATCATCAATGTTTAATCTTGACTAATGGAATATGGAACATGATATGAATTGGTGTGTTAGGTGTTGGCACACGATGAAATTGAGTTGTTGTGGTTAGGGATGTCACGCAACAATGTTGAATTGTTGATGGCATGTGGTGCATGGTAATCAACTAGGGTGGTAATCATTTAGATTGGGGCAAGTGGAAAGGGGCAGTGTGCCAAGGTGGGCCGCATGGTAGAGGGTATGTGGAAGTCTTGCCTCGATCATCTTAAGGACTTAACCTTGCAAGCCTTTGGCCTGAGTCAATCATGCAACCACATGTCTGGTATGGGATAGTCTAGCTGATTAATTTGTAATGTCTTAATTTTGGTACTACTAGTGGTGGTGTGAGGCCTTGATCGTGGTAACCAGTCCCTTTACGGATCAACTCACATGGTGCAAGAGGGGGCCCTATATGTGGTAACAAGTCCCACCAGTGTTGAAACCTTGGAGGGTAGTACTGGGTTAAGGCAGAGTATTGTAAAGGTTTTGTTATAATCACTCGCCTTTGTGGTGTATGCTTGTATCATGTGGTAAAGTGCGTAACCTCTGCAGAGTGTAAATCTATTCATATAGTCGTTCTCGCGGTATTGAGTATAACTCGGGAATTACAGTCAAGTGTTAGATTTTAATTAAATGAAAACTTGGTTGGGATGGCGGGGTTGCCATTGGAAGATGGAAATTGGACTTAGGGATGGAAATCTTGGTTACTGGAAATGCTAAAATTACAATTTACTGTTATTTGTTTTACTGTCTTTACAATCTATTTATTGTACTTGTTCATAGATGCTGCTTTATTGTAAAATAGCTATGTTAGCCATTCCTCGGGAATAAGCCTTGCATATAGTTATATGAAATTGCATTCTGTGCATAACTTGTTTAGTGCTTTAAGTACTCACCCTTGCCAACAACAACAGCAACAGTTGAGGAGTCTATCACTGTTTTGGAGGAGTACCAGGAGGACACGAGTAATTAGGGTTCGAGCCTTGTTAATTGCCTGTGGTAAACTGATGAGTTGTCTACGTCTTTTACTTTCCGTTGCATTGTCATAGTTTATTATTCAAGTCTAGCAATGCGTGGCTTAATAATGTAAGTTGGTCATAAGATCATACAATTAGTTATATTCAATAAATGGAGTCTTTTTATTGTTATCGCTTTGTATGATTGTGATATTTACCAATATTGAGCATGTGTGCACTAGCGTGATTCTGAACTAGTGCAATATTATAATTTCGGGTCCCGACAGTACTTTTATGATATTATAATTTTATTGGATTCTATAAATATATTATAATAAATATTAGTGGTCAAAGTTTTATTTTGGGGATCATGTCGATATCCAAAACGAAAATTATTTGTGACCGGAGAAAGTACCCATGAACAAATTGCTCCCTATGTTGAAGAATATACAACGTTTTAACATCCACAGGTCTTCAACACGCAACTTAATTTATAACCATTCCTTTTGGTATGATCATTTTAGTAACAATTATAAAAAAAAATATTATGATGACGTTTTTCTTTAAAATCTAACGATAACATCTCACATCACCAATCTAAATTTGCTTATATATATATTAATATATATATATATATATTAATAGTCAAAGTCAAAGAAATTTGACTGCAAGCTTTTTAAACATCGAGTACTTGTAAAAATGGAGACAAGCGCATAATAAAAAAAATGCCTTGGTTTCTGCGCTATACCCAATTTTTGAATCCTTTGGATAGACGGTGAGGCGAGTGACCTATATACCGAAATGAATCCCCCATTTGGCCCATGATGAAGATGGTCTCACAGGTTGTTTAATGACACCCTTAAAGAAAAAAACGGTCATTAAAGTTTTCTTTTCACGGGTTTGTGCAATCTTTTTCTATGTTAAAAACAAGTGTAAATTAACAAAGACCTTTGAGAGCGTCAGTCGTCCCAATTTCTCTCTACAGTCATATTTCTATCCAATGGACAGAAAGGCACGTAGAAAAGTGAAATCAGTATTAATTAATCATTTCTTTAACAATATTTTAAAAGCAACGCACTAACTTATTTCCAAAAATTTAATACGACGTTTTCATATTTTTTTTAATATGATTGAGTTCGTCGTTAAAATTTTACATGCTCGTAGAATATCATCTCACCTATATGGTAATTTTTAAGATTTTTTTAACACCCGTATAAGATGTTTCCACGGAGTTTAAATGAACGGTGGTTTCCATCTCATATTTGGCCAACTTTAATTCCATGCATCTGCGACTAACACATCACCCAAATTAATAATTTTACAGCAAAACCATCAAATCTGGGGCTTATTTAAGGGAGCTGTAGCTTTTTTAAAAAGCTGTTTTTGTTGGTTTTCTAAACTGTAAAGTCACTACAGCTTTTTATAATAGATCGTTCGATAAATAGTTAATTTTTCTTAGCAATAAGCTGCAAAAACAGGTACATCCTAACTTTTAACTTTTGTTAGTTATATATAACTTTTAATTTATATCAAAAATCACTTAAAAGCTGAACTATTCGAGGAGCTTGCAACTTAAAGCCCCAAAGACCCTATTCTGTCCATTTCCGTCGTAGAACAAAAACATTATAGGCGCCAATCATCGGAAGGAAATCAAGCTACAAATGAGGGTGAAGATGCACAAACCAACTTCTGCTACGTATATGCATTACTGAACCATGTGCACTATTAAAGTTGAAACAAAACACTAGATAACAATGTGCTATATACTCTCTACAGTCATAAATAGTTGTTGTTTTTGACATAAGTGCAGTTAAACTTTTAAAACTTTGACTGTCAATATCTTTTTAAATATTTAAATTGGACACATGAAAATCATAAATGTAGACTTGTCTCGATTTTTTTTCATAGTATTATAATTTTCTTTGGTTTTATAAATGTATTATAATAGAGATTAGTAGTCAAAACTATGTTTTAGGTACTGTGTTGATATCCAAAATGGCAGTTATTTATGATCGAAGGAAGTATATTATTTATTTGCCCACAAGGGGAACAAGCAAATTCACATTATTCACCAGCCTGGTTAATAAATCATTCAGCCTGGTTAATAAATCATTCATTTAGTACTCCAAAGCTCATAGCTCAATATGTAACTAAATACATAGTGCAGTACATGTTTCAATCCACTCGCTAGAACTTACAACACGAGTAGCGTGATGAATGAGAACAGCAGAAGAGTGCAGCAATATGAAAAGCCCACAGCGCATGCATGTAACGTATAACTAGGTGGAACCATGCGATACGCCGTATCAGGCAAACCACCAGGATTTTTTTTTGCAGGATAATGTAATTTTTTTGGAATGGCGAGACTTTTTTTAAAAAAGGTCTGAACCTGTACGCGAATGCCCGAAACCACAAGGGCCTTCATGCAAAATAGCTAAGGAGGACCTAAATGTAATTTTTGAAGTCATACACGATTTTGCGGAACTATGAGGTTTTTTCGAAAAAGAGATGGTAAAAGTAAATTCAGATTTTATGAGAGACCTTTCTTCAATTTGGATGACGTGGCGCTCCTAGATGGCAGAGAACCCAGCAGCTTTAGATAAGTAAAGGATTCTTCACAAAAGTAAAGTTTGACTAGTGTATTTGTGCAAATCAGACTATACACAAACCAAAGAAGCACAAGAACAATAGGCCATATGTTGACATCATAGGACTCGATGATGCTACGCATACCTTGAGCTTTCATATATATCTTTATCTTGATTGCCCACATCTTGTAGTACATGTTCATCATCGTGAGCAACACGTACCGGGGGTCCCTCTCTCAATGCCTTTGACGAGACCTTATCGTTAGTGGCGCTTCCTGACGACCAAAGAATCTTCGAACACTTCTAAGCAGGGTTCACACAATCAATGTTTTTTTTATCGAAAATCGGAATTTTCCCGTGTATCAAGGTGGCTCGGCAATAAAAACCGCTTAAAAAACCGCTGGAGTTCAAATACAAATTCAAAAGATTTTTTAAAAAAATTCAAGATGTATTAAAAAATTTGTGTGAGGTCCTGAGACAATGCTAATGATGTTGTAAAATTTTTAGATGATTATCAAATCTTTGTATTTTATAAAAATTCTGACAGTGCTACTGTCTTTTTATATACTATTCTATTTTGATTTTTTAGAGGCACTAAATGAAGTCTAATATTTTTTAAAAGTTTCGTGTGATGTCCAGAGGCAATACTAATGATTTTATAAAACTTTTAGATGATGATCAGACCTATGTTTTTTTTTTAATTCTAAGAGTGCTACTATCTTTGTATATGCTCTTCTGTTTTTGATTTTCTAGAGGCAATAATGAAGTCTAATATTTCTGAAAATGTTAATACACAATCCTTGGGAACTATTTATGGTACCATTAAAATTTAAGAGCATGATCAAGCCTGTAAATTTTTATAAAAAATCTGACATTGCCTTTGCTCTTTTTATTAATTATTGTTTTTGATTTTGTAGAAGTAATAAATGAATTCAAAAATTATTTACATTTCTCTTAGGTGTTTCTTTAGATTATTTGGGATTTCTATAAAAAAAATCTAATTTTTTGCAATTTTTATATATATTTTTATTTTTTAAAATTTCCTTTGGTGTGCTGAAAATCAAAAAATCGCTTGAAAATCGGTTGATAATTAAAGAAACCGATCAAAAATCGATGAAAATCGCTCAAAAATCGGTAAAATCCCTCGTTTTTTTTTTCACCATACTATCTTCTAATGTTATGTAGCGTACTATTGGAGGATTTTATTCACTAGTCATAGTTTGGAGGAATTTACTCAGGGCTCATAATTTGGTGCAATTGATTCATGATCTATATTTTCGAACTAATCTCCGAAAAGATACTATGTTTGTTGAATTTTATGTAGTTATTGATGCAAGTGTAATATCTGTACGGTTTGTGTAATTCGTATATTTAATTGTAGAAAATATGACGGATTTAGTGTAAGTAGGACATGCATGAATGGAATGTGGCGTAATTAAATGCTGACAATTAGCATGTATTGTGAATATAATTTTTGCAAAACAAGTAAATTATTAGTGCAATATAATTACTGTAAAGGCATAAATATTAGTGCAATATTATTCTACTGCTCGTGTAATGTTAGCGCTCGATTAGTATAATATTACTAAGTATTAATATAACTCGTATGGTGTTAGTACAGTATTAATATATTCAATATAGTATTTCTATCATATTAATGAAATATTAGCTTGGTGTAAAGGAATTTGTGTAGCATCTGAACAATTAGTAAAATAATACTATTATTAGTAAAAATTAGTATAATATTAGAATAACTAGCAGTACATTCGTGAGATTAGTACAATATTAGAATAACTAGTAGTACATGAAATGACGGCATTATTTCATGGAGTAGTACAAGAAATGATAATTTAAATGCAACGAGTCGTGCATGAAATGACAACAGTACCACGATGAGTAGTACATGAATTGACGATACAAGGCATTTACAATACTAATAATTGGTGTCCGTGAGATGAGTAGTACACAATTTGATGATGCAAGATGTAAGTAAAGGTGCGTAATTACTTTAACAGTACCATATGAAAATGATGTTTATGTATTTGCTATATTACTATTGATTACGAATGTGTCGAATTGTACGTTAGTGTTTAATGTGCGTGCTTGTGTCTTTTACTATGGTAGGTAGTAAATGGCAGATATTCAAGATTTGTTTGTATTTTATGGTGACGGCGTTGTTCGAGAGGGTCTATATGGGGTGGACCTTTCGAACTGTGAACGAAAGGTGATCCGGGCTCCAGGACTGACGGAAGTGAGTCTGGTCGACCTCTGTACGTGCGTGAGGACCGTATTTGATCGAGAGACTGCCCGAAAGAAGTTTGTAATCGAGGTGGTACACGCCAGAGTCATGGGAGGTTCCACCAACTATGTGTGGGACCTATGCAAGATCACTGGAAGCATAATGTGGGGGAATACATGCAAATTGTGATGAACCATCAGGCGGAGATACACTGTCGGCCAATGATATATGTGCGCTTTATGGATAGAGGACAAACCTCAAGTCCTTCTAGGGGCGGTGGCGTCGTCGTCGAACCATCCTCTAGGGGCATCCGTGAGGACACTAGTGCGGATGAATTTCAGCCGAATGAAGACATCGGGTGGTGGTGGTCCGCTCGCATTGACTGCCACAAGCACCTGGAAGCCATGGTGGACGAAGTATTATCCGATGATGATGAGGACGTCGACACGGATAGCAGCAGAGATGACGATGCAGCTCTTGTTGGTGGCATTGTGTCCACTGATGTGGAGTACGTGTCTCACAGCTCGATGATCTGGCGATGGTTTTTCTTGTGTTGCCAGACGAAACCAGCACTGATTGGGCCTTCGATCAGGACACTCTACTAGTAGGGCAACACTTCCCTACAAAGAGTGCCGCTCAGCAGGCAATTGCAAGATATACAGTAAACATCAGCCGCACATACCAGGTGTACAGATCCAACCATGAGACGTACATTGTGAAGTGTATGAATCCTGAGTGTCCCAGCAAGATCCATGCCCAGAAATTCAAGGGCTCGAGTTCGGGCTTCAGGATAACTTTCTTAACGGATCACACATGTGTGCTTGCTAAGCCACTGTAAAAGCATAGAAATATCATGTCCTCATATATGGCCAGCTTGATTTCTCACTTGGTCACAATGGACGTGACAGTTTCACCGAAGTTATTGATGGCTGATGTGGTTAACATGGTGGGATATCCTGTTAGCTACGGCAAGGTGTGGCGAGTGAAGAAGAAAGTTATAGAGATGATGTATGGCACGTACAAAGAGGCATACAACCTTGTTCCTTAGATGCTTCACCATATTGCTGAAGCCAATCCTAGGACCTACATCAACAAGATGGATAGACCGCATCTCACGAAGGGTCCGAACAGTTTTATTCTGGACCATGTGTTTTGGGCATTCGAACAAGCCATTCAGGGCTTCAAGTATTGCCGGTCTGTGCTGACCATGGATAGCACTTTCCCATCCGACAAGTACAAGGGCACCATAGTGATAGCGGTCGCCACGGACGCTAACGACCAGCTACTCCCAGTGGCTTATGCAATCGTGGAAAGCAAGAACACGGAGAGCTAGTTGTGGTTCCTAGCAAATGTGAAACAAGCTGTTGTCCAAGACCGCCCGAACATATACCTCGTCACGAACATGCATGCTGGGTTAATATCCGCCATCTGCACCATGCAAGGAGGGACACAGCTACTGTACCAATGGAATGACATCGTGAATCGCTGATGCATGAGGCATCTTGCCGCGATCCTGAATAGGAGGTTCCGCAGGAAGGAAGTCATGAAGACATTCAAGAGGCTCTACATGCAAAACCGGAGGTGGAAGCTTGAGGCTATATGGAGAGTGCCCGATGGGGAGACCTTGAAATATACGATACAGTCTGCTGAGGCCCTGGTGAACAACTTCTCACAATGGGTGCAGTTGCATGCTCCAAAGCTAGAGAAGTGCTCCCTGCTCTATGCTCCAAAGCTAGATATTTGCTGATGAATTCCGAATTGGTAGCAAATCCCCCCTCCAGTTGGCCCGCCTCTGCCATGAAAAGGGCATATGTAAGTGTAATTTGCAAATTTCAATTGTGTTTTCCACAGTGAGCCTGCATGATGTAATTATAATCCCTAACTGCAACTTTCATTCCCATAGGCAATTTCGGAGGGGCCAAAAGAGCAACGACTGGCGCCAGACGTAATTACCATGGGCCACTGCATGAGAGCAGTCTGCCACGAAGCAGGTAGTAGTCGAGGATCAACCATACGACCTGAAGTCGTATGTCACGTACTTGGAATGGTACGTGCCACATACACATACTCGACTTACTGGGATAGCTCCCACGAGGCCCGAGGAGGTCACGCACGTCGACTGCACTACGGCATGGGAAGCACAACATTGTGTCCGCCCTGCTTGGGGTTTTATGTTGTGTCTTGGACAATGCGAAGGGCATCGTCAAGAGAGTTACCTGCAGTCGTCATAGCGACGTCGCTTTACCTTGTGCGGGGCGCGACGCCTGTCCTCCATCTCCTTGGTCCTCCTGCCCCAGTGCTGTCGAAAGACGATCAAGCTTCACTTGCTTGTCTTCATCTCAGCTTGGCCTTCAGGATACCCTGGTATGCAATGTACCTTGATTTGAGAAACTTTCTACTATTTACTCAATGTAACCTATTTACACATGCCATGTTCTTTTACAGCACGCGCGTGGTTATCCCTCCCTGCTTCCATCGTCGTCTAGGTGCCAGCATGACGCACCTGCTCTGTCGCTGCCACCTACAGCTCCCGAGGTCAACATTGATTCTGACACGAACTCGCCCGATCAGGATTTGCCACTTCCACGATTGGGTTGGGGTACGTTTGCGCCAGCACGCTTACCACAATAGACACCTCAGGATTTTGGGTTTGGCCAGCCCTGCAACCCTTATAGTATGCACACCTACAGTGTAAGCACATCATCTATGCAAGTGCCACATGAGGTACATTTTGTCCAAATGAATTTATTAACTTCTATTGAACGTATCTTCATTTATCAAATGTCTAAGCATTGCAGCTACCTAACATTTCCCTACATATCATGTCCCTTTACAGCACATGCACAGGGATCGAATTCTCCTTTCGTTATCATCGTCTAGGCGCGAACATGAAGCACTTGCTCCATCGTCGACATGTACAGCTCCCGAGGTTGACACAGACTCCAACGTGGACACCCTCGATTAGGACTTGGCACCAGGAAGTTCCACTTTGGGTACGTTCGCACCGTCACGCTTACTGCAGCACCCACCTCCGGAGTCTTGGTTCATCCAGACCTACACCACGCATGAATATGGAGTGGGCTCATCATCTGTGTGGGCGCCATGGCAGGTATGTTTTGTCCAGTTAAAGTGATTGGCGTTGCAGAACTGGGCTAACACTATGTGCGCATAGGTTTCTAGGGAGGAGTTCAACCAGTGGGCATATCAATCCACATCCCTCCAACCGGCATCGGTAAGTGCTTAATGTAATCTAAGTTACTTGTTGCACCCTCTTCTAACAACAGCACTAACGGTACATTGCAATGCAGCCTCTTGGATGGGTGCAAAACATGTTATGTGACCAACAGCTGGGACGAGCCAACTTGACGAGGATCCTCCCGCGACACAGGACACTCACTATGACTTGCATAGCGGTACCCACACACCTGACCGGTTCATATACCCACAGGACCAACTTCGTCGTGCATGAAAGCGGCGACTGGATTAGGGTTGCGGTTTCCAAGAGCGAGCAAGTGTATGGGTGTATCGTACTTCAAATGTGTATTTTCTATATGCCTTTAGACGTATATCCTTTTTGTATGCACATCAAATGTGTATTTACTACATGTGTATTTACTTCAAATGTGTATGTACTACATGTGTATTTACTTCGAATGTGTATTTACTATATGTCTTGCTGCCACCACTTGGGTGGAAGCCATGTCTATAATTTCCACCAATAACAAGATCGAAACCATCAAACTCTTTGACAATGTCCTTAAGCACATGTATCTTCAACTTCCAAATGCTACTTAGGTGCCTCAATTCTCCACTTCGTTCAGTTTTCCCCCACCACCTTCTCAGAATTTCCCTATTCACATCAGACTCTTCAACAGACACAACACGTTGATAGCATCTTTGTCAGGCCGATTGGACAACAAGCACACATCAGCTTTATCAGGGCGATTTGACAACACGCTGCCAGCAGCTTTGTCAGCAAGAAGCAACCCTTTCGAAATTACCCAATTGAAAACATAAATAACGTGATTTCTTTGTTAACCATGTTATTTCTGTCTGGCCGCGTTGGACGTATGCAACGAAATCTTCGAGCCATTTGTCTCACCGAATCTTTGGATTGGCTTCATAAATAGGCCTCCATGCTGCCTCCGCTTTGTCATATCCTCTTCCTCATCCCAAGACTTGACTCCTCTGCCTGGGTGAAGGCCATGTCTCAAACGTCGAGCTTAGGGAATCGGAGGACCCTTGAGCTTTCCAGTGCAAGGCAGGTCGATTGCCCTAATTGCCATGTGCAAGCTAATGTGTTCTACGCCAACACAGGGAAATAACGGTCGGGTGTTCTACAAATGCCCTTTTTTCTCTGTAAGCGAAAATTTAGTTCAATTTCTTCCCATTTTTTGATTTTTTTCCTTCACAAGTTGTTTATTTGTTGATAGATATTCTTTCTTTTCACGGCCTCAAAGCATGTTCACATCGTCACGTAGGTTGCAGGATGCCAATATTTTCAGTGGGCAGACACCATGCATACATCGATGGAGTGTCCTGATAGCACAGTACCACAGAGGATGCAGCCTGGGCTAGAGTAGAGGATAGACACTATGCTAGAGCAGAGGCTGAACATGCTGACTTTAAGATGGAGCGCATTTTAGATCATATCAAGTGGTTGGAAAAGATTGTTTGTGTGGCTATCCTTGTCGTACTCTATATTATACTTGCGAAGTAGTTTGTTTCCTGCAAAGCAAACTAAGATGGTCATGGTGCCACTTGAAGTGGTTTAAGAACGATGTATCCAGATGATGTTTATCTACACATTCATGATGTTCAACTAATATGTCATAGTATCCATTCCATGTTTATGTTTACCGTCATGCTGCGTAACAAATAGAGAGCATCGATTAAGCCTCAGGTCCGTAATGCCAGTACTAATTTACACAATAGCAAAACTACCAACTCGATCACGTATTGCAATAGCTACACAAACTTAATTCGTGCCTAGTATGTGACCCATGTCTACCATACCAGCACTTACTACAAAACCGATGAGACAACACGATGCAACCCACTTTCTTAGAGCGTAGTGACAAATTTATTGCTTTCGTCTAAACTCATTGTGTTGGACTGACGAGACAACACGCTGCCCCCGCTTTCTTAGAGCAAAGTGACAGTGCACTGGCTATTGCTTTTGTAGACCGATTTGACAACACTATGTGCATCGCGAAGTGACAACACACATGAAATGACTGCGCAACCCTATATGAGCCTCCAGATTTGTCAGGCCGATTAGACAACTCACGGGCATCAGCTTTGTCAGGCCGATTAGACAACTCGCAAGCAACGTCTTTCTCAGATTTAACAACACGCTGCCCCCTTTCTCAAAGTGAAGTGACAACCCAATTACTATTTCTTTGTTAGTCCAATTTGACAACACACTACCAACTGCTTTTTCAGACCAAATTGACAATACACTGCCATGCACTTTGTCAGACCGATTTAACAACTTGCGGCCAACAGCTTTCTCAGGCCGCTTGGATAACACGCTGCCACCGAAAACTTACTATAAATACGGTGCCATATCCAAAGACATACATTCTCGCACTACATCGAGCCAACCTCCACACCAAACACCACATCCTTACTAGCAAAGACACCCTTTTTCGTCTCTTCACGATGGCCGACTACGGAGTGATTCTTTGTAGGCGGAAGTGGCTCGCCGAGAAGGGGAAAAACTACCCAAATATTTCCTGCAAGGATACACTTATGCCACCAGAGTTACCCCGCCCAAACTGCGACTACGGTACTCCGGCGAGGATAATACAATCCAGAAATCCCAACACCGCTGGCCGGGCACACTACACGTGTCAGTATGAAATGCACGTAAGTTAATGACATGCATGTATATTCCGTGATGCGTTTTTCAAACTTCTAACTTCGTCCACGCATGACACCAGGGAGAAGACAGTTGCTACTTCTTCCAAGGAATCGATGGCCCGAACAAGTATGATAGGGAGTACTTGGAGCACAAAGTGTACCTACACTTCGCAGTTGCCCCCGAGCGATACCAACATTGGAAGCCTGAGCCTAAGACCGTGGAAGACAACCAAAGTGACCGCACTACCGGGACGAAGATGCGCACTTCTGGAAGGCACAAGAGGAGCTTTATGCAAATCGCAAGAAGATGAAAGAGATAGCCGACGAGCGGGACATACGCGAGTGTGAGGAGCCGAAGATCGCCTCAGAAGACTATTATTGGGTCGATGTGTATGGGCCTAATTGGAAGAAGGCCAAGGCCCAACATCTCGCGCAATCAAAGCGGAAGGCACCGATAGATCCTTCCATATAGGGTCTACGACAATAAGTACGACTTTTTTCCATTTTCAAAAGGCGATCACGTACCTTAGCAGTGGTTTTCGTTCATGGTTCGTCCATGTCGTCGCGCATATCTCTTTCATCATTTTCTATGTCATGTTATGTTCACGATGTCGTGTTATGTATCCTAATATTTCTATGTTATGCTATATACCCCAATATTTGTACGAATGTTTCCTCTAATTGTTTTGTACGACATGCTTTGTCATCTTATTCCGTACGAGCCATTAAACGTTATTTCTTTGAATTTTTCCTTACTAATTTATCTCCGCCTTGTTATGTTCTATTTTCTACTTAAAAACGAAAATAAGGGAGCCAAATACATCAACAGTTTGTTGTTTTGGTAATTTTGCACGTCGGTATCACCAACTTTCTCATTTCTATCCGAACCATTTTCTATGACATTCATTAGTTGTTACAAACAAAATTCGATTATAAAATTAACACTCGAGTTTGTAAAAACATATTTCACCTCATATTTTCCGTTGTAGTCATTTTTATCTGAAAATTTCACTCACTACTCTATTTTAAAAAGAAATTAAAAATTTGAGCGTCAGGGCTATTTCCTGAAATAACATCCAATAGGGGGCTGTACAGAAAATCTTTTGGCTGGCGGCAGGGCCAGGCTACCCTAGCACGCGCACGCCGCGTGGCGTCGACTTTCCAGCGTGACAATCGTGTGGACAGGGCTATTTTATAAAATTCGTCGCGACGAGGGCGACATACGAAAAAAATAGAGCCAGACGACAGGTACAGTACAAAATTCTTCAGGAATTGACAGTGCTATTTTTAAAAATTCAATGCAATGAGGAATCGTCGTTTTCATGCATGACTAATTAATTAATTAACTGATTCCAGCGGCCGACGTCCATAGGAAAAAAGAAAAAAAACCACGCTTGGCATGCGGGCCAGCGATTCTAGTGTTCGCCGTCTACTGAAAAAAAAAATATAATCCAGCTGTCCTGGCCGTTGAAAAAAATGAAAAAAAAAACAGCGATAACAGGCCGCTGAAAAAAATTCAGCGCTTCTTCCCCCACATAATTTTGACTGCAGTAGGCCAAATCCGCAAATTCGTCGCGACAAGCGCCATGTTCGCAAAAAAACAGCCCGTGCCAGTACAATAAAAAATTCACCAATCTAAATTCCGTGAATTGTGAACCGAATTCGTCGAACTCAAACCGGTCTATGGTACAGAATTCATGTTCGCAGTGAAAATTAAAAAGAAAAATAGCGAACCGTAAACCTGAGATACCACGATTTAGACGAATCACATTTATGGTAACTATTGTGCTACTATCGCCCAATCTTAACAGCCTCCACCACCTGCATCTCATAACAGAGCTTCTTAGCTTCATGGACGCCGCCGCCGCAGATTATTGATCGATCAGTCGGGTGCACTGACCTCAAGCTTCTGGAGCACTGGAATATAATTCGTTTCCAGAATGACTGGGTTATCATATCAAGCTTCTCTTTTGCCAGCATTAGGCCTCATCTGCATCACTGCAGCTCTCACTGAACTGCTATCTGAAGAAAGCAAACTCTCCAACCCTGGATCATGGGCACTAATGCTGCGTCTGCCAATCTGATAAAACAGTGATATTATTTACTCGAAATAGGTAGCACTACTAAAATGCGGGAATCTCCAGTAGGATCTGAGCCAAATTTTCAGGGCCAATGAGCAGATGACATACTGAGGTAAGTGCAAGTGTGATTCTGGCACGTCAAACAGCTCCTGCTGCGATGAGAACTATCCACAGCCTATCTTTCCTGCAGAAATAAAAAGGTCCAAGATTTAGAATTTAGATGTAAACATTGTCGAAAATCTGTAAGCAAATGACTACAAAGTGCTACAGATGCTAAAGGAACCATGGATAGGTCAAGTTAGAAAGGTCAACACCGCAACTTACACCCTCGTCAACACCGCAACTTACACCCTCCAAGAGCTCCTCCAAAAGAGATGCAAAGTACTGAAATCGTCCATCTTGTTTAAAAGCTATGAATAGTTTCCTATTGTTAGTGTTATGCCCTTGAGGCAATCATTTAGATGATTGTAACATGACTATGTTTATGAATAATAATATTATTATTGGTGCAATGAATGTATATCATTGTATTGATCAACAAGTATGTGACTTGCTTATGAAGCTCTTTACTTAATGATTTAATTCGATAAATATCTCTGATCGGATATCATCGTATAGGACAACGATGAATAGATCAGCACATGTAGTGATCGATGATCATACTTCATAGATCATGGGATATGGAGATATCATCTATACATTGTGGACGCATGTTGAAGAACATGGGTTAGATAGACCCGCAATGGGACACAGCGAGAATGTTTCATTCTTATGTGTCATCAGTGTATCTCATACCTAGTAGATGTATGATCCTTAGACCTGAGATTGTCATATTCCCTACATGTGTAATAGTTTTCCTTGGGGCTATCAAACACTACTTCCTAACCGGATAGTTATAAAGGTAGCTTTCATGTTTACTATGAAACGTGCAGAGGGAAGTAAGCAGTCAAGATGGAATTTGCCACTCCAATGAAACGGAGATATATGACAAGGCCACTCGTGTGATATGATTAAGGAAGTGCATGGCCATGCCGTGATTGAGGAGTCAATCACAACTTATTAATATATCACGGATACGAGAGATGGATTGAATCATCAAAGGATGACATGCTTCTCGCCTTGAGATCAATCTTCATATACTTGGCAAAGGGATTATTACATGAAACCTTTTGATAAGTTCTGTCCGATTTGATCATAGTATGTTTGGGAGTTGGTATACTTTGCAAGAAGCCACTACCAACTATTGGATTGAAAAGGAGTTTTCCGAATCCATGTCCAAACGTATGTGAACCCGCAGGTCACACACTTAATGGTGGGACGCATTAATTTGGATTGGATCCGTAATTAATGAACCTCGTGGGCTTAGTACGATGGGCCCTAGTCTAGGGTTTCATCTCGTGGCTATATAAGGAGGAGGAGGAGGAGGGTGCAGGTGTGCTTTCCCACGGTTTAGGAGTGATTCACTCAAACCCTAGCCTACTTCTCTCTGCCCCTGCCGAGCGACTGTGTGCTTGCACACGCGCCGCGGCGCTCCCATCTTTGGACGTGTGGATCATCAGCGGTGACGCTGCGATCTGCGGCGTGGGAGGACGATCCACGGCAAGGCGAGGACGATCCACTACATCGACGCAACGATCGCGGCGAGAACGATCCACTACATCGACGCGCAAGGATTCCGCAATCGCGCGTCTAGTGGTAATCTTATCTATGATCCCCTTCTTGCAAGTAGCTTTCTGGTTTCGCGGTAGAATTTTTTTTGTGCTAGCGTAGCATACCACGTTCCTCTTCACCTATGACCATGAAAACCGAGGAAGGTTTAGGTATAGCCTTTTCACAGGGCCCACCAGACATGATTGACATATGGTATAAACAACCACTGTTGTTTACTCACCATATCGATCTACTTAAAATACAGGTTAAACATTAAAGTGTAATAACCGAAAAATCTCTAATTGTCGATGCTAGGCTCTAGCTTGTGAATTATGATGATGAGGCAAGTCAAAGAACCACTACGGTTGACATTAAAAAAAAAGTAAAATCTTTTCTCAATTCCTGTTCCCAAGCTGCCAAAGCTAAATGAGAAAGCCAGGAGTTCTTTGTTTTTCTGCCGATGTGTCGAATCTTTGAAGCTTATGGGTCTCGGTGGAACTTTTAGTCATGGTATGGACATAAAAGCTATGAGAGGCCAAGCCTAGACATAAACTTAAGTCTATGTAATCTGAAGTCAGGGTTCAATTTAGGAAACCTTAATGAGTAAATGATAGTGTGTACCAAAGTCAGACTGCTAATTCGGCAATCTCAAGGCATTAGCGTTTAGTATGGCACACTGTCAATGTACAGAACTAGAAGCCATCTCATGGTTGATTTATGTAGCATGTCTACTGTCGATGTGCTCTACTCTTGCTACCAGACAGCAGCATCAAAATCTACAGAGTTAGAACCAACATTTTCATACAGAAATACAGGATATAAGTGCATAATTTATCTATTGATTTTTACTGACATCACCTTAGCAGGTGCCTATTGAAGCATGGCTTGTGATGTACAATACAAAAGGAAAAATAACAGACAACAGACAAAGCAAGAAAAATATTTTCTTTATCGACTCGATTCACTCGAGAGTAAAACACCAAATATAATCCTATAAGTGGCAAGTACATCTCTCCTGCAACTACCAGACAGAAAACCAGAAACATGAGGAGGATACAGGATGACTGGGCAACGTAAAAGAGGCAGCGATTCGGCCAAAATTATGTAAAATTGATAAAGAATTGGAACTTTAACAAATAGCCTTTTTAAGCAAACAATAAGATGAGTTGTTGAGTAATTAATGACATAAGGGCATCATAGTGTAATCTTTGCACTTACTAGGAGGTATGTTGCCAATTTGCCATTACTGCACTCATCAAATTTTTTCAAGGCCAAACCCTCCAATCCAAATACCCATAACAAACTTTGCAATAAAAAATTCAGGAGGAGTACACGCATTGTTGCCTTTTCCATAATAATTAAAACATCAGCATTAAAGTAATTCCTAAAATTAAGAAGAGCGCAAAGCTGAGCGAAGATTATGCTCCACTGTTATCCCAAGGAATGTAGATAGGCAGAAATACTACTGAAACTGCACACTAGGGAATAATAAACTTATATAATCTGGTATTTCCCACTTCGACACTTCAGTGATACTTAGCTCTTGTTGTTCTATGCTGGCTACCCCAAAAAAGAATTGAGCTCTCCATTCAAAATGATTGTGTAGGTGAAATGTAAGTTTATATTGTTGCCATCCATCCCCTTTCGAACTCGATGTCAATCCATAAGATCCATAAGCATGGACAGACGGACCTCAGCACAACAAACCACTGAACCAGAACATGAAAGCGTAAGTCTAATTTCTGTTTGTTCAGGCTCCCAAACTAGAACAAGATACATTGTACTTGGTTCAGCTTAACAGCCATTACGCAGTTTTTCATTGATTAATATAGAAATTACACTTCAAAGGAAAGGGAAAGGGATAGTTGTTAGTACCATCTGGGACATAAAAGCTAGCATAGGGATAAACAGTCTTCATGAGTACTGTGTCAGACACCTTCTTGAAGCGCATCGTCTCGAGCCAAACCAGGAAAATGCCAGCCATGGTCCGTAGAAACACCACATTGCCGTCCTCAGAGAACCCACTTATCCAAACAGGCGTCATACGCACACGACGCCGATCAGTCTCCAGCATAGACGCCATTGGCAGTGGAAGGAGCGTGTCCAGCTCAATGGCCCTGCGCAGCACCCATTTGGAGGCACGGTCGTGGTCATCCTGCAGTGCCCACAAATGCATGCTGAAATCCTTGATTGCAGCGAGGACAAGCCCGCCATCCTCCGACCGCACCACACGGATGTTCCTCTTGTAGATGCTATGCGTCTCGAGTGGCCGCTGAACCAGAGCTAATCTCTGCCTGCCCAATTCGAACTCAAGCATGCCAGTCCCATCAAGAAGCCAATACAGGGCATCGCCAACGAGCGCTCCAGGCTCCTCATAGAGCTCACATGGTGATGGTGTCTGCGTTGAGGTCAACTCGCCCCACGAGCCGGTTCGCGACGAGTACACGCACGCGAACGCTTGGCCTTGGCTGGTGAACACGACGACCACGTGGAAGGGGCTCGAGTGGCAGTCGCCGTCGACGCAGAGCACCGCCGCGTTGCGGTCGGACGCGCCAGTCTTCATCTGGTGGGGAACGGTGATGCAGCGGCGCTCGCCGGTCATGGGGTCCCACAAGAGCAGTTCCGCCCAGTCGCGGCTGCGGAGGAGGGCGCGGCCGTGGCGGCAGTCGACGAACCACCACATGCCATCGTCCCCATCTCTGCGGAGGGAGCAGGCCAACGCGGCGATTCGACCGGGCAGGCCCTCGGCGGGGACAAAGCGGGGGAGGTGTGGGGAGTTGTGGAAGAAGCCGAGAACGGGAGGTGTTCGATGGAATGCGCGAAAGCGGCGGAGGAAGCCGGGGTCGTTGACGAGGCGGCGCCAGCGCTTGCTGACGAGGGAGGCGCGAAGGAGGAAGGTGGGGTGCGGCGGGAGGCGGAGGAAGATCTCGGCCAGGAGGTCGTCCGGTGGAGACGCCGCCGGCGACGGCGAGGCGGAGGAGTGGCGACCAGGCTCGTCACTCATGTTGATTGCGGTGCGGAGTTCTCTAGAAAGGAAAGGATGGATGCTTCTAGATTGCTGTGATTTGCTCACATGTGCCAATATTTTGACTAGATAATCCTTCTCCCCTTTGTTGGGAAACCTCGTTTTCAAAATCCGTACATAATTTGAAATTACGTATTGTTTTTAAACATGCACTTGATCAAGACAACAAACTCTTGGTGCAAACTGGAAATCAGAAAAACAAAATTAAAAGCTACAAATTCAACTTACTGAAACTTGAAATGTTATCATTTCCATGTTTGCATTCCTTGACTATTTGAAATTCAATAATGTAGAATTTGAAATTCGAAATTCAATAATGTAGAACCAGAACTCACAGTTTGAATTACGGCAAGGAGCAATGCCTGAAGCCCTGAACTGCATGTGCGAAGAAACTTGATGAAATCATAAATAGAAAAAAATATATGATAATGTCTGATCACATAAATCAAAATAGAGTGCTGACTAGAACTTTCAAATGACGGCAAATATTACTTTTTACAGTTTAAATGGCACCAGCATGATCTAATTGATCTGGCAACTACCGAAACAAGTGATACATTAAAATAGCAATTAGAACTTCCACAGTTTAGGCTTAAGACATTAGCTAAAGCAGCGGCAGATGCATAAATAAGAGAACTCAGCTGTAACTCAGTGCAGGGTTCTAAATCTCGATTTCGCTCCTCATACCGTCCGTGACTGGAGAACGAAATTTCGCCGATATATCGTTAATTCAAATAAATTCTAGCCGAAATGCAAAAACCAAATTTGAAATCCGGTATTGTAGCTGCCGGTATGGTCGAGATTTCGCCGGTTTTGCCGAGATCTCGGCAAAATTTGGCAACCTCAAATTTGGTGTAAACGAAGTCAAAAAAAATTAAATTTTTTTCTGGATATCATTGATACATTGATGATGTTTTCATAAAATTTTTAGATAATTATAAATCCTGTGTAATTTTTAAAAATTCAAATTTTAGTACTGTCATAATAAAACGCTGACCGACAATTTTAAACCGAACGAAAAATGGGAGAAACCATGTTAGAAATATTTGTAATTTGTTTTGCATTATTCTATGATATTAGTGATCTTTCCATAAAATTTTCAGATATTGGTGAAGCTCGAGGGATTTTTAAAAATTCGGACAGCGGTGATGTCCGGATGGAAAATGGTTGAAAGTACGTTAGAAAATTTTGAAATTTTAATTGCATGAATGTGATGCATCATTAACCTTGCTATAAAATTTTAGATGATTACCAGTCCGTGAAGTTAGAAATTTTGGCAACATTTCGACTAGAATTTGAATTTGCAGAGTCACAATTGCAGATAATCGATGTATATTTGCATGACAATTAATAGGAATAAAATAAAATCGATACATTTGACAATTTATCCCATATTTGCATCACAATAAAATTAATGTCTATTTGCATCACGTACCTACGAGTAGTAGTACGCCTGTGGTGCAAACTCCACCTCTGCATTGTCGACAATGACCTCGTGATGCCTCCTCTTGTGTTGTTCCTTGTATTCTTTCCAGGTCATATCATGCGGTAGCCAGGCAGACTTCCAATGTTCATAATGAAACATCCAGTCACTATAATTCTCGGACTGGTAAAGGTACCTAACACTGACAGATGAGTACCGTGGGTACAGATTGGCGTATAGATCAGTGTAGTCAAACGGCCAAGTGATACTAGATCTGTTATAACTCTGTCTGTAATCATAGCCACCCTGATCACCTCCATAGGATATTGAACCTTACCCACTCTGCTCAGTTGGGAAACCCAAATTGCTGAAAGACTGGCTGCTAACAATGAGCCTGTGTCATCCTGTGGTTGTGCTGCCTGTCGCCCACCCACACCACTCGACGCACCCTTCCCCTTACCACGGGTCTACCTCTGTGAGCCCCTCCTTGGGGAGCTAACCCCATGTTGTGATCCTGGTGGTGATTGTAGCTGTGAACGGAGGCGTATAGTATACTGGTTAGTTTTTGTTCCATCATCGCTAGGAGAGTCTAACTTTGTCGTTGAGCCACTACTGAGGCACTGCTCATCATCAGGAGTTTCTGTTTCATCATCACTGCCGATAGCAGGCTCATCATCACCTAGCTCTTTTCCTTTTCCCTCAGCAGGCTGGCTGCCCGATAACTTCTCCAAACTGCCTAAAGCTCCTGCCAGTGCGTCATCGTCGGTGTTGTTAGCACGCTTTCTCTTCCCTTGTGCGTGTCATCTACTGCGTACTCAACCCACTCTAGGAGATTCTTTCCGCCTGTGGCCAAATGAAAGTAATATTAACACCGTTGCGAGGTTTCAATATACATGATTCACATGTAGAATGAAAAATAATTATGTTGGTTACCTGTGGCCTTGTTCATCTGTTCCGGCGGGATGGAGTCTATCACGAATCTCGCTGGGAGAGGTGGATCGATCCCACTGTACCCGTCCAATAAGGGCTCTCCACTAGACCTACACGAGTTGAACCACTCTGCAATAGGGTCTGTACCAGCATGCATCGCACCCTCAATGAGGCGATCGAGTGGGTTTTCGTCATGAGCCTCGCGGGTGGATTCGTAGTCCCGCAGGCGAAGTCGTAGGTTGTAGTGCACGAACACGAGCTGCTAAAGCTTCTCATAACTCAATTGGTTCCTGAGCTGCGTGCGCACTAAGGCAAATGTGCTCTAATTTCGCTCGCATCCACTCGACGATGCGCATTGTGACACTAACCGCAGCGTATACGCAAAGTCAAGCGTCTCATTTCCAAACGCCATCCACCATTGAGCTGCAAGTAATACAACAAAAGAAAAGAGCGTCATTCAGTTGTAAACAATAACGTAGAAATAACTGAAATTATGTATGTACTTGCTGTCATGCGCTCATGGACGGATCGATCGCGGTAAGTGGGTGGCAAACCGTCCCCTCCTAAGACGATATACCTCAGCTTTCTGTAGGGCCTGCACCGTGGTATGGTCGTCATCAGCCATAATGCCTAGTGCAGTAGAGAGTGCTCCTATGTACTGCGGAGTGCTGCATATGTTGTAGGAGAACTGAGATCGTGGGTCAAGCACGGAGGCTGCGATGCACACATCATTGTATAGTGAGCATAACAGATCCTTACATTGCATAGTTACCAGAAGATAACTGAACATATTAATTTTGGGGGCTCGTCTCACAACAAGACGCCATCGACTAGCTCGACGAGGCGCGTGACGTAGACATTCTACGATCGGCCAAGTACCAGCAGGCGTTGCGACGCTACCACAGTCGTTAGATCCGAAGACGCTCCTTCAATGTTGGCGACCTGGTCCTGCGCGGTTCACCCAAAGAAAGACAAGCACAAGCTCACCGCCTCGAAGGCCCTTCACCGTCGTGGAGGTTCTCCGACCGGGCACCTTCCGACTCAAGGACGCGGATGGCAACGTCATCTCCAACGCATGGAACATAGAAAAGTTAAGGCATTTCTACCCTTAAAACTCGTTCTTGTCCTTTGCGCCTTTTTTACCCTTCTTCCAAGCGCCCGGACGCCGCGCGACGCTCGGGGGCTGCTTGTTGATGCCCTCGTACGGGTCGCTTCCGCTTGGCGCGCTCACGCGGGTCGGTGACCCGACCAACCACAGGGCTCCTCCTAGACGGTAACCCTCTCGACCCAACTGCTGCGGCCTATGCCCCAGCGGCTATGGTTGCGAAGTAGCGCTTTGCGGAAGAAGGAAGTGCCCGAACGGAGCAACCCTCGGTCGGTCGGGAACACCCTGTTCCCGCGCGAGCACAGCCAGTTTGCGCTTTTTCACAGGTTGGTGACCCGACCAACCACAGGGCTCCTCCTAGGCGGTAACCCTCTCGACCCAAGTGCTACGGCCTACGCCCCAGCGGCTACGGTTACTAAGTGGCTCTTTGTGGAAGAAGGAAGTGCCCGAACGGAACGGCCCTTGGCTGTTCGGGAACACTCCTATCCTGTGCGAATGCGCATAAATGCCTCATAGCCAAAGTCCCAGTCCCCTTCGCGCCTCCTTCACAAATGGTAACGCTCCGACCTACGCTCAACCAACCCTTGCGGTTTCTAGAGCTACGGTCGCCAAGCGTTTTATCACAACAGGAGGATGCGAGAGACGGATTGGAGCTCATCAAACCTTCAGTTTATTGCTTGCTAAGGTCTTTTACAATAAAAAAACATCTAATTCCTCCCTATTTTTCGTGGAGGATGCTCCCTGGCGCAATCCTGTCGGCGATCAGCCGGGCGTGCGGCTCGACCTAAAGTTCAAGCTTGTCGACCTCCTCGTCAGTCTGGTTCCCCGTGATCCCGCTACTGACGACGGCGAGGTCGATGCCGTCGTAGTAAGAGATGGTGTGGACGAGCGCCGAGGAAGCTCCGAGCACGGCGCCCTCACTCACCGAGCTCTCGACGTGCTCCGGCACTCGGGCCAGCGCGGTGGCGAGCGAGCTAGGGCCCGGCGCGGCTCCAAGCACTCGGTCGCAGATGCCCTGGCCAACCTTGCGAAGGGTCCCCAACTCTGCGGCCAGGTCGGACCGTTCACCCTCGGCTACCAGCAGCTCCGCCAAGGCCGCGTCATCTGCAGCTCTGCAGATCAGGACGGGGTCAGAAGGCGCGCCCAACAAGCCACGATTGCAAAATCGATTAAGGAGTTCGGCCACTTACCGGCCGTGGAGGCAGAGCGCGAAACTCCTCCTCGATCTTGGCCAGCGCCCCCCGAACAGCGTCACGCTCGAATTTCGCCTGCTCGGTGCCCTCCCGGGTCCGATCCTGCTCGCCTTGAAGGCGGGCCGCCTCCGACCGCGCGGTCCCTTCGGCGGCGACGGGGGCATCCTTGGCGCTGTTGGCCGCCGCCAAAAGGGACTCAAGCTTCGACACCCGTGCCGCCAAGGACTGGTTCGCCCGGCGCTCATCAAGCAGGACCTGGGTGGCCCGACCCAGCTCCTGGCGGGCCTTCTCCGCCGCCTCCTGCTCACGAACCAAGGCCTCCTGAGCGTCGCGTAGCTCGGGACGCAGCCTATCGCGCTCTTCATCAGCGACCAATTTCTGGCCTTGCAAACCCCGGAGGAACAGAGACTTCTCCCCCGAACGGGCCCTCAAGCGCTGCAAAGCACGGCAATCAATTAGCCTGTGACGAAACCATCAAAATCTGCAAAAGCCAAGTTCTATCGACTTACCGCACCAACCGGGAGGATCTCCTTAGTGATCGCGTCCAGCGCCCCGCTGGAATAGTCGAGTACGAGAGCCAGACCCTCCTGGATCTGCTTCGTCTCGGTCACGGCGCGCCTGACATCGTCCCGAAAAGCATCCCACTTGCTGCGCTCACGGGTCGCCCAACGTGAGGATGGTCCGCCGTCCGCCGCCTCCGACCGGATCAACGCAGCGAGGGCACCGAGCAGCACTTCGGTCGGGCGCGATGAGTTTGTGTCCGTGGGAGGCCACTCGGCGCCTCCCCCTGCGGCTCCAAGGGGATTAACTCCGACGCCTGGACCGCTCCCGCCGACGGGCTCCCGGGCGGCGGCGTTAGCATCGCCGGGCCGGACCACGTGTGCTTGGCGGGCTCCCGCGCGGTGGCGGCGGGAGCTCCTCCCGGCCTCCCTCAACCGCGGAAGGGAGCCTCGATTCCTCAAGGATCGGCGGATCTCCCTCATGCCCCGGCTCGACCTCTGGCGCTGCGACCGGCGTCGACCCCGCCGACGGCTCCAACATCACCGCACCGCCACGACCCTTGTCGGGTGGCCGCGCCACCGCCTCCCGAGCCGCCGAGCTCCGCCGACGTTTCCTCGACGCCCGCCGGCCGCAAGGATGGCGCCAGCCCACGCGGGGCCACCGCCGGGCGTGCTACCGCCGATACGGCCACCCCTGTGTAGGTACTGCGCACAACAAACGATCAGAGGTTGCTCGGACGACCCTACTACGACAAAGTTGAAAGAAGCGGACACTTACTGCGCCGATCGGGTGCGCAGCAGCCGCGCTCTCTTCGCCGGCCCCCCTCGTGGAGGCGAGTCGGCTCTCCGTTTCCCCGAGGACTCCTCTGCCGGGGACACCTCCACCTGGGGCACGACCACAATGGCGCCCGCGCGGTCGCCCTCCACCGGACCTCCACCGCTCGACGGCCCGAGGTCGGACCAGTGATGGGTCGGCATCACGCTCCCGCCATCACACTAGAAGTCGACCCCGCACCGCCCGTCTCGACGGCGGTCGTTTCGGACACCTCCTCACCCCGCGCGGCCCTTGCCGCGCGCTCCTTCTTCTTCTTCTTCCTCCTCTTCTCCTCCTTGCGCTTCTTGCGCGCAGATCCGAGCTGAGCGGAGCCCACGCGAGCCGTCGCCCTCAGCGCTTTCTCCCCCGGCAGCAACACCCGAGAGACCATCCCGGTAAGCCCCTGAGAAATGCAGAAACAACGGTCAAGACCGAATGCTAGGAAAAAGAAAAGGGGGGAGGAAACAAGAAGAAGTTTGCTCGGATTACCAGGTCTGGGGGATGAGCTGCAGAGAATGGCTCGGGGTGTCCGCCCGCCGCTTCGGTGGCGCTTCTGCCCGTGACGGCGGACACCCGGGCCTCAACCTCCGAGGCGGAGAGTTCTGGAACCGCCATCCTCATGGGGTCAGACGTCCCCCCGTATCGGAACATGGGGAGCAGCCTACCCATGAGTGGCTAGACGCGCATCTTCATGAAAGCGCACACAACAGCATCGCCGGTCAGGCCCCGCTCCTTTTGGACCTTGATCTGATCAATAATCTCGGCCACCCTGGCCTTCTCCTTCTTGGCGGCGCCCCAGGTCCACTCGGGCCCCGCCTCGACCAACCGACCGATGAAGATCGGGGCGCTGCCCCCAGTGTTCTGAACGTAGAACCACTCGGAGTGCCAGCCCCGGTTCGACGACGGCAACTTCACGTCGATATAGTCTGGCCCCCGGCCGACACGCATTTGGAGTGCCAAGCAGCCTATACGCGCCGGGGCGTTCGATGGCTTATCCTTCCTCACCTGCGCATGGAAGAGGTGCCGCCACAGCGCCCAGTGCGGCTCGATACCCAGGAACGCCTCGCACAGCATCATGAAAATCGCGATATGGAGGACGCCATTGGGGTTAAGATGCTGCACCTTCGCCTTGTAGTGAGAGAGCAGCCCATGAACGAATGGGTGCAGAGGAAGACCAAACCCGCGCTCGTAAAACGAGGCGGGCACGATGATCTCATCGTCCCCCAGTGAGGGGACGGCGGCCCCCGTTGGCACCCGCCAGCTTGAGACGTTTTGCGGGGGAAGGAACCCTTTCTTCACTGGGCGAGCGCGTCAATGGATGGAGCACTCCGGCCACGACATTCTTGAAGAAGAGCAGCGAAAAAGGTGAGGAAGGGAGAAGGTGTTTTCTCCTCTCTGGCTTCTGCTGTCTGCTTTTTTTTCTCAGGAGAAGACAGGAGAACGAGGAAAGGCAAAGGCAGGCAATCGTCCTAGCATCCCCGTGCCGAATTTATAAAGGCCGAGCAGGCGCCAGCCGAACTGGCACTAGCTGAACAGACACCGCCTCGAACGAATCGTCGCACTTCCCGTCCCTCCGACTGCTACACCGAGCAAAACGGTAACCCTACGGTTTCCAATTCCCCTCTACGCATTTAAGTCTGGCAGGACAGCAGGAGGCGAATAGACGTCGTATCAGGCAGTGCGCCCCGTGAACCCTTCGGTTTCCACCTCCGGGTCGGATCGGCTGCACCGTTATGAGTCTAAAAGGCCCCTTCGGGCCACTACGACCTCGAAGCGGCGAAAGAGCCCGAAAGCTCGCGCCTGAGGCCCAGCCTAAAGCTGCGGGTTCTAAAGGCCAGACCCACCAAGTGGGCACGGAGCTGCCCCAGCGGAAAATTTGAGCAAGGGGCGAATACAAGGCGAGCTCCCAGTGGGCCTCTAGTTGGGTTGGCTGACGACCTAATCGCCTTGACTCGTGTCCGAGACCATACTTCACACTCTTCCACGGAGCCCATCGATGGGTGATACCACCGTGCTCGGGTGAAACGACCAGTCCGATCAGATCCAAGAAAGAAAGGTTTCTCATGGGCCGCCCCCAGTGGACCGGACACCCTACGTTGGGACCGTCCGCTTGGAAGGGTCCCCCTTGGGAGGGACCTCCAAGGACCCACTCGGATCACCCGTTATTAGCTCCACGAGCACAGCGTTCAAACCAACGCAGGTAAACGCGCTCGCTCACCCCTCCGTGTCCCACACCTTGGGCGGGCGCGTGGGGCGGATGTGGCCACCCTCTCGCACCGCCCTCACCAGACGAGGACTCGGGATGGATGCCCGCCGTCCAGCTACGACGTTAAACGAGCAAACGTCCAGCTATGATGTTAAACGAGCACTCGGACACCAGAATCTCCCGAGAGGCATCTCGTCGTCCCAGCCGACCTAAGGCCGCGTCCAGCTATGACGTTAAACGAGCACTCGGACACCAGAACCTCCCGAGAGGCATCTGGTCGTCCCAGCCGACCTAAGGCCGCGTCCAGCTATGACGTTAAACAAGCACCCAGACATCAGAACCTCCCGAGAGGCATCTGGTCGTCCCAGCCGACCTAAGGCCGCGTCCAGCTATGACGTTAAACGAGCACCCAGACACCAGAACCTCCCGAGAGGCATCTGGTCGTCCTAGCCGACCAAGGCCATGTCCAGCTACGACGTTAAACGAGCCACTGTCCAACTACGACGTTAAATGAGCACTCGGACACCAGAACCTCCTGAGAGGCATCTGGTCGTCCCAACCGACCTAAGGCCGCGTCCAGCTATGACGTTAAACAAGCACCCGGACACCAGAACCTCCCAAGAGGCATCTGGTCGTCTCAGCCGACCTAAGGTCGCGTCCAGCTATGACGTTAAACGAGCACCCGGACACCAGAACCTCCCGAGAGGCATCCGGTTGTCCTAGCCGACCAAGGCCATGTCCAGCTACAACGTTAAACGAGCCACCGTCCAGCTATGATGTTAAACGAGCCACCGTCCAGCTACGACGTTAAATGAGCACTCGGACACCAGAACCTCCCGAGAGGCATCTGGTCGTCCCAGCCGACCTAAGGCCACGTCCAGCTATGACGTTAAACAAGCATCCGGACACCAGAACCTCCCGAGAGGCATCTGGTCGTCCCAGCCGACCTAAGGCCGCGTCCAGCTAACCGCCCGAGAGGCACCCGGTCGTCTGCGCCGACTAAGGCTGCGTCTAGCTACGACGTTAAACGAGCACTCGGACACCAGAACCTCCCGAGAGGCACCTGGTCGTCCGTGCTGACCAAGACAGCATCTAGCTATGACGTTAAACGAGCACTCGGACATCGGAACCTCCCAAGAGGCACCCGGTCGTCCGCGCCGACCAAGACAGCATCTAGCTACGACGTTAAATGAGCACTCGGACATCGGAACCTCCCGAGAGGCACCCGGTCGTCCGCGCCGACCAAGGCATTTGAATGCCCGTACTTAAGAAAAATAGTCATGCATCGGCTGCTGATCCTCGGGGGCACAAGTGGTCTAAAAAAAAGGAGGGGCGCCTGAAGCGAAGTCGTCATACAGATGCATCAAAAACAAAAGAAAGGGAAATTTTATTATAAGCCGACAAGCTTAAACATTACACAATGTTACACGATATGGAGTTACATAATATGGTGGAGCTATTTCAGCACCAAGTATTATATCACGAATTTCGGATTGCGTCAGTGCAGACGCACTGATGGCTACCCACGCGCACGCACCATCGCCTCCAAGAGGGCGCTCCTCATCACGAAGAGATTCGGCACAACCCCGAGCAGCGCGTCGACGACGGCGGTGTCACGGGCCACGGCCTCCTCCTCCATGAGCTCGGCCATCACCTGGTCACGCTCAGCCCAGAGCTCGGCCAAGGGATCCTCTTCCACCACCTCGACATCGTCACCAAAGCCAAAGACCAGCGGATGCGCCGAAGCCATTGGAGGATTGAAAAAGAAGATTCTAGGCTGGGGGTAACCATTCAAGCAAGCGGGGGTACCCTTATATACCCAAAGGAAGGAAGATCAAACGACTCCGCATAAATGCCAGACGCAGGAAAACGAAGCGCCCTTCGCCAGATCCTGAAGCGGCCGAGAAGACGAATGGTCAAGACATGCAAAACCATGCACGACATGCACAACCAAGCAATTAAAAAACTTTCGACGGCAGGGGTACCCCCGATAGGTCCCTCAGCAGCTGCCGAATGCGCTCAAGCACACCAGGCTGGAGCCAACCAACTAGGTCGGTCGGACTAGTCGACCAAATTTGGCCACCGCCTTCGACCATGCTTCACCGACCAGGCTCAACCCCCGACCGCATCTAACGAACTCGCTCAGGGGTTCGGGGGCTACTGACGAGTACTCATACAATGGGTACCTCGGCGGCCCGAAGTAACGAACGGGTCGTCCCATGCCCGGCTCCGACCAAAGGCCTCGCGGGTCCACAAAGGACACTCGACCCCGACCTAACGAGCTGCTCCAAGGTCGTCCCCGACCTAACGGGGCGTCCGACCCCCGCCACAGGTCGGACTCCCCACCGGCTCCAACAAAGCTGAGGCAATCTCCACCAAGGGCTGCGTCGGCCTCCGCCGCCATCGGCCACGTGGTCTCTGGACATGACCGCTCAAGTGACCGTGCAAGGGGGCAAGAGGCTCCTTCCCAAGACAAAGACGAAGGTTGCTAAAGTCAAGACTCGGCCTCATCATCCAACACGCACAAGATGGAGATACGCTCCTCCCGAGGCAAAGACCAAAGACGCAATATGACGTCAGCACCCGTCAGGCTCGCAGAAGGCAAGTGCGCTGTTTCCCAATGAAACAGCTAACTGATCTACTCGATGAGCCCACCAACCCGGTATGGGCAGAAGGGGAGGTCGACCAACCACCAAGACCAAGGGTCAGAACTCTTAGCATAGATGTCTTCATCCTTCCCTCTCCCGACTTTCCATGTAACCTGCCCCCTCCGACTATATAAAGGGAGGCAGAGTCTTCTGGAGAGGGCGCGGACGAACAAACGGTCTCTCTCGCCCTCTTCTCTAGATCCCTCAACGAATAGGCTGTTTACGTTCTCTCGTTCGAGCCCCCAGCTCCCGCTTGTAAACACTGTGCAATATTCTTCACCAAAAGCAATACTATAAACACCACACGAACTGGAGTAGGGATATTCAGCCCGAACCAGTATACATCTTGAGCTTTTTAGTCTAACCATTCAAGGAGAGGGAGCGCGCGGCCCCTTAGACTTACAAATTTACTTGCCGGTGACTCGAAACCCCGACAACCATGAAATTGATGATGCTCTGTTGAGTAGGTCCAGTCCAGGCGTCACATATGACCGTAACACCAAATGTGGCCCAGTCGTCCTTGAAATTTTGAATGTACTGGATTATCTCCTGCTCGTTCTCATCCAGGTACTTTTCGTCTATTTCGTGGCCCCGTGGTGCACAAACCCCTGGGCCTAGCTCCTGTGTCAGCTTGATGCAGCTGTCCATCCGGGCATAAGAGGTTAGTACAATAATCACAAGAGTTGTAACTTACGAATATATGATCATTTCGTACCTGTGAAATATGGGCAGTCGGCCTTCCTTCATAGAATTGCATTAGCAAGGAACCACTTCGACCATCCCCTCCCTAGCTTTTGTCGGCCCCCTACTTGAATGTAGTGTCAATACAGGGTTGCTGTGGGGCACCACTTCGTGCGAGGTCAACATCGATGGAGGCATGACTTTCTCGTGTCGATTTGGACCTTCTGAATATTTTACTGAGAGTAGATTGGACCGATATCCTCACTGCACCACTCCTAGACCCCGAACCAGGGGTCAAACCTTGGCTTCTGAGATAGGCCTCTTCTTTGGAGGCTCTGATGGCCATCTTGAGCTGCTCCTGCTCGGTACGGTACTCTGCACCCAAGGTGCCCCACTCGTCGCAAGCCTCGTCCTGACGAAGGCGCAACATCTCCTTCTTCTTCTCTCGACATCCATATAGGTCAGCTAGCATGGCCTGCCTAACCACTTTAGGCACGCTTGGGCAGGCCTTCACATCGTCGGCGCAGCCGACCAGATGTTCCTTGAGACGGGTCACCCCTCCACCCTTGATGACATGCCTGCAGTAGTTGCACTTCGATCCATCCAGTCCGAAGCGTTCCCCATGCTCCCATACGGTCCCCGCACGATCTGCCATCACGAGAACTGAAAACGAATCACAAAATAACTTAGAGATGTTACCTTGGATATAGTATAAATTTTAGCCGAACTAAAATAGCTAGCATACCAAACCTAGCATACTAACATTTAAGTATGATATCTTCTTAAATTCACAGGTCCTATATCCTAACAGTACATGGTAGCACCCAAAATATGTGCACATTAAATTATTATCACAATGCATGTTTCAAAAAATATAAATGCAATAATTACATACAATATATATGACATACTCGATCTTGACTTTTTTCTCACCAATGTGCTATTCAGATGGATTGTCTAATGCTTAATGTACTTCACAGTAACAACATGCATCCACACGTACTGACTTAGGTCAGAAGATGCAATTGCTCACTAATCAGGCCTACAAATACACATATCTGACAAATATAGACACTAATCTAACAATACATACTAAGATATGAGCCAAAATATGTGATATTTCGGTTTGGAAAATGTTTTTTAAGCACCTGCGAATTTCTTGCGCTGGGTGAAATCTCGCTTCCCCGGCCGAGATCTCGGCTTCGCCGACCGATATTTCCCTTCCCACCACCGGAGATGGCCACAAATGCACCGGAGTTGGCCGAAAATGTGCCGGAATGGAACAAAGACAGTGTAGGCAATGATGAGCTTCGACTGCAGCTTGTGTATGCGAATGGGGAAAGTTCTTGAATGATTGCAATGAGCCAGTGACTAAGTAAGTCGTATTGCAAATGGTTCACATAAATGGATTAATTCCTCGGTGCTATTACGCAATAGAAGCTTTAGCCCAGTGGTGAGGTCTCACTCATTCCATCGGGAGGTCTCAGGTTCAAATCACAAGTTTGGCACTTTGTTTGCAAGTTTTTTTTCATAGTTTTGAGCACGCAAAAATTATGAAAAAATTTTGTGGATACTCGTGAAGCATTTGTAGTGTTCTCATAAAATTTTTACATGATGATGAATTCTAACGAATTTCCAAAAAATCTGAAGGCAGTACTTCACAGTCTTCTGATTTCATAGCGCGTGCTTTCATCATTTACATTATTTAAATGAGTAACCAAAACAAGTTTGAATTTTTTAAAACTTTTACACAAGAGTTCTGAGATATTTATTAAGCTCTCATTAAAATTTGAGATCATGAACAAGCTCGACAAAAATTATAAAATACCAAAACTGTTACTACCTCATTTATGCTTATTCTATGTTTTATTTTTACATATAACTATTCAAGTTAAAATATTTCATAAAATTTTGTGTATGATCCCAGGGTTCTTAAGATGGTACCTTAAATTTTTCATAATATGAAAAGTGAAGGACCGAGATGGCGAACAGAGGGGGGTGAATGGTCGCAAATAAAATTTCCCCCAAAATACTCCAACAAAAACCTCGACAAGATCGCTCAAACGAAATCGTGAAAAGCCTGAAAAACTAGACAACTATGCGTACCCCAAGCTTGCATGGATAAGTACCATAAAATATGTGGGGATTTTTGAGTCACAATACTGGTTGTCTAGTGTCTAAGATAAAAAGGAATCAATTCAAACTCTTGCTTTTAGAAAGGACATCAATTCAAATCACAAAAGTCACTTTCAGAAAAGCAAAAGCAGAATTTCCAGAACTTGTCTTCAATTTGCACAGGAGGTTGGTGGGTTTCTGCAGCTCACAAAATTTTGAGACTTTTTCTCCCTATGAGCATCAGAGTCGTGAAGTCCACCAAATTTCTCCTCAAAAAGCCTTACAGAAAAAATAAGAAAAATCTAAGAACACAGTCTGGTCAAGAACTTCGAGCAGAAAGTTTGGGGCTCGGTTTTCACCTCATGGCGCACAAACGGTGCAACAAGTGAACTCCAAACTTTTTCTGCAAGTGGATGTCAGAGTCCCGCACCTCCTCCAACAAGAATAACTTGAAAAATATTTTTATAGGTTTTTATAGAAATCAAACACTGACTGCTGCGCGAAGAACAAGTTCTGAACAAAGTTGGAACTTGAAAGAAAAGATGTTCTCTACTCAATCCAAGAGTGCAAAAGAGATGTAAAACCATATGAACACACTAAAAAATCCAAGATCAGCAGCATTTAGAAGGAGGGGAGGCAAATCCAAATTACATGAAAGTAAATTGCGAGAATGTAATTGCGGGAAAGTAAATGCTGAATTTAAATTGCGTAAAGTAAAGACATAATGTAAATGCGCAAAATAAATTCAGAGGTGGATGGATAAAACTTTCATTTCTGGAAGGAGAGGTTACAAAGCCTCACTTTCATGTGGGCAAAGCTCAAAGGAGCATTCACAAACCTCAAAACCTTCAAGGGAAGGAGGCTACCCCTCCACCCCAATTTATACTACTCTTGGGCCACCTACCACCCTTGGATGAGTCCCTCAACTCTAGAGCACTCATCTAAGGGTTAGGATTAACCCACACACACAGCCATGCAAGGGCTAACCCAAAACCCACACACATATCGGGTTTTCTTGCACGGTTTTGAAAGCATACTACCTAGACCCGCTAACCTATCAACTAGATCTCAATCCGACGGCCCTCATTGATCCACGCGGCATCTAGCTAGCATCAACTCCTTTCCTTGTCTTCTTGACTTGCCCGGACTCCGTCTCTGATCATCTTCCGGCTATCTCCCAACCGTCTGGACCTCCGACGCTCCTCGCTTAGTCCCGGTCATCCTTCGCCTCACCATGACCTGGCACCGTCGTCCTGCAACCATCAAAGACAAGGAAACACATCACATAGCAATGCCCACAATGATATGCAATAAACCATCCAACTCATCACTACCGCGTCCATACGACCGGTACTGCCACTCCTGGCAGAGACAACTCAAATTGCTTCATTTTGAAAATCAGTCCAAATCAAACTCAAACTTGAGCACACCTTGCTCAAATAAAGTCAAATACTCATCACAAACATGGATGGACCTCCACATGGTCCTTCAATCTCCCCCTTGATGAGTATATTGACAAACCACACAAAATGTATAAATTTGAGTTTGAATGAGAGAAGAAGAAAGCAATTTGATTGCAAAGCCAAACTTGGTCCAGAGAGAAAGATATAAAATCATGACCAAGTTGGCGAAGAGGAATTTAGATTTTAGAGTTAAATTTAAGAAAGTGCAAGTTTTTAACAAAAACTCTAAAATCCAACTAAACATGTCAAATGTGATTATGAGATTATGATCCAACAGAAGTAGTAGCATAGTTTTACAAAGATCATAATAACCAAATAAGCATTCACATTTTTATCTTTTCAGTGATGCCTTTTCTACGTTTTCTCCCCCTTTTGGCAATATAGGCATCAATTTTTTTTATGTATGCATGAAATGGAATCGAAAGAGCTTT
Organism: Otatea glauca; assembly: GCA_036346275.1. Lineage (NCBI taxonomy): Eukaryota > Viridiplantae > Streptophyta > Magnoliopsida > Poales > Poaceae > Otatea > Otatea glauca. Next base: position 13,191,268 of record CM070726.1, read on the forward strand.
GAAGATTATCCAATTGATCAAAATGGAAGGATCTTACACTAAGCTTGTCAATTTCAGAAGATGACTAAACTAAGACATGTCCAAGTACAAATACGAGCTTAGTTTTGAATATTTCATTTTTAGCAAGATTTGACAAGTGCAACACTTAGCTTTAGTTTCAAAAATAGAAGAATAGCCACTCTAAGGATCAAAAGGAAAACCTAGAGTTCAACCTACTCAACACTTTGGGGAATCTAGAAGAGCATACAAGGTCCTTCGGGCTCATTTATCACTTAATGCAAATTTTGATTTATCATCATACAAGACATAGCGGGGTGCAAATGTTTGACATTATTTGCATTCTTTACCCACATATGTCTTTGTTTTTAATTTATTTGCATTTTCTTTTGACAACCAATTGACTCAAGCCGTATGCGACCATCTCAAGATGAACTCTTAAGAGGATGGTCTAGGTCAAACCCGATGTATTCCAAGTTCATCCCAAGTGCAATGGGAAGCGGTCTTGTGAATGCAAGGTGTTGAGTCGTATGTGCACAAGAAGAGTCAATTTTGTTTAATTTTCATTTTTAGCACAATGATTCATGAGCAATTGAAGGACTCTAGCATGGATCAAACTAGTTTCACCCAAGTTGCTATAGGGACTCTAGAGAACTCCTAAATTTCTCAAATTATGGCACAAACCTCTAGAGAAGAAACTGTTAGTGTTATGCCCTTGAGGCAATCATTTAGATGATTGTAACATGACTATGTTTATGAATAATAATATGATTATTGGTCCAATGAATGTATATCATTGTATTGATCAACAAGTATGTGACTTGCTTATGAAGCTCTTTACTTAATGATGTAATTCGATAAATATCTCTGATCGGATATCATCGTATAGGACAACGATGAATAGATCAGCACATGTAGTGATCGATGATCATGCTTCATAGATCATGGGATATGGAGATATCATCTATACATTGTGGACGCATGTTGAAGAACATGGGTTAGATAGACCCGCAATGGGACACTGCGAGAATGTTTCATTCTTATGTGTCATCAGTGTATCTCATACCTAGTAGATGTATGATCCTTAGACCTGAGATTGTCATATTCCCTACATGTGTAATAGTTTTCCTTGGGGCTATCAAACACTACTTCCTAACCGGATAGTTATAAAGGTAGCTTTCATGTTTACTATGAAACGTGCAGAGGGAAGTGAGCAGTCAAGATGGAATTTGCCACTCCAATGAAATGGAGATATATGACAAGGCCACTCGTGTGATATGATTAAGGAAGTGCAAGGCCATGCCGTGATTGAGGAGTCAATCACAAGTTATTAATATATCACGGATACGAGAGATGGATTGAATCATCAAAGGATGACATGCTTCTCGCCTTGAGATCAATCTTCATATACTTGACAAAGGGATTATTACATGAGTACTTTTGATAGGTTTTGTCCGATTTGATCATAATAGTATGTTTGGGAGTTGGCATACTTTGCAAGAAGCCACTACCAACTATTGGATTGAAAAGGAGTTTTCCGAATCCACGTCCAAACGTACGTGAACCTGCAGGATCACACACTTAATGGGCTAGGACGCATTAATTTGGATTGGATCCGTAATTAATGAACCTAGAGACTCTAGAGAACTCCAAAATTTCTCAAATTATGGCACAAACCTCTAGAGAAGAAACCTAGCAAGTAAAAGCAACAAGTTTCATCAAGTTTTTCATTTAAGACTTTTTTTCATTTTAAAGCTTAACAAGTTAAATGAACTTGGACATATCTGAGCTAGTGATTTCCTCCATATGATGCAGCATGGTGTATAGCATGAAGAAGAAATCAATTGCATAATAGACAAAGCTCATTAAACAGGAAATGCTGTCTATATGCAATGCACGAACAGATTCCCAAACTCCTCCTCAACAAATGAATCAATTTTAAGCTCAAATCTGGTTAAAGTTGAGTTATTATCAAGATTAGGCAAAAAGAAAAACCGAATGAACTCAATAATAACTGAAAAAGCAGAATGAGGAGAAGAAGTCGAGAAACGCAAAACCGGATGGCTATAGAGCATAGAAAGATATAAGAGACTCTGGCGGCTTAGACTCGCTCTTATCTTCCCAAGGATCGACATAGGAAGTCGACTCTAGATCCCAACTAAGGAGTGCACAGACCTGTCTACCAGGAGGCCCAATACCTGCTAGACTTGTAAGACTATGAGGGAACTCAACCTAGAGAGAAGAGAGAACAGCTAATCACGCATGGTAGCAACCTAAAGCACAAGATAAGAGGTCCATGGAAGGCATGCCAGAAGTCTAAGTGAGTGAACTCAACTCAAGAAAACAGGCCCAAAGTCACCCAAAAGAAATACAAAGAAAAGAAAAGCTGGAAGAAAACATATAATACATAATATACAAACCAGCTCCCCTCACGAAAGGCCGTAAGGGCTCACGACTCCAAGCTCACTCCTCAAGGCAACAAATCTGGAGCTATCCAAAGGCTTGGTGAAGATATCGGCTAATTGAAGGTCACTCTCTACGAACTGAAGCGCGATATCTCCCTTCTCCACATGGTCTCTAAGGAAGTGATATCTAATATCAATGTGTTTGGTCCGGGAATGTTGCACTGGGTTTTTAGCAATGCAAATAGCTGAAGTGTTGTCACAGAAAAGTGACACACTCTCTATCTCTAACCCATAGTCCCGTAAGGTCGATCTCATCCAGAGCACCTGGCTACAGCAACTGGCTGCAGCAACATACTCGGCCTCAGCGGTGGACTGTGCAACCCCAGACTGCTTCCTAGATGACCAAGAAACAAGAGAAGTGCCAATGAATTGGCAAGTGCCAGAAGTGCTCTTCCTATCTATCCTCTGACCAAAGAAAGTCGGCATCGAAAAAGGCTCTAAGAGATAGACAAGAAGAAGAAGAGTACGAATACCATAATCGGTGGTAACACGAAGGTACTGAAGATGCGCTTGACCGTCTGGCGGTGAGAGGCGCGAGAAAAGCTTGAAATCGAGCGCACGGACACACAAATGAAATGTATGTCGGCCTCGAGCGGTTGAGGTACAAGAGGGAGCCGATCATGCTCCGAAACTCCTTTTGATCAGCAGGCTCACCATCCTCATCGGGCTCGAGGACAGCAGTGGTGGCCATAGGAGTCATCACCGTCTTCCCATCAGACTTATTGAAGCGCCTCAGGAGGTCACGGGTATACTTGCCTTGATGCAAGAAAGTACCCTCCCGAGTCTGCTTGATTTGGAAGCCAAAAAGTAGCTCAACTCGCCCATCATACTCATCTCAAACTCTATGCTCATCACCTCAGAAAACTGAGACACAAGCGAATGAGATGAGCCCCCAAAAATGATATCGTCCACATAAATCTGGACAAGAAGAAAATGAGACTCATGGTGTCTGATGAACAGAGTTTTGTTTACTATGCCCATTTTGAGTCATGGCTGAGAAGATAAGACTTGAGCCTCTCATACCAGCTCTGATACCAATTGAAGGACCGAGATGGCGAACAGAGGGGGGGTGAATGGTCGCAAATAAAATTTCCCCCAAAATACTCCAACAAAAACCTCGACAAGATCGCTCAAACGAAATCGTGAAAAACCTGAAAAACTAGACAACTATGCGTACCCCAAGCTTGCATGGATAAGTACCATAAAATATGTGGGGATTTTTGAGTCACAATACTGGTTGTCTAGTGTCCAAGATAAAGAGGAATCAATTCAAACTCTTGCTTTTAGAAAGGACATCAATTCAAATCACAAAAGTCACTTTCAGAAAAGCAAAAGCAGAATTTCCAGAACTTGTCCTCAATTTGCATAGGAGGTTGGTGGGTTTATGCAGCTCACAAAATTTTGAGACTTTTTCTCCCTATGATTATCAGAGTCTTGAAGAACTCCACCAAATTTCTCCTCAAAAAGCCTTACAGAAAAAACAGGAAAAATCTAAGAACACAGTCTGGTCAAGAACTTCGAGCAGAAAGTTTGGGGCTCGGTTTTCACCTCATGGCGCCCAAACGGTGCAACAAGTGAACTCCAAACTTTTTCTACAATTGGATGTCAGAGTCCTGCACGTCCCCAAAGAAGAATCACGTGAAAAATATTTTTCTAGATTTTTATAGAAATTAAACACTGACTGCTGCGCGAAGAACAAGTTCTGAACAAAGTTGGAACTTGAAAGAAAAGATGTTCTCTACTCAATCAAAGAGTGCAAAAGAGATGTAAAACCATATGAACACACTCAAAACATCCAAGATTAGCAGCATTTAGAAGGAGGGGAGGCAAATCCAAATTACATGAAAGTAAATTGCGAGAATGTAATTGCGGGAAAGTAAATGCTGAATTTAAATTGCGTAAAGTAAAGACATAATGTAAATGCGCAAAATAAATTCAGAGGTGGATGGATAAAACTTTCATTTCTGGAAGAAGAGGTTACAAAGCCTCACTTTCATGTGGGCAAAGCTCAAAGGAGTATTCACAAACCTCAAAACCTTCAAGGGAAGGAGGCTACCCCTCCACCCCTATTTATACTACTCTTGGGCCACCTACCACCCTTGGATGAGTCACTCAACCCTAGAGCACTCATCTAAGGGCTAGGATTAACCCACACACACAGCCATGCAAGGGCTAACCCAAAACCCACACACATAACGGGTTTTCTTGCACGGTTTTCAAAGCATACTACCTAGACCCGCTAACCTATCAACTAGACCTCAATCCGACGGCCCTCATTGATCCACGCGGCATCTAGCTAGCATCAATTCCTTTCCTCGTCTTCTTGACTTGCCCGGACTCCGTCTCCGATCATCTTCCGGCGATCTCCCAACCGTTTGGACCTCCGACGCTCCTCACCTATTCCCGATCATCCTTCGCCTCACCATGACCTAGCACCGTCGTCCTGCAACCATCAAAGACAAGGAAACACATCACATAGCAATGCCCACAATGATATGCAATAAACCATCCAACTCATCACTACCGCGTCCATACGGCCGGTACTGCCACTCCTGGCAGAGACAACTCAAATTACTTCATTTTGAAAATCAATCCAAATCAAACTCAAACTTGAGCACACCTTGCTCAAATAAAGTCAAATACTCATCACAAACATGGATGGACCTCCACATGGTCCTTCAAAAAGGCTTCTACAATTTTATAAAAATTTGACAGTGTTTCTGCCAAAATTTGAAAAGGTCTCAAAAAATTGTCTTCTACCCCAATCAAATAGCTGAGATCTCGGGCAAAATGGGCGAGATCTCGCCGAGAAAAAATGATATTACTGTAGCAAATCAATTTTTTTGAATTTTCAAATATGGCCGGCACTCCTACAAACCGTCCTGGTTCGGAGACCGAGATTTGGAACCCTAACTCAATGGTTGTGGGCTCGTGGCTACTGTCGAGTGGGCACGCCTACCCAAGGTTAACAATACATTCGATTTCAGTTTTTGATGAGCCATCGGTATTGAAATTCACGAAAAATTGATTATTTTTAAAAATCAAATAAATTCGAAATCTAGACAAACAACGGAGCGAAATTCGAATGAAAAGTTCGAAAACTGCTCGAAAAGTGGTGAATGTCGAGCGGTTTTCTCGAAAATTGGCAACAGGTTGAAAAATTAGAAATAAATGTAAAAAAATCTATTAGGGAACTTTTCTCCAAACTTCGTGTTTTAAAAGAAATTCACACCAGATGTCATAAAACTATTAATACTAATTTTAGGAACTTTTGGATAATTTTTTTCAAATTTTTTGAATTTGAATTTGAACTTGAGCGGAAAACCGAACGATATGTTTTTTCGAACCGGCACAGTATGAGCGATTTTGGACGAAATTTGGAACCCTGCACCTGCCTCAGTTTGATCCTTGGGACTCTAGTACGTCTCGCTAGAATAACTGCTACCAATGGATGTCCACGTTAAGTCGGATAACATGGTCCTACGCTCTTGAGCCACCGATTAATTCCTTAGCTTGTATAGTGGATCGATACACACACGTGTATACAAGTGGTGCGTGTGTTGTGTTTGTCTGTCTTATACCTCCAAAAAGAAATAGCACAGCATAAGGGCATCTCCAATAGTACCACTTCAGCTGTCTTTTAGCTATACCACATCAGCAATATCCTACGTAGAAAGAGAGCAGGTGAGAAAAGATAACATGCTGTCTCTTATGCAAGAGACAACCGGATCACACAAACCAACGCAAATAGTGAGTGTGTGAGAGTAAAATGTGGTAAAAAATAATATAAAATAGTTAGAGAAATAATTTTAGGGATGAACTAATGGAGTTGTTGTCTCTAATGTGGTAAAAAATAATATAAAATAGTAAGTGTTGTCTCTAGATAAATTGAAATTCTTGGAGACAATCTTAAGAGACAAACTACTACGTGCCCTAACTGATCCTTAAATCCCTCTCAACCGAAAGATCCAACAGCATAGCAAACACATTTACTACTATCCAGCTCCATGATTAGCATAATCTCCTTTACCGCCACCTGTCATCACAAAAGCAAAGCTAGGGCTGTGAAAAAAAAGACTAAGCTCGACTCGGTCTAGGCTCGGTTGGAGCTCCAAATGAGTCGAACTCGAGTTTGATCTCGAGCTCACGAGCTTCACCAAGCCAGATCAAATAGCTCGCGAGCCTGGTAAATTTATAAATTATTTATTAAATATTACTATATTAACTTTTATCAAGCTTACTCAAGTCGAGCTCGAGCTCGAGCATTTTTTATTGTTGAAAAATAGTCTATAATGAATTGTTTATTATTATCGAGCTTACCTGAGCCGAGCTCGAGCCTGAACCGAGCCAAGCTCGAGCCTGGGTACAAGCTCGGGCCCTAACTTGAGCTCAGCTCGAGCTCGAGCCTGGGAGACCAAACTCGCTCGAGCTCGAGCCTGGGAGACCAAACTCGCTCGAGCTCGACTCGTTTATAGCCCTAAGCAAAGCTTATTTGACAATATATAACACATTATTAACCCATATAGCAATGTGAAATTCTAGTGGTTGACAACTACGTATGGGTGACTCCAAAAATAATTAAGGTCTTCCACTAGAATGGTCTTCATCTCATCCCCTCATCTAAATATCCATGCAGGATTAACCAGAATCTTTGCTGCGAATTGCCCATTCACTAAAATAACCCAAAAGAGAAAAAGAGTGAAATAAAATAACCCATAAAAGGATAATAAAAGCAATTATGGTGGAAAAATGCGGAGTATTTGACTGAATTTGAGGTTAGTATGCTCTAGTTTGAGTTTGATTTGAATTGGATCTTCAATTTGAAGCAATTTGACCTATATCTGTTTTTCCCGGTGCTACCGGCCGACCGGTGTGAAAATTCCAGAGAGCATCTCTTCTGGTTTTGGGATGAAGGGCGGTGCTACCGGCCATGGGGGGGTAGCACTGGCCCTGATGAGCGTGAATGATCCAAAAATTATAATTTTTTGATGTTTATTATATATCTTTTTGGACATTGCTATGTGATGGTTTTCTCTTGTCTTTGATGGTTGCAGGATGTCGGGTTTTGATCATGGTGAGGCGGAGGATGACTGGGACTAGGCGAGGAGTGTCGGAGGTCCAGACGATCGAGGAACGCTGGAAGATGATCGGAGACGGAGTCGGTGCAAGCCTAGAAGACAAGGAAAGGAAAAGATGCTAGCTAGACGCTGCGTGGATCAAGGAGTGCCATCGGATCGCGGTCTAGTTGATAGTATAGAGGGTTTATTTAGTGCGCTTTGAAAACCGTGCAATGAAACCCGGTTTGTTTGGTGGGTTTTGGGTTAGCCCTTGTATGACTGTGTAAGTGGGTTAATCCTAGCCCTTCATGGAGTGCCCTAGGATTGAGAGACTCATCCAAAGGTGGTAGGTGGCCCAAGAGTAGTATAAATAGAGGGGAGGGGTGGCCTTCTTGCTCTTGAAGGTTTTAGAGGTTTTGTGCTCCTTTGAGCTTTGCCCACTTTGTTGTGAGGCTTTGCAAACCTCCCTTCCAGAAATGCAAATCTTTTTCCCTTATGCTTGAATTTACTTTACGCACTTAAATTTCACACTTAAATTATTGCAATTTGGATTTGCCTCCCCTCCTACATGATTTTGGATTTGCCTCCTCTCCTTCTAAAATGCTTTTGTTTATTGTGCCGAGGATATTGATTGATGGATGAATCTTCTTCAGATTATATCACAATCATCTAGGCAATCCATGCATCTTTTCTTGCAAGAAACCAGTTTTGTGTTCTTGAGTGAATCATTCTTCAAGATCATGTTTGCGGAGTTTTGGACTAGTGTTCTTACTTCCTGTGACATATGGGAGGTCCTTCAACATCATCTTGATCATCAAAACCCCACGAGAAGGTCATAGATCGAGTTCTTGAGTTTTGCTCAAACTTGGTGTGTTCTTCCTTTACGGGTAAAAAGGTCGAAACTTTACCATCAATCCTTGTGATTGAAGGTTGGAATGAGTTCCTAACATCCTTAGGAGTACATCTACCAAGTTTCGTGAGTTTTTGTCCAACCGATCAAAAGATTTCTTAAAATTTGCTTTTGAGTGTGCTGTTTTCAGACTTTGTTCTTGCTGTTGTTCTTGAGCCCAGTGCTACCGCCCATTGTGCGGTATTACCGGCCTCCGGTGCTACCGGTCTTCCTGCGGTAGCACCGCCCATACAGAGTATTTGCTCCTTCTCATTTACTCCCTTTTGAGTAATCTCTTTAAGGGATTTGGTGGATTGTTTTGTGTTGGAGAAATTTTTATTTGGTATCATTCACCCCCTCTGATCGCTATTCCGATCCTTCAAAATAACTTTTGATGAGTTGGTCTTTTGAAAATCTTTTGAATATGAGAATTGTTAAGAATGACCAACTCTAAGTTTTTCGTTTTGGAGCTATTTTCAAAATCCTTTTACAATTTATTTTATGAAAATTATAAGTTTAAATCTAAAACAAAATACTAGTAACTAGATTTTGGACTTGAAACTCATTTTCTTTTGAAATTAGTTTTTATAAATCCAAAACTCTTGTAAAACCTTTTGAAAGCATTTGTATATATTTTTCAACTAATTTTCACAAAATTACTAATAGTTACTAAGATTTTTCACTTTTGGCTAAATGGCTTGTTTTTAAAAATATATTAGCACTTACATAAATATGGGCATACATAGGGATGTGATATACTTGGTTATGATTTAGCACTCCCCCTTAATGTGCCACTACCCAAACTTGCTCAAGATTGCAATCAATACAACTAATAAGCATTAACAAGAGCATGAACAAGCAATTTAAATTGACTTTCATGAAAATGCAATATAACCTACACAAGGCTATAAACTAAAATTATCAATTTAAATACTTGTTACCGAGATGTCATTGGTTCATGTTGTGGGATGATCATCCTCATGCTTGGCTCCATTTTTGCATATGGTGAAGTTCACCTCTTCATGATTGAGCCAAACCTTCAATGTCTCTCCAGGTGCCTATTAAATATTTTATACACTTTTTTGTACCCAATTTTGGTTGGGTCCAAGAATGTTAGTTACAAGATATTTAGGGATCCAAATGGCCCTAGGAATAGCAATTTTGGGTGAACTAACATTTCTAGCAAATGATTTGCTATACTTATCCTTTCTAAGCACATGATTAACATTTTTGTGAAAAGCCTTAGAGGATTGAACATTTCTAGCAAACGGTTTGCAATTGTTATTCCTCCTAAGCATGTTGTTTGTATTTTTTGAGTGGACTTAGGAGAATTAACAAATCTAGCAAACACATTTATAGTATTATTCTTCCTAAGCAAATGATTATCATTATTTTGACTAGCCTTAGTAGAATTGACAAATTTAGCAATCACATTGCCATTTTTTTCTTTCTTAAGCAAATAATGATCATTGTAAAGAGTTGGCTTAGGAGATTTACCCTTGGGACAATTTTTACCAATATGTCCCTTTTCCCAGCAATTGAAGCATGTTTGACCATTTGGACCTCTCTTCATCTTCTTGTCATTCTCAATGCCAGTTTGCCTCAAGGTTGATGGTTGTGGCTTGAATTCCACTTTGCTAGGGCACACGAAGGCGAGGTGTCCCTTCTTGTTGCAAAAGCACTTGATGGTCTTCGAGTGTCTTGCGTTGTTCCTTGTCTTGCTATTCTCCTTCTTAGAGATGTAATCGATCCCTCTCTTGTCTTGCAAGATCCATTGCTTGCTTAGAATGTTGTCGAGGGTGGCCTTCGCTTTGTAGCACTTCTCTAAGACATTTCTTAATTGAGTGACTTGTTCCTTGAGCTCTTTATTCTCCTCTACAAGATTAGTCTCTAAACACATAGAGGAATTTGAAGCAATTTCATTAGAGCAAAAATGCATATCAATTAAATCCTCACAAGAGGTGTACATATTGAATTTAGATAAAATGCAAGAATTAACATTTAAGTATGGCAAATCATCAATTAAATCACATCGAATTCCTATGTCTACTCTTGGCTTAATGAGTTCCTCGAGGAGAAGAGACTCATGCTCACTTCTGAGCACATTATAATCATTTTGAGGTGAGTCATGCTCAAGCCTCAAAATCTTATATTTGAACTTTTCACTCCAAGATATTCATTGAGCTCCTCTAACATATCCATCAAATCATCGTAAGAGGGCTTATCATCATCATCATCATCATCATTTACATTAATTTTACCTTTTGCCATGAAGCAATGCGATGGAAGAGATAAATGGTAGGCTCATCATCGCTTGAGGTAGAAGTTGAGGTAGATGATATTGTCGGTTCTTCATCAATTGGGATAGAACTTGAGGTTTCATCTCCCGACACTCATTCTTCTATGCAATTCTCACTTGGGGATGTGGACACGTCATATAATTCTTGAAGCTTTGTCCACATTTCGTGAGCGCTCTTGAGATTGCATATTTTATTAAACCCATCTACGCTTACAACACTAAATAAAACATTAGTAGCTTGAGCGTCGAGATGTAGGCATTTCTCTTCTCCTTTAGTTGGAGCAAATTCGTTCAACTGAAGAGAAAAGTCAACATCTACGATCCACCATATTTGGGGGCTCATGGATTTAAAATGAGAGATGATAAATAATTTTCATGAAGCATAATTTGAGCCATCAAAAACATATGAATCGGTATAGTGCACTAAACCACTAGTCGTCATCCTTACTCTTTAGGCGGTAAAGCCTAATAAATGAGAGACCAAGCTCTGATACTACTCGTAAGATCGAGGATGCCGACTAGAGAGGGGTGAATAGGTGGCTATAAAAATTTCTTCTACGATTAATTAAAATATCGTCTAAGTACCCTTATGTCAAAACCTAAATTATAATAGATGCGGAAGCGATGAACTAAGGTTTTGACAATTAAAGCCTAACTAGGCTCACTAAGTGCACTAGCTAATTATGTCTCTAACAAGAATATGCAATCCTAAAGACAATCAAGCAATTTAATTCTAGGAATGTAAATTGAAACAATATAAATAAGAATTGCAAGCAAACACAAAGAGACACACCGATGTTTTACTGTGGTGTTCGGAGACTTGCCGGTCTCCCCTAATCCACGTTGAGGCTAGCCCAAAACACTTTAGACCAGCTCCATGAATTAAGCACCCGCTTCGAATCCACTAGTGGTAGCTCTTTCCCAATCCAGGTAGGTGAGTGCCGACCTTCACAACTCGTCGGGCCTTCTCACAATATTCTTTGAGAAGGTCACCGAACCAACGATGCCTCCACGTCGTTGTAGGATCAAGGATAACCGACTAGAGGGGGTGAATAGGAGGTTTCTAAATTTTTTGACTCTAATTGCAATAAATAAAATTACTAAACAAGAATTGCAATTTCCGGCATTTGAACCTAAATTCTGTAGGGTTCACTAAGTCCTCTAACAATCTAAGTATAATCAAGATATAATTATAGGGACAAGACTAATACACTTAAATTGCTAGAAATGTAAATTGTACTCAAGAATAGAAATTCAAATCACAAGAGAATGAGACACAAGAATTTATCCCGTGGTCTCGGAGACTTGCCGGTCTCCCCTAATCCACGTTGAGGTGACTTGAACAACTTCAAACCGGCTTCAAACACTTGAGCCTTCCTCGATCACTACGTAGTTCTCCACTCCGAGTAGGGGAACTCCAGCCTTCACAAACTTGTTGAGGCTTCTCACAATCTCCGTCGAGAAGCTCACCACGCACAATTGCCTTCAAGCCGTATGGGAGGCGGCAACCTCCAAGAGAATAGAGTAATGACGTTTGCTTGAAGATAAATCAAGTGTCTAAATGGCTCAAATCTATATGCAACACTTGAATGCTTTTTACTCACTCAAAAATGAGAATTTAATGCATTTGTGAGCCAAAGAGACTTGCTAGAGCTCAATATGTATTCAATGAGTCAACAAGAGCTTCTACTATGCAGGTGTGAGGGTATTTATAACCCCCACTCACTATTCCAAGCATTGGGGGAGAGATCCTGAAAAATCAGGAAATCCGGTACTACCGGTGTGCAAATCCCGGTAGTACCACCTCTATGTCAACGGTTAGTTTTGAGCATTTAATGTGGCGGGAAAGAGCCGTTGGAAGGATCCAGTACTATCAGCGCACAAAGTACAGTAGTACCGACTTTCAGAAGGGGATCTGCTCAAAGGTAGCTCATTCTGGAAAATGTGTACTGTTGTTTAAAGTGAGGTACTACCGATACCACGGTACTACCGGCATTATGCCTACGGTAGTACCGACTTTAAGAAGCTCAAGAAAACACTTTTCCGTAAAAAGACTACCGGCCATTTGATCGGTACTTCCGCACTTGCAGTAGTACCGTAGTTTTAACTCCAGTGGCTCCGACTTTGAAAATTCAGGGAAAAAAAATCAAAAAAGAACTTCTCTGGAAAATAGGTTCTGCAGTACGAACTGCGGTACTATCGCCCTTGCGGTACTACTGTGAATATACTTGCGGTAGTACCAGATTTGTTGAAAATACAAATTTTGTCTTACAACTTAAGTTCTAATCCAACTAGAAATGATTAATCTTCAGAAGAATGAGCCATATGATACTTTAATCACCTTCAAACTACTCGACATTATTTTCCTTGATAGTACAGTATTTCTAAACTTATAAAAGAAAGGGTTTACTCTGCGAGCAGCGTGGATCGTCCGATTCCTGCGGCACTTCGCGCTCGCGTCCCCAACCCAGACTCTGCCTCTTCAAGCGTTGCTAAGACCCTGTGCCCAGCAGACCACGCCTGCTGCGTTACCCCGCCCGCTCGTCGGCCCCCTCTAGAGCTGTCCAAGCGGGCGCCCGACGCAAGACGACCCGTTTAAAAATGGGCACGGCCGCTTAGGCCGACGACGTTTAGGCGGCTCAGAACGGCCGCGTCGCGTCGCCCATCGCAGCGAACCTCCGGCCGAGCACGGCCGTCGGCCTCTCGGGCCGTCTTGTCTTGGCCGGTTAGCAGCAGAAAAGCGGTACGTCTTGACCGTGAGTCTGCTTAGCCGTAAAATTTGACAAAAAATAAAAAAATGAAAAAATTACAAAAATGTGAAAAATTCGGAAAAAATGGGAAAATTTAGAATAATTAGAAAACTCAAGGATGAACAAAAACTTTTAAATATATATATAAATTAAGAAAAAGCTAAAATACGAGATAAATTCTAAAATGAGACAAATAATTTGAATTAAATAATGAGCTTTATTGATGTTTGGTTGCCTCGTTAAAAACTTTGCCAAGTAAAAACTCAACACGAGAAAACCTTAGCAAAGAAAAAGAGTACGGCCTATAGCTCAGTGATACAATAAAAAAGTGAAGATTACAATTATTCTTCCTCATTATCTAGATAAAGATTTTCGAACGTCTCCGCCAACTCAGTATTTTCTGCAGTATGTTGAGCTCGTTGATCACCTTGTTCCCAATCTTTCACAGTGAGAAGTATTTCCACCATCTCACTAGTCAGACTTGTTCTTCTCTCCTCGATTATTCTTCCAATAGACCAAAGCGACTCAAGAAACCGTGGAGACAGAATCTGATAACACATCCGTGCTAGTATGGAAAGCACCGGATATGTTATCTTGTGCTAGTGCCACCACCGCAAAATCTTTGAAGTCCTCCTCTTCCTTCTCTTGGTAGTTGATGATTGTCATTGTTGAGATAGGCAACTAGCTCCCACCACTTGATGTGTCCGCACTTGTCGTTGATGTAGTTGAACTCCTTGAGGAAGAGCCACCGTGCCCCATATCTTTCCCTACGCGGTTTCTTCTTACTGTGTAGGTGCCGGTGGAGTCGTCACGCATGCGAACTCCAAAGAAACTTCCGATCGTACTTATCATAAACTTGATTAAGTTAGCACAGACGGTTGAAAATAACTAGAATAATCAATACCTACCGCATCACTTAGAAGTGAGAGAACATTACCGAATCCCCGAATTTTAGCTCTAGAATCTAAAATAAATGCAAATGCATATAACATAGGAATTTCTTGCCAATATTTTAAAATTTTAGTTTTCATAGCATAAACAGCTTCCCGCAATATATTATCATTTTCGTGGCTCTTTAAGTGGGTAGCAATTTCTAAAATATGATGCACAATTAAAGGAGAGGTTGAATAATAAACTCCAGATAAAGCAACAATGGAATCAAAAAAAAGTTCTAAAAATGAAAGCAAGTATTTAGCAACATACCAATGTTGCGCTGTGAGTACCGGTTGACCATCCTGTATGCGACGGTGGCGTGTTAATAAAAAGCAAAACGTGCTCTCATATGGTATGACATTCTTAAGCATCAAGTAAGTAGAGTTCCATCTAACAGGCATATCCAAACCAAACTTACGCGGACGTACATTCATTGCAATACAATAAGTTTTATATGCTGCTACTCGTTGATTAGAATGAGTTAAGAAAGATATTGCGATTTAAAAGGTTCAATATCTTGATTTAACCTCTTTAAACCAGATTTAACTATAAGATTAATAATATGGCAAGCACAACGATGTAATAAGAAAGATTCAAAGATATGAATTGAAAAGCGGAGTAAGTATGTTCATGGCGTAAGTATTTGCGAAGCATTATCTAATGTTATTGCAAAATCTTATCATTAAGTCCAAAATCTTCCACAACTTTTACAATACAATCAAGAATATTTTCACCAAGATGTGCTACATCAATTAATTTGAATCCTATAATTCTCTTTTCTAGTTGCCAATCATCGTTTACATAATGAGCAACTACACTAAGGTAATCCTCTTTAGCTCTATCACTCCATATATCGATGTCAAAGACACGAGAAAAAGTACAGTACTAAAATTTTCTTTTAGCTTATTGCGACAATTATTATAATATTTAATCAAATCTCTAGTTGTTGTGCATGCAGAAACTGCAGAAAATCTAGGATTATGAGCGATCCTAATAAAGTTTTCAAACGCAATGACTCACCAAAGTTTAAAGGAAGATCTTGAGAAGCGATTAAGCGACAAAGAGATTCACGAGCTACATCAGATTGTAGTCCCGATTCGTCTGCATCAAATCGGGGTTGTATCGCAGATGCGTCGCCTCAAGCCATTCCCACTTTTTTCTACAATCGGATGCCTCTTCAAGTGCCCTGCTCCACCAAGATTTCGCATTAATTTATGCTTGCAATATTTATAAACAAGATACCCGATTTGGGCGTCGTTTGATATCTCAAAAATCGGTCAAATCTTCCTGCACTCGATGTACTTCATCTTGCTCTTTTCGCCTTGCTTGCCGACGCAGAGCACTTGTAGAGCTCAAGATGGCACACTCCTGCAGCTTCTTCACATATGATGCAAGAAGCTCATCGGTGAAATACTAAATCGAGAAGTCGAACGACGAAAAAATCTCCTGCTCCATAAAGAAAACTACAAGAAATAATGACGCTATTAATACTAAAATATGATTTAAAATACTAACAAAATAAAATAATAAATCACAATTATCACCTTGATTTCTTGTGGTTTAATTTGGATTTTTGACAAAACTATTTTTAATTTTGCCAAATTACCACTAAGAGCAAAAGAATTTCCACAAGAGAATGATTAGAAGAGAATGCAAGGTTGCTGGTGTAGAAATGAGGAGGGCAGCCACTTATTTATAGGAAAAATTCAAGATTTTTCTGAATTTTTCAATTTTTATAAATTTTTAAATCAGCTGCTATAAACGGCTATTTTTTTTAAACAGGCCTAAACGTGCCTAAACGGGCCGGACCCGTGCCGTGCCGGGCCCGCTCGTAAACGGGCCGTGCCGTGCCGCCCCTCCGGCCCAAGCACAACACGGTGTGTTGGGCCGTGCCGGCACGGCCCGTTGAGCGCTGGGCCGTGCCCATAGTAACGGGCCCGTGCCGGCCCAGGTCTAGCCCCCTCGTCACTCATGCCCGTCGCCCCTGACCGCCCCTCTCCCACCCCACACCCCAGACCGTGCCCCGCGCTCATCGCCCGCCTCCAGATCTCTCCCACAGGCAACCTCCTCGCAGTTTTCTCTCCCACGGGCAACCTCCTCATCCACTCCCACGGGCGGATGTGGTGCAGGCCGTGGCGGCGGAGGAAGGCGGCGGTGCGGGAGGACGCGGAGGATGGCGTCGGGGACGGCCCTTCTGGGCCGCGCGCGTGGAAGTGGCGGACGGCGATGGTGACGCAGAGGTAGAGCAGCACGAGGAAGAAGCAGAGACGACGGCGTCCTTCCCTCACCGTGCCGCCGTCTTTCACCCCACGCGCCTTCCTCCCCTTCCTCCGCCTCCTCCCTCCGCCGTCCCCGCAGTAGCCTCCCTCCATCTTGTCCAACTTATGCAGAGGAATTATCTGGCCCTCACAATCAAAACCTTGTTGGTTCTTCAACTAAACTGAGCAATTAGCAGACATAGCTGCAGCAGATCAAGTTTCTAAAGCGAAATCATCAGGTACTCTGGCGCATTCACCCCATGACGAAATAGAAGGAGAAATAGTTTATTTACAAGCCAGGCTACTCAATGATGTTGTTGCTATGAAGCAGAGATATGGTAAGGGCAAATTCTTTTTCTTTGCTAAGTGCATTTGTCATGTCTTATGCTATTTGTTTACAGAAATACCAAATCTTGTTAGTTGCGGTCCTATTTCATTATAATGCTCCTGCTGCTGCAGTATTGTTTTACCAATTGGTCTTTGAGAGTGCAAAATGAACTCCGTAGTTGAGTTATTTATTCTGCTTTCTGAATCGATGCTTCAGTCCTTCGTATATCTTGCAGAAGATTTGATACTGAAGGTTGTCCAGAGTCTTTCTCATGAATTGGATTCGTTCAACAAAAGAAAAATGGACCATATCCTTGCGAATCAGTACCTTCGTGATATAAGGGAAGCTAGGAAACGTGGGAACACAGAGAGGAGACACAAGGAAGCTCAGGCTATCCTAGCTGCAGCTGCAGCTTCTATTGCATTCACCCCGCGAAATGCAACAGTGAGGAAAGAGACACAAAATGATGTAATATCTGCCATACAAGAGGTTCATACTATGCTTGTGCTTGTTCAATTGATTGTGTTATGTATATTCATTTTTTTTCCTTTTCTTTGTTTGCAGAGTATTCCCAAAGTCAATACTGGGTCTTCTTGTTTGCAGAGTATTCCCAACATCAATACTGGGTCTTGAAGAGTTAGCCAATTGACTTCGTTGCCACAAACGAAGGATTCATCATTTTCTAATAGTACAGTCTCAGCAGATACTAATTTTCCCATTTTTGATCTGGCAAAATTTTCGAAGAAAAATGCTCTCCCGTGTGATGTATGCATGCGATGTGAGATTGTATTGAACCGAATTTTAGTCTGCTCCAGCTGCAAGGTGCTTTGTATTTGATTGTTTTTTGTATTTCACTGTTTTCCCCATGTTGCACTAAAATAACTATTAGCTCCACTTGTTTAGTAGGTTGCTGTCCACTTAGATTGCTACCAGAATCTGAAGAATCCCAAAGGAACCTGGAAGTGCGAAATTTGCCAAGAGTTGCCATCAGAGGCTGTTATCTCTGGTAGTCAATCAGAATGCAATGGTGCAAAATCACGCTTGGTGCAGTGTAGTTTGTGCCATGGCACATCTGGTGCTTTTAGAAAGACTACAAAGGGGCAATGGGTTCATGCTTTTTGCGCTGAGATAATTTGATTGACATCTTTATTTTTCATATTGCAGCTTTGCTTAGCTTATCTACATTCTTAATTTTGTCAATATTTGGAGAGTACGTTCAAAAGGGGACAATTCAATGCAGTAGATGGAATGGTACTAATCTATTTTCAGCATTGCACTTTTGCAGAATTTTCATATTGAGAAATAAATTGGTCGTATTCCGTTATTTTATTTCATTGTTTATACGATGATACCGCCAAAAGCCATCTTCATTATAAGTTCTTGTCAACATTCTTATTATAATATTCTGACTCTACAATCTATCTAAGGAGTTTTTTTTAAATAATACATTTTTTAATTCAAATTGCAAAAATATATCACGATTTTTTTTTTGCGAAAATGTACCCTTGTTGCCCGTTGGTTGGGCGACATGTGGGCGAGTGCTGATTCGGCAGTGAGGTGGACAGGGCGACAGAAGTAATCGCGCAACGATTGGGTGACAGAGAGAAGTCGCCCTACCATAGGGCAACATGAACATGTCGCCCAACCATAGGGCGACATATGGATAAATCGCCCAACCATAGGGCGACATGTGGTCTAGTCTCTTAGCAAATTTATAAATTGAAAAAAAAATTTGGAGAGACTTAAAAAAAGATGAAAATATTTGGGGTGGCAGTGTACATCATTTTGGATCCAAGTAAAATCATTAGTATGAGGGTGTTAGTAAAATTATAATTAGTATGACGGTATTAATTGACTAGCGAAATCGTGTTATTGCA
Source organism: Otatea glauca (assembly GCA_036346275.1). Classification (NCBI taxonomy): domain Eukaryota; kingdom Viridiplantae; phylum Streptophyta; class Magnoliopsida; order Poales; family Poaceae; genus Otatea; species Otatea glauca. Next base: position 13,210,121 of record CM070726.1, read on the forward strand.
TGTGAACAATTCGTAGTCTTTTGCGTTATTGCATGTGGACAAAATCGCGTCTTTGCATGTGAACAAACCGCGTCATTGCATGTGAATAAATTTTTGTAGTCTTTTCGGCGGTCCGTAAAATATCATGTCTAAATGGAATTTTTATAAACAATAGACCACATTTGATCTTTCGTATATGCACTACCATATTCTGGAAAAATATGTAACTTACACCTTGCTTTGCATGTAATTTCCACAAGTGCAATAACCCTAAGTATCGTAGTCGACAACAACTCATGTCATATTTTTTAGTCTTTTCGGCGGCCCGTAAAATATCATGTCTAAATGGAATTTTTATGAACAATGTACCACATTTGATCTTTCGTATATGCACTACCATATTCTGGAAAAATATGTAACTTACATCTTGCTTTGCATCTAAGTTCCACTAGTGCAATAACCTTAAGTATTATAGTCGACAACTAATGTCATGTTTTTTAGCTTTTTGGGCGGCCCGTAAAATATCATGTCTAAATGAAATTTTTAAGAACAATGGACCACATTTGATCTTTCGTATATGCACTACCATATTCTGGAAAAATATGTAACTTACACCTTGCTTTGCATCTAAGTTCCACTAGTGCAATAACCCTAAGTATCGTAGTCGACAACAACTCATGTCATGTTTTTTAGCCTTTTCGGCGGCCCTAAAATATCATGTCTAAATGGAATCTTTATGAACAATGGACCACATTTGATCTTTCGTATATGCACTACCATATTCTGGAAAAATATGTAACTTACACCTTGCTTTGCATCTAAGTACCACTAGTGCAATAACCCTAAGTATTATAGTCGACGACAACTCATGTTATGAATAGTTTCCACGAAGCACTTAAATTATTTGTTGAACATATATAAGGGCACATACACCGAGAGTACAGGTGATAAAATAAGCAATATATTAGATTATATTACAAGGGCATTACAATAGTGACGGAATTGCTTGACGAACTAACTAACAAAAGCACTGTTTGTCATGGTGGAACAAGTGATCGTTCCGCCTATCTCGGTAGAGTGGGAATGATATCCGACATTTTCTGCACTTTACATCACCCGTGTAAATTTCGCGATTTGTTCTCGGACACCGCTCAATCCCTACTATGAAAGAACTCCATAGGGATCCGCAGTGCTCCCAGTTGTCGCCGATTGGGTGGCCTATGTCGTATGTCTTGGGTGTATAAGACATAATTTTTTGGTCTTTTTATGTGAATTTGTGCCCTCCCATATGGGCATATCATCCCGATTCCCGGCCGTGTTCGCAAAAGTCGGGGCTTTCAGGTGGCCCCTGAGGAGGTTTCTCCTTTGACTTGAGCAATTTTGCAATTTTCTTTTTGAACTCCATGCGATTAACTAGTTTAGAATTACTACTTTGTGAGTGAAACATGAGTATATCGCATGAAACTCACCGACTGGTTGGCCCCTTGCCCACCGGCCCTGAACTCTGCTCGATCTAGAACGGGGACATATCCTGGCGGCCTCTCCCACCGGGTGAAGTTGTCGGGTGAAGCGGGGTAGGCGTCATGGCAGTTGTTGATAAATTCGATATCACGTCGTTCCGACCCGTCGATCCATTGGAAGAAGCAACGCCGGTCGTTGTGCTAAGAAAAGAAAGAACGATGCATGAAATGGTATTGTTACCCTGTATTGTATGAACACCAGTAGGTTTACCCGGTAGCGGCGGGCACAACAGTAGTGAGCGTGGGCGGCCGTCTCTCCGTGGGTAGATTGCATCATCTTCGCCGGAAGGTTGCAGTCGCATTTGGGTCGAGGCAACTTCGGCAGAATTGGGGCGTCAACGCTACTGGCATCCTGGTATTCGGGGCGGGGTAAGTTCTGCTTGCTGAAGAGGCGACGGTAGAACGGCATTGTGCCCTAATTTGTGTAGATTCTGCTCACGTTTATTGCTAGTTTGGCGGTGTTGGATGTCTACCCCTGGGCTGGTTTTATAGTGGTGGTGAGGGGTTACCCCACACAACTACAACAATTGTGCATTTTGACGGCCTGGCATCCTCTGTGAAAAGCTGCACGACGTGTCACCCATCATCAAAGCTGCACGGCCTATCACCTTTTGAGAAAAGCTGCACGACTTGTCACCCATCATCAAAGCTGCACGACGTGTCACCCGTCATCAAAGCTGCACGACCTGTCACCTCCTGAGAAAAGCTACACGACTTGTCACCCTCTGAGAAAAGCGCACGACCTGTCAACCTCTATCAAAGGCTGCACGACGTGTCACCCTCTGTCAAAAGCTGCACGACGTTTCTTTTTTCGTAGGTCATGCTGACAAAGGTGATGCATGTGACTTGTCTAATCGGCCTTACAAGGCTGCACGTCCGTGAGTAGGCTATTTGCCCTGAAAAGCTGCTGCACGGCCGTCATTCGCAACAACTGTTTAAGTTTTTTGGAATGTGTTTGTAGTGATCGTTTAGGGGGTTTGGTTGGGCAGAATTGGGATGCAAACCAAGTTTTAAATATGATTCTTTCGCACATTACGGTAGTACAAGTGTCATAGGGTGTTTGGAGGCTATTCCTCCATAATTTCTCTTCTAAATGTGTACGATATGTCAACCATTTTTGACTGCATCGTATGCGATATGTCAACCATCTTTGAGGTATTATTATGAGATGTTATAACCATTTTTAACTAATTGACTCTTCATGCTTGAAAGTAGGCCTACTGTAACAAAGAATAAAAATATTTCGTAAACAAAAGTAATAGGTTACTACCATACCAAAAATATATCGTACGTAACTAAATACATAAGATGAAAAGTATATCACAACGGAATAACTAAATACATAAGCTAAAATAACATAACAAACCATCGGGCGCCCCGCTTCGGGCGCCTCACTACCGGGCGAGCCTCCCGCGAATCTACCCTCGCGAGTAGGTCACCGTCGGTCTTGCGTGGGTCCTCCGTGGTCTAGCCGAGGTGTAGCGATCTACCGAGAAGGCTGCGTCGGTGGTGGTGCTCCCTGCATCTGTGATGATCCAGGCTCATCCGGATCAGCGAAATACCTTGACACCCCACCATCGTCAAGGTCGTACTCCGCATGGGCTGGATCATCAAAATGCCCCTCGTAGTAGTCAGGGGCAGGTGAAGCTGCAGAGGAGAACCACCGCACCTGTGAGCCTGTAAGAAATGAAGACTTGTTGGTACCATTCAAAAAATAATTGGAAAACATACAAAGTGTGATGAAGTACTCACCTCCGACGTGAGGGGCTAGACCAGCGTGTCCAGTAGCTCGCCCTGTCGCATAGCTCGACGTGACGGTGGGACGAGAGGCCGTGGCGTGTGAAGATGTACCGGCGTGTGAAGATGTACCTGGAGCACTCCTCACTCCACTAAGCGGCACGCCGTGAGCCACATCGCGAGGCGCCCGGCATCCTACCAACTCGAGGATGCGTCTCGCGCTCTCCCTGAACCTCGCGAAGAAGGAGGTTACGTCCTCTTTGGTCACGTCTACCCCACGAGACAGACGAGAAAGGAAGCTCCCTGACTCCTCGTAGTACTGGGCTAGCACATCAGTCTGAAAAATACATTACGAATTAGCCTAACACATTAATCCGGAAAATACAATACGAAAATACATCGGACATTAGACAAAACTTACTGCACCATGCAGAGCTGAGTCCGTATGGCCAGGATACGTGTCCGTCACCCTGGGGATGTGTCTAGGAGGATCGGGGTCGACACGTACCAAACGCAGACGGGTACGGGAAGTGTACCACTGTCGGTACCCCTGGTACGTCTGTGGGTTGTACGGCGCATCCTCGGCGTGGACGTTGTCCAAGCCTCCTCCCACTCCTCGACCCATGACGCCATATGTATGTGCCATGGGGCGCCCCCATGCCCGCCCCTCCTACTCTGCCTGCGGATAAGAAAAAATATAACATTATTACATGTCATTACACCGTAGAGATTAGAGAGCATCGACGTAGGGAACTTACGTGTGGACGCCGTGTGGGACTTGCCGGCCGACCTGGACCGGGAACTCCTGTCGTAGACCGAACTACCTCATCACTCGATGGACAGCGTAGCCCTCGACCAGGACGTCGAACACGAGGAACCGACGTGTACGCCAGTACACCGTGTCGCGTGTGCATAGGGTGGACAACCCACCTGTCACACGTAGCTCGACCTCTCCCGCTGTGTACGGCGTCCAGCGTGCGCGGTCCTCGGTGAGGTGGTCGAACGCAGCGATTTAATCGCGGTAGCTAAGCCGCACCGTCGTGTGTGCCCACCTAGGTCAGAGTGACAATGTAAAAATCAACGTAGAGCATTAGCATTAGTACTGACAAATGGTAAAGCGTAAGTTTCACAATCGTGGTTTGCAATATCTTACCCGTCGGTGGCACCAGATGGTGCCCATAGTCGGCGCTTCAACGTCATCGTCGCTAGCGTGTACAACAGGACGCGTGTCGATGTTGGGCCGCCCGATCTGGAACCTCTCGTATGCCCAAAGCTGTAGAAGCAGTGGACATCTGGTGATAATCGACCCGTCGGCGATCCGCCCACAGCCGTCACAGAGCCCACGGTACGTCGCGCACAGAACAGCTGACCCCAGGAGTACTGCGGCACGACGTCAAGGGGTGCGTCCACGATCGCCTTGAATCTTGGGGTGCGTCCGCGATCGCCTTGAATCTCGGGGTGCGTCCGCGATCGCCTTCAATCGTTCCAAAAATGAAGCAGCTTGGGAGCGTGAAGACGATTTGAAGTTAGAATTCCCAAACCTATTCTTTAGTTAGCCCTGAATCTCGGGGTCGAGATTCTGTTAAGGGGGGGAGGTTTGTAACATCCCAAAATTTGCATTTAATATTACTTTATTGCTATTTATGCATTTTGTGATTTTCTGGAATTTATTGGAATTTTTCTTGAATTTATTTGAATTAATTTCAGAATATGTATATTGGCCTTTTGTGAAATTAATTAGTTATATAACAAAGATAATATAAAGTTTTGCCAAAAATATTTTATTTGAGTTCACAAATACCTCCAAGTATTTATGAGAATTTTATTGGATTTTTCTAGATATTTTTATTGCCTTAAACTAATTAAATGAATTTCTGTAATTTTTTTTAGAAAGGAAAATGCGGGGAAATAGAAGTAATGATTGGGTCAGAACCCAACATCGTTCTCGCAAGGCCCATCGCTGGGCGGCCCAAGTCGGCCCGCGAAGCCAGTTTTCCAGAAACCCTAGTCAATGTTGGCCGTTGGATCTCGAAGGATGGCTACGATTTATCGGAGGCGTTCTGAACTATAAAAGATCCCGACCGGTGGATGGTGTGAAGGTTCGGGATTGTACCACGTCGGGGAGAATCTGGAGCGTCTGTTGGCGATCGAGTGGACAACAGTCATCGTCTTTGCGGAGTCCGTCGTCGCCACGTTTCCAGAGTCCGTCGCTGCGACGCCTCACTTTCCGTATCGCACACGGACGCCTAGGCTATTAATAGGCCCCTCGGTGCCAGATTTGAGACCTTCGAGCCCATGTGCATCTTTTGGTTGGAGTAGTTTCGCGAGGATCGCCATTGGCTACGTGTGCAAGCTCGCCGTGGTTATGAGAGTTCACCGCCGCCTTCTTTTGAGGAGATCTCGCTGCCCGTCGCATCGTGGTCAACAACAAGGGCGTCCGTGAGTTCGCTGAGGAGAACCCTACCGGTTCCGTGCTAAGCCGAAGCGACTCCCGCAAGGAAACGCCGTGGTCGTTACTTCTTCCCCAAGTTCGGTAGGCGCCGCCATGAGTTCCATCGCCGGGCGCTCGGACGTGTTGTTGGCCGTCCGATCTGAAGAACCCTTGCAGATTAGCGCCACGTAGGGGCATTCGCTACAAGCCACGTCACCGTAGGCGTTGCCAGCCATGCACCGTTGGATCGGATGCGGAGGGCTCAGGTCGCGCCGCCACCGAGACCAATCGCGCTTCGCCAAGTGTCAGCACAGATGCCGAGGAGCCATGAACCGGGTGCACGGTGGATCGGATCCAAACCGTGGACTGGGTCTATAGACCGAGGAGACGTGGCGCAACGGGATTGGTCCGGGTTTCCGATGACGTCAGCATGACGCAATAGTACGGTTTCTCTTTATAAAAATAATTGGATTAATTCGGAATTTTCCAATTTTCAGGTTTTTATGGTTTTTGAATCTTCTCCGAGGTCGTTCTCCCTCATACGAACTCCGATTGAGGTGATTCAAATTTCTAAAAATTTGTAAAATTGAGATCTATTTAATGGTGAATTTTAATTTGTTTTTGGAATTCATTTGCTCTCTGTTTTGGTATTTATTTTCTTTTCTCCTTCGGTGCGCGTAGACGTTGAATTGTGCGACGCTTCGGAGGAAGATCCAACAACTCAAGATCAAGTACCAGAGCAAGACCAGAACCTATTCCAAGGCAAGTTGTGCTTTGATCATATTGAACCCATGTTTATAAAATTGCTATATTTGTTTTACCATATTGCATATTATTTCTAGTATACAATTGTTTCAAATTAAATTGGGACTTAGCTATTATACCAATTTGATCCATACCCTACCTTGTCGTTGTATGACATAATCTATTGTCACCCTAGTTTGGTTCAATATAGTTGGTTAGTAATGATAATCAACATAGGATGGTTAGACCGTATTAGTTGCTTAGCCATGCCACGTCATCACATGTGCTGGAATCATTCATAATTAATCTTGATTAATGGAATATGGAACAATGTTATGAACTTGTGTGTCATGTGGGATCACACGATGAAATTGAGTTGTTTGTGGCGAGTCATGTCACGCAACGATGTTAAATTGTTGATGGCACGTGGTGCTTGGTAATCAACTTGGGTGATATTCACTTAGATCGAGGCAAGTGACAAGGGGCGAGTATGCCAAGGTGGGCCCGATGGGCAGAGTGTATGTGGATGTCTTGCCTTGATCACTCTAAGGACTTAACCTTGCAAGCCTTTGACCTGAGTCAATCATGCTACCACATCTCTGGTATTGGCCAGCCTAGCTGATTAATTTGCAATTTCTTAGCTTTGGTACTATCTTGGTCGGTGTGAGTTCCCGAGTTATGGAGTAATTCACATGGCGCAAGGGGGAGGCCCTGGATGTGGTAACCAGTCCCACCAGTGTTGAAACCTTAGCGGGTGGTACCGGGTTAAGCCAGAGCATTGTAAAGGCTTTGTAATGATTTCTCTGCCGGCACACCAAAGGAAGTGTGCTAAAAGCCAGGCGCAAAGAGAATATCATGTCGTGTGGGTAAAGTGCATAATCTCTGCAGAGTGTAAAACTATTCGAATAGCCGTGCTCGCGGTATGAGCAATGCTCGGGAATTACAGTTAAGGGTTAGTTTAATTAAATGAAAAACTTGGTTGGGATGGCGGGATTGCCATATGGAAGATTGGAACTTGATTTAGGATTGGAAAACTTGGTTTACTTGAGAAATGCTGAATCTATCTATTATTGTTATTTGTTTTACGGTCTCTACAATCTATTTATTGTATTTGTTCATAAATGCTGCTTTGTTGCAAAATAACCATGATAGCCTATCCTTTGGAATAAGCCTTGCATATAGCTATGTTAGAAATGCATTCTGTGCACAACTTGTTGAGTGCTTTATGTACTCACCCTTGCCAACAATAACATCACCAGTTGAAGAGTCTACATCAAAGCTGGAGGTAAGATTCCAAGAGGAGACGAATGTTTAGGGCACAAGCCTTGTCAGTTGCCTGCGGTATACTGAGGGGTTGTCTACGTTTTCATTCCGCGTTGTAATATGTTGTTCACCTTTGCAGGCATAGTCATGTAAGTGGACCATAAGGTCATTCAACTAGTAGTATATATCATATGATGTCTTTCATAATGCTTTCGCTATGTTTGGTTGTGATATTTACTTATGTTGAGCTGTGTGCACTAGCGTGATCTGGACTAGTGCGGTATACACAGAGGGTCCTGATTTGCATATTCGGTCCCGACAGTTCGCCTCAAGTCAAGGCTCATTGTAGGATCAAGGATAACCTACTAGCGGGGTAAATAGGAGGTTTCTAAATTTTTTGACACTATTTTGAAATTATGAAAGACACCAAGATATAGAGATACAAAATGTAAATTCACACTAAATTTCTCTAGTAAACACTTGAGATACTATGTCAAATCTAGTGTAGCAAATATATTAGTGATCACAAAGACTATCAAGAATATGCTATCAATGAAATAGATTCTCAATAACGAGGAATACCAATCACAAATTCGGGTCCCGACAGAAGTGGTATCAGAGCCATACTGACTGTAGGCCTTGACCCTAGATAGTTTGGTCGTCTCTATAGGAACTTCAAAAGTATTTCCTAAAGAAAAGAATTAACTTGGAAGAATAATATGTTCTTGACTTATCTTATTCTTCTATTCCTTTCCTCGTCAGAATTTCTCTCTTTCCCCTGCTGAATTTCTTTTTCTTTCCCTTGCTGGATCGAGTTAAAAACCTTATCTGTGTTATCTTAGTAGTTGTCGATATACCACACCTTAGGAGAAAGCATCAAGTGCTTGCTGTCAACCCTGGAAATCATGAAGGAGGGAATCATCGAGCTCAAGGAAGGAGTAGATCTATGAAGTGTTCCAAAAGCTAGAAGATCTATGCTTCGAGTAGCCAGTTGGGACTCATGTGTGGGAGTCGCGTCTTCTTAGGATAGAAGTGTTACCCACATGGCGGTTGTTTTGTGTGTATAGGTTGAATTGGTTCTTCCTTGATTGTCGAGTGTGCGTGATGTATTGCAAAGCTTTTAGGCTTATATAAGCAACCATACCAAGTTATTAATATTGTTTGTTTGTTATTGGGTTGAACCTATCTCCCCGCTTAAGATTCCTGCGCTTACCTATGCTATTTCCTTTTCCTAACCCAAAGGAGCAATCAAGCGATGGTTCAGATTTGTGGAAACAACAAAATCATCAAGTAAAAATCAACCCCAGCGAGAGTCTCAATAATGGATTAGTTCTTCAACCGTCAGTACAGATGGATATGCAGAGTTTCAGAGAGTTCTTGACTGCTCAGACTCAGTTGATGCATGCAATGATGAAGCAGATGAAGAATATAACTGACCAAGCCAATGTCAACCAAATGTCCCAAGTTGCTACCAATGATTTCCGTTCCTACTTAAGGTTATCAAAATTCATAAGGACTCGTCCGTCGACGTTTTCAGGAAATGAGTTACCCTCGGAAGAGGATGATTGGCTCAAGACCATTGAGAGAAAGCTGCTCATTGCTCAGTGTGAAGGCGATGAGAAAGTCCTGTATGCTTCTTATCAGTTGCAAGGGATTGCTGCGGAATGGTGGAAGAAATATTGTGCTATTCATGAAGCCCCACGGAATATCACTTGGAATGAGTTTGTTGTCGCTTTTCGTAATCTCTTTGCCTCACCTAGGGATAGTATGGTCACAGTAAATACGAAGCAGAATATTATCCTTGCACCTTGTTCAACCTCTAAGCGCTGCTCTCTGAAGTGCTGTCAACCAAACAAGTCAGAAGATCGTGCGTGCATTCGCTGTGGAGAAATAGGACATACCGCTGATGAGCATGCGATTAATTGCTCCAGCTGTGAAGGAAGTCATTTTCTTGGAGAGTGTCCTATGAGTGACATCACATGTTACCTGTGTGAAGGTCGAGATCATGGTCCAGCTCAATGTCCCTTGGATTCAATAGTTACCGCTGAAACCCAGCATCAGCAAAAGAATCTTCGAGCCTTAGTTGCTCAAAAGTTGTCGAGAAGAGGCGGAACGTCAACTGCAAAAGTAGTGCCGCTTGAAGAGCTAAAGAGACAATACCTTAATCCTGTTGGCCCTCATCAAGAAAGAAGTAATTGGCAGTCACCAACAGCATTGGGCTAGGGAATGCCCTATGAAGCAACCAGTTTTGACGCAACAAGAAGACAACAATGTACCTGTAGCCGCACAACAGCGAACACGGGTGTGTTACAACTGCCACAAGGAAGGCCATTATGCTAATCGATGCCCACAGAGAAGACAATCATTGTCTACGGCTACGGATGTTCCGGAAGTTACCTCAGTCAAGTTCATAACGCCAAGAGTGAGTAGTAAGGTTGCAAGAGAAGTTTGTATGGAGAATCAGTTGAAGAAGAGGCGTCTGAATGAAAACACTGCCTTAGTCGACGAATGCTCAAGGAAGAGAGGTGGACCTAAGCTTTGTTATACCAGAATAAGCCCCGCATTTCGCCAATAATTTCTCATAAGGAAGTGATCACATCGCCAAGTCAATCTCAATTCTGTTCCAGTCAAAACTTCAGCGCCAATGCCAATAGAAGAAGTTTAGATCGATGATTTTATCCTATGCAAGTGTCATACCCTCGTTTGTAAAAGAAAAGTGACTAGTGATGAATTCCATGTAAAGATTTCCTTGCCTAAATAAATAAAGTAAAGATGGTTGAGAGGTTGATATGTGAAGTGTTGGAATAAAAGCATTAATGATAAAGGATGTTTTTGAGTATTCACCTATGTTGACGTTTCACCTGAAGATGTTGCGTGTGCAATGATGATCGCCGATGGTGTTTGTAAAGCTTGTCACCGAGGAATTATCGCTGTCGAAAGTACAAGATTGCTTGATTTAACCTAGAATGTGATGGACTTAAGTTGGAGAAAAGTTTCTAGCGAACGATATTGGATAACAGACCCGAGATGATACTCCTGAAATGAATTGTTCGTCCGGGTATAAGGCTGTTCTGGAGTTTGGTCTAAGAATTGTGTCAGCTAAAAGCCCTGAAAGGGGGAAAATGGAATTTCAAACGACTACGGTTCGTGTTGGTCAGCTGAAGGTCAATAGCGTGAAAGTTGTCAGCTTTGAAGAGGTGCCAGTTGTTAGAGAGTACCAAGATGTGTTTTCTAAGAATCCCACCAATCGAGAAATCAAGTTTGTTACTGAGTTAGTACCTGATACAGCACCAAAAGTAAAGAGACCTTATCGAATGCCTATTGATGAACTAGTTGAGATGAAGAAGCAGATTGAAGAGTTGTTAGAAAAATACTTCGCCAGAATCAGTTTGTCACCATAAGAAGAGCCTATTTTGTTTGAAGATGGGAGCTTGAGGATGTGTACCGACCATCGGGCATTTAATGAAGTGGCGATTAAAGAATAAGTACCCGTCGCCCAAGATCGATGATTATTTGATCGCTTAAGAGGAGCCGAGTTTTCAAAAATAGATTTCCGATCAAGTTATCATCAGTTAAGAATTCGTGTAGAGAATGTTCTTAAATCAGAGTTCTCTACACGATATGGACAACATGAATTTACAGTTGTGTATGCTAGAATGATCAATGCCATGGCATAAGTTATGAATCGGATGAATGAAGATTCATGGGATAATTGGACAAGCTGTTGTCGTGCACATAGAGGGCATTCTTGTTATTCCAGGACAAGGGAAGAGCATGCCGAGTAATTGAGAATGATTCTGGAAAAGCTACAAGAGCGACAGTTGTGCGCTAAGTGTGACCGTTGGAAGGAGAAATTTGAGTTTCTTGGTCATGTGATGGCTTCAAAAAGGGATTGTTGTCGATCTGAGCAAGTAAAAGCAATGTTGTATTGCGAGCAACCGAAGTCTGTTACCTGGATTCGTGATTTTTCGAAAATGATAGGGTGCTACCATTGAATTATTAAAGGACTCTTGACGATTGCGAGACTGCTTAAGCAACTGTGGAAAAAGGAGAAGAAGCTTGCACGACGCCGAGTGCATGCTTTGAAGTTATTGCGCCATTATATTATGGGAGAAATGTATGCACTATAAGAGTTCAAAGTGCGACATTAATACGGAACGAAGAGGATGGTTGGAGTTGATTAAGTGTTATAAGGCTGGGATCCGTTATCATCCTGGCAAGGCTAATGTGGTATCCGATGTCTTAAGTCATAAAGGCCATAGGGCCAATACACTGATATCAAGTGATCGATCGTATGTGTGCAAGGAGTTTCAAAAAGTTGAAATTAGAAGTGGTTTCACAAGGATTTATAGCTGCTTTGGAAGTTAAGCCAATGTTTGAAGATCAGATCAAAGTGGGTCAGAAGGATGAAGGCTTAACCGAGGATTTTACCGTGGATGACCAAGGAACCACACGGTCTAAAGGTTGAAGCTATGCATCGAATAAGAAAGAGCTTAAGCAGTTGATTTTGGAAGAAGCTCATGATTCTAAGTATTCAATTCATCCAGAAAAGTGCTAAGATATATCAAGATTTTAAGGAAAGGTTTTGGTAGCCTAAGATGAAGCGTGAAGTCGCTGAAAATATTGCTTTGTGTGGTGTGTGTTAGAGAATGAAAACAGTGCATCAGAGATCAGCAAGTTTGTTACCGTCGGTGCAGAGTTCTAAGTGGAAGTAAGAGGCAAATCAGTAATAAGATACCTAGCGTTGAGAATGGTCGAGAATCCAAAAGGGATATGGTTCCGTTCGGGCCATCGTTGACCGTTTGGGCCGAAGTTGCTCATTTCACACCAGTAAGACTACCTATGCAGGAGATCAGTTGGTAGGACTATTTATAATTGTATGTTTGCATGGTATGTCTAACAAGATTGTGTCAGATATAGGTACCCAATTTACCTCAAGAGTTTGGAATAAGTTGCACGAAGCATTAGGAACTCGTTTGAATTTTAGTACATCATATCATCCGCAGACAGATGGTCAGAATGAGGAAGTTAATCAGATTCTTGAGGATATCCTGAGAGCTTATGGTTTAGCTTATACTACTTTGTGAGATGAATGTTTTTCGTATGCAGGATTTAGCTATAATAACAGTTATCAGGCTAGTTTGCAAATGTCACCATTTGAGGTTTTATATGGACATGCGTGTCGTACTCCGTTGAATTGGAATGAGACAGGAGGTCAGATGGTAATTGGACCTGATATTCTCAAGGAAGCCGAAGAGCGAGTTGCTATGATTAGAGAGAGGTTGAAGGTAGAGCAATCAAGGCAAAAGAGCTACGCTGAAAACCATCGTCAAGATTTGAGATTCGAGTCAGATGATTTTGTGTATCTCAGAGTTCGCCCTCTTAAAGGTGTCGAAAGGTTCCACGCTAAGGGGAAGCTTGCATCAAGATATGTTGGTCCGTTCAAGATTTTGAGCCGTCAAGGAGAGGTTGTTTATCAGATGGAGTTGCTGTAGTCAATGGCAGGAGTGCATGATGTGTTATATGTGTCACAGTTTAAGAAATGTCTCAGAGTGCCAGCGGAGCGGATGCCATCAGAAGCAATTGAACTGCAGGAGGATTTGATCTACATTGAGTAGTCGATTAGAATTTTGGATGTTATGGAACGCAAGACCAGGAATAAGTCTATTCGCTTTTGCAGAGTTCAGTGGATCAATCGTTCCGAAAATGAAGTAGCTTGGGAGCGTGAAGACGATTTGAAGTCAGAATTCCCAAACCTATTCTTTAGTTAGCCCTGAATCTCGGGGTCGAGATTCTGTTAACGGGGGGAGGTTTGTAACATCCCAAAATTTGCATTTAATATTACTTTATTGCTATTTATGCATTTTGTGATTTTCTGAAATTTATTGGAATTTTTCTGGGATTTATTTGAATTAATTTCAGAATATGTATATTGGCCTTTTGTGAAATTAATTAGTTATATAACAAAGATAATATAAAGTTTTGCCAAAAATATTTTATTTGAGTTCACAAATACCTCCAAGTATTTATGATAATTTTATTGGATTTTTCCAGATATTTTTATTGCCTTAAACTAATTAAATGAATTTCTGTAATTTTTTTTAGAAAGGAAAATGCGGGGAAATAGAAGTAACAGTATTGGGCTGTAACCCAATACTGTTCTCGCAAGGCCAATAGCTGGGCGGCCCAAGTCGGCCCGCGAAGCCAGTTTTCCAGAAACCCTAGTCAATGTTGGCCGTTGGATCTCGAAGGATGGCTACGATTTATCGGAGGCGTTGTGAACTCTAAAAGATCCCGACCGGTGGATGGTGTGAAGGTTCGGCATTGTGCCACGTCGGGGAGAATCTGGATCGTCTGTTGGCGATCGAGTGGACAATAGTCATCGTCTTCGCGGAGTCCGTCGTCGCCACGTTTCCAGAGTCCGCCGCCGCGACGCCTCAGTTTCCGTATCGCGCACGGACGCCTAGGCTATTAATAGGCCCCTCGGTGCCAGATTTGAGACCTTCGAGCTCATGTGCATCTTTTGGCTGGAGTAGTTTCGCGAGGATCGACATTGGCTACGTGTGCAAGCTCTCCGTGGTTATGAGAGTTCACCGCCGCCTTCTTTTGAGGAGATCTCGCTGCCCGTCGCATCGTGGTCAACAACAAGGGCGTCCTTGAGTTCGCCGAGGAGAACCCTACCGGTTCCGTGCTAAGCCGAAGCGAATCCCACAAGGAAACGCCGTGGTCGTTGCTTCTTCCCCAAGTCCGGTAGGCGCCGCCATGAGTTCCATCGCCGAGCGCTCGGACGTGTTGTTGGCCGTCCGATCTGAAGAACCCTTGCAGATTAGTGCCACGTAGGGGCATTTGCGTCAAGACACATCACCGTAGGCGTTGCCAGCCACGCACTGTTGGATCGGATGCGGAGGACTCAGGTCGCGCCGCCACCGAGACCAATCGCGCTTCGCCAAGTGTCAGCACAGATGCCAAGGAGCCATGAACCGGGTGCACGGTGGATCGGATCCAAACCGTGGACTGGGTCTATAGACCGAGGAGACGTGGCGCAACGGGATTGGTCCGGGTTTCCGATGACGTCAGCATGACGCAATAGTACGGTTTCTCTTTATAAAAATAATTGGATTAATTCGGAATTTTCCAATTTTCAGGTTTTTATGGTTTTTGAATCTTCTCCGAGGTCGTTCTCCCTCATACGAACTCCGATTGAGGTGATTCAAATTTCTAAAAATTTGTAAAATTGAGATCTATTTAATGGTGAATTTTAATTTGTTTTTGGAATTTATTTGCTCTCTGTTTTGGTATTTATTTGCTTTTCTCCTTCGGTGCGCGTAGACGTTGAATTGTGCGACGCTTCGGAGGAAGATCCAACAACTCAAGATCAAGTACCAGAGCAAGACCAGAACCTATTCCAAGGCAAGTTGTGCTTTGATCATGTTGAACCCATGTTTATAAAATTGCTATATTTGTTTTACCATATTGCATATTATTTCTAGTATACAATTGCTTAAAATTAAATTGGGACTTAGCTATTATACCAATTTGATCTATACCCTACCTTGTCGTTGTATGCCATAATCTATTGTCACCCTAGTTTGGTTCAATATAGTTGGTTAGTAATGATAATCAACATGGGATGGTTAGACCGTATTAGTTGCTTAGCCATGCCACGTCATCACATGTGCTGGAATCATTCATAATTAATCTTGATTAATGGAATATAGAACAATGTTATGAACTTGTGTGTCATGTGGGATCACACGATGAAATTGAGTTGTTTGTGGCGAGTCATGTCACGCAACGATGTTGAATTGTTGATGGCACGTGGTGCTTGGTAATCAACTTGGGTGATATTCACTTAGATCGGGGCAAGTGACAAGGGGCGAGTATGCCAAGGTGGGCCCGATGGGCAGAGGGTATGTGGATGTCTTGCCTTGATCACTCTAAGGACTTAACCTTGCAAGCCTTTGACCTGAGTCAATCATGCTATCACATGTCTGGTATAGGCCAGCCTAGCTGATTAATTTGCAATTTCTTAGCTTTGGTACTATCTTGGTCGGTGTGAGTTCCCGAGTTATGGAGTAATTCACATGGCGCAAGAGGGGGGCCCTGGATGTGGTAACCAGTCCCACCAGTGTTGAAACCTTAGCGGTGGTACCGGTTGCGAGCATGGGCTTTGTAATGATTTCTCGCCAAGACACCAAAGGAAGTGTGTCAAGGTCAGCAAAAAGAGAATATCATGTCGTGTGGGTAAAGTGCATAATCTCTGCAGAGTGTAAAACTATTCAATAGCCGTGCTCATGTATTGAGCAATGCTCGGAATTACGGTTAAGGGTTAGTTTAATTAAATGAAAAACTTGGTTGGGATGGCGGGATTGCCATATGGAAGATTGGAACTTGATTTAGGATTGGAAAACTTGGTTTACTTGAGAAATGCTGAATCTATCTATTATTGTTATTTGTTTTACGGTCTCTACAATCTATTTATTGTATTTGTTCATAAATGCTGCTTTGTTGCAAAATAACCATGATAGCCTATCCTTTGGAATAAGCCTTGCATATAGCTATGTTAGAAATGCATTCTGTGCACAACTTGTTGAGTGCTTTATGTACTCACCCTTGCCAACAATAACATCACCAGTTGAAGAGTCTACATCAAAGCTGGAGGTAAGATTCCAAGAGGAGACGAATGTTTAGGGCACAAGCCTTGTCAGTTGCCTGCGGTATACTGAGGGGTTGTCTACGTTTTCATTCCGCTGCAGTGTAATATGTTGTTCAGCCTTGCGAGGCATAGTCATGTAAGTGGACCATAAGGTCATTCAACTAGTAGTATATATCATATGATGTCTTTCATAATGCTTTCGCTATGTTTGGTTGTGATATTTACTTATGTTGAGCCTGTGTGCACTAGCGTGATCCTGGACTAGTGCGGTATACACAGAGGGTCCGGATTTGCATATTCGGGTCCCGACAGTTCGCCTCAAGCTGGCGGCTCATTGTAGGATCAAGGATAACCTACTAGCGGGGGTAAATAGGAGGTTTCTAAATTTTTTGACACTATTTTGAAATTATGAAAGACACCAAGATATAGAGATACAAAATGTAAATTCACACTAAATTTCTCTAGTAAACACTTGAGATACTATGTCAAATCTAGTGTAGCAAATATATTAGTGATCACAAAGACTATCAAGAATATGCTATCAATGAAATAGATTCTCAATAACGAGGAATACCAATCACAAATTAATATGAGACAAGAATTTTAACCCGTGGTCTCAGAGACTTGCCGGTCTCCCCTACTCCACGTTGAGGTGACTTGAATCACTTCAAGCCAGCTCCACTCGCTTGAGCCTTCCTCGATCACTAAGGTAGTTCTTCCCCGCTTCGGGTAGGCGAAGTCCGGCCTTCACAACTTGCCGGGGCTTCTCACAATCTCCGTTGAGAAGCTCACCGTGCACGATCGCCACCAAGCAGTCTAGTAGGCGGCAACCTCCAAGAGTAATAAACCTTGACATTTGCTTGAGGTCAAATATCGGTGTCTAAAGGCTCAAACACGAAATGCAATACTCAATCTTGCTTCTCACACTCACAAATGGAAATTGAATGCACACAAAAGTGGAGAACAGTTGCTAGAGCTCAAATATCATCAATGAGGACCAAGAGTTACTCTAGAATGCAGGTGGGGAGATATTTATAGCCTCCACCAAACATTCTAGCCGTTGGAGCTTGAAATGGGCAAAAGTCTGTTTTTTCCGGTGCTACCACCCATGTAGGACCGGTAGCACCGGGCTCCACTTCAACGGCTAGAACAGTACATTTAATGCACTTGTCAGAGACCGTTGCTCAGGGTCCGGTGCTACCGCCCAACTAGGACCGGTAGCACCGGGCCCCTTTTCATTTTGTTTCTTCAAAAAGTGACCTCTTTGGAACTTAAGCACCGGGCTGAGGGCCGGTGCTACTGTATCATCCCAAAAAATTGAGTTTTGAAATGTTTGAATTCAAAAATAAACCATTTACGTTTTCTTGAATTAATTCCAGCTTAATTGGAATTTACTATTAACAAAAGGATTTAATTTGGTTAATCTATTTGTCAAACTAAAGATTTTTAGTTTTAGTTGGGTTCATTGTACTGCAAGGAATTTTTCTGTATTTTTGGGGATTTTTCTGAATTTATTTGATATTTATTTGAATTTATTTGCATTTATTGGAATTTCTGGAATTTTTCTTAATCGGAAAATGATTTTAAATCTAAAAACCCTCTCGGGCCGAATCATCTCCGGCCCGCTCGGTTTCTCCCCGCGCGGCCTATCTCCGGTCCGCCTTGCCTTAGCCCGCTTCGCCTTGGCCCGCTCTGCTCGGCCCAGCTGGCCTAGCCCCTCGCCGCCGCCGCGAAACCCTAGCGTCGCCCGCGTTGAAACCGCGTCCGCCGCCGTCTCGGAGTCCGGGTCGGGCATGCCTCCCGAGGACCCTATTTAAGGCGCCGCACGCCTCCCGCGGTTCCCCTCTTCGCGCCGCTTCATTTGCCCCTTCGCCCGTCGTCCGAGCAGCCGCCGTTGGCGCGTGCACCCTCGCCGGAGTCTGTCGCCCTTGCCGAGACCTTTCGCCGCCTTTTTCTTCTCCGTCGGTGCGTCTTCGCCGCCGCCGTTTGTCTCTCCACCTTGCCCGCGTCACCCCCTCCCCGGTCCGCCTTGTCCCAGGCCTGATCCGCCGCGTCTTCGCTGTCGACCATGGCTTCTTCCTCGCCTCCGGTAAGCCTCGCGCCGCCGCCTCGCCGTTGTTACTTGCCGTGAAACTCAGCCGTCCGATCGGTGGCGTCTACTCCAGATTGCGCCGCGTCGCCTCCGCCGTAGCCCCGCTTCTTGGCCGTCCGATCTGGCCCTCTCGCCAGATGCGCGACGCGTGGCTTGTCGCGTCAGCCGAGCCGCTGCGTCAGCGCCGACGTCAGCCGTGCACCAGGTGCACGGTGAACCGAGCCCGTGCCGTGCACCGAGTCCACCAAAAGCCGGCTGACGTCAGCGATTGCGCAATAAAACGATTTTCCCGTATAAAAATAAATCCAGAAATTCCGATTTTCAGCCTTTTTATCTGATTTAATTTTCTAGAAGCTCGTTCTCCCTCATACGAACTCCGATTGAGGCGATTCAAGTTTCTAATTTTTTATAAAATCAAGATCTATCTTCCAGAGCTATTTATTTTCAGTTTTGAGCTTGTTTGAGTCTCTGTTTTGTATATATTTGGTTTCGTTGTTTCTTTTCTCGTAGATGCTAATTCCGAGGGAGCAAACGAAGACTTCGAAGACCAAGACTCAGCACTAGATCAACAAGGCAAGTGTAACATCCCAAAATTTGAGTTTTGGAATGTTGATTTCAAAATTAAACCATTTGCATTTTCTGGAATTAAGTCTAGCTTAATTTGTAATTCTAAATAGTGAAAGGATTTAATTTGGCTAAACTATTCATCAAACTAAAGAATTTCAGATTTAGTTGGGTTCATTGGGCTCCAAGGATTTTTTCTGTATTTTTGGAGATTTTTCTGAATTTATTTGATATTTATTTGAATTTATTTGATTTTATTTGAAATTCTGGCAATTTCTTAAATCGGAAAACGTTTTGTTTTTCAAAAGACCCTTCGGGCCGAATCTTCTCTCCGGCCCAATTCTTTTTCCCTCGCGGCCCAGCCAGCCCGCGCGCACCACGGCCGTCCGATGCGCGACGCTGGACGGATTCGGACGCGATGCGCCACGCCGCCACGCTGCGAACTCCTAGCCGCCAGATCCGAGTCCGCCGACGCTGCCTTGGAGTTCGTGCCCGCACGCCTTCCAGGGCTATTTAAGCGCCGCCAACCCGCCTCGAGGTTCCCTTCACGCCCGCCTTTTGCCCCACTTCGCCGCCCGAGACGTCGCGGGTTCTTCGCGCGAGCTCGCTGAGTCCGCCGCCCTTGCCGCCGCTTTTTCTTCGCCGGTGCCTCTCCGCCGCCGCCGTTGTTTCCCCGAAGTTCGTCGTGACGCCTCTCCCGGTTCGCTTTGTCCCGGTCCGATCCACCGATCTTCGCCATGGCCTCGCTTTCTTCCCCGCCTCCGGTAAGCCCCCGCGCCGCCTCGCCGTTGTTTCGCCGCGAACCTCACCGTCGATGGATGGCGTCGCTCCAGATTGCGCGCTGTCGCTCCGCCGCAGCCCCGCCCTTGGCCGCTCGGATTTCGCCCATCGTCCCAGATCAGGCCGCGTCACCTCCGCCGCGCCGCTCGTTTCACCGTCCGATCTCGTGCCGCCGATCGGATGCTTGACGCGTGGCTCGCCTGCAGCGCGCCAGCCAGCGCCACCTCTGCCGCCACGTTAGCCCTAAAGCCGACGCAGCGCCGACGTCACCGCACACCGTGCACGGTGAACTGCCGCGCGGTGGACCGAGTCCACCGTGAACCCGATGACGCCGGCGCTATGCAATAAATCGCTTTTTCAAGACAAAAATAAATCCGAAATTTTGATTTTCGATTTTCTGTATTTTCTCTGAATTTAATCTTTCGAGGCCCGCTTCGCGCATACGAACTCCGATTGAGGCGATTCAAGTTTCTAAATTTTTCTAAAATCAAGATCTATCTTCCAGAGCCATTTATTTTCAGTTTTGAGCTTGTTGGAGTCTCTATTTTGTATTTATTTGGTCTCGTTGCTTCTTTTCCGGTAGACGCTAATTCCGAGGGAGCGAACGAAGACTTCGAAGACCAAGATTCAGCACTAGATCAGCAAGGCAAGTCGTAACCTTTGATCATATTGATTCCATGTTTGCAAAAGTAATTTACTTTTATACAACTGCATGCTACTTTGTGTATCAATGCTTATTTAATGGGATTAGATGTATACCTAGTTGATATTATGCCACCTTGATTAGTTGTATGGTATGTATCCATTGTTAAACCTAGGTTGGAACATTACTAGTTGGACATAATCATTATACCAACATTGGGTTATCGTAGCTATGCTTAGACATGCTTACATATACGTTGGGATTCATGTCACGTATTGAATAATATTAATCTTGACTTAATGAGATATTGAATCGTGGCCGGTAGCCACTGTTGTAAAATTTGTTGTACCATGGCGGGGTTTGCCATTGGTCTTGGTTGAACGAATTGTTTTCCCTGCAAGTGATCGTGAAGTAAAGGGGTGCTTTTAGCACATTGGGATGTGGATGTCTTGCTCGAGACAACTTAAGGACTTAATCTTGTGCGCCATTGAATCGGGCCTAACTGATTACCACATGTCCGTATGGGATGACTTAATCGATTAATTTGCAATCTCTATCCTTGAGTACTGCCAGTTGGTGGTGTGGGTTCCGGGATGGACGGGTAGATTCGCAAGGCGCAAGAGGGGCCCCTAAAGGGCGAAACCTTAGCGGGCAGTACCGAGTTTAGACAGTGCATTGTAAAGGCTTTGTCATGATATCTCTGCGACACACCAAAGGAAGTGTGTTAATATCGATTGCGCAAAGAGATGGTCATGCCTTGTGGGTAAAGTTGTACAACCTCTGCAGAGTGTAAAACTATTCGAATAGCCGCGTCCGCGGTCATGGGCAAGTCCGGGAATTTCACACGGGGTATAGAGTGTTTTATGTAATGTGGAATGTGGAATTGTTGGGATGTGAACGGGGAGTTCACTGTTGTTTTGTTGTCTAAAGTTAATACTGTTAAATTTATTGGTTGATACTTGTTTTAGATGGTGTAGGGTGATGCCTCGCTATTCTGTTCATGTTGTCTACCATTGATCTACCAGTTATTTACTTATCTTTTCATAAATATGCTTTCAATCTATTTATTGTATTTTCAATTCAAGTTATTGCTTTCTGCAAATGAACCATATAGTTATCCTTGTCAAGCCGCATGAATATATTGCATCAATTCCCTACGGCTTGCTGAGTACCTTTGTACTCACGGCTTTATGCCCTTGTTGATCAGTTGCTGAAGGAGATAATGAATATCATGAGGAGGAATTCTATGAAGACTACGTGGATTAGGAAGGCGTTCACTGCATTTATTGCCTCGTGGCATGTCGAATGGCTCAAGTTATCTTTTCCGCTTCAATAGTATTTGTTTCTTAAGCCCTTAAGGCATAATGGTGTAAACATTGACCATAAGGTCATTTGCTTTATTCAATAATAATTTGCTTCTTCTTAGTTAATTCGTTGTGTGGAATGGTATTTCATCTATGTTTCCACTGTGTGCACTAGCGTGATCCTGGACTAGTGCAGTATACACAGAGGGTTTTGGATTTGCAAATCCGGGTCCCGACAGCAAGTCGTAACCTTTGATCATATTGATCTTATGTTTGCAAAAGTAATTTACTTTTTTACAATTGCATGCTATTTTGTGTATCAATGCTTATTTAATGGGTGTAGATGTATACCTAGTTGACATTATGCCACCTTGATTAATTGTATGCCATGTATCAATTGCTAAACCTAGGTTGGGACATTACTAGTTGGACATAATCATTATACCAACATTGGGTTACGTAGCTATGCTTAACATGCTTAGATATACGTTGGGATTCATGTCACATATTGAATAATGTTAATCTTGACTTAATGAGATATTGAATCATGGCCGTTAGCCACTATTGTAAAATTTGTTGTACCATGGCGGGGTTTGCCATTGGTCTTGGTTGAACGAATTGTTTTCCCTCAGGCAAGTGATCGTGCAGTAAAGGGGGTGCTTTCTAGCACATTGGGATGTGGATGTCTTGTCTGAGACAACTTAAGGACTTAATCTTGTGCGCCAATGAACTGGGCCTAACCGTACTACCACATGTCTGGAATGGGACAGACCTAGCTGATTAATTTGCAATGTCTAGCCTTGAGTGCTGCCAATTGGTTGTGTGGGTTCCAGGATGGACGGGTAGATTCGCAAGGTGCAAGAGGGGGCCCTAATGGGCGAAACCTTAGCGGGCAGTACCGAGTTTAGACAGTGCATTGTAAAGGCTTTGTCATGATATCTCTGCGACACACCAAAGGAAGTGTGTTAGTAACGTTTGCACAAAGAGATTATCATGTCTTGTGGGTAAAGTTGTACAACCTCTGCAGAGTGTAAAACTATTCGAATAGCCGCGTCCGCGGTCATGGACAAGCCCGGGAATTTCACACGGGGTATAGTGTGTTTCATAAAATGTGGAATGTGGAATTGTTGGGATGTGAACGGGGAGTTCACTGTTGTTTTGTTGTCTATCATTGATCTACCAGTTATTTATTTATCTTTTCGTAAATATGCTTTCAATCTATTTATTGTATTTCAATTCAAGTTATTGCTTTCTGCCAAATGAACCATATAGCCATCTTTGTCAAGCCGTGCATGAACATATTGCATCAATTCCCTACGGCTTGCTGAGTACCTTTGTAGTCACGGCTTTATGCCCTTGTTGATCAGTTGCTAAAGGAGATAATGAGTATCATGAGGAGGAATTCTATGAAGACTACGTGGATTAGGAAGGCGTTTCCCCAGACGATTGCCTGTGGCATGTCGAATGGCTCAAGTTATCTTTTTCGCTGCAATAGTATTTGTTTCTTAAGCCCATAAGGCATAATGGTGTAAACATTGACCATAAGGTCATTTGCTTTACTCAATAATAAATTGTTTCTTCTTAGTTAATTCGTTGTATGGAATGATATTTCTTCTATGCTTTCACTGTGTGCACTAGCGTGATCCTGGACTAGTGCGGTATACACAGAGGGTTTCGGATTTGCAAATCCGGGTCCCGACAGAGATGGTAGCAGAGCCATATCGACTGTAGGTCGCTATCCTAGTTAGAATGGTCTTCAAAATTATTTTCTAAATCAAACCAACAAATTGGTACTTAATAGTTTTCGTCTCCTCTCATCTTATTCTTAGGTTCTTATTTCTCTCCTTTGCTAAAACATTGATTCGAAATTTAAATTGGTCTTATCCCATGAAACTTCTCAAAGCCTCGAGTCTTCTGCAAGGATTCAACCAAAGAAGGTGAGGATCAAGCTGTCAAGATTATGCCAAGAAGACTACCATATAAGATAGGTTCCTAGTGCTCAACAGTGCTTGAGCATGTTTTTCCTCTCAGTTTGGTTATGTTTAGTCCCCATATACTAGGATTTTTATTGCTTGTGTGCCTGGTATGTTGTACCCTTGCCCCAGGCACGGTGTTGCAACCATACCTTTAGTAAAAAAACTTTATTTGCCTCTTTATTTGAAGCCTTTTGGCTTTGTCCCTTTTGTCCCTGGGTATTACCTTCTCCCCTAGATGATCTTACCACTCGTCTACTCCTTTTCCCTCTTACCTATCAAACCCTTGTGCTGCATCTCAGATGGTTGACACTCGTTCTGGAGCCGGTCGCAGTTCGCCCGTGGATGCCGGTGCCAGTGCCAACACCAACTCCAATCCCAATGCACCACCGCCACCACCAGCAGTGACTGATCAGAACATGGGACATTTTCTGGCAGCTCAGACTCAGCTATGAATACAATGATGCAGAATATGAACAACATGATGAATCAACAAAACCAGACTGCAGTTGCCCTAGCTAATCTATTGAACCAACAGAACCAAGCTGCTGCTGCACCTCCTCAAGCTCGTCTCCAGTCCAAGCTAGCAGAATTTATGAGGACTCGCCCGCCAACTTTCTCCAACTCTTCAGAACCATTGGACGCAGACGACTAGATTCGCTCCATTGAGAAGAAGCTCGCAATTGCTTAGTGCACAGATCATGAGAAGGTTCTCTATGCCGCTCATCAGCTGGAGGGCACCGCCGCTGAATGGTGGGAGAACTACAGTGCTGCCCATGATGACCCTCAGACTATCACCGGGCGTAGTTTTCCATCGCCGCCACTCCCATATTCCAGATGGAAAAGTGGAGATGAAGAAAAATGAGTTCCGAGAGCTCAAGCAAGAAGGAATTTCAGTGAGTGAATACCTCAATAAGTTCACTCAACTCGCTCGCTACGCTCCAGAGGATGTAGCCACAGATGATGCTCGCTAGAAGAAATTCAAGCGTGGACTCAATCCAGGACTAAAGGTGCAAGTCATTGGCAATGACTATGCAGATTTTCAGCACCTTGTAGATAAAGCTATGTTTATTGAGGAATCTCGCCGTGAATTGGAAGAATCCCGTAAGAGAAAGATGATGCAGCATGGAGCCCATCAGAGTCATCAGTAGAGAGTCAGAACCAATGCTCAACAGCTTGCTCGTTTCACTCCTCCGAATGCATTCAGACCCTCACACAAAGACTCGCCCACCTCCTTCAGCAATCGCAACCTCAAGACCAACAAAGAATCCACATGAGAGGACCAAGAATCCACCGCAGGAGTCACCGTTTCAATCGTCATGAACTCGGCCATTATGCCAATAATTGCCCAAGGAAGCAAGTCGTGACGCCAATCCGCTTTCAACTTGGGATCTACGCCAGCCAAGACCCCAAAGACCAGATCGTGGCGTGGAGTGCCCTGCACTCCCAACCAAGCCACCAGACTCCGCCGCCACCGAAGAGGCCGTGTGAATCACGCCACCACCGAGGACGCCTACCGCACTGCACGTCATACTAGGTAAGCTCCTAGTCAACTCAAAGATCCGCCATGGTTTTGTTTGATTCTCGAGCTACGATTCGCTTGTTTCTGAGTTTTGCTTCAAATCATCAATTAAAGACAATGCCTCTTAAGACTATTTTATTAGTGCAATCTCCGGTTCGATTTGAGTACGAACCAAGGCTGCCCGGGTTAAGATATTAATTGAGGGTAGAATTTCTAGCCAACCTTATTGTCCTAGACACCAAGTCCCTAGATGTGATCCTAGGAATGGATTGGCTCTCCAAGAACCAAGCAGTTTTGGATTGTGGGAATAGAGAGATCACCCTAACCAGTCCAGAAGGAGCCAAGTTAAAAGTTCAAGCCGTTTCAGATCCATCCGAAGGGATTAAAGTTTGTAGTGCCAAAGGAATAAGTTTGGAAGATGTGCCAGTCGCCGGCGAATTTCCTGATGTGTTT
The DNA here is from genome assembly GCA_036346275.1 of Otatea glauca. NCBI lineage: Eukaryota > Viridiplantae > Streptophyta > Magnoliopsida > Poales > Poaceae > Otatea > Otatea glauca. Next base: position 13,235,782 of record CM070726.1, read on the forward strand.
CTAGATGAGTTGCCTGGGATGCCACTGGACCGAGATATAGAGTTCTTGATAGAACTAGTTCCTGGAACACCACCCATTTCCAAGAGACCTTATAGGATGCCTGCTAATGAGTTAGCTGAGGTAAAGAGACAGATCAAAGAGCTGCAAGATCAAGGTTTTGTTCGACCAAGTTCTTCGCCATGGGGAGCCCCAGTTCTTCTAGTGGAAAAGAAAGATGGAACTCAGAGAATGTGTGTAGATTATCGCTCACTCAATGAGGTCACCATCAAGAATAAGTACCCTCTGCCAAGAATCGATGATTTGTTTGACCAACTTCAAGGAGCCGGAGTGTTCTCAAAGATTGACTTAAGATCAGGTTACCACCAGTTGAAGATTCGTCAAGAGGATATACCCAAAACAGCTTTTGTTACTCGGTATGGACAGTATGAGTATACCGTGATGTCTTTTGGATTGACCAATGCCCCTGACTACTTCATAACCTTGATGAATAAGGTATTCATGGAATATTTGGATAAATTTGTTGATGTTTTCATTGATCACATTTTGATCTACTCCAAAAGTGAGGAAGAACATGAGGATCACTTGCGCCAAGTTTTAACGAAGCTAAGAGAAAATCAGCTTTATGCAAAGTTCAGTAAATGTGAGTTCTGGATGAAAGAAGTTGCTTTCCTAGGACATGTCATATCAGCGGAAGGAGTCGCTGTTGACCCTGGTAAGGTACGAGATGTGCTAAGTTGGGAGTCACCCAAGACGGTACCCTAAATCCGAAGTTTTCTTGGAATGGCGGGATATTATCGCCATTTCATAGAAGGGTTTTCTAGAAAAGCTAGACCGCTCACTCAACTCTTAAAGAAGGAGAAGAAATTTGTTTGGACACCAGAGTGTGAGCAAAGTTTTCAAGAATTAAAGAAGTATTTGACAACTGCCCCAGTGCTTATCCTGCCAGATAATAGGAAGGATTTTGAGATATTCTGTGATGCATCCCGACAAGGACTCGGTTGTGTGCTAATGCAAGATAAGAAGGTTGTAGCGTATGCTTCGCGACAACTAAGGCCACATGAAGTTAATTATCCTACCCATAATTTGGAATTGGCAGCCATAGTGCATACTTTAAAGATTTGGCGTCATTATCTCATTGGTAATCGTTGTGAGGTTTATACTGATCACAAGAGTTTGAAGTATATCTTTACCCAAGCTGACCTCAATATGAGACAAAGAAGATGGTTGGAATTGATCAAGGACTATGACATTGGGATTCATTATCATCCGTGCAAAGCCAATGTCGAGTCGATGCTTTGAGTAGAAAGAGCTACCGCAATACTGATGATTAAGGAAAGTCACCACCCTTTATAAGGAATTTGAAGCTTAGTTTGGAATTGGTCCAGAAGGTTATTTAGCCACTTTGGAAGTACGCCTACATTGGAAGATCGATTCGAGAAGCACGTAGATGATGTCGATGTTAAGGAGATTAAGAGCAATATGAAGAAAGGAAAGCCCTGTGGTTCACCAAGATGAACAAGGTACTATTTGGTATGAGAAGCGGATTTGCGTACCAGATCGGAAAGAGCTTAAGGAGTTGATACTTAAAGAAGCGCATAAGACTTTATACTCCATTCATCCTGGAAGTACCAAGATGTATCAAGACCTCAAGGAAAGGTATTGGTGGCCTAGTATGAAGCGTGAGATTGCAGAATATTTTGCACTTTGTGATGTCTGCCAGAAGGTCAAGGCAAAGCATCAGAGACCAGCAGGATTGCTGCAGCCATTGAAGATTCCCGAGTGGAAGTGGGAAGAAATTGGTATGGATTTCATCACCGGATTTCCTAAGACCCAAGCAGGTTACGACTCGATCTGGGTAATAGTGGATCGATTGACTAAGGTAGCTCACTTCATTCCAGTTAAGACTACCTATGCAGAGATAAATTAGCGAGCTATATATGTCAAGGATCGCTACTTCACGGAGTGCCTAAGAAGATAGTGTCCGATAGAGGAAGCCGCCACCTCTCGCTTTTGGCGTAGTCCGCATGAAGCCATGGGAACTCATCTCGTGTTCAAGATCGCCTATCACCCTCAAGCCGATGGATGATCGAGCGTGTGAATCAGATTCTTGAGGATATGTTAAGAGCTTGTGCCTTAACTTATGGTGCTAAGTGGGATAAGTGTTTGCCCTACGCCGAGTTTTCGTACAACAATAGCTATCAAGCTAGTCTGCAAATGTCGCCTTTTGAAGCCTTATATGGAAGAAAGTGCAGAACCCCTCTCAACTGGAAGGAGTATGGAGAAAGACAATTGTTTGGTCCTGCCATACTGCAAGAAGCGGAAGAGCAAGTCCAATTAATTTGAGACCGTTTAAAGATCGCTCAAAGCAGACAGAAGAGTTATGCAGATAATCATCGTAGAGATTTGAGTTTCGAGCCCGATGATTATGTTTATCTCAGAATCACCCCTCTCAAAGGAGTTAAGAGATTTCAAGTAAAAGGATAGCTTGCCCCTAGATATGTGGGACCGTTCAAAATCTTGGAACGAAGAGGCGAGGTTGCCTACAAGTTAGAATTGCCCCAGTCTTTTGCCGGAATCCATGATGTGTTCCATGTATCGCAGTTGAAGAATGCCTACGTGTGCCAGAGGAACAGATGCCATTGGAAGCCATTGATTTGCAGGAGGATCTTACCTACAAGGAGCAACCAGTTAAAATTTTGGATATAGCAGAGCGTATCACGAGGAGCAAGATCATCCGTTTTTGCAAGGTCCAGTGGAGCAATCATTCAGAAGAGGAAGCAACTTGGGAGCGCGAAGAGGATCTGAAGTCCGAGTTTCCCCACCTATTCCCTAGCTAGCCTGAATCTCAGGGTCGAGATTCCATTTAAGGAGGGGAGGTTTGTAACATCCCAAAAATTTGAGTTTTGGAATGTTTGAATTCAAAAATAAACCATTTGCATTTTCTTGAATTAATTCCAGCTTAATTGGAATTTTCTATTAACAAAAGGATTTAATTTGGTTAATTTATTTATCAAACTAAAGATTTTCAGTTTTAGTTGGGTTCATTGTGCTGCAAGGAATTTTTTTGTATTTTTGGGATTTTTCTGAATTTATTTGATATTTATTTGAATTTATTTGCATTTATTGGCATTTCTAGAATTTTTCTTAATTGGAAAATGATTTTAAATCTAAAAACCCTCTCGGGCCGAATCATTTCTGGCCCGCTCCGTTTCTCCCCGCGCAGCCCATCTCCGGTCCGCCTTGCATCAGCCCGCTTCGCCTTGGCCCGCTCCGCTCGGCCCAGCTGGCCTAGCCCCGCGCCGCCGCCGCGAAACCCTAGCGTCGCCCGCGTTGAAACCGCGTCCGTCGCCGTCTCGGAGTCCGGGTCGGGCACGCCTCCCGAGGACCCTATTTAAGGCGCCGCACGCCTCCCGAGGTTCCCCTCTTCACGTCGCTTCATTTGCCCCTTCGCCCATCGTCCGAGCTGCCGCCGTTGGTGCGTGCACCCTCGCCGGAGTCTGCCGCCCTTGCCGAGACCTTTCGCCGCCTTTTTCTTCTCCGTCGGTGCGTCTTTGCCGCCGCCGTTTGTCTCTCCGCCTTGCCCGCGTCACCCCCTCCCCGGTCCGCCTTGTCCCAGGCCCGATCCGCCGCGTCTTCGCCGGCGGCCGTGGCTTCTTCCTCGCCTCCAGTAAGTCTCGCGCCGCCGGCTCACCGTTGTTCCTTGCCGTGAAACTCAGCCGTCCGATCGGTGGCGTCTGCTCCAGTTTGCGCCGCGTCGCTTCCGCCGCAGCCCCGCTTCTTGGCCGTTCGATCTGGCCCTCTCGCCAGATGCACGACGCGTGGCTTGTCTCGTCGGCGCTTGCGTCACCCGCCGCGTCAGCCGAGCCGCTGCGTCAGCGCCGAAGTCAGCCGTGCACCGGGTGCACGGTGAACCGAGCCCGTGTCGTGCACCGAGTCAACCAAAAGCCGACTGACGTCAGCGATTGCGCAATAAATCGATTTTCCTGTATAAAAATAAATCCAGAAATTCCGATTTTCTGATTTTCAGCCTTTTTCTCTGATTTAATTTTCTACATGCTCGTTCTCCCTCATACGAACTCCGATTGAGGCGATTCAAGTTTCTAATTTTTTCTAAAATCAAGATCTATCTTCCAGAGCTATTTATTTTCAGTTTTGAGCTTGTTTGAGTCTCTGTTTTGTATTTATTTGGTTTCTTTGTTTCTTTTCCGGTAGACGCTAATTCCGAGGGAGCAAACGAAGACTTCGAAGACCAAGACTCAGCACTAGATCAGCAAGACAAGTCGTAACCTTTGATCATATTGATCCTATGTTTGCAAAAGTAATTTATTTTATTACAATTGCATGCTATTTTGTGTATCAATGCTTATTTAATGGGAGTAGATGTATACCTAGTTGACATTATGCCACCTTGATTAATTGTATGCCATGTATCAATTGCTAAACCTTGGTTGAGACATTACTTGTTGGACATAATCATTATACCAACATTGGGTTACGTAGCTATGCTTAGACATGCTTAGATATACGTTGGGATTCATGTCACATATTGAATAATGTTAATCTTGACTTAATGAGATATTGAATCATGGCCGTTAGCCACTGTTGTAAAATTTGTTGTACCATGGCGGGCTTCGCCATTGGTCTTGGTTGAACGAATTGTTTTCCCTCGGGCAAGTGATCGTGCAGTAAAGGGGGTGCTTTCTAGCACATTGGGATGTAGATGTCTTGCCTGAGACAACTTAAGGACTTAATCTTGTGCGCCATTGAACTGGGCCTAACCGTACTACCACATGTCTGGAATGGGACAGACCTAGCTGATTAATTTGCAATGTCTAGCCTTTTGTGCTGCCAATTGGTGGTGTGGGTTCCGGGATTGACGGGTAGATTCGCATGGCGCAAGAGGGGGCCCTAATGGGCGAAACCTTAGCGGGCAGTTCCGAGTTTAGACAGTGCATTGTAAAGGCTTTGTCATGATATCTCTGCGACACACCAATGGAAATGTGTTTGTAACGTTTGCACAAAGAGATTATCATGTCTTGTGGGTAAAGTTGTACAACCTCTGCAGAGTGTAAAACTATTCGAATAGCCGCGTCCGCGGTCATGGACAAGCCCGGGAATTTCACACGGGGTATAGAGTGTTTCATAAAATGTGGAATGTGGAATTGTTGGGATGTGAACGGGGAGTTCACCGTTGTTTTTGTATTCTTCATTGATCTACCAGTTATTTATTTATCTTTTCGTAAATATGCTTTCAATCTATTTATTGTATTTCAATTCAAGTTATTGCTTTCTGCCAAATGAACCATATAGCCATCCTTGTCAAGGCGTGCATGAATATATTGCATCAATTCCCTACGGCTTGCTGAGTAACTTTGTACTCACGGCTTTATGCCCTTGTTGATCAGTTGCTGAAGGAGATAATGAGTATCATGAGGAGGAATTCTATGAAGACTACGTGGATTAGGAAGGCGTTTCCCTAGACGATTGCCTGTGGCATGTCGAATGGCTGAAGTTATCTTTTCCGCTGCAATAGTATTTGTTTCTTAAGCCCTTAAGGCATAATGGTGTAAACATTGACCATAAGGTCGTTTGCTTTACTCAATAATAAATTTTTTCTTCTTAGTTAATTCGTTGTATGGAATGATATTTCATCTATGTTTCCACTGTATGCACTAGCGTGATCCTGGACTAGTGCGGTATACACAGAGGTTTTCGGATTTACAAATCCGGGTCTCGACAGCTACCGTTGGTCCAGTAGCACCGGACTACCATGGGCGGTAGCACCAGGCTACAAATAAGCCAAAAACACACCCCTCTGTAATTTTTACACCGGCATAATGTCCGGTGCTACCGAAGGTCCGGTAGCACCGGGATACCAAAAACCAGAAAGGAACTTCTCTAGAATTTTTACACCACTTATCGGGCGGTGCTACACAAGACTGTAGCACCGGTTTGCATGGGTGGTAGCACCGGATTTCAAGAGACTTGATTAGTTTTAAAAGATTTTCTATATAGGAACTTATATATCATCAAGCATTCATTTGAAAATGTAATTTGAGCCTTTAAGCCCTAAATGATATCAAGATAAGCTTCAAGATCCCTCTTTATAGTACAGCCCTAATTTGATATTTAAGATTGCAATAAGTTTGCAAGAGCATGAGAATATTTAAAATAACCATAAGTATTACAAATGTTTAACCACGACATATACATTCAAAACAACATTCATAGCAACCAAAACACATCACATATCCATAGCAACTAAATATCAACCAAAATACATCACAAGGTTTATAGTTTCTTTCGTTTCACTTTATCTTCATTTTTACTTCCCCCTTTGGCATCAAATACCAAAAGCAAATAAGATCGTCGAGGAGCTCAAGAAGATGGAGGAGCATGAGGAGGCGGAGGCGGAGTAGACGGAGGAGCACGAGATCCCGAGCGCTGATAAAAGATAGGAACTGACGAACGAAGCTCGGTTAAAGAAGAATCAATCGAGTCCAGTCATCCTCGGACCTCCTCAACCATCTGTCTGGTTTGAGCCTGAGACTTGTCTAATCTAGCAAACCCACTCATCATGTCGGATCTCATACTTGCCAGGCTGTTCATGAGGTCATTTTTCAGATTGTCAAGAAATTGATCATGAGAAGCATGCTGGGATGAGTGAGGGAGCTCTGTTGCCTCTGGGATCTCCTGAGGCTGAGGCTGCTGAGGTGAAGATTGACCTCGCTGATTGATAGATTGAGGAGCAGCCTCACGGGGTCGATAGGGCTTATGAACACCCCCACAACCCCCTCGAAATCTAGACACTCTTTTACTAATCATCATTATATAGGGAGCAAGGTAGATCCTTTTACCTTTATCACATGTAGATGATGCCATCTCCCTGATCATGAAATCCACTATGTCAAACTTATGTCTGTTCATGATTTTACTTAGAATATTCTAGGCATATTCTCTGATTTCATCATAATTTCCGCTCTTGGGATGAATTGTCACTCTGACAATTCGATTGATAAGACTGGCAGATGGAAGAAGGTGCGCCATTTTTCCTGGACGCTTGACTGAAGCTGTTGGGTCGTAGAATTCAAACTTCCTGGCAAGAGGAATAACTCTATCACTGTGTATGCTAGGATACCCACTGTGATGAATTCCCCAAGCCTCTTCAATCTCATTCTTGGTGACTGTGTGCACTGTGGCATCTGTCATCCAAGTAATGCTCTCAAATGACTCTGAAACATACAAAGTGGCATAGAATTGTCTGATCAAATCTTCATTGTAGTCACACTTCTTGCTCACGAAATCAGACAACCCAGCACCATAGAACAACTTGGGCACTCCCACAAACAATAGAATCTTTCTGATATGATCCCAATTTATCCACTTATGATCAGCAAAGTCCTTGTCTTTGTAAATTTCATGAAATACTTTTTGCTGAAACAAAGTTCTGAATCTGTCATCAGTGGCACTCCTAGCAACAAGTATTGATTCGCAGTTCTCAAAGAAAAGTATGTGTCTCCTTTGATTGACTTCAGATTAGCCGAAGGATCAAAATCATCAAGATTTTCTTCTTCGGACTCTTCTCCACTTTGAGACTTATCTATTTCCATTGAATCACTTGCTTCTTCAGTTTCTGATACGGTTTGTTTTCCTTTGGATTTCTTGGAGCTGCCACTTGTGTCTTGCCTATTCTTTTGTCGGACTTCGCGACGTCTTGAAGCTATTGGAATATCATCTTGACTATCTTAATCTGGAGGAGGAGGAGCACGACATCTATTCGCAGCCACTTTCTTGTATGAGCCAATGCCTCGGGTTTTAGGCATGATTTCTGGATATAAAAGAGGATTTCAAGGAGTAAGACCAAGGGATATGCCCAAGAAATTAAGAATTTTGTGAAAAATAACCATTTGTGAGCAAATTTGTTCAGAAACCCGTGCTACCACTATACTAGTTCGGTAGCACCAACTCAAGCGGTGCTATCAAGACAGGACCAGTAGCACCGCCAGATGCGCTTTAAAATGAATTTGTTTGAATTCATGATTTGAATGATTTGATTTAAGGAAAATGGCAAAATAACATACATATTCCTTATCAAATTCATTTCCACCATAAATTTCAACAAACTTTTCTCACATTTTGCTATTTTTCACAGAAACCCTAAAATGATATAAAGATGAGATTTGGGCATGAAAGATCGATAGATTTGAGCAAGAAAAGGTACCTTTGAGAGAGGATCAAATGAAGAACAAGAGAATTGAGAGGAAAATTGTTTTTTTCAGATGATTTGGAAGAAGATTTGACTGAGAAAATAAAAGGGAAAAAGGAGAGAGAGAGAAAAGGGGCGGCGCGGTCTGAAGAGGATGAGGAATACGGTAGCACCGCACTGGACTTAGCCCCTAAACCCGACTAATCCGGTGCTACCGCGGATTCTCCGGTAGTACCGGTCTCTGGTGCTACCGCCCTTGTATGAGCGGTGCTACCAGACAAGCAGCCAAAACACAAATAAATATCCAGAAAATTCAAAGTAACTTATAAGGTTCTAACATTTTATTTAAGATATACATTTGCATCCAAATCTTATATAAAATTTTCAAGACTTGTGGCTTAATTTTGATTCAAACTTACTTTTTTTTGAAACATGTAGCACTTTTAGATATTTAACATACATGTATTAAAATCACAAAAAGAACTCCCCTTAAAGAGTGCTATACCTAAAGAATTTAAAGAGCATCAAATAAAATCCACAAGAATATTCCAAAAAAAATTAAGCAAGATTCACATATTTCAAACCACATTTGAGATATCTATGATATTTAATTCATTCCTCAATTTACAGAATCGAGCTTCATCTAAGGGCTTGGTTAGAATATCCGCTAATTGATCTTCAGTTCTAATGTGACTAATCACAATATCTCCTTTGCTAACATGATCTCTCAAGAAATGATGACGAATTTCTATATGTTTAGTTCTTGAGTGTTGGACTGGGTTGTTGGCTATTTTAACGGCACTTTCATTATCACATAATAGAGGCACATTTTTAAAATCTATTCCATAGTCCATTAAAATTTGCCTCATCCACAATAATTGAGCACAACAACTACCGGCGGATATGTATTCGGCTTTGGCGGTGGATAGAGCTACGGAATTTTGTTTCTTGGAGAACCAAGAAATGAGGGATCTACCTAGGAATTGACAATTTCCGGAGGTGCTTTTTCTATCCACTTTGCAACCCGCATAACCAAGTCCGAATATCCAATTAAATCAAAATTAGCACCTTTAGGATACCATAACCCTATATTTGAGGAATGCTTTAAATATCTTAGAATTCTCTTAACAGCTACTAGATGACATTCTTTAGGGGAAGCTTGAAAGCGAGCACACATGCACACACTAAACATAATATCGGGCCTAGATGCGGTGAGATAAAGTAGACTACCAATCATAGAGTGATAAAGTTTTAAGTCTACCAGTTTACCTCCCTCGTTTAGATCAAGATGCCCGTTGGAAGCCATTGGAGTCTTGAAAGGCTTTGAGTTTTCCATGCCAAATCTCTTGAGCAAATCTTTCACATATTTGGTTTGACTCACGAATGTCCCATTTTTGAGTTGCTTAATTTGAAGTCCAAGGAAGAAGCTTAATTCTCCAATCATTGACATCTTAAATTCCCTAGACATCATATCACCAAATTCTTTGCAAAAGTCTTCGTTAGTAGAACCAAATATAATATTATCAACATAGATTTGGCATACAAAGAATTCCTCATCAATGATTTTTGTAAAGAGTGTTGTATCAACCTTCCCAATTTTGAACCCTTTAGAAAGTAGAAAATCTCTAAGCCGCTCATACCATGCTCTAGGAGCTTGTTTGAGACCATATAGCGCCTTAGAGAGTTTGTAAACATGGTTTGCATATTTAGAGCTTTCAAAACTGGGCGGTTGTTCAACAAATACCAATTCGTATATTTTTCCATTTAGAAATGCACTCTTTACATCCATTTTAAATAATTTAATATCAAAACAAGATGCAAAAGCAAGTAAGATTCTAATAGCTTCTAATCTAGCCACGGGTGCAAAAGTCTCACCAAAATCCAAACCTTCGATTTGAGTGAATCCTTGAGCCACTAGCCGAGCCTTATTTCTTACCACAATACCATTTTCATCTTGTTATTTTTGGAATACCCATTTTCTGCCTATTACGTTGTGTTCTTTGGGTCTTTCCACTAAAGTCCAAACATCATTCCGAGCAAAGTTGTTAAGTTCTTCATGCATTGAATTTACCCAATCCGGATCATCTAGAGCTTCATTTATATAAGTAGGTTCAAAAGAAGATACGAAGGAGTAATGTTTGCAAAAAGAAGCGACACGAGATCGAGTTTGAACACCCTTACTAACTTCACCCAATATTTGATCTATTGGATGATCTTTGGAGAGCCTGTGATGAATTCTTTGAGGTAGAGTGCGAGTTTGTTGATTACTCTCCTTTTCATCCACATCAATAGGTTGAACTTGACTTGGCGTAGCGGAGGTAGAAGGTTCAACTTTAGTGGATGAAGGTTGATCTTGTTTATCCTCCTTTAGTTTTATGTCTCCAAGTGTCATGTTCTTCATTGCTTCTCTTAATCCTTCTTCACCTACATCGTTCAAATTTTGTTGCTCTTCTTGAGAGCCATTAGTTTCATCAAACTCAACATCGCAAGTTTCTTCCATAAAACCTTTATTTTTGTTAAATACACGATATGCTTTGCTATTTGAGGAATATCCAAGCAAGAAACCTTCATCACAACGGCTTTGGAATTTTGAAAGTCGAGCACCCTTTTTCAAGATATAGCATTTGCAGCCGAATACTCGAAAATAAGAAATATTTGGTCTTCTTCCAACAAGAAGTTCATAAGATGTCTTTTTCAAAAGACGATGCAAATAAAGCCTATTTGTTGCATGGCAAGCGGTATTGATGGCTTCCGCCCAAAAGCTATCGGAAGTGCCATATTCATCAAGCATAGTTCTTGCCATTTCGATTAATGTTCGATTTTTCCGTTCCACAACTCCATTTTGCTCCGGAGTGTAGGTGGTGGAAAGTTCGTGCTTTATTCCAAGTTCATCACAATAATCTTCAATTTTTGTATTTTTGAACTCGGAACCGTTGTCACTACGAATCTTCTTAATTTTAAAATCAAATTCATTTTGAGCCCTTTTTGTAAAGTTTTTAAAGATACCGGAGGTTTTGGATTTATCATCTAGAAAGAACACCCAACTATACCTTGAATAATCATCAACAATGACTAAGCAATAAGAATTTCCTTCAATGCTCTTATAGGTTGTTGGGCCAAACAAATCCATATGTAAGAGCTCTAATGGTCTAGATGTGGACATGATACTTTTTGAAGGATGAGAACTAGCCACTTGCTTGCCGGCTTGACAAGCGCTACAAAGTCTATTTTTCTCAAACTTTACATCTTTCAAGCCCACAACTAAATCATTTTTAAAAAGCTTTTTGAGTTGGATCATCCCAACATGAGCTAGTCTTCTATGCCATAACCATCCTACCATAACCATCCTAAGGATGTTTTTGCAATTAAACAAGTTTGAAGACATGACTCATTTGAGGTGAAATCAACTAAATACAAATTTCCAAATCTAAAACCTTTGAACGCTAAAGAACTATCATTTTCTTTAGAGATCACCACTCCATTCTTTGAAAATGTGCAAATATGACCTAGATCACAAATTTGAGTAACCGATAACAAATTAAAATTTAAAGTTTCTACTAAAGAAACATTTGAAATAAAGAGGTCATTTGAGATAGCGATTTTACCCAAACCCAATACCTTTTCTTTGCTATTGTCACCAAATGTTATCTTGTCATTTTGCCCATTCCCTACTTCAAAAGTGGTGAACATTCTCCTATCACCGGTCATATGTTGAGTGCATCCGCTATCCAACACCCAATGCCGTCCACCGGTTTTGTAGTTTACCTACAAAAGAGAATCAAGTCTTTTTAGATACCCAAATTTGTTTGAGTCCTTGGAGGTTGTAACCAAGGTTTGGGCCACCCAAATGGCATTCTTTTCAAGGACAAGTATAGGAGTGCCAACAAATTTAGCAATTATTTTACCAAAACTATCTTTCTTAAGCACATAGCAAGAGTCATAAATGTTATTTTTAGTTGTTTTATCAAAGAGGCAATTGTTTGATAGATGACCTACCTCATGACATTTATAACAAAACTTCCCATTTGATTTAACGAATCGAGGATCTTTGTTATTAATCTTTTTTCCCTTATTAGGAACATATCCTGGTCCTTCTTTATTGTAGTAGCATCTTTGACCATTCAAGATTTTATTAAGTGTGTCTTTACCCTTAAAACATCTATCAAGACTTTTGCTAAGTTTGTTCACTTGTTCCTTAAGTTCATTATTTTCTATCACTAGGTTTTCATGGCATGAAATGGAATTAGAGCATGCAATTGATGACATATCAATTAAATCATCACAAGAGGTAGATGTGCTAGTTTTTGATATACAACATGAATTGATTTCGTAGCAAGATACATCATCAATAATTTTGCAACTAATCCCTATATCATTTTGAGACTTTGAATGGTCCTTAGCAAGAAGAGTCTCATGAGCTTCCTTTAGCTCTTCATAAGAGTCTTTGAGAGAAAGGTATTCTTTTCTCAAGGTTTTATGTTTAGACTTTTCTTTACCGAGATACTCATTCAAATCCTCAAGCATATCCATTAATTCATCATAGGAGGGTTCATCATCATTTGTGTTTACCTTAAAATCTCCTTTTGCCATAAGACATAAGGGAGTGACGAAGGTGATGAATTCTCCTCAATAGCGATGCTGGCAAAACCCTTCTTCTTTGGAGGTGTATCATCCTCGGAAGAGTCGGAGTCCGAATATTTTTCTTCGGAGTTCCACTCCCCAATGTGAGCCTCGCCTTTCCCATCTTTATTCAACTTCTTGAAGAGCTTCTTCTTCCCATGAAAGAACTTTTTCTTCGAGGGGGACTTGTTTTTGTCGTCCCTTTTCTTTGGACATTTTGAGGCAATATGTCCCTTCTCATCACACTCATAGCACCGGATATTTGCATAACGGTTGGTGCTAGAGTATTGTCCCTTCTTGAATTTTTGAGGACCACTTGTGCTTGAGCGCCTCTTCATGAATTTTCTCATTCTTCTTACAAGGAGAGCCATTTCCTCCTCGGTGTCTTCATCATCATCGGAGTCATTGAGCATCTCATCGCTTGATTTTGCCTTTGCTTTGAAGGCGATGTTCTTCTTCTTCGAAGAACTTTGCTCCAAAAGCTCTTCCTTGTCCTTCTTGTAAAGCTCATTGGTTATGAGATTTCCATGCAGTTCCGTTGGCGTCATTCTTGGCCACTCCGGTGAGTTGAGAAACAATGTCACCAAGGTCTCATATTTTTCCGGAAGAGCCCTAAGCATCTTACGAACAATGTCAAAATCGGTTAGTGATGCTCCAAGGCCCTTGAGCTCATTTACTATGTTGTTCAATCGTGAATACATCTCATTGATGTTTTCATGAGGCAACATAATAAAACTCTCATATTTGATTCGAAGCATATGCAATTTGGCTTCTTTGACCGAGGATGTTCCCTCACGAATTTCCGAGAGGGTTGTCCAAATCTCATGAGCGGTTTCAAGATTGCTCACTCGATTGAACTCATCCGCGTTCAAAGCGCCAAAAAGAGCATTCATAGCTTGAGCATTAAGATGAATGTTTCGCTCCTCTTGGTCTATTGTGCGTGTGGGATTGACCCTCGGAGTGAAACCTTCAACTACAATTCTCCATATGCTTGGACTCATGGCCTTAAGATAAACGGTCATGCGAATTTTCCAATAAGCATAATTTGTACCATCAAAAAATGGCGCCTTGCCTATTGACACCCCATCGCTAGCCATCCTTACTCTCTAGACGGTGAAGCCCCAAAAGAGAGTCCAAGCTCTGATACCACTTGTAGGATCAAGGATAACCGACTACAGGGGGGTGAATAGGAGGTTTCTAAATTTTTCGACACTATTTTGAAATTATGAAAGACACCAAGATATAGAGATACAAAATGTAAATTCACACTAAATTTCTCTAGCAAACACTTGAGATACTATGTCAAATCTAGTGTAGCAAATATATTATTGATCACAAAGACTATCAAGAATATGCTATCAATGAAATAGATTCTCAATAACGAGGAATACCAATCACAAATTAATATGAGACAAGAATTTTAACCCGTGGTCTCGGAGACTTGCCGGTCTCCCCTACTCCACGTTGAGGTGAGTTGAATCACTTCAAGCCGGCTCCACTCGCTTGAGCCTTCCTCGATCACTAAGGTAGTTCTTCCACACTCCGGGTAGGCGAACTCTGGCCTTCACAACTTGCCGGGGCTTCTCACAATCTCCGTTGAGAAGCTCACTGTGCACGATCACCACCAAGCCGTCTAGGAGGCGGTAACCTCCAAGAGTAATAAAACTTGACACTTGCTTGAGGTCAAATATCTGTGTCCAAATCCTCAAACACGAAATGCAATACTCAATCTTGCTTCTCACACTCACAAATGGAAATTGAATGCACACAAGAGTGGAGAACACTTGCTAGAGCTCAAATATCATCAATGAGGACCAAGAGTTACTCTAAAATGTAGGTGGGGAGGTATTTATAGCCTCCACCAAACTTTCTAGCTGTTGGAGCTCGAAATGGGCAAAAGTCTATTTTTTCGGTGCTACCACCCATGTAGGACCGGTAGCACCGGGCTCCATTTCAACGGCTAGAACAGTGCATTTAATGCACTTGTCAGAGACCGTTGCTTAGGGTCCGATGCTACCGCCCAACTAGGACCGGTAGCACCGGGCCCCTTTTCATTTTGTTTCTTCAAAAAGTGACCTCTCTGGAATTTAAGCACCGGGCTGAGGGCCGGTGCTACCGCTGGTCCGGTAGCACCGGACTACCATGGGCGGTAGCACCGGGCTACAAATAAGCCAAAAACACACCCCTCTGTAATTTTTACATCGGGATAATGTCCGGTGCTACCGAAGGTCCGGTAGCACCGGGATACCAAAAATCAGAAAGGAACTTCTCTGGAATTTTTACACCGCTTATCGAGCGGTGCTACCGCACACCCAAGAGCTTTGTCTTGGCATGGGCGAGCACCGATTTCCAGAGACTTAATTAGTTTTAAAAGATTTTCTATATAGGAACTTAATATCATCAAGCATTCATTTGAAAATGTAATTTGAGCCTTTAAACCCTAAATGATATCAAGATAAGCGTCAAGATCCCTCTTTATAGTACGGCCCTAATTTCTAGCAAATCGATCTTTCTTCCAAACTCCAAGATCGACAAAAGACTAGAAAAAGAACCTTATAATTATACCTTTTCACGATCTTGACATATTGATCTTCCCTTTGTACCTTCCTTGGTATTTCCATGGTCACCGAACCTGAGATTAACCTATTTTCAATATTCTCAAGGAAAGTGTTAGTCCATTGACCAAGGTTGTCATTAATTATCAAAACCAAAACAACATGGGTGGCTAGATGCTTTCACTCACCCTCTGCTCGTCTGCAGGCTCGACGATGTGTTCCGCCTGTAAATTTAAGTTTTCTTGTTAGTCTAGTCAACATATGAGAAGTTATGTTTGAAAAGTTGGTTGCTTACCACGAACTGTCGAAGCCACCTGTGTGTCAGACCATGCGTGCTGGTGAAGGGTCGATACGCAGCAGGCAGTAGCACACCATGGAACCGCGTAAGTACCTCCTCGTGCCACATGGCATGGACGTCCTGGGGCACCACAGGGTCACCGACGATCGGGAGACCGAGGAGGTACGAGACATCCTCCAAAGTGATCGCCATCTCCCCGATAGGTAGGTGGAAGGTGTGCGTCTCCTATCTCCACCGATCCACCAGAGCGGTGAAAAGGGATCTGTCAAATGGGAACCGGTGGCTCGCGTCCCGCCCCTGCGCATCTCCGTGCGCCTCCACCATCCGTGCTAGTGGCAGCAATCCTGCTGCTCGAAGCCTACGAAATAGAAATATTAAATTAATATGAGCACCACACTAGGTAATTAAAACAAATTATGATACTGCATCGGGCATATTTTTGAAATTAAAAGATAAATACGTTACCTAGGGATCCAACGAGGATCGAGGGTCCAGAGCTCCCGCGGTGGCCTCGGTCGTAGTACGCAGAGCTCCAGAGGCTCCTGTCCCTCCTCTGGAAAAGCGGTGGCGAAGTGGGCACGGTGACGACGATCAACGACCGGATCAAGCAACTCAAAGGGCCAGTCATCATCTCCATCCTGGTGAGCCATACCTGCAAATTACAAAAAGGAAAGTTATATATAGAGAACTATACAAGCATCAGAACAATACATAGAACCAAATGTGTACAAATAAATACACAAGCATCAGAACAATACATAGAACCAAATGCGTACACATAAATACACAAGCATCAGAACAATACATAGAACCAAATGCGTACAAATAAATACACAAGCATCAAAACAATACGTAGAACCAAATGCGTACAAATAAGTACACAAGCATCAACAAAATATATTTAAAAAGATTGCAACGCACAATACATTAGCAAAATATATTCAAACAGATTACAACGCACATTACATCAGCAAAATATATTAAAACAGATTACAACGCACATTACATCAACAAAATATTAATTTGATATATAGCATCTAATAGTTCAAATACCTTCTCCGGTAGTATGATGACGTCGTCCACCACGCCTTGCAGACGACGATCTCTCCCCCGCCGTCGGGTTGCCATCTCCTCCTTCATCCTCTTCGTTATGTGGCTGGCAGTTCTTGAACGTGTGTCCTATTCGTTTGCACAACGAACATTTCTTCACGTGCTTACCAGTTTCGGACTCATCCATGTCATTCCTGATACGCCTTGTTTTGCGACGGCCTCCTTTGTATGATTTTGCATCAAAATCAGGGACCCAGAACCTTTCATCGACACTAGGGGTTGTGGTGAAAGAACCGACAACACCATAACCATATAGCTCCTCGCTCCAAGATGCCATCACCTTTTCCTTTGTAAATTATTTAGATAGATATGTACCGGGTCGCATTCCAAATAATACACATGCAGCTATCACATGAGAACATGGCCTATGCAAAAGGAGGGGTTTGTTACACGAGCATTGACATTCAGCCTGTAAGATGCACTCTTGGGTGATAACCTTCTGGTTTGTTCCCCGCCGTCCTTTATCCCTGCATATCACCTCGAAGCGCAGTGTTCGTGAACCTACTTTGATAGCTCTATGCTTGCCCGCCTTCTTACTCTTCTCATCCATGTATTTACTGATCATGCTTGAGTACAAGGCATTCTCATCTCTCATTACTATTTTAGCAGCTTTATGCCTATCCACAAAATACTTGGTTGTACCCCGTAGCACTCCCTCAATAATTCCTACCAACGGGAGACACCTCATGCCTCTCATTACCTAGTTGTACACCTCCGCCAAGTTGGTCGTCATGACACCGTATCTAGCACCATGTGTGTCATGTAACAATGACCACTTCTCTTTGGGCTCGTGCTTTATCCAGTCCGAGAAACATTTGATCGGCCTTTGCCTTCGATGACGTCTCGTCGCCTCATCTTCTGTTGCCAGAGGGAATAAAGGCTCTGCCTGCTCCTGTGTTACACTGCTAGTAGTCTCTTTGTGTTTTTTTGCTAGCTCATCAAGATTCTTCCAAAGAGTACGGAACTTGCTATCTTGGTTCTGCTTACATAGCCTCTTGAACATGTTCATCAGTTCCTTGTTCTTAAATTGCTTATAGAAGTTCGCGCCCAAATGCCTCATGCACCATCGGCTCTGCAAGTCAGTCCAGGGAAATGGCTCCTCTTCCCTTGTTTGCAACTGTCTGATGGCACTAAGCAGACCAGCATGCCTGTCATGCAGTATGCACACATGTTGGCAAGTTTTCACCACCCCGATCTTCTGAAGAGGAACGCGGTATGCTACGCTAGCACAAAAAAAAATCTACCGCGTAACCAGAAAGCTACTCGCAAGAACGGGATCGTAGATAAGATTACCACGAGACGCGCAGTTGCGGAATCCTTCGTGCGTCGATGTAGTGGATCGTCCTCGCCGCAGTCGTTACGTCGATGTAGTGGATCGTCCTCCCACGCCGCAGTCACAGCAGCGTCACCGCAGTAGTCCACACGTCCAGAGATGGAACGCCGTGCGTCGGTGTGCAAGCACCTGGTCGCTCGGCAGGGGCAACGAGAGGAGTAGGCTAGGGTTTCGAGTGAATCACTCCTAAACCGTGGGAAAGCACACCCTGCGTCCTCCCTCCTCCCCTCCTTATATAGCCACAAGATGAAACCCTAAACTAGGGCCCATCAGCGTGCTAAGCCCACGAGGTTCATTAATTACGGATACAATCCAAATTAATGCGTCCCAGCCCATTAAGTGTGTGACCCTGCATGTTCACGTAAGTTTGGATATGGATTCGGAAAACTCCTTTTCAATCCAATAGTTGGTAGCGGCTTCTTGCAAAAGTATGCCAACTCCCAAACATACTATGATCAAATCGGACAGAACCTATCAAAAGTACTCATGCAATAATCCCTTTGCCAAGTATATGAAGATTGATCTCAAGGCGAGAAGCATGTCATCCTTTGATGATTCAATCCATCTCTCGTATCCGTGATATATTAATAAGTTGTGATTGACTCTCAATCACGGCATGGCCATGCACTTCCTTAATCATATCACACGAGTGGCCTTGTCATATATCTCCGTTTCATTGGAGTGGCAAATTCCATCTTGATCGCTCACTTCCTCTGCACGCTTCATAGTAAACATGAAAGCTACCTTTATAACTATCCGGTTAGGAAGTAGTGTTTGATAGCCCCAAGGAAAACTATTACACATGTAGGGAATATGACAATCTCAAGTCTAAGGATCATACATCTACTAGGTATGAGATACACTGATGACACATAAGAATGAAACATTCTCGCAGTGTCCCATTGCGGGTCTATCTAACCCATGTTCTTCAACATGCGTCCACAATGTATAGATGATATCTCCATATCCCATGATCTATGAAGCATGATCATCGATCACTACATGTGCTGATCTATTCATCGTTGTCCTATACGATGATATCCGATCAGAGATATTTATCGAATTACATCATTAAGTAAAGAGCTTCATAAGCAAGTCACATACTTGTTGATCAATACAATGATATACATTCATTGGACCAATAATCATATTATTATTCATAAACATAGTCATGTTACAATCATTTAAATGATTGCCTCAAGGGCATAACACTAACAATCTCCCACTTGCACTTTAGTCAATCAATTAAGTATCTAATACCAATAGACCATGTGTGCGCCTCATGCTTAGGGTCATGGCGTGGGCTTTGTCAACGGATCGGTCACATTGGCTTCCGTATGTACTTTGCATATTCTCACGCCACCTCTATCCACAATCTCGCGAATAAGGTGAAAGCGACGAGTATGTGTTTAGACTTACGATGTGATCTAGGCTCTTTTGCTTGTGCAATGGCACCACTATTATCACAATAGATGTCCATTGGACTAGAGGCACTAGCGACCACACCAAGCTCGTGATAAACTTCTTAATCCACACGCTTCTTTTGCGGCCTCCGGCCGCAATGTACTCCGCTTCATCGAGAGTCGGCCACCGTGTTTTGCTTGGAACTCTTCCACCATCGCTCCTCCATTAAGTGTAAACACAAACCCGGATTGCGATCGAAAATCATCTTTGTCGGTTTGGAAGCTTGCATCGGTGTAACCCTTTGCAACCAGATCTTCCTCACCTCCAAAAACAAGGAACATACCCTTAGTTCTTCTCAAGTACTTCAGATATTTTTACGGCTATCCAATGACCATCACCAGATCCGCTTGGTATCCGCTCGTGACACTTAGAGCATATGAGACATCCGGCGTGTACGATCATGGCATACATAATAGACCCAATAGTGAAGCATATGGAATCTTGCTCATCTGTCTCGCCATCGATGTCGAAGGACACCGATTCTTGCGAGATCGATGCCATGTGACATTGGCATGAAACCTCTCTTGGATTCATTCATATTGAACCTTTTCAATATCTTGTCAATGTACGTTTCCTGACTTAATCCAATTAACCTTTTTGATGTATCTCTATAGATTTTTATGCCCATGATATAGCATGCTTCTCCCAAGTCCTTCATTGAGAAACTCCTTTTCAATGAAGTCTTAACATCTTCAAGCATAGGAATGTCATTCCCGATCAATAATATGTTATCCACATACAAAATCAGAAATACAAGTGCGCTCCCACTAGCCTTCTTGTAAACACAAGGCTCTTCTTCATTTTTGATAAAGTCAAAACCTTTGACTACTTCATCAAAACGAATGTTCCAACTCCGAGATGCTTGCTTTAACCCATAAATGGATCTTTGAAGCTTGCATTCCCTTTTAGCATATTTAGGATCAACAAAACCTTCAGGTTGTATCATGTATACATCCTCAGAAAGATTCCCATTAAGGAATGCTGTTTTGACATCCATCTGCCATATTTCATAATCAAAATATGCAGAATAGCTAAAATGATCCTGACAGATTTGAGCATGGCTACCGGTGAGAAAGTTTCATCATAGTCAACTCCTTGAACTTGTTTGAAACCCTTTGCCACCAACCGTGCCTTATAGATCTGAACATTTCCATCTACGTCTATCTTTTTCTTGAAAATCTATTTGCACTCAATGGTTTTTACACCATCAGGAGAGTCGACCAAGTTCCAAACTTGATTGTCATGCATGGATTGAATTTCGGATCTCATGGCTTCAAGCCATTTTTCGGAGTTTGGGTCCATCATTGCTTCTTCGTAAGTCGTGGGCTCATCATTGTCCAACAATAATATGTCACTCCCATATCTTATAGGTACATGACGTGGCCTCCCCGACCTACGTGGGGCTGGAGTCTCTTCCACAGGTTGTACAACACTTTGTACATCTTGTGAAGGTTCAGTGGTAGCTTGAACATATTCATGTGATTCTCGAACTTCATAAAGATACACATCACTCCTACTGATTTCTTTTGAAAGAAACTCTTTCTCCAAAAAGACACCATTTCGAGCAACAAAAATTTTGTTCTCGTTTCTTTTGTAAAAGTAATATCCTTTTGTTTCTTTAGGATACCCCACAAAAAAGCATTTTTCTGATTTAGGTGTGAGTTTATCTGATTGTAAACGTTTTACATAAGCCACACATCCCCATATCTTGAGAAATGACAACATGGGTCTTCTCCCAGTCCATATCTCATATGGCGTCTTCTCAACGGATTTTGATGGGACCCTATTCAAAGTGAACGCAATTGCCTCTAGAGCGAAACCCCGTAAGGATAATGGCGGATCTGTTTGGTGATCATTGACCGAACCATATCTAATAAAGTTCGATTCGTCGTTCGGACACGCCATTCCATTGAGGCGTTCTGGCGGAGTAAGTTGCGAACGATTCCACATTGCTTTAGATGATCACCAAACTCTTGGCTCAAGTATTCGCCACCACGATCGGATCGTAAGTGTTTTATTATTTTGCCAAGTTGATTTTGTACTTCGTTCTGAAACTCTTTGAACCTTTCAAAAGTTTCAGATTTATGCCTCATTAAATAGATATATCCATATCTACTGAAGTCATCGGTAAAAGTTACAAAGTACTGAAACCCACCCCTAATAGTCGAGCTCATTGGTCCACATACATCTGTATGTACTAGGGCCAATAATTCACTTGCTCTCTCACTAAAACCTGTGAAAGGGGCTTTTGTCATCTTGCCAAGTAAACAAGATTCACATGTTTCAAATGATTCAAAATCAAATGAGGTTAGAAGTCCATCACCATGGAGCTTCTTCATGCGCTTCTCATTTATATGACCTAAGCGACAATGCCACAAAAAGGTACGGTTCAAATCATTAGGCCGATGCCTTTTTACATTAATATTATAGACATGTTTTTCTTCGAGTTCAAGGACGTACAACCCATCCACCATGGGGCAACGACCATAATACTTATCATTCAAAAATATCGAACAAACAAAGTTCTTTATTCTCAAATCATAACCTTCATGTTCCAAACAAGAAGATGAAATAATGTTTCTACTCAAAGATGGAACAAAATAACAATTATTGAGTTCTAAAACTAATCTCAAGGCAAATGCAATGGGTATGTGCCAACGGCAAGACCAAAGAACTCTTGCTTTATTCCCCACGCCAAGATCCACTTCTCCTTTTGCCAAGTCTCTACTCTTTATCACCTCTACAACGAATTGCAAATGTGAGCAACCAACTGTATCATATACCCATGAGTGAGTGAAGAAGTAGCAAGATTAATTTCTATAACATTAATACCAAGTGGAAACCACATTTCCATTCTTCTTATCTGCCGTACTTTTCATTCCGTTTCCAATGCCCCGATTTCTTGCAATAGAAGCATTGGGTATCGTGTTGAGGGCCAACTTTAAGCTTCAAGCTTAGTTTTGAGACTTGCGATCTCATCTTGAGCCTTGCCCTTGCCCTTGCCCTTGCTCTTTCCGTTCCCCAGCCTTAGCCTTCCTCTTTTGAAAGCAGTTGTTTTTGAACCATCATCACATGATTGGGTTTTTCTTCTTGCTTTCCTCGGCCTTGAGCATCCCATGTAGCTCAGTTAGGCTCTTCTCCATGCTATTCATATGAAAATTCATAATGAATGGCTCAAAGCTCTAAGGCAGAGATTGGAGAATAACATCTGTGGCCAAACCGAGGCTAAGGGGAAACTCAAGTTTTTCCAATCTCCCAATGTAACCAATCATCTTGATCACATGAGGATCGACCGGATCGCCTTGACCCGACTTACAAGCAAATAAAAGCTTTGAGATACCATACCTCTTAGCTCTTGCTTGATTCCCAAACATGCCCTTCAAGCCCACAATCATATTGTAAGCATCCTGGTCCTCATATTGCTTTTGGAGCTTAGAGTCCATGGTGACTAGCATGAGACAGCTGACCTCTACAGAAGCATTAACATGCTTTTCATATTCAACCTTCAAATTGCGAGCAGCATTTTCGGCTAGTTCATCAGGAATTGGATTCTCTAGAACATAGTCCTTCTTTTCATGCTTGAGAACAATTCTCAGGTTGCGATACCAATCAACAAAATTAGTTCCATTCAGTTTTTCCCTTTCCAAAACCGATCTCAAAGCAAAACCAGGTATAGCAGGAGTAGGAGAAGGTGCCATTGAACTACAACAAAAATATGCAAAGATTCTAAGCACTATGTTTATGTAAAACTTTTATTAAACTTTTTAATTAAAGACACTTCTATTTTATGTCCCTTTTATAGACACATAGTGAGTATTCAAGATCCATATTCATCAAACACTAGTGAGCTTTGGCATCACTGCTAGAAATTTAATGACATAGGTAAGCAACACCTTTGCTAATTACATCATATGTAACTCTTGTTTGTTGAGTATGAAAACAAGTAATGAATGCCTCCATCAACTTGACTCATGGCCAGGTCAACCTGCCCCAAGGGCTCACATGAGGAAGGGAGCACTTCCGTATACGGGTGCCAATTAAGAAACCTGCCTCATGTTTGTTTTCCTAGACACCACTTGTCTTGTATAGGTTCCTTCATTATCAAATCAAATCCCAACCACTTATGTCCTCAAGCCCAAAACCGTTTTGATAGCTTGATTAAATCTACCATTGTTATGCGTGATGTGTCCAACACATCCCTATCATCTATTGAGATAGCCATTGATATACTACTTTGGCAGTCATATCAATAACGATCTAAATTCTTGATAGGTGCAACAATTGGATGGACAATTTGATTTAAAATTTTTAACTATAGGGATGAACAAAGATTACTATGAACATGGCATCACATGCAATGAGCATAAAGAAAATAGCAAAGATTAAACACACATCCACAGAAAATCAAAATAAGCTGTGAAATAGCGTGGCCCTTAGCATTAAGATCTCCATCATCATGCTTGTTTGTTCACCTAGCCATCTTGCTTGATTTGTTCACCTAGCCATCTTGCTTGATACCATCGTCTTCATCATAATGGATGCAACTCCTTACAACTTTTGATAATGAATTTTACATGAGGGTTTGAAGCATCACAAGTCAACACGCAGGTCGTTATACAATTTAAATAGCCTTATGGCTTGACACGGCACGCAGGCCATGTGGAAATTACATGCATCACATACACATAGGCCATACCATTTCACATAATTCCCTACAAAAACGAGTTAAACAAAAGCAACCCTACGACTCCGGGGTCCGAGGGGCAGCCATTTCACATAATTTTTTTAGATGCATGTCTTCTGACATTGGAAAACACCCTCAAAATTTCCACGGATCAACCAGATTGACCCAATCCGATCTAACATGATTGGCTTGGTCCCATATGAATACGTTTCAGAAACCCTGATGGCGGTAACCCGACCGGTAAGGGTAGTCGTACCATGAACGGACTCACCCAAATCAATATTGAATCTGTTTGCGCTTACCATGGATCAACCAGATTGACCCAATCCAACTCAATCTGATTGGCTTGGTCCCATATGGATACATTTCAGAAACCCTGATGGCGGTAACCCGATCGGTAAGGGTAACGTCGTACCATGAACGGACTCACCCAAATCAATATTGAATCTGTTTGCGCTTACCATGGATCAACCAGATTGACCCAATCAAACTCAATCTGATTGGCTTGGTCCCATATGGATACGTTTCAGAAACCCTGATGGCGGTAACCCGACCGGTAAGGGTAACGTCGTACCATGAACGGACTCACCCAAATCAATATTGAATCATTTACGCTACCATGGATCAACAGATTGACCCAATCCAACTCAATCTGATTGGCTTGGTCCCATATGGATACGTTTCAGAAACCCTGATGGCGGTAACCCGACCGGTAAGGGTAACATCGTACCATGAACGGACTCACCCAAATCAATATTGAATCTGTTTGCGCTTACCATGGATCAACCAGATTGACCCAATCCAACTCAATCTGATTGGCTTGGTCCCATATGGATACGTTTCAGAAACCCTGATGGCGGTAACCCGACCGGTATTGGTAACGTCGTACCATGAACGGACTCACCCAAATCAATATTGAATCTGTTTGCACTTTCCTCAAACCCTAAACCGATCGATCTCATCGATGGCTACCGTCACCAATTCATCACATGAACTGGCTGAACATGTAATAGATCCAATCTACTAACCTTACACATCATATGTACAACATCCAGATCACAAAACTATACGAGATGGCTCTGATACCACTGAAGAGGAACGCGGTATGCTACGCTAGCACAAAAAAAAATCTACCGCGTAACCAAAAAGCTACTCGCAAGAAGGGGATCATAGATAAGATTACCACTAGACGCGCAGTTGAGGAATCCTTCGCGCGTCGATGTAGTGGATCGTCCTCGCCGCAGTCGTTATGTCGATGTAGTGGATCGTCCTCCCACGCCGCAGTCACAGCAGCGTCACCGCAGTAGTCTACACGTCCAGAGATGGAACGCCGTGCGTCGGTGTGCAAGCACCTGGTCGCTCGGCAGGGGCAGCGATAGGAGTAGGCTAGGGTTTCGAGTGAATCACTCCTAAACCGTGGGAAAGCACACCTGTGTCCTCCTCCTCCTCCTTATATAGCCACAAGATGAAACCTAAACTAGGGCCCATCGTGCTAAGCCCACGAGGTTCATTAATTACGGATCCAATCCAAATTAATGCGTCCCACCATTAAGTGTGTGACCTGCGCGGGTTCACGTGCGTTTGGACATGGATTCGAAAACTCCTTTTCAATCCAATAGTTGGTAGCGCTTCTTGCAAAGTATGCCAACTCCCAAACATACTATGATCAAATCGGACAGAACCTATCAAAAGTACTCATGCAATAATCCCTTTGCCAAGTATATGAAGATTGATCTCAAGGCGAGAAGCATGTCATCCTTTGATGATTCAATCCATCTCTCGTATCCGTGATATATTAATAAGTTGTGATTGACTCTCAATCACGGCATGGCCATGCACTTCCTTAATTATATCACACGAGTGGCCTTGTCATATATCTCCGTTTCATTGGAGTGGCAAATTCCATCTTGATTGGTCACTTCCTCTCGCACGCTTCATAGTAAACATGAAAGCTACCTTTATAACTATCCGGTTAGGAAGTAGTGTTTGATAGCCCCAAGGAAAACTATTACACATGTAGGGAATATGACAATCTCAGGTCTAAGGATCATACATCTACTAGGTATGAGATACACTGATGACACATAAGAATGAAACATTCTCGCAGTGTCCCATTGCGGGTCTATCTAACCCATGTTCTTCAACATGCGTCCATAATGTATAGATGATATCTCCATATCCCATGATCTATGAAGCATGATCATCGATCACTACATGTGCTGATCTATTCATCGTTGTCCTATACGATGATATCCGATCAGAGATATTTATCGAATTACATCATTAAGTAAAGAGCTTCATAAGCAAGTCACATACTTGTTGATCAATACAATGATATACATTCATTGGACCAATAATCATATTATTATTCTTAAACATAGTCATGTTACAATAATTTAAATGATTGCCTCAAGGGCATAACACTAACATCTTCGAGTTCCGTAGGAACCACAACCAACTCTCATAGTTCTCGCTTTCCACAAAGGCAAAGGCAACAGGCAGAATCTGGTTATTTGCGTCGACGCCCACAACTGTCATATTTATCCTTTATATTTCCCGGTTTGGAATGTGCCGTCCATGCACAACAATGGACGACAGTGATAGAACGCCCTAATGCAAGCTCCGAATGCGAAGAAAACTCTCTTCAGATGCTCTTGTTCGGCCACATGCTTGACGGACAGTCCTGATAATCATAATATGTACCAGGATTTCTTCCCTGAATGCAACTGAGCAGTGCGAGCAGATTATGGTACGAGTCTTCAAATTTCCCAAATATCATTTCTAAGGCCTTCTGCTTCGCCCTCCATGTCTTCCCGTAGCTAATGGTGTACTGATATATGTTCTCAATTGCTCGGATAATAGCACGGGGCTCAAAATTCAGGTTCTCAACTATCTCCGGGTACATGACACTCGCGATATACCCGGACGACAGGTTCCTGTGAGCCTCCAGGGTTTCCTCAGTCATACAACTATGTTGTTCAACCTTCGAACATAGCCAGTGGGTGCCCCATTTGGACTTATATGCGTGCACTCTCCAGGGGCACCCTTCCATCTCACATACCACGTCATAGCAGGTTGGAGTGGACTTCTTAACCCTGAAAGTTCTTCTGAGTGATAAGGCCCAATCTTTGATAGCATCCTGCACTGCCTCTTTTGTGGGGTAAGTGCTGTTAGGCCTCACCTCATTGTCGCTATACTGCCAAGGTGTATCATTGCCTTCATTTACAACCAGGTTATTAAATTGATGCATGCTCCAATCTGCTGGCACAAGTGGCTCAACATCTTCATCTTCCTCATCCGAGTTATCGTCGTCTTCCACTTCTATTTGTTCATATTCAAGGTCTTCCTCTTCCATCTGTGCTATTACTTCCTCAATTTCCTCACCTTCGTCTACTTGCCCCCGCGCATCTTGCCCAATGTTTCCATCATCCTCCCCAATCTCAACTTGCTCACCATTCTGGTAGACGATATCCTCATTGCAACCCTGAACATGCTGCTCCCGGCTAGACTCTCCAATTTCAGTGTCACTATAAGTGAACTCATTTTGAGGCTCACTACACTCACCAAAGATCCAATTTCTTTGCCGCCACAGCAACAACCCTTTCATACGCTTGCACCAAAAGCACCCGATACCATCCACGTTGCCCCGCCCCCCTCACATAAGACCTCCAAGATGCAGTTCCTTTCATCTCAACTAACTCCCAATAAACAGGATCATCTCACATGGTGCAAAGGCAACATAACATGAGCTGGCACTTCTCTTGTTCCATTCGAAACGTATAATACAACCAATTCAACACAGAAGCAAATGTACGCTCTTCGACCCTACTTAAACTTCTATTCACATACTGAAAGTTACTCAGATCTACACCCTCCGAACCATACATGACAACCCCTTCTCCATAAAAGATTCTAAATGGAACTCGTTCTGATGTATCTACGAACCTATTCATTAACACACGAATTAATTACTCTTCGTAAAAAGTATTATATCTATTTGCTACAAAAAAATATACGTATGTACATCCACACTCGGAGAAATATATATCTATCTACATTCCTAAAAATATACATCTCTCTACTTCTATTTCTAAAAAATATATATACATTCCTACGAATATCATTACTTGCAAACCAAGTGTGCCCATTTTAGATGCAAAAAACTATGCGAAAAAATATCTACATTACTAAAAATATTCATATATGTACTTGTATTTCTAAAAAAACATCTACAGCCCTAACAATATATATATGTGCACTTCTATATGTAAAAAATCATATATATCTACATCTATCTCTAAAAAACGTAACAATATATTATTATTCGTAAAAACAACCCTAACCCTAAACCCTAAACAAAATAAACCGCGAAAACAACTACATCTAACCCTAACCCTAAACCCTAAACAAAATAAACCACGAAAACAACTACATCTAACCCTAACCCTAAACACTAAATAGAATAAATCGCGAAAACAACTACATCTAACCCTAACCCTAAACACTAAAAAGAATTAAACCCCGAAAATAATTACTTCTAACCCTAACGCTAAACCCTAAACAATTTGAACCGCGAAAATAACTACATAAAATCATAACCCTAAACACTAAATAAATTAAACTATGAAAATAACCATAAAAAAAATACCTGCGTGCAGCCGAATTCTTGCTCTTCCTCCCTTCTTTTCTTCTTTTCCTCCTCCCTTCTCTTTTCTCTCTTCTTCCTCCCTCTTCTCTTCTATTTTTCCTCCCTTTCTTCTTTCTTCTTCTTCTGTCAGCCGAACGGTTCTTGAAGCATTCAAGTCGTGCCTTGGTTGGGTGACAGGAGACCATGCCCGCGCCTGTCGCCCAACCGTCGCGCGATTTTTTCGTTGTCGCTCGTTGGGAGGGCGACAACTGCTTTCGTCGCCGAACCAGTGAACGACACCCACCTGTCGCCCAACCAACGGGCGACAGGGGTACATTTTTGCAAACAAAAAAAATTCGTGATATATTTTTGCAATTTGAATTAAAAATTGTATTATTTTTTCAAAAAAATCTTCTATCTGCCACCACAAAGTTGGCACATGCTTGAAGGTTTGAACTTCTACATTATCCTTTGTACCTTCTAATCTATAATTGAAAGACAAACCAGTTCAATCTTGCTAAGTTTTTTTTTTCTTTCAATTATGCAGTGCAGTATTGTAGACTGTCAGCTTACTTTCCATCCTGCATGCGCTAGAGATGCTGGTCTTTATATGAATACCAAAAAATTTGGTAGTATGTTGCGACATAAAGCATGTTGGGGCAAACACAGTATTGAACAAAGAAAGGTAAGGTTTGCCTTAAATTGTTTAGAGGCAGGTTAATTTCTTTACTCTGCACCTAAAACGTGAGGAGCTGTTTTTCCTCTTAATCTACTTCTTTTACATAGATCTGCTAATACAATAGGAAATGGACACAGCTATTATATTCTCTATAGCAGTCTGAAGTGAAAAATATGTTCGTAATTTCCTCCTTGTAAACTTGCACAGGCTGACTATTAACAATATGGGCCCGAGGAGGTCAAGAGCATGAAACGAATGAGGGTAAATGTGTCCGTTACATACTTTATCTGTTGAAAAGGATCAAAGTTTTACTTCAATCTATAAACATTATAGGTTCTACTTTCTTTTATTTTAATTACTAGGGTAATAACATTCCAGAATACTGATTTATTTCATGGCAGTTCTGCCTTTATGTCTTGCTCCAAGTGCTGCCTTTGCTCCGTTGTGTTTGGAGCTTGCATTATATAGTGATAAAACATCTCAAGTACTTCATCAGGCCCATTGCATTTATATAAGAGGAGACACTTGCGCTTTTTAGTTACTAGTTGAAAACAACTCCATGCTAGAACCTTGGAGTTTGACTAATATACCAGTCTATGTGGCCTTGAGCACAAGCCATGGTGATCATTTTTATTTATTGGTACTAATCAGCAACTGTAATTTGCTCCTTAACTGTGTCCAGCAAGCTGAATCGGATTGACATATATGGCTATCAGAATGCGCCGAATCGGATTGACATATATGGCTATCAGAATGCTTTTGCTTTTACCTTTGTGCAACATGTACATGTTCTTTTGAGGGTATTTATGCCAAAGTTAAGACAAATGGATTTGAAGAGTAGTGTTTGGAGTAGTTTAAAGCAACTATGCTGATCTTTTTAGTAAAAACGAACAAATACCAACTTCAATTTATTTGCTGCTCAACCATGTCCAACAAGCTGAATCAGATTAACATATATGGCTACTGCATTGAAATAAGACATAAATATGATCTTTTGCAGTAATTTTGGGCTCTGATTTGATGGATTTGGTGGATCTATCATGTGGTTCTTGATGTGGGCATCGGAAGCGGCATCCTTGCCATCTGGATCTATCAGGTTGGATAAGAAATCATATTTGTGTATTGCCATATTTTGGCCCTCTTTTAGCTGTTTTCTTGCCTTTCAGTGATTGTAGCTCTCTGAAGTTGTTTGTCTTAGTATTCAGCTGATGTTTAGAAGAAGTTTGCTTCACATATTAGATCTTTAGGTTGATCTATAAAGATCACCTTACTCAGCATTGCAATCACGACCACAGCCCCTGGTAGTGAGAAGCATGCTGTTGTGTACATCATGATGGTCAAGCTCCCGACCGGATCGGCAACTCGTCGTAGGCATCGTTGTCACTGCACTCGGTAGGTAGGAAAATGATAATCATGCATGAATAGCATCAAATCTTGGTTCCATCTATGCAACATTGCTTGGTTCTTTGATTCCATGTCAGAGATTGATGTGACCTGCTGTGCTGAGTGAATTCATGTCTTCGATTTCATTTCTTTTCAAGCGACACAAGGTGAAGGAGTGGGTTGATATAAAGTCTAATGGTTGTCACCAGCGGGTTTGTGGCTTGGCTTAGACCAGCGCAGCTCGTGGCGTTGTAAAGTGAGTTCATTTGTATATCTGTGGGCTTTTCCTGTCCATTAAAGTTAGCCTGATAATTTTCATGTAAGTTTAGTGATACAACATGTAGCACAATCTCTCTTTTGTTTTTGCTTGCATCGCTCGTCAGATAAGTTCAACCATATTAGTTTTTGTTTGTGTTGCATTGCTCATATTCTGTGAGTTTTCCCCTTATTTGGCTCCCCTTGTATGCATGTCCTCCATTGCACCCTCTTCCTCTTGGTTTTGTGCAGCCCCATCCTTTGCTGGTTCTACTAGATCAGCTAACTCTGGTGCCGCAGTGAAGGAGCTGGAGAAGGGGTGTGTTGGCGTCAAAAACTTGAGGTAGGGTTTACGACAACGACACCGCATTTAACACCGGTTCAGAGCGTGCGGTCGATTTGACTCATAATCGACAAGGAAAAAACAATAAAATTCACTCAAGCCGATCGTCAAGATCAATCGGCTTAGACTTAATCAACTTGAAGCGATCAAGATCAAAGTAACAAGGTAAATTTAATTAGCCGATTAAGGCTAATCGGAGGATAAAGGCGGTCGATTACGAAGAAGGCGATCGCAACAAAATCGAATAAATCGAACACAGGCGTAATTGGCGAAGATCAACAATCGCGATGCGCAACTTTATTGATCAAAATCGATTACAAAGGCTAAATTACAAGAACTACTCTAGTCGACGGGAAAAATAGATGAAAAGTAAAGGCGATTGTTTGTATGTGTTGGCTTTTTTGCGGTTTGCTTCGACCCTTCTTTTATACCCATCGCCAATCGTATCCTTTTACAACACGTTTCAAATCCTGATTCGTATTGGCCTTATCTCGGACGGTTGTTTTCTTAAAAGATCTTGCTGTTACCAATTACTTTCAAATCTTTCCAATCCAATCAGTTAATTCCGTATTTTTGACTTTATTGCGATTTTGACCAAGTTTGCCAAATTTTGGTGCAAACATATGCCCCCATTTTGAGAAATGACTTGTCATTTGTCAAAATTTCACTATCGGCTTTTCAATCGGCTAACCGTTGAACTTCACTCAATAAGCGCTACTTTATTTGCGCGTAATTCTCGACATGCGAGTAGTGCGTTTTAATCGCTCGCGCCTTTTGAGATTCATTTCCGCGCTTCAAATTTTCACCACGCTATAAAATCGGCCCCACCTTGGTCATTCTTCACGCGCACAAGCTCTTGAATCATCGCAATCGGCTTAAGCTTACCGTTTGAAGTACTCTTGAGGCAACCCTTTAGCTCATCAATCTTCCTTCATCGGCTACAATGGACCCTAGCTAGGTACTTATTCTGATTCCGCACAGCAATGACCAATATTTTCTGGGTCCTTTGGGAAATCTAGACGTCCATACCGTAACAAACCAAGAAGTCCCTCGATTACCTCTGTCGGCTGCTGGTCACAACATAGAGGGGTGGAATAAGAGTTTCAGGGCTTGGCCGACGGCTCTAAAGGATGGAGAAATTGGTTTATCGGTAGCAGCCCAAAAGAGGATTGAATGGGAAAGAATGGGCATAGCTGAGTGTATTTCACTTTCCTTAGCCGACCCTGAAGCCAATGAGCCCTTAGTGGCCACGGCCTGTTATTTTTGGTCGGATTGCTTTAATGCTTTTTTATTCCGCACTGGTCCCATCGGCCCAACTCTTTTAGATGTTGCTCAAGCGTGTTGTCTTGGCGGATGGAGATCAAGTATCGACTTTTAGTGGAAAACCAAAATATAAACTCATTCAATCTAAAGGAGAGGTTGGGCCAAATATATTGGAAATAACAACAAGGTCAATGGCCTAGTATCGGACGAAGAACATGTAGCTTTCTGAACCTTTGGCTAGACCGTTTTACGTTACATGGAGCATCTCTCGGACCAACTCAAGTATATCAAGTGATAGCGAGCGACTTGTTGAGGGCCGTCGGTGGCTTTAGGAAAAATCTTTTGGGTCTTTGTGTACCAAATGCTTTATATAATAAGGAGTCGGCTTTATACGGGTTTTGGAAAATTTACTGTCGGTAATGTAGGTGGCCCAATGTGGTTCGTGCAAATATGGCTGTACTGTTTATTCAGCCGTTCTTTTAATTTGGATTCAGCCGATGATACTCCTTTTCCAAGGGAAGATATACTTGAAGGAGCACCTATTCAATTTAGAGAATGCCGATCCTTTGGTGAAAGATTTATGATGTGCTCCAGAAATGAGACAAGGGCCTTTCTGACAATTGTAGAAGGTTTCATCATTCTTCTTGCAATTGAACACGAAGGTTTCAAGCGACAAGATTTCTTTAACTATGGCGCGGCAAACGATTTTCTTTGGCCTTCTTTTCTCCATCTGGAAGCCGACAGCTCTCTGATGCCTCAGGAGACCCTGGACTTGTATAGAATTTTTATTTCTCCATGCATTTTCCATGTCGGCCTTCATACTCGGAAT
The DNA here is from genome assembly GCA_036346275.1 of Otatea glauca. Classification (NCBI taxonomy): domain Eukaryota; kingdom Viridiplantae; phylum Streptophyta; class Magnoliopsida; order Poales; family Poaceae; genus Otatea; species Otatea glauca. The sequence continues at coordinate 13,269,431 of CM070726.1, forward strand.
CGGACCTTCCAGCCCTCATACGAATTTTACCACCCTTCAGTATATGCAAGGCAGCTCGGCTTTGGCGAGTGATACCAAGTCTTCCACTTCTAGATCGGCTTCAACCAAGAGCCGAGGTCCGCAATGCCATATCGTGAGGCTAGTTTTGGAGTTAGGCGACGAACTTCAATCGCAGTCTCCTCACTTCCATCCCGAATGCTCGCCACGCGGGTTTCACGACATGGTGGTCGGCTATCGCATTGTTTGTATATGGAGAAGACTCCTTCGACTATCGTCAAAGAATTTTTTCAAATTTGCGGAGACATCCTTAGTATCTAACAATGAATCTAGCGGTGAAGCTAGCTCGTCGGGTTATACTAACTCAAGCTTAGTAGATAAGGTATCGGCTTTGAATAATCTTGCCTCATACATCGGTCTTATTCGGATGTATTTACGTAATCATACTTTTCTTGTTATATATTTGCGAGGCTAAGGATGTCGGCAAGAAGCCTGCTTTCTAGCCAATCCGGAATGAGCGAGGGAAGAGAGCTCATCAATCGACTGGCCTTACGGGCTATACCTCTGGCACTCTAGGGGTGCATAGTCCATCCTTGTCGAATATCGAGAAAAAACAACCAAGTAAGCGTAAATACAATCAGCTTACCATTTCTTCTTGTTCCTTGAACTAACCTTTATCCGATTTATATTTCTAGAAAAGAAAAAGGCAAAGTATACCAAGGCTCCAATGAAGAAGGGACCCAAGCCTCTGAGAACAAAGTGGCGAGAGTTAGCCTCATGCATCGGCTATTGGAGAAGTAAGTTACGACACCTTGTATGATAACTTGTGTATTCTATTTGCATTGGCTTATCCTTCATTTATTTTCTTTAGCCAACGCACCGCCCAAGTCGCGAAGATCCTTGCCGATCTTCCGAATATTTCAATCGCACCGACTCCTACACCAAAGCCGACTCATCCTCGCCTCTATCAGCGATTTGCGGAATTGTCGGATCCAACAAACTTACTTGGATTTTCATTGGGCGATCTTGGCGACCGAAGATCATGGCTACCGATGATTACGATGCGAGAGATCGAAAAATTCTTCAAGTGTCGGAAAAGGCATCTGCTGCGTCATACGCCCTGAGCATGAAAGAGCGTCTTGACAAGCTCTTCAAGCTTGTGATGCAACCGCGATCGGAGATCTGGTGACAATCACCGATAAGGATGCCATGGCTGCCGTTGAAGCCGATCTCCTCTGAAGCAATGCAAGCTCTTACGGATGTATGTCACTTAGATGATAGAAGAATCGAAGTGGAGGAGGCGAAGAATCGGATCAAGCGTCATGAAGCCCAAGAGGCCGATCGGAAACTTTTGGAAGAATTGGTTGCCGATGCCAAGGCCAAAAAACGCAAATTTGACATTGGTGTTCAACGTCTCAAATCAACGAAAGAAGTTCTTTCTAAATTGGAAAAAACAAAGAAACTCCTCCAGGAAGAATTGGTCAAGCTTGAAAAACAAATCGGAGAAGGCCAACAAACCTTGGAGGCCACTGCATCGGAGCTAAAGGAAGAAAAACTTGGCATTGCGGTGGCTATTGAAAATGTAACCAAGCAATCGGCCAAGGTAAAAATAGTGCCTGGGGATGCCAAAGACGATGAACGTCTTCTGGATGAAATCAAGGATCATTGCAAAGGCGGTGGTGCTTTGTCGGCTTTAGGCGCGACCCTTCGTGATCGGCATCCGATATTAAGTTGTAAAACTTTATTGTTCTGTCTTGAAAAACTTATCCTGAATGTTTCGTCCTGAATATTTTTGTAATCTGTTTTTAATCATAATCGGCTGTTTAACCGATTTTATTTTGCTTATATTTTGAGTTTACAATCCTTTCACCAATCAACGATCGTGTTAATCTTGGCTCAACAAGATTTTAGTCGGCTAGGCTCGATCCAAACGCTAGGATAGTATTTCTTTAGATATTTCCCATTAATTGCTTTAGGCAAGACATGCCCTTCTAGCGTTTCCAGTAAGTACGAGTTTCCACCGACTAGCCGATTAATTTTATATGGCCCTTCCCACATAGGCGACCATTTTCCAAATCGGTTATCTTTAGAACCAACAGGAAGTATAGTTTTCCATATTAAATCGGCTTGATCGAAAGATTTAGGCATTACCTTTTTATTGTATGCCTTCGCTACTCTGATCTTGTTCTTCTTAAGCCGATCAAGTGTAGACAAACGTAACTCTGCTAACTCGTCCAGGTTGTCGACCACTAAATCATTGTAATCTTGAGCCGACAAACCATTTTGTCCGGCTATTAAATATCGACTCAATATTGATCTCTACGCGAGCGGCTTCTTGTCCATACACCAATTGATAAGGTGAAAGTTTTGTCGCTCCGTGATAAGATAACCGATAAGCCCAAAGTGACTCGATAGAGTCGAATGCCAATTCCTTGGCTTCTCATCAATTTTCGTTTGATCAATTTGATTAGCGTTTTATTAGACGACTCGCTTGTCCATTAGCTTTGAGCATAGTATGGCGAAGAGTTTAACAATTTGATCCCTAAACTCGTTGCGTAACTCTGAAACTCATTTGACATGAATACCGTACCTTGGTCGGTCGTGATTATTTGCGGTATTCCAAACCGATGGACGATATGTTCATTCACAAAACTAATCGCTAATCTCGGTCACCTTTTTAAGTGGTATAGCCTCGACCCACTTTGAGAAATAATCGATTGCGGCCAAAATAAACTTATGGCCTTTACTCGAGGCAGAAATATTTGGCGATTATATCTATTCCCAACCTCCGAGCGGCCAAGGTTTGATAATTGGATGCAAAGCCGATCTTTGGTGCTAGTTATGCGTTGCCAAACTTTTGACATGTCGACATCCTTTGTAATATTTGAAGCAATCCTCTAGCATTGTCGGCCAAAAATAACTTTCCGCCTAAGCATCCATTTCATTTTATGTGCCGATTGATGAGAACCACAAATGCCTTCATGCACTTCACCCATCGCCACTCGGGCTTCTTGACCTCAAGACATCTTAACAACAAGCCCTCCATAGTCCGATAATACGAGATATCGTCCATAACAACATACTTCAATGCTTGTTGCCGTATCCTTCGTTTAAATCGGCTTAGATGGGTCGACGAGATAATCTTTAATCTGCATTCTCCAGTCGGCAATATCCGTGCACATTATTGCTTTATCTACTAGTTCAGTTTCTTGACTTCGGCCAACATCATTATACCCTGAAGCTTGTTGGGCCAAAGCATTAGCTCTATCGTTCAATTCTCGAGGAATATGACCGATAGAAAATGATGTAAAAGAGCTGATGATTTCTAAGCACTGTTCTAAGTAATTTACTAACACTTCATCTCGACATTGGTATTCCCCTTTTATTTGTTGTACTACTAATAGTGAATCACCATATGCCTCAATAGCACTCACTCCAATATTTTCCAATAACTGTAAGCCTTTGAGTAATGCCTCATACTCGGCCTGGTTGTTTGAACATCGGCTATTTAGCCGGAATGCAAATTCGAAGCTATGTCCTCTAGGTGAAGTGAGTACAATACCGACACCATATCCTTCCTCGCATACCGATCCATCAAAGAACAATTGCCATGGTGCGACCAAGACTAAGTTTGCCGTGTCATGTCTGTTATGAAATCGGCTAGGACTTGTCCTTTGACCGCTGGCGATTCATATGATAAGTCGAACTCGACCAAGGCGTAAGCCCATTTGCCAAGTCGACCTCGCAAAATTGGGTGAAAATATATATTTTATAACATCGGTTTCTGAGATGACTTTACAAGCCGATGCGTATGTAGTGCCTTAGCTTTGTGCATGAGAAGTATAATGATAAACATAATTTTTCGACAAAAGGATACGACTTCTGCGTCTAGCAACCGTCGGCTTAAATAAAAGATAACCTCTCTTTACCATGTACCTCTTGCGCCAAAACAGCTCCAATGGTATCTTCTTGGTAGACGCATAACTGAAGGAATACCTTTTTCGGTGCGGCCAGATGGAGGGTTGGATAAATACCCTTTACTTCACAAAAGTTTACTGATCGGCTCCCCATATAAATTCCTCGTTTTCTTTTAACTTCAAAGAATGGGGTAAAAGCACGGATCCTACCAGAGGTTCGAGATGAACCGACGGAGGTAGTTAATTTTGCCGATCAACTTTTGTAATTCGTTTTTGCATGTTGGCGGCTTAGTATTGGCTATGGCCTTGACCCTTGTTTGGCTAACTTCGATCCCTCTTTCATGTACCATAAAGCCTAAGAATTGCCCAGCCGACACACCAAACGCGCACTTGTAAGGATTCATCTTCAAACCGTGCGATCTTATGTTTTTAAATACCCTTTCTAAGTTGGTCGGATGTTGGAGATCTTCGCAGATTTTACCACTACATCATCTATATAAATTTCAACAATGTGGCGATTAAATCGTGAAAGATCGATTCATTGCTCATTGGTAGGTTGCTCCAGCGTTTTTCAAGCCGAAAGTCATTACAGTCCACTCGAATAGCCCTATTGCACCGGGACATCTGAAGGCTGTTTTTGGTATATCGGCTTCTGCCATGAGTATCTGGTTATACCCGGCATTGCCATCCAGAAAGCTTATGATCTTGTTTCCTGATGCAGCGTCGATAAGCATATCGGCTATTGGCATGGGGTATTCGTCTTTTGGCGTCGCCTTGTTCAAATCTCTGAAGTCGGCGCTTTTCTCGAAGTTTTCCATTTTCTTCATTACCGAACGATGTTGGAAACCCATTCAACAGTCGGCAAGGCCCGATAAACTTTGCTTCCAACAATCGTTCTATCTCCTCTTTTATGACTTGGTACAAGGCTGGATTAAAACGCTCGGATCTTTGTTTAAATGGCGATAGCCGATTTTATGGGTAGCCGATGTTCCACTAGTTGACGGCTTAATCCAGGCATTTCATGATACTCCCAAGCGAAACAATCTTTATAATTTCTAAGTATTTTTATTAGCTTTTCTTTGTATTTCATATCTAGATTTGCACTAACAAAAGTTGGTCTTTTTCTATCATTGCTTCCTATATCGACTTTTTCAAGCAAATCGGTGGATGTGAACCCTTGACCTAACTTTTCGATTTCTTCGAAGTCTTCTATGGCTTCATGGCTATCCGTTGTTTGCCGATAGCTTTGCATTTTGTCTGTAGCGCCTTCAATGTTTTCTTGTCCCCATCTGCGCAATACTTCATTTGCCCGATCAAAGGTGCGAGCTTGACACCGATCGGCATAAGTCGGTTTGCTTACGCATATGAAATTGCGATCGTCCGGACCTTGCCCGATATCTGACCAGCTTCTTCGTGTTGCCAATTCGCGCCGAGCTAGCCATGGCAATATGGGCGATGTATCGGTGTGATGACTTCAACTTCTTCTCCGTTCCATTGAGCGAGCGCTTGATGCATGGTCGACGGATCTGCGGTTTGCATGAATCCAATCCCGTCCGAAAGCGACTGCTGTAATTTCCTTTGGCATCAATTACAAAGAACGCTGTCGGCAAGGTCTTGCTACCGACAGTCAGCTCTGTGACCATGACACCTTTTGCTTCTATAGGGTCGCCTGTGAAGTCATTCAGAACCATGTTAGTTTTGATTAAGTCTTCGTCAGACTTACCCAATTTTTTACATGTTGTGTATGGCATTAGATTCACTGTGGCGCCTCCGTCTACCAGCATCCTTGATATCGGCTTGCCATTTATATATCCTTTCAGGTACAGAGGTTTCAGATGCCGGTGATCGTCTTTGGGTTTTTCAAAGATGGCGCTCTGTACTCCGGAGTTAAACTGAGCAACTGCTTCTTTGGCCGATTCAGTCCTGACTTTGAACTCGGCCGGTAATGTGAACACCATGTTGACATCCATGGGAGGTGTGTCATCCGAATCATGGGAGAATCAAGTCGTCGGCCGATTCAAATCTTCTTCGGCTTGCTCTTTTCTTCTCCACTCTTTCTTGACGCATCTCATTGGACGAAGTTCATTAAACACTTCGTCTCTCTCTTTCTCGGCATCGGCTTCACGAATTTCTTGCGTCCTTAGCCTCTGAAGCCGTCGTCGTTGTGATTTGCTCAGGCCTGATGGGCACCACACAGTTTAGGTTCTCTGGCTTTCGTATCTGGCCAGCCAAGTCTCCTTGATCAGAACTAGTCTTGTGTGTCTTGGCTTGGCTTTGCTCTTGATTCGGTTTAGATAATCTTTCATGGACCGCCTTACGTGGCTTTTGTCTTGCTCTCTAATCGGCCCGGATAGCCTATGTCCGGCGATTCGTTATGTCGTCTCGGGATAATGTTCCATCGGGCAGGTGTATGGTGATGGCAACGCTACTCCTCTTTCCCAGCAAAACTGCCAAAAGGGACATCTTCTATGTGCCCTTTCCACATTCTCGGTGCGGTACAAGTTATCCGACCGGCGGGTATGATACCGTGGTCATTGTTCATCCTTTCATATTTCTCCATTAATTGCGAGCGTCGGACCTAACTTTTCGCTGGCTGAATTGGAGATTTTTCCGCTTTGTACCATTTACCCACTTGGGGATTCCCCTTGGGTTTAATGGTCCTTGAATTTTTTCCTTCTCGATCGGCTTCTATTTGTAAGGAGTCGATGGTAATCTTTAGTGTCTGGCTGCCGTCCGAGCTTGATCGTACGTCGACTTGTCGATCTTTTACGCTTTCGTCTTGCATCGTCTCTTTTCCTTTAGCCGAGTAATGCACCATATTGATAGGAAACGGATCGACATCCACCTGCATGGTCGGCTCATCGGCAAACTTCAACCGACCGTCTTCAATAGCAGACTGGATCTGTTGACGGAAGATATTGCAGTCATTAGTGTTATGTGAATAAGAATGATGCCACTTGCAATACCTGCGTTTTTTGATCTCATCGGGCGACGGTATCACATGTCCCTCCGCAATCGTATTATCTTTTCTTGCGAGTAAATCAAAAATACGATCGCACTTGGAAACATCGAAAGAGTATTTGACCTCCGATTTGTTCCTAGTCGGCTTAAGCCAAGAACAGACTAAGGATTTTTTGAATCCTTTTACCCATTCGGCTATATTTATTTCTGCTTCCTTGTCTTCCGACGAATCACTAGGACAATATTCAACCATATTGACCTTAGCCTTATCCTTTTCCTTGTTGTTACTATTTTTAAATCTACCATTAAACACCTTATTGTCAGTGAATCGGCTTTCTTGAGCCGATACGCGATGCAATAAGTGGCTAAGGTCGGTGAATTCCTGCGCACCGAATTTCTCCCTAAGAGGAGGGATCAAACCTTGAAATGCTAAATCGGCGAGTTGATTGTCGTAACGCACGCTAAAACACCGATTCTGATTTCTCTAAACCTTTTGATGTAATCTGCTACGATTCTCCAAACTTTTGGCGACGTAACTCGGATATGAAATTCTTAACTCTAAACCGCCGAAAAGAAGTATTCGTGGAATCGGCTTTCCAAATCGTTCCATAAATGGACCGAATTCGGAGGCAAACAAGTGAACCAAGTAAATGTGCCCCGATAAAGATAACGGAAATAACCTAATTTTTAACCCGTCGGATCGGGCGCTTCACGCATTGTGCGATAAAGCGTCCCAACATGCTCCAGTAGTGATAGAATCATCCCGCAGAATTTGGCAAAGTTCGGGACTCGAAATTATGAGGGTAAGGCATGCGATCTATGTAATCGAGTGCGGCTTTCTATAGCCGATCACTTTTCCTTTTGGTTGTATGCCAAACTGATCCCTCAAAACGGTACAGATCTGATCGGTCCAATTGGCATTATCGGCCACTGGCACAGCAGGCCCTTGATAATGTCGATCATAATCTGCATCCTGCCCCCCGAGTGCAAGCTCGGGTTGCCAATATCTTGCGTGCCGTCGGCATTCGATTATCTTGATCGTGCGATTATGCCTAATTTGTGCTTCCGCACCGGATAAATGGTTACGATGCGTTACTACTCTGTGTGGACCCGGGTTTCTAAGCAGGGTAGGCTCTTGGGGATATCTCTCGGAGCCAATCGGCTGTGAAACCGATTGGGGAAAAGCGTAAAAAGGAGCCGACGGTGGTAGATTGATGGATGGATCATACTTAGCGGCGTCGGTATAGGCGTGGTAATGGCTCACCCCACTTGACCGAGGATCCCTAGGCAATATGACCGTAGGCTGTGTGGGCATCATCGTGGGAGGTGAGGTCATAGCCGATGGTTTAGGATCGGCTGGTGTGCTCTGCGTGTTTTGTGATCTTGAAAAAGCAGGATAATTTGGCGAGCTTGTAGTGGGTCATGCGAGCTTCTGACGAGGCTAACTCTGGGCTATAGATTTAACGCTATTTGCTATCATCGGCAAGAGTCGTTACGAGCCGATGGTTGGTTTATTAAAGCATGGTGCATGATTGGTTAATCATAGCCGATAATTCGGCTGGCGGGTAGATATCGACTTACCGTTCTGCTGCATCTGTGTCTCCTGGGTATTGACCGTCGGCGGGCGGATTTACGTAACGCCACGTCTAGTCTTTTGGTAGCAATTTAGCATCATCTCTTCTAACGCGGCTTTCCGATCTTCAATCTCTTGGCGTTGTTCTGCGGTTAAATCGTCCATTGTTGGGACGATTATAGCTTCGTGTTGAGATCGACGGCGGAATCGACTTCCCAGCGTAGACATTGTCCCACCGGCGTGCCAAGAGTGTGTTGGCGTCAAAAACTTGAGGTAGGGTTTACGACAACAAAGACACCGCATTTAACACCGGTTGAGCGTGCGGTCGATTTGACCTATAATCGACAAGGAAAAAACAATAAAATTCACTCAAGCCGATCGTCAAGATCAATCGGCTTAGACTTAATCGACTTGAAGCCGATCAAGATCAAAGTAACAAGGTAAATTTAATTAGCGATTAAGGCTAATCGGAGGATAAAGCGGTCGATTACGAAGAAGGCGATGCGCAACAAAATCGAAATAAATCGAACACGGGCGTAATTGACGAAGATCAACAATCGGCGATGCGCAACTTTATTGATCAAAATCGATTACAAAGGCTAAATTACAAGAACTACTCCTAGTCGATAGGAAAAATAGATGAAAAGTAAAGCTGATTGTTTGTATGTGTTGGCTTTTTTTTGCAGTTTGCTTCAACCCTTCTTTTATACCCATCGGCCAATCGTATCCTTTTACAACACGTTTCAAATCCTGATTCGTATTGGCCTTATCTCGGACGGTTGTTTTCTTAAAAGATCTTGCTGTTACCAATTACTTTCAAATCTTTCCAATCCTGTCCGTTAATTCCGTATTTTTTGACTTTATTGCCGATTTTGACAAAGTTTGCCAAATTTTGGTGCAAACAGGGTGCTACAGAGCCTCATGCAACGTCTGCTCCCACTGTGTCTAATCCATGTAAAAAGGGTGCCCCTTGCTTGCTTGCTTTCTTTTGCTTTTTTCCTATAATTGCTAATTTACTGTTAAGGGAACAGGATAATCATGGTCTTGGCAGGGGTTGCCAGGGACTAGGCTAGACTTTGGCGAGTGGCTGGTGGCCGGTATGGCCGGAGTGGCTGTAAACGGGCCAGGTGGCACCCTGCTCTTAAACAACAACAGATAACTAATTCCGATGACTTATACTTAATCTACAACAGGTAATAGATAACCCTACTCTTATTATTAACTGAAATGGGTTGTCTGCATTTATTTTACATGGTGGAACTGTATGCGATAACTTCTATTTTACACTATATCTCTGATTTGGAGAAGCATTGGTGGTGTTATTGCTGAAGGAATGGTGAAAGCATTCACATCAAGCAGAATAAGATGGACTTTGTGAGGACTTCTATGAAATGCAGATATTTGATGATATGTATCACCCTCCTCTTTTTTTATGCATACTCTCTGAAATGCTAGATTATACGATTTAGATCACATTTGATGATATGTATCACCCTCCTCTTTTTTTATTATGTTGCAACGCACGGGCATCTTACTAGTAACCTATCAATCCGATCTTTTTACTTCTACCTCCGAGATCGGTAAAAAGCTAGATAAAATATCCTTAAACTACATATACCTTGTCCTTGATCTTTTAGTTCTTTTCAAAGAACACCTTTTCTTGCATAAACTTCAAACTTCTTTAAGGTGCCAATGCGAAGACCAACCTATTCTTACAAGCTTAAGAGAAATTGTTAGTCTTTTAACACAATTGTCATTAATTATCAAAACTTAATTAAAATAGGGGCCTAGATGCTTTAATCTCCCCCTTTTTGGTAATTGATGACAAACTTAATCAAGTAAAGAATTTTAAGAAGTTGAGTTTCAGTATTCATTTAGCTTAAGACAAAATGAATATTCAATGATTTGCTTTGATTGGAATTTTACCTTGTTTTAAATTTAGTGGATGAGCACTAAAGTAAGATAATATTCAAAGCAAACAAACATTTTGAAAACTCCCCCTAGATATGTGCATAGAGATAATGAGAGAAATTCATGCACAATTTGAGTATATGTTTTTGGAATTTTTGGCAGTGTTTCCTCAATATAAGTGGTTCGAGGACAATCATGATAGATATAATCAACAAAATAATAATAAAAGTATCCATAACAAATAAAACATAACGTCCAAAACAACCACAAAACACAAAAGCATCCATAAGTTTCAAGCCACAACCACCAAGGCATATATAAGATATAAGAGAGCTGAAGAACTTATGCTTCCACTTCTCCCCCTTTGGCATCAAAAACCAAAAAGGGGTCTTCAAGGAATCATCACATCACTCTTTCTTTGGGCGACCCTTGAGATGACGACGGAGGCTGGGACGGAGGAGAAGGAGTCGAGGCATGAGGACGAACTCGACAGGAGTAGTGGGAAGGCACAAGAGAAGAGCTGAGATCATCTGAGCGCTGAGAGAAAGAGGCATTGAAAGCATCCACACTGCTCCTGACCTCCTAAACCATCTATCGCGTTTGAGCCTGATATTCATCAATTTTGGCGAAGTGGCTCTCCATCTGAGCATGCTCAAGATCTAGTTTGGCGAAGAGATTGTCACTGAAATTGGCTAGACTCTCAAGAACTGCATCGTGAGATGGCGCTGGGGCCTGTTGAGCTTGCTGCTCCTGCTGCACAAAAAGACCAAGAACTTGTGGAGGAGCCTCTCAAGGCTGTATGGCTTATGAACACATGGCATAAGTCCTCTGTATCCTGCTATCCTTCTGATGAGGGCCATAATATAAGGAGCGAAATATATCCTTTTTCCTCGATCCATTGAAGATGAATCTATCTCACGCAGTATGAAGTCCACCGCATCAAACTTTTGTCGCTGCATAATCTTGCTGATGAGATTCCATGCATACTCTCTGATATCATCGAAGTTCCCACTCTTGGGATGAATGGTGACTTGAACGATCTTATTTATCAACTGAGACTAGGGCAGAAAACCAGTGAGCTTCCCAGGCTTTCTCACTCTAGTAGCTAGATCATAAAAGATACACTGCTGTGCTATACTGAGGGTGTTGTCATCGTGGATCCTTGGATAACCGCTATGATAGATCCCCAAAGCATGCTCAAAATCACTCTTGATTGGTGTGAAGGTCTCTGAGCCAGTCATCTAGGTGATTTGGTTCATATCTTCGGAGATGTGAACTGTAGCATAGAACTGCCTGATGATATCCTCATGATAATCACTCTTTCAGTTCAAAAACTCCATGAGCCCTGCCCCTTGAAACAACTCTGGCACACCAACAAATAATGTCAATTTGCAAATATGATCCCAATTCACCCATTTTTTATCTGCAAAGTCTTTTTCTTTATATATCTCATAATAAACCTTCTGTTGAAATTTAGTGTGGAACCTGTCCTTAGTGGCACTTTTTGGCTTTACATATTCATTTTGGTCCTTGAGAGCAAAATAGTCGTCGCCCTTCATTTGGGGCAGATTACTCCATACTCTACTCTCAGGTGGCTGGGCTTCTTCGTCGTCAATCTCAATTTACTCATTCTCTTCAGACGCAGCAGCTACTTTCTCTTCCTCACTAGATTCTGACTCCACAACTGGATTTTTACCCTTCCAACCTTTAGATCCTTTGGCAAGAGCACGACGAACCAGAAGCCTGGTTTCCTTGTCTCTTAATGCCAAAGTGGTGGAATCCTCGTTGTCGCTACTAACGGGATCACTTCTGTTCTGCACGGACTTGCGCACACTTCCTCCTCCCCAAGGTGTCTTTGAGCCTCTTGTTCTCGGCATAACGACTGGGTCATAAGAGATGATAATCAAGGATAGATAAGCCAGATGAATGGATAAGAGACTCAGTTTAAGATCTTAAGACAACGTGACAATTAAATATGTAGGAGACTCGGCATTTACAGAAGATTCGGCAGTACCACTCAAATAGAGTTGGTGGTACCGAGGTTCAGAACTACCGCTTAAGGGATCGATAGTACCAACCACCGGAGCTATAGATGATGATTCTTCGATACTACCGGACCTTCTGCGCCGAAATACTTGGAGATGGAGAAATGAGTACAAATGCTTGATTGATGAGAGATAAAGTGTGAGATAGCCTTTTGAGGATACCAATCAACCATTTATTTTCCTTTTACCCGAAAGATTTTGCCACATTTCTTAAAACCCTAAAATCAGTCTGAGAGGCCCTAAGGAGCAAGGAAGTTTAAGAGAAATGGAAGAAAAGGATTACCTTTGGAGGGGAGAGGATGAGAAGATGAGGATTGGTCCGAGAGCAACCAGAAAATCGACGAAGATTTGAGAGGAGCCGGCTAGGGCGCAAGAGATGGAAGAAAGGAGGATGGGAGGCGGCAGTGCCAGGTTGGGGAGAAGAAGACCAACGGCCGTGGAAAGAACCGCTTTAAACTACCCCACCGGACAAATGTGGTACTACCGCTCCTATTGAGTCGGTAGTGCCGACATCCGGAGCTACCAGAGAAGACACATCGGTACACCGGTTTGATTGAACCAGCAAAAGACAACCAGTCCAAAATAGCAAGCAACTCAGATGTATTGAATTTAAAGAGAGAATAACACATATATGAGTATTTCCAACCCACTAAAACATCAAAACACTTATTTGAGCTTTTTTTTTTGTCAAAATGTCCTTTTTAGAGATTTTGAGAGACAATTTTTGAAAAGAATACACCAAAATATTTTGAAAATCAACTTAATTGAGTTGTTTGAGTTGAAACTACCTTTTAGAAGACTATAAACCTAAGGATTCTAGTTCCAAGGGTAATGACTCAAAGAGTGCATTAATTAGGTCAATATAGACTATTTTTGGATTTTAAGGAAATTTGAGAGAGTCAAAGCCTTCTCCAAAGTGATTTTGATTATTTTCAATCATAAGGAAGACTTATTAATCATAGTATATCCAAAAGATGAGATTTACATATTTATACTTTGAAAATGAAGATTTTTGAGAAATTAACACTTTAATACTAAAAATAGGATAGTATCAGACATTTTGACCTAATATGGTCTAGAGTCTCCTTTTGAAAGATATTAGCACTCATTTGGTATATTCACATTTTGGGGATGTAGAATACGAAAAAGAAGTATAATACACTCCCTAAATGTGTAACTCATCAAGAAAACAAGAAAATCAAATAAGAGCCAATCAACATATAATAAGAATCAACCATGGTGTAAATGTTCAAGCAATATTTGAGATATCTATGACATTTAATTCATTCCTCAATTTGCAAAAACGAGCTTCATTTAAGGGCTTCATGAGGATATCCGCTAATTGATCTTTGGTTCTAATGTGACTAATCACAATATCACCTTTGCTAACATGATCTCTTAAGAAATGATGGCGGATATCTATATGTTTGGTTCTTGAGTGTTGGACCGGGTTGTTGGCTATTTTAACGGCGCTTTCATTATCACACAACAGAGGCACAATTTTGAAGTTAATTCCATAATCCATTAAAGTTTGCCCCATCCACAATAATTGAGCACAATAGCTATCGGCGGATATATATTCGGCTTCGGCGGTGGATAGGGCTACGGAATTTTGTTTCTTGGAGAACCATGAAACAAGGGATCTACCTAGAAATTGGCAACTTCTCAAAGTGCTCTTTCTATCCACTTTACAACCCGCATTATCCGAATTCGAATATCCAATTAAATCAAATTTAGCACATTTAGGATACCATAACCCTGTATTTGAGGAATGCTTTAAATATCTTAGAATTCTCTTAACGGCCACTAAATGGTACTCTTTAGGAGAAGCTTGAAAACATGCACACATACAAACAGTAAACATGATATCGGGTCTAGATGCGGTAAGATAAAGTAAACTACCAATCATGGAATGATAAAGCTTTAAGTCTACCGGTTTACCTCCCTTATTTAGGTTAGATGCTCGTTGGGTGCTATGGGAGTCTTGATGGGCTTCGTGTCTTCCATGCCAAAACTCTTTAGAAGATCCTTTATTTACCTTGTTTGACTCACGAAGAAGCTCAACTCCCCTATCATAGACATCTCAAATTCCCTAAACATTATATCACCGAATTCTTTGCAAAAATCTTCATTAGTAGAACAAAATATGATATCATCAACATAAATTTGACATACAAAGAATTCTCCATCTATTATTTTAGTGAAGAGAGTTGTATTAACCTTCCCAATTTTGAACCCCTCTGAAAGTAGAAAATCTCTAAGTCGTTCATACCATGTTCTGAGAGCTTGTTTGAGACTATATAGCGCTTTAGATAGTTTGTATACATGATTTGGGTATTTAGGACTTTCAAAACTAGGAGGTTGTTCGACAAATACCAATTCGGATATTTGTCCATTAAGAAATGCACTCTTCACATCCATTTGAAATAACTTAATATCAAAACATGATGCAAATGCAAGCAAGATTCGAATAGCTTCTAATCTAGCTACAGGTCGAAAAGTTTCACCAAAGTCTAGTCCTTCGATTTGTGTGAAACTTTATGCCACCATTCTTGCTTTGTTTCTTACCACAATATCGTTCTCATCTTGCTTATTTCGAAATACCTATTTTGTGCCAATGACATTGTGATCCTTGGGTCTTTCGACTAGCGTCCATACATCATTTCGAGCAAAATGGTTGAGCTCTTCATGCATTGAGTTCACCAAATTTGGATCATTTAAAACTTCATCTACATGAGTAGGTTCAAGAGAAGACACAAAAGAGTAATACTCACAAAAAGAAGCGACACGAGATCGAGTTAGAACACACTTACTGACGTCACCCAAAATTTGACCTATTGGATGATCTTTGGAGAGTCCATGATGGACTCTTTGAGGTAGGGGTTGAACTTGTTGTAATATCCCAAAGAGTTTTTGTTGTTTTAGGCTGAGTTTTGGGGATTTTGTGGGCTGTTTTAACAGCGTGGGCTATTTTTGGGCCGCCGGAGGCTGGTTTTTTGGCCCATGGGGGGTGAACCCCACCTTAACCCTAGATTTTTCTCCTCCCACCTCTGCACATCCCTCCCACCTCCTCCCTAAAGTAGCCACAACCCCCTTCCTGCCCTTGGCGCAGCAGTTCCCTCCTCTCCCTTGGGCGCCCTCGCTCGCTCACTCCTCTCGCATCTCGGCGTTGATCTTGCGGGTCTTTGGGAAGGTAAAATTTTTTTCTAGGTTGTATGGGTTTTGGTGGCTGTAATTCGGTTTTACCCCTCTGGGGTTTACAGTTTTAATGTTGATACTAATTATGATTGGTGGAAGTTTAGATCTGGGATCGTTCTGATCTCGTGCGGTGCTGGTCGTAACTTTAGATTTGAGTTTCGAAATAGTTCTGTTCATTTTCATAGAGGTTGACTGTTGTGAAAGTTATAGATCGTTGTCTTAAGATTAATTAGAGACCAAGAACATGAATTTTGGTTAAACGGTTTAAAAGTTATGGCCTTTTGAAACACTGCTGTCCTGAACCTGTGCCTGTTAGTAGCAATCACTGTAATTAGTAGATTAGGGATAATTAGATGCTGAATTAAATTATTTCAATAACTAGATATAGTTAGTAAATTTCCTTTATATTTAAAAAATGTTATCTTTTGCTTAATTTGGAGTTGTATAAAAATAGTTACGAAATTATGAAGTCTGCTCTCCAGTTGTCATCAGATCGGTTTTCTGTGTTGAATCCGAAGGATTAGAGGAAGTCATTAAAAAAGATGGATAACTAGAATATTGTAGGTATTTTTGTGTAGCTTTTATAAAGTCTATGAATTCCCATTTTTGGGCTTTTGAGTTATCAATTATGACGTTCCGACTGTTAGGACAGCGAGATGGTAATTGGTTGTCAAGAAGGGTAGTTTATCCCGGGGATGGTGCGTAGTTGCGTTATTGTTATTTTTGGTGTATCTACTGTTGTGGCATATTTTTGAGGTGTGTTTACTATAGGTGGTGTGACTCCGAGTGTGGCTTCAAGCTCACGCCCCTCCTCTTCGCGTGGTAAAGAGGCAAGTATATGGTACGATCGAAGTTGGTTGAATTGAACTTCAGGTTAGATGAATGATTTGCTATCTTGTTGAATTTATTAATGAGATATGTGGTTGTTGTTTTATCATGATCGAAATGCTTATATGATGATGAGAACATGTTATTTATAGTTATTGGTTAGTATGGTTGCATGGTGAATGTAAAATTTGTGATAATATTCTGCATCATTTGCATTCAAGACAAGAAAAGAATTCGAGCCAGGTCGGTGAAAAAATCATATGAGGACATATGACTAATCCGGAGTGCTCTTTTTTCAAGACTTACCAAGTAGTCCCATCACGGGGATGGATGAGAGCGAAACCTACTTGTAGGCCCCTCCACTGGGATGGAAGGGAAAGAATGGGTGCGGTATCGATGGGTGTGCAATCAAGCTATACCGATATAGGCTATGAAAGGTGCATTTTTGAGTATGAAAGCATGATGCATTGTAGATGAGAAAAATTTTATGGATGTTGAAACATGTTGTATCTTGCTGTTGAGAAAATTCTTGTCTTTCATCCTTGTATGATATATTTTGCTGAGTTTTGGACTCACGCTTGTTTATTCACTATTTTAGGTACTTTGAGGACGACATGCGGGGATGGAACTTAGCTTCACCATGTCACTCACATTTATACCCTTCCATGATATATAGCTTTGGAGCAATCTCACCTTAATGAATAATTTAGATAGTACAGCCATGTATCAATACATTTGAGTGTGATCTATTTGGTCTTGATGATTAAACTGTGATATCTGTTGAGCATAATCTTTGGCCTAGTTATGTGATGTTGTTGCTGAAACCAATTGTTAGAATGCCCTTCTAGTCGTTATTATTCATGAGATTTAAGTTTTGTAGTTGCTCATTTAAGTGTGCCCATATTTGTGGTTCATGGCTTATTGTAGATGCTAGATTTGTATTTAGGATGTTGGCTGAAATTTGCATATAAATGGAGCTTCTGTTAGTAATTGTGGTTGTTGTGGTGACATTCTGGGCACGTATTGTGCTGGGGTGTTACACTTGTTGATCACTCTCATTCTCATCCACATCAATTGGTTGACTTGACTTGGCGTTGCGAAAGTAGACTGTTCAACTTGAGTGGATGAGGGTTGATCTTCTTTATCCTCCTTTAGCTTGATGTCTCCAAGTGTCATGTTCTTCATTGCTTCTCTTAAACCTTCATCACATACATCATCCAAGTTTTCTTGCTCTTCTTGAGAGCCATTAGTTTCATCAAATTCAACATTGCAAGTTTCTTCAACAAAGCCTTTGTTTTTATTAAAAACACAGTATGCTTTACTATTTGAAGAATAACCAAGTAAGAAACCAACATCACAACGACTTTGAAATTTTGAAAGACGAACACTCTTTTTCAAAATATAACAATTTGTAACCAAAAACGTGAAAATAGGAGATGTTCGGTCTTCTTCCAATCAGAAGCTCATAGGAAGTCTTTTTTCAAAAGATGATGAAAATAAAGACGATTTGTTGCATGGCAAGCGGTATTTATGGCTTCCGCTAAAAAACTATCGGAAGTACCATATTCATCAAGCATAGTTCTTGCCATTTCAATTAATGTTCGATTTTTTCGTTCTACAACTCCATTTTTTTGCGGAGTGTAGCTAGCGGAAAGCTCGTGTTTTATTCCAAGTTCAGAACAATAATCTTCAATTCTTGTATTTTTAAACTCGGAACCATTATCACTATGAATTTTCTTTATTTTGAAACTAAATTCATTTTGAGCCCTTTTTGCAAAACTTTTGAAAATACCGGAGGCTTCGGATTTATCATCTAGAAAGAAAACCCATGAATATCTAGAATAGTCATCTACAATGAACAAACAATAAGAATTGCCCTCGATGCTCTTATAGGTTGTTGGGCCAAACAAATCTATATGTAAGAGCTCTAATGGTCTAGAAGTGGACATGATACTCTTTGAAGGATGAGAACTAGCCACTTGCTTGGCTTGGCAAGCACTACAAAGTTTATTTTTCTCAAACTTCACATCCTTCAAGCCCACAACTATATCATTTTTAAAAAGCTTTTTGAGTTGAATCATCCCAACATGAGCTGGTTATCTATGCCATAACCAAACCAAGGAGGTTTTTGCAATTAAACAAGTTTAAAGATATGACTCATTTGAGGTGAAATCAACTAAATACAAATTTCCAAATCTAAAGCCTTTAAACACCAAAGAATTGTCGTTTTCTTTAGAATAACAACTCCATCTTTAGAAAAGATACAATTAATACCAAGATCACAAATTTGTGCAATAGATAGCAAATTGAAATTCAACATTTCAACTAAAGAGACATTTGATATAGAAAGATCATTTGAGATAGCGATTTTACCCAATCCCAATACCTTTGCTTTGCTATTGTCGCCAAAGGTGATCTTGTCGTGTTCGCCGCTCCCAACTTCAAATGTGGTAAATATTTTTCGGTCACCGGTCATGTGTTCAGTACATCCACTATCCAACACCAATATCGTTCACCAGTTTTGTAGTTCACCTACAAAAAAAGATCAAGCCTTTTTAGGTACCCAAATTTGTTTGGGTCCTTGGAGGTTAGTGACCAAAGCTTTGGGCAGCCAAATGGCATTCTTTCTTCGGCCAAGTATAGGAGTCCCAACAAATTTAGCAATAATTTTACGATTGCTATTTTTCTTAAGGACAAAGCATGAATCATAAGCATTATTTTTAGATGATTTTCCCAAGGGACAATCATTTGCTATATGCCCTACATCATGACACTTATAACAAAACTTCCCATTTGATTTTACAAATTGAGGAGCTTTGTTACTAATTTTCTTACCCTTCTTCGGAATATACCCAAGACCTTCTTTGTAGTAGGAGCACCTTTGACTATTCAAAATTTTATTTAATGTTTCCTTACCCTTAAAGCTCTATCTACACTTTTGTTTAGTTTGTTCACTTGCTTTTTAAGCTCATTATTCTCAACAATTAAATTTTCATGACTAGAAATAGAGTTAGAGCATGAACTTGAAGGCATATCAAATAAATCATCACAAGAAGTAGATATGCTAGTTTTTGATGTATAATTGCAACTAATTCCAACATTAATTTGAGGCTTCGAATGCCCCTTGGCAAGAAGAGTCTCATGAGCTTCCTTTAGCTCCCCATAAGAGTCTTTGAGAGAGAGTGTAACATCCCAAAAATTTGAGTTTTAGAATGTTGAATTAAAAAATAAACCATTTGCATTTTTCTTGAATTAATTATAGCTTAATTTGAATTTTCCATTAATGAAAGGATTTAATTTGACTAAAGTATTCATCAAACTAAAGATTTTTAGTTTTAGTTGGTTCATTGTGATCCAAGGAATTTTTTTGTATTTTTGGGGATTTTTCTGAATTTATTTGCTATTTATTTGAATATATTTTCTTTTAATTGAATTTCTGGAATTTTCTTAAATCGGAAAATGATTTTATTTCCAAAAATCCCCTCAGGCCATTTTTCCCCGCGCAGTCCATCTCCGGTCCGCTTCGCCTCGGTCCGCTCCGCTTCCCTCCGGCTTGCCCCGCTCGCGGCCTAGTCGCACCGCCCGGCCAACCAATCGCTCACCTGAGCCCGGTGGCCTAGCTCCGCGCGCCGCGCCCCGCGAAACCCTAGTTGCCGCCGCTCAGAGTCCTCGCGTCGCACGTCGCCGTCCTCGGACTCCGGGTCGGGCATGCCTCCTGAAGGCTATAAAAGCCCATGCCGCACGCCTCCCGAGGTTCCCCTCCTCGTGCCGCTTCTTTTGCCCTACATCTCCCTGCCCGAGGCGCCGCCGTTTGTCGGGACCCGGATTTGCAAATCCGAAACCCTCTGTGTATACTGCACTAGTCCAGGATCACGCTAGTGCACACAGTGGAAACATAGATGAAATATCATTCCATACAACGAATTAACTAAGAAGAAGCAAATTATTATTAAATAAAGCAAACGACCTTATGGTTAATGTTTACACCATTATGCCTTAAGGGCTTAAGAAACAAATACTATTGCAATGAAAAGATAACTTGAGCCATTCGACATGCCACGAGCAATCGTGCGGGAGCGCCTTCCTAATCCACGTAGTCTTCATAGAATTCCTCCTCATGATATTCATCATCTCCTTGACAAGAATCGATCAACAAGGGCATAAAGCCGTGAGTACAAAGGTACTCGACAAGCCGTAGGGAAATGATGCAATATATTTATGCGGCTTGACAATGATGGCTATATAGTTCTTTTGCAGAAAGCAATAACTTGAATTGAAATACAATAAATAGATTGAAAGCATATTTATGAAAACATAAATAAATAAGCGATAGATCAATGATAGACAACAAAACAACAAAGAACTCCCCATTCACATCCCAACAATTTCACATTCCACATTTTATGAAACACTCTATACCCGTGTGAAATTCCGGGCTTTGTCCATGACCATGACGCGCTATTCGAATAGTTTTACACTCTGCAGAGGTTGTACAACTTTACCCACAAGACATGAACATCTCTTTGTGCAATCGATCTTAACACACTTCCTTTGGTGTGTCGCAGAGATATCATGACAAAGCCTTTACAATGCACTGTCTAAACTCAGTACTGCCCGCTAAGGTTTCGCCCTTTAGGGCCCCCTCTTGCGCCTTGCGAATCTACCCGTCCATCCCGGAACCCACACCACCAACTGGCAGTACACAAGACTAGACATTGCAAATTAATCAGCTAGGTCTGTCCCATTTCAGACATGTGGTAGTACGATTAGACCCAGTTCAATGGCGCACAAGATTAAGTCCTTAAATTGTCTCAGGCAAGATATCCACATCCCAATGTGCTAGAAAGCACCCCCTTTACTGCACGATCACTTGCCCGAGGGAAAACAATTCGTTCAACCAAGACCAATGGCAACCCCCGCCATGGTACAACAAATTTTACAACAGTGGCTACCGGCCACGATTCAATATCTCATTAAGTCGATATTATCATTATTCACATGTGACATGAATCCCAACATATATGTAAGCATGTCTAAGCATAGCTACGATAACCCAAAGTTGGTATAATGATTATGTCCAACTAGTAATGTCCCAACCTAGGTTTAACAATGGATACATAGCATACAACTAATCAAGGTGGCATAATGTCAACTAGGTATACATCTACTCCCATTAAATAAGCATTGATACACAAAATAGGATGCAATTGTAATAAAGTAAATTACTTGTGCAAACATAGGATCAATATGATCAAAGGATTACGACTTGCCTTGCTGATCTAGTGCTGAATCTTGGTCTTCGAAGTCTTCGTTCGCTCCCTCGGAATTAGCGTCTACCGGAAAAGAAAGTAACGAAACCAAATAAATACAAAACAGAGACTCAAAAAAGCTCAAAACTGAAAATAAATGGCTCTGGAAGATAGATCTTGATTTTAGAAAAATTTAGAAACTTGAATCGCCTCAATCGGAGTTCGTATGGCGAGCGGGCCTCCAAAGATTAAATTCAGAGAAAATACAGAAAATCAGAAAATCAGAATTTTTGGATTTATTTTTGTATTGAAAAAGCGATTTATTGCGCAACGCTGACGTCAGTCGGCTCACGGTGGACAAGGTCCACGGCGCTGCGCCGGTTCACCGTGCACCGGCGCGACGGCCGACGCAGCCGACGCTGGTGGTCGACGCGGCGCTCACTCAGCGCACACGCGGCTCGGGCGTAAGCGGCGTGCGTGGCGAAGCCACGCGTCGCGCATCCGCAACTTCGCCCGATCGGACGGCCAGAAGCGATCTTTGCGGCGGGGTGACGCGGCGCGATCATGAGCGTCCGTAGAAGATCGGACGGCGGGCGCGCGATCGGCCGGAGGTCGGCGGCGGCGGTGGCGCGGCTTCCGGAGGCGAGGAAGAAGACGAGGCCCGCGGCGAAGGTGGCCGGATCGGCGCGCGGGGCAAGGTGGAGTGGGAGAGGCGACGTGGGAACTCGGGAGACCAGCGGCGACGGCGGAGGAGCACCGCGCGAAGAAAAAGACGGCGGAAGACTCGGGCACGGCGGAGATCGGCGGCGAGCAAGAACTTCGACGGAGGCGGCGGCTCGGCGACAAAGAGGGGCAAGCGAGGCGGCGGCGTGAGGGGAACCTCGGAAGGGTGCGGCTGGGCTTTATAGCCCTCGGGAGCGCGCGGCAGACGCGCACGGATGCCAAGGCGTGGCGAGACGGACTCGGCGGCGGGCGGTTAGGGTTTGCGGCGCGACCGCGTGGCCGCATCGCAACCGCCCACGCCTGCGCGCAGATCCGACGGCGATGGCGCGGTGGATGGGCGGCGGCTGCGCGAATCGGGCTGGCGAGGCGGAGCGACTGGGCCGAGCCGAGCGGGAAAAGAAGTGGGCCGCAGAGGATTCGGCCCGACAGCGTTTTGGCAAATTAAATTCATTTTTCGATTTAAGAAAATCCAGAAATTCAAATAAATGCAAATAAATTCAGAAAAATCCCCAAAAATACAGAAAAATTCCTTGGAGCACAAGGAACCCAACTAAAACTGAAATTCTTTAGTTTGATGAATAGTTTAGTCAAATTAAATCCTTTCATTTATAGAAAAATCAAATTAAGCTGGAATTAATTCAAGAAAATGCAAATAGTTTATTTTTGAATTCAAACATTCCAAAACTTCAAATTTTGGGATGTTACAAACCTCCCCCCTTAAATGGAATCTCGACCCCGAGATTCAGGCTGGCTAGAGAATAGGTGGGGAAACTCGGACTTCAGATCCTCTTCTCGCTCCCAAGTTGCTTCCTCTTCTGAATGATGGCTCCACTGGACTTTGCAAAAACGGATGATCTTGCTTCTCGTGATACGCTCTGCGATATCCAAAATTTTCACTCGTTGCTCCTTGTAGGTAAGATCTTCTTGCAAATCAATGGCTTCCAATGGCATCTGTTCCTCTGGCACACGCAAGCATTTCTTCAACTGTGATACATGGAACACATTATGGATTCCAGCAAAAGACTGAGGCAATTCCAACTTGTAGGCAACCTCGCCTCTTCGTTCCAAGATTTTGAACGGTCCCACATATCTAGGGGCAAGCTTTCCTTTTACTTGAAATCTCTTAACTCCTTTGAGAGGGGTGACTCTGAGGTAAACATAATCGTTGGGCTCGAAACTCAAATCTCTTCGACGATTATCTGCATAACTCTTCTGTCTGCTTTGAGCTATCTTCAATCTGTCTCGAATTAATTGGACTTGCTCTTCTGCTTCTTGCAATATGGCAGGGCCAAACAATTGTCTTTCTCCTGACTCCTTCCAGTTGAGAGGAGTTCTGCACTTTCTCCCATTTAAGGCTTGGCGACATCGCAAACTAGCTTGATAACTATTGTTGTAGGAAAACTCGCATAGGGCAAACACTTGTCCCACTTGGCACCATAAGTTAAGGCACAAGCTCTTAACATATCCTCAAGAATCGATTCACACGCTCGATCATCCCATCGGTTTGAGGTGATAGGCGATCTTGAACACGAGATGAGTTCCCATGGCTTCGCGGACTCGCCAAAAGCGAGAGGTAAACCGGGTTCCTCGATCGGATACTATCTTCTTAGGCACTCCATGAAGGTAGCGATCCTTGACATATATAACTCGCTAATTTATCTCCTGCATAGGTAGTCTTAAGCTGGAATGAAGTGAGCTACCTTAGTCAATCGATCCACTATTACCCGGATCGAGTCATAACACGCTGGGTCTTAGGAAATCCGTAATGAAATCCATACCAATTTCTTCCCACTTCCACTCTGGAATCTTTAATGGTGGAGCAATCCTGCTGGCCTCGATGCTCTGCCTTGACCTTCCGCGGACATCACAAAGTGCAACATACTCTGCAATCTCACGCTTCATACTAGGCCACCAATACCTTTCCTTGAGGTCTTGATACATCTTGGTACTTCGGGATGAATGGAGTACAAAGTCTCATGCGCTTCCTTGAGAATCAACTCCTTAAGCTCTTTACGATCCGCACGCAAATCGCTTCTCATACCAAATAGTACCTTGTTCATCTTGATGAATCCTTGGGCTTTTCCTTTCTTCATATTGCTCTTAATCTCCTTGATGTCGGCATCACCTACACGTGCTTCTCGAATCGATCTTCCAACGTGGGCGTACTTCCAAAGTAGCTAAATACCCTTCTTGAACCAATTCCAAACTAAGCACAAATTCCTTATAGAGGGTGGTGACTTTCCTTAATCATCGAGTATTGCGGTAGCTCTTTCTACTCAAAGCATCACCACGACATTGGCCTTGCTTGGATGATAATGAATCCCAATGTCATAGTCCTTAATCAATTCCAACCATCTTCTTTGTCTCATATTGAGGTCAGCTTGGGTAAAGATATACTTCAAACTCTTGTGATCAGTATAAACTTCACAACGGTTACCAATGAGATAGTGACGCCAAATCTTTAAAGCATGCACTACTGGTTTGCTAATTCCAAATCATGGGTAGGATAGTTAACTTCATGTGGCCTTAGTTGTCACGAGGCATACGCTACAACCTTCTTATCTTGCATTAGCACACAACCGAGTCCTTGTCGGGATGCGTCACAGAATATCTCAAAACCCTTCCTATTATCTGGCAAAATAAGCACTGGGGCAGTTGTCAAACACTTCTTTAACTCTTGAAAACTTTGCTCACACTCCGATGTCCAAACAAATTTCTTCTCTTTCTTTAAGAGTTGAGTGAGCGGTCTGGCTTTTCTAGAAAACCCTTCTATGAAACGGCGATAATATCCTACCATTCCAAGAAAACTTCGGATTTGGGGTACCGTCTTAGGTGACTCCCAACTTAGCACATCTCGTACCTTTCCAGGGTCCACAGCGACTCCTTCTCCTTATATGACATGTCCTAGGAAAGCAACTTCTTTCATCCAGAACTCACATTTACTAAACTTTGCATAAAGCTGATTCTCTCTTAGCTTCGTTAAAATTTGGCGCAAGTGATCCTCATGTTCTTCCTCACTTTTGGAGTAGATTAAAATGTCATCAATGAAAACAACAACAAACTTATCCAAATATTCCATGAATACCTTATTCATCAAGGTCATGAAGTAGGCAGGGGCATTAGTCAATCCAAAAGACATCACTGTATACTCATACTGTCCATACCGAGTAACAAAAGCTGTTTTGGGTATATCCTCTTGACGAATCTTCAACTGGTGGTATCCTGATTCTTAAGTCAATATTCGAGACACTCCGGCTCCTTGAAGTTGGTCAAACAAATCATCGATTCTTGGCAGAGGGTACTTATTCTTGATGGTGACCTCATTGAGTGAGCGGTAATCTACACACATTCTCTGAGTTTCATCTTTCTTTTCAACTAGAAGAACTGGCGCTCCCCATGGCGAAGAACTTGGTCGAACAAAACCTTGATCTTGCAGCTCTTTAATCTGTCTCTTTACTTCGGCTAACTCATTAGCAGGCATCCTATAAGGTCTCTTGGAAATGGGTGGCGTTCCAGGAACTAGTTCTATCAAGAACTCTATATCTCGATCCGGTGGCATCCCAGGCAACTCATCCGGAAACACATCAGGAAATTCGCTGGCGGCTGGCACATCTTCCAAACTTATTCCTTTGGCACTGCAAACTCTAGTCCCTTCGGACTGATCTGAATCGGCTTGAACTTTTAACTTGGTTCCATCTCGGGTGGTTAAGGTGATCTCTCTATCCCACAATCCAAAATCGCTTGGTTCTTGGAAAGCCAATCCATTCCTAGGATCACATCTAAGGACTTGGTGTCTAGGACAATAAGGTTGGCGGAAATTCTACCCTCAATTAATATCTTAACTTCGGGCAGCCTTGGTTCGTACTCAAATCGAACCGGAGATTGCACTAATAAAACAATCTTAAAGGCATTATCTTTAATTGATGCTTTGCGGCAAAACTTGAGAAACAAGCGAATCGTAGCTCGAATCAAACAAAACCATGGCGGATCTTTGAGTTGACTAGGAGCTTACCTAGTATGGCGTGCAGTGCGGTGGGCATCCTCGGTGGTGACGTGATTCACACGGCCTCTTCCAGCAGGCGGTGGAGTTCTGGTGGCTTGATTAGAAGTCTGGGGCACTCCACGTTCTGGTCCTGGGGCAGGGGTCTTGGCTGGCGTAGATCCCAAGTTGAAATGGACTGGCGTCACGGCTTGCTTTCTTGGGCAATTATTTGCATAGTGACCGAGTTCATGACAGTTGAAACATGTGACTCCTGCAGCTGGGTTACTATTCCTCTGAGGTGGATTGCTGTTGGTGTTGAGGTTGCGATTGCCTGAAGGAGCTGGGCGAGGTGCTGGTGCAGGTGTTCTAAATGCATTCGGAGGAGTGAAACGAGCAGGCTGTTGAGCATTTGTTCTGACTCTCTGCTGGTGACTCTGATGGGCTCCATGCTGCATCATCTTTCTCTTACGGATTCTTCCAATTCCGACGAGATTCCTCAATAAGCATAGCTTTATCTACAAGGTGCTGAAAATCTGCATAGTCATTGCCAATGACTTGCACCTTTAGTCCTGGATTGAGTCCACGCTTGAACTTCTTCTGGCGAGCATCATCTGTAGCCACATCCTCTGGAGCGTAGCGAGCGAGTTGAGTGAATTTATTAAGGTATTCACTCACTGACATTCCTTCCTGCTTAAGCTCTCGGAACTCATTCTTCTTCATTTCCACCTTTCCATCAGGAATATGAGAGTGGCAAAAAGCGGTGGAAAACTCTGCCCAAGTGATAGTCTGAGGGTTGTCATGGGCAGCACTGTAGTTCTCCCACCATTCAGCGGCGGTGCCCTCCAGCTGGTGAGCGGCATAGAGAACCTTCTCACGATTGGTGCACTGGGTAATTTCAAGCTTCTTCTCAATGGAGCGGATCCAATCATCGGCGTCCAATGGTTCTGAAGAGTTGGAGAAAGTTGGCGGATGAGTCCTCATAAATTCTGCATGCTTGGACTGGAGACGAGCTTGAGGAGGTGCAGCGGCAGCTTGGTTCTGCTGGTTCAACAGGTTAGCTAGGGCAACTACAGTCTGGTTCTGCTGATTCATCATGTTGTTCATGTTTTGCATCATGGTGTTCATAAGTGATCGAGCTGCGAAAAATGTCCCATGTTCCAGTGCATCACTTCTTGGTGGTGGCGGTGCATTGGGGTTGGAGTTGGTGTTGGCACTGGCATCCACGGGTGAACTGCGACCGGCTCCAGAACGAGTGTCAACCATTTGAGATGCAGCACAAGGGTTTGATAGGTAAGAGGGAAAAGCAGTAGACGAGTGGTAAGATCATCTAGGGGAGTGGTAAGATCATCTAGGGAAGAAGGTAATACCCAGGGACAAAAGGATACAGCCGAAAGGCTTCAAATTAAAGAGGCAAATAAAGCTTTTTCAATTAAGGGTATGGTTGTAACACCGTGCTTGGGGCAAGGGTACAACATACCAGGCACACAAGCAATGAAAATCCCAAAGATCACGCGGACTAAGCGTAATCGAATCGAAAGGGAAAAACATGCTCAAACACCGCTGAGCACAAAACCCTATCTTATATGGTAGTCTTCTCGGATATATCCTTGATGGCTTGATTCATCGTCTCCCTTGATTTGATTCCTTGCAAAAGGCTCGAGGTTTTGAGAAGTTTCATAAGATAAGTTCAATTTAAATTTCGAAACCATGTTTCAGCAAAGGAAAGGAATAAGAACCTAAGAATAAGACGAGGGGAGACGAAAACTATTAAGTACCAATTTTGTTGGTTTGATTTAGAAAATAATTTTGAAGACCATGTTAACTAGGATAGCGACCTACGATCAATCGGCTCGATACCATCTCTATCGGGACCGGTTTGCAAATCAAAACCCTCTGTATATCTTGCACTAGTCGAGGATCACGCTAGTGCACACAGTGGAAACATAGATGAAATATCATTCCATACAACGAATTAACTAAGAAGAAGCAAATTATGATTAAATAAAGCAAACGACCTTATAGTTAATGTTTACAGCATTATGCCTTAAGGGCTTAAGAAACAAATACTATTGCAAATGGAAAAGATAACTTGAGCCATTCGACATGCCACGAGCAATCGTGCTGGGAACGCCTTCCTAATCCACGTAGTCTTCATAGAATTCCTCCTCATGATATTCATCATCTCCTTGACAAGAATCGATCAACAAGGGCATAAAGCCGTGAGTACAAAGGTACTCGACAAGCCGTAGGAAATGATGCAATATATTTATGCACGGCTTGACAATGATGGCTATATAGTTCTTTTGCGTAAAGCAATAACTTGAATTGAAATACAATAAATAGATTGAAAGCATATTTATGAAAACATAAATAAATAAGCGATAGATCAATGATAGACAACAAAACAACGATGAACTCCCGTTCACATCCCAACAATTCCACATTCCACATTTTATGAAACACTCTATACCCGTGTGAAATTCCGGGCTTTGTCCATGACCATGACGCGCTATTCGAATAGTTTTACACTCTGCAGAGGTTGTACAACTTTACCCACAAGACATGAACATCTCTTTGTGCAATCGATCTTAACACACTTCCTTTGGTGTGTCGCGGAGATATCATGACAAAGCCTTTACAATGCAATCGTCTAAACTCGATCGCCGCTAAGGTTTCGCCCTTTAGGGCCCCTCTTGCGCCTTGCGAATCTACCCGTCCATCCGGAACCCACACCACCAATCGGCGTTACTCAAGACTAGACATTGCAAATTAATCAGCTAGGTCTGTCCCATTCCAGACATGTGGTAGTACGATTAGACCCAGTTCAATGGCGCGCAAGATTAAGTCCTTAAATTGTCTCAGGCAAGACATCCACATCCCAATGTGCTAGAAAGCACCCCCTTTACTGCACGATCACTTGCCCGAGGGAAAACAATTCGTTCAACCAAGACCAATGGCAACCCCCGCCATGGTACAACAAATTTTACAACAGTGGCTACCGGCCACGATTCAATATCTCATTAAGTCAATATTATCATTATTCACATGTGACATGAATCCCAACATATATGTAAGCATGTCTAAGCATAGCTACGATAACCCAAAGTTGGTATGATGATTATGTCCAACTAGTAATGTCCCAACCTAGGTTTAACAATGGATACATGGCATAAAACTAATCAAGGTGGCATAATGTCAACTAGGTATACATCTACTCCCATTAAATAAGCATTGATACACAAAATAGCATGCAATTGTAATAAAGTAAATTACTTGTGCAAACATAGGATCAATATAATCAAAGGATTACGACTTGCCTTGCTGATCTAGTGCTGAATCTTGGTGTTCGAAGTCTTCGTTCGCTCCCTCGGAATTAGCGTCTACCGGAAAAGAAAGTAACGAAACCAAATAAATACAAAACAGAGACTCAAAAAAGCTCAAAACTGAAAATAAATGGCTCTGGAAGATAGATCTTGATTTTAGAAAAATTTAGAAACTTGAATCGCCTCAATCGGAGTTCGTATGGCGAAGCGGACCTCGAAAGATTAAATTCAGAGAAATACGAAAACCGTAAAATCAGAATTTTTGGATTTATTTTTGTCTTGAAAAGCGATTTATTGCGCAACGCCGACGTCACCGCTCACGGTGGACAAGGTCCACGACGCTGCGCCGGTTCACCGTGCACCGGCGACGGCCGACGCAGCGCCGACGCCTGGTGGTGGACGCAGCGCTCACTCAGCGCGCACAGCGCTCGGGCGTGGTCTTGGCGTGGGCGAGCCACGCGCGCGCGCATCCGCAACTTCGCCCGATCGGACGGCGAGAAGCGATCTTTGCGGCGGGGTGACGCGGCGCGATCATGAGCGTCCGTAGAAGATCGGACGGCGGAGCGCAGTCGCTGGAGGTCGACGGCGAGGCGGTGGCGCGGCTTACCGGAGGCGAGGAAGAAGACGAGGCCCGCGGCGAAAGGTGGCCGGATCGGGCGCGGGGCAAGGTGGAGCGGGGAGGGGGCGACGTGGGGAACTCGGGGAGACCAACGGCGACGGCGGAGGAGCACCGACGGCGAAGAAAAATACGGCGGAAGACTCGGGCACGGCGGAGATCGACGGCGAGCAAGAACTCGACGGAGGCGGCAGCTCGGGCAGCAAAAGAGGGGGCAAACGAGGCGGCGGCGCGAGGGGAACCTCGGAAGGGGTGCGGCTGTGCTTTTATAGCCCTCGGGAGGCGCGCTTCGGACGTGGCACGGACGCCAAGGCGTGGCCGAGACGGACTCCGAGCGGCGGCGACGGCGATTAGGGTTTGTGGCGCGGCCACGTGGCCGCATCGCAACCGTCCACGCGGCGCAGATCCGACGGCGGTGGCGCGTGGTGACTAGGCCGGCGGTTTGTCACGAATAATCGGGCGGGCGAACAAGCAACCGGGCCGAGCCGAAGGAAAAAAGTGGGCAGAGAGATTCGCCCGACAGCGTTTTGGCAAATTAAATTCATTTTCTGATTTAAGAAAATCCAGAAATTCAAATAAATGCAAATAAATTCAAATAAATATCAAATATATTCAGAAAAATCCCCAAAAATACAGAAAAATTCTTTAGTTTGATGAATAGTTTAGTAAAATTAAATCCTTTCATTTATAGAAAAATCAAATTAAGCTGGAATTAATTCAAGAAAATGCAAATGGTTTATTTTTGAATTCAAACATTCCAAAACTTCAAATTTTGGGATGTTACACCGTTGCTTCACGCGAGCTCGCCGTCGTTCTCCGTCGCGCCCGAAGCTTTCCGCCTCCTTTTTCTTCGTCGCCAGTGCATCTTCGCCGCTGCCGTTGGCCTCTCCGCGTTGCCCACGTCGCCCTCTTCCCGATCCATCTTGTCTCGTGCCCGATCTGTCGTGTCTCCGCCGTGTGCCGCGTCGTCTTCCTCGCTGCCGGTGAGCTTCGAGCCGCCGCCTCGCCGTCGCGTTCCGTCGAAGAGCTTCGGCTGTCCGATCTCGCTCCAATGCTTCTGATCGCGCCACGTCGCTGCAACCCCAGCCTTGCCTCTCCACCGCTTGATCCCGCATCGTGCCGCCGGACGCGCGACGCGGTGCTGCCCACATCAGCACCCAGTCAGCAGCCGTGTGTGCGTCGTGTCTGTGCCACCTCAACCGAGCCGCTGCGTTAGCACTGACGTCAACCACAATCGGGTTCGGTGGACTCGGTCTACCGTGAACCCGACGACGTCAGCGTTGCGCAAAAATCGCTTTTCCCGTAGAAAAATAAATTGGGAAATTCCGATTTTCTGATTTTCAGCATTTTCTCTGAATTTAATCTTTCGGAGGCCCGTTCTCGCTCATACGAACTCCGATTGAGGCGATTCAAGTTTCTAAATTTTTCTAAAATCAAGATCTATCTTTCAAAGCCATTTATTTTCAGTTTTGAGCTTGTTTGAGTCTCTGTTTTGTATTTATTTTTATTCGTTGCCTTCTTTTCCGGTAGACGCTAATTCCGAGGGAGCGAACGAAGACATCGAAGACCAAGACTCAGCACTAGATCAGCAAGGCAAGTCATAACCTTTGATCATATTGATCCTATTTTTGCAAAAGTAAATTGTTTTATACAATTGCATGCTATTTTGTGTATCAATTCTTATTTCATTGGAGTAGATATGTACCTAGTTGACATTATGCCACCTTGACTATTGGGATGCCATGTATCCATTGTTAAACCTAGGTTGGGACATTACTAGTTGGACATAATCATTATATCAACATTTGGGTTCTCGTAGCTATGCTTAGACATGCTTAGTTGTACAAAGGGATTCATGTCACATGTGATTAATGTTAATCTTGACTTAATGAGATATTGAATCGTGGTCGTTAGCCACTAATGTAAAATTTGTTGTACCAAGGCGGGGTTTTCCATTGGTCTTGGTTGAACGAATTATTTTCCCTCGGGCAAGTGATCGTGCAGTAAAGGGGGTGCTTTCTAGCACATTGGGATGTGGATGTCTTGCCTGAGACAACTTAAGGACTTAATCTTGTGCGCCATTGAACTGGGCCTAACCGTACTACCACAAGTTTGGTATGGGACAGACTTAGCTGATTAATTTGCAATGTCTACCCTTGAGTAGTGCCAATTGGTGGTGTGGGTTCCGGTATGGACGAGTAGATTCGCAAGGTGCAAGAGGGGGCCCTAAGGGGTGAAACCTTAGTGGGCAGTACCGAGTTTAGACAGTGCATTGTAAAGGCTTTGTCATGATATTTCTGTGACACACCAAAGGAAGTGTGTTAAGATCGATTGCACAAAAAGTTTGTCATGTCTTGTGGGTAAAGTTGTACAACCTCTGCAAAGTGTCAAACTATTCGAATAGCCGCGTCCACGGTCATAGACAAGCCCGGGAATTTCACACGGGGTATAGAGTGTTTCATGAAATGTGGAATTGTTGGGATGTGAACGGGGAGTTCACTGTTGTTTTGTTGTCTACCATTGATCAACCAGTTATTTTTTTTCATAAATGTGCTTTCAATCTATTTATTGTATTTCAATTCAAGTTATTGCTTTATGCAAATGAACCATATGGCCCTCTTTGTCAAGCCGTGCATGAACATATTGCATCAATTCCCTACGGCTTGCTGAGTACGTTTTGTACTCACGGCTTTATGCCCTTGTAGATCAGTTGCTGAGGAAGGACCAGGAGATAATGAGTATCATGAGGAGGAATTCTATGAAGACTACGTGGATTAGGAAGGCGTTTCCCCATACGATTGCCTGTGGCATGTCGAATGGCTCAAGTTATCTTTTCCGCTGCAATAGTTATTTGTTTATTAAGCCCTTAAGACATAAAGGTGTAAACATTGACCATAAGGTCGTTTGCTTTATTTAATAATAAATTGCTTTTTCTTGGTTAATCCGTTGTATGGAGTGATATTTCATCTATGTTTCCACTGTGTGCACTAGCTTGATCCTAGACTAGTGCAGTATATACAGAGGGTTTTGGATTTGCAAATCCGGGTCCCGACAAAGATGGTATCAGAGCCATATCAACTGTAGGTCACTATCCTAGTTAGCATGGTCTTCAAAATTATTTTCTAAATCAAACCAACAAATTGTTAATTAATAGTTTTCATCTCCTCTCGTCTTATTCTTAGGTTCTTATTCCTGTCCTATGCTAAAACATTGATTTGAAATTTAAATTGATCTTATCTCATGAAACTTCTCAAAGCCTCGAGTCTTCTGCAAGGAATCAAATCAAGGGAGACGATGAATCAAGCCATCACAGACATATCCGAGAAGACTACCATATAAGATAGGTTTTTGGTGCTCAGCGGTGTTTGAGCATGTTTTCCCCTTTTCAGTTCAGTTACGATTAGTCCGCGTATACTAGGATTTTTGTTGCTTGTGTGCCTGTTATGTTGTACACTTGCCCCAAGCACGGTGTTGCAGCCATACCTTTAGTTGAAAAAGCTTTATTTGCCTCTTTATTTTGTAGCCTTTTCGGCTGTGTCCTTTTGTCTCTGGGTATTACCTTCACCCCTAGATAATCTTACCACTTTTCTACTGCTTTTCCCTCTTACCTATCAAACCCTTGTGCTGCATCTCAGATGGTTGACACTCGTTCTGGAGCCGGTCGCAGTTCGCCAATGGATGCCAGTGCCAGTGACAACACCAACCCCAATTCCAATGCACCACCGCCACCACTAACAGTGAGAGATCAGAACATGGGACATTTTCTGGCAGCTCAGACTCAGCTTATGAACACCATGATGCAGAACATGAACAACATGATGAATCAGTAGAACCAGATTGCAGTTGCCCTAGCTAATCTGTTGAACCAGCATAACCAAGCTGCCGCTCCACCTCCTCAAGCTCGTCTTTAGTCCAAGCTAGCAGAATTTATGAGAACTCGCCCGCCAACTTTCTCCAACTCTTTAGAACCATTGGACACAGATGACTAGGTTCGCTCCATTGAAAAGAAGCTCGCAATTGCTTAGTGCACAGATCGTGAGAAGGTTCTCTATGCCACTCATCAGCTGGAGGGCACCGCCGCTGAATGGTGGGAGAACTACAGTGCCGCCCATGATGACCCTCAGACTATCACTTGGCCAGAGTTTTTCACTGCTTTCCGCCACTCCCATATCCCAGATGGTAAAGTGGAGATGAAGAAGAATGAGTTCCGAGAGCTCAAGCAAGAAGGGATGTTAGTGAGTGAATACCTCAATAAGTTCACTCAACTTGCCCGCTACGCTCCAGAGGATGTAGCCATAGATGATGCTCGCTAGAAGAAGTTCAAGCGTGGACTCAATCCAGGACTAAAAGTGCAAGTCATTGGCAATGACTATGCAGATTTCCAACATCTGGTAGATAAAGCCATGCTTATTGAGGAGTCTCGTAGTGAATTGGAAGAATCCCGTAAGAGAAAGATAATGCAGCATAGAGCCCATCAGAGTCACCAACAGAGAGTCAGAACCAATGCTCAACAACCTGCTCGTTTTACTCCTCCGAATGCATTCAGAACACCTGCACCAGCACCCTGCCCAGATCCATTGGGCAATGGCAATCTCAGCACCAACAGCAATCCACCTCAGAGGACCAATAATCCAGCTGCAGGAGTCACCTGTTTCAACTGTCATGAACTTTGTCATTATGCCAACAATTGCCCAAGGAAGCAAGCTGTGACGCCTGTCCATTTCAACTTGGGATCTCCGCCAGCCAAGACCCCTGCACCAGGATCAGGACGTGGAGTGCCCCAGACTCCCAACCAAGCCACCAGGACTACGCCGCCTGCTGGAAGAGGCCGTGTGAACCACGTCACCACTGAGGACGCCCAGTCTGCACTAGACGTCATACTAGGTAAGCTCCTAGTCAACTCAGCATCTGCCATGGTTTTGTTTGATTCTGGAGCTACGCATTCGTTTGTTTCTCGGAGTTTTGCTACAAATCATCAATTAAAGACAATGCCTCTTAAGACTATTTTATTAGTGCAATCACCTGGTTCTGATTTGAGTACGAACCAAGGCTACCCCGAAGTTAAGATATTAATTGGAGGGGTAGAATTTCTAGCCAACCTTATTGTCCTAGACATCAAGTCCCTAGATGTGATCCTAGGAATGGATTGGCTCTCCAAGAACCAAGCAGTTTTGGATTGTGGGAATAGAGAAATCACCTTAACCAGTCCAGATGGAGCCAAATTAAAAGTTCAAGCCACTTCAGATCAGTCCGAAGGGATTAAAGTTTGTAGTGCCAAAGGAATAAGTTTGGAAGATATGCCAGTCGCCAGCGAATTTCCTGATGTGTTTCTGAATGAGTTGCCTGGGATGCCACCGGACCGAGATATAGAATTTCTGATAGAACTAGTTCCTGGAACACCACCCATTTCCAAGAGACCTTATAGGATGCCTGCTAGTGAGTTAGCTGAAGTAAAGAGACAGGTTAAAGAGCTACAAGGTCAAGGTTTTGTTCGAACAAGTTCTTCACCATGGGGAGCGCGAGTTCTTTTAGTTGAACAGAAAGATGGAACTCAGAGAATGTGTGTAGATTATCTCTCACTCAATGAGGTCACCATCAAGAATAAGTACCCTCTGCCAATAATCGATGATTTGTTTGACCAACTTCAAGGAGCCGGAGTGTTTTCGAAGATTGACCTGAGATCAGGATATCACCAGTTGAAGATTTGTCAAGAGGATATCCCCAAAACAGCTTTTGTTACTTGGTATGGACAGTATGAGTATACCGTGATGTCTTTTGGATTGACCAATGCCCCTGCCTACTTCATGACCTTGATGAATAAAGTATTCATGGAATATTTGGATAAGTTTGTTGTTGTTTTCATTGATGACATTTTGATCTACTCCAAAAGTGAGGAAGAACATGAGGATCACTTGCGCCAAATTTTAACGAAGCTAAGAGAGAATCAGCTTTATGCAAAGTTCAGTAAATGTGAGTTCTGGATGAAA
Source organism: Otatea glauca (assembly GCA_036346275.1). Lineage (NCBI taxonomy): Eukaryota > Viridiplantae > Streptophyta > Magnoliopsida > Poales > Poaceae > Otatea > Otatea glauca. The sequence goes on from CM070726.1 coordinate 13,305,741, forward strand.
GAAGTTGCTTTCCTAGGACATGTCATATCAGCAGAAGGAGTCGCTGTTGACCCCAGAAAGGTACGAGATGTGCTAAGTTGGGAGTCACCCAAGACGGTACCCCAAATCCGAAGTTTTCTTGGAATGGCGGGATATTATCGCCGTTTCATAGAAGGGTTTTCTAGAAAACCTAGACCGCTCACTCAACTCTTAAAGAAGGAGAAGAAATTTGTTTAGACACTAGAGTGTGAGGAAAGTTTTCAAGAACTAAAGAAGTGTTTGACAACTGCCCCAGTGCTTATCCTGCCAGATAATAGGAAGGATTTTGAGATATTCTGTTATGCATCCCGACAAGGACTCGGTTGTGTGCTAATGCAAGATAAGAAGGTTGTAGCGTATGCTTCGCGACAACTAAGGCCTCATGAAGTTAACTACCCTACCCATGATTTAGAATTGGCAGCCGTAGTGCATGCTTTGAAGATTTGGCGTCACTATCTCATTGGTAATCGTTGTGAGGTTTACACTGATCATAAGAGTTTGAAGTATATCTTTACCCAAGCTGACCTCAATATGAGACAAAGAAGATGGTTGGAATTGATCAAGGACTATGACATTGGGATTCATTATCATCCAGACAAAGCCAATATCGTAGCCGATGCTTTGAGTAGAAAGAGTTACTGCAATACTCTGATGATTAAGGAAAGTCAGCTAGCCCTTTATAAGGAATTTCAGAAGCTTAGTTTGGAATTGGTTCAGGAAGGGCATTTAGCCACTTTGGAAGTACGCCCTACATTGGAAGATCAGATTCGAGAAGCACAGGTAGATGATGCTGATGTCAAGGAGATTAAAAGCAATATGAAGAAAGGAAAAGCCCCAGGTTTCACTGAAGATGAACAAGGTACTATTTGGTATGAGAAGCGTATTTGCGTACCAGATCAGAAAGAACTTAAGGAGTTGATTCTTAAAGAAGCGCATGAGACTTTATACTCCATTCATCCTGGAAGTACCAAGATGTATCAAGACCTCAAGGAAAGGTATTGGTGGCCTAGCATGAAGCGAGAGATTGCAGAGTATGTTGCACTTTGTGATGTTCGCCAGAAGGTCAAGGCAGAGCATTAGAGGCTAGCAGGATTGCTGCAGCCATTGAAGATTCCAGAGTGGAAGTGGGAAGAAATTGGTATGGATTTCATTGCAGGATATGACTCGATCTGGGTAATAGTTGATCGATTGACTAAGCTAGCTCACTTCATTCCAGTCAAGACTACATATGCAGGAGATAAATTAGCAGAATTATATATGTCAAGGATCGTGTAAGATCCCAAAATTTGGGTTTTTAAAAATCTTTTGTTTAATTCATCTTTCCAAAAATCCCTACTGATTTTCTCGCTTTAATAAAGCTTAATCTGAAATTTTCTAATGCTAAAACAATTTAAGTTGATTAATATAAATTTCCATTAAAATAAATTTAGTTTTATTTGAGTTCATTGTGCTTCAAGGAATTTTCTGTAATTTTTTGAAATTTTTCGGAGTTCGTTTGCTATTTATTTGAATTTATATAGAATTAATTTAAATAAAGCCTTTTGTTAAATTTAATTAAATACTTCAAAATATTAAATAAAGTTTGGTTAAAAATATTTTATTTGAGCTCCAAATGTCTTAAAATATTTTCTAGATTTTTTTTGAATTTTTCTGGTATTTTTATTGCTCTAAACGAATTATTTTAATTCCTGGAATTATTCTAATTTGGAAATTGGTTTAAATCCATGTGGCAGCTCCAGAGCCGGCCACGTCATAACCCAGTCGCAGCCCTCCGATCTCCATCCGACGCACCACAATGCGCCACATCATCGTTTACTATTCATTGCACGCCAGGTGTTCGATCCGATCCGTTTTCAATCAAAATCCGGTTTTTCTTCGTGTTTCCTTGTATAACACGACTCCCTAGCCTATATAAGTGTCTTAAGACCCCTCCCACGCACCCCTAATCCCCAGAGAACCTCCCAAACCCTAAAAACCGCAGCCGTCGTCTTCCGGTGCGTCGCCCTCGTCGGCCGATCTTGGCATCGTGTTCCCCGTTTTTCTGGTGAGTTTTCCTGAAATCCTCTTGCGTCATCTCGTGCCTTATGGTCCAATCTACCTCTCCACCAAATTTGGTGCAGTTTCATCAAGCTAATCAAAAGTTACGACCGTTCCAATCTCTAATCTTGTCGTCGCCCTTTCTCCATCATTTTTGCTAATTTGACCGTGAAATGTTTTCTGTAAACTCATCTTGATGTCATCTACCTGGTGCTCACCCTAACTCAAGGTTTTGTCCACGGTATTTCTGCAGACAATTCAATCTTCCCCGATCAAACTGCGTTCGTACAGCTGAAAACTTCCTCGTGCGTTCCCTGTTGATCCAGAAGGTAAAACTCTGATCCTTTCGCGTCATATTGTGCCTTAGGGTCCCAGATTGCTCTCCATAAAATTTGGTTAGGTTTCATTCATTATTTTAATAGTTATGGCCATTTGATCTATTAGCTTTAGCAGCCGTTCATCGGTAGTTTGTGATCTGTCCATTGGGTTGCCGCCAAATCCGCTTATACCGTTGAGGTCGTCTCACTGCGTTCTACGTGATGCTCAATTCCCCTTTGCTGTTCCATCCACCGAAGATTTTAATATTCGTTAGCCGCCGCCTTTTGTCAGTGCCGCGCATCATCTTTTGCCGCCAACCATCTTAGTTCGCGTTGGTCGTGTCATCATGTCCAGTAGGCCATCATTCTCTGGTTTGCCCATTTTTAGAGTTCATTTGGTCTTCGGTTGCCATCAATGCCATATTCTAGAATCTACCTGTCATCTTTGATCTAGTCCCTTTCATTATCGTATCTTGTTTCGGTTAGCCACCCTTGGTAATCTTTTATCGCAGAGCCAACCCTACCTATCCTATCCCAATGCCAAGTGGATCTATCCGCGAGTCATTCCTTTCAAACCCAAACTTAACCTTGTGTCCAATCTGTCGTTGACGATGCATCATGTCATGTAAACCTCGCAACTCGCAGATCAATCCTGAGCCATATCATATCCTTGCTACCATATCGTTGTACCGACAATCGACATCTCATCTTTGCATTAGTGTCCTGTCGTCGTTTCGCTATCATCGAATGTGTGCATGCTCGCAAAAGCCCTAGTGCAATATCATCATCCTCTCTATTGCTTTATTGTAATCTAACCCCATCAACTATGAGTTTAGCCTTATCTTCATTTCCTCGCTGCCTTGTCATCGTCAAGCCTCTTGATCGACGTATGACTGATATCAGATCGAATCGCATGAATGTCGACCCCTTGTCCATGTCCTATTCTTGAAAATCTAATCTGTCATTGACCTAGAAGTCATTCGTGGACTTGGTCGATAGACCATTGGCCATATGTCATATCCTTGTGCCATATCTAATCTATTAGTCTATCTTTCTTTTGCTTGACTATGTATCTGTTTGGTCAACAAAAGTCAGCATTGAGCATCAGTTTAGTTCATTGCGAACTAACGTATCTTTATGGACCCGGTTTATAGATCGAGAGCCCATATGTCATTGTCTATCCAATCAAGATAATAACTTCAGAAGAAATATTCTTTGGAATATTATTCTTTCTTTCTCAGTTATCAGTCTTTTCCTTTTCGGTGTATTCCGAAAGCTCGTTCTCTTTTGTCTAATCTCTGATCTAATCCATTCAAGTTCCTAAATTCATCTAAGACTTTGTGATCCAATACTATCCGTTCTCAATTTGGATTTTATTTGATTTATCTTTTGAGTTGGTTTGTATTTGCTTCTTCTTTAATCGTTAGATGCATCGTCCGGAAGTTGTTCTGAGGAGATGAAGATCAAGAAGGTAAAGATTGAAGATCGAAGATCAAGAATCAAAGATAAAAAGTAAAGAACAGTAAAAATCGCAAGGGCCAGGCATGTTGTGCTTTGATCATGTTGAACCCATGTTTATAAAATTGCTATATTTGTTTTACCCTATTGCATATTATTTCAAGTATACAATTGTTTCAAATTAAATTGGGACTTAGATATTATACCAATTTGATCTATACCCTACCTTGCCATTGTATGCCATGATCTAATTGTCACCCTAGGATGATTAATTAATAGTTGGTTAATATTGATAATCAACATGGGTTGGTTAGACCGTCGTAGATTGCTTAGCCATGCCATGTCGTCACATGTGTTGAATCATCACTGATTAATCTTGACTAATGGAATATGGAACAATGTTATGAACTTGTGTGTCATGTGTGGTCACACAATGAGATTGCGTTGTGGTGACGAGTGGATGTCACGCAACGAGGTTGACTTGTTGATAGCATGTGGTGCTTGGTAATCAACTGGGGTTGTAATGATTTAGATTGGGGCATGTGGCGAGGGGTAGTGTGCCAAGGTGGGCCAGATTTGGCAGAGGGTATGTGGAAGTCTTGCCCTAATCACCCTAAGGACTTAACCTTGCAGGCCTTTGACCTGAGTCTTACTTGCAACCACATGTCTGGAATGGGACAGCCTAGCCGACTAATTTGTGATGTCTAGATTTCGGTACTGTCGTGGTGTATAGTGAGTTCCGGGTGTACGGGTAGACTCGCATGGCACAAGAGGGGGGCCCGGAGTGTTGAAACCTCAGCGAGCAGTACAGGGTCTAGACAGAGCATTGTAAAGGCTTTGTCATGATTACCCTGCCGGCACACCAAAGGAAGTGTGCTAATAGCTTGGCAACAAGGGACAATCATGTCGTGTGGGTAAAGTGCATAACCTCTGCAGAGTGTAAAATCTATTCGAATAGCCGTGCTCGCGGTATTGAGCAATGCTCGGGAATTACAGTTAAGGGTTAGACTTTTGTTAAACAAAACTTATTGGGATGGCGAGGATGCCATGAAAAGTGGAAAATTAACTTAGGATTGGAAACTTAGTTTACTTGAAATCTTTGAATCTATCTATTCTTTGTTATTTGTTTCTGATCTTTACAATCTATTTATTGCATTTGTTCATAAATGCTGCTTATTGCAAAATAGCCATAATAGCCTTTTCCTTTGGAATAAGCTTTGCATATAGTTACATAGAATTGCATTCTGTGCACAACTTGTTGAGTGCTTTATGTACTCACCCCCTTGCAATACAAAATCATCAGTTGAGGAGAAGACTACAATTTCGAAGGAGGAGAAGTTCCACGAGGAGGCGAAATCTAGGAGTTGAACCTTGTCAGTTGCCTGTGGCATATTGATGGGATTCGTCGACGTTCTTCACTCCGCTGCTGTTTATTTAATTTGAGTTGAAGCCACCAAGGCCTCGCAAGTGTAAGTTTGACCTTAAGGTTATTCAATAGTTCTATATTAATAGATGAAGTCTTTGTTTATTATTCCGCTGTGTATGATTGTGATATTTCATCTATGTTGAGACTGTGTGCATTAGCGTGATCCTGGACTAGTGCTGAATACACAGAGGGTCCGGATTTGCATATTCGGGTCCCGACAGATCGTCAGCCTTAACCCAATTTACCTCTCGTTTTTAGTAGAGTCTGCATGAAGCCATGGGAACTCATCTCAGGTTCAGTACTGCCTATCACCCTCAAACCGATGGGCAGACTGAGCGTGTGAATCAGATTCTAGAGGATATGTTAAGAGCTTGTGCCTTAACGTATGGGGCCAAGTGGGACAAGTGTTTGCCCTATGCCGAGTTTTCGTACAACAATAGTTATCAAGCCAGTCTGCAAATGTCGCTTTTTGAAGCCTTATATGGAAGAAAGTGCGAAACCCCTCTCAACTAGAAGGAGTCGGGAGAAATACAATTGTTGGCCCTGCCATACTGCAAGAAGCCGAAGAGCAAGTTCAATTAATTCGAGACCGTTTAAAGATCGCCCAAACCAGACAGAAGAGTTATGCAGATAATTGTCGCAGAGATTTAAGTTTCGAACCCAATGATTATGTTTATCTCAGAGTCACCCCTCTCAAAGGAGTAAAAAGATTTCAAGTAAAAGGAAAACTTGCCCCTAGATATGCGGGACCATTCAAAATCTTGGAACGAAGAGGAGAGGTTGCCTACAAGTTAGAATTGCCTCAATATTTTGCCGGAATCCATGATGTGTTCCATGTATCGCATTTGAAGAAATGCCTGCGTGTGCCAAAGGAACATATGCCATTGGAAGCCATTGATTTGCAAGAGGATCTTACTTACAAGGAGCAATCAGTGAAAATTTTGGATATAGTAGAGCGTATCACGAGGAGCAAGATCATCCGTTTTTGCAAGGTCCAGTGGAGCAATCATTCAGAAGAGGAAGCAACTTGAGAGCGCGAAGAGGATTTGAAGTCCGAGTTTCCCCACCTATTCCCTAGCCAGCCTGAATCTCAGGGTCGAGATTCCATTTAAGGGGGGAGGTTTGTAACATCCCAAAAATTTGTGTTTTGGAATGTTGAATTCAAAAATAAACGATTTGTATTTTTCTTGAATTAATTCTAGCTTAATTTGAATTTGACTAAACTATTCATCAAACTAAAGATTTTCAGTTTTAGTCGCGTTTCGTCGAAGAGCTTCGGCCGTCCGATCTCGCTCCAATGCTTCTGATTGCGCCATGTCACCGCAACCCCAGCCTTGCCTCTCCACCGCTCGATCCCGCATCGTGCCGCCGGATGCGCGACACGTGGCTGCCCACGTCAGCGCCCAGTCAGCAGCCGCTTGTGCGTCGCGTCAGCGCCACCTCAGCCGGGCCGCTGCGTCAGCACTGACATCAACCACAGTCGGGTTCGGTGGACTCAGTCTACTGTGAACCCGACGATGTCAGTGTTGCACAATAAATCGCTTTTCCCGTAGAAAAATAAATCGGAAAATTCCGATTTTCTGATTTTCAGCATTTTCTCTGAATTTAATCTTTTGGAGGCCCGTTCTCACTCATACGAACTCCGATTGAGGCGATTCAAGTTTCTAAATTTTTCTAAAATCAAGATCTATCTTTCAGAGCAATTTATTTTTAGTTTTGAGCTTGTTTGAGTCTCTATTTTGTATTTATTTGTATTTGTTGCCTTCTTTTCCGGTAGACGCTAATTCCGAGGGAGCGAATGAAGACTTCGAAGAACAAGACTCAACACTAGATCAGCAAGGCAAGTCGTAACCTTTGATCATAATTATCCTATGTTTGCAAAAGTAAATTGTTTTATACAATTGCCTGCTATTTTGTGTATCAATGCTTATTTCATGGGAGTAGATATGTACCTAGTTGACATTATGCCACCTTGACTATTGGGATGCCATGTATCCATTGTTAAACCTAGGTTGGGACATTACTAGTTGGACATATTCATGATACCAACATTTGGGTTATCGTAGCTATGTTTAGACATGCTTAGTTGTACAAAGGGATTCACGTCACATGTGATTAATGTTAATCTTGACTTAATGACATATTGAATCGTGGCCGTTAGCCACTGTTGTAAAATTTGTTGTACCATGGCGGGGTTTGCCATTGGTCTTGGTTGGACGAATTGTTTTCCCTCGAGCAAGTGATCGTGCAGTAAACGGGGTGCTTTCTAGCACATTGGGATGTGGATGTCTTGCCTGAGACAACTTAAGGACTTAATCTTGTGCGCCATTGAACTGGGCCTAACCGTACTACCACAAGTCTAGTACGGGACAGACCTAGCTGATTAATTCGCAATGTCTAGCCTTGAGTACTGCCAATTGGTGGTGTGGGTTCCGGGATGTACGGGTAGATTCGCAAAGCGCAAGAGGGGGCCCTAAGGGGCGAAACCTTAGCGGGCAGTACCGAGTTTAGATAGTGCATTGTAAAGGCTTTGTCATGATATCTCTGCGACACACCAAAGGAAGTGTGTTAAGATCGATTGCCTAAAGAGATGGTCATGTCTTGTGGGTAAAGTTGTACAACCTCCGCAGAGTGTCAAACTATTCGAATAGCCATGTCCGCGGTCATGGACAAGCCCGGGAAATTCACACGGGGTATAGAGTGTTTCATGAAATGTGGAATTGTTGGGGTGTGAACGGGGAGTTCACTGTTGTTTTGTTGTCTACCATTGATCAACCAGTTATTTATTTATTTCATAAATGTGTTTTCAATCTATTTATTGTATTTCAATTCAAGTTATTGCTTTATGCAAATGAACCATATGGCCCTCCTTGTCAAGCCGTACATGAATATATTGCATCAATTCCCTACGGCTTGCTGAGTACTTTTTGTACTCACGGCTTTATGCCCTTGTTGATCAGTTGCTGAGGAAGGACCAGGAGATAATGAGTATCATGAGGAGGAATTCTATGAAGACTACATAGATTAGAAAGGCGTTTCCCAAACGATTGCCTGTGGCATGTCGAATGGCTCAAGTTATCTTTTCCGCTGCAATAATTATTTGTTTCTTAAGCCCTTAAGGCATAAAGGTGTAAACATTGACCATAAGGTCGTTTGCTTTATTTAATAATAAATTGCTTCTTCTTAGTTAAATCGTTGTATGGAATGATATTTCATCTATGTTTCCACTGTGTGCACTAGCGTGATCCTGGACTAGTGCAGTATACACAGAGGGTTTTGGATTTGCAAATCCGGGTCCCGACAGAGATATATTCTTTTCTCAAAGCCTTGTGTTTAGACTTTTCTTTGCCGAGGTATTCATTCATGTCCTCAAGCATGTCCATTAACTCATCATATATAGGTTCATCATTTTCAATTGATTTTATCTTATGCTCTCCTTTCGCCATGAGGCAAAAAGGAGTGACGAAGAGTGAAGAAGCCTCCTTGATTGCGACGCCGGCGAGACCCTTCTTCTTTGAAGGTGTGTCATCTTCGGAGGAGTCAGAATCCGAATACTCTTTTTCAGAATCCCACTCTCCAATATGGGTTTCACCTTTGCCGTCCTTGTGAAGCTTCTTGAAGACCTTCTTCTTTCTTTGAAAGAACTTCTTCTTGGGCGACTTGTTCTTGTCGACCTTCTTCTTGGGACAATTAGAGGCGATGTGCCCCTTCTCATCACACTCATAGCATCAGATATTTGCATATCGGTTGGTGCTAGAGAATTGTGCCTTCTTGAATTTATAAGGGGCACTTGAGCTTGAGCGCCTCTTCATAAATCTCCTTATTCTTCTTACGAGCAGAGCCATCTCCTCCTCAGTGTCATCTTCTTCGAAGTCCTCAAGCGGCTCATCGCTTGACTCCGCTTTCGCCTTGAAGGCGATGTTCTTCTTCTTTGAAGAGCTTTGCTCCAATAGCTCTTCTTTGTCCTTCATGTAAAGCTCATTCGTGATGAGGTTTCTAAGAAGTCCGGTAGGCGTCATCCTTGGCAACTCTGGTGAGTTGAGAAACAATGTCACCAAAGTTTCATACTTGTCCGGAAGTGCCCTAAGCATCTTACGAACAACATCAAGATCAGTTAGCGATGCCCTAAGGCCTTTGAGCTCATTCACTATGTTATTTAAGCCTTGAGTACATCTTATTAATGTTCTCATGGGGTAACATAATGAAACTCTCATATTTTACTCGAAGCATATGCAATTTGGCTTACTTGACCGAGGATATTCCCTCTTGAATTTTCGAGAGGGTAGTCCAAATCTCATGAGCGGTGTCAAGGTTGCTCACTTGATTGAACTCATCCACGTTCAAAGCTCCAAATAGAGCATTCATTGCTTGAGTATTGAGATGAGAATTTCACTCTTCTTGATCAACCGTGAGTGCGGGGTTTAATCCGGTAGCGAAACCCTCATATACAATTCTCCATATACTTGGGCTCATGGCCTTGAGATAATTGGACATACATATTTTTCAATACGTATAATTTGTGCCATCAAAGAAAGGTGCCTTTTCTATAGATACCCTGTCGCTAACCATCCTTTACTCTCTAGGCGGTAAAGCCCCAAAAGAGAGTCCAAGCTTTAATACCACTTGTAGGATCAATGATAACCGACTAGAGGGGGCTGAATAGAAAGTTTCTAAATTTTCCGGTTCTAATTGCAACAAATAAAATTACTAAACAAGAATTGCAATTTTCGACAATTGAACCTAAATTCTCTAGGGTTCATTAAGTGCTCGAACAATCTAAGTATAAGCAAGATATAATTAGAGGGACAAGACTAATACACTTAAATTGCTAGAAATGTAAATTGTACTCAAGAATAGAAAATTCAAACCACAAGAGAATGAGACATAAGAATTTATCTCGTGGTCTCGGAGACTTGTCGGTCTCTCTTAATCCACCTTGAGGTGACTTGAACAACTTCAAGCCAGCTCCAATCACTTGAGCCTTCCTAGATCACTAGGTAGTTCTTCCCCACTCCAGGTAGGTGAACTCCGGCCTACACAAACTTGCCGAGGCTTCTCACAATCTCCGTCGAGAAGCTCATCGCGCACAATCGCCTCCAAGCCGTCTCGGAGGCGGCAACCTCCAAGAGAATAGAGTAATGATGCTTGCTTGAAGATGAATCAAGTGTCTAAATGGCTCGAATCTATATGCAACACTTGAATGATTTTTACTCACTCAATCCTCTTTTAATTGCAACACATGCAATTAGAGCTCACACTTAGCTCAAAAACCAAATTAGAGAGTGCAACACTTGCACAACTCAACCACAAAAAGCAATGAATTCTCTAAAATCACAGCAAACCCAAATGCCAGCCCCAAGGGTCCTTTTATAGCCTCCACAAGAAAAACTAGCCGTTGGGGGGCAAAATGGGCAAAAATACACAGGAAACCCGGTGCTACCAGTCTTAGATCGGTAGCATCGGCCTTCGGTCCAACGGCTAGAAAAGAACTAGCCGTTACTCAGAAAATCCGGTCATACCAAATTGGGTCCGGTCATACCAGGCTCCAAAAATTGCCCTTTGGCCAAAATTCCACTTCTCTGGAAAAAATACACCGAATTGACCCTGTTTATACCGTCGGTCGGTATGAGCGGAGTGGGTCTGGTCATACCGCTCCTACAGCTACTAAAAAGCTTATAACTTTGTACTCCGAACTTCGATTTTGGTGAACTTGGACTCTATGCGAAGATTATCATAAGGGCTACAATCTCCAACCATTTTCAAGATTTAAGCAACCATATATATTTTTAAATATCACAAAAGAAACACTCTAATTTAGTCATTCAAGTCTAAAATCTGATTTCTCGAAATCCCTGACATAGACTTGATCAAGAGCGTGACTACAATCTAGAGAGAGTCAATAAGATCAAATATTGAGCCATGTGATGATTAACTCATGATCAAAACAATTTTGCAAAACACATTTGAAAATTCTAATCACAAGCTCCAATATTAAATGCATGAACATCAATATTTTGCAAAACACATTTGCAAATATAAATCTTGTAAACAAGAGCAATCAAGATCATATCTTTGAGCCATGTGATGATCAACACATGATCAAACTAATTTGCAAACCCTATTCGCATGCTCCAAGATAAGATTCAATTAAACTATATTTTGCAAAAACTCATTTTGCAAACACAAAGTATAAACTTATCTTAGCCTTTGTGATAATCAACACATGATTAAGTCACAAGCTAAGACTCCGATGCATGAGTTCTCTATTTACAATACATGAAAATATCTAGCTCCATACAAACAACCACTTAAACCAACTTGCATAAGCTATCTTCCTTTTGCAACACATGCAAATCCATAGCTCTATGCAAAAACCAAATCAAGATTCAATAAGAAGCAAGCATGAGCTCCTATATTTGCAACGCATGTAAATACTTAGCTCATGCAAGAACCAAATAAGAGAGTGAGCTAGTGTGAACCGGATTGAGTTCATCAACACATGATGAAGCTCAAGCTAAATGACTCAACCCCTCTGAATAGAATGGCACCTAACTAGCAACCCGGTCTCCCATCCAAACATCGAGACCAGTAAAAGACTAGGAACACTTCCTTAGCCCTATCTAGTTATACCTTTGCCTCTAGTAATCCCACTTGGAGCTTTTATGATTCCCATCATCTTCTCTCCAAGCCGGATCCTCTCTTCTTGTTCATCAACACATGATGAACTTCCTCTTTTCTTCTTCTTCATTTTGGGATAACCTCTTGAAGCTCATCAACACATGATGACTTCTTTCCGATTCTTCATTTTCTTGGACTCAACCTACTTCACAACTCATGAAAGATTGTTCGTCCAACAAACACGGTTGTCTCAATCTTCACTTACACTACACTCTATTAACACATAATGGATGCCACCGAGATCGATTGAGCACAACCCAAAGACAATTGATTGAAAGATTAATTGTGTCTTGAGTATACTAATGCAACTAATGCTTCATATACTCAAGAACATTCAATTGCCCAAAGATTAACAAAGTGAACCATCAATACATGATTAGTTCTTTGTTGATTGAATGGCAACCGAACATAATTTAAATTGAATTTAATTTGTTATGAGTATATATTAACTACACAAGTTTCATATACTCAATTCGATGGAATCTAAAAGTAATGATCCAATTTATATAGAGCGATGAAAAGAGATCAATACTCTTAAGACCATTAATTATATAATAAACTCCATTAAATATCTGCATACAAATAATTGAACTTGAATCAATATGCACATATTTAATTTTTTGTTGCTTTGGAGTTTTATCTTATTTTGCCATGTGTATACTACAACTACACAAGTTAAATATACTCAAGGAATTGTTTCAAAGTAATGATCCTTCATATAGAAAGATGAATTAGATCAATACTATTGAAACATCAAGGTAAAGTATGAACACCCCCTAAATGTGTGCATTCTTGTATATATGGAATTGAAAACATTATGCATATCTTAAGATTGAGACTACGGTGAAATTCATCCTTTATCTTGAATCCAAGGAATGCATCTAGAAATAATAGAGTTATATTGGATGCATACATTTGGGATTTCCATTTTTCAATTAGATGAGACTAACCAAAGATATACTCAATAAAAGAGTTAGTCTCATATTTAGATTTATCAATATGATCATGAATATTATATCAAGGAATGCAACAAGATATGATAATATGAACTCGAATGCATACCTCTGATATTTCCATCTTTTTCATCCAAAAGAAACTAATAAGAGTGAAGCTCAACAAAAGAGTTAGTCTCATAAAAGGATTTGTCATTAATTAACAATTGAGACTAATCAATATTATGATTATCAAAAGAGTTAGTTTCAATATTAGATTTATCATTAACACCAAAACCAAACTAATGGAGATTGAACTTTCAATCTCCCCCTTTTTGGTGATTGATGATAAATCCAAGCTTAATAACCACATTTGGATGAAAATCATCACATTGAGATAGTTTAATCAATTCGAACATATAAGCATACCTTTGAGCAATTTATGCATTTGCAAATGAGAATACATATGAGAGATTTTTAGATAAATAATTCTCCCACTTAACCAAATTAAGCTCCCACAAATTCTCCCCCTTTTGGCACTAAACACCAAAAATAGAAAACAAATTCAAAAAGGAGACCTTTTAGATTATAGAGCTTGCCTAGGAAATGCCACTTTGAAAAATGTAGAGCTTGGCAAGAATTTCTCCAAAATAAGGTAATAATGAGATTGAAATGAATACATATGACTTATTAAAATTCACAATAATTCTTAAATAAAATACCACTTGTAAATATTAAGAATTTTCAATAAGATTCAAGAATTCCGCAAACTTCTTATTTATATGGCCCAAAAGAGCAAACCAAAGGGAAACGAAGCCATATTTTGAGTTAAGCACGAAGAAGATATTTGAACCACATTCAAATAAACTCCTCATTTTATTAGGATTTTCAATTTGAAAACAAACTTATAAAAGGAGTTTATTTTAAAGCCTAATAGCGCTTAAACGAGGAAAATATCCAAATGAGCTTCAAATTTTTGTGAAACCACTTGTATGAAAGTTTTAAAGAAGCATCACTTGTATTATCACTTGAAGAAAATATAAAACTTGTAAAGATCAATTTTAAAGTGGTACCACTTGTAATGCTCATTTTTCAATTGATACCACATGAAAAGATTGCTAATGATATTATTTGAAAGAGATACCACATGTAAAAATTATTTTACATGAGGATACCACTTTTGAGAAAAATATTGATATTTGTTTCAAAATAAGCTCATTTTCTCAAAGATCAGAACTATATGTCAATTAAAAGTCAACTTGATACCATGACATAGCCAAAAAGAAGAGCCTTTTCAAATATACAAAACTTGATTAAACAAGCTCCAAAAGGATTTTAAGATAAATCATGGAGCTAATAGATTTAAACATGCTCAAGTTTTATTTTGAGAGGTTCTACCAACTTGAAGCCAATTTGAAGATATGAAAACCACAAGGATTTCAGAAACTGAAATTTCAAGTTTTCAGATTTTAACATTTCATTTAGGCTTTAAAAGAGGGCTAAAAAATTGCTCAAAAGAGTCTAAAAAATTTGATACAATTTTACATAAAAGACCAACTATTGAGGATAAATTTTAATTATAATGATATCCTCAAATTGCTATCTAATTTGGTGATTCAAAAGTCACAAATCAGCTCAAAACCATGCGAAAGTCTGAATTTTCAGCATTTGACCAAAAAGAGAAAAGGCCATAACTTTTTCAAATGAAGTTGAAATTTTTTGACATTGTGCAGAAACATACTTTGGGATCATAAAAAGATTTTTCAAAATGAATTTTCGAAAAAGGAGTCTCAAATCAAAAGATATCCCAAATTTTGCTTTGTAGGCATGATTTTTATTCAAAGAGAAGAAAAGTCAAAACTTTTTAAAATTAAGTCCAAATGGTTTGAAAATTTCTAGAAATAAACTTTGGACTATTTAGAAGGTTTCTGAAAAATAATTTCCTCAATAGGAATTTTCTTTCAAAAGATATGGTAAAATGAGCTTTGTAGGCATAAAGCGAGATTGAATTTCTCTCAAATACTCAAAATGCAATTCAACTTGGATTTCATGGAGATTTGAATTTCATGGTTTTTTATGAGTTAGAAATACTATTTCAATCCAAGATACACAAAGAAATCTAATTGAAATAGCAAAACCCACAATATGCAAGACTATGCCATTTTGGGTCCAATTAATGATTTTGACCAAATTCAAATGACTATCACTTTTGAACGGTTGGTCGTTTGGAAAAACTTTGGACTAAAGAAATGCTTAAAATGACCAACTCTACAAGTTTTGTATTGATCGCTTCTTCAAAAACTCAATAGATTTTAACTTATGAAAATATTTCATTTAATCCAAAATCAAGATCCTATAAGATCCATTTGAGGCCAAATTAGCTATTTTGTTTCTAAAATAGGTATTTTTACTCCGAAAGCATTGTAAAACATTTGAAATACATATTTAAGAACTTTTATAAAGATTTTCACAAATATAGGCTTTTTAAACACATTTTTGCCTTTTGACCAGACCGGCCCGTATAAAAGGATATGCATGCATATGATTTTCAACAACATTCCAAAAAGTGTCAAATGAAGCAAATGAGAAGATAATTTATTGGAATTGGTATGTATGAGTTTAAAATACAATTTTGAACCAAGATATGTCAAAGAATCCGGTCCAAGAGTTGAAACTCACAAAGTGCTAAAATATGACAAATATAGGTCAATAGTAGTTTTTGGGTGAGTTTCAAAATCAAATAACTTTTGATGAGTTGGTCTTTTGAAAATATTTGAATATGAGAATTGTTAAGAATCACCAACTCTAAGTTTTTCGTTTTAGAGTATTTTCAAAATCCTTTTACAATTTATTCTATGAAAATTATAAGTTTAAATCCAAAACAAGATACTACTAACTAGATTTTGGACTTGAAACTCATTTTCATTTGAAATTAGTTTTTATAAAGCCAAATCAGGAAGCCCTGAACAGTGATGTATGACTCCATTCACGATTTCCAGAAGGGAAAATTAACTACAGAAAAGATAGTAGGCTTGGTGGAATATTTGTCCGTCGCCATGGCTCTAGAGACCGGTCAAGATCTATGGAAGAGCAAAACCGGCTCTGATGCCAATTGAAGGACCGAGATGGCGATCAGAGGGGGTGAATAATCCCAAATAAAATTTTCCTCCACTCAAAATGATCCAAACAAGCCCTCAAACGAAACAATCAAAAGAAGCAAATAAGAGAGGATTTTTCCCTGTATGGCCGGTATGACCGCACTAGGGGCGATATGACTGAGCTCAAGAATAGCAGAAAAATCAGTACGAACTCCAAAAGCAAAAATGATGCAACTTTTGATCGGTTGGTCCAAAACTCATGAAACTTGGCATGCACCTTCGTATGGAGGTCAGGAACTTATTCCAACCTTCAATCCAAGGGATTGACGTCATTTCCAACCTTTTCGAATCGAAGGAAGAATGCACCAAGTTTGAACAAAAACCCAAAAACTTGATATTGGACTTGCTCGTGGGGTTTTGATGGTCAAGATGATCTTGGATGACATCCCACACGTCAAGGCAAGCAAGAACAAGTCAAGAACAACAAAATCCAATCTATCAAGAATGATCCTTGAAGAAGCAAAAGATCAGTTTCTTGCAAAAAAGAACACAAGAGTTGCCTAGATGATTAGGATATAGTCTAAAGAAGACTCATCCTCAATCATACATCATCGGCACAAAATCCACAAGTATTTAGAAGGAGGGGAGGCAAATCTAAATATGCAGAAAGTAAATTGCAAGAATATAAATTGCGGAATTTAAGTGCTGAATTTAAGACATAAAGTAAATATGTAGTGTAAATTTAAGCATAAGAGAAAATAATTTGCATTTTTGGAAGGGAGGTTTACAAAGCCTCACAACAGTGTGAGAAAAGCTCAAAGGAGCACAAAACCTCAAAAGCCTTCAAAAAGGGGAGAGCTACCCCTACCCCTCTATTTATACTACTCTTGAGCCATCCTCCACCCTTAGATGGGCCCCTTCAACCCTAAGGATCATCTCAAGGGCTAGGATTGACTCACTCACACAGCAATACATGGGCTAACCCGAAACCAAGAAGCATACTGGGTTTTGGCACGCTTTTCAAAGCATACTAACTAGGCACGCTACTCTATCACCTAGACAGCGATCCAACGGCCCTCCTTTATCCAAGTAGCTCCAGTTAGTATCTCATCTGTTCCTTGTCTTTTAGGTTTGCACTGACTCCATCTCCGATCATCTTTGGTGATCCTCGACCGTCTGGACCTCCGGCGCACCTCGCCTATTTTCGGCCGTCTTCCACCTTACCATGACCTCGCACCGTCGTGCTGCGACCATCAAAGACAAGAAATACCCATCACATAACAATGTATAAAAACATATGCAATTATATTTCCAAAATCACAAATTTTGGTTCATTCTCGCTCATAAGGGCCGGTGCTACCGCCCTTAGGCCGGTAGTACCACCCTACATAAAATACCCAAAAACAATGCCCTCTGGAAAAAACACACCGGCCTAAGGCCAGTTCTATCACCCCTGGCCAGTAGCACCGCCATTTCTGGGCATTTTCTCCAAATGCTTCAACTTCGAATTTGTCTTCAAATCCAACTCAAACCAAAAAACCACATACTTAAATAATGTCAATAGCTCATCACAATCACGCGTAGACCTCCACATAGTCTTTCAATCGCCCCCTTGAGGACTATATTGACAAGCACCGAAAGGCATAAAATTTGAGTTTTGAAAGAGAGAAGGAGAAGCAATTTGGATGCAAAGCTAAACTTGGTCCAGGAAAAGAGGAAATGAGATCATGACCAAGTTGGCGAGAAGGATTTTAGGCCAAGTCAAAGAAAGAGCAAGTTTTCCACAAAAGCTCTAAAATCCAATAAAAACTCACAAAAAAGCTCAAGATGCTTATGATTATTAAAAATTAGTAAGACTTCACAAAGATCATAAGAATCAAGATGCAACCACATTTTTCACATTTTTACCTATTGATGATGCTTTTACTGCGTTTTCTCCCCCTTTTGGAAATATAGGCATCAAGAAGGCATTTTCATCGTTTTCTCCCCCATTTTCAAGTATACATGAATGAGATGTGTCCTAAAAGAGCTTTGAGAATTATCCAAGTGACCACATATACAAAGCATAACACCAACCTACTCAAGTTTAGATTATGCTAAACTAAGACATGTCCAAGTGCAGATGTCAAGATTGCTAGCAAGCACAAATAAGATTATGTCATTTTTGCATGATTTAACAATTGCAACACTTAGCATAGTTTCTAAACTAGAAGCAAAGCTATACAATAGATCAAATGGAGAACCTAGAGTTCAACCTACTCAACACTTTGGGAAAGCTAGGTGTGCATACAAGGTCCATCAAAGCTCAATCATCTTTAATGCAAGTTTTTTGCTTTAAGACTTCAAATGACACAGTGGGGTGCAAATGTTTGATATTATTGGCATTCTTTACCCACTTATGTTTTTTCAATTTGCATTTTTTAAATGTAATTTACTCTAGCTATAATCAACCATCTCAAGGACTCTTAAGAGGATGGTCTTGGTCATACACAATACATTCCAAGTTCATCCCAAGTGCAATGGGAGGCTGTCTTGTGAATGTAAAGTGTTGTGATCAATTTGCAACAAAAGTCAATTTCTTATTTTCATTTTAGCACATAGATTTATAAGCAAGTGAAGGACTCGAGTATGAATCTGCCTAGTTTCACCCAAGTTGCTATAGGGACTCTAGTAGAAATCCAAAATTTCTCAAATAACGACATATGCACCTAGAGGAGAAACACAGCAAGTAAAAGCAACATGTTACATCAAGTTTTCATTTAAAACTTTAATTATAAAATTTTAACAAGCTTAGCAAGATGAATCAAAATGAACTTGGACATATCTAAGCTAGCATTTTTCTTCACAAAAGTGCATGGTGCATAGCATGAATAATAGCTCATTTGCATAATAGACAAAGCTCGTAAAAAACAGAAAATGAAGTCTATATGCAATGCATGAAGCAGGTTCTCAAACTCGCACTCAACAAGTGAATCAATCTTAAGTATAAATCTAGTTAAATTTGAGTTATTAGCAGAATTAAGCTCAAGAAAGGTCCAAATATACTCAATCAAAACCAGAAACACATAAAGAGGAGAAGAAGTCGAGAAACTACAGACTGGGTGGCTATAGAGCATAGAAAAGATAGTAAAGAAACATTATGGCTCAAACTCGCTCACATTTTCC
The DNA here is from genome assembly GCA_036346275.1 of Otatea glauca. Taxonomy (NCBI): domain Eukaryota; kingdom Viridiplantae; phylum Streptophyta; class Magnoliopsida; order Poales; family Poaceae; genus Otatea; species Otatea glauca. The sequence continues at coordinate 13,324,870 of CM070726.1, forward strand.
CCAATGACTGACATAGGGAAGCTGACTCTAGATCCCAAGCTAGGGAGTGCACACAGACCCTGTCTACCCAGGGAGCCTAACACTTGGTAGACTTATAAGATTGTGATGGAACTCAACCTAGAGAGAATAGAGAACAGCTAATTGTGCATGATAGCAACCCATAGCATAAGATGAGAGGTCCATGCAAAGCATCCCATAAGTCTAAGTGAGTGAACTCAGAACCCTAAAAATAAGCCCAACATCACCCAAAAGATACAAAAGAAAGAAAATACTGGAAGAAAACATATATAATACAAAATATAGAAACCAGCCCCCCCTCAAAAGATGTCGTAAGGGCACACAACTCCAAGCGCTCCTCTCAAGGTTACATACCTAGAGCTATCCAATGGCTTGGTAAAAATATCGGCTATCTGGTGGTCACTCTCTACAAATTGAAGCACTATATCACCCTTCTCCACATGGTCTCTAAGGAAGTGATATCTAATGTCTATATGCTTGGTCCTGGAGTGCTCCATTGGGTTTTTAGCAATGCAAATAGTAGAAGTGTTGTCATAGAAAAGTGGAACACTCTCTATCTCTAACCCAAAGTCCCGCAAGGTCAATCTCATCCAAAGCACCTGACCACAACAACTAGCCGCAGCAACGTACTCGGCCTCAATGGGGGACTGTGCAACTCCAGACTGCTTCCTAGATGATCAAGAAACAAGAGAAGTGATAATGAATTGGCAAGAGCCAGAAGTGTTCTTCCTATATATCCTATAGCCAGCAAAGTTTGTATCGAAAAAGGCTTTAAAGGATAGATAAGAAGAAGAAAAGTACAAACTACCATAATCAGTGTTAGCTCAAAGGTACCTGAAGATACGCTTCACCACTTGGCGATGAGAGGCGCGAGGAGAAGGCTGAAATTGAGCGTATAGACACACAACAAAATTATGTCCGGCCTCGAAGTAGGAGGTGTCGACTTTTGTGGTCGGCAATGAATTTATGGGGCAGACGCTAGATCTAAAACTCGAAGGTCACACAAGACAAAGGTTTAGACATGTTCAGGCCCTCGACGGAGGAGGTAATACCCTAGTCCTGTGTGCTGGGATTATTTGGATCTCTTGGATCTAAGATTACTCGTCTCCCTGTTGTTGCCCGCCCTCTCCCTTATATAATGGGGGTGGGGCGGTTTACAGAGTCCCGATCGGTTATTGGATTCTAATCGGTTACAGGATGGAGTTTACATCTTTACCTTATCCTGCTAACAACTGGGATTACAATCATATCTCTTATATCTAAATATTTGTTCAACTGTCTCTAGGATATATCTCGCGCACGGCAGCAAGGCTTGGTGCGAAGCTTATCCTCTGGGCCTTCCATTCGGCCCTGTCTCTCCCTCAGGCACTTCTGGGCCGGTTATGAAGACAGCTAGGTTCTTATATTCCACAGTAGCCCCCAAGTGATTCATGATCCGATTGCTATATCTTTATCTGGGTCTCAACTTTGAATCAACGTTCTCAGCTTCCAGCATAAACCTCTGACTGGTTTCTTCCTTGATTTGAATGCTTCTCCTTGCAGCAAGGGGATTATGAAGGACTCGAATATAACCCCCGGTTTTTTGTTCCAACTGATTATAATCTTTCGTCCGACAGGTTTATTATGGGTAGCTTCGTGGATCTGACCCATATCTCATATGAAGATTAGATATTTCTTCCCGCTCGAGGCGAAACCCTAATATCCTTCCTCTTCAAGGATCAATACCAGACAGTCTTCGAAGTTGTTTTGACTTCCTGTGCCAATTCATTTTCCGAAAACCTCTTGGCTTCTAAAACTATCTTAACTCCAAGTCTTCTCGGCTTCTGATGTCATTACATCTTCGCATTTACTTCAACCTTACCGTATCAGCTATAAAAGGCGAACGAGTGCTTTTAGAGTTTATTCTCTCACGCTTAGTCCTCCATTTTCCTGACCAAGCTCCACCTTCTTCCTGAGGGATTTCATGGACAACTGGGATCTAGAACTTGCCGAGGAGTGGGCGCTACGACGTCGCCATGGCCGAATGGGCTGAAGAAGAGGCTGTTGCCCTCGACCGCGCCGCCGTCCTCGAGATTGTCCTGCCCTTTATAGGGCTAAGGAAGCTCTCGTGGAGGCGCTTGGTCGTGTGCGCTGCGGAGAAATATAATACTCCTGTAAATGTAAGAGAGTCTTTTCCCAGGCATAGTGCCTGGGGAATTTATATAATAAAGAAATACTTTTCGAGTGATATCTATGACTGTTGTTAGACATAGCTTAGACCCAACTTGGGGTATATCAAAGCTTGCATGGCTCTTTGGTCGGGTGATATCCATATCTGATTGTCGCAGGATATATCTTAGGTCCAACTTGGGACATATTAAGATTTGCGCGGCTTTTGGCCAAGTGATACCCATATCCAACTACTGTAGGATATAGCTCTGGTCCGACTTGGGACATATTATATTCACGTGGCTTTTGGCCGAGTGATACCCATATCCGACTGCCGTAGGATATAGCTTAGGCTCGACTTGGAGCGTATCATACTTACGTGGCTCTTGGCCGAGTGATACCCATATCCGACTGCTGTAGGATATAGCTTAGGCTCGACTTAGAGCGTATCATACTTACGTGGCTCTTGGCCAAGTGATACCTATATCCGACTGGTGTAGGATATAGCTTAGGCTCGACTTGTAGCGTATCAAGATTTTCTTGGCTCATGGCCGAGTGATACCTATATCCGACTGGTGTAGGATATAGCTTAGGCTCGACTTGGAGCGTATCATACTTACGTGGCTCATGGCCGAGTGATACCTATATCCGACTGGTGTAGGATATAGCTTAGACTCGACTTGGAGCGTATCAGGATTTTCTTGGCTCATGACCGAGTCATACCTATATCCGATTGGTGTAGGATATAGCTCTGGTCCGTCTTGGGACATATCAAGGTTTTATCTGAACGGTACCCGTACTCGTTTATTACGATGCACAGCTTATCGACCCATCTTGGGGCATACCATTGGAACTGTGTCTTATCAGGCTCAACCCGTGATATATGATTCTGTCATGCGGTAACCAACTAGCGACCCAATGTGGGGTATATCACAAGAAGATATTTTTAATCCAAACTGGAGGATACCCACGTCCCGCTTCGTTTGATAAGTGGTTAAACATCCCATCGTGGGGAGCAACGTGTCCCAAATATGACTTGGTCAAACCATGGCGCCGCCAGATGTCGGGGCCGAGCTAGCGAATCATTACGAACCATAGAGCAGGGTTAGGTGTTCTGCAATCTTTTTCCCACCGACTCGGCTAAAACCTGATTTTCCCCCCTTTTAAGACTAAGCCGTGCGTTGATCGACGATTCATTTTTTCACCGCACACTCGTGCCCCTTCTGCTTCCCTGTCTCTCCGACTTCTCCGCCGCTAGGGTTAACTGTTGCTGCGCTCGCATTTTTGCACTGCCGTTGATCTTTCCTCCGAAAATGTCTTCTCATTCTTCCAAAGACACCTCCTCGCTGCCTTTGCCCCAAGATTGGACCACCTCGATAACGACGGAAGAGCGGTTGAAGTCCATGGCGGATGACGGGGTTCTTCCAGCCCTGACTTTAATTTCTGCACGACCGGCCGAAGGTGAATCCATCCCTACCCCTCGTTCTAAAGAAATTGTGGTTTTCGAATCTTTCTTCCAACGCGGGTTGGGCCTTCTTGCCTATGCTTTTCTTCGCGGTCTTCTCTTTTTCTATGGTATTGAATTAGTGAACTTGAATCCCAATTCTATCCTGCAAATCTCCATCTTCATTCACCTCTGTGAGGCATTCTTGGGCATCCGCCCTCATTTCAATATCTTTCGCCACTTTTACCTTTTAAAGCCTTACCCCTCAAAAAGTGACCCCAAGGTAATTGGGGGAGCTGGATTTCAATTGTGGGAAGGATTAAAGAAAGCCTATTTTGCCATTCCCTTCAAATCTTCAAATAAAGGCTGGCACCAGGAATGGTTCTATTGTGCCAATCCTGATCCTGCTCTCCCTTCTGTTGTCGGGAGCCGGCCTGAGGTGTCCATTTCTTGGACATCTGTTCCCAATGCTGGGATATGGATTAGGTGGAAGATCTCTTGGTGCTGATTGATAAATTAAAGGAAGACGGTCTCACGGGAGTTGGTCTGGCCATCCATTTTGTCGCCCGCCGGATACAACCTCTAAAGGAGCGAGTCCATCTGGGATATGAATTTGAAGGATGGGACGATCCGACCCGGGAACTGCCCGAAACAGCGTCGAAGGAGCAAGTATATGCTCGGGTAGGCGACTTTTTCATCTCAAGCATAGAGATGTCCACCGCTAGATGCCCAAAGTCCTTTACTGCATCAAATCCTCCTCCTGAGATAAGAAAGTTTAACTGATAGACTTTCACATTTGTCTCTGAATGACTTTTAATTGTTTTAATACTCCTTTCCAGGATCGATTGGCTTTCTTTAGTGACGCGTCTCTCTCAGAAATGCCTGTACATAAGAGCGCCCACTGGAAGCGACCTGAAAGCTCTCAAGCTGGAGATCCGGCCGCCAAGAAGGGGAAGAAAACGATTATCAAGGACCCTCCGAAGCCTCGGCGCCCGACTGGTGGTCCCAAAATCCAAGAACCACCAGCACAAGCCCTAGTGCCTTCAGTTCCCCTTCCACATAAGCCCGTGGTACTGCCGAGTCCAACTCCGAGTGACTCTAGCATTCGGGAGCAGCCCAAGGTTCCAGATCATAGCGCCCCGACTGGTCCCTCCAGATGTGGTTCTGCCGCTCGAAAGAAACCCCCGATGAGGACAAAGAAGTTCGAAAGGTTGGATGTCCCATTGACTCTTATTCGACGCATTTTGCCGGCTTATTCACCGATCGCTCTTCTTATAGGAATCCTTCTTATGATATTCCCGTCGAGACACCATCTGGGGCCCTTGAGGAAACTGATTCCCAGGACGTACCTAACCTGGTTGAGGGGGCCCCACAATCTGCCTCGCCTGGAGACACAGGGGCGCCCTCCGAACCACAGCCGCCTTCATCGACACCCCGTGCTTCGGCATCGGGTCCCGCTGCTCGAGAAACCGTCTCTCGTCCATCCCCCGAGGTAGAAGAGATCCTCCGAGATCCGCCGACTCTTGCTCGCCCCCAACTCATAAAGCAAACCGCGTGGGTTGATGAGGAAGACGGCTTGAAGTCCCTCGACCACCCGGCGGAGGAGAAAGAAAGGAATGACTTTTATAGTCACGCCGCCGCTTGTGCTCGCCTGACCCGAGTAATATTTTCACTACTCTTGTCACCTTCTTGCTTGTGCCGGTTAGAATGTTGTCACCTTTCCCTGTGATGGTTACAGAAATTGGGAGAACACTCTGCGAAAAAGTCCGAATACCTCCAAAAGATGCTCCCGGAGGTCAGGACGCGCTAGGAATATCTGGCCCACTTGGAGCAGATCAAAGCTAGACATGCAGCCGAGCTGCAAGATCTTCGGTCAGAAGTCCAGGCCTTGTAGGAAGAGAAGAAAATCCTGTGGCAGGAGAAGCTAGATGTTGTTGGCTCCCTTCGAGGTAGATATTTTCTGAACCATCTCGTGCTCTCGTTTAATCGTCTGGTCTTTTGATTTCCTTATCTCCGTGTCAGTTCGGGATTCTACTATCACTACAAGAAACAGAGAAAAATTCGTGGGTTTTTTAAAATTCGCGGGCCAAAACAAAACCCACGAATTTATTTATTTAAATTCGTCGGTTTCTATAAAACTCACGTTTTTAATTAAATTCGTGGGCCACAATAAAACCCACGAATTTATTTATTTAAATTCATGGGTAATACAAATACCAACGAATTTAATTAAATTTGTGCGCCACAAAACCCACGAATTTGCAACGAATTTAATACCCCATCCGGCTTCTCTCTCTCTTCGTTGCTCTCTCCCCGCGCCGCGCCGCCTACCCGTGCCCGCCCGCCCCAGCGCCGTTGCCCAGCCGCCTCCCGACTGCCGCCCTTGCCCGCCGAATCCCCAGCGCCGTCGCGCCGCGCCACGGCTGGCGCCGCCGCCACTCGGCCGCCCGCCTCCCCTTCGGCCGCCCGAGACGCCGCCACGCCGCCCGCCCGCTTGAGCCGCCGCCCGCCGGCCGGCACCGCCGATCTCAACACGGTGGATGAGGAGGAGGACGCACCGGCGGCGGCGATGTCGCCGAGCTGCTATAGCGCGCTTGCGCGGGGCGATGGCGGCGCCGGGCCGTGGGAGGCAGCGATAGTCTACTGCCGCGAGGGCACCTCGCGCTACCGGCGCGCTGCGGAGGGGCGTGGCGGGGCGAGGTAATGTGAGCAAAGGATGCGGCGGCCGATGAGGTGTCTGCGCGGTGGTGCTTTGGTGGCGGAGGCGAGGTAAGACGCTGCTTAAATCACTCGATTGGATTCATGTGCTTCGTGATTGGTTGGGAATTTTGCGTGGTGGTGGAATTGAAGGGAAGATGACTTGGTGGATGGTGATGGAGAAAGGAAGTCCCGGATCTTTGCACATGTTTTGCATGACACTTACGGCCTCCGACACGAGCACGCACGGAGGGTTCTCTATTCCTCGCCGTCTTCTTGAGGACTGCTTGCCACCTCTGGTGATAAGATGGAAGATTGATTTGGGACATTTGGCACTTGAAATGACACTGGCCTTGTATTGCAACTCTAACCACTTCATTTGCTTTGTTCTTTCGTAGGATTACAAGCACTCAGCCTTCCCAAGAGCTTGTTGACAAAGATTTGCATGGAGTGAAATGGAGGTTCCGCCATATTTATAGAGGTCGATCGAGACTAATGGAGTACTTGATCGAGAGTTTGCAATGCCCTTTTATATTATTTATTTATTTATTCTGTTGCTAGTATATGTTTCATTTGACACTTCTAATTTATGTAGTTATGTATGATGCTTCCATATACTTTTATATTTCAGAGTCAAAGAAAGACCATTTCTAAAAGCTCTGTAATTGCATTTTGCTTTTTCAAAGATATACCTAATATAAATCTTGGAGGACCGTTGTAGTCTATATTATGAAATATATGGCACATGCAGCTTCAACTCTTTCCAAATTTCAAGACACTGGTAGTTTCTCCTTTATGTAGCCACACATTGGAACATTGCTGTTGTTGTTTCTTTTGCTGACAATGGTTTCCTTTTGTAATTAGTGTTTTGATGACTGGCATTGGCTTCATTGATATAACTTGCTTCATATCTCCATACGCTTCATGTAGCAAATTTTGTTTGCACCAGCCATTCTTACTGATATAAAGTTGGATTTTGCTTTTGCAGCTTACACTATTTTGTTTTATGAGTTATATTATACTACTACATATAAGGGAACATTGTGTGCAGCAAAAGTTACTTCCATCATTCAATACCTTTTTTTAAAACGAAAATAGTGCCTTCGACATAAAGGACAAGCTTACTAATGTTTCTTTAAAGTACTTCTACCATCCATTATAATTCTGAGAGTCTGCTATCATTTATCTTGTAGTTTTAGCAAGTGATGGATCAAGTATCTCTGTGATGTTATGATATGTTCTTTTGCATTCCGAGTCAACCTCGTAGGCATCTTTTAACAACCGGATGGAGTTCATTTGTCAATAGAAAGAAACTTGTCTCGGGGATGCAGTCTTGCTTCTCCGGTAAGCATATGAACAATGTGATAAACTCAATAACTTTATCTTTTTATTTCTTTTATTCGAAGATTGTTTTCCCTTTGTAGAGGTGATGATGGTGAACTAAGACTGGGTGTAAGGAGAGCCATCCAGCTTAAAAATGAGTCCTTCTTAAAGCTTTGATAGTAGCAGACTCAAAGATACACACTCTCTCTGCTGTGGCTAATTCCTTGAAACATAAAAGTGTTTTTCACATTTGTTACAGCCCAAGGTTTGTTGTTTAAAGCATATAATATTCATTTTTATGTAGTCAAGCTTGCTCGAATATTTGACGTATGGTACTGGCAAGATAAAATATGATGTTGACAAGGTGGTAGCAGTATAGCTACACCGATAATAATACATATGTCAAAAAGAACAATACAACCCCTTGATATATTTGTAAGCATTGAAATTGGACACAAAATGAAATAGGTGTATTTGTCATCGAAAATACTTTTTTTGTGTACTTGCTTGCTAATATCAAACACCAGTGATCAATCAAAAGTTGTACATTAAAGAACCCAAGTAAAAAAAAAGAACGATTTTTTCTGAGCTGGGGGAGTATAGAACATCCTCTTACATATTTGAATCTGAATTCTTGAACTCTGCAGAGTTCTTGCATCGAATTTGTTGTTCCATATTGGAAGTTCTGAAGAGCTTGAACCATCCTTTACGTATTGGAATGAGGTTTAAGATTCAATATGGGTGTGAGGATGTTTATGAGAGGTATGCCCTTTTCAACTCAACTAAAATTTTCTTTTGTACAATATTTTATTGGGTTTTACATTACGTGTTTTAGGCGCTCTGGAATTATTTCTGTATTAGTGAAGTAGACCCTTGAGATGGCCTCGCTCAAAATGGAGAAGCTTCTTTGGTATGCCTTTTAGCCGATTGTATTGATAATTTAACCTCTTGACTCAGGACCCCATTATCTTAGGCTTTGCTGGCGTGCTTTAGAAAACTTTGTTTCTTTTAGTTATGTTGACCACCGCCTTTGCGCTAAGACAGAAATGGGCCTCGCATGGGTTTTTTTACACTTCGATTGCAGAGTATGGTCGGTTACATTAGCGATTGACTAGTATCACCTTGCTACTCTAGCCAAATAGAAATTGTTGGAGCGAAATATTCGGGTAATGATTTTGGATTCCATTAATGGGGCTAAACTTTCATAATGGATTGGCCAAGCCACCTTATCATTCTGAGGTTAGTATCATAGGATATGCCTAACGACTTATAATGCAATTTATGACATTTTGGTCTTTGGCTAGGGGCAATTGTGCATGAACAAAGTGTAGTGGTGAAAACGCCTGCCATTTAGCAATGAATCAATGATGTTTGACTTGTTTTTATTGAGGAAGGAGGTCCCGGATGCTTCATTGAATATGGAGAAAGGAAGTCCCGGATGCTTCATTGAATATGAGATTGATGTTCATATGATTATTATAGCATATCTTGACTAGCTCGTAGGTGTAGTTCTTATATATAGTATCTATTCTTGTTTAGCTTGATCTGTCATATTGATATTCTCATATTGTGTCTTGGTCGAATAGTACTATTCTGACCTTGTTTCATGTGAATCAGCATAATGTTACTTGTAGCACAACCTAAGTTAATCTTGAACTTGCAGGTTTCTAGGTCACGCCCTCCAGCACGTACTAACGACGACATCATAGAAGACATCTTCAACAGCGCCGACGGTGGTGGTAGCGCCCACAACTCCAACAACCCCGAGGCATGAATTCCATTGTGAGCTCGATTGGTGTATTATTGTTGTACTTTATGACTTGTTGTGATGGATACATTATGATCGACTTATTGTGATGGACTTATTGTAATGGAATGTGGATTGTATCTATCACTGGTTGTAATGTGTTGTACGTCATTGCGTAATTTACAAATTGCCGTTGGATGTGTGATTGGATTATCTAAGGATCTGCTAGAATGTCTCCTTCTGGTTTGAGAGATTGATATATATATTATAACTGCAAATGTTTTTTGTCTGTGAGTGGATGTCCTATTTACAAGAGAGGTTATGCGAAATTTTGTACATTTGGAGACTTAGTTTTAAGCGGTTTGAAGAGTTAAAAGTTTGGTTTGATATTTTAGTCTCGGTAATAGGTTTGATGTCTCGTTTGTTAATTCTTCGTTCACTTGAAGTTCATTGTGGAGTTTGTCTTTTGTGTTAGTGTTTACGATCGATTTGAACAAAATAGATGATCCTTCTTATTTATTCTTAAACTTAGCAATTTTTAGTTTCAATTTTCTTTTTGCCTTTTCTTTTCTTCTTTAGTTGTTATATCTATTGAGTGCGATACATATATATATATAAATATATATACATTTGGATATATATATATATTTTTTTTGTAAAAATGACTGATAAATTCGTGGGTTTAATAAACCCACGAATTTAATCTGTTAAATTCGTGGGTTTATTAAACCCACGAATTTAACTCAGATTCCCAATTAAATTTGTGGGCTTGGCAGAAACCCACGAATTTAACTTAAATTCGTGGGTACCCACAAATTTAATTAATTAATTTCGTCGAGTTAAATTCGTGAACTAAATTCGACGGTTTGCTCACGAATTTAAATTAAATTCGTGGGTTTTGGCTTAAATTCGTGGGTTTTTGGCCCACGAATTTTTCCCTCATTCTTGTAGTGTATCGCAAAGCTCCAAGAGCAACTTAAGGCGTCGGAGGCCTCCAACTTGAAATCAAAAAAGGAGTTAGAAGGTTCGCTCATTAGCTTGGCCCTCCCTTGCCTTCGTTGTCTTCTTGGTATTTCTTAATAATCTGTTTTGCTTGCAGACTACAAGTTCAAGACGCGGGCGCAATACACAGCTTATAACGAGAAAGTCGAGGCCCTTGAAACGTCTTTTGCTAAGCTTCGCGAGGCCTCTGAGCCATTGTTGGGGTTGCTTCATCCTGGAGGCGAGAGGCCGCTCAGTAGGGACCACGTTATCCCAACTGGAGGAAGCCCCCAAGGAGCTTAAGAGACTCTTGAAGGAGACGGCGACCAACGGTGCTAGCCAGGCTCTTGCGATCACCAAGTCGCTTTATCCTCGAGTGGATCTTGAAGCCATTAAAGATGGCTATGCCTGCAATGTGGATGAAGACTGGGCCGCCGAACTCTGGGAGGAAGTTAAGGATGCTTCTTCGGTTGTCGCAGAAACTTTGGATCTGTGAATAAATATTTGAAAGTGTTTCTTTGACCTTGCATTATTTCTTTAAATATGCTGCTAAGCTCGATGAGGCCATCTGAGTAGTTTTGACATCTTGAACATCATGTCCGACTAGTTCAGCCCCCAGGCTCTGGGGCATGGTTCATGACGCATGTCTTAGAGTCTTAAAATTTGTAGGAGCGAAGCACTCAGACGCATAATTTTCAAGAAGATTATACGAGAATAACTTTAAGAGTGAACATTCATTCATAAAGAAGCAATTGAATTACAGAGTTCAAGTGAAAAAACAACATAGCTATTCTATGTTCCAGGTGTTGTTGACAATTGTGCCGTCTTCACGCTTGAGCTTATAAGCCCCAGGACGTATCACCTCATCGATGATGTAAGGGCCCTCCCAACTTGGTTAGAGCGTATGCTCGCATTTCTGATTCATTCTAAGGACTAGATCTCCTATGGACAATGCGCGGCTCCTTACATTACGACCGTGATAGCGACGTAAGCCCTGAAGGTACTTTGCCGACGGAATTGTTGCAACATCCCTGGCTTCTTCCAGTCGGTCGAGGTCTTCTAGCCGGCTTTCTTTCGAAGTGACCTCCTCATAGCTCCGAACCCGCGGGGATCCGAATTCTAACTCGGTGGGGAAGACCGCCTCTGAGCCATACACCAGGAAGAAAGGTGACTGCCCGGTTGCTCTGCTGGGGGTGGTTCGCAGCCCCCAGAGTACCGAAGGCAATTCTTTGACCCACCGAGTGGCGTATGGTTTGAGACGATAAAAAATCCTTGCCTTTAGGCCTTGTAGCACCATGCCGTTGGCTCGTTCGACCTGCTCATTACTTCGGGGGTGTGCTACTGATGCAAATCAAATTTTTATGCCGAGTTCACCGCACCAATCTTGAAATATGCCACCTTTGAATTGGGTGTCGTTATCCGTGATGATTCGGTTTGGTACGCTGAATCTAACCACGATTTCATGGAAGAATTCTTTGGCCTTTGCCGCTGTGATTGTGGCGACTGGCTTGGCCTCAATCCATTTGGTGAATTTATCGACGGCCACGAAGAGATGAGTATAACCACCTTGAGCCTTCTTCAAAGGTCCCACCATGTCAAGCCCCCAGACCGCAAATGGCCAGGTGATGGGGATGGTCTGTAGTTCCTGTGCGGTTTGTTCACCTGTCGCGCAAAGAATTGACATCCTTTGCATGTCCGAACGATGTCCTCTGCATCAGTGACAGTAGTCAGCCAGAAAAATCCCTAACGATAAGCCTTGCTGACTAGGGTTGTTTTCGCCGCATGATTCCCACAAATTCCCGAGTGGATTTCTTTGAGAAGATCTCTCCCTTCTTGTTCTGATATGCACCGTTGTAGTACACTAGAGGAGCTCTAGCGATTGAGTTCTTTCCTGATTACCACATAGCTGTTGCTTCGTCGCATTATTCCCTCAGCCTGCATGCGGTCTTTGGGTAGCTCATCCTTCGTCAAATAGTCCAGATACGGAGCTGTCCAATCGGGGGAAATGATCAGGACTCCTGCCTATACGTTCTTCACCACTGGGATGTCCGACTTTGGCCGAGTGATTATTGTAGGCTTATGAATTTCTTCGACGAATACTCCCACGGGCACTGTGGTCCGGCTGGATCCCATTTTTGCTAGCTCGTTGGCCGCTTCATTGTCCCGACGGAGCACATGAACAAGTTCCAAGCTGTCAAAGTTGCCTTCTAGCTTGCGTACCTCCTGGCAATAGGTAGCCATGTTGTCTTCGATGCAGGACCATTCTTTTTGCACCTGATTGACCACGAGCATTGAATCTCCGCGAACCGTCAGACGTCGGATGTCAAGTGATATGGTGATACGGAGCCCATGGATGAGTGCCTCGTACTCGGCGGAGTTGTTCGACGCGGGAAAAAGTATTTGAAGAACGTACCTCAACCGTTCTCCACTTGGTGATATGAGCACTATACTAGCCCCCGTGCCACTGAGCATGAGGGAACCATCGAAGTACATCGTCCAATACTCAAATTCCTTAACGACCGCCGGGTTTTGAAGTTCTGTCCACTCGGTAGTAAAGTCGGCGAGCGCTTGAGACTTGATGCCTGTGCGAGGTTCCAAGCTGTCAAAAGCTCCAAGCTCGACTGCCCACTTTGCAATTCTCCCAGTGACCTCCTGGTTGTGAAGTGTATCTCCTATTGGGAAGGAAGTGACCACCGAAATAGTATGCTCTTGCAAGTAGTGCTTGAGTTTGCGAGATGTAAGAAGTACGACGTATAATAATTTTTGCAGTTGTGGATACCGCACCTTAGATTCACTCAGGACCTCGCTATGAAATAGACCGGGTGTTGGATCTTCTGCACGTGACCCGGCTCCTCCTTTTCTATGACGATTGCAGCGCTGACTATGTGAGTCGTTACCGCGATGTAAAGTAACAGAGGTTCCCCTGGCATCGGTGAAACCAATACCGGGGGTGTCGTTAAGAAGGTCTTCAAATCTTCAAACGCTTGCTGTGCCTCAGGCGTCCATTGGAACTTCTCCTGCTTCTTGAGGAGTTTGAAGAATGGCATACCTCGTATACCCAGTCGGGAAATAAACCTGCTGAGTGCGGTCATGCACCCTGTAAGCTTCTGGACGTCCTTTTGGCAAGTCGGCGGTTCCATATTTGATATGGCCTTGATCTTTTCTAGGTTGGCCTCAATGCCTCGTTGGGATACGATAAACCCGAGCAGTTTTCCCGAAGATACACCGAAAACACGCTTCTCGGGATTAAACTTCATGCTGAAAGTCCTTAGACTTTCGAACGTCTCGGTTAGGCCGGCGATAAGGTCCCTCCTCTCCCGAGTCTTCACCACGACATCGTCCACATATGCCTCCACATTGCATCCGAGTTGGGCGTGAAAACACCGCTGTATTGCGCGTTGATACGTTGCACCAGCATTTTTCAACCCGAACGACATCGTGGTATAGCAAAAGGCCCCAAAGGGCGTGATGAATGAAGTATTGATATGATCTTCCACCTTTAGGCGAATCTGGTGGTACCCTGAGTAGGCATCGAGGAAACTCAGGATCTCGCACCCGGCGGTTGAATCAACCACCTGATCAATTCGAGGTAGCCCGAATGGGTCCTTCGGACATGCCTTGTTGAGATCAGTATAGTCAACGTACATGCGCCAAGTTTTATTCTTCTTTTGAACTAGTACAGGGTTCGCCAACCAGTCGGGATGATACACTTTTTCATAAAACCTGCAGCTAATAGCTTGGTGATCTCCTGCTTGATGGCGTTCCAACGATCTGGAGCAAACCGCCAGAGTCTTTGCTTGACTGGCTTTGCCTTTTCATCGACGTGTAAAGAATGCTCGATCACCTCCTTAGGAACACCCGGCATGTCGGATGGTTTCCAGGCAAAGATGTCCTTGTTAGCCTGGAGGAAGGTGATGAGCATGCCTTCCTATTTATCCTCGAGCCCTATCCCGATCAGAGTTGTTTTGGATGGGTCGGATGAGTCGAGAATAATTCTCTTGAGGTTCCTTCGCCAGGCTTCATCCCTGACGTGGCCTGCTTCTTGGACGGGATGTCGACTTCTTCCTGCAATGTGGCAGCCTCTGCCTGGATATTCTTCCCCTCGACGGTTGCCTCCTGCAGCTCAGCAAGTTCATAGTTCTCTCGGTCGCATTCCAAAGATCGCTGATGTCACTGCGAACCGTGATGACGCTTTTGGGTCCCGACATCTTCATCACCAAATAGGTGTAGTGCAGGACGGCTATGAACCGAGCCAGACCGGGCCTTCCCAAGATAGCGTGATACGCTGTCTCGAAATCTGCTACCTCGAAATTTATATACCTAGTCCGATAGTTGTTTTTGGTACCGAAGGTGACGGGAAAAACAATCTGCCCGAGTGGAAACAAAGACACCCCAGGGATCACCCCGTGGAATGGCTGTGAGCTCGGCCTTAGCTCGGAGCAGGGGACGTTTATGTCGTCGAAGATTTTGGCGAACAAGACGTTGAGTCCACTCCCTCCATCAATCAGGACTTTCTTGAGTTTAACATTATGAATAACAGGGTTGAGCACTAGAGGGTACTTACCCGGATGTAGAACTCAGTTGGGGTTATCCGAGCGGTCGAAGGTGATCGGGACTTCAGACCACATTAGATACTGGGGGGTCGTCGGTCCCACCGCATTGATCTCCCGAATGGTAAGCTTTTGCTTCTGCTTGGACTCGTATCCGGTGGAGCCCCCGTATAGGTAGTTTAGCTCATGCTCGGGTTCTTGGTATTCGTCCTCGTCAGGAGGGTCTTTCTTCTTGGCAGCCTCATCCTTCGTTGGAGCCGGTTGCTTGCTACTGTCACGTGCAAAATGCTTTAGGGTAAAGCAGTCTTTGGCGGCATGCTTTCCCTTAGGGTGGAAAGGATAGATAGCATCCATGACAGTATTGTAATCGGGTGCCTCCCTCCGTGTGGCTCGGGGCCGGTTGCGTTCTGCTACCGCAACTAGCTCCTCGCCTTTCCATAGTTTTGTCTTTTTACTTGGAGGACTCGGCCTTGTCGCTTTTGTTCTTCTATTACGGGCGATCTTCTTGGCGCTTGGCCAGGGCGTCTGAGGCCATGGCATAGTGGTCGCCAATGCAAACATCTCCTTAACGGAGGCCGGTGGTTTCCTGGACATTTTCTTGATCAGATCAGGATCACTGACCCCTTTCTGAAAGGCTGCTACGACCACTGCATCAGATACATCCTTGATGGTGTTTGTCTTTTGCATGAAATGCCAGATGAAATCTCTCAGCGTTTCGTCTTTCTTCTGGTGGAGCTGATATATGTCCCATGGGGTGCCAGGCCTCTCATAGGTTCCCTGAAAGTTCGCGATAAATTGATCGCAAAGATCGCTCCAAGAGTCCACCAAGTTCGCAGGAAGTCCTGTGAGCCATGATTGAGTTGAAGGGGTGAGATTGACTGGCAGATAATTTGCCATCATGTTTTGATTGCCCCCAGCCGCTTTAACCGCCAGGGCATAGACCAGCAGCCAAGCTTCCGGATCTCGTTCCCCGTCGAACTTAACGATATCCTTGGGGTTGAAACCTTCGGGCCATACTACTCGGCGTAACCGAGAAATGAACGCTCAGATTCTGTCGATGGATCTATCGTCGTGATGAGGGGGAGTCCGGCGTCGCGAGCCTCTTGCTCGGTGATTGTCATCAACGCGTCGGGGTGGAGTTCGGCGCGGTGAGCCCATGACTCGGCGATCATCGTTGTCGTTCCGACCCCGGTGATGATGGTCTCTATGGTCATTGCAATCGTCGCACCGTTGATCGCTTCGTCGATCGTGGCCGGTACCGAAACGTTCGTCGTCGTCGTAGCACCAGCATCGTTCTTCCTCATCCTGCTCTTGCCGTATGGCGGTGATGTCTTGGCAGAGGTCACGGTTGAGATTCCAACGGGTGTCTCCGACTGGTTGTGTGGGTCGCCGATTGTCGGTACTCTGACTGGTAGCAGTCCGACTGCTAGCGACGCGAGTAGCCGCGTGGGAGCGTGAGTGCGCTTCTCCTATCGGCTTTTCCTGATTCTGCTGAATTTCTACCGCTGTCACCATGGCCTTGATCTGGGCCATGATCGGGGCTGCCGGGCTATCAGATGCAATCATCGGGTCCAGCGTGTCGAGAAGTGTCTTGGAGGCGACGATGTTCTGCAGCGGTGTATGGAAGACAACTTGGTCTCCCAATTTTGATTGTAGGATGTCCTCGTGGACATTGCGGCCGCGAGATCGAACCGATCGCGCCTGTGCCTCCTTAGCCTTACGAAGAAGGCATTCTTCCTCCGCGGCTTCTTGAATCTCTTGTTAGCGTTGGAGATCGGTCTTTTGCTCTTCTATAGCGAAGATGCAATGAAGATTGTAGCAATTTCTCACGATGCCGGCTGGTTTGCTGACCGAGTCAGAGCGGCACACCTGAGATGGGTCGGCCTGATCTTTACCAGATTGGATCTGGTTTAGGTCTAGGCAAACAAGTTCTCCGAGTGCATCTGCGACGAAGTCCAGGATTCCAAAGCGGAAAGCCTGACCGGAGATGAAGGTGGTGATGATTCCGCTGATTGCTGTGTTGGGACCCGAATTTGTAAATCCGGACCCTCTGCGTATATCGCAATAGTCCAGGATCACGCTAGTGCACACAGGCTCAACATAGATGCTATCACAGTCATACACAGCGGAATATAGCATAACTTCAATAATTAATAATAATTGTTGTCTTACATGATTATTGTCACACAGGGCTTATAAAAGAAATAGCAAATAAGCAGCAGCAGAAAAAAAAGCGTAGCAGCTCCCCAGTTCACCGCAGGCAACTGACGAGGCTCGGACCCTAAGCATTTGCATCCATATAATCCTCCTCCACGAGAGGCGTAGCTTCTTCCTCTTCTGAAGTTGTTGTTGTTGGGGTGAGTACATAAAGCACTCAATTCAGTAAATAGATTGAAAAATAGTAAAACAAATAGCAGTAATTAATAGATTTCAGTATTACAAGTAAATCACATTTCCACTCCTATGTCAAGTTCCATTTACTCCGTGGCAATCCTGCCCTCCCATCCAGTTTTCATTTGAATAAAGTCTAACCCTTAACTGTAATTCCCGAGCATTGCCCAATACCGTGAGCACGGCTATTCGAATAGATTGTACACTCTGCAGAGGTTATGCACTTTACCCACACGATACAACCAAACACCACCAAGGCAAGTGATCATAACAAAGCCTTTACAATGCTACACCTAGACCCAGTACTTCTCGCTAAGGTTTCAACACTGAAGGGTTAAATCACCACAACAGGGGCCCCCTCTTGCGCCGTGTGAGTTTAACCGTAAACCCGGGACTCACTATTCACCACGACAGTACCGAAATCTAGGCTTCACAAATTATTCATTTAAATTGTCCCATTCGGACATGTGGTTGCAAGAAAGACTCGAGTCAAAGGCTTGCAAGGTTAAGTCCTTAAAGTGATTAAGGCAAGACTTCCACATACCCCTGCCAATCCTGGCCCACCTTGGCACACTGCCCCTTGCCACTTGCGCCAATCTAAATCATTACCACCCCAGTTGATTACCAAGCACCACGTGCCACCAATATTTCATTCTAGTTGTGTGACCTCCTCGCCACGACAATATGATATCACTGTGTAACAACACTTGACACACCAATTCTTAAACATTGTTCCATATTCCATTAGTCAAGATTAAGTATCAACATTCGGACACATGTGATGACGTAACATGGCTAAGCAATCTATGACAGTCTAACTAGCCCATGTTGATTATCAATATTAACCAACTATTAATTAACCATCTTAGGGTGATAATTAGATCATGGCATATAATTGACAAGGTATGATTTAATTCAAATAGGCATATTATCTAATTCCCAGATTAATTGAAATCATTTATACACATAAAGTATCATGCATAAAGTTTAAGAGAAAAATAGCAATTTTGTGAAATCAGGTGCAACATGGTCAAAGCACAACTTGCCTTGGAGTAGGGACTGGTCTTGCTCTGAGCTTGGGTCTTGAAGCGACGAATCTTCCTCCGGATCACCGAGCAGTTCAACGTCTACGCGAAACGACGCCAAAATAGCAAATAAACACCAAAATAGAGATCAAACAAAATCCAAAAATAAAATAAAATTCACCAATAAATAGATCTTGATTTTAGAAATTTTGCGAAATTTGAATCACTCAAATCCGAGTTAAAATGCAAAAGATATAGCCTTTTGAAGTTTGAATAAATATTGAAAATACAGAAAATAGAATTTCCGATTTTCCTGCATTATTTTTCTACTGGAAAAGATCTTTATTGCATCCTGCTGACGTCATCCCTGACCCGAGCCAATCACGGTGACGACCGTCAGCTCGGCGCTATACCCGTCCGCAGGCGACCTCCAGTCCACCGTGAAGCGCGCCCTCGGCGCCTCGCGTCACGCGCCCGACACGCGGCACGCCCAGGTTGGCTGTGATGCCGCCCGTGCCGATGCTCGACACATGGCGCGCATCCGCGCGGGATCCGACGGCTACCGATCTACACCTACGCGGCTCAATCCTAACCGATCAGACCGATCCAACGGCCAACGCTTACCCGAGCCGTTTTTACCGAGACGTGGCACGATCACAGCGGTCCGACGAAGATCCAATGGTTGATGAAGCTTCTCGATGAAGATGGCAGCACGGCGACGGACTTGCACCGGAGTGGAGGAAGACGACCACCCGAACAGCGTTTTGGTGCGACTCCGGCGAGATATTGTGGCAGCCTCGACGCGTCTTGGAGCAGCGACTCGGATCTGGAACCGATTCGGCGGCGGCGGTGGCGGAGCAGGGAAAAATGATCGGCGCGATCGGATCTCCGCGAGCACTAACGCCGGGCGTTAGCGTATGACGAAAACTTCAAGCGAAGCGATGCGGAGCGGTGGCGAACCTCTGAGTCGCGGGCTCGGCTTTTATAGCCATGGCGGTAGCGCTAAAAGGCAACACTAGCTCTCGCGGCGGAGACGGCGTCGGCGGCGGTTTGAAACCCGAATTGGAGAAGAAGGCGGCGGCGTCCGATTCGCGATCAACGGCCACGATTAGATCTTGGGCTATCCGATCCAATCCGCACTTTCCAAAATCAACGGATGAGATCAACTCTTTCCAAAACAACGCGAAGCAATCTCGGATGCACGATCCCGATCCAACGGCTCGCAGCGCTAGGGTTTCGCGATGAAGAAGGCCGCCCGATGGAAATCCAACGACCTAGCGCGAAGGTGGCGGCGAAGCGGGCCAAACGGGCCGCACACGCTGGGCTCACGCGCACATAGTGCTCTGCTCGGCTCAGTACTGTTCACAGAATCTCTAACGCTTTACGATTTAAAATAATTACAGAAATTAGTTTAATCTGTTTTAAGCAATTGAAATATCAGGAAAAATCCCAGATAATTCTCATAAATACTTTGAGACATTTTGAACTTAAATAAAATATTTTTGGCAAAACTTTATTTGGAATTTGGCTTTAAATAAATACTTTTCACAAATAAGCCAATATAAATTGTTTTTGGAAATTCTGAATAAATCCATAAAAATCCAAATAAATACAGAAAATTATAAAAAGCACAAATAGCCATAAATAATTTTATTTGCAAATTTTGGGGTGTTACAAACCTCCCCCTTAGCAGAATCTCGACCCCGAGATTCAAGGCTGACTGGGGAATAGGTTTGGAAATTCTGACTTCAGGTCTTCTTCACGCTCCCAGGTTGCCTCATTCTCAGAATGGTTGCTCCACTGAACTCTGCAAAAGCGAACTGATTTGTTCCTGGTATTGCGCTCCACAACATCCAAAATTTTCATCGCTTGCTCCTTGTAGGTCAAATCCTTCTGCAACTCAATCTCTTCCAAAGATGTTTGCTCTGCTGGCACCCGAAGACACTTCTTGAGCTGTGACACATTTTACATCATGCACTTTGCCGCGACTCACGCAATTCAAGCGATAAGCAACCTCCCCTCGACGGCTCAAAATCTTGAACGGTCCAACATATCTTGGGGCAAGCATTCCTTTAACGTGAAACCTTTTAACTCTCTTCAAAGGGGTAACTCTAAAATACACGAAATCGTCGAGCCCGAAATTCAAATCACGACGTCGATTATCAGCGTAACTCTTTTGCCTTGACTGCGCGATTTTCAACCTCTCTCTTATCATAGCAACTTGTTCTTCAGCTTCCTTGAGAATATTAGGGCCAAATATCATACGCTCTCCTATCTCGTTCTAATTCAGTGGGGTATGATAGGCACGACTATATAGAGCTTCAAATGGTGACATCTGCAAACTAGCCTAGTAACTGTTGTTATAACTGAACTCTGCATACGGTAAACATTTGTCCCATGAAGTAGTGTAGGCTAAATCACAAGCTCTTAACATATCTTCCAGAATCTGATTTACTCTTTTTGTCTGGCCATCGGTCTGCGGATGATATGTTGTGCTGAAGTTCAAGCGCGTTCCCATGGCTTCATGCAATTTATCCCAGAATCTCGAGGTGAACTGAGTACCTCTGTCTGACACTATTTTCTTAGGCACACCATGCAAACACACAATTCTGGCTATATATAATTCTGCTAACCTGTCTCCTGAGTAAGTTGTCTTAACCGGAATGAAGTGAACAACTTTGGTCAATCGATCCACAATGACCCATATAGAATCATACCCACTTTGAGTTCTTGGCAACCCAGTGATAAAATCCATGCCAATTTCTTCCCATTTCCTTAACTCTCTGGCATATATCACACAAGGCAACATGCTCAGTGACTTCACGCTCCATATTCGGCCACCAAAACCTCTCCCTTAAGTCCTGGTACATCTTAGCACTTCCCGGATGGATTGAATACTTGGAATCGTGAGCCTCTTCCAAAATCAACTGCTTAAGCTCTGGTCTGTGTGGCACACAGATTCGACCCTTGAACCACATGGTACCCCGGTCATCCATAGTGAAATCTGCCGCTAATCCTTCACCTTTTTAGCTTTGATTCGGTTAATTTTCTCATCATCATTTTGCCCTTCCCGAATCTGATCCTCAAGCGTCGGCTTTACTTCTAATGCAGCTATGAATCCTTCTGGAACCATTTCCAATTTTAACTTCTGAAACTCCTTACACAGCTCCGATTGATCTTCTTGTACCATC
This sequence comes from Otatea glauca, assembly GCA_036346275.1. Lineage (NCBI taxonomy): Eukaryota > Viridiplantae > Streptophyta > Magnoliopsida > Poales > Poaceae > Otatea > Otatea glauca. Next base: position 13,346,385 of record CM070726.1, read on the forward strand.
ATATTTGCAACGTGGCTTTTATGACTCAAGGCATCAGCCACTACATTAGCCTTTCTCGGATGGTAGTGGATTCCCATATTATAATCCTTTATCAGTTCCAACCACCTTCTTTTCCTCATGTTAAGATCTGACTGAGTGAAAATATATTTCAAACTCTTGTGGTCCGTATATATCTCACAACTATTTCGAATGAGATAATGACGCAACAATTTCAAGGCATGCACCACGACAGCCAATTCCAAATCATACGTAGGATAATTTCCTTCATGCGGTCTTAACTGCCTTGACGCATATGCGACCACTTTACCCTCTTGCATCAACACGCATCCAAGACCCTGTCTTGATGCATCACAGTATATGTCAAAGCTGTTCTGGACATCAGGCAATACCAACACTGGGGCTGTTGTCAAACGCTTCTTTAATTCCTCAAAGCTCTTCTCACACTCTGGCGTCCACGCAAACTTCTTTTCCTTTTTCAGCAATTGCGTGAGAGGTCTCGCAATTGTTGAGAATCCTTCTATAAACCGTTGGTAGTAACCTACGCACCTGGGTAACAGACTTCGGCTGCTCCCAGTGCAGGACTGTCTCCACCTTACTTGGGTCTACTGCCACTCCTTTCGCAGTCATCACATGACCAAGAAATTCAACCTTCTCCTTCCAAAAATCACACTTGCTGAACTTAGCGTACAACTGTTGTTCTCGCAACCTTTCTAAAACCAACCTCAAATGTTCAACATGCTCTTCTTCTGTCTTCGAGTAAACCAGGATATCGTCTATAAAGACAACAACAAACTTATCCAGATATTCCATGAAAACCTTATTCGCATATTCATAAAATATGCCGGCGCATTGGTCAATCCGAACGACATAACTGTAAACTCATAATTTCCATATCTCGTCGAGAATGCGGTCTTCGGGACATCTTCTGCTCGAATCTTCAATTGATGATATCCTGAACGATGGTCTATCTTGGAGAAGACTCCTGCTCCACTCAAATGATAAAATAAGTCGTCGATTCTTGGCAACGGTGTAACATCCCAAAATTGTAGTTTTGGAATGTTTAAATTTGAAAATGAACCATTTGCATTTTTCTTGAATTCATTTCAACTTAATTTGAATTTTCTATTTATAAAAGGATTTAATTTGGCTAATCTATCCATCAAACAAAATATTTTCTCTGTATGCTGCAAGGAATTTTTCTGTATTTTTGGAGATTTTTCTGAATTTATTTGCTATTTATTTGCTTTTAATTGAATTTCTGAATTTTCTTTAATTTTGAAAATGTTTTATTTTCAAAAATCCTCCTGGGCCGAATCTCGCTGGCCCGCTCCTGTTTCTCCACGGCCTGCGTCGCTCGGCTTGTGCGCTGGCCCAGATCTTCCGCCCGGCCAGCTCGCCGCTTCGCCATGCGCGCCGTAGACGCGTGGGCCCTTTGTCGTGGCGGCGCCGTCATCCCCGAGCTGGACTCTCGCTGTCTGTTTCACCTGCACCCGTCGCTGCGATTTCCAGGCAGTTGCCGCCGTATCCGTGCCGGACTCCTTCAGCATCCGTGCCAATTTAAAGCGTCGCGCCCGCTCCTCTCTCTTTTCCCGAGTTTCTTCGCCCGTGCGTCGCCAAAATCCAAACCCTATCCGCCGCTATTCTCCGCCGTGCCCATGGTCTTCAACGCCATTTTTCTTCCCCGTCGGTGAGCCTCCGCCGTTGGTTTTGGTCTCTTCGAGTTCCCTGCGTCGTCCTCTTTCTTTTGCTCCAGATCCGAGTGCGCCTCGTTGAGTTTTTGCGCGCGATCGAGGTCGTCTTCCACACCTCCGGCGTGCCCGCGCCGCCGCCGTGCTTGCCCACGCCAGCGCCGCCGCCATCACCCCTCGCCGTGAGCCGTGGCCGTCCGATCTCCCGCGTACACATCAGATCGCGCCACGTCGCCACCGTCTCGGACTCGCCGTCCGATTGAGCACCCGTCGGATCTTGCGCCGCGTCACCGCCCGCGTAGCCACTGCGTCACCGCTTTGTCCCAGCGTTCGCGCTGCGTCAGCGCCGTGTGGCCTCGCCTCCTGCCCGGTCAGCGTCGCGTCGGCTCCCGTACAGCGCCTCGTCACCTACCCGTGTGGCCGCCATGTGTCGTGCCACGTTAGCCCTCGCCCGCCGCGTGGTCGCCGCGTCAGCAAGGTTCGCCACGTCGGCATCTTCCTCCTCGGTGGACCGAGCCACTGATGCGTGGGCCCCACGTGTCAGTCGGTTTTCCTTTTCCTTTTTCCAATTTTCAAGAAAATCCAAAATTCCAGCCAATCACGTGTTGCCACGTGTCAACCTCTCTGATTTTTCAGAATTTCTGATCTGGGAATCTTCCAGGAGCCCGTTCTCCTTCGTTCGAGCTCCGATTCTAGTGATTCAAATTTTTAAATTCATCTAAATTCAAGATCTATCTTCCAGTACCATTCTTTTCAATTTTTAATTTTGTTTGAATTTGTTTTATTTATTTGCTCTCGTTTCGCGTGTAGACGCCGCAGTCGTAGATCAGTCGAATCAATAGTCGATGTTAGAACCAGCAAGAGGCAGCGAAGGCAAGTCTTCCTTGAACATATTGATCCCAAATTTACAAAATGCCTATATTGTTTTAAATTATGCATTCTTACTTTTATGCAATGTACTTTAAATATAGTTTTAGAATATAGTTAAATACCATAATTTGTTATACCCTCATTGGTATTGATAATGTCAAACCTTTGTCACCCCTAGTTATATTAGCTATTTTATTTGGTGATAACCAGTAGGTTAGCATGGGACGGTAGAATTGCTTAGTCCAGCTTAAACGTTTCGGTATTCTGCCATGATGGGAATCATTTCAAACATTTTTGAATCATATTTGTGAAATTGCGGCAATTGGTGTTGCTGCTGTGATTTAAGTAAAGTAAAGTGGAAATGGTTTAGACCGGGGCGGATGGATGTTTGGCGGGTGCAGAAAGCACGAGACCTTAGTATGTGAATGTTCCGCCCTAGTCAATTAAGGACCGAAGCGTGTGTTACCATGGACCGAGCACTACCTTACAACCACAAGTCTATATGGGTACGACTAGGCTAAATAATTTGTGCGTCCCATTATTAGCTTCACCAGTTGGTGAGTTCCAGATGTTGGCAGGCGCAAGAGGGGGCTTCTATACTGGGCAGCTAGAACCCTAACAGCGGTGAAACCTTAGCGGGCGAGGTTAATAGTGGGGTTGCGCATTGTAAAGGCCTTGTCATGATCTCTCTCTGCCGACACACCGAAGGAAGTTTGTGGGTAAAGTGTACACACTCTGCAGAGTTAAAACTACTTAAGTAGCCGTGCCCACGGTCAAGGGCAGGCGAGGTACGCTTGCACATTGTAGATTTTATGGTTTTTTTAAAGGAAAATGTTGGTTTGGGAATCCGTGAGCAGATGGAACTCTCGGGTTATGGTTTGGCAGATGGAGCCAGTCAGGTAGATGGAACCTGCATTAATTATCATATCAAATTCAATTACTATGCTATTACCTTTTGATCAAATGATGCTTTATGAAATTACTATTGGTATTTACAGTTAAACTTTGTTTTATGCTAAAAGAGCCATATTATGCCTTCAATTGTTTAGCCTTGCATATAGTTATCATGCATTATGTTTCCAAGACTTGTGGAGTACATTTTGTGCTCACCCTTGCAACATCCCCAACCTTCCGGAGAAGAGTACGCAGAAGCTGAAGGTGACTACGATTTCTACGCTTGTGGTTACGACGAAGGTGATCCGGAATGCTAGGACGCGAACCCCAGTCGATTGCCTGTTGGGCAAATGGATGGGCTTATTCTGCTATGATGCTGCTTATTTGTAATAATTGGCCATAAGGCTAATACTCTTTTGCTTAATTAATATTATATGCTTCGTGATATGGATGTGTTGTCATCACTGTTTCCACTGTGTGTGCTAGCTTTTCCTTGACTAGCACAGGTTATACACAGAGGGTTCGGATTCGGAGATCCGGTCCCGACAGATGTGGTATCAGAGCCATATCGATTGTAGGTCGCATCCCTAGTTAGTCTGGTCTTCTTAGCAAGAACTTCAAAATTATTTTCTAAATCAAACCAACAAATTGCTGTGAGTAGATTATCTCATCTCATCTTATTCCTAGGTTCTTACTTCTTTCCTTTGCTAAAATATTGTTTTAAAATTTTAATTTGATCTTATCTCTTGAAACTTCTCAAAGCCTCGAGTCTTCTGCAAGAATCCAAATCAAGGAAAAGATGATCAAGCCGTCAAAGAGTATATCCGAGAAGACTCCTATATAGGATAAGTTAATAGTGCTCAGCAGTGTTGGAGCAGGTCACCCTTTCTAGTTTAGCAACGTATAGTCCGAGTGTATTAGGATTTTTGTTGCCTGTTTGTTGGGTGTGTTGTACACTTGCCCTAGCATTGTGTTGCAACCACCTTTCATTTGGAGTTTTATTGCTTGTTTGGTCTTAGAACGGCTACCTCCCTAGTCTTCTCATCTTTTGCTCTTTCCCTCTCATCTATTGCTAACCTATCCTGGGCCGTTGCTTCAGATGGAAGGTCAAGGAAGAGGTCGTGGAGCTGGTCGCAGAGGAGGTTGTGTTGGAGGTCGTGGCCAGGCAGAGCCACAAGAGTAGCAGGATGTTCAAGATCAACAAGAGCAGCAAGTGCCACCACCGCCGCCACCATTCCAACCCCCAGCAGCAGATATCCAGCAGATGATGGCAATGCAGCTTCAGTTGTTGCAGGCCCTTGCTCAGAATGTGGTGAACAATCCACAGCCAGCACCAGCCGTAGTACCAATGATGCCGCCCCAATCAAAGCTTGGAGAATTTATGAGAACTAGACCGCCGACCTTCACGGGAGCAGGTGAACCCTTGGAGGCAGATGACTAGTTAAGAGATGTGGAGAAAAAGCTCCAGTTGGCACAGTGTGATGACCGTGAAAAGGTTCTCTACGTGAGTCATCAGTTAAAAGGAGTACCTGCTACTTGGTGGGATAATTTCTGTGCTGCCCATCAGAATGCTCAAGCTATAACGTGGGAGTTCTCTGAAGCCTTCCGTACTGCTCATGTGCCTGCCGGCATAATTGAAATGAAGAAAAGAGAATTTCGCAAGCTGCATCAGGGAAACCAGAGTGTTTCTGAGTATATGAATAGGTTCACCCAGCTGTCAAGGTATGCACCAGAAGATGTGGCTACTGAAAGTGCCAAGATCTCGAGATTCATGGAGGGACTTGACCCTGACATCAAGGTGCAGCTAGTTGCTTTGGATTTTCCAAATTTTCAGTATATGGTGAACAAGGCAATAGTGCAAGAGGATGCCCAGCGCCAACAGCGGGAGTTCCGCAAGAGAAGGATGGCATTCCAGGCTCAGCATGGAGCGAGTGGTTCTTGACAGCGCTTTCAACCTCAGCAGGACAACAGGACACCTGTTCAAGGAGCACCCCGTACTCCTAACTCCGGACCGTGCCCAATCACTCAAGGACCCCAGCAAAATAGCGCTAGTGGTCAACAGCAGAAAGGGAATTCAAATGTTGCAGGGATTCAGTGTTTCCATTGCCACCAGATGGGACATTATGCCAACAACTATCCTCAGAAGCGTCAGCAAGTGACCCAGTGCCGTTCAACTTGGGATCCAATTCCGGCAAAGCTCCTACGCAAGGACAAGGTCGTGGAACACCCCAGACACCAAGAGCTCCGCAATCTTTTGGAAGAGGACATGTCAACCATGTGACCGCCGAAGAAGCTCAGGAGGCAACAGATGTGGTTTTGGGTAAGTTCCTTGTTAACTCAATACCTGCCTCAGCATTATTTGATTCTGGAGCATCGCATTCTTTTATATCGAAGAATTTTGTTGAACAATTTGGTTGGGAAACCTTTACCCTTAAGAGCCCTATGATAGTTCAATCACCGGGAAAAGAATTGAGAACTAGTTCAGTATGCTCAAGTGCAACCATAAAAATCAATGGGGTAGAATTTCTAGCGAATCTTATCATCTTGGATTCTAAAGGAATAGATGTCATCCTAGGGATGGATTGGTTAATCAAGTATAAAGGTCAAATAGATTGTGCAAGTAGAGCCATCACCCTTACCAATTCAGAAGGCATTCGAGTGGAGTATATGCCTAATGAGTCTGCAAGTAAGAAGAGCACTTTGAACAGTTTGAAGGAATCAACTTTGGAAAGTATGCATGTGGTGCAAGAATATCTAGATGTATTTCCTGAAGATTTGCCAGGTATGCCGCCTGATCGAGATGTAGAGTTCTTCATAGAGCTAGTCCCTGGTACGTCTCCTATTTCTAAGAGACCCTACCGCATGCCAGCCAATGAACTCACCGAGATGAAGAAACAGATTGAGGAGTTGCAAGAAAAAGGATACGTTCGTCCAAGTTCGTCACCTTGGGGAGCGCCAGTTCTTTTCGTAAAAAAGAAGGATAATAGTTTGCACTTGTGCATGGACTATAGAGCCCTGAATGAAGTCACAATCAAGAACAAGTATCTGTTGCCCAGGATTGATGACCTGTTTGATCAGTTAAAAGGAGTGTGTATTTTCTCCAAGATCGATCTTCGATCCGGATATCATCAGTTGAAAATAAGGTCACAAGATATTCCGAAGACAGCTTTTGCTACCCGATATGGATTATATGAGTTCACAGCTATGTCATTTTGTCTGACCAATGCACCAGCCAATTTTATGAACCTGATGAATAAAGTGTTTATGGAATACTTGGACAAGTTTGTGGTAGTATTCATAGATGATATTCTTATATATTCTAAAGATGAAGCGGAACATGAAGGTCATTTGAGAATGGTGTTGGAAAAGCTCAGGAATCATCAGTTGTATGGCAAGTTTAGTAAGTGTGAGTTTTGGTTAAAAGAAGTTGCTTTCTTAGGACATATAATTTCTGCTGGAGGTGTCTCAGTAGACCCTGAAAAAGTGAAAGGTGTACTTGATTGGAGGCAACCCAAGTCGATGCACGATATCGAAGTTTTCTTAGTTTAGAGGATACTACCAAGATTCATAGAAGGATTTTCAAAGATTGCAAGATCGCTACCCGATTCTTTGAAGAAGGAAAAGAAGTTTGAATGGTCTCAAAGCTTGTGAGCAAAGTTTTCGAATTAAAGAAAAGATGACCTCAGCCCAAAGCTCATTTTACGGATATTCGTAAGAACTTTGAGATTTTCTATGATGCTTCAAGACAGGGACTTGGATGTGTCTTGATGCAAGAAGGTAAAGTAGTTGCATACGCCTCACGACAGTTGCGACTGCATAAGGAAAACTATCCAGCCCATGACTTGGAAATGGCTGCAGTTGTGCATGCATTAAAGTTGTGAAGGCATTATCTCATTGGGAATCGATGCGAAATTTTCACAGATCATAAGAGTTTGAAGTATATCTTCACTCAAGCAGACCTCAACCTAAGACAAAGAAGATGGTTGGAGTTAATTAAGGATTATGATGTGGGAATACATTATCATCCTGGCAAGGCTAATGTAATTGCCGATGCCTTAAGCCGGAAGAGCTACTGCAATAATGTGATGATTCAAGAAGGTCAACCTGATCTTCACAAGGAGTTTCAGTGTTTGAATTTGGAACTAGTGGATGACAGTTTCGTCGCTGCATTGGAGATTCAACCAACCTTGGAGGATCAGATCAAAAAGATGCAAAAGTCAGATAAAGAAGCTGCTAAGATCAAGGATAGAATAAAGGAAGGTAAAGCCCCAGGATTTTCAGAGGATGAAGAAGAAACAGTTTGGCTTGGAAAAAGTATATATGTGCCAAATCAAAAAGTGATCAAGCAGTTGATATTAAAGGAGGCGCATGAGTCAGCGTACTTAATTCATCCATACAATACTAAGATGTATCAGGATCTTCGTGGTATATATTGGTGGCCAAGGATGAGGAAGGAAATCGCAGAGTATATAGCTATGTGTGATGTATGCCAGCGAGTTAAAGCTGAACATCAAAGACCCGCAGGATTGCTACAGCCGTTAAAGGTGCCTGAATGGAAGTGGGAAGAAATTGAAATGGATTTCATTACAGGACTTCCAAGAACCAGATCAGGTTATGATTCAATATGGGTTGTAGTGCATCGTTTGACAAAAGTTGCACATTTCATTCCTGTGAGAACAACTTACCAGGGAGATCAACTTGCAGAGTTGTATATGTCACGAATCGTGTGTTTGCATGGCGTGCCAAGGAGAATTGTATCAGATCGAGGCACTCAATTCACTTCAAGATTCTGGCAAAAGTTGCAAGAAGCATTGGGTACCAATTTGAATTTCAGCACAGCTTATCAACCTCAGACTGATGGACAAATTGAGCGAGTAAACCAAATCCTTGAAGATATGTTAAGGTCTTGTGCATTGTCCAATGCGGCAAGTTGGGATCAAAGTTTACCTTACGCAAAATTCTCATATAACAACAGTTATCAAGCAAGTTTGCAGATGTCGCCATTTGAAGCTTTGTATGGAAGAAAGTGCAGAACACCTCTCTGTTGGAATGAAACAGGAGATCGCCAAGTCTTTGGTCCAAATATTTTGCAAAAGGCTGAAGAACAAGTAAAAATGATTCAAGAAAGATTGAGAACAGCGCAGTCTAGGCAAAAGAGCCACGTGTCAACCTCTCTGATTTTTCAGAATTTCTGATCTGGGAATCTTCCAGGAGCCCGTTCTCCTTCGTTCGAGCTCCGATTCCAGTGATTCAAATTTCTAAATTCATCTAAATTCAAGATCTATCTTCATGTACCATTATTTTCAATTTTTGAATTTTGTTTGAATTTTTTTTATTTGCTCTCGTTTCGCGTGTAGACGACGCAGTCGAAGATCAGTCGAATCAACAGTCGGAGGTAGAACCAGCAAGAGGCAGCGAAGGCAAGTCGTCCTTGAACATATTGATCCCAAATTTACAAAATACCTATATTGTTTTAAATTATGCATGCTTACTTTTATGCAATGTACTTTAAATATAGTTTTAGAATATATAAAACTGGCGCTCCCCGTGGCGATGAGCTTGGTCTTACAAAGCCCTTCTCCAACAGCTTTTCAATCTTCTTCTTCATTTCTACTAGTTCATCAGTAGGCATCCGATAGGGTCTCTTTGCTATTAGTGATGTCCCTGGTGCTAACTCCATGACGAATTCGGTATCACGGTCCGGTGGCATACCCGGTAATTCTTCTGGAAATACATCTGCATAATCCCTGACTATTGGTACATTGTCTATGCTGGTGGTTTTCATGCTATTGACCACTAACTTACCATCACGAACTGCTGTCGCTTAAAATTCCACCTTCTCTCCTTTAGGTCTCTCGATTGATACGACCCTTTGACCACAATCCAATATCGTCTTATGCTTGGACAACCAATCCATTCAAAGAATAACATCTAAAACTTGGGTATCTAACATGATCAAGTTCGCTAGGAACTCTACCCCCATTAATTAGCAGCTTAACTCCCAAGCACCCAAGGCTAGATCATAACTTAGATCCCGGGGTTTGGACTAACATCACACATTTAAGATTTTTCATAATCAAACCATTTTCAGATGCAAAAGCTCGAGAGACAAATGAATGCGAAGCTCCCGAATCAAATAAGACTGTTGCAGGTACTGAGTTTACCAAAAACTTACCCAGCACGACGTCTGACGCTTCTTGAGCTCCATCTGCGGTGATGTGGTTGAGTCTACCCCGAATAGTAGCTTGAGGCGTCGCTCCTGCCTGTCCCGTTTCACAGTTCGCTCCCATCATCGGCGCCTTAGTAGGTGTCGTTCCAAGGTTGAAACGCACTGGCGTGATACCTCCTTTCTGGGGACACCTATTAGCATAATGCCCCAGCTCATTGCAACTGTAGCACCTTCTGGCGGCTGACTGCTGCACTCCTCCTTGAGCATTGTTACCCTGGGCCGGCGTCTAATAACTCTGTCCCGGTGGTCGTGGCGCAGGTGTTGCTGGTTTGTTAACAGCTTGCGGTTGGAACCTAGCAAACTGTTGCGGTGTCATCCTCATTCGCAGGTGGTTAGGGCGTCCACCTTGGTTGGTCATCAAGCGCTTGCGCTTCTCCCCAAGCTCCTTGCGCTTATCCTCCAGGATCAAAGCTTTATTCACCAACTCTTGGAAGTCTGGAAAGTTGTGGGTGATCAGCCCAACTTGCAGTCCTGAATTCAGCCCCTTCATAAAGCGGGACTGCCTGGCCTTGTCTGTTGCCACGTCTTCAGGAGCATAGCGAGCTAACTGCAACGATTTATTCAAGTATTCGGCTACTGATTGGCCTCCTTGATTAAGAGCCCTGAACTCCTTCTTCAGGTCCAACATTCCTTCTGGCACATGGTACTAACGAAAGGCTGTGGTAAACTCCTCCCAAGTGATCTCCATTGGTGCGTCATGAGCGGCGCAGTAGTTCTCCCACCATTCTGCAGCTGTTCCCTCTAGCTGATGGGATGTGTAAAGAACCTTCTCATGGCCTTCATATTGAGTGATGTATAGCTTCCTCTCAATGGTTCTCAGCCAATCATCCGCTTCCAAGGGGTTGACATGGCCTGAGAATGTTGGCGGTCGAGTCCTCATAAAATCTGACAACTTAGAGGAAGGACGAGGCCCGCCATGGTTGTTCTGGGCAGCGGGGTTGTTGACTGCAGCCATATGGGTCATCTGCTGCATCATTGTCTGCATCAACTAAGTTTGCGCAGCGAGAAAAGCTGCCAAGTTCTGCCTATCCACTCGCGGTGCTTGTTGCGGTGGTGCTCCTTCGTTGTGGTTGTTGCCTGAGCGCAGACCACTTCCTGAAGCTCTATTGTTGTTGTGGGTGTTCACCATCTGCTGATTGCTTCTTGGGTTAGGAAAGGTAGATGTAGCATAGATAAGATGTAAGAATTTCTAAGGCGGGGAAAACAGGTTAAACCCAACTTAAATATTTTATTCATACTTGGTATGGTTGCTTACACAGCCTAAGGGCCTTGCAACACATACTACACACTCAGCAGACAATTAAGAACCAAACTAAACATGCAACCTTAACGTCTATTAAAAGGTAAAAACTAGCTTAAGACGCGACTCAACACTCGAGTCTCAACACAACTCTAAGACCGACTCTCACTCATCCAACCACCCTGGCTGAGACTGATCCGGTGCAACACCGGTGGGTGGGCTGGCATGGGTGCAAATCTATCCTGGTGACCCTCTGCTGGCTCCTCAGGCTCCCACTCACGCTCGTCTGGGTCTTCTTCTTCTTCTTCGGCGACCCCATCTGGCTCCTGAACGACCTGGTCTGCCACCTCTTCGTCTACCTGCAAGGCCTCCTCCAGCTCGCTGATGACTCTGGCTGCTGCGTCACGGGTCTTCTGAAGCTCTCGCTCACCACCCTCGGCGCCTCACCTGTCTCCGGCTCCTAGCGGGTCCGTCGTGCTCCTCCCGGCGTGGCGAACTCAACAAGGTGCACTGCAATAGCACACTCCCCTCCACGATACGTCGACGCTGGCACACTCACACTGTCGGGTAAAGCCGAAACACGGTGTCGCGAAGCTCGTAGGCGTAGTCATGGCAGATCCGTCGAAGAGCAAGTCGCCAGCCTCCTGAATTCCAACCTCGTAAGTGAACCTTCGCGTAGTGATGTGGATCAGTCTGGTGGTCTCGTCGCACTCTCGAGCGAAGATAGTGAGCTTGCAGAAGAACCCCCGATGCACACCGTTGACGTTCCAGTTGCTTCCTCAGTAGAGCGGATGATCGAAGCCTCCAATCACTTGAAGAACTCTCCACATCTCCATGGCATAGCCACCCTGCCTCGACTCGAAGGACTGGAAGATCGGCATCTATTCAAAACAAACTTTGAATAAGGTCTCCACTCGAAACGACAACGAAAATAAGATAATTTTAGCAAGGATGATAGTGGAAGAATGAGATAAGCCAAGAGTTTTTTTATTAGTCACATTTATCTTTTTCTTTAGAAAATAATTTTGGACACCCCTAAGAGATACCAACTACCTAGGGCCAAGACCTATAGTCAGTATGGCTCTGATACCACCTTTGTCGGGACCTGAATTTGTAAATTCGAACCCTCTGTGTATATCACACTAGTCCAGGATCACGCTAGTGCACACAGGCTCAACATAGATGCTATCACGGTCATACACAGCGTAATATAGCATAACTTCAATAATTAATAATAACTGTTATCTTACATGATTATTGCCACACAGGGCTTATAAAAGAAATATCAAATAAGCAGCAGCGAAAAATAAATAAATAAGCGTAGCAGCTCCCCAGTTCACCGCAGGCAACTGACGAGGCTCGGACCCTAAGCATTCGCATCCATATAATCCTCCTCCATGAGAGGCATAGCTTCTTCCTCTTCCGAAGTTGTTGTTGTTGGGGTGAGTACATAAAGCACTCAACAAGTTGTGCACAGTAATGTAATTCTAATATTCTACATGCTTGGCTTATTCCAAGGAAGGATAACATGGCTATTTTGCAATAAAGCAGCATTTAACATGAATACAGTAAATAGATTGAAAAACAGTAAAACAAATAGCAGTAATTAATAGATTTCAGTATTACAAGTAAATCAGATTTCCACTCCTAAGTCAAGTTCCATTTACTCCGTGGCAATCCTGCCCTCCTATCCAGTTTTCATCTGAATAAAGTCTAACCCTTAACTGTAATTCTCGAGCATTGCCCAATACCGTGAGCACGGCTATTGGAATAGATTGTACACTCTGCAGAGGTTACGCACTTTACCCACACGATACAACCAAACACCACCAAGGCGAGTGATCATAACAAAGATTTTAACCATAAACCACAACAGAGCCCCCCTCTTGCTCCATGTGAGTTTAACCATAAACCCGGGACTCACTATTCACCACGACAGTACCGAAATCTAGGCATCACAAATTATTCAGCTAGGCTGTCCCATTCCAGACATGTGGTTGCAAGAAAGACTCAGGTCAAATGCTTGCAAGGTTAAGTTCTTAAAGTGATTAAGGCAAGACTTCCATATACCCCTGCCAATCCTGGCCCACCTTGGCACACTACCCCTTGCCACTTGCCCCAATCTAAATCATTACCACAGTTGATTACTAAGCACCACGTGCCACCAACATTTCAATCTAGTTGTGTGACCTCCTCGCCACGACAACTTGATATCACTGTGTGACAACACATGACACACCAATTCTTAAACATTGTTCCATATTCCATTAGTCAAGATTAAGTATCAACATTCGGACACATGTGATGACGTTGCATGGCTAAGCAATCTATGACCGTCTAACTAGCCCATGTTGATTATCAATATTAACCAACTATTAATTAACCATCTTAGGGTGACAATTAGATCATGGCATATAATTGACAAGGTATGATTTAATTCAAATAGGCATATTATCTAATTCCCAGATTAATTGAAATCATTTATACACATAAAGTGTCATGCATAAAGTTTAAGAGATAAAATAGCAATTTTGTGAAATCAGGTGCAACATGGTCAAAGCACAACCTGCCTTGGAGTATGTGCTGGTCTTGCTCTGAGCTTGGGTCTACGCGACGAATCTTCCTCCGGATCACCGAGCAGTTCAACGTCTACGCGAAACGATGCCAAAATAGCAAATAAACACTAAAACAGAAAGCAAACAAACTCCAAAAAATAAAATAAGATTCCCCAATAAATAGATCTTGATTTTACAAATTTTTCACAATTTGAATCACTCAAATCCGAGTTAAAATGCAAAAGATATAGCCTTTTGAAGTTTGAATAAATACTGAAAATACAGAAAATAGAATTTCCGATTTTCCCGCATTATTTTTCTGCTGGAAAAGATCTTTATTGCGTCTTGCTGACGTCAGCCCTGACCCGAGCAAATCAGGCGCTGACACGTCACCTCGGCGCACAGACCCGGTCCACGGAACCGCCTCTGGTCCACCGTGGCACGTCCCACGGCGCCTCGCGTCACGCGCCCGACACGCGGCGCACCCACGTGGGGATCCGACGGCTACCGATCTACACCTATGCGGCTCAATCCTAACCGATCAGACCGATCCAACGGCCAACGCTTACCCAAGCCGTTTATTGTTTTTACCGAGACGTGGCACGATCACAGCGGTCTGACGAAGATCCAACGGTTGATGAAGCTTCCCGACGAAGATGGCAGCACAGCGACGGACTTGCACCGGAGTGGAGGAAGACGACCACCCGAACGGCGTTTTGGCGCGACTCCGGCGAGATGAAGTGGCAGCCTCGACGCGTCTTGGAACGACGACTCCGGATCTGGAACCGATTCAGCGAGAGGCGGCTTGACGGTGACGGAACAGGGGAAAAATGATCGGCGGCGCGATCTGGATCTCCGGCGAGCACTAACGCACGAGCGTTGGCAGCGCAGGCGAAAACTTACCGACGAAACGATGCGGAGCGAGCTGGCGAACCTCGGAGTGCGGGCTACGGCTTTTATAGCCATGGCAGGCGCGCTAAAAAGGCAACCCTAGCTCTCCGCGGTGGAGACGGCGTGCGGCGGCGAGTTTGGAAACCCGAATTGGAGAAGAAGACGGCCAGGCGTCCGATTCGCGATCAACGGCCACGATTAGATCTTGGGCTATCCGATCCAATCCGCACTTTCCAAAATCAACGGATGAGATCAACTCTTTCCAAAACAACGCGAAGCAATCTCGGATGCACAATCCCGATCCAACGGCTCGCAGCGCTAGGGTTTCGCGATGAAGAAGGCCGCCCGTTGGAAATCCAATGGCCGAGCGCGAAGGCGGCGGTGAAGCGGGCCGAACGGGCCGCACGCGCTCGGCTCACGCGCGCACAGTGCTGGTCTCAGCCCAATACTATTCACAGAATTTCTAACGCTTTACGATTTAAAATAATTACAGATATTAGTTTAATCTATTTTAAGCAATTAAAATATTAGGAAAAATCCCAGATAATTCTCATAAATACTTTGAGGCATTTTGAACTTAAATAAAATATTTTTAGCAAAACTTTATTTTGACTTTGGCTTTAAATAAATACTTTTCACAGATAAGCCAATATAAATTATTTTTGGAAATTCTAAATAAATCCAAAAAAATCCAAATAACTCCAGAAAATTAGAAAAAACACAAATAGCCATAAATAATTTTATTTGCAACTTTTGGGGTGTTACATGCTACCATTGAGTTTGTGGAAAAGATTATAGCGCTCCCCCAACCTGGCGCGCCAACTGTCGACTTTTGTGGTCGGCAATGAATTTATGGGGAAGGCGCTAATCTAAAACTCGAAGGTCGCATAAGACAAAGGTTTAGACTGGTTCAGGCCCTCGACGAAGGAGGTAATACCCTAGTCCTGTGTGCTGGGATTATTTGGATCTCTTGGATCTAAGATTGATCATGTCCCTTTTCTTGCCCGCCTTCTCCCTTATATAACGGGGCTGGGGCGGTTTATAGAGTCCCGATCGGTTAAGGGATTTTGATCGGTTATTAGATTCTAATCAGTTACAGGATGTAGTTTACATCTTTACCTTATCCTGCTAACAACTCGGATTACAATCATATCTCTTATATCTAAATATTTGTTCAACTGTCTCTAGGATATATCTCCTTGCGCACGGCACAAGGCTTGGCGCGGAGCTTATCCTCTGGGCCTTCCATTCGGCCCTGTCTCTCCCTCAGGCAGTTCTAGGCCAGTTATGAAGACACCTGGTTTCTTATATTCCATAGGACGTACAAGAGGGAGTCGATCATGCTCCGAAACTCGTTCTGATTAGCTGGCTCACCATCTTCATCAGGCTCGAGGACAGCAGTAGTGGCCATAGGAGTCATCACCAGCTTCCTGTCAGATATGTTGAAGCGCCTCAGGAGGTCTCGAGTGTACTTGCCTTGATGCAAGAAGGTGCCCTCCCGAGTCTACTTGATCTGGAAGCCGAGGGAGTAGCACAACTCGCCCATCATGCTCATCTCAAACTCTGTGCTCATCACATCTGAAAACTGAGACACAAGAGAGTGCGAAGAGCCATCAAAGATAATAACGTCCACATAAATCTGGACATGGAGAAAGTGAGAATCCTGGTAGACCCATCTTAAAACCATGACATGTCAATAACTCATCACAATCACGGGTAGACCTCCACATGGTCTTTCATTTTAAGTTTATGGTTGGAGACAGTAAGTTTTTGTTATATAAGAATAAGTACTATTGTGGTTCTGGTACTTTAATTGATGGTTTATACCACTTCAATCTTAATGTTGATTTTTTGAACCCCTGTTTCATGTTGAACATATTAATGGTAACAAACATAGTGCACATAATTAATGTTCTGCTTTCTTGTAGCTTAAAAGATTGGGTCACATATCCAAAGAAACAGTTTTGAGGTTAGTGAAAAGTGAAATTTTAGCACAATTGGATTTTGTTGACTGGAATGTGTGTTTGGAATGCATCAAGGGCAAGTAAACCTCACACATTCCAAAGCACCCAGATACAAGAAGTAGTGAACTGTTACAATTAATATACATTGATATTTGTGATCCATTTGATGTTCCTTCCTAGGGTGGTGAAAAATATTTTATCACTTTTATTGATAACTTCTCACATTATTGTTACCTGTACTTACTGCATGAAAAGTCTCAAGCAGCAAGCATCCAACAGGCGTTCGTTAATGTGGTGGAAAGGTAGCTGTAACATCCCAAAAAGTTGTCTAAATATTATTTTATTGTTATTTGTGCATTTTATGATTTTTTGGAATTTATTGGATTTTTCTGGATTTATTTGAATTTATTTTAAAATTTAGTATATTGGTCTTTTTGTGAAAATTAATTATAAATATGCAAATTTAAAATAATGTTTTGCCAAAACTATTTTATTTGTGTTCAGAATGTCTCAAAGTATTTTTGAGAATTTTCTTGGATTTTTCCTGATATTTTTGTTGCTTAAAAAAATTAAACTATTTTCTGGAATTATTTTAATTAAGAAAACCCGAAAAAATAATTTAACAGTGTTGGGCTGAAGCCCGTTACTGTTCTTTGCGTTGGCCCATGTCGGTGTGGCCCATTCGGCCCGTTCTGATTAGGGTTAGCGCCGCCGCCGTCAATCTTCGATCGTGCGGTTGAGAGTAGAAGATAAGCTTCCTGTTTGAGCCAGCGTTGAAGGCCGTCGTATCAAGATCGTGCAGCTGTAGTCGTCGCGTACCGATTCGGTCTCCCCAGATCTGGGCCGCGTGAGGAGTTCTTTGTGGCCGTTGGATCGCCATCGAACGGCGCCGCGTCATCGTCTCCGTGCAGGACTCGGAGTCGTAGCCACCGTGGACTCCGTGTCCGATTCACCACCAGAGAGGGGTAGCGGACCTATAAAAGGCGGCACCCAGTTCGCCTTCGTGCCGCAGATCCAAGCCCTAAGTTAGCCTCTCGAGAAGCGCCGCCGTTCGTCGTGAATTCGTGAAGTTAGTCGAGGGCCGCCGCAGCAAAGAAACCGTCGATTCGTTGTCATCAAGCCATCGCAGGACCCGGGACCAGTCGCATAAGCTTCGCCATGAACCAGAGCATCTTGTGCACGCCTTCGTTTCACTAGAGCGCCGCTGGAGAAGGAGATCACCACGAGGGCCGTCGCCGCCGGAGAAGAGAACCTCGCCGCCGTTGCCCAAGTGCTCAAATCTTAGATCCGTTCGCGCCAACAAGTAGGCGAGATCGCGAGCGTGCCATAGGTAGCCTCGCCGATCGTCGGCGGTGTCCCTAGGTCCCTATGCCGCTGCCGTCGATGTGGCCGGATGCTTCGTTGATGCGTGTTGCACACGTGGACAGTTTCGCCGAGGTGGCAGCGTCGTGGTGCGTTGCGTGGCATAACGTGTGCGTTGTGCTGGCGTTGAGTCGGCAGACGCGCGGGCCCGCCCATCAGAGAGACGTGGTCGCTTGGACTGGGTTCACCGTGGACCGATGAAGGTCATGGACGCAGTCCATTGACCGAGGGACACGTGTCGCATCTCGGTTGGATCGGGTCGGGGCTGATGTCAGCATGACGCATTAACTCAGTTTTCAGAATAAAAATAATTCAGTTAATTCTGATTTTCTATTTTCTGTATTTTCATATTTATTCAAACTTCAAAAGTCTATATCTATTGCAATTTAACTCGGATTTGGATGATTCAAATTTCTCAAAATTTGTAAAATTGAGGTCTATTTAATGGTGAATTTTATTTGATTTTTACAGTTCATTTGCTCTCTGTGTTGGTATTTATTTGCTTTTCTCCTGCGGTACGCTTAGACGTTGAATTGTGCGACGCTTCGGAGGAGGATCCGTCAACTCAAGAGCAAGTTAAAGAGAAAGACTAGAACCTATTACAAAGCAAGTTGTGCTTTGATCATGTTGAACCCATGATTATAAAATTGCTATCACTACTACAGAATTGTACATCAGAATCGGTTCTTTTTTGTCATTACAGTCGGTTCAAGTGGCGATACGAAGTCTTTAGATAGTGATGAGGTGGAGTTATCACAGATCGGTTTGGCCCGACAGATAAAGCCTCATTAGAATCGGTTCTTAGATGAAACCGATTACGATGAAGGGTCATCGAATCGGTTCTTTCAAGGAAGCGACAGATGACTCATTAGAATCGGTTCTTGTGTGGAACCGATTCGATAACATGGTTATCGTAATCGGTTCCACACAAGAACCGATTCTAATGAGGGGTCATCACAACGCTTCCTTGAAAGAACCGATTCGATGACTTTTCATCGAATCGTTTCTGTGTGGAACCGATTCTGATGACGTGGTCATCAGAATCGGTTCCACACAAGAACCGATTCTAATGAGGGGTTCATCACAATCGCTTCCTTCAAAAAACCGATTCTAATGATGGGTCATTACAATCGCTTTATTCCAAGAACCGATTGTAATGGTACCGCTTCCATCAAAGAACCGATTCTACTTATGAAACCAAATGAGTTATCTACTGATCCAAAAAGATGTCTTCCTGATAAGAAACAATATGACTCGTAACCATTTTAAGCGTGTAATAGAGAATAGTATATGGTCGAAGCACGTAAAAATTATAAACTTAAGAGTCATTTACGATGTAACAAGCACGATAGATATGGTTGCCACAAGTTACGGTTGAAGAAAATAAGTTGCTCAATGTAACTATGATAGGCATAAATGAAATAAGAAGAGCAAAAAAACTCAGATAATTTTCATTTTATTTGGTAATGAATAAACAGATTTAAATCAAATGCAGCTAACACAAAGCTGTCATGATAAAGAGTTAATGTAAGAAATGCACGTACCTCTTCGATTTCTTTTCTCTGTGACGCCTTGGAATCTGACCTCCAAGCAATGTACAGAAGCCGGAGACCAAAGAATGCATACAGGACTGAAGCACAAAATACCAACCTATTCGAAACAATCAACCTCTGGACCTCTCCACTTCGTAATCTGCAGAAATGATTTTAGCAGCCATGGCAATATACTTGATTGGGCAGAAACTTGTCAATTGCAGTAAAAGCTAAGGTATCCTTTTCAATGTCATACACCCTACAAGTAACCAGCCAATATAATTGGGAAACCAGAATTGAGTAGACACAATTGCAGAACATTAAAAATCACAACCATATAAGTTCTTATGCACTGCATTTACTAAGACAACTTTACATTAATATTCAAAGGTTTAGAAACAGTCCTACATGGATGCAAAGAATGTAAAAGGCAAACATCCCTAGTTTGCTAAGAAGGATTAGTAGTACGTAAATGTTCAATAGAACTGAATGGATGGTCCAATTATAGAAAGTCGGTTTATTTGCCTCCGCAATCACAACATCAAAGAGCTCCTCCAGAATTCCCATCAAAATGTTGGCCCTACTCAACCAATAGTGAACAACTCAAGTTGACAATATGTGAGTGGACAAGAATGGCCCTTGGAAAAATTGCCATATCATGACACTTTCTATTTGGAATTACTGTCTTCATGAAGAAAATTATAAGAATGAAACAAGCAAAATGTTATACAACTATGCTATTTACACAAAGATAGTCAGTGTCCTCCATACCTAAGACCAAAAAAGCTTGGCATCTACAAAGTGTTGAACAATATCAAGAAGGAGGCAATCTTTGATCTATAAGCTAGCACTAACATCCCGCACGTGATGGGCATGTCGACTCCATCCGAGGCATTTCTTGAAGTTACAAAAGCTTGTTCTTGAGTTTTCCATATTCTACATTCGGTTATTGTGGTCCGGACTTAGGAGCCAACTTGTAACTATCAACAGCAGATAAAATCACCACCTTCAATGCAGATACTCAGATCTTTTTCTTGGATACTCGGGTCAAACAATGCGTAGATATTTCTAAATACTATGCTTTTGTTAGAACTAGAAATCGACAAATCATTGTGAACTCACGGGGAGCAGCGGGAGGAGGTCAAGGTCGCCAGAGAGGAGGTTGCCGGGGAGGGTCGGGGACGTCGGGCTGGTCGGCGAGGCGGCGGTCGGCGGGCAGTCGGAGGGGCGCTGGGAGTCTGGCGCGCGGCGCGCGCGGGCGGTCGTCGGGCCGGCGCCGAGGCGGGCGGCGGGTCGTCGGGGAAGCGAGGCGGCGGGCGGGCGTCGGGCGAGGGCGGCGGGCGGGACGGCGGGCGGCGCGGCGGGGGCATGGCGGCGACGGCGGGCGGAGGGGCGGCTGCGCTAGGGTTAACGAGCGATGCGCGCATACGAATCGCCGGTCGCGGAATAAAATGTGGCTATAAGTCATCGCGAACATTTTTTAAAGGAAAACCGACCGATAAGCTCAATATCCGTACGCTTCTTCAAAAAAACCGACACGTATGTGATCATCAATGTCGCTTTTTAGAATAACCGACATCGATAAGCTCACTATCCGTGTCGCTTTTCAAACAAAACCGACACGATGTGTATAGTCATCGATGACGCTTATTTTAAAAAAACGACACTAATAATATCAGTATCTGTATCGCTTTTTCAAAGAAAACCGACACAGATGTGTATAGTAATCAGTATCGCTTCTTTAAAGAAAACCGACACTAATATATCTGTATCGCTTTTGTAAATAAAACCGACACTAATAAATAATTATATCTATCGGTTCTCACAAAAAACCGACACAAATGTAGTTCATTGCACTATTCCCTTTCCAGACAAACCATGAAGTCTAAATTTTCAGAATACTGCAAGTTCTGAATTTTCAGCATTTCATCAGAGAGAGAAAATGCCATAACTTTTTCATACGTTGTTGAAATTATTAGGAATTTTGCGAAACATATTTCGTGATACCGCAAATCTTTTCATAAAAGAATTTTTGGAAAAGCGACTCGCTCAAGAAATATGCCAAAATTCATTTCAGAGACATGATTTATGCGTAAACGTAGAAAAGTCAAAACCTTTTCAAATTAATCTGGAATTGCACGATAATTTCCATAAATGATGATTCGACTATTTGCAAGCTTTCCCAACAATAATTTCGTCAAAAAGAATTTTCTTTCACAACATATGGCACAAAGTGTAGGCATAAAGAGACATTGCATTTCCATCAAAGCCTCCAACAGCAATTCACTATGGATTTTTACTTCGAAAGCATTGCAAACTATTTTACATACATAATACAACAATGAGATTAACAACGTACATTCCATGCCTAAACTCTAAAATTTATCACATGATAGCAACAATAATTCCATATTAACACGAGAGCACTACAATAATTAAATAGATGTGTGCTTGTCAAATAAAGAGTGTGAAATCTAAAAGCACGTACACACTTCCCGTGCAAGCTAAACTTTATTCACGACATATCGAAATTACCTTGTGCAAAATTGAAGAGGTTTAAAGAATTGCTCACGCTTTGAAGAAAACCGCAAATGAGGGCAAAAAGAGGAATCTCCTCAAGATAGTGTTTCAAATTTGCCTCTAAATACCCACCCATGAGGACTTCAAATTTTCTCACCCAAGTATTGCTTCCAACCACACAATATGAGCTGTTTTCTCGGTGGCGGCGAGAAATCTCCTCCGAACAACAACAGAGAAGAGTTCAAAGCGAGTGGTATATATGACCTAGCGAGGCACATCGAAATCGGTTCTTTTCGAAGCGATAGTGATGTGCAAGGTCATCACTATCGCTTCTTTTATAGAAGCGATAGTGATGAGCACTGACATCGTAATCGGTTCTTTTCGAAGCGATAGTGATGTACATGGTCATCACTATCGGTTCTTTTTATAGAAGTGATAGTGATGAGCTTGTACACATCAGAATCGGTTCTCAACTAAAAAGCGATAGTGATGTGCACGGTCATCACTATCAATTCTTTTTATAGAAACGATAGTGATGATCACGTCCACATCACTATCGCTTCTTTTCTTAGAACCGATAGTGATGTGTATTCACATCACTATCGGTTCTAAGAAAAGAAGCGATAGTGATGTGGACGTGATCATCACCATCACTTCTTTGGTTGGAACCGATAGTGATGACCGTACACATCACTATCGCGTTTTAGTTAAGAACCGATTGTGATATGTCCTGTGCTACATCACAATCACTTATAATCTCAGAACCGATAGTGATTATTACTAACACCCATCTGAAGTTATTTATCACAATCGTTTTTTCCTACAAACTTAAGAACCGACACAGATAAAGCGATAGTGATATGCCGTTCTGTAGTAGTGTATATTGTTTTACTCTATTGAATACTATTTCAAGTATACAATTGTTTCAAATTAAATTGGGATTTAGTTAATCTACCAATTGATCTATACCCTACCTTGTCATTTGTATGCCATGATCTTTTGTAACCTTAGATTGGTTCACTATAGTTGGTTAATACTAAAATCAACTTGGGATGGTTAGACCGTGTAGATTCTTGACATGCACTTCATCACATGTATATGAATCTTCAATGATTAATCTTGACTAATGGAATATGAAACAATGATGTGAACTTGTGTGTCATATGAGATCATACAATGACATTGAGTTGTAGTGGCGAGTCATGTTATGCAACGATGTTGACTTGTTGATGGCACGTGGTGCTTGGTAATCAACTGGGGTGGTAATCACTTAGATTGGGGCAAGTGACAAGGGGCGAGTATGCCAAGGTGGGCCTGACGGGCAGAGGGTATGTGGAAGTCTTACTTCGATCATCCTAAGAACTTAACCTTACAAGTCTTTGACCTGAGTTAATCATGCAACCACATGTCTGGTGTGGGACAGCCTAGCAGATTAATTTGCAATGTCTTAGCTTTGGTACTATCATTGGCAGTTTGAGTTCCCGAATTATGGAGTAATTCACAAGGCGCAAGAGGGAGGCCCTGGTTGTCGTTTTCAAACCCACCAGTGTTGAAACCTTAGCGGGTAGTATCAGGTTAACGTAGTGCATTGTAATGGCTTTGTTATGATCACTCGCTTTTGTGGTATATGTTGTATCGTGTGGGTAAAGTGCATAATCTCTGCAGAGTGTAAATCTATTTGGATAGCCATGCTCGCGGTACTGAGCAAAGCTCGGGAATTACTGTTAAGGGTTAGCTAAATAAAATGGAAACTTGGTTGGAATGGCAGGATTGCCATGTGGAAGGTTGAAACAGGACTTGGGATTGGAAACTTGGTTTACTTTAGAAATGCTGAATCTATCTAGTACTATTATTTGTTTTACAGTATTTACAATCTACTTATTGTATTTGTTCATAAATGCTGCTTATTGCAAAATAGCTATACTAGCCTTTTCCATTGAAATAAGCCTTGTATATAATTACCTAGAATTGCATTCTGTGCACAACTTGTTGAGTGCTTTAAGTACTCATTCTTGCCAAACAACAACAATCAACAGTTGAAGAGTCTACAACTTTGTTGGAGGAAGATTTCCAGGAGGACACAAGTCGTTAGGGTCTGAGCCTTGTCAGTTGCCTGTGGTGAACTGATGAGCCATCTACATCTTCTACTTTTCGCTGCTTATTTCTTAGTTTATATTCAAGTCTATCCCTGCATGGCTTAATAATGTAAGTTGGTCATAAGATCATACACTTAGGTATATCAATAAATGGAGTATTATTATTATTATCGTTGAGTATGATGTGATATGTACCACTGTTAAGCTGTGTGCACTAGCGTTGATCCTGCGACTAGTGCGGTAAATACAGTGGGTTCGAATCAGTGAATTCGGGTCCTTATAGAGGTGGTATCAGAGCATACTGACTGTAGGTCTTGACCCTAGATAGCTTGGTGGTGTCCTAGGTGGGTTCAAAACTATTTTCTAAAGAAAAATCTAAATTTGAATAACAAGACACTCTTGACTCTTCTTATTCTCTACTCCTCGCCTTTGCTGAATTTACAATTTTCCATTGCCGTTTCGGGTGGAGGACTTATTCAAAGTTCTTTGTGGAGCAAATGCCGATCGTCCCGACCTTTGAGGAGAGAGAAGGAGGCTATGCCAAGGAGCTGTGGAGAGTTCTTCAGATGCTTGGAGGTTTCTATCGTCCACTTTACCGAGGAGGCAGCTGGTCGGTTAATGGTGTGCACCGAGGGTTCATCTGCAAGTTGACTATCTACGCCCGAGAGAACGAGAGCGCCAGCAGGCCGATCCACATCACCGTGAGGAGGTTCTCCTACGAGGTTGGAATTCAGGAGGCCGCTCAACTTGCACTTCGTCGCGTCTGCCACGACTACGCTAACGAGCTTCACGACATGGTGTTCAAGCTTCACCCTACTGTACGAGCGAGCCGACGTCGACGGATCGAGGAGGACGAGTGTGCAACTGTGTTACACCATGCGGTGTTTTCTCTCACTCAGGAGGAGCATATGAGAGAGACCACGCAGGAGCCGGAGATGGTGTACGAGGCGTTGAGGGTGACAGAGCAGGAGCTCTAGGAGACTCGTGCCGCAGCTGCTGAGGTGGTCACCGAGCTAGAGGAGGCTTTGCGAGAGGCTGAAGGTCAGGCAGCTCAGATCGATCAGGAGCCGGTTGAGGAAGTTGAAGAGGAGGAGGAAGACCCCGAGGAGGTTGAGTTCAAGCCAGAGGAGCGCGACGTACATGTGGACGTGCAGGTTCTAGTTGAGGGTCATCAGGATTGGTTTGCGCCCATGCCAGCCCACCCACCGGTGTATGCACCGGGTCAGCCTCAGGCAGGGTGGCTCGATGAGTGAGAGTCTTTGAGTTGAGTTGAGACTCAAGTGTTGAGTTGCGTCTTTAAGATAGTCTTTACCTTTTAGCAGTCGTTAAGGTTGTGTGTTTAGTTTGGATCTTTGATTGCTTAGTGTGCAGTATGTGTTGCATAGCCTTAAGGCTTTTGTAAGCAACCATACGAAGTATTAATAAAGTTGATAAATTTGGGTTAAACCTGTTTCCCCTCCTTAGAAATTCTGGTGTCTTATCTATGCTACATCTACCTTTCCTAACCCAAGAAGCAATCAGCAGATGGTGAACACTCGTGGCAACAATGGTGCTTCAGGAAGTGGCCTTCGCCATAATGACAACCCCAATGATGGAGTACCGCCGCAACCATCGTCGCTGGTAGACATGCAGAATTTGGGAGCTTTTCTTGCAGCACAGACCCAGCTTATGCAGACGATGATGCAACAGATGCAGGGTATGACCAGCCAAGCAGCTATCAACAACAACAGTGTTCAACATGGCACAATGGATCACGCCCTTATTCCAAATTGTCTGACTTCATGAGGACTCGTCCGCCGACGCTCTCAGGCAATGTCAACCCCTTGGAAGCCGATGATTGGCTTAGGACGATTCAGAGAAAGCTGCACATTACTCAGTGTAAAGGAAATGAGAAGGTGCTTTACGCCTCTCATCAGCTAGAAGGAACTGTTGCGGAATGGTGGGAGAACTATTGTGCCGCACATGAAGCCCCACAAGAGATCACATGGAATGAGTTTACTACTGCTTTTTGTCAGTATCATGTACTAGAAGGCATGATGGACCTTAAGAAGGAGGAATTTAGAGCATTGAAGCAAGGAGGCCAGTTAGTGGCCAATTACTTGAACAAATTTACTCAGTTAGCACGCTATGTTCCAGAGGATGTGGTTATAGACAAGGCTAGGCAGTCACGCTTTATGAAAGGATTAAACTCTGGACTGCAAGTGGGATTGATCACCCATAACTTTCCTGAATTTCAATAATTCGTTAACAAAGCTTTGATTTTGGAGGACAAACGCAAAGAGCTTGGTGAGGATAGCAAGCGCAGAATGGTTAACCAAGGAGGGCGACCAAACCAGTTCAGATTGAGGATGTCACCATGATAGCATCTAGGCACCCCTCAATTCTATTTTTATATGATTATGGTTTTGGTATTGATGACTAAGTTAGTAATGTTCAAAGCTTGAAGAAAGTGAGCTGGAAACTATGATGAAATAAGCTGGGACAACAAGATTAAGGCTTTCAGTTTATAGCTTATGTCTTGGGAGATGTTTTAAGTCGAATAGCCTAGGTGTTTTTATCTCTTTTAGTTGTCCAAAAGAGGGACTTTGCACAAGGAAATAGTTTGTTAGGCAAAGGCAAAACTATATCACTTGGAGCAAAAGTCACTTAGTATTTACCCTTCTAAAACTATACCTTTCAGTACAACGGACCAATCTTTACCTATCTATATTCTTCAGTCCGTTGCAAACCTTGAATCTATTCTATGACAAAAACTCCCTTTGTATATCTGTTTTTCAGATTAAAATATACTCGCTTTCATATCCACATATTCTTGGTCAAACATTCTTTGAAAATCATCTTAGTCAAAAGTCTGCCTATGTATGACGGACCAAATATTTTGGTCCGGCATACATGCAATATTCTCTCCTCAGTATCGGACCAAAGATGTCTTAGGTTTCCAATCTTCAGCAGACCAAAAATTTTGTCCGGCATCCCTTTCAGTGTATAAGTTTTTGGCCGAACTAAATCTTTGTTGTTCCTTTTAATCGAAACCTAAAATAAGTATTCTCTGTCTTCAAAAGAGTTTTTTTTTCTTAGGAAACGGACAAAATATTTGTGTTTAATTACTTTAAGTCCGTTGCTAGATTGAAAAGACGGGATAAAATTTATCTATGTTGAAAAAGGTTCTTGGCACCAATCTTCTGTGAAGTCCATGTATAACGGACCAAAAATTTGGTCCGAAGTACATGTGTCGTCTTGCCAAAACCAATCTTCTGTAAAGTCCATGTATAACGGACCAAAAATTTGGTCCGAAGTACATGTGTCTTCTTGCTAAAACCAATCTTCTATGAAGTCCATGCATAACGGACCAAAAAATTGGTCCGAAGTACATGTGTCTCTTTTCCTGGCAAATCTCTTGCTTTGTCCATGTATGACGGACAAAAATCTTGGTCCGTCGTACATAGGTCTCTATGCCTAAGCAAAATCCTTTGAAAGTCATGTGTAACGGACCAACCAATTTAGTCTGATACTCATATATCTCTCTCAGTTGTATGCCAGACCATCTTCTTGATCAACCCATGTATTACGGACCAAAATATTTGGTCCGTCGTGAACTCTGAAATTTGGTCCGACATACACATAACTGATACATAGTCCGTTGTACGTGTGTATTTTTGTTGTTTCTGACATCTGACACATCCAACGGCTACTGTAGCAGGTGTAACGGCTATTTTCACCCAAAATGGCTATATAAGCATTTCCTGAGCCATCTACCATTGACATAGATGAACTCCTTACACTTTGGCATTGACATATAGCTCTAATTCTCAAAAAGGAGTCTGTGCTTCATTTTCACACAAAAATCTTCATACATCCCTAAGTGTGTAAGCTCCAAGTCAGTGTCTAGTTGCGTGATTTGCAAAGTGAACCAAGAGACAGAACTTGTGCAAGGTTTATTACTCTTGGATCTTGGTGATCCTAGACACTTGGAGGAAGTAAACAGGTGACTGCCCAAAGGTGTTTGTGGAAGGCAACTGTGTTTGTGAGAGGTTTGGAACTCACCTCACTAGAGAAGTGAAAGAGTTACCCGAGTGAGCACCAGAGCTATCTGCGACTAGCTTTGGAGAAGTCAACTTCAAAGAAGTGCTTCAACGTGGATTAGAGTGCGCTCAACCACGGGATAAATCTTTGTCTCTCCTGTATCATTTCTTTTATTGCTTTCGCTGTTATTATTAGTTGCTTGATTTCTGCTTTATTCTTGCTATAAGTTACTCTCGTTAAAATTAGGTTAGTTGATTAAAATAGCTAGAATTTGTAAAATTGCCTATTCACCCCCCTCTAGGCCATATCAATCCTTCAAGTGGTATCAGAGCTTAGGTTTACCCTGTTTAGCTTAACTAGCTTTGGTAAATGGCTGAGGGAAATGGTTCTGCAACTGTTAGTATTGGTAGAGTACCTGTTTTTGATGGCACAAACTATGCTTATTGGAAAATTAGGATGAGATGCTATTTAGAAGCTGTTGGGTATGATGTGTGGAGGGTTACAAAGAAGCCTATGCCTCCTCATGTCATACCTGAAGGGCAATCTGCATATGGAGAACCCACTCCGGGTGAAATTCAAAATATGCAATATGATGCCCAAGCTAGAAATGCCATATTTTCCTGTCTTAGCTTAGAAGTCTTTGATAGAGTAAGTAATCTTACTTCTGCATATGATATATGAACAACATTACAAGAAATTCATGAAGGTACCTCTGATGTAAAAGAAGAAAAATACTATGTTGTTAGGGAAAAATTTGATCAATTCAAAATGCTTCCTCAAGAAAATGCAAATAATATGTTCTCTAGGCTAAATCCTATTGTGAATGAACTAAAGGGCCTAGGAACTAAAATTTCAGATGTTGAAGTATGCAGGAAGATGATTAGAGTGCTTCCACGATCATATCACAGCTTGATCACTTATCTGTCTAACAGTGGTGATCTTAAAAGGCTCACTCCAACTGAACTACTGGGCAAAATATCTGCTCATGAGCTCACTCTGGCTGATGAAGATGCTCCAAGAAAGAAATCCATCGCATTAAAGGCCAAAGAAGTTGTTCAAGACTCATCTGAAGAAGATGATGATGAGTCAAGTGAAGATGAAGATGAAGACGTGAAGAAATTAGCTCTACTCATGAGAAGAGCAAACAAACTCATGAGAAGGGTCAATTTCAAAGACAGAGAAAGGTCAAACTCATACTCAAAGAAAAATCCTTTTTCTAATGTTGTATGTTTTGATTGCAATTAAAAGGGACACATAGCTGCTCGGTGTCCCAACAAAATCAAGAAGAAGAGCAAGTACAAGAATAAGGATGATGAGGATGAAGAAAAGACTCATGAAAAATTAAAGAAGAAGTTTTTCAAGAAGAGCTACTCTAAGAGATTTATGAAGAAAGGAAAGGGAGAAGCTCACATAGGAGAATGGGTTAGCGACGATGAAAGTGAAAGTGAAGACTCATCCTCAGAAGAAGAAATTCCGAAGTCAAAGGGGCTAGCTGGACTCGCTCTAGATGAGTCAACTCCACCGCCACCCTTATTCCTTCTCTGTCTTATGGCAAGATCAGATGAGGAAAAAGTGAGTAACTCTCCTTCTTATGATGAGCTAGTAGAACTAGTTGAAGAACTAAATAATGCCCTGCATGATAAAACAAATTCAACTAGAACTCTTAAGAAGACTATCTCTAGCTTGCTTAATGATCAAAGGATGCTAACAGACAAGTATGAAAACCTTATGCATGAACATGAAAAGTCTGTACAAATTCATGATGACCTAGTTGCAAGTCATGCTTTGCTTGTTAAGAACTATGAAGACTTGCAAATTAACTACTGTGAACTAGAAATTGAAAATGAGATGATGTCTAACAAAATCACCATGTCTCTTTAAGTAATACATCTATCTCATGTGACTCTTCAATGTAAGAGATCTTGACATGTGGTTCTTTTGATGCTTGCAAAGGAAAATGCAAACATGCTTCCTGTGTCAAGGAGCTTGAAACCGAAAATAAAAAACTAAAAGCTAAAATAGCCACATTTGATAAAGGCTTAGAAAAATGTTTTCTGCGAAGTGCTATCCTTGACAAAATTCTTGTTGGACAGAGACCAAACTTGGGCAAAAAGGGCTTGGGATATAAACCCAACAGTGTGCCAAATAAAAATGCATCAGGTCATGTTAAACAAATTTTTGTCAAGAAAAGCACTCAATGTTATTATGAATCTAATCATGCATCTAAAAACTGCTATCTTGCAAATGTTTCTCATGCCAAAAGAAATTGCATGGTTGATGCCCATTATATGTTATTTAAAGATTTTCGAGGCAAAGCAAATGTGAAATATGTAGGTACCTCAAATTTAAATAAGAAACTTAAAACTGTCTGGGTACCTAAGGCCATGCTAATAAATCCTTTCAAACCTAAGATGGCTGTAACTAACATCAAAGGACCCAAAAGTATTTGGGTACCTAAAATGAAGAAATGAATTTGTAGGTAGATTCTAAGAGTGGAGGCAGACATTGGGTCATAGACAGTGGCTGCACTTAACACATGACCGGTACCTCAAGAATGTTCACTTCTATTGAAGGAGAAAGTGATCCAAGTCACAAAATCACCTTTGGAGACAACAGCAAAAGAAAGGTAAAAGGTCTTGGTAAGATTGCCATATCAAACGATCACTCTATTGACAATGTTCTTCTCGTTGATTCCTTAAACTTTAATTTCTCATCATTGCTCAATTATGTGATCTTGGATTTCATTGTAACTTCACTACTGATGGGGTAACTGTATTTGATAAAAATGTAAAGCTTATATTCAAAGGTTTCAGATTTCAAAATCTCTATTTAGTAGATTTCAAATCTAACTCCTCATGTATCTCAACCTGCCTGTTAGCCAAAGTTTCCCTTGGATGGCTTTGGCATAGGCGTCTGGGGTATTTAGGTATGTCTAATCTAAAGAAGCTTTTCAAAAATGAGCTTGTGGTGGGTTTGAAAGATGTCAAATTTGAAAAGAATAACCTATGTAGTGCTTGTCAAGCAGGCAAACAAGTAGCCAATTCTCACCCAATTAAAAGTATCATGTCCACCACTAGACCCCTTGAGCTT
Organism: Otatea glauca; assembly: GCA_036346275.1. Lineage (NCBI taxonomy): Eukaryota > Viridiplantae > Streptophyta > Magnoliopsida > Poales > Poaceae > Otatea > Otatea glauca. Next base: position 13,377,339 of record CM070726.1, read on the forward strand.
CTGCATATGGATGTGTTTGGTCCCACCTCATATGCCAGCATTGGTGGTAACTCTTATTGTTTAGTAATTGTCGATGATTTTTCCAGATTCACTTGGGTATTATTTTTGCCAAACAAAAGTGAAGCTGGAAAAATGTTCAAAACTTTTGCAAAAAGGGCTCAAAATCAATTTGATTGTCCCATCAAGAAAATAAGAAGTGACAATGGATCTGAGTTCGTTAACACAAATATTATTGAATATTGTGATGAATTAGGAATTAAGCATGAACTCTCTGCCACTTATACTCCTCAGCAAAATGGTGTTGTTGAAAGGAAAATTCGAACCTTGGTTGAAATGGCTAGATCTATGCTAGATGAATATGAAACCTCAGATGCCTTTTGGGCTGAAGCAATCAATACTGCTTGTCATGCTGTAAATAGACTTTATCTTCATAGATTGCTTAAGAAAACTCCTTATGAACTCTTGGTAGGAAGAAGACCAAATGTATCATATTTTCGCGTGTTTGGTTGTAAAGTTTATATCTATAAAAAGAGAACTCATTTGGGAAAATTTCAACTAGATGTGACTCTGGCTTCATGCTAGGATATTCCTCTAAATCTAAAGCATATAGAGTCTTTAATAATACCACTGGACTGGTAGAAGAAACTTATGATGTAAAGTTTGATGAATCTAACAGCTCACAAGGTGAGCATGAGAATTTAGATGATGTAGGAGATGATGGCTTGGCACAAGCAATGAAGAAGATGGAAATGGGTGATATTCGACCAAAAGAAGACAAGGATGAACTCCCCACTCAATCAACGGTGCCTCATGATGGAACTCAAGAGGAAAAAGAAGATGAAAAAGAACAAGATCGTCCAGTTCACATCAAAAGCCATCATACCATTGCTAAAGATCATCCCTTAGATCAAATCATTGGTGAATTCAGTAAGGGGGTTCAAACTCATTCTAGACAAGCTTCTTTTTTGTGAACATTACTCTTTTGTCTCGTGTATTGAGCCTAAAACAGTGGAAGAAGCACTAGAAGATGCTGATTGGATAATTGCTATGGAAGAAGAACTTAAAAATTTTGAAACAAACAAAGTCTGGATTTTAACAAATCGCCCAAAGGATCACAAAGTTATTAGTACAAAATGGGTGTTCAGAAATAAGCAAGATGAAAATGGAGTGGTGATAAGGAATAAAGCCAGACTTGTAGCTCAAGGATTTACTCAAATAGAAGGATTGGACTATGGAGTGACTTATGCCCCAGTGGCTCGTCTTAAAGCTATTCGGTTTCTTCTTGCCTTTGCTACTCATTTTAATATCACTCTATTTCAAATGGATGTAAAAAGTGCATTTCTAAATGGATTCATTGATGAAACTGTCTATGTTGAACAACCACCTGGTTTTGAAGACCCAAATTTGCCAAACCACGTGTATAAATTATCTAAGGCTCTCTGTGGTCTAAAACAAGCTCCTAGAGCTTGGTATGAGCGTCTTAGAGATTTTTTACTCAATAAGGACTTCAAAACTAGAAAGGTTGATCCAACATTATTTTTAAAAGACATCAATGGAACATTAATGATTTGTCAAATATATGTTGATGATATTATCTTTGGCTGTACTAATACTTCTCTTTGTAAAGAATTTGGTGACATGATGGCCAAAGAATTCGAGATGTCTATGATTGGGGAACTATCATTCTTTCTGGGATTTCAAATCAAGCAGTTAAAGGAAGGAACCTTTATTTCGCAAGAAAAATATACTAAGGATCTTCTCAAATGCTTCAAAATGGACGAATGCAAGATCATAAAGACTCCCATGGCTACTAATACACATCTTGATCAAGATGTGGGAGGTAAGTCTGTTGATCAAAAGCTTTTTAGATCCATGATAGGTTCTTTACTATAATTGACAGTATCTAGGCCTGATATCATGTTTAGTGTGTGTATGTGTGCTAGATTTCAAGCTGCTCCAAAAGAAATTTACTTGACTGCAGTAAAAAGAATATTTAGATATCTTAAGTTTACTTCTAGTATTGGTTTATGGTACCCCAAAGGTGCTCCTTTTGAGCTTCTAGGCTACTCAGATTCTGATTATGCCGGATGCAAGATTAATCGTAAGAGCACCTCAGGGATCTGTCATTTGCTTGGAAGGTCTTTAATTTCTTGGTTTTCTAAAAAGCAAAATTCAATAGCACTATCCACTGCCGAGGCCAAATATGTGGCTGCTGGAAGTTGCTGTGCTCAAATCTTATTCATCAAACAAACATTCTTAGATTTTGGTATAAAATTTGATAATGTACCTTTGCTGTGTGATAATGAAAGTGCAGTGAAAATAGCAAACAATCCGGTCCAACATTCCAGAACGAAGCATATAGAAATTCGACATCACTTTATTCGTGATCATATTGCTAAAGGAAATATTATGATTAGTCATGTAAGAACTGAGGACCAATTGGCTGATATTTTCACTAAGCTGCTTGATGAGGACAAATTTTCAAAATTAAGAAATGAACTAAATATCATTGCTTTTTCAAATATTGCTCGATAATGTCTGACTAAGGGGGAGCACTTTTGTTTACCATGTATATCCTAATGCTCTTTTCCTTGGTTTCTTACCCTAGCTTTGCATAATTTTCTGTCAAAAATCGTTTCGTTTTCCGTATCTCCCAGTTTTTCCGCATCTTCTCTAACTTCAAAGTCGCTTCGAACTTTGATGTATTTACTTCTCTCTTGTCGAAATGGCTATAAAAGGCGCCCAGAGACCACAAAATACAATTCTTAACTTATCCCTTCTCTTTCTCGAAGTTCTTCATCATGCCTAAAAGACGCTTTCAACGATGATCGGGACGATCCGAGCTTGCGAGCTCGAGGGAGTTTGATCGCCATCTAGCGAGATGGTCAAGAAAGGGCGCTTGTCGAGACAAGGTCTGCCGTGGGCGCCTTTCTTGAAGCTTTCCCTCTCTCCTCGGGGCGAGATGCGCTCATAGAGGCTCTAGGGCGCGCGTAGGGGAGAAAACTAGTTTCGTTCTTGTCTTGTCCCGCTTCCTCCGATCATGTAATCCGGACTCAGATTTAAATAAAATGATGATGTTCTAAAATGCTCTTTGAGTCATTTCTTGTCTATCATTCTTTATCAGTTAAACTCTATTTATAAGTGTACGTCGCTAAAACATGACTTCGACTAGTCGCATATCACGTTATGATCTTTCGCGCTCTAGATCGATACCATCACATTACGACTACACGATATGGATAAAGTAAAAATGTCAAGATAAAATAACTCTTTGAATAAAGTTTGTTTTAACAAACTGCTGCTATAAGACTCACCTTCTATGATCATTCGTATCTAATCAAAAAAATTTAAAGGAAACCCAAAGTTTTCATTTGCCTTTTTCAGCAAAGTATGCATATTAAAGTACTTGAGTTTTTCAGATAAGCTTAGTTTAAAGAAATACTTAAGCTTACTTGATTATCAAACTCAAACATTAACTGAAATTATTTGTTTGATTGAATTTGGTTGTTGATCTTAGATATATCTCTTATCTTTAAAATTTTCAGAAATATAGACATGATGCAGACAGAGAACAACTCTAAGTTACAGGTTCCTACTTGGATCGGACCAATCTCAAATAAACCGACAATACTCTCCGGACTAAATTTTTTGGTCCGTCGATAATAAGAGCTTTGGTCTTAATACCAAGCGGACTAAATCTGGTCCAGGCTGAGCACAAAACTTTTGGTCCAGCCCAAATTGTAATCTCTCCAAATCCATTTAAAGCCAAGTCTGCCTCATGATTTAATATCTCTAAGTCTTAACTCTTATCTAAATTCAAACAATTTATACCAAGCTTAAATAAAATTCCTCTTTTTCCTCTCAAGATTTCAAAAGTTGTTCAAAATCTTACCTATTGCTTTAGGTCTTACCTATTGCTATCCTGTCCTTATTTCTTTGGGACTCTCTGTGCCTGCTCAAACTGTCCTAAAAAAAAGGAGAGGTCCCACTGTCCTTACACAAAAAAAAACTTATGTTCCCCTCCAACTATCCTGGTTAAAAGGTGTCAGTTTCCAAGGTCTATTTACTTCTACAAATGCATTCAATGCAGTAACTTCTTCCATCAAAAACCTCCTTGTTATTGCCTTGCTTGCGCAAAAACTTCTCTAAACCGGAAGTTTCTTTCCTCTCTTCACCGAAGCAAATCCTGACCGGATCTTGGCGACGGTGATCGTTCGACATTGTGCGCAAGAATCTCACTCAAGTTCAGTAAGTTCCTTAGAACTTCTCTTTTTCTCTTCAAAATCTCGAACCCTAGACCTAGTGCTTAGACTTAGTTCTTCCTTTTTAGGTCTGTTCTTCGTGAAGTGAGTCTGGTCCTGAGTCTGTGTTTGAGTCAGAATGAGGTCAAAGAATCCAGATAAAAGGGGTTTGATTGGAAAAATCATTGATAAAGTTAAGAGTAAGAAGCAAAGAAGATCCAGTTCATCTTCTGAAACAAATGTGCCTGAACAACCTCAAGGACCAGTTCTAATCCCAGATGTTCATAATGCTGCTCGACCAAACCGAAAATTATTAACCTCTCATCCAAGAAAAGAAAAGCAGATAGTTGATTCTGAGTCATCCTCTGAGGATTGTCCCTATGAACCCGACAGTGAATCCTCCTCAGAAAGCATTGAACTGATCTCTGAAATTGATATTCTTAGTAGTGAAGAACTGGCAAAACTTAGTAGTAAGAAGTTAAGAGCAGTTCGGTTAGTTAGTGAAAAGGTCTGGTTCCCAGAGTCAAGGCCAGCCCTGGGTGAAAATTTTGTGTCCTTGTTACACAAAAATATTTACAATGCCTATCTGAACAGAAGAGATGGAAAAGGAAAGTTGATTTCGCTCACAAATCACCAATATGTAGATCGGGATCAAGTGAAAAATATTATTGGATCATCTCGACTGCTTGATTGCATAAACTCCACTCTGACTAATAAGAATCATGTCAAACAAAACTATTCCATGGAGTGTCTCAAGGACTCTAGAGTTTTATGCATCTTTACTAGTGAACAAGCAAAGAAAATACATCATGTTCACTCTGAATGGAAAAATAAGAAAAATCAAGTCATCTCAATTTGAATCAGCAATAGGAGCTTCTAGTCCTCTATCAAATAAGACAAGAATCTTTGAAAAGATGTATCCACATCAGAGGTGGAGATTGTGTGGGGACATGCCAGACTTACAAGTGTCAGGGCACATATACAAAGACACTTCAAGTGAGGATTTTAATCCAAATAGGGTGTCCTGCCTATCTGAAGAAGCTAAGGTTCTGCTTTTAATATTGAGGCATACTATATATCCCAAGTCTGGATATAAAGAAGGAATAACCTCAGTGTTAGCTTGGTTGTTACATCTCATTCTGTCAAGACAGCCTGTAGATCTAGTGGATTACTTCTTTGGGCAGATGGAAGAAGCCATCTATAAAAAGTTCAGTAGCTCTTTGCCTTTTGCCCAGTTAATCACTGGAGTCCTGTTGGCTCAAGGCATTATCTCTCAAGATGATCTGAATAAAGAATTCAAATGCTTTCCAAAGAAATATAGTATGCATCAAGCTACTGGACAAAGTCTAAGGATTTCTGGTTTTCTTCAAAGAGTGGCAGAAAATCAACCAATTCAGCCTGAAGAAGAAAGTGAAGAAAGGGTTGAGGCTGAAAATGAGTTTGACAGAAATAGTGCTAGAAGTCTTTCCCAAGCACAACAAAGTGACTTCTGGCATCAATCCTATGGAAGCTATCATCAAGAGTATGAAAGTCATCATATGTCTGATTAGAGCAGAAATAACAGAGAACCTAGTGTTCAAAGGAAAAAGGAAAGTCTCTGAGTCACCTTTCGCCAGAAGCAACTGAAGTGATTCATGGAAATGAATCATGGAATATGGATGATGCTGCTACTCAAAAGCTTTCTAGCTCAGTTGATAGAACCTTGGATGAAGAGCAACAAATTTATCAACTTCAAGAAGCAGCTGCAGCAGCAAGGTTCATGGAAGCGCAGACTTTCAGACCAGGAGCAAATGAAAATGAAGCTGGAGGGTATAGGATGGCATCTGAAATACCCCAGAAATATGAACCCTTCTATCCTTCAACATCAGCTCATCCTGAGCATGATCAAAGGGATATGTTTCCTGGTTGGGAAAGTTTATTTGATTGTCAGTATCCCATAACCTCCTCTCCAAAGTATGATGAGCAAGGACAAGATAACACATTTCAGGCTCAAGAAAACATCTTTGACTCTCAGCCTTCCTGGTTTTCAAACTTTGAGCAACAATAATATGCTGATCAGAGAGGATTCCAAGCTAGGTACATGGAAGATCAGGATGCAGCAGCTCAAAGATATGAGGAAGAAATAAAGTTCTATAATGAAGCCATATCAAGATTTGACCACCTAAGCAAAAATCAGGAAAATCTTAGACGGCATGTCCAACAGCTCGACACTACTCAAAATTTGATCTAGGACAGACTGTATGATATGAACCAGAAGATGGATGATCACTACAAGAAACTGAGAAATCAAGTGGAAGCTGCAAGCATATCTCATACAAGCAATCAGCTATCGATGCGACACAAATTAGATCATCTGTCTGAATTTACTGAAGATGCCTTGCTCGACCATACTCGCCTGGCACATGATTGCATATATGATGTGGGCGACATCCTTGCTGAGACTCGCAATATGAATGAATCTTTGGATCAGATTCAGTCAGATCTTCAACTGTTGGTTATCCAGCCAGGAGACCCAGACTATCCAAGTTGGCATGATCGAGCTAGTCTCAAGGGCTAGATAATCCAAGCCAAGAAGCTACTGATGAACAACCTGTCTCTTCTCCAAAGAAAAGCAAAGCTCAGGGCCAGCTCAAAAGACTCTTTTCAAGGCGCTAAAAGGGCCCCTTTTTGGCTATTGATGCCAAAGGGGGAGAAAAACCTCAGTTCTCCTCTATAGGCTGGCTTATCTATATGAATATTATGTATTTGTTCTGTGCTATGTTTATGGTGTGATTTGTTATTTATATTTTTTTTCAACTGTTTAACTGTTTAGATACTATATGCTCGGATTCTCTCTTTGATATGAATGCTTTCATTAAGGGGGAGCAAATTCACTCCCTATTTATTTCTGCTGTCAGTATATTCAGCTAACTCTGTTTTGCAGAATAAATAATATATTACTAACTAAAAGGTATGTTGTCATCAATTACCAAAAAGGGGGAGATTGATAGCATCTAGGCACCCCTCAATTCTATTTTTATATTATTATGGTTTTGGTATTGATGACTAAGTTAGTAATGTTCAAAGCTTGAAGAAAGTGAGCTGGAACCTATGATGAAATAAGCTGGGACAACAAGATTAAGGCTTTCAGTTTATAGCTTATGTCTTGGGAGATGTTTTAAGTCGAATAGCCTAGGTGTTTTATCTCTTTTAGTTGTCCAAAAGAGGGACTTTGCACAAGGAAATAGTTTGTTAGCCAAAGGCAAAACTATATCACTTGGAGCAAAAGTCACTTAGTCTTTACCCTTCTAAAACTATACCTTTCAGTACAACGGACCAATCTTTACCTATCTATATTCTTCAGTCCGTTGCAAACTTTGAATCTATTCTATGACAAAAACTCCCTTTGTATATCTGTTTTTCAGATTAAAATATACTCGCTTTCATATCCACATATTCTTGGTCAAACATTCCTTGAAAATCATCTTAGTCAAAAGTCTGCCTATGTATGACGGACCAAATATTTTGGTCCCAAGATACATGCAATATTCTCTCCTCAAGATTTAACCAAAGATGTCTTAGGTTTCCTATCTTCAGCAGACCAAAAATTTGGTCCGGCATCCCTTTCAGTGTATAAGTTTTTGGCCGGACTAAATCTTTGTTGTTCCTTTTAATCGAAACCTAAAATAAGTATTCTCTGTCTTCAAAAGAGTTTTTTTTCTTAGGAAACAGACAAAATATTTGTGTTTAATTACTTTAAGTCCGTTGCTAGATTGAAAAGCTGGGATAAAATTTATCTATGTTGAAAAAGGTTCTTGGCACCAATCTTCTGTGAAGTCCATGTATAACGGACCAAAAATTTGGTCCGTAGTACATGTGTCGTCTTGCCAAAACCAATCTTCTGTAAAGTCCATGTATAACGGACCAAAAATTTGGTCCGAAGTACATGTGTCTTCTTGCTAAAACCAATCTTCTATGAAGTCCATGCATAACGGACCAAAAATTTGGTCCGAAGTACATGTGTCTCTTTTCCTGACAAATCTCTTGCTTTGTCCATGTATGACGGACCAAAATCTTGGTCCGACGTACATAGGTCTCTATGCCTAAGCAAAATCTTTTGAAAGTCATGTGTAACGGACCAACCAATTTAGCCTGATACTCATATATCTCTCTCAGTTGTATGCCAGACCATCTTCTTGATCAACCCATGTACTACGGACCAAAATATTTGGTCTGTCGTGAACTCTGAAATTTGGTCCGACATACACATAACCAGTATCGCTAAGCACTAATACATAGTCCGTTGTACGTGTGTATTTCTGTTGTTTCTGACATCTGACACATCCAACGGCTACTGTAGCAGGTGTAACGGCTATTTTCACCCAAAATGGCTATATAAGCATTTCCTGAGCCATCTACCATTGACATAGATGAACTCCCTACACTTTGGCATTGACATATAGCTCTCATTCTCAAAAAGGAGTCTGTGCTTCACTTTCACACAAAAATCTTCATACATCCCTAAGTGTGTAAGCTCCAAGTCATTGTCTAGTTGCGTGATTTGCAAAGTGAACCAAGAGACAGAACTTGTGCAAGGTTTATTACTCTTGGATCTTGGTGATCCTAGACAGCTTGGAGGAAGTAAACAGTGTGACCTGTCCAAAGGTGTTTGTGGAAGGCAACTGTGTTTGTGAGAGGTTTGGAACTCACCTCACTGGAGAAGTGAAAGAATTACATGAGTGAGCACCAGAGCTACTGCGACTAGCTTTGGAGAAGCTGAACTTTGAAAGAATTGCTTCAACGTGGATTAGGAGTGCGGCTCTGAACCACGAGATAAATCTTTGTCTCTCCTGTATCATTTCTTTTGTTGCTTTCGCTGTTATTATTAGTTGCTTGATTTCTGCTTTATTCTTGCTATAAATTACTCTCGTTAAAATTAGGTTAGTTGATTAAAATTGCTAGAATTTGTAAAATTGCCTATTCACCCCCCTCTAGGCCATATCGATCCTTCACACCACAATAGTTTGCTAGGTTTCAACCGCAGGCAGCAAATAAGACATCAATCCCTGCACCTCGCCCTGCTAATCAGAATTTTCAGACACCAGCTCAAGGGAACCATGCACCAGAAGGGAATCAACAGTCTGCTGTCAGACGTTGCTATGCTTGCAATGAGCCAGGGCATTTTGCTAACAAGTGTCCGCATAAGGGAGGAATCACGCCAGTCCGCTTCAACTTGGGAACGACAACTGCTAAGGCACCTGCATCAGGAGGGAATCGTGCACCAGGGCAAATGGGAGCAACATCCCAATCAACAGTGCGTGGTAGAGTCAACCACATCACAGCGGATGAAGCTCAGGAGGCTACAGATGTTGTACTGGGTAAGTTTCTGGTTAACTCGGTACCCGCTACAGGTTTATTTGATTCTGGAGCTTCGCATTCTTTTGTTTCTCGGAGTTTTGCAACTGAGAATGGATTTGATGTTAAGAATCTTAAGTGTGTGTTTTTAGTCCAAGCCCCAGGATCTGAAATTAGATCTAGCCTTGGGTGTTTGGGAGTTAAGATGCTCATGAATGGGATAGAATTTCTAGCGAATCTCATCTTGTTAGATACTCAAATCTTAGATGTTATCCTTGGAATGGATTGGCTATCCAGGCATAAAGCCGTGTTGGATTGTGGTCAAAGAGTGGTGTCATTGGAAAGCCCTAGTGGCAAGAAAGTAAAGATTCGTGCGATAGCCGTTCGTGATGGCCAATTAATGGTGAACAGAGTGAAAGTTGCTAGTATAGAGGATGTGCCGATTGTAAGGGATTACTCGGAAGTTTTTCCCGATGACTTGCCGGGCATGCCGCCAAAAAGGGAGATTAAGTTTGCTATTGAGTTAGTGCTTGGGACAGCACCAATAGCGAAGAGACCGTATCGCATGCCAACAAATGAGTTAGTTGAGATGAAGAAGCAGATCGAGGAATTGCTTGAGAAATATTTCGTAAGACCAAGTTCTTCGCCGTGGGCAGCGCCAGTTTTGTTCGTCAGAAAGAAGGATGGGAGTTTGAGAATGTGTATCGATTATCGTGCACTTAATGAAGTGACAATTAAGAATAAGTATCCTTTCCCTAGGATTGATGATTTGTTTGATCAGTTGAGAGGGGCTGGAGTGTTCTCCAAGATAGACCTTCGTTCAGGATATCATCAGCTGAAGATTAGAGCGGAAGATGTTCCTAAGACTGCATTTTCCATGCGGTATGGATATTATGAGTTCACAGTTATGTCTTTTGGATTGACCAATGCTCCGGCATATTTCATGAATGTCAGGAACAAAGTATTTATGGACTATTTGGATAAATTTGTCGTTGTCTTTATAGATGACATTCTTGTGTATTCCAAGACGAGAGAAGAGCATGTAGACCATTTGAGGTTGGTTTTAGAGAGGTTGCGAGAGTAGCAGTTGTATGCTAAGTTTATTAAGTGTGACTTTTGGAAGGATAAGGTGGAATTTCTTGGTCATGTGATGACTGCAGAAGGAGTTGTCGTTGATCCGAGCAAGGTCGAAGCCGTGTTACATTGGGAGCAACCGAAGTCAGTCACTCAGATTCGTAGTTTTCTGGGATGGTAGGATATTACCGTCGGTTTATAGAAGGGTTCTCTACGATTGCTAGACCGCTTACGTAGTTGTTGAAGAAAGAAAAGAAGTTTGCATGGACGCCAGAATGTGAAAAGAGTTTTCAGGAGTTGAAGAAGCAATTGACTACCGCACCTGCGTTAGTAGTGCCAGATGTGCAGAATGGTTTCGATATATATTGTGATGATTCTAAGCAAGGTCTTGGTTGTGTGTTAATGCAAAACGGCAAGGTGGTGGCCTATGCATCAAGACAATTGAGGCCACATGAAGGAAATTATCCTACACATGATTTGGAATTTGCTGTCGTAGTGCATGCCTTAAAAATATAGCGACATTACCTCATTGGAAATAGGTGTGAGATATATACAGACCATAAGAGTCTAAAGTATATATTCACTCAGTCATATCTCAATATGAGGCAAAGAAGATGGCTATAATTGATTAAGGATTATAACGTTGGAATCCATTACCATCCAGGCAAGGCTACTATGGTAGCCGATGCTTTGAGTCATAAAAGCCATAGTGCAAATATGCTGATATCAAGTGATCAACCAGAGTTGTGTAGTGAGTTTCAGAAGCTGAAATTGGAAGTTGTTCCACAAGGTTTTGTAGCTGCATTGGAATTAAAGCCGACACTTGAAGATCAAATTAGAGAGGGTCAGAAGAATGACGAGGAAATCAGCAGAATCAAGTCTAGGAAGGATGAAGGTTTAGCGGAGGATTTTGTTGTGGACGAGCAAGGTACCATGTGGTTTAAAGGAAGGATTTGTGTACCAAATAAGAAGGAGCTTAAGCAATTGATTCTTGAGGAAGCTCATGATTCTAAGTACTCGATTTATCCAGGTAGTGCTAAGATGTACCAAGATCTTAAGGGAAGGTTTTGGTGGCCTAACATGAAGCGTGAAGTAGCTGAGCACATTGCTCGATGTGATGTGTGTCAGAGAGTAAAAGCTATACATCAAAGACCCGTTGGTTTATTACAGCCGTTGAAAATTTTGGAATGGAAGTGGGAGGAAATCGGTATGGATTTTATTACTGGTTTGCCTAAGACTCAGAGAGGTTACGATTCTATTTGGGTTATTGTGGATCAGTTGACCAAAGTCGCTCACTTCATTCTGATGAAGACGACCTATTCAGGAGATCGTTTGGCAGAATTGTATGTGTCGAGGATTGTGTGTTTGCATGGAGTGCCCAAGAAGATTGTGTGAGATAGAGGGACCCAGTTTACCTCGAGATTTTGGAACAAGTTGCATGAAGCTATGGGGACTCGCCTGAATTTCAGTACAGCGTATCATCCGCAGGCAGATGATCAGACTGAGAGGGTAAATCAGATTTTAGAGGATATGTTGAGAGCTTGTGCATTAGCCTATGCTGCATCATGGGACAAATGTTTGCCGTATGTAGAATTCAGCTATAATAATAGTTGTCAGTCTAGTTTGCGGATGTCACTATTTGAGGTTTTATATGGTCGTGCCTGTCGGACACAGTTGAATTGGAATGAGACAGGAGAGCGTTTGGTGTTTGGGCCTGAAATTCTTAAGGAAGCCGAAGAACAAGTTGCTATGATAAAGAGAGGTTGAAGATAGCTCAGTCAAGGCAAAAGAGCTACGCGGATAATCGTCGTCGTGACTTGAGTTTTGAGTCAGATGATTTCGTGTATCTTAGAGTCACCCCTCTCAAAGATGTTAAGAGATTTCACGTTAAAGGGAAGCTTGCACCAAGATATGTTTGTCCGTTCAAAATTTTGAGCCGTCGAGGAGAGGTTGCATATCAATTGGAATTGCCGTAGTCATTGGCAGGAATGCATGATGTGTTTCATGTGTCGCAGCTCAAGAAATGTCTCAGAGTGCCAACGGAGCAGACGCCCTTAGAAGCAATTGAGTTGTAGGAAGATTTGACTTATAAAGAGCAGCCGATCAAGATCTTGGATGTGAAGGAGCGTAAGACCCGGAATAAGTCTGTTCGTTTTTGTACAGTTCAGTGGAGCAATCATTCAGAGAACGAAGCAACCTAGGAGCGTGAAGAGGATCTGAAGTTAGAATTCCCAAACTTATTCTCTAGTTAGCCCTGAATCTCGGGGTCGACATTCTGTTAAGGGGGGAGGTTTGTAACATCCCAAAAATTTGCCTAAATATTATTTTATTGTTATTTATGTATTTTATGATTTTCTGGAATTTATTGGATTTTTCTGGATTTGTTTGAATTTATTTTAAAATTTAGTATATTGGTCTTTTTGTGAAAATTAATTATAAATATGCAAAGTTAAAATAAAGTTTTGCCAAAACTATTTTATTTGAGTTCAGAATGTCTCAAAGTATTTTTGAGAATTTTCTTATATTTTTCCTGATATTTCTGTTGCTTAAAACAATTAAACTATTTTCTGAAATTATTTTAATTAAGAAAACCCGTGGAAATCATTTAACAGTGTTGGGCCGAAGCCCGTTACTGTTCTTTGTGTTGGCCCATGTCAGCGTGGCCCATCCGGCATGTTCTGATTAGGGTTAGCGCTGCCGCCGTCGATCTTCGATCGTGCGGTTGAGAGTAGAAGATGAGCTTTCCTGTTTGTGTTAGTGTTATGCCCTTGAGGCAATCATTTAGATGATTGTAACATGACTATGTTTATGAATAATAATATGATTATTGGTCCAATGAATGTATATCATTGTATTGATTAACAAGTATGTGACTTGCTTATGAAGCTCTTTACTTATTGATGTAATTCGATAAATATCTCTGATCGGATATCATCGTATAGGACAACGATGAATAGATCAGTACATGTAGTGATCGATGATCATGCTTCATAGATCATGGGATATGGAGATATCATCTATACATTGTGGACGCATGTTGAAGAACATGAGTTAGATAGACCCGCAATGGGACACTGCGAGAATGTTTCATTCTTATGTGTCATCAGTGTATCTCATACATAGTAGATGTACGATCCTTAGACCTGAGATTGTCATATTCCCTACATGTGTAATAGTTTTCCTTGGGGCTATTTGATGCAGGGGCTAATAAAGAGTAGAGACTTGGCAAAAGGAGAAGTGGATCTTCGCGTGGGGAATAAAGCAAGAGTTGCTAGTCTTGCCGTAGGCACATACCCATTGCATTTGCCTTCAGGATTAGGTTTAGAACTCAATAATTGTTATTTTGTTCCATCTTTGAGTAGAAACATTATTTCATCTTCTTGTTTGGAACATGAAGGTTATGATTTCAGAATAAAGAACTTTGTTTGTTTAATATTTTTGAATGATATGTATTATGGTCGTTGCCCCATGGTGGATAGGTTGTACGTCCTTGAACTCGAAGAGAAACCGGTCTATAACATTAATGTAAAATGGCATTGGCCTAATGATTTGAACCCTACCTTTTTATGGCATTGTCGCTTAGGTCATATAAATGAGAAGCGCATGAAGAAGCTCCATGGTGATGGACTTCTAACCTCATTTGATTTTGAATAATTTGAAACATGTGAATCTTGTTTACTTGGCAAGATGACAAAAGCCCCTTTCATAGGTTTTAGTGAGAGAGCGAGTGAATTATTGGCCCTAGTACATACATATATATATGGACCAATGAGCTCGACTGCTAGGGGTGGGTTTCAGTACTTTGTAACTTTTACCGATGACTTTAGTAGATATGGATATATCTATTTAATGAGGCATAAATCTGAAACTTTTGAAAGGTTCAAAGAGTTTCAAAACGAAGTACAAAATCAACTTTGCAAATCAATAAAACACTTACGATCAGATCGTGGTGGCGAATACTTGAACCAAGAGTTTGGTGATCATCTAAAGCAATGTGGAATCGTTCCGCAACTTACTCCGCTAGGAATGCCTCAATGGAATGGCGTGTCCGAACGACGAAATCGAACTTTATTAGATATGGTTCAATCAATGATGAGCCAAACAGATCTACCATTATCCTTCTGGGGTTTTGCTCTAGAGACAGCTGCGTTCACTTTGAATAGGGTCCCATCAAAATCCGTTGAGAAGACGCCATATGAGATATGGACTGGGAGAAGACCCATGTTGTCATTTCTCAAGATATGGAGATGTGAGGCTTATGTAAAACGTTTACAATCAGATAAACTCGCACCTAAATCAGAAAAATGCTTTTTTGTGGGGTATCCTAAAGAAACAAAAGGATATTACCTTTACAAAAGAAATGAGAACAAGGTTTTTATTGCTCGAAATGGTGTCTTTTTGGAGAAAGAGTTTCTTTCAAAAGAAATCAGTAGGAGTGATGTGTATCTTGATGAAGTTCGAGAATCACATGAATATGTTCAAGCTACCACTTAACTTTCACAAGATGTACAAAGTGTTGTACAACCTGTGGAGGAGACTCCAGCCCCACGTAGGTTGGGGAGGCCACGTCATGTACCTATAAGATATGGGAATGACATATTATTGTTGGACAATGATGAGCCCACGACTTATGAAGAAGCAATGATGGACCCAAACTCCGAAAAATGGCTTGAAGCCATAAGATCCAAAATTCAATCCATGCATGACAATCAAGTTTGGAACTTGGTCAATTCTCCTGATGGTGTAAAAACCATTGAATGCAAATGGATTTTCAAGAAGAAGATAGACGTAGATGGAAATGTTCGTATCTATAAGGCACGGTTGATGGCAAAGGGTTTCAAACAAGTTCAAGGAGTTGACTATGATGAAACATTCTCACCGGCAGCCATGCTCAAGTCTGTCCGGATCATTTTAGCTATTGCTGCATATTTCGATTATGAAATATGGCAGATGGATGTCAAAACAGCCTTCCTTAATGGGAATCTATCTGAGGATGTATACATGATACAACTAGAAGCTTTTGTTGATCCTAAATATGCTAAAGGGTATGCAAGCTTCAAAGATCCATTTATGGGTTAAAGCAAGCATCTCGGAGTTGGAACATTCGTTTTGATGAAGTGGTCAAAGGTTTTGACTTTATCAAAAACGAAGAAGAGCCTTGTGTTTACAAGAAGGCTAGTCGGAGCGCACTTGTGTTTCTGATTTTGTATGTGGATGACATATTTTTGATCGGGAATGATATTCCTATGTTTGAAGATGTTAAGACTTCATTGAAAAGAAGTTTCTCAATGAAGGACTTGGGAGAAGCATGCTATATCTTGGGCATAAAAATCTATAGAGATAGATCAAAAAGGTTAATTGGATTAAGTCAGGAAGCATACATTGACAAGATATTGAAAAGGTTCAATATGCATGAATCCAAGAGAGGTTTCATGCCAATGTCACATGGCATCAATCTCTGCAAGAATTAGTGTCCTTCGACATCTGATGAGCGAGACAGGATGAGCAAGATTCCATATGCTTCAGCTATTGGGTCTATTATGTATACCATGATATGTACATGCCCAGATGTCTCATATGCTCTAAGTGTCACGAGCAGATACCAAGCAGATTCTGGTGATGTCATTGGATAGCTGTAAAAAATATCCTGAAGTACTTGAGAAGAACTAAGGGTATGTTCCTTGTTTTTGGAGGTGAGGAAGATCTGGTTGCAAAAGGTTACACCGATGCAAGCTTCCAAACTGACAAAGATGATTTTCAATCGCAATCCGGGTTTGTGTTTACACTAAATGGAGGAGCAGTAAGCAGGAAGAGTTCCAAGCAAAACACGGTGGCCGACTCTACGACAGAAGCGGAGTACATTGCAGCTTCGAAGGCCGCAAAAGAAGCTGTGTGGATTAAGAAGTTTATCACAGAGCTTGGTGAGGTGGCTAGTACCTCTAGTCCAATGGACATCTATTGTGATAATAGTAGTGCCATTGCACAAGCAAAAGAGCCTAGATCACATCAGAAATCTAAACACATACTCCAGCGCTTTCACCTTATTCGCGAGATTGTGGATAGAGGTGACGTGAGAATATACAAAATACATACGGAAGCCAATGTGGCCGATCCGTTGACAAAGCCACTGCCACAGCCTAAGCATGAGGCGCACATGAGGTCTATTGGTATTAGATACTTAATTGATTGACTCAATTGCAAGTGGGAGATTGTTAGTGTTATGCCCTTGAGGCAATAATTTAGATGATTGTAACATGACTATGTTTATGAATATTAATATGATTATTGGTCCAATGAATGTATATCATTGTATTGATTAACAAGTATGTGACTTGCTTATGAAGCTCTTTACTTACTGATGTAATTCGATAAATATATCTGATCGGATATCATCGTATAGGACAACGATGAATAGATCAGCACATGTAGTGATCGATGATCATGCTTCATAGATCATGGGATATGGAGATATCATCTATACATTGTGGACGCATGTTGAAGAACATGAGTTAGATAGACCCGTAATGGGACACTGCGAGAATGTTTCATTCTTATGTGTCATCAGTGTATCTTATACATAGTAGATGTATGATCCTTAGACCTGAGATTGTCATATTCCCTACATGTGTAATAGTTTTTCTTGGGGCTATCAAACACTAGTTCCTAACCAGATAGTTATAAAGGTAGCTTTCATGTTTACTATAAAGCGTGCAGAGGGAAGTGAGCAGTCAAAATGGAATTTGCCACTCCAATGAAACGGAGATATATGATAAGGCCACTCATGTGATATGATTAAGGAAGTGCATGGCCATGCCGTGATTAAGGAGTCAATCACAACTTATTAATACATCACGGATACGAGAGATGGATTGAATCATCAAAGGATGACATGCTTCTCGCCTTGAGTTCAATCTTCATATACTTGGCAAAGGGATTATTACATGAGTACTTTTGATAGGTTCTGTCCGATTTGATCATAGTATGTTTGGGAGTTGGCATACTTTGCAAGGAGCCGCTACCAACTATTGGATTGAAAAGGAGTTTTTCGAATCCATGTCCAAACGTACGTGAACCTGTAGGGTTACACACTTAATGGGCTGAGACGCATTAATTTGGATTGGATTCATAATTAATGGACCTTGTGGGCTCAGCACGCTGATGGACCATGGTTTAGGGTTTCATCTTGTGGCTATATAAGGAGGGGAGGAGAGTGGGCGCAGGGTGTGCTTTCCCATGGTTTAGAAGTGATTCACCCGAAACCCTAGCCCCCTCCTCTCGGTGCCCCTACCGAGCGACCAAGTGCTTGCACTCCGATGCACGGCGTTCCATCCCTGGATGTGTGGACTACTGCGGTGACACTGCTGCGACTGCGGCGTGGGAGGATGATCCACGGCGAGGCGAGGACGATCCACTCCATCGACGCAACGACTGCGGCGAGAACGATCCACTACATCGACGCGCAAAGGATTCCGCCTCTGCGCATCTAGTGGTAATCTAATCTATGATCCCCTTTTTGTGAGTAGCTTTCTGGTTATGCGGTAGATTTTTTTTGTGCTAGTGTAGCATACCGCGTTCCTCTTCAGTTTGAGCCAACGTTAAAGGCCTTCAGATCAATATCGTGCGACTGTGGTCGTCGCGTGGATCTGGGCCGTTAAAAAAAGTGCATGGGTGGTTAGGATCGTGCCACGTCGGGAGCTCTTTGTGGCCGTTGGATCGCCATCAAACGGCACCACGTCATCGTCTCCGCGCAGGACTCAGAGCCGTGGCCGCTGTGGACTCTGTGTCCGATTCACCGCCGGAGAGGGGTAGCGGAGCTATAAAAGGGGGCACCCGATTCGCCTTCATGCCGCAGATCCAAGCCCTAAGTTAGCCTCTCGAGAAGCGCCGCCATTCGTCGTGAATTCGTGAAGTTCGTCGAGTGCCGCCGCAGCAAAGAAACCATCGATTCGCCGTCGTCAAGCCATCGTAGGACCCAGGACCACTCGCATAATCTTCGCCGTGAACCAGAGCATCTTGTGCATGCCTTCGTTTCACCAGAGCGCCGCTGGAGAAGGAGATCACCACGAGGGCCGTCACCGCCAGGGAAGAGAACCTCACCGCCATTGCCCAAGTGCTCAAATCATAGATCCGTTCACGCCAGTAGGTAGGCGAGATCGCGAGCATGCCGTAGGTAGCCTCGCCGATCGCCGCGGTGTCCCTAGGTCCCCGTGTCACCGCCGTCGACCTGGCCTGATGCTTCGTTGACGCGTGTTGCACACGTGGACAGTTTCGTCACGGTAGCAGCGTTATGCTGGCGTTGAGTCGACAGACGCGCGGGCCCACCCGTCAGAGAGACGTGGTCGCTTGGACCGGGTTCACCATGGACCGATGAAGCTCATCGACGCAGTCCATGGACTGAGGGACACGTGTCGCATCTCGGTTGGCTCGGGTCAAGGCTGATGTCAGCATGACACATTAACTCGGTTTTCAGAATAAAAATAATTCAGTTAATTATGATTTTCTAATTTCTGTATTTTCATATTTATTCAAACTTCAAAAGGCTATATCTTTTGCAATTAACTCGGATTTGGATGATTCAAATTTCTAAAAAAATTTAAAATTGAGATCTATTTAATGGTGAGTTTTATTTGATTTTTGGAGTTCATTTGCTCTCTATTTTGGTATTTATTTGCTTTTCTCCTTCGGTACGCGTAGACGTTGAATTGTGTGACGCTTCGGAGGAGGATCCGTCAACTCAGGAGCAAATTTCCGAGAAAGACCAAAACCTATTCCAAGGCAAGTTGTGCTTTGATCATGTTGAACCCATGATTATAAAATTGCTATATTGTTTTACTCTATTGCATAGTATTTCAAGTATACAATTGTTTTAAACTAAATTGGGATTTAGTTAATCTACCAATTGATCTACGCCCTACCTTGTCATTTGTATGCCATGATCTTTTGTCACCTTAGTTTGGTTCCCTATAGTTGGTTAATACTAAAATCAACTTGGGATGGTTAGACCGTGTAGATGCTTAGACATGCCACGTCATCACATGTATATGAATCATCAATGATTAATCTTAACTATTGGAATATGGAACAACGATGTGAATCATGTCACGCAACGATATTGACTTGTTGATGGCACGTGGTGCTTGGTAATCAACTGGGGTGGTAATCACTTAGATTGGGGCAAGTGACAGGGGCAAGTATGCCAAGGTGGGCCTAGTGGACAAAGGGTATGTGGAAGTCTTGCTTCGATCATCCTAAGGACTTAACCTTACAAGTTTTTGACCTGAGTTAATCATGCAACCACATGTTTGGTGTGGGGTAGCTTAGCTGATTAATTTGCAATGTCTTAGTTTTGGTACTATCATTGGTAGTATGATGTCGGGGATCGGTCGTCCTGACACATGTCCCCCCCCGTGGGGGTTTTAGGTCGTTCTCCCCCGAGCTCGGATGACTGTTCCCGAGCTCGGACGGGGGTTTCCCCGAGCTCGGAGGACGATTCCGGAGCTTGGGCGTGAGTTTTCTCGGGCTCATGCTGACTCCCACGACCTCTTCGACCTCAGCGCCCTCGGCCCGGCCTCTTGTGTAATAATCTCCTTTTTATGTGACCTCTCTCCCCTGCGTGAGAACTAGAGTCAACTGCTCCTGTCAATTCCCCTTGCGTGGGAACTAGGGTCAACTGCTCCTGTCAATTTCCCTGCGTGGGAACTAGTGTCAACTGCTCCTGTCAGTTCCCCTGCGTGGGAACTAGGGTCAACTGCTCCCGCCAACTCACAGACAACCACCTGATGTCAGCCTCGAGATCAGCGCCAAGGGTCTATAAAAGCGCCAGCTCCGCGTGGTCGCAGCGATCGACAGCAGGCGCGAAGGGACGAAAACGCGCCGGCCCGACCGCCGAGGGCCTCGGCCCCAACAGAAATGCCCACGGCCTTAGCAAGCACCACGCCGGCCCCAGCAGGGGCAGAACCGGGCTAGGCCCCCTCGGGCCGATGCCCGGTCCTGGGGCGATGAAGAATGGCTCCGCCTCGACTCCGATAAATTCTGCCCGTTCCATAAAACCTACGGCCACGATCTACGAAATTGCAGAACATGGCTATACAGACTAGACGTCTTCTACAGAGGGCGTGGAGAGATGCCCACACTCCCGAAGGACAACGAGCTGCCCGACGGAATCGACACCGGCGGGGACCTAGCAGGCCTCAACTTGGAGTTCCAGCAGGGCGACCGCCGGGTTGACGTAATCTTCGGCAGCTCCTCGGCATATCGGTCCCGGCACGAACTAAAGGACGCTGCACGCACCGAGTACCAAGCCACCGTCGGGAAGCCCGCCGACCAACCCTACAGGTGGCATGGCATTCCCATCACCTTCTGCCGGGATGATGCTCCCCCGGGGATGTCCCGAGACTTCAAGACCGCCCTAGTCGTCGCCCCGACCATAAGCAACACCGTCGTCGGGCGAGTCATGGTTGACGGGGGAAGTTCCCTCAACCTGCTCTTGGCAAGCGCACTGGACCGGATGCAGATACCCCGGTCGAAGATCAAAAATATAGCAGTCCCCTTCTTCGGCATCGTGCCGGGGAGCTCGACCACTCCGCTCGGGCAAGTGATTCTGGCCATGACTTTCGGGGACTCCACGAACTTCCGCACCGAGCTGATCACCTTTGAGGTAGTCGATGAGGACCTCCCCTATAACGCCGTTCTCGGGCGGCCGGCCCTAATTAAGTTCATGGCCACGAATCACTACGGGCACCGGTGTATGAAGCTCCCGGGGCCCGATGGCATCATAACGGTCCGCGACGACCTCAGGCAGCGCACGGCTATGAGGAAAAGGCCCTAGCTCCTACGGGCATGCTGCCTCAGCAGGGTCCTAAGACAACCCCGAAGAACGCCCATCGGAAGGCGGTAATCCAGCCAGGTGGCCCGACCAAGGCCGTGCAGCTCGAGGAGGGAGGCTCGGGCAAGTGCACGGCCTTGGTCGGGCCACCTGGCGGGATTACCGCCTTCCGATGGGCGTTCTTTGGGGTTGTCTTAGGACCCTGCTGAGGCAGCATGCCCGTAGGAGCTAGGGCCTTTTCCTCATAGCTGATTCATCATGTTGTTCATGTTCTGCATCATTGTATCATTAACTGGGTCTGAGCTACCAGAAAATGTCCCATGTTCTGGTCTGTCACTGCTGGTCGTGGCGGTGCATTGGGGTTGGAATTGGTGTTGGCGCTGGCACTGGCATCCACGGGCGAACTGCGACCAGCTCCAGAACGAGTGTCAACCATCTGAGATGCAGCACAAGGGTTTGATAGGTAAGAAGGAAAAGCAGTAGACAAGTGGTAAGATCATCTAGGGGAGAAGGTAAAATACCCAGGGACAAAAGGATACAACCGAAAGGCTTCAAATTAAAGAGACAAATAAAGCTTTTTTTTTATTAAAGGTATGGTTGCAACACCGTGCTTGGGGCAAGGGGTACAACAAACCAGGCACACAAGCAATGAAAATCCTAGTATACGTGGACTAAACGTAACTGAACTGAAAAGGGAAAAACATGCTCAAACACCGCTGAGCACCAAAAACCTATCTTTTATGGTAGGCTTCTCGGATATGTCTTTGATGGATTGATCATCATCTTCCTTGATTTGATTCCTTGCAGAAGACTCGAGGCTTTGAGAAGTTTCATAAGATAAGATCAATTTAAATTTGAAACCATGTTTCAAAGAAGGAGAGGAATAAGAACCTAAGAATAAGACGAGGGAGACGAAAACTATTAAGTACCAATTTCGTTGGTTTGATTTAGAAAATAATTTTGAAGACCATGCTAACTAGGATAGCGACCTACGATCGATATGGCTCGATACCATCTCTGCGGGACTGGATTTGCAAATCAAAACCTCTCAGGTATACCGCACTAGTCCAGATCACGCTAGTGCACACAAGGGAAACATAGATGAAATATCATTCCATACAACGAATTAACTAAGAAGAAGCAAATTATTATTGAATAAAACAAACGACCTTATGGTCAATGTTTACACCATTATGCCTTAAGGGCTTAAGAAACAAATACTATTGCAATGAAAAGATAACTTGAGCCATTCGACATGCCACGTGCAATCGTCGAGGAACGCCTTCCTAATCCACGTAGTCTTCATAGAATTCCACTTCATGATATTCATTATCTCCTTCAAAGAATCGATCAACAAGGGCATAAAGCCGTGAGTACAAGATACTCAAGAAGTCGTAGGGAATTGATGCAATATATTCATGCACGGCTTGACAAGGATGGCTATATGTCTCATTTGCAGAAAGCAGTAACTTGAATTGAAATACAATAAATAGATTAAAAGCACATTTGTAAAAAGGTAAATAAATGATTGATAGATCAATGATAGACAACAAAACAACAGTGAACTCCCCGTTCACATCCCAACAATTCCACATTCCACATTTTATGAAACACTCTATACCCCGTGTGAAATTCCCGGGATTTGTCCATGACCGCGGACGCGGCTATTCGAATAGTTTTACACTCTGCAAAGGTTGTACAACTTTACCCACAAGACATGAACATCTCTTTGTGCAATCGATCTTAACACACTTCCTTTGGTGTGTCGCAAAGATATCATGACAAAGCCTTTACAATGCGCTGTCTAAACTCGGTACTGCCCGCTAAGGTTTCGCCCATTAGGGGCCCTCTTGCGCCTTGCGAATCTACCCGTCCATCCCGGAACCCACACCACCAACTGGTAGTACTCAAGACTAGACATTGCAAATTAATCGCCTAGGTCTGTCCCATTCCGCATATGTGGTAGTACGTTAGGCCCAGTTCAATGGCGCACAAGATTAAGTCCTTAAGTTGTCTCAGGCAAGACATCCACATCCCAATGTGCTAGAAAGCACCCCCTTTACTTCACGATCACTTGCCCGAGGGAAAACAATTCGTTCAACCAAGACCAATGGCAAACCCCGCCATGGTACAACAAATTTTACAACAGTGGCCAACGGCCACGATTCAATATCTCATTAAGCCAAGATTAACATTATTCAACATGTGGTATGAATCCCAACGTATATCTAAGCATGTCTAAGCATAGCTACGATAACCCAATGTTGGTATAATAATTATGTCCAACTAGTAATGTCCCAACCTAGGTTTAACAATGGATACATGGCATACAACTAATCAAGGTGGCATGATGTCAACTAGGTATACATCTACTCCCATTAAATAAACATTGATACACAAAATAGCATGCAGTTGTATAAAAGTAAATTACTTTTGCAAACATAGGATCAATATGATCAAAGGATTACGACTTGCCTTGCTGATCTAGTGCTGGGTCTTGGTCTTCGAAGTCTTCTTTCGCTCTCTCGGAATTAGCGTCTACTGGAAAAGAAACAACGAAACCAAATAAATACAAAACAGAGACTCAAACAAGCTCAAAACTGAAAATAAATGGCTCTGGAAGATAGATCTTGATTTTAGAAAAATTTAGAAACTTGAATCGCCTCAATCGGAGTTCGTATGAGCGAGAACGAGCTTCTGGAAAATTAAATCAGAGAAAAAGGCAGAAAATCAGAATTTCTGGATTTATTTTTATACGGAAAAAGGATTTATTGCGCAATCGCTGACGTCAGCCGACTCACGGTGGACTCGGTCCACAGCGCGGCTCGGTTCACTGTGCACCCGGTGCACGGCTGACGTCGGCGCTTGCGTCGGTGACACGCGGCGGTGTCGGTGGTGGCGGCCGACGCGGCGGCCGACAAGACGGGCCACGCGCACGCATCCGGCGAGAGCCGACGGACGGCCGAAGTGGGCGCGGCGGCGATGACGCGACACGATCCGGCGCGTCGGCTGGCGATCGGACGGCCCCGATCCCTCGACGGAGGACGACGGTGAGGCGACGACGCGACCTTACCGGAGGCGAGATAGACGGACCGGCAAACGGTGAAAGGTGGCTGGATCGGGTGCGGGGCAAGGCTGAACGGGGAGAAGACGACGCAGGGAATGCAAGGAGACCAACGGCTGCGGCGGAGACGCACCGACGGCGAAGAAAAAGGCGGCGGAAGGCATCGGGCACGGCGAGAAACTTCGGCGAGGGCGCACGGAGCAACGGCGGCGCTACGGACGGCGAGAAAGGGGGCAAAAGAAGCGCGCGCGAGGACCTCGAGGCGCGCGCGCGCTTTTATAGCCTCGGGAACGCGCAAAGGACGCGGCACGGACGCCAAGGCGTGCGGCGGTGGGACTCCGAGTCGGCGCGCTAGGGTTTCGCAGGCGCGACGTGGTCGCATCGCAACCGCCCACGCGTCGTCCATCCAACTGCGGTGGCACGAGTCGGCCGGCCGCGCGCGCGGGCGGGTCAAGCGAGCGATCGGCCGAGCCGAGCGAAAAAGTGGCGTGCAACGGCCGAAAGGATTCGCCCGACAAATGCTTTTGAAAATTAAAAACATTTTTCGATTTTAAATAATTCCATAAATCCGAATAAAACCAAATAAATTCAAATAAATGTCAAATGAATTCAGAAAAATCCCCAAAAATACAGAAAAATTCCTTGGAGCACAAGGAAATTCTTTAGTTTGATGAATAGTTTAGCCAAATTAAATCCTTTCATTTATGGAAAAAATCAAATTAAGCTGGAATTAATTCAAGAAAATGCAAATGGTTTATTTTTGAAATCAAACATTCCAAATCTTCAATTTTTGGGATGTTACAGGTACTGACCTTTCTCGGCCTCTCGAGGGACGTGGCGTCAGCTCACGGTCCCAAGTTTCAGGTTCTTCCGCCAAAGATTGCGTCGTTTCAAGACCTCGGGCCCGAGGCTCCGTCTGTTTTTCTTTCGGCCGAAAGTCTTCTTTTCCTATAATAAAACGTCTCGAGCGACGCGACCTCGCGGTGTGACCATAAGGGCAACCATAAGATCACGCGGGGAGCTCCCCGACCTCGAGACGTCCGTACCTTTCTCTGCATGTATTTGCGTATTTTTTGCAGCGCCCAAGGTCGCGTTCTCTAGGTTCGCCTCGGGGATGCCCCGGCCGAAGTAAGTTGATCGTTATCGGGATAAGCCGGTCATTCCCCCATGGTGCCAACCAGAGAACGTTCTCAGAGGGTGCCCCGAGCCTGATGCATTCCTGGGCTCGGAGGTCGCAGTTCCTAAATTCACCACAGGGGACGTTTCCAGTCGCGATAAGCCACCCTGCCGCGATAAGCCGACTATACCCCCGTGGTCATGTAGGCCAAGTTCGAATTTCTGAAACTGCCCTCTGAGGGAGCCCTGAGCTTGAGCATTCCCGAGCTCGGCGGACTGGACTCGAGGCCCAAACCTGGTTCGAGCTTGAGCGATTCCAGGCCGGCAGGTCCAAGACGTACCCGAGCCTGAGTACTTCCGGGCTCGATCGACCTTCGTCAGACCTGACCTTTAGTGTTCCCGGGGTCAGCCGGCTCGACCAGAAAAGTACAGGTAAGGTCTGCCTCCCTTTCCATTGATACTTGCGCCTCGAGCAACGTGATCTCGCGGCGTGACCATAAGGACTGCCTCCGGGAGCGATGCTACTGCTGTAAGCCGATTCTCATCGCTCTAGGGCTCCTTCCTGTCGTAGGTTTGGACTAGAGGTCACGCAGAGAAGCTCCCTGACCTCGAGACGCCTGTGCGTTAGCCTTTCTTGTATATATATTTGCGTGTTTTCTGCAGCGCCCAGGGTCACGTTCTCTAGGTTCGCCTCGGGGATGCCCCGGCCGCAGTAAGTCGACCATTATCGAGATAAGCCGGCCATTCCCCCGTGCTGCCAACCAGAAAACATTCTCAGAGGGCACCTCGAGCCTAATGCATTCCCGGGCTCGGAGGTCCCAGTTTCTAAATTCACCACCGGGGATGTTTCCAGTCACGATAAGCCGCCCTGCCGCGATAAGCCGACTATACCCTCGTGGCCATGTAGGCCAGGTTCAAATTTCTGAAACCGCCCTCTGAGGGAGCCCCGAGCTTGAGCATTCCCGAGCTCGGCGGACTGGACCCGAGGCCCAAACCTGGTCTGAGCCTGAGCGATTCTAGGACCAGCCAGTGCGAGTCGCGCCCAAGCCTGAGCAATTCTGGGCTCGGTCGACCTCGAGTATCTCCAAGCTCGATCAACCTAATCTAAATGGTTCAGGTCGAAGGCGACGGCTCGACCGACAAACCCCTCCAGCCATGTCTGCTCCATGCGTCCTAGTCCGACGTCGCTCAGGCTCTTCTACGAGGCGGGCTAAGCAGGCCTACAAAGGTGGTGAGGAGCAAAAAGCGAGCTAAGTCATCTAAGAACGCAATTTCATAAATCGGGGCAAAATGATACAATTGTCTTTACAAGGGGTGCAAATCTTTTGCCCCCCTCCTATCTACTAACCTATCATGTCTAGTTTACAGACATGTCCCGAGCAAGTTTCTCCTGTTCGAGGTTAGAGACTCTCCTTCGCAGCGCCAGCACCTCGGTCTCGGCATTGTCGACCCAATTGCGGTTGCTCTGGAGTTGGGCCAGGGCGCTCTTCCCCGCCAGGGCCACCCGAGCCAGCTTCTCCTCAAGCCCGATGGCCTTCACCTTGGAAGCGGCGGCCTTCGCATCTGCCTCGGCCGCCCGTGCCTCGGCTTCAGTGGCCCTCGCTCTGGCCTTGGCCGCCTTCGCCTCGGCCTCGGTGGTCCTCTCCTCCAGCTCGGCCGCCCTCTCCTCAAGCGCGGCCGCCTTCGCCTCGGCCTTGGTCGCCCTGGCCTTGAGCTCGGCCACCTCGACCTCAAGCTCGGCACAGGACTTCCCCGGGGCAGCAGAGAGCTTTTTGAGCCACGCCTGAAGACCTATCGCCTCCTCACGCACGGCCTCCGCCTCTGCGCGCGCGGGGGGTAGATCTGCCAGTCGCACCTGGAGCCCCTCCACCTCCTTCCGCGTGATCGCAAAGTCCTCAAGCGCGGACGACGCGATCCCGTAGCTCTCCTCGCAGGCCATGAACGATGTCTTGAGGCGCTCCCAGAGCTCCTGCGCCTCTTGCCGTGCGGCCACCACCTTCAAACGAGCGCAAGAGAGCTCGAGCTCAAGGTGCTGGCATGACGCCGACGCGCTCGTGCGGTTCTCATCAAGGACTTCCTGCGCCTTCTGCCGAACACGTGCGAGGGTCTCCTTCGCCTTCTTCTGCTCCTCCTCGATGGCTTGTGAGAGCGCCACGGCGTGGATGTCCCTCGCAAGGGTCACCGGCCGCTCGACCTCTCGGGCCCCGCGCTCCCGCTCGGCCTCGATAGCCCGCGCGAGCTCGAGGGTTTGGGCCTCTTTTAGGCGCTCGACTTCCTCTCGTTCGAGCACCTCATCGGCCTCGAGTACGGCAGCGTCCTTCTGGTTAGCTTCAATTGCATCCCAGAGGGCCCGAAAGTTAAGCACGTGCCCGCGCACGACCTCGAACCCTCGGGAGATTAGTCGCAAGCCCTGCAGAAACAAAGGAAGTGTCACCGCAGCTCCAAGGGAAAGGAAAAGGATAAGAAAAAGGGGAGAGTTCAAGACAAGCACGCCTACCGCCACCAACCGATCCTCCAGCACCTGCAGGTCGACGGCGCCGTCAGGTCCTTAGGGTAGGGCCGTGGCGGCCCCGTCCCCGACGGTCCCTGTCACCGTAGCGGCCCCATCCCCGGCGGTCCCCGTCGCTGCAGTAGCGTAGGCGCTCTCCGACGTCCCGCCCTGGTCCCCTTGGGTCGGGGAAAGAGCTTGCTCGGTTATAACCGGGACTCCAGGAAGAAGAGAAAAGACCAAGAGAGACCAAATCAACAAACAAGCTAAGTAAAGGAGGACAAGGAATAGCGAAAGAAGGCAAAATCTTACCTAGCGCCCTTCCGGGAACGACGACGGCCGGGGGCGTCCAGCTCGCGGTGACGGCTCGCCTGACTTCGACCTCGTCTCGTCGTGCAGTGGAACCCCAAGGCGGGCATCCACTGGGGCTCCTTGTCACCTTCACCGATTCCTCACCGCGTCGTCTTCCTCGAGAGCCGCGGCGAGTGAGACTCGCCGCGCCCTGGAACGCGGCACGAGGCGAAAGTCGTCCTCGTCCTCCTCCTCCTCCTCGGCCTGGACCACGAGAAAGGTCGGTGCCCCTCGAGCACTTGAGCACTGCGGCAGGGCAGCGTGATGGAAAATAGAGGAAGATTATACCTGGCGCAGTGTCTCCACGGCAGCGGCAGGAAGGCTCCTTCCCCGGGTGCTTAGCGCCGGGGCCGCGGTTCGATCACAGATCCGGGCCCGAGCGAAGCCGCCGCTTCCCGCCGCGTAAAAACAAAAATCGAGAAAAAGTCAAGGGGAAACATCAAAAGAGGCGAACCCGGGCTCGAGTATTCCCGAGCCCGAGGCGTTCGGCTTACCACGGTCCGATCACCCCACTCGACGTGGGGCTTCTTGGCAACCGGCTTCGGGGTGTCTGGGATCGGCCTCTTGCTCCCCTTCTTGCCCTTGCTCAGCCTGGGGAGCGGCAGCATCTGCTTGGCCGTGTCTAGAGCTCCTTGGTCTCCTGCACGAGCTCGTCACAATTAGCACCCGAACCCGAGCTCTCAGGGCCAAAATCAAGGCGAGATGAGCTACCTCGCTGCTCCGCCTCAAGATATTCTTGGGAATATCGCCATCGAGGTCATAAGCGGTGGCGGCCTTCCCGAAGATCTCCTGCATCCTCGCGGCGATCCAGGACGCCTTCGGTGCTGCAAGGAGCCAAAAGAGGGCCGCTGAGAGCAAGAAACTTCAATCGGGCCCGAAGAAGCTTGGGGTTGAGCAATGCTTACCGTCATGACCTTCCCGGGTGGCATCATGCTCCCCGGTGATCTCGAAGAAGGGGTGCAGCCTCTTCCGAGAGGAACACTCGGCTTGCGGTGTAGTCGTAAACGATCGCCGCTTTTTAGCCCGCGCGTCGCGCAGATGTGGACGTAGGCGACCGCCGCCTGGTCGGCCGTCGAATCTTCGGGCTCCGGGGTTTCCCGCTTGCCATCGACCGCGGCGCCGTGGTATGCGAGGCCGCTCCCCTCGCCCTTCTTCAAATAAAACCATTTCTCCGACCACGGCCCGAGCGAGTCCCGGGTCGGGATCTGGAGAAAGGCGCAAGGAAGTCCCACCCGTAGCCGAAAATAGAGACACCCGACGACGGGTCCTTCGCGGTGCAGGACATGGAGTAGAAAAGGAAAAACAAAGAGGGGGTGGGAAGGATGCCCAGAAACCCCTCGCAAAGATGCACGAAGATGGGAAGGTGGAGAAGAGAATTGGGTACCAGGTTCACGAGCTCGATCTCGCACTGCGCAAGGACCGCAGCCAAGAAGTCGCTCTCCAGGGTCCGCAGCTCGAAAAGCGTGTACTGCTCCGTGCTCACAATCTCGTCGTCCCAGGGCTGTGGCACGTTCTCCTCGGTTGGAAGTCACCAGGTGAACGGATCCAGCAACCCCAAGGTCTCCAAGTCCTTCATCCGGTCTACGGTGAGTGTGCTCTTCCCAAACTTCGCCATGGAGCCGGAGGGGAGGATGGGATCGAGGGCGAAAGGCAGGCGCGTCGGCACAAGGAGCAGAAAGGAAAAAAAGAGGACGGAGAATGCGAGCGCTGAGGAAGAAAGGCTTCGAAAGGTAGCGCCTCTCCCGGTTTAAAAGGGGCCTCGACTGCCGACATTATTGTCGCCTGAAAAGACGTGCCCGTAGCCAGCGGGCAGCAACTGAAGCATCGCGGCCCTTCAAAATCCTTGTGCGGACACATCTTTTCGACGTTCGCTAACCGTCCCCCGACTTCTCCGCTCACGAGGCCCGAGCGCTTCTGGGCCACCTTCGTCCCCTCGTAGCGAACAAGCCCGAGTGTTCTAGACGTCATCAAGTCGATTTGAAGACAAAGCATTAAAGCTCGAATGTTTTCGAGCGCGACCATATCGAAAGCACCCGCGGGGGGTCTCCCCCGGGCCCGGAGAGGAACTCGAGGGTTCCCGAGCTCAGCCAAGGGGACGATCCCTCCTCGAAGACTTCAGACTCAAGAACGCCTAGAGTCTCAGACCGTTTCTTGAGCCTCAGGGGCTGGTTGTCGGGGATCGGTCGTCCTGACACATGTCCGGGCCCCCTCGGGGGGATTAGGCCGTTCTCCCCCGAGCTCGGAGGACTGTTCCCATGCTCGAACGGGGGTTTCCCCGAGCTCGGAGGACGGTTCCCGAGCTCAGGCAGGAGTTTTCTCGGGCTCATGCTAACTCCCACGATCTCTTCGACCTCAGCACCCTCGGCTCGGCCTCTAGTGTAATAATCTCCTTTTTATGTGACCTCTCTCCCCTACGTGGGAACTAGGGTCACCAACTCCTGTTAATTCCCCTGCGTGGGAACTAGGGTCAACTGCTCCTGTCAATTCCCCTGCGTGGGAACTAGGGTCAACTGCTCCGGTCAGTTCTCCTGCGTGGGAACTAGATTCAACTGCTCCCGTCAACTCACAGACAACCACCCGATGTCAGCCTCGAGATCAACGCCAAGGGTCTATAAAAGCGCCAGACTACCCCGGTCAGAGAGAGAGGAGAACACAGCAGAAACCAAAGGGGATGCGCAGACACATCTGCAGACACACTCGTACGCTACACCATCCACCGAGCTCCCCTCGGCGACCACTTCCGAACGACCTTGAGGTCGAGCTCTCCCTTTGTTCTCCCCCGAGGAGCTTTTAGTCATCTTTCACCTAGGGGCAAGACTAGAGTAGAGCTATTACCCGACCTAGGGGGCTCGAACCAGTATAAGCGTTGTCCCCTGTTCGATCGTTCTTCTTCCCCGAGCTGCGCACCTACCGACGCTCCCTCCTTCCCGGACGAGCATGACTTTGGGCCTCGCCCCCTTGCACGATCCTTCCCCCCTTCTTTGCGGTCGACGGTCCCGATCTTCGACATGTGAGTTCCCGAGTTATGGAGTAATTCACAAGGCACAAGAGGGGGGGCCCTGGTTGTGGTTTTCAGACCCACCAGTGTTGAAACCTTAGCGGGTAGTATCAGGTTAAGATAGTGCATTGTAAAGGCTTTGTTATGATCACTCGCCTTTGTGGTGTATGGTTATATCGTGTTGGTAAAGTGCATAACCTCTGCTGAATGTAAATCTATTCGGATAGCTATGCTGACGGTACTGAGCAAAGCTCGGGAATTACAGTTAAGGGCTAGCTTAATAAAATGAAATTTTGGTTGGAATGGCAGGATTGCCATGTGGAAGGTTGAAACTTGACTTGGGATTGGAAACTTGGTTTACTTTAGAAATGCTGAATCTATCTATTACTATTATTTGTTTTACAGTCTTTACAATCTACTTATTGTATTTGTTCATAAATGCTGCTTATTGCAAAATAGCCATACTAGCCTTTTCCATTGAAATAAGCCTTGCATATAGTTACCTAGAATTGCATTATGTGCACAACTTGTTGAGTGCTTTAAGTACTCACCCTTGCCAAACAACAACAATCAACAGTTGAAGAGTCTACACCTTTGTTGGAGGAAGAGTTCCAGGAGGACACGAGTCGTTAGGGTCCGAGCCTTGTCAGTTGCCTATGTTGAACTGTTGAGCCATCTACGTCTTCTACTTTTCGATGCTTATTTCTTAGTTTATATTTCAAGTGTAGCCCTGCGTGGCTTAATAATGTAAGTTGGTCATAAGATCATACACTTAGCTATATCAATAAATGGAGTATTATTATTATTATCGTTGAATATGATGTGATATGTATCACTGTTAAGCTGTGTGCACTAGCGTTGATCCTGGAACTAGTGCGGTAAACACAGTGGGTTCGAATCAGTGGATTCGGGTCCTTACAGTAGCTCGATAGGAAAATCAAGGTGGTGTGGTCGGATAAAGGTGGTGAATATTTTGGAAAGTTTGATGAAAGGGGACAATGTTCATGTCCATTTGCAAAGTTTCTTGAAAGCCGAGGCATTTGCGCACAATATACAATGCCCGAAAACCCTCAACAAAATAGGGTGGCTGAAAGGCGGAATCATACTCTCGTGGAAATGGTTAGGAGCATGTTAAGTTACAGTGATGTGCCCTTATCTTTGTGGATGCACGGATTAAGAACTGCTATGTACTTGCTGAATAGGGTTCCTAGTATGTCAATTTCTAAGACTCCTTATGAACTATGGATGGGAAGGAAACCAAGCTTGAGGCATCTGCATGTTTGGGGCTGCCCAGTAGAAGTAAGAATATATAATCCACATGAAAAGAAGCTCGATGAAAAGACCAATAGTAGTTGCTTCATCAGCTATCTTGAAAAATCAAAAGGGTACATATTTTACTATCCTAACTATAGTACAAGAATAGTTGAGTCTGAAAATGCTCAGTTCATTGAGAATGGTGAAATCAGTGGGAGTGGTGATCCACGAAATGTGGATATCAAAGAAATTCAGTCCAACCCTACTACTAGCATGGTTGTATCACCATTACACAACATTGCATAAAATACAACTATTGAACTAGCTACTAATGTGCAAGTCACAACTGAAAAGGAAATTTCACATGAAAGGATAGTGCGAAGGTCTGTAAGGAATAAAAGAACAGTCATTTTTGATAATTATGTGGTTTATTCACTTGAACATGAATGTGACTTGAGTACCGAAAATGACCCTGTCTCATTTAAGCAAGCCATGGAATATGATAATTCTGAAAAGTGGTTTGACACCATGAAATGGGAGTTGAAATCATTGGATGACAATAAAGTTGGGAACTAGTCGAGTTGCCGCAAAGTTCAAAACAAGTCGAGTGTAAATGGGTCTTTAAGACGAAACACGACTCAAAAAGCAACATTGAAAGTTATAAGGCTAGACTTGTCGCCAAATTTTACACTCAAAAAGAAGTTATTGACTAAAAGGAGACCTTCTCTCCAGTTTCAAAGAAGGACTCTTTGAAAATTATTTTGGCTCTGGTAGCACATTATGATTTGGAGCTTCACCAGATGGATATGAAGACCGCTTTTCTGAATGGTGATTTAGATGAAGAAATGTATATGAACTAACCTGAAGGATTCTTGGTTCTAGGAAAAGAAAGTTTGGTATGTAAATTAAAGAAGTCAATATATAGGTTGAAACAAACTTCCCGAAAATGGTATATAAAGTTCAATGATACCATTTCGACGTGTGGTTTTGTAGAGAATATCGTTGATCGGTGTATCTACATGAAGGTCAGTGTGAGCAAGTTTATTATTTTGGTCCTATATGTTGACACAATCTACTTGCTACTAATGATAAATCTTTGTTGCATGATGTAAAGAAATTTCTTTCCAATAATTTTGACATGAAGGATATGGGTGAGGCATCCTATGTGATTAGAATAGAAATATTCCATGATAGAAAACCAGGATTATTGGGACTGTCTCAGAAAGGTTACATTAACAAAATATTGGAGAGATTTAGAATGGAAAATT
The DNA here is from genome assembly GCA_036346275.1 of Otatea glauca. Classification (NCBI taxonomy): domain Eukaryota; kingdom Viridiplantae; phylum Streptophyta; class Magnoliopsida; order Poales; family Poaceae; genus Otatea; species Otatea glauca. The sequence goes on from CM070726.1 coordinate 13,411,352, forward strand.
GCTCTACGGGAATTGTTCCAATTCAAAAAGGGGGACAAGTTTAGTGAAATGCAATGTCCAAAAAATAATTTAGAACTGAAGGAGATGGAATCTGTTCCATACGCATCAGTTGTTGGGAGCTTAATATATGCTTTGACATTCACTCGACCAGATATTAGCTTTGCTGTTGGAATGCTTGGTCGGTATCAAAGTAATCCTGGAATGGATCATTGGAAAGTTGCGAAGAAGGTTCTTCGGTATTTGCAAGGCACCAATGATCATATGCTCACATACAATAGATCGAGCCATCTTGAGGTGATTGGCTACTCAGATTGGCTACTCAAGAAAGTCTACATTCAGCTATTTGTTCCTTTAGCTATAGAAGCAATTTCATGGAAGAGTGGAAAGTAATTTTTCATTGCTACTTCCACTATGGAGGCTGAATTTGTGGCATGCTTTGAGGCCACTATTCAATCATTGTGGCTGCAGAACGTTTTGTCTGGCCTTCATATTGTTGATAATATTGAAAAGCCCTTAAGGATTTATTGTAACAATTCCGCTGCAGTCTTCTTCTTCAAAAATGACAAGTACTCGAAAGGAGCAAAACATATGGATTTGAAATTCTTAACGGTAAAAGAAGGGCAAAAGCGGAAGGTATCAATCGAGCATATTGGTACTGATATGATGACAGCAGATCTGCTAACTAAGGGACTACCGCCTAAGACTTTTAGTGGCCATATTGAGAGGATGGGCATTACAGATAAATCCCTGTTAGCATGATGAGTATGAATATACATGACTTTGAGTTGCTCATGCTTTTTTCGAACTTATGTCTCAAAGTGAGTTTGTGCTTATGCACATATAAAATGGGTTTGTGCTTTTGCATATATAAAGTTGCTTTTCTTTTGTATCAAATTGTGCTAAACAATCTTACAGCTTCCACATCTTGCTTACATAACATCCATGCAGAATGAAAGAGATGCTTTCATCCAATCCATAAAAAAAATTAAAAGAGAAAAGGAATGGAAAATAAAATAACCCACAAAAAGTCAGTGAATACAATTATGGTAGAAAATGAAGATCAACCCTATGTTATCATATAAATCATATAAATTCTACTGTGGTTGGGGAGGTACGGCACCCCCGCACGCCAGCCCGCCACACGTTGCTTTTCTACAGTGAACTGAAATACATGTTCATATATTTGTTACGCATACAATTTCACAACACAAGCTTAGCTCAGTTGGCCCAGAGCTTGCTGTGCGGCTGACAGGTCCCTAGTTCAAATCCCTTTGACCGCTGTCACTATAAAAGCTACAGTTTTTTTCCCTTTTGGGAAACCTAGAAGGTAGTAGACTTCGCTGATTTTATTGAACTGCTAATTAATGTCATAAATTTTTGAAACTTTTTTAGGATGGTCCTCAATGTTGGATCGCCCAGGTGAGTGCTGGCGCTGGGATGAACTCCTCTGCACTAGATCACAGACATGCACACGTACTGGACACTTGAACACACACTGAATTTGTGCTGCAATACTTGATGCTTTTCTATTCTTCTTCTCCTCTATTTATAGGAGGGAAAACGAGCTTGCATGCAAAGGAAAGAAAGCTTACAAAGGAAAGGAAGCTTACAAAGGAAAGGAATCGCAGTGATTTCTGCGTCAATCGTGAATTAAGGCATGCACGATCTAATCTTGCCATGCATGCAAAAAACATGAATGGAAAATGCATGTGTCAAGGCTTAACTAACAAATCTCCCTAAGCCCTCGCACACCGCTGATGTCGACGAGGCCGAGCTTGGACCGCAGCTGCACGAACTGATCTCGCCCAAGAGCTTTTGTCAGGATGTCCGCCAGCTGAACTTTGGTGCTGATTGGCTCGACCTTCACCCTGCCTTCTTCGACGCACTCTCTGATGTAGTGGTATTTGACGTCGATGTGTTTACTGCGGTCGTGAAAGACAGGGTTTTTACTCAGCTGGATCGCGGACTGGTTGTCGATCTTGAGTGTAACAAATACGGCCTCCTCTCCCCGAGCTCGCATGGAGGCGCGCCAACCAAAACCCCGACAAGCGGCGATCCACGCGGCAATGTACTCACCAGCGGCTAGACAGAGCCACCACCTTCGCTCGGGACTGCCAGTGATGATGTTGTCGCCGAGGAAGAACAGACTCGGTGGTGCTCTTGCGACCGCCGACGTCTGCGCCATGATCGCCGCCGGCGTAGCCAAGAAGAGCAACGCCCTTCCTTTCTCCGTAGTGGCAGCCATAGTGCATCGTCCCAGCCGACGCATCGCAGATGCGCTTAACGCCACTAGGTGCTCGGTGGTGGGCTTCTCCATGAACCGGAGACATAGCCCATCGCAGACGCCAAATCGGTCTCGTGTTCACGTGTAGCGTAGCGCCCCACGATCGACCTATATTCGTGAGCATCAATCGTGGATCGGAACTCAACTTATCGAGTTTGAGGCGTGACTCCATGGGTGTGATGTCGACATTATAGCTTGCCACCCTGCTTGCCTCCAAGATCTTCATCGCGTAGGCACTCGATCGATGGTGATGCTCGCCGGTCCGGTTCACCTCGTGCCGAGGTAGTAGTGGAGCGACCCGGATCGCTTCATCCGGAATGTGTTCATCATCTCCTTCTTGAACTGCTTGAGCTCGATGTTGTCACCGCCAGTGATGACGAGGTCGTCGACGTAGACGCCCACGAGTAACCGGTGTGTGCCCGCTCCGTGGACATACACGGCATGCTCGGATACGCTGCGCTGGAACCCAAGTGACACCAGAGAGGCGTCCAGCTTGGCGTACCATGCGCGCGGGGCTTGACGTAGGCCGTAGAGAGCCTTGATCGACGCGCGGACCTACGCTTCCTTGCCGCGACCACGAACCCCGTGGTGGGCGACATAGACTTCCTCCCGCAGCTCCCCGTTGAGGAAGGCCGATTTAACGTCCATGTGATGGACTGGCCAGCCCTCGCTCACCGCGAGTGCCAACAGGAGTCGGACAGACTCGAGCCTTGCCACCGGCGCGAAAACCTCATCGTAGTCGATCCCTTGACGCTGCACGCACTTTTGCCACAAGCCGGGCTTTGTGCTTGATGACGATGCCCGTGGCGTCCTTCTTCGTCTTGAAAACCCATTTGAGCCCAATTGAGTGCTGGCGCGGTGGTGGGTCGACGAGCTCCTGTGTACCGCTCGACTCGATCGATGTCATTTCGCAAGCATGGCCGCCCTCCAAAGACTCGTGGCGCTTGAGCTCGCTTTCGAATGTGGTTGGTTAAATCGATGCTCGCCAGAGCGGATCCTCGCCCGCATCCCGCCGCCATCCCGTGGTGTTGTTGGACCGAGAATGTTGTCGATGGTGCGAAAATGAAGCGGGACGTCGTCGTCGTGTTCAGCATCCAGGGCCTCCTCCACATTAGCTGGCGGTGAAGCGAACTCGATCGGAGCGTGTGCCGGTGCCGGTGTGGACGACCCTACCTCTGGGCTTGGCGCGCGTGTTGGTGATCGTGGCGGTGATGGCGTCGCGTATGAGTTGGAGGGCGTCGTAGTCCCTGCTTGAGGCTGCTGCTGAAATGTGGTCACCACCTCAGGCTGGACCACAGTGGTGTACTCGATGACGAACTCACTGTCGCCGTCCGCCGCTTGATCACCGCTCCACTCCCACCGCGCCTCTTCGTCAAAGACGACGTCACAGCTGATGTGGACTCGCCTTGCCACCGGGTCGTAGACCCGATATGCCTTGGAGCCGGGTTCGTAGCCGACGAAGATCATTGGCCGACTGCGGTCGTCCAGCTACTTGAGGTTGGGCTTGACAACCTTGACATGGGCGACGATCCGAACGTGCGTGGGTGATGTATCGCCGCGTACTCCCGCTCGAGCTCAGACGGGTCTTGCCGCTGTACCCTTCGCCGCCGCTCGGTTGAGGATGTACACCGCTGTGGTGATTGCCTCCCCAAAATTTGCCCGGAGCCCTTCGCCTTAAGCATGCTTCGTGGTCCCGACCACCGCCCTGTTCTCGCCGGCGACGCCGTTTCTTTGTAGTGCGTCGGCGCGGTCACCTTACGCCATACTCGAGCTCGGCGCGGTATCTATTGAAGTCCGCCACCGCGATCTCTCCCGCGATCCGTGCGTGCGAGCGCATACCGCTTGCCGCTCTTGCGCTCGCCGCCGCTTGATGCGCTTGATGGCGCTCGTGCGACATCTTTGGTGGGTAGCAACACCACCCACATGAACCGGTGTATTCGCCGACGAGGAGGAGGAAGTAGCGGTTCCCGCCGGTGTCGCCGGCCGATCGGGCGCGAGATCGCCGTGGATCACTCGAGTACTTCAAAGGAACGGCGCCGTGCTTGGTGCGGAACGGTGCGCGACGATGCTTGCCGGCGAGACAAGCCTCGACACCGCTCCACTTGGGACAGAGGGAAGGCCACGGACGAGGCCTTCGCGCCCCATCTTGCGCAATGCGGTGAAGTTGACATGGCGAACCTAGCGTGCCAACGCCAGCGCCCTCACCGCACGCGAGGCAAGGCGCGATCGGTCGTGCAATGTTGATGTCGAGCACGCATGTACCGACCCGCCTGGTGGATCTTGGCGAGGAGGCGCTACGTCATCACGCACCGCGCAGATCCCGCCCTCAATTAGGATTTGGAACCCACCTTCGCCCGATTGACCGCAATGACGATGTTGGCGGTGAGGCGCGAGATGAAGTAGGTATTGGGAAGGGTCGGTGCTCGCCGTTCTTGCATGCGAAGAGCACGCTCCGCATCCTCGATCCGACCATAGATCCGTCTCCGAATCGCATGAGCCGGTGATGCTCGTGTCGAGGTCGAAAACGCCGCCGGGACCTGTCATGTGGTTGGTGGCCCGGTGTCGAAGATCCATCGCTGAGTCGCGGTCCTCCTCACCGTCGAGCGCGCGAACACCTTGCTCTCCACCACCGACATGCTTCGGCTGTGGGCGTGGATGAGGTGCCGCATGAGGTGCAGTGCCCCGGATTGAGGCGCTTTGGCGGCATGGCTCGCCGTGGCCGCAGACGGTGAGCTCGTAGCGGTGGCGGCGATTTGGTGAGGATGGCGCCGCCTTGGATCAAGAGGAGGCTAGGCTCGCTGCCTCGGGCCACGTGGGCCATGTGGGCTGCTCGTCCCTCTTCCCGCTTCCTCGCACTCCTTGGCCCAGTGGCCAATTTTACCGCAGAGCGACATTTGTCGCCGCATGGGTCGGCCCGGCTGGACCCTTCCCGCGCCTCCGCGTTCCCGCCACCGTGCGGTTTCCCTTTTGGACCGCGGCGCTTGCCGCGGTTGTAGGAGCTGCCGCCGGTTCGAGGGCTCTCCTGCTCCTTCTGCTTGTACCGCTCCAGCCATTGCTCCTCCGTGAGGTATAGCTTGCCCCCGCTCTGGGCTGGAGGCGGCTCGGGATCGTCCTCCGACGCCAGAAGTCGGCCAGTGATCTCCTCGACGGAGAGGGTGGAGATGTCGAGCAGGGTTTACATGGAAATAACCAATTGTTTATACCTGTCACGTGCGATGCGGAGGTACTTCTCGACGACCTTGATGAGGGGCTCTGGATCGCCGAGGGTGGCAAGTGGATTGACGAGGCCCGTGAGGCGCAGAGCGAAGTCCTCGACGCCCTCGCCGTCCCGGAACGCCAGGTGCTCGTACTGGCACCGCAGTCGCTGTGCGCTCGTCTTCCGGATGCGGTCGTCACCGCTTCGCATGACTCGGAGACACTCCCACGCCTCCTTCGCGGACGGCTTGACCGCGACAGTGGAGATCATCTCCGGTGGCACTGCGCTGCAGATGGCGTCGAGCGCCATCCGGTCCTCGCACGCCGATGTCGCTGCGAGGATCGATGGCGCACTGAGGTTCCGAGCCCGCAGCTTGATCTTCATCAACAAGGCCCGGTCGTTGTAGTTTGTCTTGGTCGGCGGGGTAGTTCACCGCCCGCCCCCTTCCTTGACCACGCAGACACGACCGGCCGCGGTCGCTTCATCGCCTCCACCTCTGTGGAGCGATCGCCGAGTCGAGGGTGGTGGCGGCTGTTCGTGCTCGAGGCATTTCGACGACGATCACGCGATGCAACGCCGATAACGGGCTCTGATACCACTTGTTGGATCGCCCAGGTGAGCGCTGGCGCTGGGATGAACTCCTCTGCACTAGATCACAGACATGCACATGTACTGGACACTTGAACACACACTGAATTTGTGCTGCAATACTTGATGCTTTTCTATTCTTCTTCTCCTCTATTTATAGGAGGGAAAACGAGCTTGCATGCATAGGAAAGAAAGCTTACAAAGGAAAGGAAGCTTACAAAGGAAAGGAAGCGCAGTGATTTCTGCGTCAATCGTGAATTAAGGCATGCACGATCTAATCTTGCCATGCATGCAAAAAACATGAATGGAAAATGCATGTGTCAAGGCTTAACTAACACTCAATTCATGCCTAACCTATCATAAAAAATACGAATCATGATCAAACTTGTGCGATTTTTAAAAATTATGTCAATACTACTAATGCGTTTAAACCCACTTCGCTGATTTAATTGAGCTACTAAATTTGCAGTTTCTTGAGAATTTTTGAGGAGGATCCTGAGAGCATGCCTACGCTACCGTAAAAATTTCAAATTGTTTGCGATTTTAAAAAAAATTTGACAATGCTACCGAAATACTTAAAGCGAGTTCTCTGATTTGTTTAAGCTACTGAATTTGTAAATTCTTTAAAATTTGTTAGAAGAGTCCTAGGAGCATGCCTGAGCTACCATAAAAAAATCAGATCATGATCAAGCTTTTATGATTTTTGAAATTTACGACTATTTGGTTTCTTTTTTAGGTGTTCCCGAAAAAGATGTCCTTCCTCTGTTAGAATCTCTGCCTGTGTTAGCGATTCCTTACTCCCGTAGCAATACGTGGGCCCATTGTGCACTAGTTACTAAAATCACAGGGTAATTGGAGATGCACAATATCAATAGTGTTAAAAAATACGCTAGATGAGAGATGCACTTTTGCTAGGCCCAGGTTGCCACCTCTGTTTTCGCGGGACATGTTCAACATGGAAATAATGGATCGTAATATGACATGAGTTCCTAAAAATAAAAGTGATTTCCCCTAGGGTTCTTCCATCATGAAGGTAAGTTTTAGTATCCATTAAAGCAGAAGCCACGAAAAGACATGACTATTATGCTCCGGAGTACGGATAATATGATTCAAGCAAGGGAACGTATCCAATGATCCTTACGGTAAAAACACTGTGAAATCTATACGTAAAAGTTTTGAAAAATTCTTAAAAAATTACCATACGTAGAGAAGTTGAGATTCAACAATCCTATAAAATTTGAAGACCAAACTCAATCGCATTTAAAAGATATGAAAAAGACTTTTCACGGTAAAGAAGGTTTTCATTAGATATATTGCCTTCAAGCAAATAGAACCAACTTTACAACCTTCAAATGCAGCAACTAAGCTAGGCTTCAGATGAATTGTGTCAAGTTGTCACATGCTGTGGAAGTCTACGCTTTCTTGCCCCCCTCCCAATCACCAAACGTTTTTGCAAATCTGGCCCGTGTGAATGAATTTCCAAAATTAGCTCTGTCCCCGACCGTGGACACAACGACATGTGACACGTGTCACCTGTTGAACTCTCGTACGGCGGCAAGGCGATGGAAGTGCTGCAGTGGCCTCCTATTGGTCTACTGAGCTCCCCTTGTTCAGCACCACATTCACTAGCCTGCCAAACTGTCGTTGCTCGGCATCACGTCCGCACTTACTTAATCACTTAATTAATTAATCATTTATACAATTAATCACTTATTTAATTAAATAACTTACCTAATTAATCACATTTGCTAGCCTATCAGGTATGGCTGCTCGACAAGGACGTGTCGACCTACCGGTCAATGGCACCCGCTGCCAAGTTCGCCGGCGAGGGCTACGGTAAGGGAGAGTGACAAGTGATACGCGTCGCCTGCAGCTGCTTCTGTATTTGGGTACATAACTAGTTTTACAAATTCTTCCCATAGGGTCTTGACTTGCAAAAAATAATGTGCGGGGGGCAACAAAGTGAAGGCTTTGAATTATTGTTCATGCACGTGAACACTGTAGGAAGCTTACCCTATTTGGCTCCTTGTGTACGTGTTTTTCACTTTTGACCCCTTCAAAATAAATTTACAAATCTAACCCCCTTCTCGAACGTGAAAGCATCGACAAGCGATATGTGTCACCTACCACGCTTCCCTATAACAGCAGTTGTCGGCACCGTAGCTCCCCCTCGTACCGAGCTCAAGTACAGCAGGAGATACCTAATGAGCTCAGGTACCAATATACCTCATCCTATTGAGCTCGGGCACCATGGTACCCTCATCCTACTATGTTACCCTAGCTCGGCATGAAGCCCCTATGGCGGTCGCTCGGGCTGCCGCAGGCCTTGACACTTACCACAATACACGAGTGACGTGTCACCTGACGCTACTTCCACGGTCGAAAAGGTAGCCATTTTTGCAAATTTATTCACATGGGCCCAGATTTGCAAAAAAAAAGTAATGGGTCCATTAATAGTTGGGAATAAGAGATAGGATCCAACGCAAAAAAACGAAATGGGCTAAAATATTTGAATTTTAACCCCAAGAGTTTGATAAAATTATAGGATAATTTTGTGGCTGTAATTTTGCAAAAAAAGACCCTAAAGTTTTGTATAATTACAAAAATTTATCAGAACAAAGAAATTTTACATTCTCGACCATAAAGTTTTAAGTAATCCAGTAACATAGAAAATATTTCCATAAAATAAATTATGAGATGCCAAATTATTTATCTACATTTTCTATGGTTTTTCTGAATTTTTTGGCTTTTTTGAACTTTTTGCATTTATAGAAAATACCTTATCTATTTTCCTGATGCTAAATTTGAATTTTAAACATTAAAATTGGAAGAGTGATAAACTTGGAAATATTTTCATTTAGGTTCTAAATATTCTGAAATGCCTCAACAAAAAGTTTCATATATTTTGGAGCTTGGTTGCTACTTTGCCAAAATCAAATACTATACTTTATATTAAAACTAGAAAAATCTAGGGCTGCTAAAATGCTGAAAATTTTACAGAAACATCCAAGAACACTCACAAAAATGTTCATAAATTTTGGAGTTGGTTTTGTATTTTAATAATTACAGGAATGCATAGACGCAATAAAAGCTTATTTGAAATTGGTTTAAAATTCGAAAAAGGAAAGCTCATGGGCCAAAAACCATATCTGCCTGCGAAAAGATGCATTTTGACAAATTATGCTTTCCCTTCGTAGCTGCACTCCCCCTTTCCTCTCTCTATCACATCGGGCCCATGTATTAGCCTAACTATGCCAGCACGCGCGCCAGGCTACGTGTGCATGAAGAACTTCACCGCCACATTGCTGCCCCTCACCGGCCTTCGCCGCCAGTTTTTCCCATGTTGCCTCACGCCAGCCCCACCGCGACAACGGTGGGACCTTGTGCCATTGCCCTGTCCCGTCTGGCAAGTCTTTGCTCGCGTGTAAGATCGAGGATACCGACTAGAGGGGGTGAATAGGCGGTTTTAAAAATTCTTCTACGATTAATTAAAAACCCGCCTAAGTAACCTTATGTTAAAACCTAAAAGATAATAGATACGGTAGCGATAAACTAAGGTTTTAACAATTAAAGCCTAAGTCAATTAGGCTTACTAAGTGCACTAGCTAATTATATCTCTAATAAGAATATGCAATCCTAAAAACAATCAAGCAATTTAATTCTACGAATGTAAATTGCAACAATATAAATAAGAATTGCAAGCAAACACAAACAGAGACACCAATATTTTACCATGGTGTTCGAAGACTTGCCTATCTCTCCTAATCCACGTTGAGGCAAGAGCAAACCACTTTGAACCGGTTCCACGAATTGAGCACCTGCCTCGATTCCACTAGTGGTAACTCTTTTCCCTTCCGGGTAGGTGAGCTCCAACATTCACAACTTTGTCGGGCCTTCTCACAATCTCCTTGTGAAGATAACCGCTCATGACGCCTCCACACGCTGTCTATGTGTCGGCAAACACTAAGAGTAACAAGTCAAGCCCTTTAGCTTGAGCTCCACCAAGTACAACACATGTACAATGGTGATCACCAAGTGCAACACATGCACAAGGCTCCCCTCAAGTGCAACACATGCACAAGAGGCTCTCAATCTCTCCTAATTGCAACATATGCAATTAGAGCTCACTCTTAGGTCAAAAACCGAATTGGAGAGTGTAACACATGCACAACTCAACCACAAAGAGCTATGAACTCACAAAAACCCCAGCACTACCCAAATACCAGCCCCCAAATCTTCTTATATAGCCTCCAAAAGAAAAACTAGCCGTTAGGGGGCAAAATAGGCAAAAATGCCCCGAAAACCCGGTCATACCTCCCTAGGGCTGGTATGACCGCTTCTCAGAGGCTAACGGCTAAAAAACTAGCCTTTACTCAGAAAATCCAGTCATATCGGACCCCAAAAATTGCATACCCCTTCTCTGGAAAACTGCACCGAAACGACCTCGGTCATACCGGAGGCCAGTATGACCGGAGAGGATCCGGTCATACCGGAGGTGGTCCGGTCATACCACTAAAACGACCGTAACTTTTTACTCCGAACTCTGATTTAGGTGATCATGGGCTCTATGTGAAGCTTATCAAGAGGGCTACAATCCCCACCCATTTTCAAGATTTAAGCAACCATAGATATTTTTAAATATCACAAAAATAAAGATTCTAATGTAATCATTCAAGTCTAAAATCTGATTTCTCGAAATCCCTGACATAGACTTGATCAAGAGCGTGACTACAATCTAGAGAGAGTCAATAAAATCAAATATTGAGCCATGTAATGATCAAAACAATTTTGCAAAATATATTTGCAAAATTTAATCACATGCTCCAATATCAAATACATGAACACCAATATTTTGCAAAACACATTCGTAAATATAAATATTGTAAACAAGAGCAATCAAGATCATATCTTTGAGCCATGTGATAATCAACATATGATCAAACTAATTTGCAAACATATTTGCAAACTATATTCACATGCTATAAGATAAGATTCAATTAAACTATATTTTGCAAAAACTCATTTTGCAAACACAAAGTATAAACCTATCTTAGCCTTTGTGATGATCAACACATGATCAAGTCACAAGCTAAGACTGATGCATGAGCTCTCTATTTGCAACACATGCAAATATCTAGCTCCATACAAACAACCACTTAAACCTACTTGCATAAGTTATCTCCCTTTTGCAACATATGCAAATCCATAGCTCTGTGCAAAAACCAAACAAGACAGTGAGTTAGAGTAAATCGGATTGAGTTCATCAACTCATGATGAAGCTCAAGCTATAAGACTCGACCCCTCTTAATAGTATGGCAACCTACACTAGCAACCTGGTCTCCCATCCAAACACCAAGACCGGTAAAAAACTAGGAACACATCCTTAGACCTAGCTAGTTATACCTTTGCCTCTAGCACATCCACTTGGAGCTTTTATGATTTCCATCATCTTCTCTCTAAGCCAGGTGCTTTCTTCTTGTTCATCAACACATGATGAACCTTCTCTAGCTTCACTTCACTTCGGGATTCATCCTTGAAGCTTATCAACACATGATGACTTCTCCTTCCCGATTCTTCATTTTCTTGGACTCAACCTACTTTACAACTCATGAAAGATTGTTAGTCCAACAAACACGATTGTCTCAACCATCAATTGCACTCCATTAACACATAGTGGATGCACATATGATCGATTGAGCACAACCCTAATCAATTTGAATGATTTAAAGGTGTCTTGAGTACTTTGATGCAACTAATGCTTCATTATACTCAAGAACTTTCCGCTTATCCTTAGCCAATTAAGAAACACCATCAACACATGATGAAGTGTTCTTTGATTGATTGAAAGACAACCGAACTCAATTTAAATTTTACTTAAATTGACATGAGTATATATTAACTACACAAGTTTCATATACTCATTTTGATGGAAAGTAATGATCCAAATATATTTGAGTGATGAAAAGGAATCAATACTTTTGAGGACATCAACTATAGAATAAACACAATTAAATATGTGCATATAAATAATTGAACTTTGGAATCAATATGCATATAATCAATCTTGGATAGCATTTGAGTTTATCCTATATTAACATGAGTATACTACAACTACACAAGTTAAATATACTCAAGGGATTGTTTCAAAGTAATGATCCTTGATATAAAAAGATGAATTAGATCAATACTATTGAAACATCAAGGTAAAGTATGAACTCCCCCTAAATGTGTGCATTCATGTACATATGGAATTGAAAACATTATGTAGAGCAACAGTTCTATCACCTTCAAGAGTCAGCAGCTGCAGCAAGGTTCATAGAAGCACAAGCTTTCACGCCAGGAGCACATGAGCATGAGGCAGGAGGATCTGGGATGCCCCAACAATTTGAGTCATATTATCCCCCATCATCAGCTCATCCTGAGCATGATTAGAGGGATACATTTCCTGGTTGGCAAAGTCTTTTTTACTGTCAGTATCCCACCTCATCTCCTCCAAAATATAATGAGCAAGCACAAGAAGACACTTTTCAGGCTCCAGAAAACACTCTTGACTCTCAACCTTCTTGGTTTTCCACCTTTGAACAACACTATTATGCTGATCAAAGAGGATTTCAAGCAAGATACATGGAAGATCAAGCAACTGCAGCTCTGAGATATGAAGAACAAACAAAGTTTCAAAATGAAGTCTTGTCTAGATTTGATCAACTCAGCAGCAACCAAGGAAACCTAAGACAGTATATCCAGCAGCTTGGTACAAATCAAAATCTGCTAAAAGACAGACTATATGACATGAACCAGAAAATAGATGATCATTACAAAAGACTGAGAAATCAAGTTGAGGCTACAAGCACATCACATACGAGTAATCAGTTATGGCTCAGACACAGTTTAGACCATCTCACAGAATTCACTGAGGATGCCTTGCTTGACCATACTCATCTGACACGTGAGTGCCTTTATGATGTGGGTGAAAGTTCAAGCTCCATTAAGTTGGTTTTGGTGTTAATGACAAATCTAATCTTGAGACTAACTCTTTTGATAATTATAATATTGATTAGTCTCAATTGTTAATTAATGACAAATCTTTTATAAGACTAACTCTTTTATTGAATATATCTTATATTAGTCTCATCTCATTGAAAAATGGAAAACCCAAGGTATGCACTCGTATTCACTTTACGATATCTTAATGCATATTTTGGATTCAGGTTAAAGGATGAACTCTACCATTATTCAGACCTCAAGATGTGCATTAATGTCTCAACTCCATATATACATGAATGCACACATTTAGGGGGAGTTCATGCTTAATCTTGAAGTTTCAAAAGTATTGATCTAATCCATCTTTCTATATTAAGGATCATTACTTTGAAACAACCATTTGAGTATATTTAACTTGTTTAGTTGTAGTATACTCATAGCAATATAGGATAAACTCCAAAGCAATACAAAATTGAATATGTGCATATTGATTCAAGTTCAATTATTTGCATGCACACATCTAACGGAGTTTAGTCTATAATTAATCGTCTTAAGAGTATTGATCCCTTTCCACCACTCCATATAAATTGGATCATTACTTTTAGGTTCCATTGAATTGAGTATATGAAACTTGTGTAGTTAATATATACTCATGACAATTTAATTACATTTAAATTGTGTTCGGTTGCCATTCAATCAACAAAGAACTAGTCATGTATTGATGGTTCACTTTGTTAATCCTAGGGCAATCGAAAGTTCTTTGTATATGAAACATTAGTTGCATTAGTATACTCAAGACACAATTAATCTTTCAATCATTTGTCTTTGGGTTGTGGTCAATCATCAAAGGAAAAGATCAAAGGATCTTGGGAGCATCCATTATGTGTTAATGGATTGCAATGATGATTGAGACAACCATGTGTTTTGGACTAACACTTTCAATGAGTTTGAAATAGGTTAAGTGCAAGGTTGAGATGGATGGACGAGAAAAGGACGTCATCATGTGTTGATGAGCATCAAGAGAGGATCCCGAAGCTAAGACAAGGGGAGTTCATCATGTGTTGATGAACAAGACGAAGATCCCGACTTGGAGAGAAGATGATGGAAATCATAAAAGCTCCAAGTGGATGTGCTAGAGGCAAAGGTATAATTAGCTAGAGCTAAGGATGTGTTCCTAGTCTTTTACCGGTCTCGGTGTTTGGATGGGAGACCGGGTTGCTAGTTAGGTGTCGTACTATTAAGAGGGGTTAAGTATTATAGCTTGAGTTTCATCATGTGTTGATGAACTCAATCCGGTTCACTCTAGCTCACTCTATTGGTTGGTTCTTGCATGAGCTAAGTATTTGCATGTGTTGCAAATAAGGGAGCTCATGCTTGCTTCTTATTGAATCTTGATTTGGTTTTTGCATAGAGCTATGGATTTGCATGTGTTGCAAAAAGAGAGATAGCTCATGTAATTTGGTCTATGTGGTTTTTGCATAGAGTTAAGTTTTGCATGTGTTGCAAAAGGTGAGAGCTCATGCATCGGTGTTTTAGCTTGTGATTTGATCATGTGTTGATCATCACAAGGCTAAGTAAAGTTTATGATTTTTCTATTTGCAAATGTGTTTTGCAAATAATCTAGAGTTTATGGTTTTGATCCTAGAGCATGTGTTGGCATTTGCAAATATGTTTTGCAAAATGTTATGATCATGTGTTGATTCTTACATGGCTAGAGGATTGATCTCATGGGTTCTCGGTTTATTTGCAAATGTGTTTTGCAAATTGGTTTTGATCATGAGTTGATCACAAAATGGCAAAAGATTTGATCTTATTGACTCCCTCTAGCTTGTAGTCATGCTCTTGATCAAGTCTATGTGAGGGATTTCGAGAAATCAGATTTTAGACTTGAATGACTACATTAGAGTCATTATTTTTGTGATATTTAAAAATATCTATGGTTGCTTAAATCTTGAAAATGGGTGGAGATTGTAGCCCTCATAATAAGCTTTGCATAGAATCAAAAATCACCTAAATCGAAGTTCGGAGTAAGAAGTTATGAGTGTTTTAGTGGCTCTGACAGTGGTAACACCGCCCCTACATGGGCGGTAGGACCGCCTGGGGCGGTACTACCGGCTCAGAGACGGTGTAAAAACTCCAGAGAAATGTTTTTTGATCGAAATGGCCGGTGCTACCGGTCCTAGATGGGCGGTAGCACCGGGGTACTGTAGCAACGGCTAGTTTTTTGTGTTTTTAATGCACAGAAGTGATCGTTGGCCTAAAGGCCGGTGCTACCGGCCCTAGTAGGGCGGTAGCACCGAGTTTGCTGCGTTTTTACCCCATTTCACCCTCCAATGGCTAGTTTTCTTGAGGGGCTATAAAAGGGGCCGAGCTAGGAGGGTTTTGTAGCTGCTCTAGCACCCATTTGAGGTATTCTTGTGAGAGCAAAACCCCAAGAGCTCATAGAGCCATATTTGAGATGAATTTGATTTAGAGTTTCTTGAGTAGAATCTCTTTGGTGTTGATTTACTTTCTCTTGAGCTAGTGTGAGCCTCTCCTCTACTTTGTGCATGTGTTGCACTTTGTGAGCAAGGAGAGAAGCATCTAGTTGCATGTGTTGCATCTAGAGAAGGATTGAGCATCCTTGTGCATGTGTTGCACTTGGTGAGGTTCAAGCTAGAGGGCTTGGCTTATTACTCTTGGTGTTTGCCGACACCTAGACGGCGTGTGGAGGCGTCGTGCACGGTGACCTTCTCAAGGAGATTGTGAGAAGGCCCGGCAAAGTTGTGAAGGTCAGAGCTCGCCTACCCGGAGGGGGAAAGAGCTACCACTAGTGGAATCGAGGCGGGTGCTCAATTCGTGGAGCCGGTCCAAAGTGGTTTGGGCTTGCCTCAACGTGGAGTAGGGGAGACCGGCAAGTCTCCGAACACCACGGTAAAACATCGGTGTGTCTCCTTATGTTTGCTTTCAATTCTCTATTTACATTGTTGCAATTTACATTCCTAGAATTAAATTGCTTGATTGTCTTTAGGATTGTATATTCTTTAGTAGAGACATAATTAGCTAGTGCACTTAATAAGCCTAGTTGATTTAGGCTCTTATTTGTCAAAATCTTAGTTTATCGCTTCCGCATTGATTATTGTTTAGGTTTTGACATAGAGATCAATAGAGCGTGTATTTAGTGAGAAGAATTTATAAAACCGCCTATTCACCCCCTCTAGTCAGCATCCTCGATCTTACAGTGGGTCAAGTCCTTGCTGAATCAAACAGCTTGAATGAGTCCTTGAGCAAGATGCAGTCAGATCTCCATAATTTGACCATTCAACCGGGTGAACCAGACTATCCAAGCTGGCATGATCAAGCCATATCTCAAGGGCCAAACTCTCAAACTCAAGAAGCTTCTGATGATCCAAAGGTTTCTCCTCCAAGGAAGAGCTCAGTTCTGGGCCAGCTCAAAAGAACCTTTTCCAGACGCAAATAGGAACCCTTTTTGGCTATTGATGCCAAAGGGGGAGAATATCTCTATAACCATAATCTCCTAGGTTCTGTTCTGTAGGCTGGACAAAGTATTATTGTATTGTCAAAAGACAAGTATCTATCTAAATACCTTATATGTCTTTGACTTTGTCTCTAACTTTTGTGTGTTGTATTAATGCGATGTTATTCTTTCTGTTTATGATCTTATATTTTGTGCTCTGATACTTTCTTCGACTTATAATAATCCTTTTGTCTTTATGTTCTGATATCTTGCTCTGATAATTTAATACTTTGATATCTTACCTTGTTTTGTGCTCTGATACTTACTTCATAATGCTCTGATATTCACTTCGTACTTTGACAAAAATTATGAGTATTGTTATTTTTTTAGGATCTAATATACTCCTAATATATCACATTTGTCATAATTCAGATCATGCATTCATTGAGGGGGAGCACATACATTCATAATTTCTGCAGTTATTCTATTTAGCTAACTCTGTTTTGCAGAATGAATGAGATATTATTAACTAAAAAGGTAAGTTGTCATCAATTACCAAAAAGGGGGGAGATTGATAGCATCCAGGCCCCCTCAATTTTATTATTGTGCTTTATTATAGTTTTGGTATTGATGACTAAGTTAATAATACTAAAAAGATTTGAAGAACATATGCTTGAATCAATGATGGAGCAAGTTGGACGAACAAGATTAAGGTGCTTAGTTTCTAGTTTGTGACTTGGGAGATGATTCAAGTCAAATAGCTAGGATTGTTTTTCTTTTTTGGTTGTCTAAAGAGAGACTTTGCACAAGCTAGTGAATTGGATCATAAGGCAAAGACAAAACTAGATTTCTCGAGGCAAAAGACACTTTGACATTGATCTTTGAATCATATTTTTAGTATACAACAGACCAAATTTTAGCTATCCATTTCTTTAGTCAGTTGCATACACAGCATATTCTTTTGAAGTCAAAAAGATTCTTTGGTCCAATCTTAAAACTCTTCTGCGTCAAAATTCCCATCAGAATACCTGCTCATAGGACCAAAACTCTTGTTTTCATATTCCTTCGTCCTTGGTAAAAACCTCCTTGAAAATCATCTGATAGCCAAGGGATTGCCTATGTATGACGGACCAAATAATTTGGTCCGGCATACATGTTATAGTCACTTCTCTGTGACGGATCAAAATGTTCTCCGTTTTCCATTTACAGCGGACCAAATATTTTGGTCCGACACTCATTCTGTTCATAAGCCTTTGGTCGGACCAAACTTTGAAGTCCTATTTATTGAAACCTTAATTGGATATTCTTTATCATTCAAAAGGGTTTTACTTTAACGACGGACCAAACATTCTTGCTTAAAATTTTAGCCCGTTGCTAAAGTAAATCGCTTGGATAAAACTTATCTCTGTTGAAAAAGGGTCTTTGGCTATTAATCTTTAAGTCTCCATGTATGACGGACCAAAATATTTGGTCCGACATACATGTGTCTCTATGCCAGACCAATCTCTTGAAAAGTCCATGTATGACGGACCAAAATATTTGGTCCGACGTACATGTATCTTTCTCAGCTGTGCGGCAAACCAAACTCTATGTAAAGCCTATGTACTACGAACCAAATTTTTTGGTCCGTCGTAAATATTCAAATTTGGTCCGTCATACACATGTCCAGTATCGCTAGGCACTGTTACTTAGTCCGGTCTACGTGTACTTTTTTGATACTTCTGACATCTGACACGTCCAACGGCTACTGTAGCAGGTGTAACGGCTATATTCATTCCAAATGGCTATATAAGCATTTCCTGAGCCATCTACCAAAAGTAGATTGAACTCCTTTACATTTTAGCATTGAAAATTGAAGGACCGAAATGGCGAACAGAGGGGGGGGGGTGAATGGTCGCAAATAAAAATTCCCCCAAAATACTCCAACAAAAACCTCGACAAGATCGCTCAAAAGGAATTGTGAAAAACCCGAAAAACTAGACAACTATGTGTACCCCAGGCTTGCATGGATAAGTACCATAAAATATGTGGGGATTTTTGAGTCACAATCCTGGTTGTCTAGTGTCCAAGATAAAGAGGAATCAATTCAAACTCTTGCTTTTAGAAAGGACATCAATTCAAATCACAAAAGTCACTTTCAGAAAAGCAAAAGCAGAATTCCCAAAACTTGTCCTCAATTTGCACAGGAGGTTGGTGGGTTTCTGTAGCTCACAAAATTTTGAGACTTTTTCTCCCTGTGAGCATTAGAGTCTTCAAGAACTCCACCAAATTTCTCCTCAAAAAGCCTTACAGAAAAAACACGAAAAATCGAAGAACACAGTCTGGTCAAGAACTTCGAGCAGAACGTTTGGGGCTCGGTTTTCACCTCATGGCGCCCAAACAGTACAACAAGTGAACTCCAAAATTTTTCTGCAAGCGGATATCAGAGTCCCTCACCTCCTCCAACAAGAATCACTCAAAAAGGATTTTTCTATATTTTTACAAAAATCAAACACTGACTGCTGCGCGAAGAACAAGTTCAGAACAAAGTTGGAACTTGAAAGAAAAGATGTTCTCTACTCAATCCAAGAGTGCAAAAGAGATGTAAAACCATATGAACACACTCAAAACATCCAAGAACAGCAGCATTTAGAAGGAGGGGAGGCAAATCCAAATTACTTGAAAGTAAATTGCGGAATGTAATTGCGGAAAGTAAATGCTGAATTTAAATTGCGTAAAGTAAAGACATAATGTAAATGCATAAAATAAATTCAGAGGTGGATGAATAAAACTTTCATTTCTGGAAGGGAGGTTACAAAGCCTCACATTCATGTGGGCAAAGCTCAAATGAGCATCAAAACCTCAACACCTTCAAGGGAAGGAGGCTACCCTCCACCCCTATTTATACTACTCTTGGGCCACCTACCACCCTTGGATGAGTCCTCAACCCTAGAGCACTCATCTAAGGGCTAGGATTAACCCATTCACACATCCATGCAAGGGCTAACCCAAAACCCACACACATACCGGTTTTCTTGCACGGTTTCAAAGCATACTACCTAGACCCGCTAACCTATCAACTAGACCTCAATCCGACGGTCCTCATTGATCCACGCGCATCTAGCTAGCATCATCTCCTTTCCTTGTCTTCTTGACTTGCCCGGACTCCGCCTCCGATCATCTTCCGCGATCTCCCAACCGTCTGACCTCCGACGCCTCGCCTAGTCCCGGTCATCCTTCGCCTCACCATGACCTAGCACCGTCGTCCTGCAACCATCAAAGACAAGGAAACTCCTCACATAGCAATGCCCACAAAGATGTGCAATAAACCATGCAACTCATCACTACCGCGTCCATACGACCGGTACTACCACTCGTGGCTGAAACAACTCAAATTGCTTCATTTTGAAAATCAATCCAAATCAAACTCAAACTTGAGCACACCTTGCTCAAATAAAGTCAAATACTCATCACAAACATGGATGGACCTCCACATGGTCCTTCAATCTCCCCCTTGATGAGTATATTGACAAACCATACAAAAGGCATAAATTTGAGTTTGAAGAAAATGAAGAAGAAAGCAATTTTCAATTGCAAAGTCAAACTTGGTCCAAAGATAGAAATTAGAACCATGACCAAGTTGACGAAGAGGAATTCAGATTTTAGAGTTAAATTTAAGAAAAAGCAAGTTTTCAACAAAAACTCTAAAATCCAACTAAACATGTCAAATGTGATTATGAGATTATGATCCAACAGAAGTAGTAGCATAGTTTTACAAAGATCATAATAACCAAATAAGCATTCACATTCACATTTTTATCTTTTAGTGATGCCTTTTCTCGTTATCTCCCCTTTGGCAATATAGGCATCAATTTTTTTATGTATGCATGAAATGCAATCGAAAAAGCTTTGAGGATTATCCAATTGATCAAAATGGAAGGATATTACACCAAGCTTGTCAATTTCAGAAGATGACTAAACTAAGACATGTCCAAGTGCAAATACGAGCTTAGTTTTGAATATTTCATTTTTAGCAAGATTTGACAAGTGCAACACTTAGCTTTAGTTTCAAAAATAGAAGAATAGCCACTCTAAGGATCAAAAGGGAAACCTAGAGTTCAACCTACTCAACACGTTGGGGAATCTAGAAGAGCATACAAGGTCCTTCAGGCTCATTTATCACTTAATGCAAATTTTGATTTATCATCATACAAGACATAGCGGGGTGCAAATGTTTGACATTATTTGCATTCTTTACCCACATATGTCTTTGTTTTTAATTTATTTGCATTTTCTTTTGACAACCAATTGACTCATGCGACCATCTCAAGATGAGCTCTTAAGAGGATGGTCTAGGTCAAACACGATGTATTCCAAGTTCATCCCAAGTGCAATGGGAAGCGGTCTTGTGAATACAAGGTGTTGAGTCGTATGTGCACAAGAAGAGTCAATTTTGTTTAATTTTCATTTTTAGCACAACGATTCATGAGCAATTGAAGGACTCTGCATGGATCAAACTAGTTTCACCCTAGTTGCTATAGGGACTCTTGAGAACTCCTAAATTTCTCAAATTATGGCACAAACCTCTAGAGAAGAAACCTAGCAAGTAAAAGCAACAAGTTTCATCAAGTTTTTCATTTAAGGCTTATTTCATTTTTAAGCTTAGCAAGTTAAATGAACTTGGACATACCTAAGCTAGTGATTTTCTTCAAATGATGTAGTATGGTGTATAGCATGAAGAAGAAATCAATTGCATAATAGACAAAGCTCATAAAATGTAAAATGCAGTCTAAATGCAATGCATGAACAGATTCCCAAACTCCCCTCAACAAATGAATCAATTTTAAGCTCAAATCTGGTTAAAGTTGAGTTATTATCAAGATTAGGCATAAAGAAAACCGAATGAACTCAATAATAACCGTAAAAAGCAAATGAGGAGAAGAAGTCGAGAAACGCAAAAGCGGATGGCTATAGAGCATAGAAAAGATAGAAGAGACTCACTACGGCTCGGACTCGCTCTTATCTTCCCAAAGGATCGACATAGGAAGTCGACTCTAGATCCCAACTAAGGAGTGCACACCTGCCTCACCCAGAGGCCCAATACCGCTAGACTTATAAGGCGTGAGGGAACTCAACCTAGAGAGAAGAGAGAACGACTAATCACGCATGATAGCAACCTAAAGCACAAGATAAGAGGTCAATGCAAGGCATGCCGAAGTCTAAGTGAGTGAACTCAACTCAAGAAAACAAGCCCAAAGTCACCCGGAAGAAACACAAAGAAAAGAAAAGTCTGGAAGAAAACATATAATACATAATATACAAACCAGCTCCCCTCACGAAAGGCCGTAAGGGCTCACGACTCCAAGCTCACTCCTCAAGGCAACAAATCTGAGCTATCCAAAGGCTTGGTGAAGATATCGGCTAATCAAGGTCACTCTCTACGAATCAAGCGTGATATCTCCCTTCTCCACATGGTCTCTAAGGAAGTGATATCTAATATCAATGTGCTTGGTCCGGGAATGTTGCAACCGGGTTTTTAGCAATGCAAATAGCTGAAGTGTTGTCACGTAAAAGTGGCACACTCTCTATCTCTAACCCATAGTCCCGTAAGGTCGATCTCATCCAGAGCACTGCTCAAAGAATCGGCTGCAACAACATACTCGGCCTCGGTGGATCAGGTGCAACTCGGGATCGCTTCCTAGATGACCAAGAAACAAGAGAAGTGCCAATGAATTGGCAAGTGCAGAAGTGCTCTTCCTATCTATCCTACACCAAAGAAAGTCGGCATCGAAAGGCTCTAAGAGATAGACAAGAAGACGAAGAGTACCAAATACCATAATCGGTGGTAGCACGAAGGTACTCGAAGATGCGCTTGACCGCCGGCGGTGAGAGCGCGAGGAGAAGCTTGAAATCGAGCGCACGACACACAAAGAAAATATATGTCCGGCCTCGAAGCGGTGAGGTACAAGAGGAGCCGATCATGCTCAAAACTCCTTTTGATCGCAGGCTCACCATCCTCATCGGGCTCGAGGACAGCGATGGTGGCCATAGGAGTCATCACCGGCTTCCCATCGACATATCGAGCGCCTCGGAGGTCACGGGTATATTTGCCTTGATGCAAGAAAGTACCCTCCAGTCCGCTTGATTTGGAAGCCAAGAAAGTAGCTCAACTCGCCCATCATACTCATCTCAAACTCCGTGCTCATCACCTCGTAAAACCGAGACACAAGCGAATGAGACGAGCCACCAAAATGATATCGCCCACATAAATGCGACAAGAAGAAAATGAGACTCATGATGTCCGATGAATGAGTTTTGTCTACTATGCCCATTTTGAAGTCATGGTGAGAAGATAAGACTTGAGCCTCTCATACCATGCCCTAGGGGCTGCTTGAGTCCATACAAAGCTTTGGAGAGCTTGTATACATGACTCGAAACTTGGGGTTCTCGAATCTCGGAGGTTGTTTGACATAAACCTCTTCCTCAATATAGCCATTGAGGAATGCACTCTTGACATCCATTTGATAGAGCTTGAAGCCCGGGATGCAGAGAATGCAAGCGGGATCCTAATAGCCTCTAGTCTAGCTACAGGGCAAAGGTCTCCTCAAAGTCAAGACCCTCAACACGAGAAAAGCCCGTGCAACTAGCCTAGCCTTGTTGCGAATGACAACCCCATCCTCACTCTGCTTGTTTTTGAACACCCACTTGGTCCCAATGACATTATGACCAGATGGGGCTCGACAAGCTGCCATACCTTGTTCCTCTCAAAGTTCTCAAGTTCTCATGCATAGCATTAATCCACGATTCATCGGATAATGCATGAGAAACATCCTTCGGCTCAAAGGAGGCAACAAAGGCAGAGTGGAGCGGCCCGACAAACCTGATTTTGAGCGAGTGACCCGCTCAAACAGATCACCGATGATTTGATCAGTGGATGAGAACGCTGAATATGACGGGAGGACCGAGCGAGTGGCCTCTACCTCATGCACTAAGAGGTAGGAGCGAGCCATTCGTTGAAGGAGAGCTCAAGGCAAGGGTGGTCACTCGAGGTGTAGAAATGGAAGCAGGAGGCACCTCGGTATAGAGGAACTGGATCCGGTGGAACACCATCATCTCCATCATCCTCATCTTCTACAAAGATGGTCTCGGAGGGATAAGAAGAGCTCAAACATCGTGTCTAGCTCCCGGCTAGCCTCATCGAAGGTCACATCACGGTCTCTATGATCCTATGCGCATCAACACTCCGCACTATAGCTACGAGAAGAAGTCGAGTAACCTAGAAAGATACCATCGGAAGAGCGAGACTCAAACTTATCTAGGTTACTGGACTTCAAGATAAAACACTTGCAACCAAAACGCGAAAATGAGACACACCGGGCTTTCGCCGTACCTCAACTCATAAGAAGTGCGATGCAAATGTGCTCTCAAAAACACGCGATTAGAAACATGGCAAGCAAGTAGCTATAGCCTCATTAAAACTTCCTAGGAGTATTGTGCTGCCTAGCATCGTCCCGCCATCTCAACTGTGGTCCTGTTCTTCCTTTCCACTACGCCATTCTCACGAGGAGCGAGGGAGAGGAGAACCGATGCTCTAAACCGACTCCACACAAAACTCTCAAAGTAGGAATTCTTGAACTCCGTGCCATTATCACTGCAGATAGCTCGTAATGCACCGAGAGCTCAATAGACAACCTCTTGATCAAACCCTGAAGTGAGAAAAGTCTCATCCTTCGAGGCCATGAAGAATACCCAAGAGTATCTAGAAAATCATCAACGATGACAAGAACATACCACTTCCCTCCTGCCGATCGCACTCTAACCGGACCAACAAAGTGTCCATATGTAAAAGCTGTCTGGTGCATCACCATCACTACGGTGGATGGAGGATGAGAAGCGATAACCATCTTGCCATGTCGGCAAGGAGAGCAAACTAAGTCTTTGACCATCTTGAGTTTGGGCAAACCCGAATGAGATCGTGGTCGCTAACTCGGTCAAATGATCAAAACCAATGTGACCAAGTCTCCTATGCCGAAGGAGAGATCACGGACTCGAAGCAATCAAACATCGAAGAGAGTCTCGGAAGAAGCGGAAAAATCAGCACGAAAGACTCTCCTAAATCTAGAAATCCATAAACTAACCCTCCGATGAATCAAGGATTCTACAGGCATTACTCTTGAAGCTTACCTCGAAAGAGTCATCGATAAGTCGAGAAACAGAGAGCGATTGTATTGCGACTTACTTACTAAGGCAACATCTTTAAGAATGAAATTTTGGTTAATGCAGATGGTACCTTTAGCAATGACTCTACTCAAGATGCATCCCCAAAAGTGATTAACTCATCACCGGGGCTCGGACTAGGAAGAGAACCAACGAGAATCTCCGGTCATATGACGAGAACAACCGAGTCAACAATCCAAACATCGCCCTTCCCCATCCGCGATTTAACCCGATCAAGACACAAGAGAGAAAGATGACTCGATCTCGGGATAGAGTGAAGACTTAGGAACCCAATCTTGAACCATACGACACCTCAGTACCAAACACGTAAGAAGATCGACTCGAGTGTCTCTCTGACGCTCAACTCTCACACGATCGAGCAACTCGTAGATAATCTAGGAGTCAAAGCGGGTTGGCACGCCGTGGTGCAAAAGCCGACCATCCCGATAAGGCTGCTGGATCTCCTACCGAAAAACACCTCACGCCACCGATATCTACCTCGATGGGAAAAACGAGGAATATAAAGAGGACGGCGGAAAGATCGACTACGAACACTCGGGACTAAAACTCAAGAACTAGCATGAAAACCAAGTCACGGGCGCTGCCCAAAAACAAAGCGACTCTCTAACTTTGTCTAGAAGCGGTGTGTGTCTTAGGAGCACTCAAAGTCCGGGATGACCTCGAATACCCCTAAGAGCAGCAACACGCTCACGCCGAGTGATCTTGGCGCGCCTGAAGCAGAAATCTACTAGGTGATCATCCTTCTTACAGAAGGTGCATGTGTACTTCGCCTTGCTAGAGGCGAAGCAATAGGAGTAACACCCTTCCGGTCAAGTCCTATGGACAACCCCAAAGAGACCTAAACACGGTGGTACTCACTCAGGAGCTACCACAATCTCACCACTCTTGGAGCCGCGACAATGGTGGGAGGATGCGCCCGGCGTGCTCAAGGGATCAAATCCTAGACCTTGATTGAATCTACTAATCTTGGATTGGTCTAGAATAAGATTGAGATTCTTCTTGCCTCCAACAAACTTCTCGAGAGTGCTCATAAGATACTGGCAATCTCGGAAGAAAGAAGCACAAGAAGAACAGGGGGAAGGAGAGGAAGAAGAACCAGAAAGATGAGCTCTCTCAGCACGTGCATTTTTCTCCCTTAGCACGGCTGCCTCAACCTTGAGGGCCTTACAAGAAACGCAAGGAGCATCTCTAATTCTATGGGCTTGGTCTTCTAATTTCTTCCTAAGCTCGACATGGATTTTATCCAAGTCCCCCACAATCTCAGTACATCGCAAGCAATATTTTTGTGACTTATCTAGTAAGTCCTTAGCAAGTTTAGCACACTTGACATTCAGGGTTTCATTGTCAAGTTTTAATTGCTTCTGACCCTCACATGAGTATTGGGTCCTTAGAAGCATGTGATTCAAGTTCATTGTTTCTAGCAGAAAGCTTCCTAAGGTGTTCGCTCATGGCATCAATTTCGGCAAGCAATTTAGGGCAATTAGAGCATGATGGAGTGGAGTGAGCATGAAGAAAACTAGCCTCAACAGGAATAGCATCAACAGAACTAGTGCTAGCATTCTTCAACCTAAGACCATCAAGTTCAACAAGCACACTATCATGTATGGTCCTTAGGTTCTCCAACTCCACAAGAATAGCATCACACAAAGAGCAATCATCAGTGACTCGGGAGGGAGAAGATCTAAGTGAAGCTAACTCCCGAGTCAAGGTACCTACTTCCTTCTCAAGCTCCGTACACCTAGCTCTAGCTCTAGCATGAAATTTTCCTAATTTGCGAAAAGCTTCGTTGAGTGGTCATAGGAGGGTACCTCGTCCGAGTCATTTGTAGAGCTCGAGTCGCTGATGTCGTTGGTGTCGGCCATGAAGCACATGCCGGAGAAGTCGTCGCCGCCTTTCTTCTCTTGCGGATCATCCTCGCCCTCGTCGCTCCATGTCTCCGTGTCGGAGAGGTTGATGTCGTCAAGCACGGCAAGGACGCGGTGGAAGAGCTTCTTGTTCTTGGAGAAGTTGCGGTACTTCTTCTCGTGCGCCGGTTCACGAACTGGAGGCTTCTTGTTGCGGTTCTTGTCGGTGTAGTCGTTCTTGCCCGAACCGCCAACGTCATTCTTGCCCTTCTCCGGCTTGGGATAGTTCGCGAATGTGGTTGGGGCCACCACACTCGAAGCGGTGATCATGCCACCTCTCTTCCTCTCTCTCACCTCTTGTATGCATGAGAAAACTTGCGGCGAGAAGAGCAAGCTCATTTTCCGAAATTTTTCCAGCTTGGTCATCGCTAGCTCGGAAAGGGCGGAAGAGAGAAACCAATAGAAGGATCAGAAGAAGAAGATCCAATGGGATCGGTGACCAAAGCCATCGACTGAGATTTCGTCTTCCGAGAGACGACATCGATCTCATGAGTCTTGAGGCGGAATAAAGCCCGTCAAGAGTCAGAGTCGATAAGTCGGTGGTGTCCTTGATGGTGGTCACCTTCATCTCCCAAACCCGAAGGTCGAGTGCGGTCAAGAAATGCCGAGCATTGTCCGAGTCAGGGTATATGCAACCAACTGCTCGGAGGTCGCTCAAAATCTTTGTAAACCGACCAAAACACTCGTCGAGACTCTCACCAGCGCGTTGATCAAACTTGTTGTACTCGCGCTTGAACTGGTCCTGCCTCACAGTCTTGATTTGAGTAGAGCCCTCATGGTAAGCATCGAGGGTTACCCAAATCTCGTGAGCGGAGCGAAGGTGAGAAATCCTATCATACTCACCTCGGCTAAGACCCTGTATGAGAATGTTCCTTGCCTTAGCATTCGCCTCAACGTCAACCATATTGATGGCCGTGACATTTTCATCGCCAGGAACCTCATACGGAGTTTCACCTTCGCCATATCGTAGCCAGGCGTGATGTATGACTCCATCCGGGACTTCCAAAAAGGAAAATCAACTCCATTAAAGATTGGAGGCTTGGTGGAATATTTGTCCGTCGCCATGGCTCTTGAGACCGGTCAAGATCTATGGAAGAGCAAAACCGGCTCTGATACCAATTGAAGGACCGAAATGGCGAACAGAGGGGGGGTGAATGGTCGCAAATAAAAATTCCCCCAAAATACTCTAACAAAAACCTCGACAAGATCGCTCAAAGGAATTGTGAAAACCCGAAAAACTAGACAACTATGTGTACCCCAAGCTTGCATGGATAAGTACCATAAAATATGTGGGGATTTTGAGTCACAATCCTGGTTGTCTAGTGTCCAAGATAAAGAGGAATCAATTCAAACTCTTGCTTTTAGAAAGGACATCAATTCAAATCACAAAAGTCACTTTCAGAAAAGCAAAAGCAGAATTCCCAAAACTTGTCCTTAATTTGCACAGGAGGTTGGTGGGTTTCTGTAGCTCACAAAATTTTGAGACTTTTTCTCCCTGTGAGCATCAGAGTCTTGAAGAACTCCACCAAATTTCTCCTCAAAAAGCCTTACAGAAAAAACACGAAAAATCGAAGAACACAGTCTGGTCAAGAACTTCGAGCAGAACGTTTGGGGCTCGGTTTTCACCTCATGGCGCCCAAACGGTACAACAAGTGAACTCCAAAATTTTTCTGCAAGCGGATATCAGAGTCCCGCACCTCCTCCAACAAGAATCACTCAAAAGGATTTTTCTATATTTTTACAAAATCAAACACTGACTGCTGCGCGAAGAACAAGTTCAGAACAAAGTTGGAACTTGAAAGAAAAGATGTTCTCTACTCAATCCAAGAGTGCAAAAGAGATGTAAAACCATATGAACACACTCAAAACATCCAAGAACAGCAGCATTTAGAAGGAGGGGAGGCAAATCCAAATTACTTGAAAGTAAATTGCGGGAATGTAATTGCGGAAAGTAAATGCTGAATTTAAATTATGTAAAGTAAAGACATAATGTAAATGCATAAAATAAATTCAGAGGTGGATGAATAAAACTTTCATTTCTGGAAGGGAGGTTACAAAGCCTCACATTCATGTGGGCAAAGCTCAAATGAGCATCAAAACCTCAACACCTTCAAGGGAAGGAGGCTACCCTCCACCCCTATTTATACTACTCTTGGGCCACCTACCACCCTTGGATGAGTCCCTCAACCCTAGAGCACTCATCTAAGGGCTAGGATTAACCCATTCACACATCCATGCAAGGGCTAACCCAAAACCCACACACATACCGGGTTTTCTTGCACGGTTTTCAAAGCATACTACCTAGACCCGCTAACCTATCAACTAGACCTCAATCCGACGGTCCTCATTGATCCACGCGGTATCTAGCTAGCATCATCTCCTTTCCTTGTCTTCTTGACTTGCCCGAACTCCGTCTCCGATCATCTTCCGGCGATCTCCCAACCGTCTGGACCTCCGACGCTCCTCGCCTAGTCCCGGTCATCCTTCGCCTCACCATGACCTAGCACCGTCGTCCTGCAACCATCAAAGACAAGGAAACTCCTCACATAGCAATGCCCACAAAGATGTGCAATAAACCATGCAACTCATCACTAGCGCGTCCATACGACCGGTACTGCCACTCCTGGCAGAAACAACTCAAATTGCTTCATTTTGAAAATCAATCCAAATCAAACTCAAACTTGAGCACACCTTGCTCAAATAAAGTCAAATACTCATCACAAACATGGATGGACCTCCACATGGTCCTTCAAAAATAGCTCTCATTCTCAAAAGGAGTCTGTGGTTCACTTTCAAACCAAAATTCTCAAACATCTCTAAGTGTTTTAGCTCCAAGCCGAAGTCTAGCTGTGTGATTTGCGAGTGAACCAAGAGACAGAACTTGTGCAAAGTTTATTACTCTTGGATCTCAGTGATCCTAAACAGCTTAGATGAAGCGAATAGTGTGAGCTGTCCAAAGGGGACTATGGAAGGCCACTGTGTCTGTGAGAGGTTTGGAACTCACCTCACTGGAGTAGTGAAAGAGTTACCTGAGTGATCACCAGAGCTGCTGCGACTAGCTTTGGAGAAGCAATACTTCAGAAGAAGTGCTTCAACGTGGATTAGGAGTGCGGCTCTGAACCACGGGATAAATCTTTGTCTCTGTTATATATATATTCTGTTATGTGCTTTTCTCTCATAAAGAACAGTGAATTGTCTTGAAGAAATTAAAAGTTGTAAAAGTTGCCTATTCACCCCCCCTCTAGTCCAACTAGATCCTTCATGTATGTGTGTGTGTGTGTGTGTGTGTGTGTGTGTGTGTGTGTGTGTGTGTGTGTGTGTGTGTGTGTGTGTGTGTGTGTGTGTATGTATGTATGTATGTATGTATGTATGTATGTAATATGTATGTATGTATGTATGTACTTTCTGTAAAATAGCTATATTGTGGGTATCGTTGGATATTTCTACTTGTTATATGGAACTTCCTTGATAAATACACAGATGTCAACATTGCAATCCATAAGGTAAGAAAAGGCAATAATTGATGTCAACCTTGGGTATACTCTAATATATATATGTTTATGCTTAGCCATGCTTTAGACTTAGGAGAACAAATCGTCGGTTATAACATTTGTTCAAGGATGGAAATTTTTAAATGTTGAGGAGTTACCTCTGTTACTTTGGTATAATAATCAAAACAAAAAACTAAGTTTTGATTCATAAGAGTTATTGCAATAGCCTGAAGTGCGAGGGGTGGATGGACTTACATGTAGTGTAGAGGGAGTTCTCATCCAAATCAATTAAGGACTGAACATAGTGTTGCAAAATCCAAGATATCACTGCAATCACAAGTGTTATTATGGGGTAGCCTTAACCTATTAAGTTGTCTAGGACTAGCTTTGCACATTGGAAGACTGGAGTAGTACGGGTATTCCTGGTAGGTTTGCCCAAAGTGGTACCCACACCACATTATTGGGAATAAAGCTTGCAAACACAGCGATGTATGCCTTGCTATGGGGGAAAAGGAAAATGGTTAAGATAGGGATGGACTGTCATTGTTATTATGTATTATATGTATTAAATTTCACCATAGCAAAGGTCAAACAAGAGTTAGTCATGTCTTATGGGTAAAACTGTACACCTTTACAGAGTTAATTTTTTTCTAAAATCCATGCTTGCAGTCAAGAGTGGGTCTGGTGCATTGATACTGATTATTTTTTGTATTATAATAAAAAATATTGAATTGGGAAATGGTGGGTAGCCATGTTTTAGATGCTATCCCAAGTATGATAGGAATAGATCGATGAACACAATCATAGAGGATTGTGAAGTTACTCTAATTTACGTTATATATACTTGTTATTTACATACTTGTCAATTGCTCTTTACAAATCGGTTTGCAATATAATATTGTTATTATTAACTAAAATCTCGCTCTATGCAAAAGAACAAAGTGGGATAACCATTTCCTTTTATATAGCTGTGCATATATATTTATATTTGTGACATACTATAAGTCTTCCTGAATACAAATGTGCTCGCCCTTGCTTTTGACATTCAAACGATAAAGAAATCAAGGACTCTAACGATTCCTATTTTTCCTCAAGTTTCGGAGAATACGACGATGATCTTTTATAGGCATAATCCTTGTCGGTTACCTATGGATATTTTGGGTTGAGGCATATCGCTAGACCTTACTATGTTATTTTGCTACCTTTCTACTGTAGTTTTATTTGGCCAATGACCCTGTTGTTGTAAGAACAATATACATTTTGTATAAAGTGTGGTCAATGCTTGTATGTTGAGTATGGATGCAATGGCAATGTTGAATGTGTGTAGTACAATATACACATGAGATACTTTGGTTAGGGTCTCGACAAATCCCAAAAAAGTTAATAAATTCTGAAAATTTATATTAAATCCTAGGAATTGAATTTTTAGGTATATGGATTTCCATTCATTTGTTAAAACTTAGACTTAACACACATTAGAAGCTTCATATCTTTGGGTTTATTTTTCTGGCATAATTCTATTTTTATTCATGTTGAATTTATTTTCTATTATTTCAATAATTATAAAAATTGCTCAGTAATTAGTAGAAAATTTTGAAAATGGTAGGAAAATTTTGGGAAATTTTTTATAATTATCTACTGAATATATGTAGACCAAACTTTACTGATTCAAGAGTGAGCATGAAATATATTGATTTTACCAGTAGTAAAATTAATTTTTTTGCATTAATATAAATAGAATATGTCAGACATCATAAAGAGGGAATTTGCTGGGCTTGCCCTAAATAGCATCAATTACCTGACCTAGGCAAGGATACCAAAATCAACCTGACAGTTCAATCTCTTAGAGTTGTTATACCTAACCTGAAGCTAGTATCCCTGCTCTTCCTGAAGCCACAAAGTGTGTGGGTCTGCAGTTCCTGAGGCACCATCTCCATGCGGACCTGAAGGCCAAGTATTAGATGGAGGAGAACCCGCTAGCACTATAGAATTCCATGAAAGAAAGCTATGACCAGCAAAGATCTGTCCTATTGCCAGATGCATAATGCAAATGGATCATTCTACGCTTCTAGGACTATAAAACCGTTGCACCCCTACTCTTCCTGAAGCCACAAAGTGTGTGGCTCTACAACACTATCTCTATGCCAACCTGAAAGCCAAGTATTTGATGGAGGAGGACCAGCTAGCACTATAGAATTCCATGAAAGGATGCTATGACCAGCAAAGATCCATCCTGCTGCCAGAGGCACAACACGAATGGAACCTTCTATGCTTCTATGACTACAAAACTGTAGCGGCATACAACTCCGTCATACACAAGCTTGTCTCCAAACTGCACTTATGCAACTAGAAAATTACATATGCTGAAATGATAGACACGATGTTGTGTACCTTCCACTACAATATAAGGATACTATAGCAACAATACAGCCATGCCAAATACTAGAAGTATTCTAAGCTTATATACATTTTGCTAGAAGCAAAAAAGTATGATGAACTCCTGATAAAGAATCATCATGTTCTCCCTAATAGAATACAAGCAATGCCTGAAGCACATGCAAATGCTCAGCAGGCTAGCAATAACCAAAGTCGCGGAAAGGCCAAAGGCATGAATGGAAATACAAAAGAGAAGAGACAAGACCCAATGGAAAAATAATGGTAAAGGACCAGGGAACTTCCGGAAGCAAGACTCAGCCAACAAGGCTGTAAACCCTGGACAACCCTGCTTTAAGTGTGGATGCACTGTTCATTGGTCATACATCTGCCGCACCCTAAAGCATTTGGTGGACCTTAACATACAATCCACTAGGAAAATCCAGAAGAACCAGGGAAACAAGACTGAGGCACACTTCATCGATCAACCTATCGTTGAGAAGGAAATCAAGAAGGATGATGACATAGTCCCTAACCCATAGCAAAGCTCAAAGAGGACCGTCTCGGAGATGGAAACTCTCCTATGGATGAAGATGACCTTCTTGGGACTACGCTCAATGAGTTCCAGAAGAACACCCATGGTTCCTAGGAGAACACCCATGGTTCCTATGAGGATATCCATAATTTATATGGAGAACTACTGTAGTCTCCAAGTTACTCCTTCTGCTAGTCGATGTCACATTTTCCTTATGAGTGTCCTTAAGAGTCTCCTTTATCAGTTTAGTCTTAGTTCCAGAATGAACATTGGTATATGCTCCTGTTAAGCGATTGTCATTTAAATAATTTTTATTTCATAGAATATTTGATTAATTTATTGTGCCATGCTTCTTCTATATTTTACACTATGTTTCTGATGCAATAATTGTTTGATTGTTAAATCATTCCATTAATATAAAACAATTTATAATCCAATGGTGGAGGAGGAAATTTGTCTTGTAGACAATTGTACCACAAATTCAATTATCAGGGAAACTAAATATTTCTAGACTTTGACTAAGAAAAATAAAAATATTATAACCATCGCTAGAAGCAATGCCCTCATTGTTGACGCTGGAAGAGCCATCTTAGTTTTCCCTATGGGTACTCGTATAATAATAGAGTATGCTCTATTGTACCCTAAGTTTAGTCATACTCTATCAAGTTTCAAAGACATGGTCTGAATGGTTTCCGTATAGAGACAGAAAATGATGATTATACACAATACCTACTCATGACTTAGTTTAATGCGTGCAATAAACATATGGTTGAAAAACTTCCTTCCTTCTCAAGATTGTACTATACTTATATAAAACCTAAAGTTTATGATGCGATGAAAACAACACTTAAAAACCCATAAATATTTAAGCTCTAGAATGATTGATTGGTCATCTTAGGCTGAATATGATGAGAAAAATCATCAACAATTCTGTTGGCTATAGCATAAAAACTATTGACTTCCCTACACATAAAGACTTGGTATGTCCTACTTGTGCTAAAGGAAAACTCATAATTAGACCCTCTTATCTGAAAGTTAGGGAAGAATCACCTGATTTTCTGGAGAGAATTCAGGATGATATTTGTAGATCTATTTAGCCCCTGTGAGGCCTTTTTAGACACTTTATGGTACTGACAGATGCTTCTACTAGATGGTCCTATGTGTGCTTCTTATCTACTTGGAACCATGCTTTTGATAAATTAAATGCCAATATTATTAAATTAAGAGCATCCTTTCTAGATGAAAGGATTAAGTTCATTCGAATGGACAATACATGTGAGTTTACCTCAAATGCATTTAATGATTATTGCATGGCTCTAGGCCTTATGTAGAGCATTCAGTACCTCATATCCACACACAAAATAGCCTTGTTGAATCAATAATTAAAAGGATAAAACTTATTGCTCGACCACTCTCACAGGTAAGTTACCCACCAGCTGTTGGGGCCACGCAGTTTTGCTTGATGCTATATTAATTCAACTCAGACCGAATACATACCATAAAATTTCCCCTATGAAGATAGTGCGTGGGAAGGAATCAAGTATTTCCCATCTATAAAAATTCAGTTGTGTTGTATACGTGCCAATCTCACTACCACAACGTTCAACCATGGGCCCTCACCGAAAGTTGAAGATCTATGTAGGTTATGAATCCCTATCAATTATTAAATACTTATAGCCTACGATAAGGGATCTGTATTAGGGGAGAAAAGTACCACACTAAAGAATCCTTGGAAATAGATTGGAATGTCATGTGCATTCGGTTCTTAGACCCACGTACTAAAGAATCCGAACTTGCAGATTGAAGGATAATAAATTTGTAGCAAATGGCTAATAATCTGTCAGATGCCTTCACTAATCATAAGAAAGTGATAAAATCTCATATACCTATAATAAATGTACCGAAAAGAGTGGAAATACCCTAGAAGGATGTTGCGTCCAATCTTACCCAGCATGATAAAGAGAGGAAGAGAGACATCCGGGTGCATAGAACTCAATTTTGCGGAGCGTCCACAGAAACAAATAACCGAACAAGTCAGAACACTCCCTAGGATAGTGGAAGAAGCTTAATCTAATGTTGAAAAATCTCTGAAGTGAGCCATCATGAAGATGGTAACCCCAATGAATATTTGCATGTACAATCTAATGCTGGGAGATCAGAACACCCAGACTCTAAAGTATTGGGAAATCATGAGGTGCTCGAAGAAATTAATGAAGATATTTTCACTAATTATGTGGATTCAGGAGAGTTTTATAAAAGAAAAACTATAATTTTCGACAAATATTTTACCTCGAAAATTGCTAAAACTCTTTATCTGGATCCTGAACCAAAGTCAATGACAAAGTGACAGAAGCACTCAAATTAGGTCGATTGGAAAGAAGCAATTCAGGCAGAATTGAGCTCATTTAACAAAAGAAAAGTATTTGGTTCAGTTGACCGAACACCTCCTAATGTCTTGCCAGTAGGATCAAAGTGGGTTTTCATTCAGAAAAGAATTGAAAATAACTAGGTGGTGAGATATAAAGTGAGTCTTATAGCACAAAGGTTCACTCATGGACCCAACATCTATTATGATGAAACTTACTATGCTGTAATTAATGGAATAACTTCTGATATTTAATATCGATGACAGCTAGCTTAAACTTATTAATGAAGTTGATGGATGTAGTGACCACATATTTATATGGGTAACTAAATACAGATATTTATATGATAGTTTCCAAAAGAGTCAAATTTCTGGTTACTAATAAAGGTAATCGCAACATTTATAGCATCAAACTGCAAAGATCTCTATACGGATTAAAACAGTATGGGAGAATATGAAACAACCAACTAGTTAGTTCCTCTTGAAGCAGAGATACTCCAATAATGATGATTGTTCCTGTGTGTTCATAAAGAAGTACCATAATGGATTTTGTGTCATTTTAATCTATGTCGATTATTTGAATATCATCGGAACCATAGAGGAGATAAAGTAAGCAAGTTCTTACCTTATGATGGAATTCGAGATAAAAGATTTGGTAAAACTAAATATTACTTAGGCCTGCAGCTAAAACATTTTTAGAAGGAATTTTTGTACACCAGTTTACCTACACCAAGAAGGTATTGGAAAAATAATTCAATATAGATAAATCTTATCCTTTGAAGACTCAGATGATAGTAAGATCCCTTGAAGCCCAATGAGAAAGTCTTAGGACCTGAAGTGCCGTAATTAAGCGCCATTGGGACACTTATGTATTGTGTAAATTGCACAAGGCCTAATATTGCATTTGCAATAAATTTGCTAGCTAAATACAGTGCAGCACCAACCAAAAGACATTGAGCTAGTTTCAAGACTTTACTCACATACCTCCAGGGTACACAAGATCTTGGCTTATTTTACCAAAAGGACCAAGACTTGACCATGGTAGAATATACGAATGCTGGCTATCTGTCTGATCCTCACAGTGCGAAATCTCATACTAGGTTTGTGTGTTCTCTGCGGTGGTACAGCCATTTCTTTGTGATATTTTAAGCAAACCATGGTAGATACCGCTACCAACTACTCAGAGATAATAGCATTATATGAAGCCTCATTTGAATGTGTTTGGCTAAGACGTGTGATTAACTATATCCAGAAGTCATGTGGTATTAACACAGTTAATACCCCCACAATTATCTATGAAGATAATGATGCTTGTGTTGCACAAATGCAAATTGATTATGGTAAGAGCAATAACACAAAGTATATTGCCTCTAAACTTTTCTTTCCTTATGAACTCCAAAAGAATGGTGAGGTAAAGATCCTGCAAAGTAAGTAATGTGAAAATCTAGCATATTTACTCACTAAGTCTTTGCCAATATCTAGCTTCCAAAGGTGTGTTCGTGGCATTGGAATGAGACTGC
This sequence comes from Otatea glauca, assembly GCA_036346275.1. Taxonomy (NCBI): domain Eukaryota; kingdom Viridiplantae; phylum Streptophyta; class Magnoliopsida; order Poales; family Poaceae; genus Otatea; species Otatea glauca. Next base: position 13,448,263 of record CM070726.1, read on the forward strand.
TTAGAGATATACAGAGTTCAGAAGGAGTAAATCCCCGAACCATTATCCTTAGTTTGATCATGAAGATACTACTTTAATCCAGAATATTATAAGTTTCACATTTTTTTCCTTAGTGAGTTTTCGTGAAGTTTTCTCACATGAAAGATTTTAATGAGGCAATAAGTGTAACACAATATGTAGATGCAATGTACTCTTTTCCCCATCTTTTTTTTACTGTATTTTTCGGAGGAGTTTTTGATGAGGCATATGCATAACATGGTATTTGCCCAATGGGAGTGTTGAGATATAACCGGACTCTTGGTCCTAGTTGTTGAGATATGATTAGACTCTATCTCTTTGTGGGTGAATTTGAATCTATCTCTAATATGTTTTTAACTATAAATATAATACCCCCATGTACAAAGAATCAATCTAATAAAGAGAAGAGAGTTTTGCCTCCTTATATCATGTATGTTTTTCGTGATTGTTCTGTCTATTGGCAGTGCATTGTGTTTGATCTACGATGGTTGTCATCGTTTTACAACAAGAAGCACACATGTGTGTGTGAAAATGTAAATGAAAAAATGGAGCTGATAAAATAAATTCTTTTAAGGCAAGAAAAAACACTGTTTTGCCAGGGAGGTATAGGGCGTATTTCAGCAGAGTCCGAGTCCGTCAGATTGATGGATTCGACCAAAATAGCACAGGGTTTTTTTTTTCCCATAGTCCAATTCGGACGTAAGTGCACATGTTCTGTATTTTGCTTTTGGTAGTTGCATTGGAACTGCGGTGAAAACAATGGAATACGGTCGGATAATGATTCTACTGTATTTGTTTTCATATGTTTTTCTACATACGAATGCAAATATGGATAATTCGGATATAATACAAATTCAAATAACGTCAAATACAAATACAGAGCGGATACAAATTGAATCGAATCCTGTTACGAATATTTCTTGGAACATAGTAACCCTTTAAATTGAACGTACAAAATGAAAAGAAAAACATAACTGTTTTATTTGATCCAAAGATTCACGAAGAACATGTAACGTCCTAGGATTAGCATTCTCTATTAAATTATGTCTAAAATAATAAATTATCCATTTATGAGTTTTCTACATTTCGGCTACTTATTTAAAATATTTTTTCTATTGAAGACAATTGTGTTTAAATTTTAGATAAAATTTAAAATCTATAAAAGTCTTGAAAATAATTTTTTTTCTAATGCTAAACTATGCTAGGAATGCCCCCTAAAAATTTTATAATAGTTGGAGCTAGTTTGCCAATTTAAAAAATTAAAAATTGATTTCTGGATTAATTAAATTAGAAAATGTTTTGAAATTCGGAAACCTTTTTGACCAAAAAGTTAGCCTTGGCCCAGCCCACATTTCTGAATATCTTGATAATCCAACCTTTGAATATCCAGATAATCCGGATCAGTATTCATATTTAACGGATAGTGAGCTACAGAATCTGTATTCGTATCCGATAGAAAAATCCGTATTCATTTTCGATCCGATATTATCGAACAAATATCCGAGCTAACAGAATCCGTATTCAAAAATTATCTAAATCAATTAGAAACTATCATATCGGTTTTGACCCCTCATCAGAACTCTTCCTAGAACTGTGATAGGATGTTAAAAGGTTAGACTAGCTCTAGCAGCACGGACAACCAAACTCTTGCTTTGCATTGGTGGATATAAGCCGTGGGATACACTGGTTTGTAAATTTGAATGTACACGATGTTTTCTCATTTTCCGATTAATCTAAATATTTATATTGTTTACTCTTTTTCTCGATTAATACGGTAATTTCTAACTTTTCATCTCCTATCATTAATACGTGGTCTCCTAAAGTAACCTTCAATTGGTATATATATAAACAAGTGGTCAATGTTTTATCTGATGGCTATCACAAACCGTTATAAAAAACCTTGGTCTCAAACCCAGCAAGAGGAGAGGAACGGGTTTTTGCCCCGGCCGCAACTAGAGGTGGGCGTCGTGCCAGGTCGGGCCGGCCCGGCATGGGCCCATCGTGCTTCGTGCCTGAACCGTGTCGGGTTGCGACGGCCCGTCGTGCTCGCCGTGCCGTGCCGTGCGGCCCAGCTCGCCTTCGGCGAGCCCAGGTACGGTCCATTTGCGCTTCGTGTCTGCTTCATGCCGTGCCAGCCCAGGCCCGATCCATTTGCACTATTGCAACGAGAGGAAAGGAGCCGGAGATACATAGAATTAAGGCAATGAATGAAAATATTACGAGAAAAAGAACTAAAATTTATTTATTATCGAACAGTTACATAGAGCGAGAAGGCTGTGCTCAATACGGACAAGAGAGGGGACAATGGGAGAGAAAGAGAGTGAGCGAGACAGACAAGAGAGATTGTGAGGGGGATTGAGAGAGACTGGTGAGAGAGAGAGCTGAGAGAGATTGAGAGGGACGAGCGAGAGAGAGCAGCTTCTTGCACCGTCTCTCAATCTCTTTTAGCTCTCTCTCCTGTTTTGTCCGTCTCTCTCAGGTGTCGGCGATAATGGTGACGTTCATGCTACTGGGTGCATCTATGACGGTCATGCTCTGTGAGTCAGTGACCATCATGCTAGGCTTCTTCCTCATGCCTTGGATCATCAGGCCCAGTATAGGCCATTCTACAGTGTCATGCCGTGTCGGGCCGCCCATCGTGCCTGATTCTCGAGCCCGGCACGGCCTGTGCTACAGTGTCATGCCGGCCCGGCACGGCCCACTTCGTGCCGGGTCGGGCTTCGTACCGGACCGTGACGTCGTGCCTCGGATCGGCCCAGAAGAGCCCGGCCCGAGTGCCCACCTCTAGCCGCAACTCCGTCAATCTAACACTAACCTCTCTCCTCTCGTCTTCGGTGTTTAATGGGTGGAGACTTATTTATTTTCTCATAATTAATTTTTCTTAGTTTCTTCTGTTTTTCCTAAATTAAGTTGTTCTAGCGTTGTTCGCTCCGGCGAGCTTGGTGATGGACCAGGTCATGTTGGGTATGAATAATTTTTTTATGATTTTCTTCCGATGTTGTGGTCAATAATCTATAATCTACTTCCCGCTGTTGTGGTCATGGGCAATCATGATATCGTTCTAAGATCTAAAGTCTTTGGCGAGGAAGATAAAAAAGTCCAACACATTCATCGACGGAAGGGCTTGATGATAATATATAGTTAATTTAGAATATTCAATATGAAAAGTTCGATGCATGCATGTAAAGTAAAACTAGATATTTACTAAGGGTATAAAAAGAATATCACCCTAATTTATATGGAATATGAAATACGTCTTATATTTATGGATAAAATTATTTAAAAAATATATCCTATATTTTTTGACAGAGCAAGTAATAACTTAGACTCGTCAAAGCCCATACTGAGTCACATTTTTCTCAATCAAGTGCTTCCTTGCCATAATTGCAGAGCTCACGTAACTTTCTTATCCCGGTGGCCCACCATTTGGTAACTTATTTTTTATATATATAACTTTACATAACTTGTGGGAAGCGGTTGATTTTTCTTTTCTTTTCTTTTTATGCACGCGGTTGATTTTGCATACATAAAAATACATGGGGAATTGCCGAACTCACACGCGGAGCTTGAAGCAAAAAATGTAGGAGCGGCCAATCTAAGAAAACGCACTAGTTTCGCGGCAAGAAATTGTAGTCGACAAGAGGGAGCCGTGAGCAAACACAGGCAGCCAGCCACAGATCGAACGTTCAATTTGCCTAGCTACACCCGCAGATGCTCTACACCACTATCCATCGGGAGAAAGAAGACATGGATGCATCTTCGCGGCAATTTGGCATGCAACTTCTCCTCTCTGGGGGTGTCGATCGATCACGACCTTTCGCTTTTTGTGTTGTGCATCTCGTATCTTCCTTCGCCTTTGCATGCACGCTCGTCGTGGTTGGTGTAGTGCGCTCGCTTTTCTCATCTTCTGCGTGTGGCCATGCATGCCAAAAGGAAGCAACCCTTCGCATCGCACGTATACGACCGATCGATCAATGCGTCTCGATCGTCGCGCGATCCATATTTGATTTGGCGAAGCGAGTACGTACGTGTCGAACGCACTGTATTTGTTCACCTTCACTTGTCAATTTCACTTCGATATATATTTCACTTCCATAGATCAATTTTTTATTGTTATTTTTAAAGCAATATAAAATCAAACAGCTATCAATATAGTACATTAGTAAAGTATTTTCAATTACAAATCTAACCATACTATTTTTACGTAGCATGATTAAATATTTTAAAATTTATAGGTGTTCAAGGTTTGACGACACAAAGCCAAAATTTAGTAATCGGAATGAGGGGGGTAATTATTGGTCCATTGGTGCATGCCATGTGTGTACGTAACAAGAAATAAAATCTCACCGAAATTTCTTAAGATCTTCGGATTCTGGATATGGACGGTTTTCAAAATGCCGGACATATTAAAAAAATTGAAATGCTACATTAACTCATTAATTTCGGTGAGATTTTGCTACTTTTCGCTGGAATCTCGGGTTTTTGGTCCGAATTTTGAAATTGGAGGACCGGATTTGGGTCAATAACCCTTAATAATGTCGTCTTCCATGAAAATTTGTGGAAAACCGAATTTTGAGACTTTTTTAAAAATTACGGAAACACTATCAGATTTTTATAAAATTGTACAAGCTTTATCACGCTATTAAAAATTTATGGTACCATCTTAAAATGTCTAGGATCATATATAAAATTTTTAAAATATTTTAACCTCATCAGTTATCTTTAAAAAAATAAAAAACATAATAGATATAACTGAGCCACTAACATTGTCAGAATTTTATAAATTTGCTCGAGTGTGATCATGATCCAAAATTTTTAGGAGAGATTAGAAATTGCCACAGAACCCTTCTCTAAAAGTTTAAAACATTTGATACCTATTTTGGTTGCTCAATGAAATCTTTGAAACCAGTAAAATCTATGTTGTATGCACAAAGGAAAAAAAGAAAGTGAAATTTTTTTTGCTGAGACTAGAATTCGAACCCACGCCCTCTCAAGCCTCACCTGGCACTTAGACCAACTCAATCACTTGAACTTCATATCATCACATCATTTTAAAAAAAAATTGTAACGTGAGGCTGAAGACTAAGAGAAAAATACATGCTTAATTTTACTTATTCTCCTCTGTACTTTATTAAAAAATTCAACTTAAAACTACTACATGCAAACTTCATATTTACCTCCATCTCTTGGTAAAAATACTTATCCCCATCTAGTAGAACAAATTTTATTATTTAACATCTTTTTCAATTTATTTGTATTACTAATCCACACTAACTTTATTTTCAAAACTAACCATTTTGGTCACACCACCACCAGTGCAGTGGCAAGACAACACTGTCACACCACTGGGTAAATCTAGCTGAATGGCATTTCTTGCCACGCCATGATAAGTGGTGTGGCAGTGTTGTATTGCCATGTCACGAGTGGTCAAATGGGTTAGAATTAGAAATTTAGAATAAAGTTGATAGAGAGTTATTAATAAAATAATTTTCAAAAAAAATATTTAATAAAAATGTTCATATAGTACTTGTAGAGAACCAAATCCTACTACTACTACTCTCTATCAAAAAAAGGTGATGGTTCAAGCCAACAGAAGAATATGCATGTGGTAGCAGTAGCGCAGCAGCTTGGGGCCCTAGGCTAGGTGCATGTATGTGCTGGCAAGGAAAAGGAAAGACAGTCATGGACTCATGGGCAAAGCAAGCAGAGGCCATGGTAAAGCAAAAGTGCAAAACTACTCTCTCTCTCTCTCTCACGGGCAAGGCACTCTCTGTCAGCTCTCTCAACACCTTCGTTCTTTACCCACGGCGGCCGACCGAATCTGCCCAGCTCTAGCAATAATCCAGCCATCCCTGGTGACCAAAACAGGTACTCTCGCTTCTCAATCCTGGTACTTTATAGCGAAATCTCGGTTAGGATAGGCTGAAATCTCAGTGAATAGCAAAGCAAAATATCGTTTTTTCAGTTCAAAATCTCGGTGTTTCAGCCTGACATTTCGTCATTTTTGGCCAAAATGGAGTGTTTAGCTGGTGGATCTGGCCGGATTTTTTAGGTTTTAGCCTGCGCAATGTAGTGAGATTTATCTTATTTATAGTGTTATTGAAGAACAGCAACAGTAGTGTAGTTTAGAATAAAATGGATACAATGTTTGTGATGTAGTAGCAGTAGCGTAGTTTACAACAAAATGGATAAACTATCTCAACCTATAATGACGAACTATCTCAGCATATGTTCTATTACCCTTTAGATTGTAGGCGTAATATGCTAAGCACAAGGAACACTATAGGAGTTATACAGAAGCAAAGACAAGCTGAATATGAACGATGGAGCAAGTACTAGAGTGCTTATGTTCACTACAAGAAAAGTGATTATCTGTGACGAAAACGTCGTGACGTTCTCAACTTTTGTCATGAAAAATCTATTATCTGTGACGACTTGTTTATGTTCGTCATTAATTGTATCAGGCGACGTCGCCCCATGTACTTTTGTGACGAAACATAAAATTTCGTCATGAAACTAAATTACAAATCGTCATAGAAAATGAGTCGCGTTTTTTTCAGGTTGGGAAGCGATCGTTGCTAGAACCTCCTGGCGGCTGGAAGGCCCTAATCTATTTTTTCCTTGTTGCTGGAACCTCCTGGCGGCTGGAAGTCCCTCACGGCCAGAGAGTTCCTAGCGCCTGCACTCCATCATAGCTAGAGGTTTTCTTTGTGGCGTGAGATTCTCCTGGTGGCTTGAAGGACTTCTAGATCAATGTGTTGGTTCCTAGCGCCTGCACTCCATCAAAGCTAGAGGTTATTTTTTCCTCGTTCTTCGTTTGCATGCTTATTTTATTTTTAGATTGATTTATTGTTTCTCCATCAAGTGATTGATCTGAAATTTTTGATTGGTTAATTCCTCATAAATCTTGATTAATCTCGTAATTAGGGTTTGATCAATTTTCGTCATTATTGATATAGTCATCTTGCAAAGGTCATAACTCTAGATCGATATATCTGATCGAGATGATTCTTATTGGATTAGTTTCAAAATTGAATCTAGTTTCTACAGTTAAAATTTCGCATCAATCCAACGGTTCAATCTTCAGGAATTACTATTTTAGTGAATGTATATCATTGTGTTTTTGTGGACTGTTTTAGGACTGATTTTGACCTATTGTTTGCCATGTTCAATTATGTATTTTCTTAGATGGACAGAAGTTGGATTCAGGGTAAACAATTTACCCCTGCATATATCAAAGGTGTGGGAGAGTTCATGCAATTTGTGAAAGAAAGATTTGATGAGAATGTTTAGATACTTTGTCCATGCCGTGCATGCCTTAATCAAAAAGCAAGACCTCAGTCAGATGTGCATGATCATATTCACATATATGGGATGTCAAGTGGATACACAAATTGGGTTTATCATGGAGAATCTGTTGATGCTGATGTGCATGAATCTCAAGTGCATTTTGATGAAAATGTTGAGCATATGGAAAATTCTGGTCCCGATGGGTTGTTTGCAGGTGACGATGACAATGATGATGATGGTGGATTGCCAGAGATGATAGAAGAGCTGTACACCGCTTGGGACCAAAGTGGAGAACATCCAAAGTTTGCTAGAGTGCTCGAAGACGCCAAGCGCGGACTTTGCCCAGAATCTAAAGTATCAAGATTCTCTTTTCTTGTGAAGTTACTTCATACCAAGTCATACAATCGAATCAGTAATACAGCATTTAATGCACTACTGAAGTTATTGGTGATAGCATTCCCTCATTGCAAACTTCCCAATACATATTATGAATTAAAGCAATATCTCCGTGAATTGGGTCTTGGATATGATTCTATCCATGTGTGCATGAATAACTGTGTGTTGTTTCGGAAGGAGTATGAGAATAGAGATGAATGCCCCATATGCGGTGAATCAAGATGGAGAGATGCAGATGGTAAGAAAGTGGTTCCTCAAAAGTTGTTGAGACATTTTTCGCTCATACCTAGATTGAAGAGGTTTTTTGCTTCGAAAAAAACAGCAGAGGACACACAATGGCACAAGTTGAAGCGACAACCAAATGATAATGAAATGAGTCATCCAGCTGATGGTGAGGCGTGGAAAGACTTTGATAGGAAATATCCATTGTTTGCAGACGATGCAAGGAACTTGAGGTCAGCATAGCTACGATGGCTTCAATCCATTTGGCAATATGAGCACTTCAGTATAGCATGTGGCCCGTACTTGTGATGCCTTATAACATGCCACCGTGGGTATGCATGGATGAATCGAACTGCATGATGGCCTTACTCATCCCAGGTCCAAAATGCCCTGGAAAGGATTTTGATGTTTTCTTGCAACCTCTCATAGAAGAGTTGCTTGAACTATGGAATGGTGTCCCTACTTACGATGCTTTTACTAGTACAATGTTCAATCTTCGTGCTGCAATCTATTTCGGTCAATTTGAAGGGTAAAAATCTATGTAGGGCCTCAAAATGGCCAGTTTGAAGGGTAAAATACGCTTTCCCAGTTCCAAAAGCGTATTTCATTTTTGTAGTCAATGAGGGGGTGCTTATTCTTGTGAATTTTCCAAAATTTCCCGCACAAACACGGGCGCCAATTTCCACTGCAAAAATCCGAACACCCGGGCAAAATTTATAAGGCCCACGTACAGGGGAAACACACACAGCAGGAGATTTCCCCCAAATCACTTCTCGCGTGGCTCATTTCCCCCAAATCACTTCTCGCGTGGCTCATTTCCCCCAAATCACCTTCTCGTGTGGCTCCTCCTCCACGGACGACATCCTCGCAGCGGCGACTGGTGCCCGGCTGCCTCCACATCGACGGGCCTCCTTCTGCATCTGCCACCTCCGTTTGCCACATCCGTCTGCCACCTCCACCTGCCATCTCCACCACCGCTATCTCCATCCGTGACCCACCGCCGCCGCCCCCACCTACACCACAAGTTGCGTGCGGCACCAGCTGTGGGAGGATCTACCTTGGGGACTATCGCCTGCCTGGTGAGCCACCAAACCCCTTTGTTTGTAGGTCGCCTTCTTCTCTTCTAAACCCTAACCCTAGTTTTGATAGAACCGTTGTGTCACCTACCAGATCCATATATGATCATTATATGTTTCCTTTTATCTGTTATTTTCAGTAATTTGTGGGGTCGATTTGTGATTACTGTAGCTGCATGCTCGAAATGTAATCACCAGCCCATTAGTAATTCCCCGTTAGTGTCTGAATGTCGGTCTCCCCCTTAGTGATTCCCCGTTCTGGGTGTTTACCCATGTAGTTTACCAAAGAAATTTAGGAATTATTTCCTTTTATAGGCGTTGAGTTCATCAAATGACCAAAATCGATTGCTTTCTACATCTTTGGTACTAAAAGTCCAAGACCCTTGCACTAGATCTAACACACAAAACCAAAAATAAGCACACCTAAATTCAAGCATTCGTTTTCCACTTTCGCAATTTCGTTTCCTAGGAAACTATTAGCCTGTGCTTTGCTTGATGTGAACTAAAGCGCTATTAATTATGTAGTTATGCACAATGAGGGTGTAGTAACCAAGATGGAGTCTTTGAATTATCTAGACTGCAATCACTAAATTGGCAATAGAGTTTGTATCGAAGCTAGTAGAAACATCAAAAAGCAAAATTATGGAAGAGACTCAAATAGTCCAAGTGAATAAGTTATTGCTATTTCAATTCTTCTTTTACGTAACTGAATATCATATTATCCAACTAGGAGCAGCCAATGAGAACACGACGCAAAGAAAGGCAAAAGTAAGATCTGTATTTATCTTTCCATATAACAATTTTACTATGCTTGTGCATGAATAGGGCCCTATAGTCCTGCAACTGAAATCTTGACTATTAAAATATGGTCACCTATGTCTCAATCAATAATATTGTTGTTTTCATTATATAGAACCTGAACCATGCGAATATGAGAAGCTGCGGCTAGCAAACACCGCAGCGATTCAAGCCAAATTTCAATCTCTAGGTATCAACAGATTAAAAAACCTTCTGGATTCAACTTCAACCCCACTACAACCAAAAGGATAGCAAAAGGGTAGAAACAATGATGACTCGATTACCATCCCAAGAGGATAAGGGGCCGAGGAGATGAATCGCCAAAGATCCCTTCACCAACAAATGTGCTTGCTGATCTATCTCTTGCTTGGGGGCTAAGGATGTTAGCTGCATGTATTGTTTTGCATTGCATCTATTTAATTTCTTTAGGTTGCTTCATTTATGTTATTTTTGTTGTGCTGCCTATTTCATTTTGTACACATATTTACACTAAAATTTTCTTCTGGTCTAGTATTTTAAAAGGTGCGTTATAAGACCAGCTCAAAGGCCCATAAAAAGGAAGACCGACAACATACCTCCAGGTGGTACAAGAGCTTCAAAGAGAGTGAGGGCAACAACAAAGAAGAGAGGAACCCATGGAGTCACAACAAGGTCCACAAAAAAGTGGCCTTACCTACACTTCAAGAAGATACAACCACCGAATCCTCCGAGCAAGTGGTCCATGAGGATCAAGTTCGGACAAAAGAACAAGAACCCATTGCTCAACCTACGAGTCCGGTCATGGATTGGTCCTATCCTAAGATGGTGCGAAACAACAACAAAATGATGAAGGCAAGTTATTTTTGGGCATTCTTCTTTTTCATCTTTATTACAAATATGTCATAGAACAATATTTGATTGTTTTCATAGGTTACACATTTAACTAATCCCTTCAATGCCTTTTTCAGAGATCCCCAAATACTTCTACAAGAGGGAAGAGAGCGAGAACAATGGGGAAAATGCTTGAGAAGATGACTAGAACTATGGGCAAAAGGTTGCCATCCAATTTGCCGAGGGGATGAGAAGGCCACATAAGCCGTTGGAAGTGCAAAGTTTGCATCAGTCCAGCGTTCAAATTAGGCATCATGTCCCTATCCTCACTAGTTGGAAGGAGTACAAGAACAACACACTCATTTGGATAATTTCATGGGAAAATTGTCTGTAAGTGATTTCTTTCTTGGCCACAAACAATTACTCTTCTTCCACATTAGATTGCATAATTCATTAATGTGGTTCATTCAACTCGCTAGACACGGTGGCCTTGGACACGAAAGATAGGACAACCAAGGATGCATGTGCTGAAATTTTGAAGGGTGGGGTGCGACAATCTAGGTATTTCTTTGAAGAAGTGGTTTTTCAATGGTATCCCAAAGAAACGAAATTAGTACAACATCCCCAGTACCTACCATGACAGATGAGGAGTGGAGAAAACTTGTCCAGAAATGGTCTGACCCGAAAAGCAAGGTACGGTCTATGAATATGTGGTTCTATTCAAATTCCATTCATGAATGTGCCTAATGGAACCATCTGCTGTAGGAAATATCTGAAAAGAACAAGCAAAATCATGCCAAAGTCAAGTTCCATCAAGCCACAGGGTCTCGCAGCTACATTGCACACTGCCATGCTCTGGTAAGTACTGTTCACCGTCTCATTATTCATTTTCCATCCACAACACTTGATAGGAACCTTGCTAGTAGGCAGCCAAGGAAACCTTGATAACCAAATATATAAAATTAGATGCACTTATTTAGTTCAAGTCCTGCCTATAATAAAGCCATATGTAGTTAATAAAAACTTTTCTACTTGATACATTTTATTTTGTTTCTTCTTCCAATTGTAGAAGGAGAAAAACAAAGATCAACAATTTACTGCTGTGGACATGTTCAAGGAGTGCCACAACAGCAAGAAGAAGAGACTCGCTGAACCTGTGCAACGCGCAATTGTAAGTCCCCGCAAATCCTCCTTTTTCTTCTGCCATTGTAATGAGTTGATAGATAGGAGGCAGGTCCAATGATATTCAATAAAGGATAGACCGAATTCCGTCCGTATAAACATAATTTTTATTTTCTTGTCAAGTATTTCTTTTATTTTAGAGGAGTCTCTAAAGATAAAGGTGAGTTCCAATGAGAATGTCTATTGAACAAGAGCACAAAGAACTTCGAAATAAGAAATGCTTTCAACTTGCATGCATGTCTTTAGCCCATCGCTACCGCTCTCTATCCTTCCAACATTAGCTGACACATGAGTATCTATAGTTCATCCTGACCCTTCGCTACCGCTTTCCTTTAACAAGCTACTCCGCTTGCCAACGCTTGCCTTATCGCTTGCAAAAATAAGGTTATTTTCTTTTAGTATTTTGATTAAAAATCCATGTTGAATTTGAATTCGGTCCACCGTCCACTTTTTTTGAAAAATAGCATCCCCTAAATCTATTTTAGCATATAGTCCGAGCTTCCTACAAAAAAACCTAGTGAATTCCAGCGTAAATGGATTTCCCCATTCTACATACTTTCAACCTGGATCAAAAAGAATAGCTAAAAAAATACATAAATGGAGTGATAAGTAAGATAGAAGATAAAAGACTAAGAGGGGAGGGTACATTGCCAACACTGAACTAGGCCAAAGAAGATCAATATGACCACTCCTGCAACTCTTTTCATCGGCTTAAAAGATCTATCCAAGGATTCCCATAGCCCACTTTTCATCATCTGAGTGGATATGCGCAAGTAAAAGGGGCAGCTAAGCTAGAAATGTTGAGTTGACTTATCATCAGTTGTTGATGGAAGACGTGTCGAAGTGAAAGAACTGAAGTTCTAGTAAAAAATTGATATGATAAATATAAATATTGTTTTATAAGAGCATTCAAATGAATGCTGTCGTACTCTAGTTCCTCAAAAAACCTTACAATTAGTGGAAGCTCTTAGAAAGCTAGAGAAGAAAGTAGCTACACTAGATATGTAAACACTGCATAGGTATATATGGACTCATCAAAATATCTTTCTTCTGTTATGCTTACAAAATTGCTTTATTGCATCCATACCATATAAGTAACTAGACCACATTGAATAGAGAGATTCATTGTGTCGAGATACAAAAGTTAATCAATTTCTTCATGTGCTTTTCATGAAATTTTCTGAAGGCAAATTTAGTGATTTTCAAGTAATCACCAGAGGTTACCTTTGTTGTGTCCTGTTCTATTTGGATGAAAGTTTTCTTTGTATAAGCCTTTTATTCCTGTTATCATTATTGATTCTGTTATGTTTTATATCTTAGGCTGAGATGGAAGCTATGATGGTTCCTGATGTAGAGGGTCAGCCAATAATGTCTACAACCGAGATTGTTGACAAGGTTCTGTCTCAATGTAGCGCCACCAGCAAATTCTTGAAGAATGTTGGCTTACATTCTTCCACTCCGAACTCTACAAAGGACTCCAAACAACAAGCTCTTGAGGAATAGCTTGAGCAGGAGAGATGAGGAGCAGCTGAACTTCGATAGACCGTTGAGCAACAACAGCAAGAAGTAGAAGACTTGAAGATAAAAGCACAAGCATCAGATGAAGCACTGATCAAAACCAGAAAGGAAATGGAGGATTTAAAGAAGAGGCAAGAGGAGAATGATGCAATTATTCGCCGTCTCATGCGAATGGCTGGTCAAGACAACTAGTGAGTTTATGAACCTGTTCACTTATTTTGCATGGATACTTATTTTGTATGGCTGGTAACCTGGTTCACTGGTACTAGTGAGTTTAGGTAACGTGGTTCAACTTTGTGACCTATGGATTTATTTTCAATAGCTTCTAAGTGTGGTACTAACTTTAAGTACTGTGAACAAAGTTTGTGTCTCTTAATGTATCTATGGTTATGTGCAATGTATTGATTGGTCTCCTGAAAATATTGTGTGCTGTGTCGAGATGTATTGTGTTGTGGCTGAAAAAATGGATCATATGTGGGCTGACAGAAGTGTTCAATGACAAAATATCATAGATATTCTGTATCTATCTATGGCGAAATTATTCATCACAGAAAATGACAGACCATTACTTCCATGACGAAAATGCCAGTGCACGTGGCACTCATCAGTGACGAAACATTTGCGTAACAACACGTGCCACGTCACCTCACATCGTGGCTGCTGACGTGGCACTAGACTATTCAATGATGAAAATGCATGTCCATGTGGCACTTATCTATGACGAAACATTTGCGTCACAACACGTGCCACGTCACCTCACATCCTGGCTGCTAACGTGGCATTGCACTATTCAATGACGAAAATGCATGTCCACGTGGCAACAATCTGTGACGAACAATTTCGTCATAAAAAAATGGTCAACGCTCATTTTTGGCCGATCGGAGTGTTCTTTTATGACGAATTTGATATATTTCATGACGTTTTGGGTACAACTAATGACGGATATATTCGTCATAGAAATGACCTCTTCGTTGACGAAAATGTAATTCGTCATAGAAAAATTGATTTTTTATGACGAAAAAAGTAATTCGTCATGGAAAACTTTCTATGACGCACTTACTATGACAAGTTGAATTTCGTCAAGAATTCGTCATAAAAAACCTACAATGACGATTTCGGGACTAAAGATGACGAGTTTGGACCGTCATTAAAAATCACTTTTCTTGTAGTGGTTACATAGTTGCAAGGATAGCCATAAAGTTTGTATTAGTGCATAATGACTGAAAATTCAAACATTTCAATTCTTCAAGATGATGTTAATGGCTACTTTCCATTTAGTTATCACAAATAATATTTTCATTGTTCATTCATTGGCATATTGTGTCCACCTCCCGTAGGTTCTAGTGATGGCAGATCGTGCAGGTAACGTATGGGGGCATGGGGAGCGCATCAGCTAAGGGTCGAAGTGCAACTACTGTAGGCATGTTATGAAAGCTGGAGGGATGACCCGTCTGAAGGAACATCTGGCTGGCCGCGTCGGTGATGTGAAGGCATGCCCCGATGTGCCTAAAGTGGTTAGGCATTCTATGCTCGCGGACCTCCATGGAGGTCGAGAGAAGAAGGAGAAGGAGGCGGTACACCTTCGTAAGGAGGAAGCTTACGACGACTGGGCCACATTGGCTATAGACTACCATACTGAGTAGGAGCAACTCAAGATGGCCATAAGGGCCTCGAAAGAAGAGATCTACCTTAGGAGCCAAGGTTTGACCCCAGGATCGGGGTCTAAGAGTTGTGCAGCGAGGCTCTCGGTCTAATCCACTACCAGCAAAATGTTCAGTAGGTCCATCAATGTTGACCATGCACGAAGTGGTCCCCGTAGCAACCCTGTATTAACACTGTATTCAAGCAAGGGGCGAGGTAGAAGCTAAGGAGGGTATGGTCCAAGTGGTTCCATGCTAATGAAATTTCAAGAAGGAAAGCCGAGTGTCCGTATTTCAAAGATATGAAACGATCGTAGGGTTGTAGGTTACAACTCTTGTGATGATTGTACTAACCTGTTGTGCCCGCGAAGTTGTACTAGTCTTTACTCTTGTGTACTAGAAATGTACGTACTAACTTTTATCTTGTTCATTCACATGCAAGATCCAGGACCACAAGTACCTGCTACGTGAGATAACAAAAATCGTGGCCGAGGAAATTGGGGCAGAGCACGTCATGCAAGTGGTTACTGACAACGTGGCTAACTTCAAGAAAGCATGGCAGTTGTTACAAGTGGAGTACCCACGGATTATATGCCAACCGTGCTTGGCACACTCTGTGAACCTTATGCTGAAAGACGTGTGTGACGTCCCACATATCAAACAGGTTGTAGGAGAGGCTGTCGACTTTTGTAGTCGGCAATGAATTTATGGGGTAGGCGCCCGATCTCAAACTCGAAGGTCACACAAGACAAGGGATTTAGACAGGTTTAGGCTCTCGCGGAGGAGTTAATACCCTAATCCTGTGTGCTGCGATTATGCAGGTTTCTTGGACCTAAGATTGCTCAAAGCGCTATGTGCTTTGGGCGATACGAGATGTTTATGCTCTGTGGCTTGATGCCCATGTTGTTGCCCGCCTCTCCCTTATATAGTGGGGTGAGGTGGCTTCTGAGTCCCAATCGATTAAGAGATTCCGATCGGTTACAAGATTCTAGTCGGTTATAGGACGAGTTTACATCTTTATTCTATCCTTCTAACGACTTCGGATTACAAGCGTATCTATCATATCTAAACATAAATTCAACTTTCCTTTAGGATATATTCTTTTCCGCATCTGCTTATGAAGCCCGACGTGGAGAGTATCCTCTGGCCTTCATCTTGGGCCATCTGAGAGGACCCCACGAACCTATATTCCACAAAGAATTTCTCAAGTGCTTCATGATCCATTTGCTTCACTCGGGGCTCCTCGCCGAAATCCCGATCGTTTCCTTATCCAATCGAAAAATCTTCCTTTTACAACAAAGTAATTATGAAGAACTCGATCATAAATTCCATCCTTTGCTTTTCTCAAGTGCAAATCTTTTACCGGGCATATTTTATTGCGAGCAGCCTCACGGACTTCTCATCCCATCACCAACGTGGATTTGATACTTTTCCCGCCCGAAGTCTTTAATTTTCATCGTTTTGACAGTCATTTGGTTGTCTTCGAGGTCACCTCGTTTTCCTGAGCCAACTTGTTCAGTCGAAAAAAAACTCTTCGTCTTCCGAAGTCGCATTAACACCAAATCTCTTGACTTCCGACGCTTAATATCCCGCGCTTGCTTCGATTTCGTCGAATTGGCTATAAAAGGCGCCCAATGCTTGGAAATGTGTCTCTTGCCTTCTATCTTTCATCTTTTGCTTTTAGCTTAAACCTTCATCATGCCACGGTGGTATCATCAAGCGGCGGACCCGTGCTAGTCAAGCGTTGGGAGGAGTTTGATCGAGCCTTGAAGCGCGGCCGAGGAAGAGGCGGCTGCGTGGATCGCGAGGCAATTAACACTCTCCTCGAGGTTGTGCCCGTCCTTAGCGGGCTAGGAACCCCTCGCCGAGATGTTTGGGCGGGTGCGTCGCGAGGAAGCATAATCCTCCTGTGGCATACGATTTCTACATATAGCACTTAGGTTATTTTATATAAAGTAATAAAATACCTTTTGTCAAAGAATCTCCGTTTGACCTTTCGGTTGTGGATTGGACCCGTTATACGGCGTCCTGGGTTTTGTCCGCCGCGAGGCGTAGTTTAGGTCAACACGGTTCGCTCGACTGTAGTCCCAAGTCGTGCGGCTTTCATCGCCGTCTCAAGGTTAGACGACGCTCAACTCGGACTTTCGACGGACGTAGCTTAGCGTCAATTCGAGTGTATCGTGGGCCGCCAAGTGGTCCTGCGTCATTCTTTGCAAAGCATAGTCCGTAATTCGCTTTGTGTCATGTCGAGGTTCTTCTTGGCTCATGGCCAAAGGGTACCCATGTCCTAAGAATACGGCCGGGCTCTCTTTAGAGCGTATCATGATTTCATATGGCTCTTGGCGAGTGATATCTTTTCCGATCGATATCGAAGCGGCTTAGGCTCTCTTGGAGCGTATCACGTTTAGACGACTCATGGCCGAGTGATACCCTTTCCCGACTGATGTCAGGTTCAGCTTAGGCTCTCTTGGAGCATATTACTTTTGACGGCTCTTGGCCGAGTGATACCCTTTCCCGACTGATGTCGGACCCGGCTTAAGCTCTCTTGGAGCGTATCACATTTAGATCCGAAGGGCGTCTGTACTTGTTTAAAACGACGCACAGCATTCTCGGCCCTCGTGGAGCACGCCCATGGATCTGTGCCCGCTTGGGCTCAATCCTGCGGTACATGATTCCGTCATGCGGTAACCACCCGAAGGCCCAACGTGGGGCGTACCGCAAGAAGATAAGTTTTTATTCAAGTTGGAAACTTTCCACATCCCGTTCAATACGGTAAGTGGGATCCAAGCTGGTCAAATCATGTCAAAACCCCGTAAGTCGAGGCGACAGGCTTGCAATTCATTTATGAGGAATCTGAAAGGGTGAGACGTTTTGCAGCCTTTTCCCGCCGATTCGGCAGAGACCTTATTGTTCTCTCTTTAAAAACTAGGCCGTACGATGCCCGACAGTTCATCTTTCCGCCGAGCTTTTTCTCCTTTCACCTTCTTGCCTCCCTGAACTCTCCGCCACCAAGGTTAACCTTCGCTGTTCTTGCCTTCTCGAGTCGCTGTCAATCTTTCTGCAAGAATGTCTTCCTCTACTCCTTTTTCGCCTTCACCACAAGATTGGACGACCTCGACAACAACCGAAGAGAAGCTGAAATCCATGGTGGATGACGGGATCTTGCCGTTGGCCCCGATCTCGCACGCCTGCCACGGTGAATCTGGCCCCACTCCTCGCTCAGGAGGTGGTGGTCTTGAATCCTTTTTCCACCGCGGCCTTGGTCTTCCGATCAATTCTTTCCTTCGCGGCCTTCTTTTCTTTTATGAAATCGAATTGGTGAATCTAAACCCCAATTCTATCCTTCAAATTTCCCTCTTTGTCCACCTTTGTGAAGCTTTTCTGGGCATTAGCCCCCATTTCGACCTCTTTCGTTACCTTTATCTCGTGAAGCCCTATCCCTCCAAAAATGACCCCAAGGTTATCGGGGGTGATGGATTCCAGCTGCGGGAAGGGCTAAAGAAGGATTACTTTGCCATTCCTGTCAAGACCTCCAACAAGGGCTGGTATAGGGAATGGTTTTACTGTGCCAACCTCGAGTCATCTTTGCCTTCGTTCACTGGGCGCCGTCCCAAAATGTCTATTTCCTGGGGTTTTACCCCTGATTCTTCCGACATGGATCAAGTGTCTGAACTCTTGGCATTGATCGGAAAGCTGAAGGATAGAGGGCTTACAGGAGTGGGTTTGGCCCTCCACTTCATCGCCCGCCGGGTCCAGCCCCTGAAGGAGCGATTTCATCTGGGATTCGCTTATAGGGGAAAAGATGACCCGACCCGGGAACGGCCCGACGACTTGCCAAGGGAGAAGTTATGCACCAGGGCTGGAGAACTCTTTATCCCGAGCGTCGACATATTATCTGTCAAGTGCCCGAAATCCTTCAACATCTCATGCCCCCCTCCTGCGGTAGGTGAATTTTATTGGGAATTTTACGTTTCCTTGTTCTCTGAAGTTTTGCTAACTCTTGACTTTCGTCTTCAGGATCGTATCGCGTTCTTCAGTGTTCCTCCCCTTCCGGAAATGCCTCCTCGCCCAGGCTGTTCTCCGAAGCGTCGGGCGCGGTCTCCAGCAGGGAGCCCTGCTGCGAAAAAGGGGAAGAAAATATTGTCCGATGACCTCGTGGCCCCCCGATGCCCGGTCGGTGGTCCTAGAATTCAAGATCCATGCGCGCGAGCTCCAGCGCCTTCTGCTCCTCTCGCTGGTGAGCCAGTGGCTCCGACGCGCCCCGAACCGAAGGACTCGGGTTTTCAAGAGAAGCCCGGGGCACCAGTCGGCGGTGGTCCGAGTGGTTCTTCCGGGGGTGGGCCAGCTATTCGTAAGAAGCCCCCGATGAAAATGAGGAAGTCCGACAGGTCCGTTACTCTGTTGACTCCTTTATTCTTCGGTCTTGCTGACGATTCTTCTTCACTGGAACCCTTCGCTCGATACGCTCGTCGGGTCTCTACTCGAGGGCCCTGCTGAGGTTGGACACGCTGGAATTCATACTTCGACAGGGGAAACTACTTCTGAGGGTGCCGAAGTGACTCCTAGTCCTCCAAAGGCTGTCTCACCTTGCCATGCCCCGCAATGATCCGTTGCTCTAGGCCGCCTCCGCTCGTCCCTCGGGTTGAAGAGATTCACCGAGTCCCGCTAGCCCCTGCCGCCTCGACTAATAACAGATACCGTCTTTGCCGATGACGAGGGTTTGAAACTTTTGGATGACCGGAGGAGGAGCAAAAGAGAGGGACGATTTTTCATCCATGCCAAGGCTTGTGCGCATGCCGCCTGTGTGAGCATTCCTCCAAGACCGCTGTGTCCTCGCTCGCCCTTCCGCCACGCGTTTACCTTTTGCTATGATGATTATAGAAAATAGGCGCGCTTGAGCGAAAGTCCGATTACATTCAAAGGATGCTCCTCGAATCCGGACGCGCCCGAGTATCCGCCGACCTAGAACGCATATAAGCCGAGTATGCGGCCGAGCCGCGATCGCTTCGTCCGAGCTCGGACATCGCGGATGGAACAAAACGCTCGCGCCAGAGAATTTGGATATCACCGCTCCTCCGAGGTAGCTATCTCTTGGGTTGTTTCATGTTTTTGCTTAGTTGACTATCTTGCCGATCTCTTGTGTTTGCTCCACGGGACTCGTCCTTCGCAAGCTCGAAGGAAAACTTAAAGCGCGGAGGATTCCTTTGTTAAGCCGAGAAGTATTTTGAAGGTGTAGCTGTCAACTAGTCTTTGCTTGATCCTTTACTATCCTCTCTAATGCTTTGCCTCGCAGATTATAAGGTCAAAACTTAGGCGCAGATGCCGTCTTGGCGAGAGTTAAAGCTCTCGAAGCTTCTGTACAGCTCCAGACGCTTCTAGCCCCTGCTGAGTTCGCTTCATCCAGATGGCGAGAGGCCACTCAGCAGGGGTGAAGTCGTCGTCCGGCTAAAGGAAGACCCGGGGGCCCTCAAGAACCTGCTGAAGGAAACAGCGGCCAACGGTGCCAGCCAGACCCTGGAGATCACCAAGTCCCTCTATCCCCGAGTGGATCTTGAGGCCCTTAGGGAAGGCTACGCTCGCGATGTTGACGAAGATCGGGCTGCCGAGCTCTGGGAGGAAGTCAGGGATACTTCTTTGTCGATTGTGGAGACTCTTGACCTTTAAAAAAGTATTCCCTGTTTCTTCTTCATGAAATTATACATCTTCGAGCGGTTTGACCGGTGACCTTTGTTCATCTGACTCCAGCCCCCAGGCTCTGGGACATGATTCATGGATCTTGTCCCTGAGTCTTAACATAAGAGCGAAGCACTCGAATTTATGATTATAAAAGAGGTTATATGAAAACGACTTCTTCAATCGAACTTTTATTCACAAAGGAAAAAAGAAGTACAAAAACTTATGTGAAAAAGCGACGTAGCTGTTCTATATTCCAAGTATTGCTGATTATCGATCCATCTTCTCGCTTAAGTTTATAAGCTCCGGGACGAATTATTTCATCGATGATGTAAGGGCCCTCCCAACTTGGGGAGAGTTTATGTTCGCTTTTTTTATTCCTCCTTAGGACTAGATCTCCTTTGGAGAATGCGCGGCTCTTTACATTGCGCCCATGATAACGTCGTAAGCCTTGGAGGTATTCCGCTGAAAGAATTGTTGCGATATCCCCGCTTCTTCCAAATGTTGAGGTCTTCTAGCGGCCGTCTTACGCGATCTCTTCATAACTCCGAACCCGCAGGATCCAATTCTAACTCGGTTGGTAAGACCGCTCGTGCTATATACGAAAGAAAGGTGATCGCCGGTTGCTCTGTTGGGGGTAGTTCGTAGCCCCCAGAGTACTGAAGGCAGTTCTTTGACCCACCGAGTAGCATATGGTTGGAGTCGATCGAAAATTCTTGCTTTTATGCCTTGGAGCACCATGCCATTAGCTCGCTCAACCTGTCCGTTACTTTGGGGGTGCGCGACTGACGCGAACCAAATTTTTATGCCCAGATCCTCACACCAATCTTGAAATACTTCGCCTCTAAACTGAGTGCCATTATCCGTGATGATTCGGTTGGGCACGCCAAATCTAACCACGATCTCGTGAAAGAATTCTCTGGCCTTTGCCGCCGTAATGGTGGCGACTGGTTTGGCCTCAATCCATTTGGTGAATTTATCAATGGCAACGAAGAGATGAGTATAGCTTCCTTGAGCCTTTTTCAAAGGTCCCACTAGTCGAGCCCTCAGACCGCAAATGGCCATGTGATCGGGATAGTCTGTAATTCCTGCGCTGGCTTGTTCATTTGACGTGAGAAAAACTGACATCCTTCGCATGTCCGGACGATGTCCTCCGCATCTGTGACGACAGTCGACCAAAAGAACCCTTGGCGATAGGCTTTTCCGACCAAGGTCGATGATGCCGCATGGTTCCCACAAATTCCCGAGTGGATTTCTTTGAGCAGGTCTTTCCCTTTTTGTTCTGATATGCATCGTCGCAGTATGCCAGAGGAGCTTTTACGATAAAGCTCCTTTCCAACGACTACATAGCTCTTGCTTCGGCGCATGATCCGCTCGGCTTGGACACGATCCTCGGGTAGCTTGTCTTTTGTCAGGTAGTCCAGGTATGGAGATGTCCAATCTGGGGTAATAATCAAGACCTCTGCCTCTTCCCTTTTTCTCTTTGGATCGCTCGCTTTTGGCCGCGCTAATCGTGGGTTTATGAATTTCTTCTACAAATATTCCCACGGGTACCTTGGACCGCAGATCCCATCTTCGCCAATTCATCACCGCCGTTGTCCCGTCGAAGCACGTGAACGAGCTCGAGTCCATTGAAGTTGCTTTCTAGCTTGCGCACTTCTTGGCAATATCTTTGCCATGTTGTCCTCGATGCAAGACCATTCATTCGCACTTGATTGACAACGAGCATTGAATCGCCGCGAACCGCCAGTCGTCGAATGCCGAGAGATATGGCGATACGGAGTCCGTGAATAAGTGCCTCATACTCGGCGGCGTTGTTGGATGCAGGAAAAAATATTTGGAGGACATACCTCAATCTTTCTCCACTTGGTGATATGAGCACTATACCAGCCCCCGTGCCGCTGAGCATGAGAGAATCGTCAAAGTACATCGTCCAATACTCGAGATCTTTAGTAATCGCCGGGTGCTGCAATTCTGTCCACTCGGCCGTAAAGTCAGCGAGTGCTTGGGATTTGATGGCCGTGCGGGGCTTGAATTGAATGTCAAAAGCCCCGAGTTCAACTGCCCATTTGGCAATTCTCCCAGTGGCCTCCTGGTTGTGAAGTATGTCTCCGATCGGGAAGGAGGTGACTACCGAAATGACATGCTCTTGGAAGTAGTGTTTAAGCTTGCGAGATGTAAGGAGTACGGCATATAGTAGCTTCTGCACTTGTGGATACCGTACCTTGGATTCACTTAGGACTTCACTGACGAAGTATACCGGGTGCTAGACTCTGTGCACCTGAGCCGTTTCCTCCCTCTCTACGATGATCACAGCGCTGGCTACATGTGCCGTTGCCGTGATATAAAGTAACAGGGGTTCTTTTGGCATTGGCGAGACTAACACAGGAGGTGTCGTCAGGAAGGTCTTTAGATCTTCAAGTGCTTGTTGTGCTTCCGACGTCCACTGGAACTTATCTTGTTTCTTGAGTAGTTTGAAGAAAGGCATACCTCGCATAACCAGTCGGGAGATGAACCTACTTAGAGCGGCCATACACCCTGTAAGCTTCTGAACGTCTTTTTGGCTAGTTGGTGGTTCCATATTTGATATGGCCTTGACTTTCTCCGGGTTGGCTTCAATGCCTCGTTGTGACACGATGAATCCGGCAGCTTTCCGAAGATACTCAAAGACACACTTCTCGATTCACTTCATGTTGAAAGCTCTTAAACTTTCGAAGTCTCGTCTAAGTCGATGATAAGATCTTTCCTTTCCGAGTTTTTACGACAACGCCATCCACATACGCCTCCATGTTGCGCCCGAAGTGGCGTGAAAACACCGTCAGACGCACGCGATAAGTTGCGCCAGCGTTTTTTAGCCTGAATGTCATCGTGGTGTAACAGTAAGCTCCGAAAGGCGTGATGAACGAGGTCTTGATATAATCTTCCTCCTTTAGGCGAATCTGGTGATAGCCCGAATATGCATCAAGAAAACTCAAAATTTCACAACCCGCAGTCGAGTCAACCACCTGATCGATTCGGGGCAGCCCAAAGGGGTCCTTCGGGCACGTCTTGTTGAGATCAGTATAATCAACGCACATGCGCCAAGTTTTACTCTTCTTTTGAACTAATACAGGATTCGCTAACCAATCAGGATGATACACTTCTTTGATAAAACCTGCGGCTAGGAGTTTCGTGATTTCGGTTTATGGCGTCCGACGATCCGAGCGAACCGCCAAGCCTTTGTTTGACGGGTTTTGACTTCTCATCAACATGGAGAGAGTGCTCGATCACCTCCTTGGTACACCGGCATATCGATGGTTTCGTGCAAAAATGTCCTTGTTAGTTTGGAGGAAGGTGACGAGCGCGCTTTCCTATTTGTCCTCGAGCCCTGTCCCGATCACGGTTGTTTTAGACGTGTCAGACGGGTCAAGAATGATCCTTTTGGTTCCCTCGCCAGGCTTAATTCCCGAGGTGGCCTGCTTTTTTGACGGTACTTCTCCTTCGTCTTGGAGCGTGGCAACCTCAGCCTGGATGTTTTTTGCCTGGGTACCTGCTTCCTGCAATTCGGCAAGTTCATGATTCTCCCGGTCGCATTGCGATGATTGCTTGATGTCGCCACGAAGTGCGATGACTCCTTTGGGTCCCGGCATCTTCAACACCGAGTAGGTGTAATGAGGTATGGCCATGAATCTGGCTAGACCAGGCCTTCCCAAGATGACATGATACGCCGTCTCGAAATTGGCTACCTCAAAATTGATGAATTCGGTCCTGAAATTATCCTTGGTTTCGAACGTAACGGGTAATGAAATCTGTCCGAGGGGGAACGAGGACGCCCCGGGGATTACTCCGTGGAAAGGCTGGGTGCTTGGCCTCAGCTCTGAACGGGAGATGCTCATGTCATCGAAAGTCCTGACGAACAGGACATTGAGCCCACTTCCGCCGTCGATCAGAACCCTCTTGAGCTTCACGCTGCACACAACCGGGTCAAGTACGAGAGGAAACTTACCCGGATGTGGGACCCGGCTGGGGTGATCTCTACGGTCAAAGGTGATCGGGACCTCAGACCATTTTAGATATTGAGGAGTCACTGGTTCCACTGCGTTGATCTCCCGAGCGGTAAGTTTTTGCTTCCGCTTGGACTCGTATCTAGTTGAGCCCCCGTAGATGTAGTTCAGTTCTTGCTCGGGCTCCTGGAAATCTTCTTCATCCGGGAGTTCTTTCTTCTTTGCTGGAGCAACTTCGCCTAGGTCAAGGCTGGTTCGTTGACTTTCGCGCGCAAAACGCTTCAGAGTGAAGCAGTCCTTGGCCGCATGTTTTCCCTTGGGGTGGAAAGGACAGATCGCTTCCATGACTGTGCTGTAGTCGGGTGCCTATCTCCGAGCGGCTCGGGGCCGGTTATGCTCGGCTACCGCGACCAGCTCCTCGCCCTTGCGCTTCCTATCCTTGTGTTTAGAGGACTCGGGCTTATCGCCCTTGCTCTTTTGTGGGGGATGATCTTCTTGTCACTCGGCCAGAGCATCTGAAGCCGTGGCGTAGCGGTCGGCTAACGCAAACATTTCTTTTATGGAAGTCGGGGGCTTCCTGGACATTTTTTTAATAAGATCAGGATCGCTTACCCCTTTCTGGAAGGCCGCCACAACCACCGCCTCTGACACGTCTCTGACGGTGTTCTTCTTCTGCATGAAGCGCCAGATGAAGTCTCTCAGCGTTTCATCCTTCTTCTGGTGCAGTTGATACAAGTCCCACGGGGTACCGGGCCTCTCATAAGTTCCCTGAAAGTTGGCGATGAATTGCTCGCACAGGTCACTCCAGGAGTCTACCGAGTTGGCAGGGAGGCCCATGAGCCATGCTTGTGTCAAGGGGCTGAGATTAACCGGCAAATAGTTCACCATGACGGTCTGATTTCCCCTTGCGGCCTTGACTGCCAGGGAGTAGACCTGCAACCAAGCTTCTGGGTCTCGTTCCCCGTCGAACTTTACAATGCCTTTGGGGTTGAACCCCTCGGGCCAAACCACTCAGCGCAGCCAGGGAGTGAACGCTCAGATCCCATCGATGGATCTTTCATCTTGTAGGGGAGGCTCCGGTGTGGCGATCTTCTAGCTTGGTGATGACCGTTAAAATGTTGGGGTGAGGTTCGGCGCGGCGAGTCATTGACTCGGCGTTCGTCGTCACTCCCACCCCGGCGATGATGAACTCTGCGATCGTCGTAGTCACCATACATTCGGTCGTTCCGCCGATCGTACCTGATGCCGAAACGCTCGTAGTCGTCGCAGCGTCTGTGTCTTTCTTCCTCGTTCCGCTTCGCCGCCGGCCGTGATGTCTGGCGAAGGTCGCGATCAAGGATCCGCGGCGTCTCCGATGGCGGTGCATGGCGCCGATCGCCAACGCTCCGACGGTTGCGATCCGATCTTGGCGACACGAGTGGCCGCGTGGGAGCACAAGTGCTCCTCTCCAACCGGCTTCTCCTTATTTTGCTGGATAGCTGCCGCCGTCACCATGGCCTTGATGTGAGCCACAATCGGGGCCGCCGGACTGTCTGATGCAATCATTGGGTCCAAATAGCGTCAGGAGCGTCTTGAGCGACGACGTTTTGCATCGGTGTGCGGAAGACGGACTGATCTCCCAACTTAGATTGCAGGATGTCCTCCCGGACATTGCGACCCAAAGATCGGAGAGTCCGTGTTTGGACCTCCTTACCCTTACGTCGGCGATCTTCTTCCATGACATCACGTTCTTCTTGATGGAGATCGGTCTTCTGTCTTTCAATTGAGAAAATGCCGCGAGAATCGCAGCCGCTCTTAATTGAGCCGACTGGTTTTCCAGGTAAGTCAGAGTAATGTACCTGAGATGGTTCGCCCTTGATTCTGCCAGATTGGTTTTTGTTTTTATCCAGGTTGACAAGCTCTCCATGCATATTGGCGACGAAATCCAGGCTTCTGAAGCGGAAAGCTTGGCCGGAGATGAAGGTGGCGATAAATCCGCCGGTTGATGCCATCGAGTCTGTGGGAACAGATTGAAGCGCTTCCCCTACCTGGCGCGCCAACTGTCGACTTTTGTAGTCGGCAATGAATTTATGGGGTAGGCGCCCGATCTCAAACTCGAAGGTCACACAAGACAAGGGGTTTAGACAGTTCGAGCTCATGAGGAGATAATACCCTAATCCTGTGCTTTGGATTATGCAGGTTTCTTGGACCTAAGATTGCTCAAAGCGCTATGTGCTTTGGGCGATACGAGATGTTTTATGCTCTGTGGCTTGATGCCCATGTTGTTGCCCGCCCTCTCCCTTATATAGTGGGGGTGAGGTGGCTTATAGAGTCCCAATCGGTTAAGAGATTCCGATCAGTTACAAGATTCTAGTCGGTTATAGGACAGAGTTTACATCTTTATTCTATCCTTCTAACGACTCGGATTACAACTATATCTATCATATCTAAACATAAATTCAACTTTCCTTTAGGATATATTCTTTTCCGTACAGTTATGAAGCCTGACGTGGAGAGTATCCTCTGGGCCTTCATCTTGGGCCTGTCCTGAGGACCCCCTGGAACCTATATTCCACAGAGGCTAAGAGGATTTGCCGCTTCTTGTACAACCACAAGAATCTGTATATACAAATGACGTAACATATAGGTGGAGAGTTGAGACCAAATGCCACTAGGTTTGGCACAACCTTTGTTTTTCTAGATAGCTTCTTCAAAAAAAAGAGAAGTTTCAGCAGTGGATGACACATCCGAACTGGACAGGTAGCGGGTGGGCTAGGATGGAGGAGAGCAAGTTTGCATATGACCACCTTGTGGACAGGGCTTTTTTGGACTTTGTGGAGTGGACTGTCTTGGCCGTAAAACCCTTGTACAAGATGTTGAGGTTCGCGGATCAAGACAAGTTGTCAACAATAAGTGGTGTCATGATGCAGTATGCAATTGTGAGGACTGAGTATCACAAGAGCTTGCGTTAGGACGGAGAGCAATACAGGATATTCGTGCAAGTCCTGGAAAAGAGGTTTGCCAAAATAAGGGATACCACATTTGTGCAAGCAGGTCAATGTAATTAATATGTTCATTTATGTTGTGCTAACTATACAATATTAGTATCTGTTGTGCTAACTATACAATGAATTGTTCATTGCAGCCTCCATGCTGACCCACAGTCTCACTTCTCGTACAACATATGCAGCACTCCGATGTTCATGGGAGCGCTCTCTACTGCCCTAGCCATTTTAGCTGATAAGAACAATAGCGCGGTGCAGGCCTTACGGAAAGCTAACAGTATACCGTATTAGGAGGGGACGATTTGCCACCCATCTTGCACAATCCAGCACCGCCGATCCCCACATGACGGCAGGTATGTACGTAATTTCAGGTATAATTGTGTTGTTGTTGTGGACTAACTGACGCACTTTTATTTTGTCGTCTTGTCTGCAGCTCAATGGTGGATGGCGTTCGGGAATGAGACGCCAGCTTTGCAGAAGTATGTGTTGCAGTTGATGTCGTAGTGCGCATCGTTCAGTGGTTGTGAACGCAATTGGAGCACACTTGCCTTAGTGCACACGCAGCTAAGGAACCAATTAAGTTATGCAAAGCTCCAACAGCTCGTATCTGTGCACTACAATCTTTAACTTTGCATACGGGACTACGAATCCACCTATTAGGCACAGGACAAAGACCCATTTGATCGCCTCATTTGAGGGTGCAATGCATCCTGGTAACGACCCTATTGCAGAGTGGTTCGATTCATCGAGGTTTGGTGGGGAGCCCCTACTCGACGAGGATAGTGGGTATGATCCACCCCTCTCAGCGAGATTTGTGGTTGATACCATCCCGCCAGAAGTAGTGAACAAGGCCACAGGTAACGTGGGATTGTGTTCTATTCTACTTGGTAACCATGTATATCGAAATCTCACAATGGTGTTAACATTACATCCAATTGTCCACAGGTGGGAAGAGCCCCCCAGATTGAGCCGAGTTCACGGTCGGTCAGACGCACACAGGGAAGAGAAACCGTGGTACCGACGACGACATACTAGCAGGAGCTTTAGGATGGGATGAGGGGTGGGTACAGTCACAGAAAGAATTATGACAGATCGAGCATGTCTTGGCCGTTTGACTACACTGATCCTTACGCCGATCCATACACACGACACACATCTATTAGGTACTTTTACAAGTCAGAGAATCATATCAACTGGATGGCTCATTATATACATTGGAAGTCTGCCTAGCTACTGCGGGACATGACCCGGGAAGAGCAGAAGCAATAGCACGAGAGAAGATATCACGAGGTCATTGTCGATAACGAGGAGGTGGAGTTTGCACCACACGCGCACTACTACTCGTAGGTACGTAAATGCATTGTTATCCGTGCTTTGCATGATCCTACTCCTTTAATTATGAATCTTCTTACAATACATGTTCATACTGCATACTCATTCTTCAATTATGCCTCTTGCGTCATCAGTGCTTTCACAGATAGTTCTCAGTTCTCTCTTGCTCCTGTATGGTCATATTTGCGGTGTATATGTGATGAGTTATCATATGTATCAATTTTATTTCATGCCTACCATTTGTGATGCCATTATATATTGATTGTTTCCAATTGTAACCTTCAAAATCCGAATATCAGTCGAAATGCTATCGAAATTTCTAACTTTACGGTACTCTTCTAAGAATTTTATAAATTTACTAGGTGTGATCACGATCCAAAATTTTGATGACAGCTCAAGTATTGCCTTAGAACCCTTTTGTAAAAGTTTCAAAAACTCTAAACCTTTTTTGGTTGCTAAACGAAATATATACATTGATCATCGGACTTTTATCACGATAGTACCACTATTAGAATTTTTAAAAATTCCTTTGGATTGATAATCATCTAAAACTTTTATGGAAAGATTAATGATACATCTGAACCATCCAAAAAAAATCAAAATTTTGTAACGTGGTTTCAAGCATATTTCATTCGGTTGAATTTTGCCGATAAGGGTTTTATTAGGACATCACCACTGTCTGAATTTTTAAAAATTCCTAGAGCTTCATCATTATCTAAAACTTTTATGGGAATATTACTTATATGTCAGAACTATGTATAAAAAATTTCTAACGTGGTTTGATCTATTTTTCATTTGGTTCAAATTTACCGGTCTGTGTTTTAACATGACAATAGCACTATCTGAATTTTTAAAATTCGTAACATTGTAACCATCTGAAATTTTTATGAAAACATTATTGAGAAGTCAGAACCATCCACAAAAAAAATTCAACTTGTTTTGCACTATTTTTTGCTATGTGCAATCACACCGAAATCTCGGCATTTCTCACCGAGATTTTGGCTCTTCTGGCCATTCCAATAAAACAGGATTTGAATTCTTTTTGTATTTCATCCGGAGTTTGTCCAAAATTCTAAGATCTCAGCGAAATTTTGCATTCCGGCCACCTCCAAGATGTCAAGCGAAAACTAGATTTAAAACCTTGGTACGTAAGCACATGGATATGCATGTGAATATGAGTGGCAAAAGCCTTACACAGATTGCAGTCATCTTTGTTTGGGTTTTTTTTTTGCCAGTTTAAAAACTAAAAAACCAAAGTCTAAACAATATGTGACTTTTTACCTAAGCTTTTTCAAAAACCATAAACCTCCTGATAAAAAACCAAAAGCTAGCGGAGAGGTGTTTCTTTGGTTTATTAAGAGTTGTTCTTAGACTAATGCCACTCAAGTTTAGGTAAAATTATCCACATCTACCACGTATAAAAGTTGATTGCTTGTAAGTTATTTAAGCAAAAAAAAATGGATTTAAACTAAAAACAAAAAGTTTACAGCCCTGTTTTGTAAGGACCCGAATCCACTGATTCGAACCCACTGTGTTTACTGCACTATTCCCAGGATCAACGCTAGTGCACACAGCTTAACATTGGTACATATCACATCATACACAACGATAATAGAATAATAGTTCATTTATTGATATAACTAAATGTATGATCTTATGACCAACTTACATTATTAAGCCACGCAGGGCAAGACTGAAAATATAAGCTAATAATTAAGCAGCGGAAAGTAGAAACGTAGGTAGCTCATCACCACCACAGGCAACCGACAAGGCTCGGACCCTAATGACTCGTGTCTTCTTGGACTTCATCTTCCAACACAGTGTAGATTCTTCAACTGTTGATTATTGTTGTTTGGCAAGGGTGAGTACTTAAAGCACTCAACAAGTTGTGCACGTAATGCAATTCCATGTATCTATATGCAAGGCTTATTCCAATGGATAGGCTATCATGGCTATTTTGCAATAAGCGACATTTATGAACAAATACAATATATAGATTGTAAAGGATGTAAAACAAATAACGATAATAAATAAATTCAAGATTTCTCAAGTAAACCAAGTTTCCAATCCTAAGTTAAATTTCCATCTTCCACATGGCATTCCGCCATCCCAACCAAGTTGTCCAATTAATTAAGCTAACCCTTAATCGTAATTCCGAGCATTGCTCAATACCGCGAAACACGGCTATCCGAATAGTTTCACACTCTGCAGAGGTTATGCACTTTACCCACGTGATACAACCAAACACCACAAAGGCGAAAGATTATAACAAAGCCTTTACAATGCTCTATCTTAATCCGATACTACCCGCTAAGGTTTCAACATCATGGTCTCAGAAACTACATCCGGGGCCCCCTCTTGCGCCATGTGAATTACACTCGACCGGAACTCACACCGACCACGATAGTATCAACATTAAGACTTTGCAAATTACTCACTAGGTGGCCCATACTGGACATGTGGTTGCATGGTTGACTCAGTCAAAGGCTTGCAAGGTTAAGTCCTTAGTGTGATCAAGGCAAGACATCCACATACCATCGCCCATCGGGCCCACCTTGGCCTCCTCGCCCTTGCCACTTGCCCCAATCTAAGTTATTATCACCCGTTGATTACCAAGCACCACGTGCCATCAACAATTCAACATCGTTGCGTGACATGACTCGCCACAACAACTCAATCTCATCGTGTGATCCCACATGACACACAAGTTCATAACACTGTTCCATATTCCGTTAATCAAAATTAATTAACAATGATTCTGACACATGTGATGACGTGGCATGGCTAAGCAACTAATACGGTCTAACCTCCAATGTTGATCATAATTATTAATCAACTATATTAAACCAATCTAGGGTGACAATGGTTCATGGCATATAATGACAAGGTAGGGTATAGATCAATCTGGTATTTTAGCTAAACCCAATCTAATTTGAAACAATTGTATATTTGAAATATATGCAATATTGTAAAACAAACATAGCAATTTTATAAACATGGGTTCAACATGATCAAAGCAAAACTTGCCTGGGAATAGGTCCTGATCTTGATCTGAAGCTTGCTCTTGGGTTGCTTGATCTTCCTCCGAATCGTCGCACAATTCAACGCCTACGCGTCAAAGAGAAAAGCAAATAAATGCCAAAACAGAGAGCAATAGATCTCCAAAAATCAAATAAAAATCACCATTAAATAGATCTCAATTTTACAAATTTTTAGAAACTGGAATCACTCAAATCCGAGTTACGATGCAAAAGATATAGCCTTTTGAAGTTTGAAATAAATCTCAAATCGAAAAATCGTAAAATACGAATTTAACAGATTTATTTTTATATCTTTGAAAAACTGGTTTATGACGTCAGCGTGACCTCATGATGACGTCATCATCACGGATTTTCCAATCGGAATATTTTTCCAATCGAAATCGCAATTATGACGCAAGCATGACGTCGGCGATGAATCAACCAATAGGAGCACGACACGCGCCTGGTCCATAGATCGAGTCCACGGCTGGAGCGACCCACCGTGAACTCGGTCTACGGCGCTTCGGGTGCTGAACCCGACACGCGGCGGATCACGATTGGTTGCGCGACGGTGCGATCCAGAGCGCCGATCGATCGCACGGTGAGGTTGAAAAGACCACGTGGCTCGATCTCGACCGAGAAGCTAGATCGGACGGCCAAGCTTCTAAACCCGGCGATGAAGACACGGCGGCGTAATCTCACCGGAATCAAGACGACGACCAAGGCCCGCGGCGTTTGGCGGTCTTCCGCGAGGTGACGCTGCAGATCCGGTTCCACGCGACGAGCCGAGTTCGAATCGCTTCAACGCGCGAAGAACCTCCTGCTGCCGTCGGGATCCAACAAGAACTATCGGCGGCGCTTGAGTTACTTCCGCGAGGTCTCGGCGATGAACACGCCGAAACCGGCGACGAAGCGGTGGCAAACGGCGGCGCAGATGGTTCAACATCGGGCGGGTCCGTGGCTTAAATAGCCCCTCGGCGATCGTGTCCGAGGCGGAGTTCATCCGTCTGGCGGCCGCGCCGTCCGAGTCCGTGGCGGCGATGAGTCCCGAGACGACGGTCTCGACCGCCCACGCGCGTCGTGAATCGAACGGACACTCGCGTGCGTGGCGTGGCGAAATCCGTGTCCTCCATGCGTCTTGATCCGACGGCTAAGGATCGCTAGGGTTTTCATCAAGCTGGAAAACGCGTCAACCTCCGATCAAGATCCGACGGATACGGTGACTTCCTCGAATACAGAGCCAACGGGCCGACGCAGAATGATTGGGCTCGGCCCGAGATCGCTTAGCGAATTTCGTGTTTTGCCAAATAAAACAATTCCAGAAATTCTTTTT
Organism: Otatea glauca; assembly: GCA_036346275.1. NCBI lineage: Eukaryota > Viridiplantae > Streptophyta > Magnoliopsida > Poales > Poaceae > Otatea > Otatea glauca. The sequence continues at coordinate 13,481,538 of CM070726.1, forward strand.
AATTTGTTTTAGGCAATAAAACAATCAGGAAAAATCCAAGAAAAATCCCAAAAATACTTTGAGACATTCTGGACTTAAATAAAATATTTTTGGCAAAACTTTATTTTGACTTTGCACAGAATTAAATACTTTTGAATAAAAAGCAATAAACTTAAAATAGGAATAAATTCAAATAAATCCAGAAAAATCCAAATAAATTCCAGAAAATCACAAATGCACTTTTAAACATTAAAAACTTAATTAAGCCAAATTTTGGGATGTTACAAACCTCCCCCCCTTAACAGAATCTCGACCCGAGATTCAGGGCTAACTAGAGAATAGGTTCGGGAATTCTGACTTCAATTCTTCTTCTCGCTCCCAAGTGGCTTCACTTTCAGAATGATTGCTCCATCAACTCGCAAAGCGAATAGACTTGTTTCGGTCTTGCGCTCCACAACATCCAAAATTCGATTGGTTGCTCTTTATAAGTCAAATCTTCTTGCGCTCTATTGCCTCCAACGGGCTTGCTCATTGGCACTCGAGACACTTCTTAAGCTGCGATACATGGAATACATCATGCACTCGCCAATGATCGAGGCAACTCTAATCGATAAGCTACCTCTCCTCGACGGCTCGTAATCTTGAACGGACCGACATATCTTGGTGCAAGCTTCCTTTAACGTGAAATCTCTTAACGCCCTTAAGAGGGTAACCTCGAGATACACATGATCTTACGGTTCAAAACTCAAATCTCGACGACGGTTGTCTGCGTAGCTTTTCTGTCTTGACTGTGCTATCTTCAACCTCTCTCGATCATTGCGACTTGACTTTCGGCTTCCTCGAGAATGTCCGCCCGAACACCAACGCTCTCCGCTTTCATTCCAATTCAACGAGTACGACAAGCACGCCCATACAATGCCTCGAATGGTGACATCTCAGAGGCTAGCTTGATAACTATTATTGTAATCGATTACGCATATGGCAAACATTTATCCCATGACGTGGCATACGCTAAGGCACGTGCTCTCAACATATCCTCTAAAATCGATTTACTCTTTCATCGACCATCCGTCATGCGGGTGATATGTCAGATCGAAATTCGACGGGTTCCCATTGCTTCATGCAACTTATTCCAAAACCTTGAGGTAAATTGGGTACCTCATGCGACACAATCTTCTTTGGCACTCCATGCAAACATACAATCCTTGACATGTACAATTACGCCAAACGATCTCGGTGTAAGTGGTCTTTATCGATGAAATGAAATGACCTTGGTTAGACGATCCACGATAACCCAAATGGAATCGTAACCTTTCGAGTCTTAGGTAAACCGGTGATAAAATCCATTCGATTTCCTCCCACTTCCATTCCGAATTTTAACTACCGCAATGCATCAATGGTCTTTGATGCATGGCTTTACCCTCGACATACGTCGCATAATGCAACATGCTCACCACTTCACGCTTCATTTTTGGCCACCGAATCTCTCCTTCAAATCTGGTACATTTTAGCACTTCTGGATGAATTGAGTACTTTGAATCATGCGCTTCCTCAAGAATCAATTGTTTTAATTCCTTTTATCCAAGACACAAATTCGGCCTTTGAAGAACATAGTTCCTTGTTCGTCAGAGTGAAATCTATGGCTAGGCCTTCTTCCTTTTAGCCTTGATTTTTGAAATTTTATCGTCATCTTGTTGACCTTCTCTAACTGATCCTCTAATGTTGGTTTTACTTCGCAGCCTATCATTCCTTGCGAACGACCTCCAATCTTAACCTCTCAAATTCCTTGCATAATTCGTTGATCCTCCATTGACAATGCATTTGCGCTATGGCTTTTTCGACTCGGGCATCTGCCACCACATTGGCTTTTCCAGATGATAATGGATTCCCATATTATAATCCTTAATTAGCTCAAGCCATCTTCACGCCTCATATTCAGTCGATTGAGTGAATATGTATTTCAGACTCTTATGGTCCGTATATATCTCACATCTATTTCCTATGAGATAATGACGCCATATCTTTAAAGCATGCACTACTGGCAGCCTAACTCCAAATCATGCGTTGGGTAATTCACTTCATGCGGTCTCAATTGTCTCGACGCATAAGCAACGACTTTGCCTTCTTGCATTAACACGCATCCCAAGCCCCGCTTGAAGCATCGCAATAAATGTCAAATCCATTACGCACATCCGCAACACTAATACGGGGTCATTGTTAAACGCTTCTTTAATTCCATGAAACTTTTCTCGCACTCGGCGCCCATGCAAACTTCTTCTCTTTCTTTAACAAGCTGCGTAAGGGGTTTAGCAATTGTCGAGAATCCTTCTATGAACCGACGGTAATATCCCGCCATTCCCGAAAACTACGAATCGAGTAATGACTTCGTGGCTCCCAATGCAACATCAAGCGTCCACTTTGTCGGGATCAATCATGACTCCTTTGGTAGTCATTACATGACCGAGAAATTCAACTTTCTCCTTCCAAAATTCACACTTGCTAAACTTAGCATATAGTTGATGCTCTCGCACTGCCTAAAACCATTCTCGATGTTCTCGCATGCTCTTCCTCCGTCTTCGAGTAAACCAAGATATCGCCTATGAAGACTACAACAAACTTGTCCAAGTAATCCATGAAGACTTTATTCATCATGTTCATGAAATATGTCGGGCATTAGTCAATCCGAATGACATGATGTGAACTCGTAATGTCCATATCGCGTAGAAAACGCAGCCTTAGGTACATCCTCCGCTCGGATCTTCAATCGATGATATCCTCGAACGAAGATCTATCTTGGAAAACTCCGGCTCCTCTTAATCGATCAAATAAGTCGCCGATCACGGGCAACGGATACTTATTCTTGATCGTTACTTCATTAAGTGCACGGTAGTCGATGCACATTCTAAGACTTCCATCCTTCTTGCGAACAAACAAAACCGGGCTCCCCACGGCGATGAACTTGGTCTAATGAAACCTTTCTCTTGCGCCTCAATCGCTTCTTCATTTCTACTAACTCGTCGGTAGGCATCCGATATGGTCTCTTTGATATCGGTCTGCACAGTGCTAACTCGATGACAAACTCGATATCACGATCCGTGGCAATCTGGCAAATCTTCCGAAATACATCCGGTATTCTCGCTCTCGCACATCTTCCATGCCGATGGCTTTCACATCGTTGACCGTTAATCGCCTCGTCCCGAATCGCGGTCGCTTGAAACTCCACTTTCTTGCCACTAGGGCCTTCCAAGGTCACGATCCTTCGGCCACAATCTAAAATGACCTTATGCTTGGACAGCCAATCCATTCCAAGGATGACGTCTAGGATTGCGATCTATCAAGATAAGATTCGCGAGAAATTCTATCCCATCCATAAGCAACTTAGCTCCCAAACACCCAAGGCTAGATCTAAGCTCGATCCCGGGCTTGGACTAAGAGCACACACTTAAGATTCACCACTTTAAATCCATTCTTGGTTGCAAAACTTTGAGAAACAAGCGAATGCGAAGCTCGTAATCAAACAAAATCAGTAAGGTGTAATCGAGTTGACCAGAACTTACCCAAGACGACGTCAGTAGCTTCCTCGAGCTCCATCGGTGGTGATGTGGTTGATTCTTCCACGCCCGTTGATCGCGGCGTTGCTCGGCCTGGCTTGGTGCACGATTTCCTCGATGTTGGTGCTTTAGCGGGTGTTGTTCCCAGTGTTGAAACGAATCGGTGTGATGCCTCCTTCGTGGACACCTATTTGAAAAGTGCCTGCTCATTGCAAGTATAGCATCTCTTCACTGCAGATCGATTTCCCCACGTGCATTGTTGCCTTGCGCTGGGTCCGAAATTCGATTGGCGTGGCGAGTGTAGGGGTTGATGTCTTGTTCCTACCGGTGGTTGAAATCTAGCAAATTGTCGGGTGACATCCTCAAGCGTAGATGGTTTGGGCGCCCACCACGATTGTTCATCAAGCGCTTACGGTTTTCACCTAGCTCTTTGCGCTTGTCCTCTAGGATTAAAGCCTTATTTACCACTCCGAAAATCCGGAAAATTGTGGGTAATCGGTCCCACTGCGATCTGAATTCCCTTCATGAAACGAGGCGCTTAGCTTTATCCGTCGCTACGTCCTCGGGGCATAACGAGCTAATTGAGTGAATTTATTCGTATTCGCCACCGGTTGGCCTCCTTGCTTCAAAGCTCAACTCCTCCTTCTTAAGATCCATCATTCCCTCGGGACATGATATCGCGGAAAGCATTAGTGAACTCCTCCCGTGTTATCTCTTGCGGGCTCCATGAGCGCACAAGAAATTCTCCCACCATTCTGCGGCGGTTCCTTCAAGTTGATGAGAGCGTGAGCACCTTCTCATTGCCCTCACACCGAGTGATGTGCGGCTTCTTCTCAATGGTCCTAAGCCAATCATCGGCTTCCAAAGGGTTCACGCTTCCAGAGAAAGTTGGTGGCCTAGTCCTCATAAAATCCGATAGCTTGGACATAGGTCGAGGTCCACCATGATTGTTCGAGTTGCGGGATCGTTGTGGTTTATCACTTTGCATTGGTCATCTCTTTGATCTCCGCATCATTGTCCGCATCGCTTGAGTCTGTGGCTTTGCAAGGAATGCTCCCAGATTCTGCATGTCCACCGGCGGTGGTTGAGGGTCGCCTCCATCATTGGGATTGTCATTCTGACGCACCACTTCAAAGCACCGTTGTTTCCTCGAGTATTCACCATCCGATAATTGCCTCTTAGGTTAGGAAAGGTAGATGTAGCATAGATGAGAAGTAAGAATTTCTAAAGCGGGAGATATGTTATACCCAAACTGAACAATTCTTTATTTAACTTGGTATGGTGCTTATTTAAGCCTACAAGCTTTGCAACACATACCGCACACTCAAAGAATACAAAGAAGCAAACTAAACACGAACCTTAACGCCAACTAGAAAGGTAAAGGCTAACTTAAAGACGCGACTCACACTCGAGTCTCAACACGGCCAAGGTCGACACTCACTCATCCACCACCACGGCCGAGGCCGATCCGCGCATACACCGGTGGATGAGCGGCATCGGAGCGAACCTATCCCGTGACCTATTCTGGGTCCTCTGCAACAACGGGTCTGCACTCCCCTCTGGTTCCCACTCGCGCTCCTCTGGATCCTCCTCGACTCCTCGGTGGCTCCTGAACTCCCCGAGTCACGCGCTCCACTCGTCCTCAATCGCCTCCGTGGCCTCTCCCGGCTCGGTGATCATCCCGATGGTCAAGCACGGGTCACCTCGAGCTCTCGCTCGCCACTCTGAGTGCCTCATACACGATCTCCGGCTCTCCGGTAGTATCTCTCATGTGATCCTCCCGGCAAGGGCGAACTCGCAAGGTGCGTCGCGATGAGCACACTCGCTTCCTCGATCCGTCGTCTTCGCATGCTTGAACGTCTGTGAAGGCGAACACCGAGTCGTGAAGCTCGTCAACAGTAGTCGCGGCAGACACGGCGAAGAGCAAGTCGAGCGACCTCTGAATTGCAACCTCGTGACGAGAATCTTCCGCGGAGATGTTGATTGGCCTGCTAGCTTCCTCGTTCTCCGAGCGAGATGATCAACTTGCAAATAAATCCTCGGTGTACACCATTCATCGACCACCGCCTCCTCGGTAAAGTGGACGATAAAAACCTCCAAGCGCCTCAAGTACTCTCCACGGCTCCATGGCGTAGCCGCCACCGCCTCCTCAAAGGTCGAACGATCGGCATCCGCTTCACAAGAACTTGGAATAAGTTCTCCACCAAACGGCAAGTAAAGCGGTAAATTTAGCAAAGGCGAGAAGTAGAGAATGAGATGAGTCGAGAGGGTTTTATTAGTCAAGCTTAGATTTTCTTTTAGAAAATAATTTTGGACACACTCAAGACACCTCCAAACTATCTAGGCCAAGACCTACAACAAGATGCTCGATACCACCTCAGAAGGACCCGAATCCACCGATTCAACCCACCGTGTTTATGCACTATTCCTGTGATCAACGCTAGTGCACACAACTTAACATTGGTACATATCACATCATACACAACGATAATAGAATAATAGTTCATTTATTGATATAACTAAATGTATGATCTTATGACCAACTTACATTATTAAGCCACGCAGGCAAGACCAAAATATAAGCTAATAATTAAGCAATGGAAAGTAGAAACGTAGGTAGCTCATCACCACCACAGCAACCGACAAGGCTCGGACCCTAATGACTCGTGTCTTCTTGGACTTCATCTTCCAACACAGTGTAGATTCTTCAACTGTTGATTATTGTTGTTTGGCAAGGGTGAGTACTTAAAGCACTCAACAAGTTGTGCATGAATGCAATTCCATGTATCTATATGCAAGGCTTATTCCAATGGATAGGCTATCATGGCTATTTTGCAATAAGCGATTTATGAACAAATACATATATAGATTGTAAAGGATGTAAAACAAATAACGATAATAAATAAATTCAAGATTTCTCAAGTAAACCAAGTTTCCAATCCTAAGTTAAATTTCCATCTTCCACATGGCATTCCGCCATCCCAACCAAGTTGTCCAATTAATTAAGCTAACCCTTAATCAGTAATTCCGAGCATTGCTCAATACCGCGAGCACGGCTATCCGAATAGTTTCACACTCTGCAGAGGTTATGCACTTTACCCACGTGATACAACCAAACACCACAAAGGCGAAAGATTATAACAAAGCCTTTACAATGCTCTATCTTAATCCGATACTACCCGCTAAGGTTTCAACATCGGCGGTCTGTAAACCACATCCGTGGCCCCCTCTTGCGCCATGTGAATTACACTCGACCCGAACTCACACCGACCACGATAGTATCAACATTAAGACTTTGCAAATTACTCACCTAGGCCGCCCATACCGCACATGTGGTTGCATGGTTGACTCAGTCAAAGGCTTGCAAGGTTAAGTCCTTAGTGTGATCAAGGCAAGACATCCACATACCATCGCCCATCGGGCCCACCTTGGCCTCCTCGCCCTTGCCACTTGCCCCAATCTAAGTTATTATCACCCGTTGATTACCAAGCACCACGTGCCATCAACAATTCAACATCGCTATGACATGACTCGCCACAACAACTCAATCTCATCGTGTGATCCCACATGACACACAAGTTCATAACATCTGCTCCATATTCCGTTAATCAAAATTAATTAACACCGATTCGACACATGTGATGACGTGGCATGGCTAAGCAACTAATACGGTCTAACCTCCAATGTTGATCATAATTATTAATCAACTATATTAAACCAATCTAGGGTGACAATGGTTCATGGCATATAATGACAAGGTAGGGTATAGATCAATCGGTATTTTAGCTAAACCCAATCTAATTTGAAACAATTGTATATTTGAAATATATGCAATATTGTAAAACAAACATAGCAATTTTATAAACATGGGTTCAACATGATCAAAGCACAACTTGCCTTGGAATAGGTCCTGATCTTGATCTGAAGCTTGCTCTTGGGTTGCTTGATCTTCCTCCGAATCGTCGCACAATTCAACGCCTACGCGCATCAAAGAGAAAAGCAAATAAATGCCAAAACAGAGAGCAATAGATCTCCAAAAATCAAATAAAAATCACCATTAAATAGATCTCAATTTTACAAATTTTTAGAAACTGGAATCACTCAAATCCGAAAGTTACGATGCAAAAGATATAGCCTTTTGAAGTTTGAAATAAATCTCAAATCGTAAAATCGAAAATACGAATTTAACAGATTTATTTTTATATTTGAAAAACTGGTTTATGACGTCAGCGTGACCTCATGATGACGTCATCATCACGGATTTTCCAATCGGAATATTTTTCCAATCAAAATCGCAATTATGACGCAAGCATGACGTCGATGATGAATCAACCAATAGGAGCACGACACGCGTCTGGTCCATAGATCGAGTCCACGGCCGGAGCGCCCACCGTGAACTCGGTCTCACGGCGCTTCAGTGCTTGAACCGACACGCGCGGATCACGATTGGTTGCGCGACGGTGCGATCCAGGCGCGCCGAATCGATCGCGGGTGAGGTTGAAAAGACCACGTGGCTCGATCTCGACCGAGAAGCTAGATCGGACGGCCAAGCTTCTAAACCCGGCGATGAAGACACGGCGGCGTAATCTCACCGGAACCAAGACGACGACCAAGGCCACGGCGTTTGGCGGTCTTCCGGCGAGTGACGCTGCAGATCCGGTTCCACGCGACGAGCCGAGTTCGAATCGCTTCAACGCGGCGAAGAACCTCCCGCTGCCGTCGGGATCCAACAAGAACTATCGGCGGCGCTTGAGTTACTTCCGCGAGGTCTCGGCGACGAACACGTCGAAACCGCGACGCGAAGCAAGGCAAACGGCGCGCAGATGGTTCAACATCGGGCGGGTCCGTGGCTTAAATAGCCCCTCGGCGATCGTGTCCGGCGGAGTTCATCCGTCTGGCGGCCGCCCGTCCGAGTCCGTGGTCCGTGGCGATGAGTCCCGAGACGACGGTCTCGACCGCCCACGCGTCGTGAATCGAACGGACACTCGCGTGCGTGACGTGGCGAAATCCAGTCCTCCATGCGTCTTGATCCGACGGCTAAGGATCGCTAGGGTTTTCATCAATCGGAAAACGCCAACCTCCGATCAAGATCCGACGGATACGGTGACTTCCTCTCGAATACAAAGCCAAGCGGGCCGACGCAGAACGATGATGGGCTCGGCCCGATCTTGCTTAAGCAATTTCGTGTTTTGCCAAATAAAACAATTCCGAAATTCTTTTAATTTGTTTTAGGCAATAAAACAATCAGGAAAAATCCAAGAAAAATCCCAAAAATACTTTGAGACATTCTGGACTTAAATAAAATATTTTTGGCAAAACTTTATTTTGACTTTGCACAGAATTAAATACTTTTGAATAAAAAGCAATAAACTTAAAATAGGAATAAATTCAAATAAATCCAGAAAAATCCAAATAAATTCCAGAAAATCACAAATGCACTTTTAAACATTAAAAACTTAATTAAGCCAAATTTTGGGATGTTACATGTTTCGCATAACTGTAGCTTTTCTGAAAAGTAGCTTTCAGTTAGGCTGCATGGCTGGAGGACTGAATGGCTGAACGGCTTGGCTAAAGAGGTTTGGTGTTTGCAGTATGGTTTTTAGCCTGGATTTTAGGGGTGAGGGGTGAGGATCATGAATAAGGGTGAGAGAGGTGAAGTTTAGGATTTTATATTTGGTAGGAGGTGATAATTTTCTTCAACTCTAGTGACAAAGTTAGAATACTAATTCACCGAAGCCGTGAGAAACTACCCTAGACCAACATTCAGCTTCTCATAGTATAAATAGACTGCTAGCTTTTAACTTCCGGCTACAAAGAGCCAACTGTTTAGAACAGCTTTTGATTTTTAAAGAAAAAAAAACTAAAACTGAAACCGTTTTAAATACTCCTTCCGTCCTTGAAAATAAGGGAGAGAAACGTTTAAATTGTGTCCTCCAATATTAGGGATTAAGAGTTCTCCCCCTTAAATCGTGTTCTCAAATTGTGCTCATGCATGCAGATGCACGCAGATACATGCGATCACACATATTCCAAAACAAAAACGCGGCAGGTCATTCTCTATAATCGTGATTAATTAATGCATGCATGTTGCTAATTAATAGACACAGTATTAAATAGGGGTATTAGAATCTTTTAACAGAAATCATAATTTGTTCTAAAATTTTCTGAGACCTTCCCTTTCAGCCACGTGGTTCACCGTCCCTTGTCCCTTGCTACGTCGTTGTAGGACCTTAACACGAGCTTAAACGCCATGGGTACGCAATTGTTGGGCTGGTCCAATGTGGTACGCATTCTGTAAGTGCCTTGTGCGCTCTAAATGCTAGCACTAAATCCATTCGGCGGATCTGCCATGTGATTGGACCAAGCATTGTAGCACTACAACTTTTAGAGTGAGAATAATGCAGACGCGTAGTGCTCTTAAAACTCCCAACCAACATGGATCGCATCGAATACCGAAATTATAGTAGAAAATTCTGATAAATAACCGATCTAACACGTAGTCCGTGAAAATTGAACACCGATTAGACGGCCTATTCAAGGCGACCAGTCCTATCCTAAGTAGCCCTTAAACCCTGGATCACATCATGCACAATACAAAGAGTTCATTACATATTCGCACACCATTTGACAGACCTCGAGAACGGGAGAAATTCGGATATACTACCCTATTTATTAACACTTTAAAAAATATTACTTATTATCTCAATTATATATAGTCTCTAAACCCACTATTATTAAAACAATGAGTAGTATTTACTTAAATGTCAACAAATAGCACGATATAGCGCCTAGATCTCTTAGATGTTTATTTTACTTATATATTATTTTTTGTTCTTTTTATTTGATGTCTTTGATATTGTACGGTCGTCGAGATATCATTTTGATTGTTATTTTTATAACTTTATATTAAGATGTACTTTCTCTGGTCATAAATAGTTGTCGTTTTGGACATTGACACGGTCTTCAAAACTTAATTTTAACCACTTATTTCTATGTTAATATATTTAAAAACCCAATAAAATTATAATATTATAAAAGTACATTTTAAGACGAATCTACGCATATGATTTTAATGCATTCAATCTAAATATTTAAAAAGATACCGATACCTAAAGTTTCAAAAGTTTGATTACATATACCCCAAACCATGAAATTTTTGTGAACAGGAGTGAGTACTAATAAAAGTGTAATATTATAAAGTATTTTTATGAAAAATCTTATATCATTTTATAAATTATAGTTTTAAATCTATTAGCCGTTAAATTTCAAAAGAAATTAATAGTACGGACTTTAGGACGTCATGTAAAAAACAAGAAGGAAGCGAGTACTAGAGAGGAGGATGAGAAACACCTGAAATACCTCTGTCATCGCTCTACAGGAAGGCAGCACACGAGGGTTAACAAAATCGTTTTGCATTGAAAAATCGAGATCTCATTGGTACCGATGTATTCTAAAAATTAAACAAAAATCACAAAAAACCAAAGGGTTTTGAAATCAAATGGTTTGAGAAAAATTCAAAAAAAATAGAAAATCGATCGATTTTCTCAAAAATCGACTAACGAATTGAAATTTTCTTGCGGCCGATTTTTTAGAGCGAAATCGCTCGATTTTCACCGATTTTTGATTGGTTTACGTGATAAAATTTTTAAATTTAACTAATTTACCAATCGATTTAGGATTTTGAACCGACTCGATACGGTTGATTTTCACAATTTTCGTCGATTTTATTAACTCTACACAGACCATGTGATATTCATCTACTATTACTCGATTTCATTCATTTCACACGCCGAGCAAAGCGAGCAGCAGCCTGCTTGCGGTTGCAGTGGATCCAACGGAAGCTGGAACGCTGCAGGGCACAGCTGCACTCGTACAATAGTCGTACAGATGCGCTGTCTGTGCGCAATGATAACATACTTTTTTAATATATATAGATAAAAAATCGTTAAAAATGACATAAACATAAATACAGAGAATATCAAGTAAATATAAATATTTATTAAAAATATAAAAAATATCATACTAATTTATGATAAAATATTAAATAAATCATATATTTATAGATAAAATAATTCGAAAATATGAACCCTAAATTTGGCCGCATAAGTCCGTAACTTGGATGGAAGGTACTACGGTAGCAACTCAGAGTCAAATCAGTCAATCTCACATCCCCATGAATGACCCGGGTGACAGTAATACTGCCCAGTCATGATTCCACTGCGTTAATATACTACTCTTACTGCAAGATAAAAAAAAGAAGTGTGTGTTCTGGGTACATACACTAACGGTGGTCTCACATGATGTGGGGCCCGTATGTCATGAGGAAAAAGCGGTCAGGACATGGTAGGCCAGGTGGTAACAATATGAGCGAGCAAGAAAAGACGTGAAAGAAAGATGCCCTCTGCTCCCGTCGGATTCTCTGTGGAATCGCCTTTAGCTGCCGATCACCGTGCAGTCGGAATCATCTCTTCTCTCTTCTTTCCACCCCCCATTTTCCTCCCTTCTCGGGGCTTATAGAAATCAACGCCGCTCGTTCCATGGGTTACGCTTCCCGGGCTGTCGAGGTGGCAAACAGTATGGTCCGTGTTTCATTAGAAAACTAGCTAAGTGGTTATGCGTTGGTGGCAGTGATCACTTTTCTACCCTTTATAATCTTTTTTTTTTTGTAAATTTAGTATTCTTCTCCACACAATTATAAATCTAGTCTTCTTCTTATCGTGAGAGGTGCCTCTCACGCTAGCTAGCTGCCGTGTTCTTCGAGAGCGGCAAGCAACAGGTTCTTCCGCGGTGAGAAAATAAGCTAGATTTGCAATTGTATTTAAGAGGATGTTAGATTTATAAAAAAATAAGGTCACATGTGCTAAAAAAGTGATCACTTTATAGTTGATAAGATTATGCTTTTTTAATGTACCTTGTTCACGCTATTGCCAAATCGTCCTTTCCTAATTGCACTGCCACCGGATCCACTTATTCTAGGGCGTCCTCCATGGTTCTTCTCCTTGACAGCCTCACCACATGTAGCTCAAGAATGAGTTCGAGTGCTACGTGACCCTCAGTAAGTTCTCCTTGAAGGCGGCGACAGCGAGGTCGATAGCCTTTTTGTTCCATCATCCCCAATGGCTGCAGCAACAAGGTTTGACAATGGCGCATCGTTTCTCCTATCACAACATGGTGACGGTGGTGCAAGATTTGGTGATGGTGTGACATCGTGCACCTACCCTATCCGGTCAAGTTCGATGTGGGCGCTGAGGGATTGAAGGATGAGAAGGGTGACTTGCACCGGGCGGTATTTGCAGTAGCTTTGACGTAGACACGCGAGGGATGGCATCCTTCGGAATGAAGACACATGCGACAACCTGCTTTCTTGAGATGTTGGTTAAGTTTATTGAAGTGAGGTGAGTTTGTTAGGATGTTTTTTATTAGTAGAGATAATATTAATTTTGTTGAGATAAAAATAAGCCGGTAGTTAATTTGTTTGTTATGGGAAAATTTTTTGTTTTGTGTTAGTGCGTTAGGGGTGTAGAAGAGATTTGAGGAGAGGTAGCTAAATATTAAAAAGGTGAAGAGTGTATCATTCAGCACTACTGGATTCTTTATAATAGTAAAGAAAATGGATGCACATAATGCGAAAGATTGTCCCCTTCTCACAAACATCCAACCCGACTTTAATTTCTTTTCATACTTACGCTATTACCCATAGGAGTGACGTTTTCCTATGACGTTTTGAACATTCACGTAATCCCAAAACACAATTATGAGCATTAATTTTCTATTATAATATGTTTATAAAACACGATCCCAAAACACAATTCTGAGAGGATAGATTCCACAAAATGATGTTTGTATGGTCACGCTCAAAGTAGAACGCAAACGAGGGATGACGAAAAATGGCGATCCCCGGAAGCTCTTGCGTAAGCATGGTGATCCCCGGTAACCCTCCTCAAGCGTCTGGTGATTACAAGCCATGTTGGAGATTTCGGCGGAGTGGGATTTCTCCGGTGGGGCAGCAGTTGCAAAGGCAATCCTTCAGCGGTATGGCTCTCCTGTTGACCTTGGATCTTCTTCAGATGGCTTCTTCCTTCTTGCAACGTTCTCCAGATTCACTTTCGCATGACCGATCATTCGGTCAAGTTGGCTTTTAGCTACGCTCTTGGGGGATATCCCACTGGGTTTAGCGTCAAGAAGGCTTATGACTATGGTTTTCGTTTCTCGGTTTCAAACAAAAAAGTTGGCCTTTTTGTTTACGCCCTAAAAGATTGTTCCTCCAAACACTTCTGTGTTCATTTTCATCTCTGGCGTGATGGTGGGGCCGATTGGAGAAGGGAGTTCAGGCTTTGGTCTCGGGAACATGAAAACGAGTGGACGGCAGTTTCTTCTAAAATGCATCGTCGGAGAAGCAAGTATCCTTACCAAGCTAAATCTAAATCAGTCACCTTCTCCCCGATGATCATGCATAGCTGTCTAAAGCAGGCCAGACAACATAAATTTGGTTCTTTTTCTTTGCCGTTTGATTCCGGTATTTCGACTCCCTCCTTCTCATTGATTATGATCAAAGTTTTAGCTCCGTCGGTGAAGGCCAAGCTTGCTTCCGCCATGCGGCCTGTTCGGCCTGTTCTTCCTCAGTTTTCCTCGAGCACGACGAGGGCCCAAACTGGAGAGCAACCTCGTTTACTTGCAGTGCCTGGATCATGCTGCTTAGGTTTCCTCTGGACTGCAAGCATCCCTAATTCATCACTCAGGCTTGTTCTTCCTTTGGAAAGCTACTTTACTGGTATGAGAATGACTAGATTCGCAGTAGAGTTATCTACAAGGTTCTTGTTCAGGATATCAGCTTAATCCCCCAACATCTTATTATAAAAAAAGGGAACAATCTGGGTGGACAAGGGGAATCCTGGATGATTGTGGTCTTCATTCTTAACTCTCAATTCCCAGATGTTTTCTGTAACACCCTAAAAATTTCAATAAATTAAATTTTGGAGTATTTTTTATTTTTAAGAATTTGTGGGAATTTATTGAAATTTATTTGGATTTATTCAAATATGGTCTTTCTTGAAATCAATTAAATAATGAAAATGTTTATGTAAAGTTTTATTGAAAATATTTTATTTAAGTTCCAAATGTCAAAAAGTATTTACCAGAATTTTTCTGGATTTTTCTGGGTATTTTTGCTATTTAATTTGGCTTTGTTTATTTATCTGTTTTATTTTAAATAAGAAAAGCTTTGAAAATCGAGTAAATAGTATTGGTCGCCCAAAGATCGTGCTCACCGCCAACAGATCGTAAACCCTAGCCGCGTGCGTCCGCACCATCGGACGGATCCAACGGCTGTTGCGTACGCCGTCGCCGCGTCGTGCACCTTCGGATCGCCGCCACGGACGGCCAGATCGTACACGTCGATTCGACCAGCGTCATCGCCGCCGAGCGCTTCCGCCATTTCGCCGGTGATTGCGCGCACGTTGAGGCTCCTTTTAAAGTGTCGCTTCGCGCCGTGTGAGCTCTTCTCACCGCTTCTTTTAACTCTCGCACGCACGCCGAGACCTTCTCTAGCACCCATGCGAGCTCGCCGTAGTTGTTCTCTCGCCCGCTGCCGCCCTTGCTTGCCCGCCTTCGCCAGCCACACCTCCGCCACGACGAGGTCACCGAGTACCGATTCGCCGAGACGCGTCGAACGCGCCACTTCTTCACACCGGGAACGCTCTGCAACGCCGTCAACGTCCTCGTCTTCCTCAGCTCCGACAGCCTCTCCTTCTTCGCCGCCAACCTCGCCGAACCCCGCCGACCGTTCGATCTTCATCGCACCGCGTAGGTGAGTCCACGTAGCCCCTTCTCTGTTTACGTTTGGATTAGATCGTAGTCGTTAGATCTGTGTTGTGCGGCGTAGATTAGATCTGGATATTAGGTCTTTTAGTAGATCTTAGCTGTTAGATCTGTGGCGGACGCTTCAGATTGTGCCACGTTTCCTTGTGCACAGTAAACCGCTCCGGTAACCTGCGCTGCCGGATTAGATCTAAACGGTAGAGATTAGATCCGGGTTGAACTAAGGATCCGCGCCGTTCAGATTTGAACGTGCGGCGGTGATGGCGCCGTACCCTCGTCGAATCGCGTGCTGACGCGTGGGCGTTTTGACCGGGGATCAGACCCATCTCGGCCGTTGATTTCAATGGGCCGTCTGGATTACGCCGCGTGTCTTCGCGTAAGCCGAGGCATCGCCGGGTGTGCGTGGGATCCAGCCGTCGATTTCAGGTGTGCCGTCGGATGTGCGACGCGTGGAGGCGTGGAGCTCGAGGCGTCGCCGAGTCGTTGTCTGGCTGGCCGTTGGATGCATGAGTGCGGCTGGATGCGCGACGCGTGTCGCGCGCATCTCGGTGCATAGCGCGTGTGTCGGTAAATCTGACCGTTGAATCTTTAACGGTCCCAATTGCGCCGCGTGGCTGAGATCTGGCCGAGATAGTGACACGTGTTAGTGCACGAATCTCGAGGCAGTCGGCTGACGTCGGCGGTGACGTCAGTGCTGACGTCATCAGGTAGGGGCCAGGTGCACTGTTTCGTGGACCGGATCCACCGTGGACCAGAGCCGGTCCATGGACCCAATCCATAGACCGAGGCGACGTGGCTGCACCAGAGTGCGTCGCGTGTCGGCTGACATCATGCTGACACAATAAATCGGTTTTTCTATTTGAAAAATAATCATGTTAATTCGATTTATTCTTTTTAAAATATTTGTAAACTTTAAAAGGCTATAACTTTTGCATTTGAACTCCGATAGAGGTGATTCCAGTTTCTAAAAATTTGTAAAATTATGCTCTTTTTAATGATGAATTTTATTTGAATTTTTGAGGTTATATAGTCTACTATTTTGGTTATTTATTGTATATATGATTTTTTACGCGTAGACGCAAATTTGCTGGGAGGTTTCGAGGAAGAGTTCATCGCCCAAGATCAAGCTTCAGAACACGACTAGCAACTCTTTGAAGGCAAGTGATGCTTTGACCATTTTGATCCTAGTTTTTAAATGTATGTTGCTTTGAAATTACTCATGCTAAGTTAATTAAAAATGTATTTAAATTGATTTAGGGTATGTAGCTAATCAACCCATATTGTTATCACCACCTTGAAATTACTATTTGTATACCTTTAAATCATTGTCCACCCTAAGGTTATTCGTATTTGTTGGATATTAATATGATGCCAACACGGGAGGCTAGACCGTGATTAGATGCTTAGCCTTGTAACGAGTCATGAATGATCTTTCGAAAAATGTATCAATGTTGACTAACAAAATATTGAATGTATTTTGAAAGTGGTGTGATGATGTCACATGATGAAATTGAAGTACGGAGACCTGTGTGGTTCTGTACCGATGTTGAGTTATTGTTGGCAAGTGTTGCACAATAATCAACTGGGTGGGAAATGATTTAGACTGGGGCAAGTGGCAAGAGGCTTTATGCCAGGTGGGCCTGTGTGGCAATGGGTTGATGAGTGATGTGAGTCTGTAAGCCACATTGGGCTGTGTGCCACTATTGAGTGTTGGAAGTCTTGCCTTGGTCAGCTAAAGACTTCACCTTGCAAGTCTTTGAACTGAGTCACCCGTACAACCACATGTCTGGTATGAGACAGACCTAGTTGATTAGGATTCTGATATCTTTCCTCCGATACCTCGGGTGACAAGACACTGGGTGTATCTGTGGGGAGTGTACTGCAGCTACGGCTTGGTGCCCATCCAACGGTGTTGGCATGTCCTATACTTCGGCTCTGTGTGAGGGGAGTGATAGTGAAGGCAATACCGGAGAGGTTCATTGGTTAAGGTAGGGGTTCCTGAAAGGCTTTGTTACGGACAATCACCTGTGTGGTGAGCGGCTGTATCTTGTGGGTAAAGTGTATAACCTCTGCAGAGTGTCAAATCTATTCGAATAGCCATATCCGCGGTATTAGACATTGCTTAGGGATTACAGTCAAGGGTTAGATCTTCAAAAACAAAAATGTAGAATGGGTGGCTGTGTGCGAGTGTGAAAATGAATTATTAAGGCTGTATGCCGAGAATCTTTGAAGAAAAACTGTTTGAAGAACTTAGCATTATATATAACTGTTTCACTGCTTTTAATCTAAATAAGATGCTAGTTTAAAAATACTGCTTGATGCAAAAGAACCAAGTAAGCCAATTCTTTGGAATAAGCCTTGCATGTAGTAATAGCACCACATTCTGTGCATTACTTGCTGAGTGCCTTGAGTACTCACCCATCCTTGCCTATCAACCCCAACAACAGTGGAGGAGTCTACACCAGTCTGGGAGGAGTACATCGAAGAGCCAGGAAATTAGGGAGCAAGCCCAGTCGGTTGCCTGTGGCTTAGTGATGGGTTTCTTCGTAGTTTATTTATTTTTCGCTGTTTCCTTTCTTACTCTGATAATGTAAGCCCTGCGTGGCTGATTTATGTAAGGAGACCATAAGGTCGTACAATTTAGTTTATATAAATGTTTGCACTATTTATTATTGTATCATTGTAATGTCCGCAATGTGCAACCTCAGAAGGTCAGATAAAGTGCTAAGCGTGATCCCGGATCGACACGTAATACACAGAGGGTCCGGATTCTCAAAATCGGGTCCCGACATTTTCCTGGGAGATGAAGACCCTCCCCTCTATTTCCATGTCAATCAGATGCAGTAACCAGAGCCAGACAATCACCTCCCGAATCAGCCTTCGGAAATTCACGTCATTCCAACAGATTACTACTCCCTTTGTGATCAGTTCTATTCGGAGAACATCAGCATCCACCCCATAAATGGATCCTTCATAGTGCTCATCTCAAAGAAAGCACCCCCCCAGACGGTTACTGACTACAAGCTAATTTATGTGATCAATTCGAGCCTCAAGCTCATTACAAATATCCTTGCTAATAGGCTTCAGAAGGTCATCCTTCGATTAGTCCACCGAAATCAATATGAATTCATTAAAACAAGAACTATTCAAGACTGGTTTGCCTGGGCCTTCGAATATATCCATCAATTCCATCATAGTGCAAGACAGAGTGATTATTAAGCTTGACTTTGAAAAGACTTTTGACATGATTGAGCATTCAGTCATTATAGACATGATGACGCAAAGTTGCATTCCAAGTAAATGGATAACTAGGATTCAGTTGATCCTCTCCTCCGCACAAGCTTCGGTTTTACTGAATGGTACGTCAGATAAACAATTCATTTGTAAAAAGGGGGTTAGACAGGGAGACCCTTTGTTCTCGCTTTTATTTGTTCTTGTTGCAGATCTCCTGCAGTGCATTATAAACAAAACGGTCCAAATTGGAATCATTCAAACTCCCATTCCTAATTCTGCCAACTTTGAATACCCAATTATTCAGTATGCGCATGACACGCTCATTATCATGCCGGTTTGTTCCAGATAACTCTTGTGTCTGAAAAGTCTGCTTCAAACCTTTGCTGCATCAACTGGACTCAAAGTAAACTACCAAAAATCAGCCATGTACCCAATCAATGTGTTTTCTACCCGGCTCAATGCTCTAGCTCAGATCTTTGGTTGCTGTAAAGGACAAATGCCCTTTACTTACCTTGGACTTCCCATGGGAACCTCAAGGCCAAAGGTTAAAGACTTCACCCCTCTTATTAAGAGAATTAAGAATCGACTTTTAGGCAACATGGCTTTCGTATCATATGGGGGAAGGCTCACAGTTGTCAAATCCGTCATCTCTTCTTCCAACTTACCACATGTGCACTCTCAAGATACCAGTTACGGTTATCAACCAAATTGACACGGCTCGAAGACACTATCTCTGGAGGAGATCAGAGGACCTTCACAAACAGGAGCCCTTCCCTAATTGCTTGGAACAAGGTATGCACACCGAAAGACAAAGAAGGTCTGGGAGTCCTAAATCTAAAAATCCAGAATACGGCTTTACTTCTCAAACACCTCCACAATTTTTACAACAACGATACGCCATGGGTTCATTTATTGTGGACCTCTTACTATCAAAACTGAATACCTCACTCCACAAGTCAAATTGGTTCTTTCTGGTGGAAGGACATCATGAAAATGAGTGATCACTACCAAAGTATTGCTTCGACTGTGGTTGGGTCCAGAACAATTGTGAGTTTTTGGAAAGACCTATAGAACAATTTTCTCCCCAGCATTCAGTACCCACTCTCTTCTCTTTTGCCAAAGACTCTGATAAGTCAGTTTGCTCCTCATTCAAGAGGATGATTGGACTAATCTTTTCAATCTACCACCCTCCGAACAAGCATTTTAGGAATTTCAGCTACTCACTACTCAAACACAACGGATGATCAATGGACTTACATTTGGGGCAATTCCTCGAACACAACAAAGAAATGCTATAGGCATTTATTCCAACCCATTTCAACCCAACCGCCATTCAAATGGATTTGGCAGTCCAAATGTACTCCCAAACTCCGAGTTTTTGCCTGGTTGCTGATTCAAGACCGTCCAAATAACAAACAGATGCTAAACCGAAGGTGATGGCACACATGGCAAGATATCAATTGTGATCTCTGCACGCAAATGGCACCAGAAACGACAAAACACTTGTTCTTTACCTGCAATATAAGCAGAGACTGTTTGCACATTTTTAATGTTACCTGAGATGTTTCATTGGACATCATTTAGATGATTCAAGAAGCTAAAAGGAATTCTTCTCAACTTTTTTTTTTGAGATTTTCATCATCAGCTCTAGAGCTGGCCATATGGGCCGAGCACGTACGCCGCCACACACTGGCATCATGGCGACCACGGCACGGCAAGACGGCGGCAAGGCGGCCGGCGCAAGACGCAAGACGGCACGGTGAGGACCGGCCGCCCAGCACGGATGGCCGAGGCACGACCCGCAAGACGCACGCGCACGACGGTCGAGTGGAGAGCGGCGGGACGGCACGGATCGGCCGTACCGACCGTCCGCCGCCCGGCCGACTGCCAGTTGGAGTGGGTCGTCTTGGGCGGCCGGCACGCGCACGCACGCGGCCGGTTTTTTTGAAATTTTGACCGTTTTATAGCCGTTAGGTGTTAAAAAATCCCGAATTTTTTCCTATAAATAGGGAGGACCCCTCTCCTCATTTTGCACCCATTCACTCATCATCTTCTCTATTGGTCATCTTGTGAAAATTGTGATATTGTTTGTAGTTATTTAGCAAAATTTGGAGAAATTTTGCTAAAATTTCGGAGAAATTCAAACTCGAGCTTTCGGTAACACAAGAGGTTTGTCATACTGAATTTTGTTAATTTTATTGTTTTTTATTATTTTTACTAATGTTCGGGATATTCAATTTGCAGTTTTTTGCATGGATCATTTCCCTATCTCCGATTTCGGGATCGCTCTGCAGGACCTTGAATCCTTCCAAGTTTTGTCCGCCGTACCCGAAACACAAGCACCTAAAGAACATCATGTAGAAGAAGAACCATTAGGCTCCATGTCCATGACCATGAGTGCTTCTGGCTCGACATCCACTAGAGCGAAGAGAGCGAGGCAGACATCGAGAGTTTGGGATTTTTTCGACAAGCAAACGAGGACAGATGCGAAAGGAAAAGAGGTAAAGTTGCTGTTTGTAAACAATGTCATCAAGTTTTATCTGCAAAATCTACTGGGGGTACGGGACACTTGCATAGGCATATTGAAAGTTGCAATGCGAAAATAGGAGCAACTATGAGACAGACACAACTAATATACAACCGGACGCCTCGTCCAGAATCGGGAATATAGTGGCTAAGTAGCTAGGCAATCTCTTATACGCTTAATTGCATCACAGATTTACCTTTAAACTTTGGTAAGAGTCTTGATTTTGAAAATTACATTAAGCGTGCACATAATCTAAAATTTAATAAAGTATCTAGACAGCATAACTAGTAGAGATGTAGTTAAGTATTACAATAGTTGTCGTGAAAATTTAAAAACATGTTCAAGACTTGCACATTTTCCGTATCTTTGACTTCGCACATATGGAGTGGTAGGGCTAAGCAAGATTATATTAGCGTAGTTGCTCATTATGTCAACCAAAACCGCAACTAGAAAAAGAATTATAGGTTTCAAACTAATTGATGTCGCATATACAGAGAGAATATTCTTGAGAGTATTATTAGGGTGGTGGAGGATTTTGGTCTCAGTGATAAGATTTTTGCTATAACTTTAGATAATGCCTCCGCAAACACCTCCGCAATGAATATTCTCACTCCAATATTTGGTACTTATGCTGAATCATTTTTGCTTCATCAACGTTGTGCCTGTCATATAATTAACCTTATAGTTAAAAGTGGACTTGCCCCGTTAGAGTGTTACATTGCACCTTTCTGTTTGGCAATTTCTTTTATGAATCATTCTAATGCTAGAATAGCATCTTATAAGAACTTTTGCATTGCAATGGGCTTACGTCCAAGAATATTTGGTTTAGATATGCCAGTAAGATGGAATTCTACTTACTTAATGCTTAAGAACCTTCTGCCATATAAGAGCACATTTGAAGTTTTCATTCAAACACATCACCCTAAACGTGATTTATTATCTGAAGAACATTGGTATGTTGCATCAAAGTTACTTCAGTTTCTTGAAGTTTTTTATAACTCCACAGTTGCTTTATCCGCAGTTTATGAACCCACATCTTCTCTAATTGTGCATCATATCTTAGATATGGCTACCCATTTTAAGAACAACGAAAATGACATGATTTTAAGACATTCTGTCACCGCAATGAAAACAAAATATTTGAAATATTGGAAAGAAATTCCACTTCTATATGCCTTCGCCTTTATTTTAGATCCTAGAGCAAAACTTAGAGGATTTGGTAATGTCCTCTCCATTTTAGGTGATGTTCTAGGGGAAGATTATTCAATTTATTTTACTACTGTTCGTACTAAACTAACCGAAGTTTACAACAAGTACGAACAAAAGCATCAAGGAGTTCGTTTGCAACGACCTCCTGCACCTATCGCGGGTAAAAAAAGACCGTGTGGGGCAAAATCCTGGGTTCTTCTTCTTCTTCAGGTACAGGTTTTACAACAGGTGGTGATACAAGCCGTAGGCAACAAGTCTCCTCTGGGGAACTATCTGCCTATATGGACAGCGACACGTTGGATTACCAACAAGAAGGAGACGATGTCTTCAATATTGTTCAATGGTGGCATGAGCACAAGCTAACATATCCCGTGCTATCCATATTAGCTCGAGATGTGTTAACTGTTCCAGTCTCGACGGTTTCCTCCGAGTCTGCCTTCAGTCTCTCTGGCAGAATATTGGAGGAGAGAAGAACAAGCCTATCGAGTGATATGGTTGAGATGCTCATGACTATCAAAGACTGGGAACACGCTGATGCAAGAACTCAACATTCCGCTGAAAACCGAGAACTAGAGAAAACCTTCGAAAATCTCTACCTCGACAATGACGAAGACCCTCCATCTACCTCTTAGTACGTATTAGAGAGGCTTAGAGCTTTAGTTGTACTCTTTTCTTTGTCAAGGTTTTCTCTAGATGAGTTTTTACTTGGCAAAGTTTTTAACGAGGCAACCATCCAAACATTAATAAAGCTCTTTGTTACATGTTCTACAATTTTTTTGTCTCAATTTATTGTACGTCATTTTTATGCTATTTTCTAACTCTACGTCCCTACATATTTTTCCTCATTTTTTATAATTTTTTCCTATTTTTTCCTATTTCCCCTCTATTTTTTTCCTTCTTTTTTTTGCAAACGGTCGGTGGGCGGCGAGGCCCACTGTCTTGAAGTCGTGGCCAAGCCAAAGACGGCCGCCCATGCGCCCGGCGCGCGTGCACGACCTCGACCTCGGCCCATAGGCGGGCACAGCACGGCCGGGCCTTCGTGCCTAGATGGGCCGTGCCTAGATAGGCCGTGCCTTGACCGGGCCGTGCCGGGCCGGACCGCCCATCTGGCCAGCTCTAATTAGCTCTTAGCACATCTGGAAACAACGCAACAAGGATCTTCAATCAACTTAATGAATCAGTTCCAGTTTGGAAGGCCAGCATTATTGAGAAGGCCAGGCTTGGTCAAGATCCGCTCAATACTAGTATACTACTCTCCTCTTTTCGGATTTCCTTTTATTGCTCTCTCTTGAGCGTCTGCAGGTTTGTAACAAGGTTCGTATTCCTGTTCCGTTAATTCTAAAAGTTGCACAGTAGAGCCTCTCCTACTGTTTTCCCACAACAAGAAACACAATTCTGATGATGCTAGAACTGTAGTGAAGCCAAGACCAGTGTAGCCTTAGGATTGCAGCGAGTCTACGGGAATACGATATACGCATCACAGTTGCAAATACCAGCACAAGTATACGCAGTGAAATGTGTAGTGAATTATACTATACTATAATACAACTCCCTCTGAAGTAGTAGTTTATATTATTAATCCGATCCATGCCGTGCGGCCGGCCGTGTACCGCGCCTCGAGCCACGACCGGTAGCGGTAAACAAACACGGAGTGCAGCGCAGGTGGCGGATTAAAGTAAGCAACGGCGAGCATCTCTCAGGACTAAACTGGCCTCTAAGAAACCTTGAGTTAATCAATAATGGATCAACATGTAGAAAACCTCTAGCAAACTAGATTACAAGAGTCAACGACAGATCAAAACCCATCATCATGAAAATGTTACAATGTTGCATTGTCCCAAGCCTCCCAACCAATCAACCTTCTTCCCCTTCCCCAATTTTACCGACGGGAGGATAAATCTCAATTGCGGCCGCCACTATCGCAGCAGCAAATGGGGCAAAAGGATCGCGAATGGCGCCGCCGCGACCAGTCGACCTAAAGATGCTGCTGCGAGTGTGGCTGCCGACACGTCGCCGGTGGCCATGTTGGCTAACCAAGAATCGCTGCTACCGCCCAGGATCACGCCTTCCCCTTGCCCACCGCCGCCACCCATGCCCATGCTGGCCTCGCCGCCCATCGGCATCGGGATGTTGCCCGGGGTGGCGTCGGTGAACGTCGTCCCCGGCATCATCGTCGTCCCAGGAACCGTAGTCGTTCCAGGCATCGTCGTCGGCGTCGCGCCAGGTATTGCCGTCCCCGGCATCATCGCCGGCGTCGGCGTCGTCCCCGCCGGCATCGTCCCGGGCATCGTCGTCGACTTCTGGCTGCTCGGGTGACATGACAGGGCAAGCAAGCGCACATGGTTAGCTCACGAGCTCTGCTCAGCTCCCAGAATTAATGGCTCCAACAGTAAACAAATGGGGAAGCATTGCAAAGAAAGCTTGTCTTTGCACTTCTCTTTTCGTCGTATCTGCTGCTAATTAACTAGACATAAAAAATCATGCCAAGATCTCATCATCTTGCAACATGCATGTCGTTTATCTGCTTATCTCCTCCTAAGCCTTACCATTTTTAAGCTCAAAAGATGCTAGCTATAGTGAAGCGTATCATGCCATAGGTGACATAATTCTCACAGTCACTAATCTCTGACAAGAGTGAGCTAAAGGGCAGGAGAGAGAAAGCAGCAGTGAGTGAGCCTCCTCATGGTCATGGCCATGGCAGGCTATGTACAGCAGCTAGCAGACAGCAGTAAAAAGAGCAACGGATCAACCCCCCCCCCCCCCCCTTCTCACAAGCCAAGAACCAACCAAAGATCCAGACCAGACTGGTACTGCAACAATGACAAATCTACAGCCCCCCTCTCTCTGTCCAGAGAGCCAAGAAGTTGCCTGCAATGTGCATGGACAGTTTGGGCAATGGAGCTGGAAGGCATACCTTGGGGAGGCGCCGCCGGGGCAGAAGGTGACTGTGTAGTCGGGGCCGCCGGAGCAGGTGAAGGTGGAGGTGGGGTCGTCGAAGGCGTAGCTGTAGGAGCGCGGGCACGCCGTCTTGAACACCTGCGAGTAGACCGTCGGCCGGCACGTCGCCGGGTTCGCGTACGCGCCGCTGCAGCAGTACTCGGGTCGCCCGAACGCGTCGCACGCGCTCCGGCACGCCGCGCCGCTGCCCAAGCGGAGCTCGACCGGGCACATCGCGTTCAGGTCCGCCGCGCAGCCAGCGGCCGCGCACGTGGCGGCCCCCGACGACGACGCGCTGCCGCCGGAGGAGGACGACGGCTCCACCAGCACTGGCAGGTTGTATCCGTCCACGAGGCTGACGTCGTAGAAGTCGAGGCCGCCGCTGCCGTCAAGCGTGAACTCGGCCAGCGTCGCCGGAGGGGCCGCCCCGGCGCCGGCGCACTCGGCCGTGCCAGAGCCGCAGTCCCCGGTGGCGCAGACGAGCCGCCCCGTGGCGCCGTCCTGGACGCAGCCGGTGCGCGCCCAGAGGCGGCCGGACCAGCCCGACGGCGCCGGCACCGCGTGCGCCGCACCCGGCGGCAGCTCGAACCCCGTGGTGTCCAGACGCGCGCTGCCGGCGTTGGAGAGGACTCCCGGCCACACCGTGTCCGCGCACCGGTTCACGAACGTGAACGTCGCCGCCTCCCCCTCTGCAACACATCACCAAGAAACTCAAAGTCAGCTCGCCCGCCCGCCCGCCCACCATTACTAACCTCACAAGAACTCGACGTCAACAAAAAAAAGCAGCAGCATAAATTCACGACAAATTTCTTACCTCTCCCCAAGATCAAGAAGAGCACGAGAAGTGTGATAGATCTTGGCAACCCCATCGATGCTCCTTGAGTCAATGCAATGCAGTGGTAGATTGGCTGCTACAGCCTACAGCTACAAGCACGAGTAAGAAGCGTGCAATGTCAGAGCAGAGCAGTGCAGTTACTCACTCCCCTGTACTAATGGTGTGGTAGTGTGAGTTGAGTTGGGACACTTTTTTTTTTTTGAGGGGAGCACAGTTGGGACTTGGGAGAAGAGAGAGATTGAAATGAGAGGGCAATGCCAACAATAGCCACCACCACCTTTGGGGCTGTATCACAAGAATGAGGCGGTGGAATGGTAGAGAGAGAGAGAGAGGGCGAGTCTTTGGGGTCTACTTATAGCAGAGACTAGGGCTATTTAGCAGCAAATTACTTTACCATGCTTTTGGCTTTGTTCTGATCATGTTTCCTCGGTAAAAGAGAAAGCTTGGGGATGGGATGGGTGGGTCTTACTGTTTTTTTTTCAAAGGCTTTTTCTTTTTTTCCTTCTGCATTTTTTGGCATGCCAAGGGAATGGGGGCAGTGGCCAGTGGGTGTGCAGTTTTTGTTTCGATATTTTCTACGGTGATGAGGTTTAGACTGTTCAGTGACGGGATAGTGGTACAGTACTACATCACCAAGAGACTACAATACCTCGATCTATTTGGATAAGTGCATTAGTGTGTGGTTGGTCGCTCTTGTTCCTAAAGGCAGTAATAAAGGTTTTGAAAGGGGGAAAATCATGTGCTGTTCATAAATCATAATAGATGGTTGGTCCTATGATTCTAAAGGGTCCTATGATTCTAAAGGGTCCTATGGAGGTGTTGAAAGGGCAAAAGGGTAAACGGGAAGAATGTAGAGGGTAAATGGAGACAATCAGCTACAGAACAAAAATGTATTTTGTCCTAGGATGATTTGATTTGATGCCCGAAGGATATACGTATATGTACGAGAATACTTCTTATTTGTCACTTAGATCTCTCATATACTATTCAAAAACTTATACTTCTTTAATTGATTTCAACTTCTATCCCTTACATGCCATTGCCAGCCAGCCATCCATCCATTCGGAGACTTGTGTCGAATAGACTGTGTCGACGATCGGGACCGTCGACCGCAGAAGAAAGAAAGGGGGATGCGAGGTGTTAGCTCGGGAGCGGGACCCGAGATCGCGCTCGTTCGGGGGCACCTAGCGTCGCAGGGAAGTCGTCCAAGAAGAGGCACCGGACACGGGGTTTATACTGGTTCGAGCCCCCTAAGGTCGGGTAATAGCTCTACTCCAGTCTTGCCCTGAGGCGAAGGGTGTATTAGCAGCTCTATGGGAGAGTACAATGACAGGGCCCGAGCAAAAGGAGGGGGCCGTGCCGTTCTTCTTTGTTGGTGTTGTGTGTCGTGTGTTGTCCCCGCCTTCTGTTCGTGTCTTCCGCGGTTGGGGTGACATATTGCTTTTGTAGCCCTCGGGGAACCTTGCCGCTTGGTCCCGAGGCCGACGTCAAGAGCTCGTGGTGATTTGACGGAGGCTTCGAAGTCGTCGCTAGCCGTTGGGAGTCTGACGGGAGCTGTTGAACCTTAGTTCCCACGCAGGGGTAGGTAGGGCGTTGATTCCCACGCAGGAGAGAGTTTTACAAGATAAAAAACAGAAATGTTACAGATGTCCTTTCCTTTGGTGGCCGTGAGAGCGTCGAGGTCGAGGCCGAGGTGTCGAGGTCGAGGTTGCCTGCCCCTGCGGCGGTGCCCGAGCTCGAGCTCGCCGGTCCCGAGCCCGATCATCAGGGGGGCACCACCTAGGTCGGAGACGAGCCCCCGAGTCCGCGGAAAGTCACCACGAGCCCGCGGGGGGATGCTTACACGTGGCGAGGGTACCGATCCCCGATAGCTAGCCCCCGAGGCTCATGGGATGGCCCAGAAGCTCAGGGTGGCCTTGAGTCTTATTGTCTCTTGAGAAGGGATCGGCTTTTTGGCCGAGCTCGGTAGCCCCCGAGGCCGACCTTGCGCGCCAAAACCCTCCAAGGACCTCTATCATGGTCGCTTCGAGCATGCCATTTCGTTTTTGCGACATTAAATTGGAGATCGTGTCCTGTCGGACGTCCGATTCCCGTCGCCTCAGTTCCCCGTGGGGGATTCGAGGAGACGGTCTGCAGCGCTTCGTGTCCTGACGTAAAGGGAAGCGGACACGAGGTGCGATGCCTCGGGTTCCCGGGGAGGGGAATTCTTGGAGGCGCGACCGTGGCGCTTCACGTCTTCTACCCGAAAATCCTGGCGCGCCTTTTGAGGAGCAACTGACGCTAGCTGTTAGAGATCGTGCTCCTTTAAAGGCTCGAAGCCGCATACTTCTGAAGTCCTTCACCCTCACGCTGTGTCCCTAGCCTTTCTGCTTGTCACCCTTTTCTTTCCCCGATCCGTTTTGATTCTTCCGAGAGCCATGGCCAAGTTCGGGAAAAGCACCTTGACCACCGAGAGGATGAAGGAGCTCGAGACGCTGAGGCTTCTGGATCCCGCGACCTGGCGGCTCCCGACGGCCGGAGAGATCGAGCCGCACCCTCGGGAGGACGAGATCGTGAGCACGGAGCAGTACACGCTCTTCGGGCTGTGGACCCCGGGGAGCGACTTCTTGGCTGCCGTTCTCACACAATGCGAGATCGAGCTCATCAATCTGGTGCCGAACTCCATTCTCCTCCTTTCTATCTTTTCGCATCTCTGTGAGGGGTTCCTCGGAATCCTTCCCACCCCCTATCTCTTTTTCCGCTTTTACTCTTTGTTCCGCACCTCGAAGGACCCTGTCGTCGGGTGCCTTTATTTTCGGCTGCGGACCGAGCTTCCCTGCACCTTCCTTCAAGTCTCGACTCGGGACTCCCTCGGGCCGTGGACGGAGAGGTGGTTTTATCTGAAGAAGGGCGAGGGGTCGAGCTCGCGTACAACAGCATCACCGTGGACAGCAAGCGCGAGACCCCAGAATCTGACGACTCGGCGGCCGACCAAGAGGCCGTCGCCACCATCCACGTCTGCGCGACGCGCGGCTTGACCGGTCAGGCCATGGTCGCAGACTATCTTCAGGCTCGGGTGTCCCCTCTGTGGAAGAGGGTGCACCCGTTCTTCGAGATCCGAGGGAGGGACGATACTACTCGGGAAAGCGCCAAAGGTAAGTGGTCGCCTTATTCTTTCATGAGCTCGAGCGAGCTCTTTTTCTGACCGCCCTCCGTCCTGCTTTATCTCTTCCGTAGCCCCGACGGAGTCGTGGGTTGCGGCGCGTATGCAAGAGGCGTTTGGGAAGGTGGCCCATGCCTACACCCTCGACGACCCCGTCCCCAAGAACATCCTAAGGCGACGCAGCGAGGTAATCTCCTTCTTGTTCCTCTATTGGACTTGACTTGGGCCCGGCCTTGTTTTGATCATGTTGATCCTTGCAGGAGAGCCAGGAGCTGCTGGAGACGGCGAGGCGCCTGTTGCCATTGCCCAGGCTGGGCAAGGGCAAGAGGGCTACCAAGAGACCAGCCCCAGACGCCCCAAGCTAAGCCGCCAAGAAGCCCCACGTCGAGTGGGGTGACCGCGTAATGGTAAGTCGCTTTTATCAAGCCTGGGGATGTCTAGGCCCGACCTTGGTTTTTTGTCGTCTTTGAAGCGTTTTTCTTCTTTGACCCTTCCCCCTTCTCTCTGTAGCAAGAGCGGGTAGCGGCTGCGGTCGAGCCATCGAGCCCGCGCCCGGCGTCGCAGGCGCAGGACGCTCGGGGGGAAGACACTCCCCCAGCCGCCGTGGGTGCGGCGCCTCGTGCCACGCCCCTACCACCCAGGAGGCGGAGGCTCGTCACTCAGGTGCGTTCACACCTCTCTCTTTCTTTTTCTTTTTTTGTTTTGCTCGGGAGTGCAGGCCTTTCCCCCTTTTTCCTTTGGCAAGCCTTAGGGGTCTTTCTCGTTCAGGGCGAGTCTGAGGACGAGGAGGAGGACGTGGGGGACTACCTCCTAGTCCCCCAAGCGAGCTGCAGCACCCCCGGCATGACACGACGTCCATGGAGGGCGGTTCGGCAGGCGTCCCACCGAGGAGCCCCGAGCGGCCGCAGCCGGCGAGGCCACGGGTGAGGCCGATATGACGAGGCAACAATGGAGTCGACGCCGCCGGGCCCGAGGCGGCCGAGGCCAGGACGGTGCTCACGAGTGTCGACGAGCTCGGGGCGTCAGGTACGGCACCATCCTTTCTTTGGTTATTACTTTGCTTTTGGGCCTTGGCCTTCTGAGTAACCCCGTCTTCTTTGGCAGGCTCGGCCCCACCTGTGCTGCTCCGCGTCTCGCATGAGGCGGCTCGAGCCGAGGCCGCTGTCGACGTCGCCGACCCGGCGCCGGAGGGGTCTACCGGCGGGCACGGGTCGTCTTTGCGCTCCGCCCGCACGAGGCTCGAAACGCACCTTCAGGAGGTTAGTTGATTTCGAGCCTGTCTTTCTTCTTTTTGGCTCACTCCATGTCTGCGAGGCCATTTGTGACGTTTCTCTCGTCTTCTCAGGGCTTGGACCAGGTCGCCCAAGGGCTTGGGACCCTGCATACCCATGCCGGTCGCTTCCGGGCGCTGTGCTCCCTGGTCGAGGAACGCGAGGAGTACATCCTCAGCCTCGAGGAGATCATAGCACAGACGGAGGAGGAGATCGAGCAGCTGAAGGCCGAGCATGCCGTCGAGATCTCAAGGGCCGTCGAGGCCGAGCAGAAAAAGTCAGCCGAGACCCTCGCGAGTGTTCGTGAGAAGGCCGAGAAAGCCCTTGCTGGTGATCGCGCAATGGCCTCGGAGGTCGTCGAAGCTGCTCGTGCGGAGGCAGAGATGCTCCGAAAACAAGTCGTGGAGCTCACTGCTGCTCCCCAGAAGGTTTTCACCGAGCTCGAAGCGAAGGTGGCCGAGCTCGAGGAGAAGCTCGGGCGAGCGTCTCGGGCGGGGAAGAGTGCCTTGGCCCAGCTCCAAGAGGAGCAGAGCCGCGTCGACAACACCGAGGCCGAGGCGCTAGCTTTGAGGGCCAAGGTCGCTGCGCTCGAGCAGGAAAAACTCGCGCGGGACATGGCCGACCTGTAGATGGGTTAGCGGATAGGAAAAGGGGCGAGGGGACCCGAGCCCTATGTAAAAGTAGTTTGTGTAACTTTTGATTGAAAGAATAAAACTCTCTTTTTGTCTGAATTTGAATGCGTCTTGCTTGAATGTCTTCTTTGGGACTTAGCCGGAAATCCTTGCTCGAAGTCGAATGCCTTTTCGAGGCTTAGCTAGCAATCTAAGACTTAGCCAAAAATCCGGGACTAAGCCAGAAACCCGAGACCCAATTCGAGACTTTGGCCCTTGCCTTGCCATCCCGCCTTAGCCATCGGCTCGGGGCGTTCGGGCTGGCCGTCGGGACCCGGAGTCCACCCGATATTCTTGACCTGGAAAGGGAGCCCACGATAGAGTTAGGTTGCTAGTCATGCCTTTGATCGAGGACAAACCTGAATCCACAGGGCCAAGCCGGGATGGCCGAAACTGTGGTCAGAACATCCCCGGAGGAACTTCCATTAAAATCACTCGACGGGGGAATAGTTGTTAAGATCACTCGACAGGGGAATAGGGCAACCCCGGAGGATATTCTTAGAAATCCGCGACCTCCGAGCCTGGGAGTGCTTCAGGCTCGGTGTTAGGTCGAAACGGTCGAGTGAGTGGCACTCGAGCTTAGGGGTTCCCTCGGCGGGGAAGCCTCCCATTAAAATCACTCGACGGGGGAATAGAGCAACCCTGGAGGATATTTTTAGAAATCCGCGACCTCTGAGCCTGGGAGTGCTTCAGGGTCAGTGTTAGGCCGAAATGGCCGAGTGAGTGACACTCGGGCTCGGGGGTTCCCTCGGCGGGGAAGCCTCCCAATAAAATCACTCGACGGGGGAATAGAGCAACCCCGGAGGATATTTTTAGAAATCTGCAACCTCCGAGCCTGGGGGTGCTTCAGGCTTGGTGTTATGCCAAAATGGCCGAGCCCGGGAGCATCCGGGCTGGCCTAGATTTGGGGCGTATGGTCGAGGCAGCCGAACTCGGGAATGCATCGAGTCCGGGGCTTCCCCGAGGGCGGTCTCTGATTCAAGCCTACGGCGGGGGAATAGCCGGCTTTACTGCGATCTGAATCGTCTTCTCACGCGGCCAAGCATCCCGGAGGTGAATCTAGAGTCCATGTCCACCGAGCCCAGGAATCGTCATCAGGCTCGGGGTGCCCCCCGAGGACGGCCTCTAAGTTGGCTTGTCGAGGGGATGGTCAGCATACCTCGATATAGGTGCTAAGAAAAGAAACCCCAGGGCACCCCGAGGTTTGGGAGCTCTTGACGCGATCTCAGTCCAAGCACTGCTACAGGGGGGAGCCGAGACATGATGAGAATCAGCTTACAGCTGACTGCGACCCCCTAGAGGCGATCCCTGCGATCACGTCTCGTGCTCGCTTCACTCGTGGTGCGGGAGCACATAAATGCTGGTATTTAATGAAGGAGAACTTTGCGGAAAAGACATTAAGCCGGGTCTCGGGCACGGGTTGCTTACCAGGCAGAGCCCTTTGGCCTGGGGCTCGACGCAGGGGAGTAGTTGGCTTACCGCGACAAAGGCTGCTTTACCACAAATTTGATTCCCCGAAGACGGGCCTCGAGAACGCAACCTGGCGTCGCGCCCCCCTGAGACGTAAGAGAGGTGTTAGCACAGGTAAATAGGAATCTCACGCCGGGCCTGATCAAGTGACGCGCGGGTGTAGATTATGCTTGAGATGGCGATCATCCGGACGCGGGAGAGCAGGCAGGGCGTTATGCGTACAAAGATAAAATATGCTTGCGATAAACAAAGGTCGGTGGCCTCGACCAAACAGCTTCATCGACGGCGATCTCGGCACGAGCCCTGCTACGAGGAATGATCGACTGCTGCGGCGAGTCGGCTTACCGCGGACTCAGCCCCATGAGGCGTGCCTCGAGACCACGATTTTGTTCGAGCAAAAAGGAGAGGGGGCCATATCGTATCCCGAGGTCGAGGAATTCACGGGCGTGATTGCCAGGCCGGACCCAGCTACGGAGGGGAGCCATGACACGATGAGAATCGGCTTACAGCTGGCTCGACTTCCCCAGGGGTGAACCCTCAGATCACGACTCGGATACTCACTTGCTCGGGGTACAAAGAGATATATAAAAAAGGGCGCAATCATGGATGATAAAGTAAAAGCATTTCGTCATGAAAGCGAGAGGCAGAGTTCAAACATAGAACTTTCGGAGCTGGTCAATGTTTCACGAGTTCGCGAGCTCTCGACCGTCGGGCATGGCCAGTCGGTAAGCACCCATCTGGCCCGCTGAGACGACGCGATAGGGGCCCTCCCACAGCGGGGATAACTTGTTGGCATCAGACCGGTCCTGAATTCGCTTTAGGATGAAGTCCCCAACAAGGAGTCCTCTGGGTCGCACCGATCAGGAGGCATGCCTGCGAAGTGTTTGCAAGTAAAGTGCCGACCGCAGCAAAGCATGGCATCTTACCTCCTCCACCAGGGCGAGGTCGAGGGACCGCTCTTGCTCGAGGTCAACTTGGTCGACTGAGTGGATCCTGGCGGAGCCCAGCGTGACCTCGGGGGGTAGGACGACCTTGAAACCAAAGACGAGCCGGAAGGGGGTAGACCTAGTTGCCCGGCTCGGCGTGGTTCGGATGGACCAGAGGACGGTGGGAAGCTTGTCCACCCAGCCCCGACCTCGATGCTCGAGTTTGTCGAAAACTCGCTTCTTGATGCTTTGGACGATTTGCCCGTTGACGCGCTCGACCGCTCCATTGCTCTGCGGGTGGCCTACTGAGGCGTAGCAGACCTTGGTTCCCCTATCTTCGCAGTATTCTTGGAACAGCTCACTGGTGAACTGCGTCCCATTGTCGGAATGATCTTGCAAGGGACCCCATATCTTGAGACTATAAATGAGCGGAGAAACCTCACCGTGGCCTGGGCCATGATGGCCGAGACCGGCTCGGTTTCGACCCATTTTGTGAAGGTATCGATGGCGACGAATAGGAACTTCTTCCCCCCGACCTCCCGCAGGAAGGGGCCGAGGATGTCGAGGCCCCAAGTCAAGAACGGCCAGGCGAGGGGGATGGTCTGGAGGGCGTAAGCTGGCTGGCGAGCCTTCCGGGCGTGGAACTGGCAAGCTCGATAGGCGCAAACGATGTCCCGCGTATCCTGGAGCGTCGTCGGCCAGTAGAAGCCCATCCGGAACGCCTTCCCGACCATAATCCTGAAAGAAGAATGAGCACCGAAGAGGCCCGAATGGATGTCGTTGAGCAAGTATTTACCTTCCTCCGGGGTGATGCACTTGGCGAGGACGCCCAGGGTGCCCCCTTGGTACAGTTGTCCGTCGACGAGTCCGTACGAGCTCGCACGGCGCCTGAGCCTGTTGCCCTTAGCTGGATCGGGCGGGAGTTCGCCGAGGTCGAGAAACTTGACAATCGGGTCCATCCATGATGGAACGCTCTCGAGGAGGGCCACCGAGTCTTCTGGGTTGTCGACGGTCGGGGCTGGTAGGGTCTTGAGGATGACATCCGATGGAATCTCATCGTCGATGACCCGAGCTTGGACATGAGATCCACGCCAGAGTTGTCCTTCCTGGGAACGTACCCGATTTCGAGGTTCTTGAACCATTTCTCCATTTTGCGTACCTCGGCGAGGTATTTTGCCATTAACGGCTCTGAGCATTGGTAGTCTTTGTTGCACTGGTTGACGACAAGTTGAGAGTCTCCCCTCACGACCAGCCGACGCACGCCCAACGATTTGCATGCCCAAAGGCCAACCAAGAGGGCCTCGTACTCCGCGACATTGTTGGTCGCGGGAAAGCCGAAGCGAATCACGTATTTCAGATGATCTCCCTGAGGGGTGATGATGAGGACGCCAGCCCCCGAGCGCTTAAACAACCTTGAGCCGTCGAAGAACATGGTCCAGGGACCTTTTTCCTCGACCTCGGGTTCGGGGGCGGGCTCGGCCGTCTACGACTTGACGGTGGAGCGCGCCACAAACCGAATGTCGAATTCGGTTAACTCCATGGCCCATTTGGCGATGTGGCCTCCTGCCTCCGGATTTCTTAAGATCTCGTCGAGCGGAAACCCACTCGGGACGACCACGGCGTGCACGTGGAAGTAATGCCAGAGCTTGCACGAGGCCATGAAGAGGTCATAGAGCAGCTTCTGGACCTGGGAGTAGCGCTCCTTTGGCCCATGGAGCACTTCATTGACGTAGTAGAATGGCTGCTGCCGACCATGGCGCTCGGCCACCAGGACAGCACTGACGGCCTGTGCTGCGACCGCCAGGTAGAGCAGTAGCGTCTCGTCCGGGTGCGGGGTCGTGAGCAGCGGGCGGCTTGAGAGGTATGATTTCAACTCATCGAAGGACCGCTGGGCTTCCGGGGTCCATTCGAAACCACAATGCTGGCACAAGGCTTTGAAGAATGGCAGCCCGCGCTCCCCGAGCCTTGAGATGAATCGGCTGAGGGTGGCTACGCGGTCGGTGAGGCATTGAACCTGCTTTGCAGATGCTGGGGCGGCCATCTTCTCGATCGCTTCGATCTTTTCTGGGTTCGGGCCCACGCCCGAACCCCTAATAATGTAGCCGAGCATCTTTCCCGAGGTTGCGCCGAAGACGCACTTCTCGGGGTTGAGCTTGACTCCATGCTTGTTTAGGTTGGCGAAGGTCCCCGCGAGGTCGTTGACATGGTCGGCTTCGGAAGAGCTCTTGACCATGATGTCATCAACATAGACCTCGAGATTCCGTCCGATCTGAGGGTCAAAGGTCCGGGACATCAGCCGCTGGAACGTTGCCCCGGCGTTGCGGAGGCCAAACAACATAGTGATGAAGCAGAATGTTCCAAACGGCGTGATGAAGGCCGTCTTGTCCTCGTCGCCCGCCGCGAGCTTGACCTGGTGGTAGCCGAAGTAGGCTTCGATCTGATCTATGCGTGGGAGAGGAAAGTTATCCTTCGGGCACGCCGAATTCAAACCCGTGTGGTCGACACACATTCTCCACTTTTCGCCTTTCTTTTGTACAATTACAGGGTTGGCCAGCCATTCGGAGTAATCGACCTCACGAATGAAGCCGACCATTAGGAGTTTTTTGAGATGCTCACTGATTATCGCTACCTTTTCGGGGGAGAAACGTCGTAACTTCTGGCGCACGGGCTTGCATCCAGGCCTCGTTTGTAATTTGTGCTCGATCACCTCCCTCAGGACCCCAGGCATGTCTGCCGGTTCCCATGCGAATATGCTTTTGTTGCTGCGGAGGAAGTTGATAAGCTCGAGCTCCTATTTTGGGTCGAGCTGGGCGGCGAGGTGGACACATTTGTCCGGGTTCTCCTCGTCGAGCCGCATGGTCTTGGTCGGGCCGCCGGGCTGGATCGCCGTTTTCCGGCGAGCGTCCTTCTGTGCCGCCTTGAGGCCCCGCCAAGGGAGCATGCCCGCGATCGTGAGGGCCTTCTCTTCACAGCAGTGCGCCGTTTTGAGGTCGCCTCGGACGGTTATGATGCCTCTGCTAGTGTTATGCCCTTGAGGCAATCATTTAGATGATTGTAACATGACTATGTTTATGAATAATAATATGATTATTGGTCCAATGAATGCATATCATTGTATTGATCAACAAGTATGTGACTTGATTATGAAGCTCTTTACTTAATGATGTAATTCGATAAATATCTCTGATCGGATATCATCGTATAGGACTACGATGAATAGATCAGCACATGTAGTGATCGATGATCATGCTTCATAGATCATGGGATATGGAGATATCATCTCTACATTGTGGACCATGTTGAAGAACATGGGTTAGATAGACCCGCTATGGGACATCGCGAGAATGTTTCATTCTTATGTGTCATCGCAGTATCTCATACCTAGAAGATGTATGATCCTTAGACCCGAGATTGTCATATTCCCTACATGTGTAATAGTTTTCCTTGGGGCTATCAAACACTACTTCCTAACCGGATAGTTATAAAGGTAGCTTTCATGTTTACTATGAAACGTGCGAGAGGGAAGTGAGCAATCAAGATGGAATTTGCCACTCCAATAAAACGGAGATATATGACAAGGCCACTCGTGTGATATGATTAAGAAAGTGCATGGCCATGCCGTGATTGAGGAGTCAATCACAACTTATTAATATATCACGGATACGAGAGATGGATTGAATCATCAAAGGATGACATGCTTCTCGCCTTGAGATCAATCTTCATATACTTGGCAAAGGGATTATTACATGAGTTCTTTTGATAGGTTCGCTCGATTTGATCACAGTATGTTTGGGAGTTGGCATACTTTGCAAGAAGCCGCTACCAACTATTGGATTGAAAAGGAGTTTTCGAATCCATGTCCAAACGTATGTGAACTGCAGGTCACACACTTAATGGGTGGGACGCATTAATTTGGATTGATCCGTAATTAATGAACCTCGTGGGCTTAGCATGTTTGGTGGGCCTGGTTTAGGTTTCATCTCGTGGCTATATAAGGAGGGAGGAGGAGGCGCAGAGTGTGCTTTCCACGGTTTAGGTTTGATTCACTTGAAACCCTAGCCTCCTCCTCTCGCTGCCCCGCCGGCGACTAGGTGCTTGCACACGACGCACGGCGTTCCATCTCTCGGACGTGTGGACTCATCGCGGTGACGCTGCTGCGATCGCGGCGTGGGAGGACGATCCACTATATCGACCTTACGATCATGCGGCGGGACGAACCACTACATCGAGCGCTGAAGGATTCGCAATGCGCGTCTAGTGGTAATCTTATCTATGATCCCTTCTTGCGAGTAGCTTTACGGTTCTTGCTGTAGTTTTTTTTTTTTGTGCTAGCGTAGCATACCGCGTTTCCCTTCAGCCTCGGGACCCAGGGAGCTTCATGCAACAGTGACTGTAATGGCTCGCCGCCATGAACTTGATCAAAGCCGGCCGTCCGAGGATGGCGTTGTAGGGGAGATCGCCATCTACGACCTCGAAGGTGACCAGCTCGGTGTGGAAGTTCGCTGAGTCACCAAAGGTGACGGGCAGAACCACCTGCCCGAGCGAAGTGGTCGAGCTCCCTGGCACGATGCCGAAAAAGTGGACCGCTATGCTCCTGATCTTGGAACGAGGAATCTGCATCTGGTCCAGCGTGCTAGCCAAGAGCAGGTTGAGGGAACTCCCTCCGTCAACCATAACCCTCCCGACCACGGTGTTGCTTATGGTCGGGGCAATGACCAAGGCGGTCTTAAGGTCCTTGAACACCCCCGGGGGAGTGTCGCCCTGGGAGAAGGTGATCGGAATACCAGCCCATTTGCAAGGCTGATTGGCAGGCTTGCCTGCCGAAGCTTGATACATAGTGCGCGCAGCGCTTTTGAGCTCGTGTCGGGATTGGTATGCAGACGAACCGCCGAAGATCATATCAATGCGCGGCCGCCCTACTGGAACTCCAGGTCGAGGCCCTCTGGCCCCTCATGGGCGCCGCCTTCGTCGGGCAACTCGCCCTCCTTCGGGAGCATGGGCATCTCCCCACGCCCATCATAGAAGGCGTTCAGTTTGAACTGCCACGCCCTACAGCCCCTCAGGTCGTGGCCGGCGGCCTAGTGGAGTAGATAAAATTTATCCGGGTCGTACCCAGGCCCAGCCTCGTTGGCGGGAGGCCGGGCATCACCTTGCTGGAGGTCGACCCGACGCTGCCCCTGTTGCGGTGGGGCGCGACGTTGCCCCAACTGGGGTTAACGCTACGCTGGACGTCGCGGCTGACCACGCTGGGGCCGAGGTTCATCGCGGTCAGGCTGCCGCGCCTCCATCACCTCGAACCGTGTGGTCGGCCGCGGCGACCACACGCGACGGGCAGCCAGCATCGCGGCGACCTTGCCCTTGCTTCTTGACGCGTGGGTCCGGGCCAGCAGCCTTAGCGGCAGATGGCCCGGGCTCACTGGGAATGCGGCCGAGCTTACCCTGGATGTAGTCACGCTTCCAGCGGATGGCGTCATCCGCGTCCGCGTAGCGTTCCGCCATTCGGAACAGCCTGTTGACACTGAGGTCGATAGTGATCTCTAGGTCCTCCGTGAGACGCCTGTCCCGGACGCCGAATTTGAAGGCCTTGATGACGGATTCGCTGGAGACGTTTGGGATTGAATTCCTTGCGTGGTTGAACCGGCGGACGAAGTCACGGAGAGGTTCACCCTTGCCCTGGATGATGCGGTCCAGGTCCCTTTCCCGTCCAGGGAGCTCGTACTAGCTCTGGAAGTTTGATCAGAGAACGCTTCGCACCTGGCGCCATGACCGGAAGGCGCCAGGGGCCTGGTTGAAAAGCCAGGTGCGAGCAGCGCTATCCAGAACGGTAGGGAGGTAGTTGGCCATAACAGCCTCATCTCCGCCGGCCGCCAGGATCGCGGTGGAGTAGATCGAGAGGAACTCGTCGGGGTTCTTGGTCCCGTCGAACCGCTCCATCGCGGTGGGCTGGAAACGAGTCGGTCAGCGCACCCGGCGAAGGTCGACTGTGAAGGTCGACGGAGTACGCTGGGCAACCTTAGGTCGGGGCGGCATGGTCGCCGCTGCTATGGTCGGAATCGCCGTCAGCTAGGTGATCAAACTCGAGCCGACGACGCACCCTGCATCGGGCTCGGTGGACAGGAAGGGTGTCGTCAGGCCGGCGATGATTGCGGACCTTCTGACGCCTGGGCAGAATGTACGGAGACAGACCTCCGGAGGCGTCGCTAGTTGAGCGAACGCTGCCGCCACTCTGCTGATCGCGAAAATGCATTCGCACCAGGCCTGCACCCTGGTGAGGCGAGGACGGCTACGGCGAGCCCCTGTCCCGCGGGTACGGAGTCGGCCGGCGAGGGTGGCGGTGGCTGCGCGACGAACTGCCGTCGCTTCTTAGGGAGCGAGGTTCGGGCGACCGTCGATGTTCTCATGGTGAGGGGGTGACCTCGTCGGCCGCCCTGCCGAGCTCCTCGGCAAGGGATCGGCAAAAGAGGGCCATCCTTGCCCGGGTGGGATCGGCCATGACCCGGGAGATGGCCCGCAAACGTTCCCGGTTGGGATCGTCCTGATGAGCAGGGCTGCGATGCCCAAACGAGGTGTGGAGCTCCTCGCGCTCTTCCCGTTGGAGGGCAGTGATGGCCTGGTTAATGGCAACCCGAACCAGCCGACGCGCCTCCTTCGGGGCTTACGGGTCACCGTCACATGCTCCCGCGCTTGCCTCGCGGCTACCGGCCATGAAGGCCAGGCGCTCGCGCGGCAACAGTGAAGGTGAGAACATGGAGGTGGAGCCTTCGTGCTTAGGAACTGCATCTAGGTCCAGCCTCGCTCATGGTGACATGCTGTCGTTGGAGCCGAAGGTGCTGGTGACACTGGAGCGGTGAACTCCGAACGAGCGAAACTCAGGCCCCACGGTGGGCACCAGCTGTCGACGATCGACACCGTTGACCGCAGAAGAAAGAAAGGGGGATGCGAGGTGTTAGCTCGGGAGTGGGACCCGAGGTCGCGCTCGTTCGGGGGCGCCTAGCGTCGTAGGGAACTCGTCCAAGAAGAGGTACCGGACACGGGGTTTATATTGGTTCGAGCCCCCAAGGTCGGGTAATAGTTCTACTCCAGTCTTGCCCTGAGGCGAAGGGTGTATTAGCAGCTCTGTGGGAGAGTACAAGGACAGGACCCGAGCAAGAGGAGGGGGCCGTGCCGTTCTTCTTTGTTGGTGTTGTGTGTTGTGTGTTGTCCTCGCCTTCTGTTCATGTCGTCCGCGGTTGGGGCGACCTATTGCTTTTGTAGCCCTCGGGGAACCTTGCCGCTTGGTCCCGAGGCTGACGTCAGGAGCTCGTGGTGATTTGACGGAGGCTTGGAAGTCGTCGCTAGCCGTTGGGAGTCTGACGGGAGCTGTTGAGATCTTGACGAGAGCTGTTGAACCCTAGTTCCAACGCAGGGGTAGGTAGGGCGCTGATTCTCACACAGGGAAGAGTTTTACAAGATAAAAAACAGAAATGTTACAGATGTCCTTTCCTTTGGTGGCCGTGAGAGCGTCGATGTCGAGGCTGAGGCGTTGAGGTCGATGGTGCCTGCCCCTGTGGCGGTGCCTGAGCTCGAGCTCGCCGGTCCCGAGCCCGATCATTGGGGGGGCACCACCTAGGTCGGAGACGAGCCCCCGGGTCCGCGAAAAGCCGCCACGAGGCCACGGGGGGATGCTTACAAGTGGCGAGGGTACCGATCCCCGACAGACTGCAAAAGGACCATATTGCCCTTCCTCTTCCCCTTCCCTTCCTCGTTGAAATGGAAGCCATGACTAGGGATGAAAATGGGTCGAATATCTCCCGCCCGATCCGGAATCGGATCCGATCGGGACTGGATTCAGAACCGGATTTTACTATTCGGTTAGATCCGGAACATCCAATATCCGGTAAATACGGCACGGGATCCACATATTCACATTTTTCCTATTCGGATATCCGGATTTATCCTCTTTGGATATCGGATCGGATATTCGAATTTTCCTATTCGGATATCAGTAAGGCCCAGTCCATTTTAATCATATTTTTCCATATCAACCCATTTATATTAGCAATTAGTTGGATCTATTGATCCTCAAGTAGAATTTTCTTTCTACGATGTATATTGAGTTTGATTGATATATAATTTGTTAATATAGTCATGTACTCGTATGGTTTTAATTCAATATATATTACTATATATGTGCGTGCATTATCCGTATATCTTTATCCGTTTTTGACCCGAATCTGTATCCGGCTAGCCCATATCCGGTTCCGAATCTGGAAAAAAATATAGGTTAGA
Organism: Otatea glauca; assembly: GCA_036346275.1. Lineage (NCBI taxonomy): Eukaryota > Viridiplantae > Streptophyta > Magnoliopsida > Poales > Poaceae > Otatea > Otatea glauca. The sequence goes on from CM070726.1 coordinate 13,523,375, forward strand.
ATATGGAAAGAGCAATATCCACCCATATCCGACCCGTTTTCACCCCTAGTCATGACTTAACCCTTTGCCCCTCTTATACTCCTTATGTTGCCGCACCATCGCCTGCCATTCAATGCCGCCTTCGACCGCCAATCCAACGTAGTTTCCTGCCCACGACCATGAATCTAACATAGCCACCGAGCTCCCCTTCCTTCTCTTGCCCTCCTCTTCTTCTAATCCCATATCGACGCACCACTGTGGGCACATTAGCTCCACAATCGACCATGAATCTAACACCGCCACTGAGCTATCCTCCCTTCTATTATCCCCTCTATTCTTCTTCTTCTCCCTGCAAATATTGCGCCATTACTGCTATCGCAGGAGCTTCATGTATGGTTGCATCACAAGGAGCTCCCCTGCATTCTTTTGCTCCCATCTCAAATTTTTTTTGTTTCACACTGATATCTCTTATTGTGCGCACTAGCCATTGGATCAGATCAAAGTTTGTGAGATACAACACGAGCGTACACGGTCTTAAGAATGAAGAAGATAAATCTCGTAGAGAGAACCAAAATTACAACATTGAAGTAGCCAATACGAGAGTGAGAGATTTGGCGAAATAGAACGCAAATTCTCTAAGCACAACCTCAAAAGAGTATAAGAGATTGTTGCTCTCTCACAACCTCTAGAAATCTTTTAGGACCCTCAGATCCTTACCTTATATAATAATCTAGTGCTAAAGAATAACTTAGCTTCTAATCCTCTCATGCACCTCTTGTTTTAGATGAGTTGGTTTGTGACTTCTTGGTTGCTTGGGTTCTTCATAATCATCTTATGAGTTTATATAGGCCCCCTTAGTCCTCTAAAGCAAGTAGGAATCCTACTCTGAAAAAAAGTAAAAAACCTAATCCTGTTAGGATTCTTCTAGCACACATTTTTAAATACTAAAAGACTAGATATGAGTCACCATAATTAACAATCTCCATCTTGACTTTTATCAGTTGAAGTTGTCGTTCTCCTCGAATAATTCGTTTTAAGTTGGCTATGCACTTTTTTATTTTCTTTCACCTCGGGAGTGCCCCACTTTAGGGGCTTATGTATATCAGCGCAATGGGTGTGTTGGTGTTCGGACTTAGCCTTCCGAACCCTCCAATTGAGAGCCATTTCTTTGTGTATTGTGGTTAACCACACCTCCTACTCCTACAGCCCTAGATGCTATAGGTTTGTACCACCTCCGAGCTCGACTTGCTCATTGGTACCGTGTGGCTGGTCTAGCCACGTCTTGCTTCTAACAACTCGCATCTATGCCTTTGCGCATGCTAGATTTTGCAACTGTCTTGTAGTTCCACACATAACTGCAGTTGATATCTTATTATCTACCGTTGATGACACACTTTTCTTCTCCTAATCATGATTTTTTCGACCTCCCATTGATTGCTCTTCCTTTAGACTTACCCATCAATCGACACTACTACAGATAAAATGAATATTAGAATCGGTTCTTTTTTGTCATCTGAGTCGGTTTTGGTGGTGATACAAAGTCGTTACACAGTGATGAGGAGACGCTATCACGGTCGATTTTCGCCCGATAGAGATATGGTGTCATCACAATCGGTTCTGAGCTAAGAACCGATTGTGATGTGCCTCTTATCACAATCGGTTCTGAGTTAGAACCGAATGTGATGTGACCCTCGTCACAGTCAGTTCTAGCTCAGAACCGATTGTGATGAGAGGTACATCACAATCGGTTCTTAGCTAGAACCAATTGTGATGTGGTGTCTATCACACCTTTAGCTCTATTTTGCTATCTAATAGCATGCACTATATGGTAATTTAGGAGTGGGTACAAACATAGCTTCACTATTTTCAATCTTAATTGGCAATGGCACACATATTACACTAGAAATTTATACAACTAGTACTCATGGTTCCTAAGAATCCAACACAGATCTACACATTTAGCTAGTATGGTTCATCATACAATTGAGACATGCTTGTGTTATGCACAATGCACAAGAGCTAGTCCTGATAAACAGATGAATTAGGGATGCTTCAGTGTCAAATTCATACCTATATGCATATGATAGTTAAACTAATTCCATTATCCGAATGAGCATAAATAGCAATGTGAAATTAGCCAAGCCAGTGCATAGAAAACCCTCTAAACTACACACGTATATATAACTGATGATCACAACATAGAAAGATAGCAAATTGGTGCTCATTAACCCTAATTCCATCATTGAAGGCATTATGAATAACAGACTAACAGAAAATAAAATCTCAATGACAACACTTAGTCACTGTGTAAATACCTGGCCATCATTAGTCTAGTGAAAATATTTATGTCCTATTTTCCATACTAGGGAGGGTTGTGCGCCACGCCACGCCGTATAGCATGAAGCAACTAGTAGACAGTAAGTTGTGTTTATTTGGTAATCACAAAGATAGAAGCATTAGCAAGATACGGTGCACATAATATAAGAAAACCAGCTTATGCATTGCACGTGAAAAGAATGTATATTTTCATGGAACAAAATGCAAGCATGACAAGGATTCACTAAACAACATCTGTAGTGACTCATCTATCTATCCTCTCAGATTTAGTATATGAAGTTGAGGAGGCAACTTCTCTGCTTCTATAAGAAATTATCCTCAGAGAATAATAAGACCAAAAGCCCTAACCGAGGGAGCTTGATATTTGGTAAGACATACCGACATATAATACATGAACTTAGTGGCAATTGGTAAACGAGATACCTATCATCTTTGAATTTGAATTGTCACGATTGTCTTCATCCTCATGGTTATATTTTGCAGGAAAATAAAATCCATAACCAACAGATTGCTTTTGTCTTCTTGCAAGCATTACTTGCTTTTTCCCAGTATTCCTCCGTGTACATACCTCTATCATGTAACTTCAACTGCAGCAGAAAAAGGTCTGGAACAACCTATCATATTACTCCCATACTGTGGAAGAGACTACTATGATGCAAAGAACAAAACTATGGAAAAAGGAAAAGAGTCTGATATTTGAAGCACTTACTTTTTTTGAATTATGAAAAAACCTAAAAACATGTGCCCGATACCACCCAGCATAACAGCTTGGGTTGCCTTCCAACCATAGGTTCTGTAACAAAGAAAGGCTGCCCAGTATTTCCAACTCTGAGTACCCCACCATTAGAAGCACATGAGACATATGAAAGCCGACTCCATGTGGGAGAATCCTTAATATCCATGATTCTACCTGCAAATACATGCCTAAGAGCGTCCTGAAGTAGTGAAAAAATTAGCTATTATGAACCTGGCCAAGATTATCACATTATGTGGAAGTGCTTAGAAAGGAAACCTAAATCACAAGAACCATTCAACAAACATATTAATGCAAATATATATGGCCTAAAGAAAGTCCCATAAATGTAGGTAGTTTCCTGCAATTAAAGCACACATCAATCCGACGTACAGTAAAACCTGTAAAACAGAAGGTGCAAGAGACAAATCGAGTACCTTTGTCTTACGGCACCACAAATATATAAAGAACATTAGCTTTGCTTCTAAGTAAAATTGTAGCCTTCAACATGAGCACATGCACGATGCAACTAACGTTAGAGACTGTTGAAAAGAACTGATGAAAAAATACAACATTTGGCAGCCTTAACATGATATTGTAAAATCTCCAAATCTCTCCAAAACATTCATAAGAGCAACTAAAATCCTAGCCAAAAGAGAGAAAACAAAATTTGTAAGATTATCATCTTGGCTATTGTTTTGAATTTGTGATCGTAGAATGGAAAGAACCACTTACCAATACTAACACCAAAATATGAGCTGCTCGATCTTAGGTTTGTTCAATTCAATAGTCTTGTAGCAGTCATATGCTGGATAAGCATAGCCAAAAGCCAATCTACATGCAATCAGTATATCAAACGACAGAACATAAATGAAATGTTTGTGCTTTTTGGCCGAGATTCTTATCGAGTAATTTGATTTAAGGGAAAAAATTTATTTTATTATTTTCATGTTTTGTTCCACAATAATCCACCAAAAGGAGTAGTTTTTTGAAGATGCATTGAATTTGACCATCTCAGCATCCTATAAGAGACTAATTTTTTGAGGCATTTGCACCAAAAAAGTGGAGCTTTCACCATACACACATACAAACAATTGATGAACTAGGCAAAGGAAAGAATTTTGGGTCATTACCCACGGCACGAATGTTGAGACCCACAGCGATGGCAGCGGCAAACTCGTCTTCTCTTCCTTCTTCCTCCTTAATTCTCTCTCCTGCCTTGGTCTTCTTGTCTTCTTCTTCCTCGCTGCAGCAGCTCACCTGCTCTTACCTTGGCCTAGCCTTCTTCCTTTCTTCTCTCTTCCCTCTACATTGCTCCCTTCCTTCTGCTGGCTTGCTTCTGTCCTCCCGATGGCTTGCTGTGGATGCTAGCGACATCTCCTAACTAGCAGCTACAGCATAGAGCGCGCAAGTAGCGGAAGCACACCAGGGGCAGCGCACATCAAGAAGAGCAAGGTACTAGGGCAGCAGCTAGTGAGGTAGCACCTGCGTACGCTGGGTGATGGCCGTGGCGCTGGACAGTGGTGGTGGCAGCGAGTAGCAGCGTTAGGGCACATGGAGGGCAGCGGCAAGAGATGACAGCAATCGCATCTTTTAGTGTGCACGCATCAAGGGAGGCTAGGGCTTGGGAAGTTGTGTTTTTTTATTTCATTCCCAATGAAACGCACTACAAAGATGGCTGCGGAGAGTTCAGCCTAAAGGTATAACCTAGAGGAGAGGCACATCACAATCCGTTCTGAGGTTAGAAACGATTGTGATGTACACATGCACATCACGATCGGTTCTCACCTAAGAACCGCTTGTGATGTATGATGCACATCACGATGGTATAAGGTTACTTACGCTCTATTTGGCATTACGCACTACTACAAAAGGACTCATATTAGACCCAAACCGTCTGTGATGAGGATCATCACTAACGGTTTTTTTGCAAAAACAGTCAGTGATGAGTTCCATGCTTATCACAGACGGTTTTTGAATAAAACCGTCCATCTCTGATGTTCCTCCTCGTGGCTACATATGAATGGGCAAGCCACAGACCATGCTAAGCCACTCCTGTCGTCTCGCTCTCTCCTTCCCTGCCTGCCTCCCTCACCCCCACAGCCCAGATCTCGATGCCACCGCCTCCCCACCGCCGTCCCCTCCTACGCCGTCGACGCCACCACCACTCCGCCAGCCTGCCTACTTACCGACGTGCAGCCTCCCACGTCGTCCTCCTAGCATTACTTTCCCGCGTTGAGTTCGCTTCGCTGTGTGTGGGTTAGGGTTCTGGGTTCCAAATCTAAATGTTTTTGGGTGGGTTGTGTGCAGTCCAACCTAGAGAACGTGGTGGGCATCATGATGATGGCCGGCAAAGGCGTGCGCGTGCTCGTCACACCCACCAGCGACCTCGGTAAGATCCTCGCCTATATGCACAGTAAGCTCCCATCAATCGCAAAATCTCGCCTTTACCAGTGGCCTAATTCTTTTGTTCTTGACAAGATCCTCGCGTGTATGCACAGTAAGCTCCCATCAATCCCACATAAGAGCAGGTAATACTACCACAGATTTAGATCAGGTGATGTTTCGAGTTATACTATTATGGAGAACAGGACACAACTTAGTAAATGGAAATACTAGCAGAGATTTTTTTGCTGTACCTTTCACAACTTTGAGTGCCATTATGACATAGTATTATAGAGCTGTACTGACTATTACCAGTGTATAATCAAGTTCTCCTTGCACAAACTTTGTACATATTAAAATTAAAAGTGCTTTTCTGTTTAAAAATCTTTGTGGTGTGATTCTCCCAAACACCCAAGAGAATTAAATACAACTCCTATACAGGTGACTGTTGTTGGCATTAACACTGAATGGGGATTGCTAATGGCAAACATATCCGAAGATCCTGCTGAAGAAGCACCTTTACAGGTTTGATCTTGTAATTGTTGCTACCCTTTGCACAAGTTCATGAGTTGACATGCAATATTGTTCTGGAGTAGGTTCGCTTGGATGGTATTGCTACCTTCATTGGAACTGTTGGACCCTCTGTTGCAGTGATCTTATTATCCTTTTGGCTAGGTATAATTGTTGTGTTTTTAAAGTTGTGTTTCTGTTCCTGAAGCATATCGGTAGTGAAGCTAATTGCTCTTGCTCTTTTGCTTTGCTGATGTGTAGGCTGGATTCTATTGGAAGGCCCTATTTTAGCTTTCTATATTTTATTTTAATGGTTTTCACTTACTATCCATGGAATAAGAAGAATATGTGTGTTATTTACTGCTTACTAGATATGGTCTCCAGCCAACCTAAATTGTAGTTGGTGAACAATTGCAATTGTTGAAAATATACTCGGGTATCTAATTCATCTTCAGGCTGTGGTTCATGAATGTTTTTCTTCTTAAGCAGCCTGTGGTTCATGAATGTGGCATATTGTCATATTGCTACCACTTTTAAAGTTCCATTTCAGTCCTTGTTGCATAATATAGCTCATGGTAAATTTGGATACTTAGCTAAATTTGGGCTATGCAAGTCATGGTAAATTTGGATACTTAGGGCTATGAAAGTCATGGTAAATTTGGATACTATCCAAGTCGTGGCATTACTTATGGTGTAGCTTGTTGTGTATATAGTTGATGGATATTCATTTATATTCCCTTTCTATTTAAGTCTGCTTCTCATATATGTTAAAGTGTGTTGACTAAAATCTTTTATTGTATTCTGTTCATTACATCTTAATATGGTGTTTTCACTATATTCTATAACTTTAGACAGTATCTTGAATAATAAGGCATATTATTCTATATTGTTCTGTAATCTTTTTGTTTCAGAGGGCATGACATCTAGTGTGACTAGGGCATATCATAGACGGTTCTAGGCTAGAACAGTCTGTGATATACCCTCATCACAGACAGTTATAGGATAGAATCATCTCTGATGTTAATTTTCACGGACGGTTCAAAAATCATTTGTGATGTGCTCTTCTTATCACTGACACATGTTTATAGACGGTTCGTAAAACCGTTTGTGATGAGCTTTTGTGTAGTAGTGACGGTGATTTATGATAATTTCGTTTGGTTAGACCATTTTTAGATATTGATCTGTTTGACTTAGGGTTCACAAAATTGACGAAAATCGCTTGTTTTTTGCGATTTTCGGTTGTGTCGGCGCAGTTCGGCTTCTAGAATCACTCGGTAAACTGGTCTAATTAAAAAAATTCAAAAATTCAAAAAAAAATTCGATGTAAATCGGATGAAAATCGGTCGATTTCGACGAAGATCGATAAAAAAATCGACCGCAAAAAAAGTTCAACTAGTCCATCAAATTTTCATGAAAACGGTATTTTTTTTGTTTTTTTTTAAAATTTTGATTTTAAAACTCTATGATTTTTTTATGATTTTCGACCGATTTTCGGCTCGATATTTCCGATTTTTGAATTTCGAATTTTGGGTGATTTTTCCAAACCGATTTTGTTAACCATGGTTTGACTACCTTTTTCCTTAATCAAGATGCAAACGAACATATTATTGCGTTCTAAAACATACGAGATGAAATGTGAGATGAGAATAATTGAATAATAGAATTTATCTAACGAATCTGATTTGACAAACAAGGCGAAAGACTTTACACTACTTCATTTTCACATCAACATTAAAAATAATCTCAGCACAACAACCATAACCTGAGCTTATAAACTTATTATTTTTGGGGGGAAAATAAACTCTATTACACGTTTTGTTCATTAAAAAAAATATTGCCCGTTTCTATTTCATATAACAGTTTGTTGATAACTCCTTTCCGACATAATCAGGAGAAAAACTTTTTTTTGCTTAGTTAGGCAGAACAAAGTGTCATGTGAAACGGGCAAGGGACTGAGGCCTTTTTTTTTTGGGAGGTTTAATAGGTTCAGTTTCTAAAAAGTCAGTAAACCTCTTAAACAAATTAGGCCCTGTTTGTTTCAGCTTAGGCTTTTGGCTTAAAGCTAGCTTTTAAGTTGTTTTTGGTATAAGTTAGAAGATATATATAACAAGCAAAAGCTGAAAGTTAGGCTAGACCTGCTTTTGTAACTTATTATTGATGGAAATTAGTTATTTATCAAACGTTTTCTTATAAAAAGTTACTGCTACTTTTCAGCCAAAAAACCAAAAAAAAATTTCAGTAAAATTACAACTCCCATAAATAGGCCTTGAATTTTCTCTCCTTGCTACTTCCATTCAAAACCTCTCGTTTGTCGACCCTGACAGCCGGGAAAAATGTGATGGAAAAAATAGCATGTGCATGAGGGGGAAACAATTTTGTTCTGGATTCTTGGCTCACTTTTTTTTGTTTTGCAATTTTGGTCTTTATTCGAATGAAATTACTAATCTGCCATCTTTTCGATCAGGTAGACACCTATCGCGCTCTTATATCACGGCAGGCAGCATATGACATGTGTTGCTCCTCGATTCTTTTGCTGTTGAGAAGAAGCTAGATTTACAATTTCGTTCAGATAAAGATAAAAGTTGCAAAAAAAAAATATCAGACCAATGGACAAAAAAGACAGAGACTCGGAAAAATTCTGAATAAAGACCCAAAGCCTCCATCTTAAGGCCCTATCAGAGATCTTGCCACCTGTTAAGCATAAATCTTGAAGCAAACACAATCTTCTTGCTATTCATTCCCCACCACTGCAGGTGCACCTCCTCTCCAATGAGCCATAGCACTCGCCTAGTTTCCTGTCCACGCCCGCCGCCTCCTCAAATCACACACACTGCTGCCATGAGCTTAGGGACCATTTGGTTAAAGGGAAAAGGAAGATGGGATGGCTTTATTTATCTTTTTACATCTATTTCACTGTTTGGTTGGATGGATAAGTGAATAAGGACAGCCAAGAAATAAGAATATTCCTCGTAGATGTTGGATGAGGCCATCCAATGATTTTGGCATGATCAGAAAATCCAAGTTTCATTCCACCAATCAAATTTGAACTCTCATCCCATCCACCATCCAACTCTCATCCCTCCAACCAAACAAAAATTTGGCTCATCACATCCATCTCTCATCCCTTCAACAAAATATGAACTTAGATGACTTCATTCCTACTAAGGTGAATGGCCACATCCTATCTATCCTTTGCCTTTGAACCAAATGGACCCTTACCGAACATCGCCGCCTCCGCTCTCCCCGGTCCACGTGCCCCGTTGCCACGCACCACGCTCGCTGAATGCCTCCTCCTCCTCGCGTTGACTGGTCCATTCCACCGCCGCTGCATGCTCACTATGGGTGAAAATGGGTCGGATAAGGGCGGATATTGCTCTTCTCGTATCCTAACCCATATTTTTTCCAGATTCAGAACCGGATACGGGCTAGTCGGATACTGATACGGATCCGGGTCATTCGAGATACGGATACGAAACGGATATGTGACGGATTCGGGTTAGAAACGGATAAAGATATACAGATAATACACGCATATATAGAGTAATATATGTTGAATTAAAACCATACGAGTACATAACCATAGTAACAAGTTATATATCAATCAAACTCAATAGACGTCGTAGAAAGAATATGTTACATGGCGATCAATAGAACCAACTAGTTGTTAATATAAATAGGCTACTATGGAAAAAATATGATTAAAATGGGTTAGGCCTTACTGATACCCGAATAGAAAAAATCCGAATAGGAAAAATCCGGATATCCGGATCCCATCTCGTATGTATTGGATATTGGATGCTATGGATCTAATCCCGAATCTGGATTCAACTATCCGGATCCAATCCCGAATCGGACTGGATAGTCAAATCCGATCCCAGAGCGAACAGTCGACCCGTTTTCATCCCTAATACTCACTATATGCCACTTGTCGACGTGCACCGTGGAATCATTTACTTGGATTGCTTTAATATTAGTGCTCATTCCAGGTGGTACGGGTCCAAAATAGGGTCTTGAGAGGGGGACTTGTTAGAAATATGCCCAATATTTTAATTGTAGATTTTATTACAAGAAAAAAAACACAAAAAACTAGAGATATATAAATCATAGTCAACACATTGTATTTCGAAATATACTCAAGAATTGAAAATAATAGAGTCGATCAGTCACACAAATGACTCATACTTGGGCTTTGAAGAACATGAAGTAGCACACACATGGTTGTGAAAGTAGTCGATATCGAGGAAGAAGTATAGCAATCACATAGATGCGCTGCCCAGAAATCTTATTGCTGCCCCCATGCAAGTGATCTTTGTAGCATGGCTCGGTGATATCGCTTACCCTCCTTCCCAGTGCACACCGATGAGGAAGGCTAGTGAGGTTCAGCTGTTCAACACCACAATACAATAATCTAGAGATGAGAAAGAAGAATGGAGCAGAAATTCAATATGTATGCTGGATTGGAAGTCTCTAGATTATTATATAGATGCACGGCAGTTACTCAGTAGTAACCGATGATATTATGTTAATTAAATACAACAATTACTCACTACTAACTTACGCCATTATGTCACTTAAATGCATTAATTACTCGCTAGTAACTAACATGTTATGTTAACTAAATCGTATTAAAATAGAAGTTTTAATTGTATTAAAACAGAACGAACGGAGATATGATTGCATGACTTAGCAAAATAAAATGTGGAATAATGTATCAGGACACGCTTTACGACGCAACAGGGGTCACAAGTCACAAAAAAAAAATAGGTGAATGCGTTTAGCCAATGTCCACCCCATATTATCCTCATGCCATGTGTCATATTATTGAAGAAGTGATGATGACTCCACTTTATATATTACATTCTCTCTACTTAGCCAGACAATATACTATTAAAATATACATGCTTTGGAATTTTAAAGAAAATAGACTTCTCATTGGCCAATTCCAAACGGGACTTCGGTCAGGGTTCACAAAATCGATGATCTTCGACCTAAAATCGTGATTTTTGCGTGTATCGAGGCGGCTTGGTAATAAAAACTGCTCAGTAAACAAGTGGAGTTCAAATGTAAATACAAAAAATTTGAAAAAACTTAACAAAAAGTGTCAAAAGTTTTTGAAATTTTTTGTGTGAGATCCCTAGGCAATGATAATGATTTTGTAAAATTTTCATATGATTATCAGATATGTGTACTTTAAAAAAAATTCTGACAGTGCTACTGTTTTTTTATATACTGTTGAGTTTTGATTTTCTATGGGAACTAAATGAAGTCTAATATTTTTCAAACTTTTTATGTGAGGTACATAGGAAATTTAATTATTCTATAAAATTTTCAAATGATTATCAGATATATGTATTGTCTTAAAATTATAACAGTGCTACTATCTTTGTATATACTCTTCTGTTTTTTAATTTTTAGGGGCAATAAATGAAGTCTAATATTTCTGAAAATTTTTATACCTGATCCTTGGGAAATATTTATGGTACTATTAAAATTTAAAAGCATTATCAAGCCTATAAATGTTTATAAAAATCTGATAGTGTTTCTGTTCCTTTTCATTAATTATTGTTTTCGATTTTTCGGAAGCACTAAATAAATTTAAAAATTGATGAAATTTCTCTGAGGTGTTCTTTAGATTAATTTTGATTTATTTAAATATTTTTTAAAATTTTTTAGAATTTTCTTTTGGTGTGCTGAAAATTGAAACAAATCGAAAAAATCACTCGATAATCGAAGAAAACCGGTCGAAATCGGCTTTTTTTCACAGTTGTTTAACCGCCATGTTTCAAAATTTTTGAATTCAAATCTCTTTGTTTCTACCGATTTTTCCCGAAAAGTGAAAATAAAAAATCAAGCGAAAATCGAAAAAACGATTTTGTAAACCTGCTTGGAGTACTCCCCTAGAAAAGTTTTTTCTGCACGAGAGGGGCTGCATACTACATATATTAAAACCCACAGGTTTCTGGGCCTCTCGCCGCGGCCACGTCAATTTCGGGCCGACGTGGTCGCGCGCAGTCACGCCGCGTCGCCGCTTTGTTAACACGTGAATACGGCTTAAGTATTTTCTCCTCCTCTCTCGGACGTAGCGTGTGCGTAGCGCAGTGGTAACATTCTTCGCTAAGAGGCCTGCGGCACGCGTTCGACTCTACCTACTTTTTTGCGAAAAGGCCCCCACGTATTTATAAAATTACATACATATTTTTTTCACGGAAAGGCCCTAAAATCTCCCGTTTTCTTACGAAATGCCGCATGGATTTACATAATTTTTTTCGCGAAGAGGCCCTAAAAAATTATGTTTTTTTTTGTGAAAATGCCTACCACAGATTACAGAGTTACATACAAGCCCTTTTCCCCATGTGAATGCCGAAAATTCCCTAAAATTACAAAATAATCCATTTTTTTTTAAAAGATTCCCGAGACTTCTTTCGTTTGTTTTTTGTCACCCTATTTTTTACGGAGAGGCGATCGGATTTTTCCACAGGCCCTCCAGAGCTTCCAAAATTTATTTTTAACACGTCATTTTTTACAGAGAGGCTCTCAGATTTTTAGGTAGAACCACATGGAGCTTCCACGGTTCATTTTTAACACGTCAGTTTTAAACGAAAATTTATCCAAAACTTTTAAAAAATACATATTAATCCATTTTTTCCTGTTAAACCCTCGAAACTCACGCGATTTACACTACTTATCTTGTGACGGTTGGTGTGGCGTGCGCCGCGCCCTTGCATGTAGTGTTCTTTAGACTTGATCATACTGGGCCTGTGCCAGCCCTACTTGATCTGAAGTCTAGAACAGAATTATTTGTAGGGAGACAAATTTCCGGCCATGGCATCATGCCAATTCATCCATCTCCCTAGCTGTTCTTGCTGCGACGCCGGATTCTCCCTGCAAAAAAAGAAGAAAGAAAAAAAAGGACACCTGATAGGAACGTAACGTTTGGTACCATTGGCCATGCTCAGGTCTGTTAGTAACCCTGTGCACGTTAGCATCTAGTTTTTACTTTATTGCATTAAGTTTACAATTCCTTTCTTAGCTGCATGAGCGCAAGGACAGATCAAGCCGCGAGAATAGCTCGCCGCGCCATCGTTGTTTCAGGTATTTCTAGGATCACGTTGTGCCGGACGTACTGAACGGTATGGCGCCAAAGGAGGAGTTAGTTTGTCTTTCCTTTGCATAATAAAAGGAGGAGAAAACAACCGAAAGTCTGCAGCCTGATTGCAGCACAAAAAAAACCCAGTGTTAACTCTATCGCGTGTGTTCCTTGCCGGGTCAGTTGGCGCGTGCGTTCGTCTGAACAGAATCCAACACCAGGCGGATTCCGGTAGCTACCATTCCAGAGTGAGTTCTTACAAGGTCAGCCAGCAAGTGAATCTGTGCATTCGAACTCACTGTGTTTGCCGCACTAGTCCCAGGATCAACGCTAGTGCACACAGCTCAACATCGGTACATATCACATCATACTCAACGATAATATAATAATAGTTCATTTATTGATATAGCTAAATGTATGATCTTATGACCGACTTACATTATTAAGCCACGCAGGGCAAGACTGGAAATATAAGCTAATAATTAAGCAGCGGAAAGTAGAAAACGTAGATAACTCATCAGTTCACCTAATGACTCGTGTCTTCCTGGACTTCCTCTTCCAACACAGGTGTAGATTCTTCAACTGTTAATTATTGTTGTTTGGCAAGGGTGAGTACTTAAGCACTCAACAAGTTGTGCAAAGAATGCAATTCTATGTATCTATATGCCAGGCTTATTCCAATGGATAGGCTATCACGGCTATTTTGCAATAAGCAGCATTTATGAACGAATACAGTAAATAGATTGTAAAAACTGTAAAACAAATATCAATAGTAAATAAATTCAGTATTTCTCAAGTGAACCAAGTTTCCAATCCTAAGTCAAATTCCATCTTCCATATGGCCTTCCGCCATCCCAACCAAGTTGTCCAATTAATTAAACTAACCCTTAACTGTAATTCCGAGCATTGCTCAATACATGAAACACGGCTATCCGAATAGTTTCACACTCTGCAGAGGTTATGCACTTTACCCACGTGATACAACCAAACACCACCAAGGCGAGTGATTATAACAAAGCCTTTACAACGCTCTGGCTTAATCTGATGCTACCCGCTAAGGTTTCAACACTGGTGGGTCTGAAAACCACAACCAGGGCCCCCCTCTTGCGCCATGTGAATTACTCCATAACTCGGGAACTCACACCGACCACGATAGTACCAAAATCAAGACAATGCAAATTACTCAGCTAGGCTGGCCCATACCAGACATGTGGTTGCATGATTGACTCAGGTCAAAGGCTTGCAAGGTTAAGTCCTTAGAGTGATCAAGGCAAGACATCCACATACCCTCTGCCCATCGGGCCCACCTTGGCATACTCGCCCCTTGTCACTTGCCCCAATCTAAATTATTATCACCCAGTTGATTACTAAGCACCACGTGCCATCAACAATTCAACATCGTTGCGTGACATGACTCGCCACAACAACTCAATCTCATCGTGTGATCGCACATGAAACACAAGTTCATAACCTTGTTCCATATTCCATTAATCAAGATTAATTATCAGTGATTCTGACACATGTGATGACGTGGCATGGCTAAGCAACTAATACGAACTAATCCTCCAATGTTGATTATAATTATTAACCAACTATATTTAACCAATCTAGGGTGACAATGGATCATGGCATACAATGGCAAGGTAGGGTGTAGATCAATCTGGTATATTAGCTAAACCCAATCTAATTTAAAACAATTGTATATTTGAAATATATGCAATAGGGTAAAACAAACATAGCAATTTTATAAACATGGGCTCAACATGATCAAAGCACAACTTGCCTTGGAATAGGTCCTGGTCTGGTTCTGGAACTTGCTCTTGAGTTGCTGAATCTTCCTCCGAAGCGTCGCACAATTCAACGTCTACGCGTACCGAAGAAGAAAAGCAAATAAATGCCAAAATAGAGAGCAAATGAACTCCAAAAATCAAATAAAATTCACCATTAAATAGAACTCAATTTTACAAATTTTTAGAAATTGGAATCACTCAAATCCGAGTTACGATGCAAAAGATATAGCCTTTTGAAGTTTGAAATAAATACTGAAATTGTTAAAAATCAGAAAATCAGAATTAATAGATTTATTGCGTCATCATGACATCACGCTAGCGTCAGCCCTGGCGCCAGCCAATCAGGGCTTGCCACATGGCTCCGGTGCATAGACCCGGTCCACGGCATCGGTTCGGTTCACCGTAGACGCGGTCCATGGCGCCTCGGCCTCTGCGCCTGACACATGTCGGCTCCCGATTGGCCCACATGCGCGACGGAATCCCACCGCACAGATTGCATCTAACGGCTGCCAAACTCAACCCTACGCGGCACGATCCTGACCCCTCGTTGGAGATCCGACGGTGGTTACCTTTCGAGCCTAGCGATGGCGGCACGGCAGCTCTTCTTCGCCGGACTTGGAGACGAAGACCACCGCGACGGCGAAAGGAAGGGTCTCCGGCGAGGCTTCTGCTTCTCACGTACGCGTCTCGTCACGGCGAATCCTCTGGCGACCTCGGCGACGGCGGAGACTTCACGGACGGCGAGCTTCAAGCGGAAAAACACGGCGAAGACTTCGGCTAACTCCGACGAGCTCGTAGATGCGTTCTACGGCTGCTCTCGCAAAACCTCTCGACCAAAAGATCGGCGCTCAGCTGCGAACCTCGGGTGCTACCCCTATTTATAGCCTCGGTGTCAGAGCTCTACACGGCGAAAGAAGTCCGACGTCGTTACGGGCGGCGAATCCGAGTCGAACGGAGATGGCGACCCACGCGCGACGCGTGTCCCGATCCGACGGCCAAGGCGTGGTCGCACACGCGCCTTCCACGACCGTTGGATCGCACGCGAACGGCCAAGATCTAGGGTTTTGCCTCGCTGCGCTTCGCGGGCTGGATTGGGCCGCACCGACGCGGGCTTCCAGCGCACAGTGTTGGGCTTCGGCCCAACACTGTTCACTGATTTTCAAAAGGATTTTCCATTTAAAAATAATTTCAGAAATTCATTTTATTTATTTTAAGCGATAAAACTATTAGGAAAAATCCAAGAAAAATCTCAAAAATACTTTGAGACATTCTGGACTCAAATAAAATATTTTTAGCAAAACTTTATTTTAACTTTGCACAGATTTAAATAGATTTGCATAAAAGGCAATAAACCTGATTTGAATTTAATTCAAATAAATCCAAAAAAAATCCAAATAAATTCCAGAAAGTCATAAATGCACTTTTAAGCAATAAACTAATATATAAGCAAATTTTTGGGATGTTACAACCTCCCCCCCTTAACAGAATCTCGACCCGAGATTCCGGGCTAACTAGAGAATAGGTTCGGAAATTCTGACTTCAAATCTTCTTCTCGCTCCCAAGTGGCTTCACTTTCGGAATGATTGCTCCTTGAACTCTGCAAAGCGAATAGATTTGTTTACGGTCTTGCGCTCCATAACATCCAAAATTACGACCTGTTGCTCTTTGTAAGTCAAATCTTCTTGCGACTCTATTGCATCCAGCGGGTTTGCTCGTTGGCACTCTGAACATTTCTTGAGCTGCGACACATGGAATACATCATGCACTCCTGCCAAGGACCGAGGCAACTCTAAGCGTCGCTACCTCTCCTCGGCTCGTAATCTTGAGCGGACCAATATATCTTGGCGCAAGCTTCCTTTAACGTGAAATCTTTTAACGCCCTTATGAGGGTAACCTAAGATACACATAATCTTACGGCTCAAAGCTCAAATCTCGATGGCGGTTATCGGCGTAGCTTTTACATCTTGACTGTGCTATCTTCAACCTTTCTCGATCATTGCGACTTGATTTTGGCTTCCTCGAGAATATCGGCCCAAAACCAAACGCTCTCTGTTTCATTCAATTTAGCAGTCGACAAGCACGTCCATACAACGCCTCAAATGGTGACATCTGCAGGCTAGCTTGATAACTATTATTGTAATCAATTACGCATATGGCAAACTTTTATCCCAAGATGTAGCATAAGCTAAAGCACAAGCTCTCAACATATCCTCTAAAATCGATTTACTCTTTCGATCGACCATCCATCTCATGGATGATATCTTTGTACTAAAATTGAGACGAGTCCCTATTGCTTCATGTAACTTGTTCCAAAACCTTGAGGTAAATTGGGTACCTCTGTCAACACAATCTTCTTGGGCACTCCATGCAAGCATACAATCCTTGACATGTACAACTCCGCTAAGCGATCTCCGAGTAAGTGGTCTTTCTTTGGATAAAATGGGCGACCTTAGTTAGGCGATCCACAATAACCCAAATGGAATCGTAACCTCTCGAGTCTTAGGTAAACCGGTGATAAAGTCCATTCCGATTTCCTCCACTTCCATTCGGAATTTTCAACTACCGCAATAAACCAATGGGTCTTTGATGCATGGCTTTACTCTATGACATACGTCGCATAAAGCAACATGCTCAGCTACTTCACGCTTCATGTTAGGCCACCAAAATCTCTCTTTCAAATCCTGGTACATCTTGGCACTTCTGGATGAATCGAGTACTTAGAATCGTGAGCTTCCTCAAGAATCAATTGTTTGATTCCTTTTTATCCCACGCAAATTCGCCTTTGAAAAACATGGTTCCTTGCTCATCAGTGAAATCTACGGCTAGGCCTTCTTCCTTTTAGCCTTGATCTTAGAAATTTTATCGTCATCTTTCTGGCCTTCACTAATCTGATCCTCCAGTGTTGGCCTCACTTCCATTGCAGCTACCATTCCTTGCGGAACGACTTCCAACCTTAGTTTATGAAATTCCTTGCATAGTTCTGGTTGATCCTCCATTGTTAGCGTATTTGCGCTATGGCTCTTCGACTCGAGCATCTGCTACCACATTGGCTTTCCGGGATGATAATGAATTCCCACATTATAATCCTTAATTAGCTCTAGCCATCTTCGCATCTCATATTGAGATCTGCTTGAGTGAATATGTATTTCGAGCTCTTATGGTCTATATATCTCACATCTATTTCCTATGAGATAATGACGCCATATCTTCAAGGCATGCACTCGGCACTAACTCCAAATCATGCGTTGGGTAGTTCACTTCATGCGGTCTTAACTGTCTCGGCGCATAAGCAACGACTTTGCCTTCTTGCATTAACACGCATCCCAAGCCTTGCTTTGAAGCATCGCAATAAATATCAAATCCATTACGCATATCCGCAACACTAATACGGGGCCGCGTTAAACGCTTCTTTAATTCCATAAAGCTTTTCTCGCACTCTGGCGTCCATGCAAACTTCTTTTCCTTCTTCAACAACTGCGTCAGGGGTTTAGCAATTGTCGAGAATCCTTCTATGAACCGACGGTAGTATCCCGTCATTCCCAGAAAACTACGGATCTGAGTAACAGACTTCGGTTGCTCCCAATGCAACACTACATCCACTTTGCTGGGGTCAACTGCAACTCCTTTAGTAGTCATTACATGACCCAAGAATTCAACTTTCTCCTTCCAGAATTCACACTTGCTAAACTTAGCATACAGCTGATGCTCTCGTAGCCTCTCTAGAACCATCCTCAGATGTTCTGCATGCTCTTCCTCGCCGAGTAAACCAAGATATCGCCTATAAAGACTACAACGAACTTATCCAAATATTCCATGAAAACCTTATTCATCATGTTCATGAAATATGCAGGGCATTCGTCAATCAAATGACATGATTTGTGAACTCATAATGTCCATATCGCGTAGAAAACGCAGCCTTAGGCACATCCTCCGCTCGGATCTTCAATCGATGGTATCTCGAGCGAAGATCTATCTTGAGAAAACTCAGCTCCTCTTAATCGATCAAATAAGTCATCGATCCTGGGCAACGGATACTTATTCTTGATCGTTACTTCATTTAGTGCACGATAATCAATGCACATTCTAAGACTTCTGTCCTTTTTACGAACAAACAAAACCGGGGCTCCCCACGGCGATGAACTAGGTCTAATGAAACCTTTTTCTTGCAGTTCCTCAATCTGCTTCTTTATTTCCACTAACTCGTCGGTAGGCATCCGATATGGTCTCTTTGATATCGGTGCTGTCCCTGGTGCTAATTCAATGACAAACTCGATATCACGATCTGGCGGCAGTCCGGGTAAATCTTCTAGAAACACGTCCGGGTATTCTCTGACTACTGGCACATCTTCCATGCTGATGGCTTTCACGCTGTTGACCGCTAACTGCCCATCACGAACTGCGGTTGCTTGAAATTCTACTTTCTTGCCCCGAGGGCCTTCCAAAGTTACGATCCTTCGGCCACAATCCAAAACAGCCTTATACTTAGACAGCCAATCCATTCCAAGGATGACGTCTAGGGATTGTGCATCTATCAAGATAAGATTCGCTAGAAATTCTATCCCATACATAAGCAACTTAGCTCCCAAACACCCAAAGCTAGATCTAAGCTCAGATCCTGGGGCTTGGACTAAGAGCACACACTTAAGATTCACCACTTTAAATCCATTCTTGGTTGCAAAACTTTGAGAAGCGAGCGAATCGCGAAGCTCGAATCAAACAAAGCAGAAAGTCTTGAGTTGACCAGAACTTACCCAGTACGACGTCTGTAGCCTCCTAAGCTCCATCAGCGGTGATGTGGTTGATCCTTCCACGCACTGTTGATTGCGGGGTTGCTCCAGCTTGACCTGGCGCACGATTTCCTCCGGAGGTTGGTGCCTTGGCAGGTGTTGTTCCCAAGTTGAAATGAACTGGTGTAATGCCTCCCTTCTGTGGACACCTATTAGAAAAGTGCCCTGGCTCATTGCATGTATAGCATTTTTCACCGCATCGTTGATTCCCTCCGGTGCATTGTTGCCTGTCTTTGGTGTCCGGAAGTTCGATAGGCGGTGGCGCGCAGGGTTGATGTCTTGTTCACGGCTAGTGATTGGAATCTAGCAAATTGCTGTGGTGACATCCTCAAACGTAGATGGTTTGGACGTCCACCCTGATTAGTCATCAAGCGCTTACGGTTCTCACCCAGCTCTTTGCGCTTATCCTCTAGGATCAAGGCCTTATTGACTAACTCCTGAAAGTCTGGAAAATTGTGGGTAATCAGTCCTACCTGCAGTCCTGAATTCAGTCCCTTCATGAAACGAGACTGCCTGGCTTTATCTGTCGCTACGTCTTCAGGGGCATAGCGAGCTAACTGGGTAAATCTATTCAGGTATTCGGCCACTGGTTGGCCTCCTTGTTTCAGAGCCCTAAACTCTTCCTTCTTAAGGTCCATCATTCCCTCCGGGACATGATACTGGCGGAAAGCGGTAGTAAACTCCTCCCAAGTGATCTCTTGTGGGGCTCCATGAGCGGCACAGTAATTCTCCCACCATTCGGCGGCGGTTCCTTCAAGTTGATGAGAGGCGTAGAGTACCTTCTCATTGCCCTCACACTGAGTGATGTGCAGCTTCTTCTCAATAGTCCTAAGCCAATCATCGGCTTCCGAAGGGTTCACATTCCCTGAAAAAGTTGGTGGCCTAGTCCGCATAAAATCGGATAGCTTGGAGTGAGATCGAGGTCCACCATGGTTGTTCTGAGCTGCAGGGTTGTTGTTGGTTGCTGCTGCGTTGGTCATCTGCTGCATTTGCTGCATCATGGT
Source organism: Otatea glauca (assembly GCA_036346275.1). NCBI lineage: Eukaryota > Viridiplantae > Streptophyta > Magnoliopsida > Poales > Poaceae > Otatea > Otatea glauca. The sequence goes on from CM070726.1 coordinate 13,543,987, forward strand.
CTGCATTAGTTGAGTCTGCGCGGCAAGAAACGCTCCCATATTCTGCATGTCGACTGGTGGTGGTTGAGGGCTTCCTCCATCATTGGGGTTGTCATTCTGGCGCAGTCCACTTCCTGAAGCACTGTTATTCCCTCGAGTATACACCATCTGATGATTGCCTCTTGGGTTAGGAAAGGTAGATGTAGCATAGATAAGAAGCAAGAATTTTTAAAGCGGGAAGATAGGTTATACCCAAACTGAAATAATTCTTTATTTATCCTTGGTATGGCTGCTTATTTAAGCCTACAAGCTTTGCATCACATACTGCACACTCAGCACACAAAGAAGCAAACTAAACACGAAACCTTAACGTCAACTAAAGAGGTAAAGACTAACTTAAAGACACGACTCACACTCGAGTCTCAACATAGCTCCAAGGCTGACACTCACTCATCCAGCCACCCTGGCTGAGGCTGATCCGGCGCATACACCGGCGGATGAGCGGGCATAGGAGCGAACCTATCCTGATGACCTACTGCGGGCTCCTCCGCAACAACAGGGTCTACACTCTCCTCTGGCTCCCACTCTCGCTCCTCTGGATCCTCCTCGGACTCTCCAACTGGCTCCTGAACTCCGCGAGTCACGCGCTCCAACTCGTCCTCGACCGCCTCTAGGGCCTCTCCCAGCTCGGTGATCATCCCGATGGTCAAGCACGGTCACCTCAAGCTCTGCTCTGCCACTGAGTGCCTCGTATACGCCTCAGGCTCTGAGTAGTATCTCTCATATGATCCTCCCGGGCAAGGGTGAACTCCGCAAGGTGTACCGCAGCTGGCACACTCGTCCTCCACGATCCGTCGGCGTCGGCACGCTTGAACGCGTCGGGTGAACCCGAACATCGAGTCGTGAAGCTCGTCGGCGTGTCGCGGCGACACGGCGAAGAGCAAGTCGAGCGACCTCCTGAATTGCAACCTCGTACGAGAATCTTCTGGTGGAGATGTTGATTGGTCTGCTAGCTTCCTCGTTCTCCCGAGCGTAGATAATCAGCTTGCAAATAAATCCTCGGGGTACACCATTAACTGACCCGCTGCCTCCTCGGTAAAGCGGACGATAGAAGCCTCCCAGCGTCTGAAGAACTCTCCACAGCTCCATGGCGTAGCCACGAGCTGACTCCTCAAAGGTCGGAACGATCGGCATCTGCTTCACAAGAACTTTGAATAAGTTCTCCACCCAAAACGGCAAATAAAACGGTAAATTCAGCAATGAGATGAGTCGAGAGTGTTTTATTAGTCAAATTAAAATTTTTCTTTTAGAAAATAATTTTGGACACACCCAAGACACCTCCATGCTACCTAGGGCCAAGACCTACAGTCGGTATGCTCTGATACCACCTCTGTAAGGACCCGAATCCACTGATTCGAACCCACTGTGTTTACCGCACTAGTCCCAGGATCAACGCTAGTGTACACAGCTCAACATCGGTACATATCACATCATACTCAACGATAATAGAATAATAGTTCATTTATTGATATAGCTAAATGTATGATCTTATGACCGACTTACATTATTAAGCCACGCAGGGCAAGACTGGAAATATAAGCTAATAATTAAGCAGCGGAAAGTAGAAAACGTAGATAGCTCATCACCACCATAGGCAACCGAGGCTCGGACCCTAATGACTCGTGTCTTCCTGGACTTCCTCTTCCAACACAGGTGTAGATTCTTTAACTGTTGATTATTGTTGTTTGGCAAGGGTGAGTACTTAAGCACTCAACAAGTTGTGCACAGAATGCAATTCTAGTATCTATATGCCAGACTTATTCCAATGGATAGGCTATCACGGCTATTTTGCAATAAGCGAGATTTATGAACGAATCTGAAAATAGATTGTAAAGATCAAAACAAATATCAATAGTAAATAAATTCAGTATTTCTCAAGTGAACCAAGTTTCCAATCCTAAGTCAAATTCCATCTTCCATATGGCCTTCCGCCATCCCAACCAAGTTGTCCAATTAATTAAACTAACCCTTAACTGTAATTCCCGAGCATTGCTCAATACCGCGAGCACGGCTATCCGAATAGTTTCACACTCTGCAGAGGTTATGCACTTTACCCACGTGATACAACCAAACACCACCAAGGCGAGTGATTATAACAAAGCCTTTACAATGCTCTGGCTTAATCTGATGCTACTCGCTAAGGTTTCAACACTGGTGGGTCTGAAAACCACAACCAGGGCCCCCCTCTTGCGCCATGTGAATTACTCCATAACTCGGGAACTCACACCGACCACGATAGTACCAAAATCAAGACATTGCAAATTACTCAGCTAGGCTGGCCCATACCAGACATGTGGTTGCATGATTGACTCAGGTCAAAGGCTTGCAAGGTTAAGTCCTTAGAGTGATCAAGGCAAGACATCCACATACCCTCTGCCCATCGGGCCCACCTTGGCATACTCGCCCCTTGTCACTTGCCCCAATCTAAATTATTATCACCCAGTTGATTACCAAGCACCACGTGCCATCAACAATTCAACATCGTTGCGTGACATGACTCGCCACAACAACTCAATCTCATCGTGTGATCCCACATGACACACAAGTTCATAACCTTGTTCCATATTCCATTAATCAAGATTAATTATCAATGATTCTGACACATGTGATGACGTGGCATGGCTAAGCAACTAATACGAACTAATCCTCCAATGTTGATTATAATTATTAACCAACTATATTTAACCAATCTAGGGTGACAATGGATCATGGCATACAATGACAAGGTAGGGTGTAGATCAATCTGGTATATTAGCTAAACCCAATCTAATTTAAAACAATTGTATATTTGAAATATATGCAATAGGGTAAAACAAACATAGCAATTTTATAAACATGGGTTCAACATGATCAAAGCACAACTTGCCTTGGAATAGGTCCTGGTCTGGTTCTGGAACTTGCTCTTGAGTTGCTGAATCTTCCTCCGAAGCGTCGCACAATTCAACGCTCTCTGCATCAAGAAGAAAAGCAAATAAATGCCAAAACAGAGAGCAATTGAACTCCAAAAATCAAATAAAATTTACCATTAAATAGATCTCAATTTTACAAATTTTTAGAAATTGGAATCACTCAAATCCGAGTTACGATGCAAAAGATATAGCCTTTTGAAGTTTGAAATAAATACTGAAATTGTTAAAAATCAGAAAATCAGAATTAACAGATTTATTTTGAAATTGAAAATAGATTTATTGCGTCATCATGACATCACGCTGGCGTCAGCCCTGGCGCCAGCCAATCAGGGCTTGCCACATGGCTCCAGTGCATAGACCCGGTCCACGGCATCGGTTCGGTTCACCGTAGACGCGGTCCATGGCGCCTCGGCCTCTGCGCCTGACACATGTCGGCTCCCGATTGGCCCACACGCGCGACGAAATCCCACCGCACAGATTGCATCTAACGGCTGCCAAACTCAACCATACGCGGCACGATCCTGGCCCCTCGTTGGAGATCCGACGGTGGTTACCTTTCGAGCCTAGCGATGGCGGCACGGCAGCTCTTCTTCGCCGGACTTGGAGACGAAGATCACCGCGACGGCGAAAGGAAGGGTCTCCGGCGAGGCTTCTGCTTCTCACGTACGCGTCTCGTCACGGCGAACCCTCTGGCGACCTCGGCGACGGCGGAGACTTCACGGACGACGAGCTTCAAGCGGAAAAACGCGGTGAAGACTTCGGCTAACTCCGACGAGCTCGTAGATGCGTTCTACGGCTGCTCTCGCAAAACCTCTCCGACCAAAAGATGCGGCGCTCAACTGCGAACCTCAGGGTGCTACCCCCCTATTTATAGCCTCGGTGTCCGAGCTCTACACGGCGAAAGAAGTCCGACGTCGTTACGGCGGCGGAATCCGAGTCCCGAACGGAGACGACGACCGACGGCGCGACACGTGTCCCGATCCGACGGCCAAGACGTGGTCGCACACGCGGCCTTCCCTGGACCGTTGGATCGCACGCGAACGGCCAAGTTCTAGGGTTTTGCCTCGCTGCGCTTCGCGGGCTGGATTGGGCCGCACCGACGCGGGCTTCCAGCGCACAGTGTTGGGCTTCGGCCCAACACTGTTCACTGATTTTCAAAATGATTTTCTATTTAAAAATAATTTCAGAAATTCATTTTATTTATTTTAAGCGATAAAACTATTAGGAAAAATCCAAGAAAAATCTCAAAAATACTTTGAGACATTCTGGACTCAAATAAAATAGTTTTGGCAAAACTCTATTTTAACTTTGCACAGATTTAAATAGATTTGAATAAAAGGCAATAAACCTGATTTGAATTTAATTCAAATAAATCCAAAAAAAATCCAAATAAATTCCAGAAAATCATAAATGCACTTTTAAGCAATAAACTAATATATAAGCAAATTTTTGAGATGTTACATTCAGAATCAGCTGCGTTCTGAAATAATTGCAACAAATTGTTTCAATTATTTCAGAACGTAAATCTAGCCCCTTCAAACGTGCTCCTGCGCTCCTCTATCACGGGAGACAGCCTCCAATGCTCGCTGGCTGCAGCAAGCCGTTTCTCGCGGTCGCCGGCCTCCCGCGTCCGCCTCCCACGCTCACCCGCCTCCTGCGCTTCGCTGTTGCTCCCACGCTCGGCTGCCACCGAAGAGGGCGCCCGAGCGCGGCGCTCCACACTCGCCCGCTCTCGAGCTCGTGGAGCGTGAGAGTACGGTGGAGAAGACTAAATTTGCAAATTCGGTGAAAAAACGTTAGATTTGTAATTCCGATGAGAAAGAGGACTGAATAACGATCAACTCGCTTATTGTCGCAATTTGGACGAACATTAGTGCTTATCAGCTTGTAATACGCGCGCACTTATCAAGCCGAATCGAGCATTTCTACTGCTAAAAGGCTAGAAGATGGCATAAATATTGTTAAGGAACCTCGCTATCAAATAGTTCGGGGTTCCCGAATAGATCTGAATTGGAGAAAAGAGAGAGAAAGAGAGACACAAGTTTAGAGAGAACGGCGACTGAATTCTTTATTGCTTTTTGATTGCTTGTACATTGGGGGGACCCCTCCTCCTTATATAGTAGTCGCCTAGGGTTTCGGCTAAGGGGCCATCGTGGACCTGCATTGGGCCACGTGGTTTCCCAACACTCCCCCATGGGCCCTTTGCCGCGAGATGCATATGCCTCATTAAAACTCCAGAAAAACCGAGTGGAAAAAATACTCGGAGAAAGAGTATATAGTATACGCTTACTGTGTTGCACGAATTGCCTCATTAAAACCTTATGCAAGAAAACTTCATGAAAAACTTGCTAAGGAAAAAGAGTACAATTCACCCAAACTTCAACCGCTAATCTTCGAGATTCATGTTGGGTACTCAAACTTCATGTTCAAGCTTTATGTGGGAGTATGTGAAATATCTCCCCCTGAAATCTGCACTTCTCTAAGTCTTATCATCTCGATCCCTTTTACGCACCTTTCAAAGGTAGATGCTGGGAGTGATTTAGTGAACAAATCTGCAAGATTTTCACATGACTTAGTATGCAATATCTTGATCTCGTTCATCTTATGCAATTCATGAGCATAGAAGAACTTGGGGTTGATATGCTTCGTGAGATTGCTCTTTACATAACCCATCTGTGCTTGAGCAACACAAGTTCCATTATCTTCATAGATGATCGTGGGAGTTTTCTCAATGTTCAAGCCACATGACTTCTGGATGTGGTGAACCATTCTTCGGAGCCGTGCACATTCACGAGATGCTTCATACAAAGTAATGATTTCCGAGTGGTTTGTCGACGTCGAGACGAGAGTCTGCTTAGAAGACTTCTAGGAAACTGCTGTTCCTCCACATAGGAAAACATAGCCAGTTTGTGACTTGCTAGTATGCGGGTCTGATAAGTACCCAGCATCGGCGTAGCCGACCAAATTCAGTTCATTGTTTCTTCTGAAAAACAAACCGAGATCTTTGCTTCCTTGGAGGTAACGGAAGATGTCCTTGATCCTTTCCAATGCCTTTTGGTGGGTTACGCCAGATCTTAGGGCTAGCAAATTCACAATAACGCAATGTCCGTCTAGTGCTATTCGCAAGGTACATGAGCGCTCCAAGCTGTACTCGATATGGGAATTCGCTCCCGTGACTTCCTCCCCTCTTCTCTAGGTCCAGTATGGGTCTAGGTCTGCTTGGAGTGACCTTCCGACCATTGGAGTCTTTGCAGGATATGCCTTTTCAAAGCCAAATCTTTCCAACACTTTCTACTTGTAGGTTGATTGATGTACCAAGATTCCTCCTTGGACATGCTCAAGCTGCAAGCCTAAACAAAACTTGGTTTTACCCAAATCCTTCATTTCAAACTCAGACTTCAAGTATGAGCATGCTTCTTCAATTTCTTCATCCGTCCCAATGATGTTCAAGTCATCTACATAGACGGAGATTATACAAAATCCATTCGTGGATCGCTGTATAAACATGCATGGACAATCTTCGCTGTTTGTGTAGCCTTTTTTGCAAAGAAAGTCACTCAAGCGATTGTACCACATTCTTCTTGACTGCTTTAGCCCATACAGTGATTTCTCCAATTTCACACTGTACAGGTTTCTATTTGCTCCGTCTTGGTTCGGGATAGGAATACCTTCCGGTACTTTCATGTATATATCCGAATCCAAGTTTCCATACAAATATGCTGTGACAACATCCATTAGCTTCATTCTCAACTTCAAGTTGACTGCCATTGAGATCAAATATCTAAAGGTAATTCCTCCCATGACCGGAGAATAGGTTTCTTCATAATCAACTCCAGGACGTTGAGTGAAACCTTGAGCTACAAGCCTTGCCTTGTACATTACAACTTCGTTGTTTTCATTCTCTTCCGAACAAAGACCCATTTGTGACCTACAGGGTTTATATAGGGAGGTGTGCGGCATACGGGCCCAAACACCTCTCTCTTGTTCAGAGAGACTAACTATGCAGTGATTGCCTTCTTCCATTCTTCCCAATCTAGTCTTTTCTTGCACTCTGCTAGAGATGTAGGCTCGGGATCATGATCAATGATCGAGGCAATCTTCTTTGCGAAGTATGCATCAACGTTGGCTGTTGCTCTATTCAGGGATTCTCCTGTTATTACAAAGTTTATGGCCATTTCTTCATGGGGTGCTTCATGCACTTCTACTTGCTCTTCTCTGCTATTCCCTATCGCAGGAGCAAGTTCCTTTAGCTTTTCATCGCCTATGTGTGCGCACACATTATTTCCGGCGGCTTCTTGCAGTGGAAGATTCAAGTCTGAAATTGCCTTTTCTGTCGGCTTCTTTCCAGTGCCAGGTCTCAACTGGCTCCCCTTCTTTCCTTGGGGTATTTTCGTGATTGGTTGTGGTAGTTCTCTCGCCCAGTTTTCTCCAAACGTCTCTGGGTACTTTTGGTTTGAGGAGCCAGATTTCCTGTTCTTTTTCTTTGAGGCCTCTGAACAGGATGAGGGATACCTTCTATTTTCTTTGGTATTTCCACCCTCTCTGGTGCATTTCTTGCGGGTACATGCGACTTAACCACGCCCTTCAGATCACAAAAATGATCAGGCAGTTCATTTGCTAAATTCTGCAAATCAATTATCTTCTGAACTTCTTGATTTGCTTCATTAGTGCGGGGGTCATGCGCGGGGATTCCAGTGGAATGCCATATGATTTCCCGGTATTTTTCATCCAAAGGTTGATTTCCTTCACCTAATGACGGGAAACGATCCTCGTCAAAAATGCAATCAGCGAATCGGGCTGTATGCAAGTCTCCAGTCATGAGTTCCAAATACCTGATTATGGCTGCACTCTCATAATCAACGTATATCCCAGACTTGCGGAGAGGGCCCATTGCGATCCAATGAGGGGGTGGTATAGGAACATATACCATACACCCAAATTTCCTGAGATGGGAGATTTTCGGGATGATCCCGTGCACAAGCTGCATAGGAGAATGGATGTTGTAGGCCGAAGGTCTAAAATTGATGAGAGCTGCTGCGTGCAGGACTGCGTGTCCCCAACAAGTGTTGGGCAAGTTACAACTCGCAAAGCGGTCGGCAATGAACTTAATCCTTTTATTAGTGCTTCATCTAGTCCATTCTGCGTATGGACGCGTGCGACGGAGTGCTCGATTGCTATCCCCGTTGCAGCAATAATCATCAAATGCCTTTGAAGTAAATTCTCCGGCATTGTCCATTCTAATGGACTTCACGCGATGATCAGGGAAAGCATTCTTAATTCTTATGATCTGCGAGATCAGCTTTGCAAAAGCATGGTTTCTTGTTGACAATAAGCATACATGCGACTATTTCGAGGAAGCATCAATGAGCACCATAAAGTATCGAAACGGCCCGACAAGGGCTGAATCGAACATAAATATCCTCGGATGCGTTCGGGAATGCAGGGATTTCACTTTGCACTTTCATGACAGAGGGTCTAGTTATTAATTTCCCGGTGGCACATGCAAGGCACACAAAATCTTCATGATTCGGGAAATTTTTAACATTAATGCCATGACCTTGTGAGTTGTTCACTATATTTCTCATCATTCTAAGACCAGGATGACCTAATCTACTATGCCATAAAGAAAATAACTCAGAGCTTCTAAAAACAGTCTTTAAGGAAGTATACACTTCGGGTGCATGAATATTCGTGTAGTACAACCCAGATTCATATGAGGGACATTTTTCTAATACCATTTTCCCACATACCGCGTGCTTCACAATGCACATGTATTCTTTGCCATTTTCTTCATTGGTTTCTACATGAAAACCATTGGCGCGGATGTCTTTGAAGCTTAAGAGAGTGCGCGTTGATTCAGGGTACAAAAGAGCTTCTTCAATTACCAAAGTTGTACCCATAGGCAATATAATAGTGGCTCTTCCAGAGCCTATTATATATGAATCTCTTCCAGCGATCGTAGTTATCTTTCCAGCGTTCTTCATGATCGACTGGAAGTATTTAGACTCTCTTAAGATGGTATTTGTTGTGGCACTATCAACAATGCATATCTCTTCCATTTGGGCGCTACACGATTTCTAAAAAGGAAAGGAAAATAATTCCTATCAAACAGAGGCAAAATAATTCAAATATTGCTTGTAAAAGAAAGAATACTGGAATAAAGAATAAATTGCATATTTATTCATGAGTGAAGTATGCTCTTCTAGAGCTTACAATTCATTATTCAAAAGGAAATGCTAATAACCATAATCTAAAAAAGACATTAAACAGAACTGTAAAATATGCATTAATTTCTGCTTCTATGTCATCGACAGAAGTTTTCTCTTCATTTGCCATAATATTGGCTGCAGCATCGATGTCCAAGCTATTCTGTAAGGATGAAACAAGTGGGATATCTTCATCCATGGCATCATCATCACCAATCTTGGCGAAGTGCGCTTCTGCTGGGGCGTTTTCCTTTGCCTTCCTCTTAGCCTGATATGCGTTGATCACTTCCTTGGATTCCCGACATATCTTCGACCAGTGTCCCCAAGTGCCACACCTGAAGCACGTTTGGTTCTGCTGTCTATACGGCTTGGCGTGCGCCTTTTCTTTGTCATCCTTCTTCACTGGGGCTTTGGACTTTCCTTTGGCCTGATTCCTCTCTTTTCCACCATGCTTGCCCTTCTTTCTATGAATGGGCTTTCTCACCTTATAGCTATTGGCATTGACTTCTGTGCCAGTGCCTCGTCCAGGTGGCTGTGAGATATAGTTCTTGCGTAGAACATCGTCTTGTGATTCCGCAACTTGCATTACATCAATCAGTTCGCTATACTCCTTGTATGCGTCCTGACGATAGCTACGTGCACTCTGGATAGCATTTGGGTGGAAGGTAGAGAGAGTTTTCTCAATCTTCTCTCATTAGTGATCTTCTTGCCACATAGAGAGAGATTAGTACAAATTCTGTGCAAGACAGAATTGTACTCGGCCACTGTTTTGAAGTCTGCAAACCTCAGGCGAACTCAATCTTGCTGTGCTTGGGGCAAGATGGTGTACTTGAGCTTCTCGAACCGCTTCTGAAGTGCAGTCTAAAGCTCAAGTGCACTCTCCTCAGCCATATATTCATTCTTCAGAGTGGCTAAGAGGTGGTGCCTAAGGAAGTGCAAGGCTTGATCGTTCTGCTCGGCGGTAGGTTTCGCGTCCTGCGAGGACCTTAGACCAATCGCTGCACGGAGCTTCTTGCCCCCAAGAACGATCTTCACGTCTGATGCCCAAGTGAGGTAGTTCGACTGCAAGGGCCGCTTCTTCAAACTCACGATTCACGATGCCGAACATCTACATGATTTCAAAATTCCGACATTAGATTACTGCGTGTAATCTAATAGAAAATGGTTGCAAAAAGCGTAAAAAGCAAAATATTCATTGCAGTACACAAAATAAAGTAATGAATTCAAAATTCATAAAGAATATTCATAAATACCGAGAATAAAGCTAGAAAATTTTAAAACAGAGCCAAAAATTTCTTCTGAATTTTCTGGCAATTTTTCAAATTTTCTGCTATTTTCCCCCCTCTCTCTTTTTTCTTCTTCTTTTCTTTCTCCTTTTTCTCTCCTTTTCCTTTTTCTTTCCCGGCCTACTGGCCCTTGGGCCGTTCTGACTTCGGCCCAACACTCGCGTGCGGCTAGGGTTCCCACCCCTAGCCGCTGCCGCTTCTTCCGCAAGGTACCGGAGGTCGGGCGCGAGGGCGGCACCGAGTTGAGGCCAGGCGGCGCGCGCCGCCGGGCGGGGTCGCTGCGGCGGCGACGACCGAGCAGAGGCCAGCGCGCGCGGCGGATTCGGGCCGAGGCGGCTGCGGCGGCGGCGATCGAGCCGAGGCGACCACGCAGAGGCCGAGGTCGGGCGGCGCGTCTTCGGACCGACGACGACGCCGCGGAGGTCGAGCTTTGAGCGCGGCGGTGGGCCGACCGGCCGAAAGGCAAAGACGGCGACGACGGCACAAGACGAGGCCAAGGTCGGGCGGCTTGCACGGAGGCCGAGCCGAGCGGCGCGGGGCGACGGCCGACTTCGGCGCGGCGTCGGCGACGGAGGCCGAAGCCGAGAGGCACGGGCGACGACCGGCCGGGCGCGGCGGGCGACGGAGGCCGAGCCGAGAGGCGCGGGGCGACGGCGGCGGCGTGGCGTCGGCGACGGAGGCCGAAGCCGAGCGGCGCGGGCGATGGCGGCCGGCGCGGCGTCAGCGATCGCGACGAGGCTAAGGCGGCGCGCGTGGCCGAGGCGACGGCAGCAACACTCCGTGTGCAAGAGCGAGGAGGCGACGGCGAGGCCGCCGCTTGGGCGGCGGTGGGGCCGAGGCTGGGCCGAGCCGGGCGGCGCGCACTGTATGGACGGCAAGGGCGGCAAGGATGTGCGCCGGCGGTTTCGGGAGCGCCATTCAAGGCAGCGGGGCGCCGGCTTCGGGCGCGACTGCCGAGATGCAAGATTTTTTTTTTCTCTGTGATGAACAGTAATTACGCATGTACTGTTGCTTCGAGCCGTCTTTAGCTTCATGCCACGCGACGAACACAATACCGAATTGGTAGATTAGATGCATACGCGAAAACAACAAGCGATTAGATTCAATCATCGATTCTCACCTTTTCTCACCTCTTCAATCTGTTTGCCGGTAGAGCTTCGTGCTGATAACGTGTTAAGGAACCTCGCTATCGAATAGTCCGGGGTTCCTGAACAGATCTGAATTGGAGAAAAGAGAGAAAGAGAGACAGGAGTTTAGGGAGAACAGCGACTGAATTCTTTATTGTTTTCTGATTGCTTGTACATTGGGAGGACCCCTCCTCCTTATATAGTAGTCGCCTAAGGTTTCGGCTAAGGGACCATCATGGACCTGCATTGGGCCACGTGGTTTCCTAACAAATATATGCCACAATTCGGTTATTCTTTGTTCCGTCTAATGAAAAAAAGCCTGTGTAAAAAAGGACATTCATCTTTCGATGGCACTAGACAAATAAATTTGTAAGGAGCGGAACAATTGAAAATTTAAATACGTAAGTTCTAATTTGGACTCATTTTCCAAACTATATATCCATCGAATTTGTTCAAAATCCCGCCTGAATAAAAAAATTCGAAAAAAATTCAAATTGCTACTGTTTCAGAAATTCAAATTCAAGAGGGTCATCTTTCATGAAAATTTGTTGAAAAACTGAATTTTTAAGACATTTTATAAAAAATTCAGAAAAACTGTCAGATTTTTATAAAATTGTACAAACTTAATAATGCTTTGAAAAATTTATGGTATCATCTCTAGAAGCCTAAGATCATATAGAAAAATTTATAAAATAATTTAACCTCATTTGTTATATTTAAAAATTCTAAAATAGATTAAACATAATTGAGACGAAACCAGTGTCAAAATTTTATAACTTCGCTCGAATGTGATCATGAACCAAAATTTTTAGGACAGCTTAAGAATTGTCTTAGAACCCATATCTAAAATTTTTAAAAAATTTAAACTTATTTTTGTTGCTCAATCAAATCTATGAAAGCAATACATGTACTTAGCCAGGCTTTTATTAGGACTGTACCACTGTCAGAATTTTTAAAAATTCCTCATGCTTAATCATTATCTGAAAATTTCATGAGAACATAAGTGATGTGTCAATACCATCCATAATTGTTTTTATCATTTTCTATCTTGGTTTGAACCATTTTTCATTCTATCGAAATTTACCGGTCAGCCTTTTATCAAGACAGTAGCATCGTTTGAATTTTTGAAACTTTCTCAGGATTTATCATCATCTAAAAGTTCTATGAGAACATTATTGACGCGTCCGGACCATGAATTGTTTTTGTTAAATTTTCTAACACGGTTTGAATTATTTTTCATTTGGTTGAGATTTGCCGGTCAGCCTTTTATCAGGACAGTAGCACTTTAAGAATTTTTAAAAATTCCTCATGTTTGATCATCTTCTAAAAGTTTTATGGAAACATTAGTGATGTGTCAGAACCATTCTAATTTTTTTTCAAAATTTTCTAAATATCATTTCGACTATTTTTCACTCGGTTGAATTTTATCAAGATTTTGGCAATCTCGGTTCAAAAATTCCGGATTTCAACTTTGCATTTTGAATTTTGGCCAGATTTTATCCAAAATTATGAGATTTAGCTAAAATTTCGGATTTCGCCCACCTTCAAGATGTGAACCGAATACGAAATTTCAAACCCTCATCCTGTTGCTTTTGTATATCTTCTCGTGGCTAGGGTGATTCTTTTCTTGTCTGATGTATGGAGAACGAACAGGGCTCCGACCACACTTCTCGAAACTGTACCAAAGGCTATATTGATTTAGCTCTTAAAATAGTATATTTGGTATCGATCTATACCAGCATACCGTTTGGATTTAATATAATAATATATATTTATAAGTGTATATATGTTTTATATGTACATCAAATTTTACTTATAATATTACTCTAAATACATATAACTATTATCAAATATAACATATAGTTTAGTAGACAATATTATCAATTCCACCAATATAACTGATAGTGACCGATATCAAAGCCGTTATAGCTGGTATTTACCAGTATCAAGGCGATATGGTCGTTATTGACTGGTATCGAGGTCGGTAAGCATATAGGGCTACTTTATACCGTTTTAGGTACGAAAATGGTATATACCGATATCGGTACGGTATTGATAACTACGCTCTAAAAACGCTAATTTCGTTTGAAATCATAATGACTCACTAATTGCAATTACCACGTTAATCTGTAATCACGAGTTGAGCCATGGACGACCGTCCCGTGCTCCACGACGTTATCTTTTGTAGTTTTGTTATCGTGCTTTTCTTATGTGCTAAGTCGTCGTGTACACTCGGCCCAGCCTCCAGCCCAATAGCACAAGATATCTTTAGGCCCAATAGGCCAGATTTTGGTAAACCGAGTGCATTCATGAGTTCTATTGTCAACGATTTCAGTATATTCATTTTGTTCACATTTTTCCTTAGATGCTGTTCTACGTATTTATACATCACGAAATAACAACATCATGCCTTCAAATAACTATGTTTTGGTTTCATCTAATAACATGGGTTTGCTTCAGTACACTTCTAAAAAAAGTTTGCAAATCTTTAAAAAATATTAGGTGATGGTAAATCTGTACCAACCTACTAAAATAAATCAAATTGAAGATTATACGTGGATATAGACTTAGGCCCTGTTTGGTAGAGCTCCAGATTCTAGCTTCATCTCAGATCTGAATCTTGTAGGCTAAAATAAATAGAATTAAGTTTATGTTTTTAGTCTAAAATTAAATAAAATGACCTACCTAAACACTCTTAATATACCCACAGATCTAGCTTCACGGATCTGTGGAGCTATAAATACCCAGCTCCACCAGATTCATGAATCTGATGAAGCTGGAGCCGTACCAAACAGGCCCTTAATGTTGGGTAGGGGCAAATTTTTTATTTAATTTATTTTTTAGTATGCATACGCGCTCCACGTAATATTAACTACTTTGCTTTAAAAATTTTAATTTTTTAAAAGAGCTGTACCAACCATACCCAAAATGTTTAATCGGAGTTTCTCACTCTCTTTTAAAAAAAAACAAATAGAAGACGTAAGCATCTCTTCTCAGCGTAATCACGTAATGACACAATTATTTCAGATTGAGACTGCTTCCAATATACTTTTGATTTTTTTCTAATTAATATTTTCAGAAAAAAATAAAAAAAAGAATATGAAAGTACTTTTGATGACAAATATACTAATACCATTTAAATATGACAAGCTAAATACTTTCATAAATATTATGAAGGAAAAATTGATGATTTTCCACTGCTAAGACCCTTGTTTTAGTATTTGCCACCCATAGGATTTGACTAGATGAATGACTTGCCTCTAAGAGAGAAATACATGATATTTGTCGCTTCCACCGTATTCTGGTCACTACTACAAGAAGGTTTATATTAGACGTCTCATCACAGACGGTTTTAAAAAATCGTCTGTATTATATATATAATTACAGACGATTTTTGTAAAATAGTATGTGATAATTGAATATCACAGACGATTCAGTGAAGTGTATGGAAGTCATCATTGACGGTTTTTATGTAGAATCGTATGTGATATTAGATTATCACAGATGATTTTTAATAGAACCGTCTGTGATAAAACTCTCTAAGTATATATATCGTTGTATGTTTTGTGCTCGTCGCACTCCTCAGCCAAAGAAAATTGAAAACCATTCACCTCCTTCCTCGCCTGTTTGGCTACACCCCTCGGCGTCCACACCCGCGGCGACTTCCTTGTTGGCGTCCTCCCCGTCGGCATCCTCCCCTGCAGCAGCATCCCACGCGGCGACCTCCCCGTCAGCGTCCTCCCCCTCGGCATCCTCCCCCGCAGCGACCTCCCCGTCGGTGACCTCCTTTGCGGTGAACTCTCCCTCGGTGACCAAGCACCACTGAACCCTAAAACTGCTGGACGCTAGACTTATATGGGGGTTTTACTAAGACATTATTGAAATCTTAGTATTGATTGATAGGATTGGGATTGGATGCATGTTTCAATATCTTAGGTGGTGATTTGACCTTGATGAGGCTAATGTTTGTATTTCTATGCATGTATTAGAGGCTAGTGTGTGTTAAGATTTTGCCAGGTTATGCATATAAGTTATATTCAGGAGGTTAAGGTCCTCAAGGTGCATAGGTGAAATAAGTTAGATTGATCCAATAGTGTAACTCTAGACTAACAACTTTAGAACATGTTATTGCAGGTCTTACAAATGTCTGAATATGGATTTGGAGGCCTGTTATTTCTGGTGCACTCAACTCATATAATCATTTGGTGTTGAATGTGAAGACTATGTCGACATGGTTGTTTTAATACCTACACATTAAATTTTGTGGCCTGTTAATTCAAGTGTGTGCTGCTCATAGAACCATCTGTTATTGGATGTAATCATGTGAAGGCTATGTTAACATGTATTGTTGTGTAAGCAATTTTTGGTTGCTTAGCTAACATTGTGCTGGCTTCTCCTTTTTCTCCGTACAACCCATGGGTATGCCATTCAAGAGGTCCAACTCTTTTATATTACATATCATTACTCAAGTACATGTTGTGTGAAGTAATCCCAAAGACAAGCAAATCTTAGATTATATACCATGTCTTGTCGATATGATAGTTACCTGTTATATGGCGCATATCCCCTTGTTGTCAGTTACGTTGAGAAACATATACCTGATAGATGAACGCTAGTTAAAACATCTATATATAGTATTATGCCTGATAGATGAACTGCTCCCCTCTCAAAGTATATGTTTGTTGCAGCTCGGTTTTTTCTTTATTCCTATATGATTCTGTTCTAAATTAATTGAAATCTGATTTGGTAAAATAGACGATATGGAAAAGCTGTTGGATGCAAAACAAAAACTTGAGGTGGAGATAGAACAACTGAAGGGAAAACCTGAGTTAACTGAAAAGATTTATGAGATAAAAGAAAAACTGAAAGACAGATGATAAATTACAAGATATTCAATCTTTTAACACAGCACTCATCATTAAGGACTGCAGGGCAAATGCAGAGCTAGAAGAAGCCAAAGCTGAGTTATAGAGGTAATATAAAGGTTTCTATTATTTAATTCGATATGGTTACTGATAATATACTAAGACACCCTGATGAGGACATCACTTCTATGGATATAGCCACACCTGCAAATCCATCACCTACGCATCAATCGGTCCCCGTTGCTGTAATACATGGACCGATTACTCGAGCTCGCGCACGCCAACTCAATTACTGTGAATTCGCTCCTCGGCTTCATACGAATATTTTAATGGACGGAATGTTATTTAATTCTTGTGATGATGTCCTTTGCCTCGGGAACTTGGGTGAGGAACCAACCAAGATGAAGGATAGAAGAGAAGTGCACGAGTTCGGTTCAGATTCGACTCAGGACAGGGCTGACTTGTTTCGCCGCCACGGCTACATCCGACTCCGCTTTGGGCGTTCTTGTACTTCACTGAAAGCTTATCAAGTCTACTTTCCAATGGATCTGGAATCACATCCAAACTCCTTCTGAGTTGACGGGAATCGTTCAATCAAGCAGCGTCACTTTTTCAGTCCAAGTCAAAAGTGGGCCTTTGGCCTTGTAACAAGGAAAGCCCACTTAAGGCTGCACCCTAGGTTCCTAGACGCCTCTCCACAATAAAAACAGCCAGCCGCTGCCATTAGATGGTGGGTTTTTTAGATCAAACATAGCAGTTGCTACTTCTTGTAATCGCGCGTTGGCTAAACCGCCCAATTACTTGTCATCGAAACCCCTCTTTGTGATTCCGAATGAACTCGTGGTTTCAATTATAATTTCAAGTGCTTGTTCATCTTGTTCTTGCGTGTTCTTCGATTGCTTGCAGGGACAAAGGCCTTCGTGGTCGTGTTGATCGTGCACCAAAGAAGATCAATAACAACTTCGAAGTCGGTGTAACGATTGCTAAGGCGCATCGTCTGGGACGGTGTAGTCGGATCGCCAACGCCTTCTTCCACCCAATCGAATCTATCCTCTCTCATCGAAAGGTCGGGACCTATCCTCCTATCACGTGGTATCGAGCTCAAGGTTGATCGGTGAGAGATTTTTTCCCATCCATTATTTTACCTACACCCGTAAAACCATAAAAAAACAAATAGGCGATTAGATCTCCCTTGTCCAAAACAGTTTGTGCCCTTGCTTTTGCTACTTTAGTTCTCGCTTGTTGAATTTACTGCTTCGACGAGTCAAGTTGCTGGTCTTTAGTTTCATCCTTTAGAGTTTCGAGTTCAGTCATGTTTTTGTCACGCTATGCTCATAATTTGAGTCGATTCTCGTTAGTAGATCGATCGGAGTTGAGTTTGTTTCGTCTAGTGTGGGAGATCAAATTGGGTTGCCGATTTCCTTGCTTTGTTTACTAATCCGCTTGATTCTCTGTGTTTACCAAAATAAATATCGCTTTCCAAATATATATATATAAAAAAAGAGGCCGATGCGTATACAAGAGCCGCACCAAATCAAGGAGTTAAAAAAAGGCAAGTGCATATAGAAAAGCCGCACCAAATCGAGAGAAGAAAAGGCAAGTGCAGATAGAAAAGCCGCACCAAATCGAGAAGAAAAGGCAAGTGCAGATTTCAAAAGCCGCACTAGATCAATTGCAAATCAAAGTTCGAGAGAGAGAGAGAGAGAGTTTTAATTACCTTTATACCCTGGTTTTTCCAAAAGTCCTTTGTGCAAATTTTGTTTTTAGGGTCTCCGAGTTCATCTAAGAGAGTTTTGTGACCTCCAAAAAAAAAAAAAAAAACTTGCTGTTTTGGGCGTTTGGTGACGACGCTTGTGTCTTGGCTCGCGTCTCTAGTACGGTTCGGGACTAGGACCAAGCACGGTACCGTCAGAGAACGCTTATTTAGCTTGCTGTGACTAACGTGGTGAAGGTTACTCCTTGTGCTATTTCAGCCACCTATAGCTCCACAGATTGTCTCCTACTCTCGAAGTTGTTTGTCTTGCTAGTTGCCAACACCTCCTTGCTAAAGCTTGGTAAGAACAGTAAGAACTTGTTTGAACAGGTTGAGAGTGAGCGATTTGACACTAGCACACCACTTGTAGATAGGGATAATCTTGTTACTTGGTGTTAGCCTTTTTTTCTTTGTTTTCTAACCATGGCAGGATCGGAAGCCGATAAAGGGGACAACATTCACCTCGCACACGGGGATCGACAAAGACTTCGAGCGCCAAATGAGGCTTCACACCGATGCGCTTGATGAGGACGTTCGTGTTACCAATGACCGCCTTGGTCAATTGGAGGCGATTCAAATTGACACCAACACCAAAATCACCGCTTGGAAGTTTCGTGGGCGCAATCAACACCTCCCTTGCAAGATTCTTGCAGCGACTTGAGGAGAGGGATCGTGGACGCCTACGATGGACATGTGAGCAGCGCAGGAGAGACAATGAACAGGACTATGCAATGGACACGAAGTTGAGGAAGAGGAGGATGATAGGCCACAACGACAGCTACACCGCAACCGCCATGGTATGGGTTTGCGACCACCACGACGACAGTACGTGAACATGATGACTCCTAGGATCAATCAAATTCAAGATGCCACCTTTTGATGGGAAATATGACCACGATGCATACCTCACTTGGGAACTAGTCAGAGATCGTAAATTTGCTTGCTATGATTTTCCAACACAAGAGGGTTAGGGCTGCAACTAGTGAGTTTATGATTTTGCCTCCGCTTGGTGGCGCGAGTATCGTAATAAGACCCCAAACAATGTGCCACAAACTTGGGATGCTTTGAAAAGGATCATGCGAGCTAGATTTGTTCCTTCGTATCATGCACTAGATTTATTACATAAGCTGCAGAATTGAGACAAGGTAGCAAATCAGAGAAGAATATTATCGTGAACTACAAACAGGCATGTTGCGCTGTGGGTTAGTGGAAGAAGAGGAAGCTGCTATGGCTAGATTTATGGGAGGGTCAACCGTGAAATTCGTGACATATTAGCTTACAAGGAATACAATTCTATCACTCGCTTATTCCATCTTGCTTGTAAAGTCGAAGGGAAGTGCAGGGCGCGCAAGGACTAATGTTTCGCAGGTCGGACTACATCATGGCATCCACGCATTTCAAAGAATGCCCCAAACCGCATCTTCACAAGGTACCACTAGCACCGCCACACACGCCTCAACAAAACCAATGCCGCAGTATCCGGCAACAAAGGGTCAGCACCAACACCCGCCAAGAGCGCTTCGTCCGCTGCATCCACGGAAGAACGAGGGATATTCAAAGGCCTACAATGCAAGGGATTTGGGCATGTGAGGAAAGATTGCCCAAGCAAACGTGTCCGATTGTGCGGATAATGGTGAGTATTCTTCGCTAGTGATTTGGATGATGAGACATATGCTATGCTTGCCATTGACCATGCAGAAGTGGACATGAGAAGGAAGAAGAACATATTGGTGCCAAAATGCGTAACATTATGAGAGCCTTGTTGTTCGCGCGTGTTGAGTGCCCAAATGGGGAAGGTGAATGAACCCGACATAATTTGTTTCAAACCAAGTGTGTGGTCATGGAGCGCCATGCGCGCGTCATCATTGATGGGGTAGTTGCAATAACTTAGCAAGTTCGAGATGGTTCAAAAGCTAGAGTCGAAAACAAGCCCACATCCACACCGCATTCACATCTAATGGTTTAACGACAGGTAAGATAAAGGTAACACGATTGGTAAGAGTGCACTTTGCCATTGGTTCGTATCATGACTATATTGATCTGCGATGTTGTGCCTATGCAAGCATGTTCTATGTTGTTCGGTAGACCATGGCAAGACGATAAAGACACCTTGCATCATGGTAGAACTAATCAAGACTTTTTGTGCATAAAGAGAAGAAAATTGTATTACATCCTATGTCTCCTGAAGCCATTTTGAGGGATGAAGTTGCTAGAGCCAGAGAAAGAAAAAATCAAAACATGAGAAGAGTGAAAATCAGATTGTAGCAAAGGAATTTGTACAACATAAAGAGGGCAAGTCTAAATCTGTTCATGACAGTAAAAGATGAGATTAAATCAAGGGTGCTTGTTTACTTGCTTCCAAATCGATTTAAATGATTTGAATGATGGCTCAAGTTTGCTATGCTTTGGTTTGCAAAGAAGCTTTATTTTCATTTGAAGATACATCCTCTTCTTTGCCTCCTCACATTAATCTTTTGCAGAAAACATAGACATTTTTCCAAAGGAGGTGCCACCGGATCGCCACCAATCCGTGGAATTGAGCATCAAATTGACCTCATTCCCGGGCCTCCTTACCAAACCGCACCATACTGTAACCAATCCGTAAGAAACCAAGGAGATACAACGACAGTGCAAGAATTGCTTGAGAAAGGGTATGTGCGCGAATCTCTTAGTCCATGTGCTGTCCCAAGATTTTTAGTTCCTAAGAAAGATGGATCATGGCGCATGTGTGTGGATTGTAGAGCGATTAACAACATTACAATTAGATATCGTCATCCTATTCCTAGGTTAGATGATATGCTAGATGAATTGAGTGGCTCTCTTGTGTTCTCTAAGATCGACTTGCGTGAAGCGGATACCACCAGATTCGCATGAAATTGGGCGATGAATGGAAAACAGCTTTTAAAACAAAATTTGGATTGTATGAGTGGTTAGTAATGCCTTTTGGACTCACTAATGCACCCAGCACTTTTATGAGATTAATGAATGAGGTTCTGCGCCATTTCATTGGAAAATTTGTGGTGGTGTACTTTGATGATATTCGATTTATAGCGTAACTCTAGAACAACATCTTGATCATTTGCGTGTTGTTTTTCATGCCTTACGTGATGCTCGCTTGTTTGGTAACCTTGAGAAGTGCACCTTTGCACGGATCGAGTCTCTTTTCTTGGCTATGTTGTTACTCCGCAGGGAATTGAAGTTGATCAAGCCAAGGTTGAAGCAATACACAGCTGGCCGGTTCCAACAACGGTCACACAAGTGCGAAGTTTTCTAGGACTTGCTGGATTCTATCGCCGCTTTGTGAAGGATTTCAGCACCATCGCTGCACCATTGCACGAGCTCACTAAGAAGGGAGTGCCATTTGCTTGGGGCAAAGCACAAGAGAACACCTTCAACATGTTGAAAGATAAGTTGACACATGCACCACTTCTCCAACCGCCGATTTCAAGAAACCTTTGAACTCGAATGTGATGCTAGTGGAATTGGGTTGGGAGGTGTGTTGTTGCAAGAAGGAAAACTGTTGCTTATTTTAGTGAGAAATTGAGTGGGCCTAGTTTGAACTATTCCACTTATGATAAGGAGTTATATGCGCTAGTTCGAACTTTGGAAACATGGCAACATTATTTATGGCCCAAGGAATTTGTAATACATTCGATCATGAGTCATTAAAACATATTCAAGTCAAGGAAAACTAAACCGTAGGTATGCTAAGTGGGTTGAATTCATCGAATATTTTCCTTATGTCATTAAACACAAAAGGGAAAGGAGAATGTTATAGCTGATGCATTGTCTAGGCGATACGCTATGCTTTCCCAACTTGACTTCAAAATTTTCGGCCGAAACGATTAAAGGGCAATATGAGCATGATGCTGAATTTAAAGATGTGTTGCTCAATTGTAAAGAGGGAAAATGTGGAATAAATTTGTCCTCAATAATGGGTTTGTGTTTAGAGCTAACAAGCTATGCATTCCAGCTAGCTCCGCTCGCTTGTTGTTGTTACAGAAGCGCATGGAGGTGGGGTGATGGGACATTTTGGTGTAAAAAGACAGAGGACATACTTGCTAGCCATTTCTTCCGGCCAAAGATGAGGCGAGATGTGGAACGCTTGCCGCCGCTGCACAACATGTCAAAAGCTAAGTCACGACATAACCCACATGGTTTGTACTTGCCCCTCCCTATTCCTAGTGTGCCTTGGGAGGATATTTCTATGGACTTTGTTTTAGGGTTGCCTAGAACAAAGAAGGAGGATAGTATCTTTGTTGTGGTGGATAGATTTTCTAAGATGGCACACTTCATACCTTGTCATAAGAGTGATGATGCTACCCATGTTGCTGATTTGTTTTTCCGTGAGATTGTTCGATTGCATGGTGTGCCAAACACAATAGTTTCAGATCGTGATGCTAAATTTCTTAGCCACTTTTGGAGAACTTTATGGGCTAAATTGGGGACTAAGCTACTGTTTTCTACTACTTGTCACCCACAAACCGATGGGCAAACCAAGTCGTCAATAGAACTTTGTCTACCATGCTTAGGGCTGTTTTAAAACAAAACATTAAGATGTGGGAAGAATGCTTGCCTCACATTGAGTTTGCGATAACCGTCACGCATTCTACTACTAAGTTGTGCCCTTTTGAGATTGTGTATGGTTTTGTTCCTCGTGCTCCCATTGATTTATTACCTATTCCGCCTTCTGAGAAACTGAATTTTGATGCTACACAACGTCTTTGAATCGATGTTAAAATTGCATGAGACAACGAAAGCGAACATTGAGTCTATGAATGAGAAATATAAACTTGTCGGTAGTAAAGGAAGGAAACATGTAACTTTTGAACCTGAGATCTTGTTTGGTTGCATTTACTAAGGACCGCTTTCCTCAATTAAGAAAGTCTAAGTTGATGCCTCACACTGATGGCCCTTTTAAAGTATTGGAAAAGTTAACGATAATGCATATAAGCTTGAGTTGCTGCAGATTTTGGGGTCTCTCCCACATTTAACATTGCAGATTTAAAGCCATACTTTGGAGAAGAGGATTTAGCTTGAGTCGAGGACGACTCCAATACAAGAAGGGAGGATGATGAGGACATCACTTCTATGGATATAGCCACACCGCAAATCCATCACCTACGCATCAATCGGTCCCGCTGCTGTAATACATGGACCGATTACTCGAGCTCGCGCACGCCAACTCAATTACTGTGAATTCGCTCCTCGGCTTCATACGAATATTTTAATGGATGGAATGCTATTTAATTCTTGTGATGATGTCCTTTGCCTCAGGAACTTGGGTGAGGAACCAACCAAGATGAAGGATAGAAGAGAAGTGCACGAGTTCGGTTCAGATTCGACTCCAGGACAGGGCTGACTTGTTTCGGCCGCCACGGCTACATCCGACTCCGTTTTGGGCGTTCTTGTACTTCACTGAAAGCTTATCAGGTCTACTTTCCAACGGATCTGGAATCACATCCAAACTCCTTCTGAGTTGACGGGAATCGTTCAATCAAGCAGCGTCACTTTTTCAGTCCAAGTCAAAAGTGGGCCTTTGGCCTTGTAACAAGGAAAGCCCACTTAAGGCTGCACCCTAGGTTCCTAGACGCCTCTCACAATAAAAACAGCCAGCCGCTGCCATTAGATGGTGGGTTTTTTTAGATCAAACATAGCAGTTGCTACTTCTTGTAATCGCGCGTGTTGGCTAAACCGCCCAATTACTTGTCATCGGAAACCCTCTTTGTGATTCTCAATGAACTCGTGGTTTCAATTATAATTTCAGTGCTTGTTCATCTTGTTCTTGCGTGTTCTTCGATTGCTTGTAGGACAAAGGCCTTCGTGGTCGTGCTGATCGTGCACCAAGATCAATAACAACTTCGAAGTCGGTGTAACGATTGCTAAGGCGCATCGTCTGGGGACGGTGTAGTCGGATCGCCAACGTCTTCTTCCACCCAATCGAATCTATCCCTCTCTCATCGAAAGGTCGGGACCTATCCTCCTATCACACCCTTTTCACAATAACATGATCGCTTTTGTAGGGATTAAGACATATGACTGGAAGTCAATCGATTATTGGTGTCAAATAAATGGGCACTGTGCCACAGTTGTGGAACTTCAGGGAGAATCGAAAAGCGCCTGTTGTGGAAGCTATGACACATATGAAGGTAAATATGGAAAAGTCCTAAGGTCTTCTTGTGTTGATATATCAAATAATATTGATTATCAATTATGCTTATTGATATTGATGGTATCATAGCTTGTTAATGTATTATCACATGACATTATCCCTAATATTTGTGGTATGAACCTCGATATGAATCAATGGGGCAGTTCTTGGCTAGTACGCATTGGGAACTGCCACACACTACTACAGAAAGGCTTATATTAGATGTCTCATCACAGACGATTAAGAAAAAACGTCTGTGATGAGGAACATCACTAACAGTTCTATACTGAATCCTTCAGTGACATAATCACAAACGGTACTTTTCATAAACCGTTAGTGATATACAACAATATCACAAACGGTTTTAGTATAAAATCATCAGTGATGACTCCTGCATCTATCACAGACGGTTTTAAACTAAAACCGTTTGTGATATCTATCCATCACATAAGTTCTAACTACGAACCATCTGTGAAATGAACTGAGACCACTATATAAACATACCGATAGAGGTTCGTAGCGCAAACCTTGGCTCCCAAGACGTTTGGTCTCCCACAAACCCTAGCCCCCCGGCATCCTCCTCCTAGCCGAACTCCTCCTCGGCAACCTCTGTAGGATCAAGGATAACCGACTAGAGGGGGTGTGAATAGGAGGTTTCTAAATTTTTCGGCACTAATTGCAATAAATAAAATTACTAAGCAAGAATTGCAATTTTCGACAATTGAATCTAAATTCTCTAGGGTACACTAAGTGCTCCAACAATCTAAGTATAAGCAAGATATAATTCTAAACACAAGATCAATATGATTAAGTTGTTAGAAAAGTAAATTTAGCACAAGAGTAGAAATTTGAAACCACAAGAGAATGAGACACAAATTTTTATCCCGTGGTCTCAGAGACTTGCTGGTCTCCCCTAATCCACGTTGAGGTGACTTGGACAATTTCAAGCCGGCTCCAATCACTTGAGGCTTCCTCGATCACTTTGTTAGTTCTTCCCCGCTCTGGGTAGGCGAACTTTGGCCTTCACAACTTGCCGGGGCTTCTCACATTCTCCGTCGAGAAGCTCACCGCGCACAAACGCCTTCAAGCCATCTATGAGGCAGCAACCTCCAAGAGTAATAAGTTTTGACACTTGCTTGAGGTCGAATCAAGTGTCTAAAGGCTCAATCACTAAATGCACACTTGAAAATGCTCCTAACTCTCTCAAAATGAAAATTTAATCCACACAATGAGTTGGAGACTTTCTAGAGCTCAAGGATAATCAATGAGGTCCAAAAACATGCTCTAGAATGCAGGTGGGGAGTATTTATAACCCCACTAACCAAATATGGCCGTTGGCCAAAAGTTGCTGAAAAATGCCTTGGGAGGCCGGTCATACCGCCCTAATATGACGCCTATTCTAGCAATCCGATCTTTTTCTCCAAACTCCAAGATCGGCAAAAGTTATGAAAAAGGTCCTTAATTCTATACCTTAGCCATCGGCGCGTTGATATTCTTTTTCATCATATTTCATGTTTCCACGATCGCCGGGTTTAGGACCAACCTATTCTCAAAATACTCAAATTGAAAATGTTAGTCTATTAATCGTAATTGTCATTAATTACTGAAACCTAATCAAGTTACGGGCCTAGATGCTTTCAACCTCCTCGTCGGTTACCTCCTCCCTGCTGACCTCCTCCGATCCGCCGTTTGCTCCGTCACCTCACCTCCTGTCCCCAAGACTGCGTCGCCGCCCTCCAAGGTGAGATCGCCTGGTACTTAGTGATGATCTGTAAATATGTACTTATTGATCAGTGCATTTGAGTTTGATCATAGATTTATAATATGGTATATGATTAAGTGAATACTTTATAGTAAATTAGTATTGTCCTGGAATCGGTGGTGTGCATTTGAGTTTGATCAAATGATTTATGAAATCGGTGGTGTGGTTTGAACAGAGGCAATACGTACTGTTTTGCGGTACGTATGTAGTTTGTAGGTTCTGTTTGCAACAGTGTGACAGATAGAGCTAATGTTCTTAAAGTTTTGAAGTTTCAGAAGACTGTAACCAAAATCAGAACGGACAGCTGCTCCTACATGTCATGTAGACCTTGATCTGGTCCAGAATATCCCATCATGGTGATCGATCTGTTAGTGTAATTTTTGATGTAGTTTTAACTTTTGAGGGCACACATGCCTTCACCATGACAGAGAGATATATATTCGGACTTGAATTAATTGCATATGCCATGTTCCTCATCATTCTAAGTTGGTAAACCACTTTGTTTGTACAAAATGTTTTGTTGCTCCGACCAAAAGTTCATGGATGATGAGTTTTAAAGGCTCAAGTTGGGTTCAGAATAGCCAGGCTAGAAGTCTGGAAGATGAGACAAGACAAAATAAGCCGAACATTAATTTTATCTCCGCAAGCTGGGAAACTACTTTGAACAAATCAATATGATAGGATGCCAAAAATTAGTTCTGTTACGTACTATATTCTATATACAATCAAAATGTTCATCAATAATCTGATTTTGGTAAAATAGACGACATGGAAAAGCTGCTAGAAGCTAAACAAAAACTTAAGGTGGAGATCGAATAACAGAAGGGCAAGTCTGAGTTAACTGAAAAGATTTATGAGATGAAACAAGAACTGAAATGCATAGATGATAAATTGCAAGATATTGAATCCCTTAACACGGCACTCATCATTAAGAACCGCGGGGCCAATGCAGAGCTAGAAGAAGCCAAAGCTGAGCTTATAAAGGTAATATAAATGTTTGTAGTATTTAATTCGATATGGTTACTAATAATATACCAAGACACCCTTCTCACAACAACATGATCATATCGCTTTTGTAGGGATTAAGAGATATAACTGGAGATCAATCGGTTATTGGTGTCAAACAAATCGGCACTGTACTGGAGTTGTGGACTTCAGAGAGAACCAAGAAGCCTTTGTTGCGGAAGCTATGCACATATGATGGCAGACATGAAAAACTCTAAGGTCTTCTTGTCTTGAACTATGAAATAATGTGCTATTTCTCAATGTACGCTTGTTGATATTTGTGGTATATATCATATTTTGTTAATGTATTGTCACATGAACTATGAAATAATATATTTCGTTATCATATTTGAGGTAAGGTCTTCTTGTCTTGAACTATGAAATAATATTGTTTTTCCATACCTCTCTTGGCAGAACTTCCATGATTATTATCTGTTCGAAATTTTCTTCACTTTAGATGTTTCTGCAACGACATTTACAAGTCACAACCAGTTGTAGATTTTGCAATTAAATATCAAAATATCCTAAATGCATTGAGGCAATAGCTTATCCGATGAGGAGAGTCTTAAAATATGAACATTTGTAGCACTTTCATCCCCTTTCTTATTTTAATGTTGATGGATTCCAAGGAAAAGTCCAATTTCATCAACAGTTCGTCCTGAAAGTTGTCATGCTCTGATTTATCATCCACTTCATCCTCATCCCCGAATGAGAATACCATATGCATCCTATTTTCACTCTGGTCTTGTTTAGGAACAGAATCACTCTGGTCCTGTTCCAGTACAAGACCACAGTTAAAATAGGTCGCCTATGGTATTCTCATTCGAGATGATGATAAAGTGGAAGGTAAGTCAGAGCATGACAACTTTCAGGATGAACTGTGGATGGAATTAGATTTTGCCTTAGAATTCATCAACATTAGAATAAGAAAGTGGATGAAAGTGCTACAAATGTTTATATTTTAAGACTCTCCTCATGAGACAAGCTGTTGCCTCAATGCATCTAGGATATTTTGATATTCAATTACAACATTTATAACTGGTTGTGCCTTGTAAATATCGTTGTAGAAATATCTGAGGAGAACAAAATTTCAAACAATATATACTAATCATGGACGTTCTGCCAAGAGAGTTAGGGAAAAAACATATCACAGACGGTTCTAACTACGAACCGTTTGTGATGATGGACTATTACAGACGGTTTGAAGATAGAATTGTCTGTGATTGTGGATTATCACAGACAATTTTGTCATTAGAGACGGTTCTATTCTAGAACTGTCTATGATATCCCCTCATCACAGACGGTTCGTAGAAAGATCCGTCTTTGATGTTAATTTTTACTAATAGTTTGGAAACCGTCTGTGATGTTCCCTTCTTATCACTGACATATGTTTACAGATGGTTCACAAAACCGTCAGTGATGATGATTTTGAATCGTCTGTGATGAGATTTTGTGTAGTAGTGATATGATACTATTTATGCTCTGGACATTGCTCTTAGAGAATGTCCAACAACAAAGTTAAGCACCTCATCGCATATGTGAGAACAAATATTGATGGATTCCAAGACAAAATCGAATTTCATCTATAGTTTGTTATGTAATTAAGTAGGCGAACTGTGGATGGAATTGGATTTAACTTAGAATCCATCAACATTTGTTCTCATAGATGAAAGAAGGTGCTTAACTTTGCTAGCTGTTGAACATTCCCTAAGAGCAATGTTTATCTAGAACATAAATAGTGTCCTATGGCAGTTTCCTATGCCTGCTGGCGAAGAACTCCCTAAGGCTATCACAGACGGTTATTAATGCAAACCGTCCGTGATTGTATTATCACAAATGGTTTTTACCCCTAATCGTCTGTGATAGTTCGTGTAACACCCTAAAATTTGCTCTAATTTAAATTTTGGAGTATTTTTTATTTTCGAGAATTCTTGAGAATTTATTAGAATATAAATTGGATTTATTCATTTCTGACCTTTCTTGAACTCGATTAAGTTCATGCAAAATTTGATGCAAATTTTATTGAAAATATTTTATTTGAGTTCAAAATGTCTCAAAGTATTTTCCAGAATTTTTCTAATATTTTTACTATTTTCTTTGGCCAAAACTATTTTCTCGAATTATTTTTATTCGAAAAGGAATTAAAATCTGCGGAATAGTGGTTGGGCCGAAACCTTCGGTCCGGCCCAGCCCGTGTCGCTAGTCCACGCAGCCCGCCCCGCCAAAACCCTAGTCGCCGTTGTTTTTCGCCGTTGGATCAGCATCGTGCGGTCGAGAAATCTCGAGATTTCGCCACATCGCTTCGTCTCCGCGAGATAGCCGGAGGGACGTGGGCATTGATGGCCGTGATTACCGTCGGCAGTTTCGCGCAAGTCGAGGCCCTTTAAGCCGCGTTGGTGAGCGCGTTCTGCAGAGGGCTCAACGCCGCGTCTTTTGCCTCCTCGCACGCACGCCGAGACTCTCCCTAGCGCACGCTTTTGCTTGCCGTAGTAACCGCTTTGTCCCGCCGCCGTTTTTGCTTAGTTTTGCCATCACCGGTCCATCTCCGCCGTCGCTGAGGTCACCGGAGTACTCGCCGAGTCGAACCGCGTCGAGTGAACCACTTCTTCACGTCGGAAAACCACCGGAGTGCCGTCGACTACGTCGTCTTCCCCAGCTCTGGCAACCTCTTCTTCCGCGCCACCGTCGACCTCGCCGAACTCCTTCAACCGCCCGATTGCCATCCAACCGCTGCGGTGAGTCCACGCCGCCTCCACCATCATTTACGCTTAGATTGATTCGTGACCGTAGATCTTGTTATGTGCGGTAGGGATTAGATCTAGGGTTTTGGTGGTTAGATTTAGTATGGACCCTTGGATCATCTTTGGACGCAGAGCATAGCGCCGCTGCTAGAATATACAAGAAACCGCCGGATAACATGCACCGTCGGATCGGATCTGTGCGGTAGAGATCTAAGCGTTGTCGCGTAGTTTAGTCGTAGCCGTTCGATCGTAGATGCGCGGCTGTGATGCGTACACGCGTTGGCCGTTGGCTGCGTTGCAGATTGAATCGGCACCGTTCATTCCTGAACGTGCGGCTGAGATTGTGCCGAATCACGTGCGTACACGTGCGCACATTGACTGAGGCAATGGCCAGATCTCAGCCGTTGATTCCAAACGAACCGTTGCGATCCTGCCGCGTGTCTGCGCGGAGATCGAAGCGTCGCCAGTGAGCGTGGATGCGACCGTTGGATCTGCGAGAACTGATGGATGGCAGACACGTGGCCCGCGATCTCGGAGGCGTCACCGAGCCGTGCGGGAGTGAGATCCGACCGTTGGTTGAGCGAACGGTCTGGATGTTGACGCGTGTCGCGTCGGGATTGGTTGTGCAACGTCGCTGACGCCACGGCTTGCGCCACCGGTGCACGCACGATCGCCGCCACCCACCACGGTGAACCAAAGCCCGGTCGTGGACCCATCCATGGATCGAGGCGACGTGCGCGACAGAGCATGCCACGTGTCGATGACGCCATGCGACATCATTTTTCCGTAAAAATATTTTGGACGAAATTATTTTCGGCCGACGCCATCATGATGCAATGTCGACGCCATAAATGCGATTTTTAATATAAAAGTAATTCAGAAAAAAATCGGATTTTCTAATTTCTGTATTTTCAGATTTTATTCAAACTTCAAGCGGCTATAACTTTTGCATTTTAACTCGGATTTGGGTGATTCAAATTTCTAAAAATTCATAACTTCAAACGGCTAATTTGAATTTTTGAGGTCATTTAGTCTACTGTATTAGTTATTTATTGCATATATTGTTTGTACACGTAGACGCAAATTTGTCGGAAGGTTTCGAGGAAGATTTCGTCGCTCAAGACCAAGCTTCGGAACACGACCAGCAACTCTTTGAAGGCAAGTGATGCTTTGACCATTTTGATCCCAGTTTCTAAATGTACTTTGCTTTGAAATTATGCATGCTAAATTAAATAAAAATGGATTTAAACTACTTTGGGATAATGTAGGTAACCAACCCATTTTGTTACGCCACCTTGAAATTATTGATTGAGTGCCCTAAATCTTTGTCACCCTAAGTTTGATTGTATTAGTTGGATGTTAATATTGTGCCAACACGGGAGGCTAGACCGTGAGTAGATGCTTAGCCTTGCAAAGAATCATGAATAATCTTTCGGGAAAATGCTACAATGTTGATTAAGGAAATATTGAATGTATTTTGAAAGTGGTGTGATGATGCCACACGATGAGATTGAGGTACAGAGACCTGTGTGGTTCTGTACCGATGTTGAGTTATCGCTGGCATGTGTTGCACAATAATCAACAGGGTGGGAAATGTTTTAGACTGGGGCAAGTGGCAAGAGGTCAGGTGCTGTGGGCCTGTGTGGCAAAGGGGTTGAAGAGTGATGTGAGTCCGTGTGCTACATTGGGGTCAGTGCCATCGTTGAGTGATGGAAGTCTTGCCTTGGTCAGTTAAGGACTTCACCTTGCAAGCCTTTGATCTGAGTCACCCGTACAAATACATGTCTGGTATGGGACAGACCTAGTCGATTAGGGTTCTAATATCTTTCCTCTGACACCTCGGGGTGATAGTGCATGGGGGTGTATCTGTACGGGGGAGCGTACCTGTGCTACGGCTTGGTGCCCATCCAACGGTGATTGGCCTGTCCTATACTTCGGCTCTGTGTTAGGGAAGTGATAGTGAAGGAAATACCGGAGAGGTTCTTTGGTTAAGGTAGAGGTTCCTAAAAGGCTTTGTTATGGACGGTCACCTGTATGGTGAATGGCTGTATCTTGTGGGTAAAGTGTACAACCTCTGTAGAGTGTCAAATCTATTCGAATAGCCGTGCTCGCGGTATTGAGCATTGCTCGGGGATTACATCAAGGGTAGATCTTCAAAAACAAAATGTGGAAAGGGTGGTCAGTGTGCGTGTTAAAATGAACTCATAAGGTCAGTGTGCGAGAATCTTCGAAGAAAAACCATTTGAAGAAATTAGTATTATTTATAATTGTTTCACTGCTTTAATCTAAATAAGATACTGGTTAAACAAAATGTTGTTTGATGCAAAAGAACCAATTAAGCCAATCCTTTGGAATAAGCTTGCATATAGTAATAGCACTGCATTCCGTGCATTACTTGTTGAGTGCCTTGTGTACTCACCCCTCCTTACTTATCAACCCCAACATCAGTGGAGGAGTCTACACCAGCGTGGGAGGAGGAGTAAATTGAGGATTCGGACAATTAGGGGGCAAGCCCAGTCGGTTGCCTGTGGCAAGATGAAGGCTTCCACGATATTTATTTTTTATTCCGCTGCTATTTCATTTACTCTGAATAATGTAAGCCCTACGTGGCTGATTTTATGTAAGGAGACCATAAGGTCGTACAACTCAGTTTATATTAATGTTTGCACTATTTATTCTTATATCGCTGTGAATATCTGTGATGTGCAATTCTGTGAAGACTATGTGTGCTAGCGTGATCCTGGACTAGCGCAGAATACACAGAGGGTCCAGATCTGCAGATTCGGGTCCCGATAGAGGTGGTATCAGAGCAGGCTGACTGTAGGTCTTGACCCTAAACTAGATTTGGATAAAACTATTTTCTAAGAATTTAACAACTTGAGCAAGAATATCAATGAAATCTCGACTTATCTTCTCTCTCTTGCTTCATATCTATGCTGAAATCTTATTATTATTATCTGTTTAATTTAAATGAGGTTTGTTTTGGCAGATGAGGGTGATCCACACCTATGGAGAGCGCACTGGAGGATTCGCCACTGAGTTATGGCGTATGATGCAGCTGCTCGGAAGTTTCGACAGGCCGCTTTATCAGGGGACCACTGTGGTGCGGGTAGGACTTGATATCGCCTGGGATGTCAAGATCACTGTCTACGCCCTTGAGAGGACAAGGGCGAGCCGTCCTATCTACATCACCACCAGGAGGACTTCTTTTGAGGCCGGGATCCTGGAGACAGCGCGTCTTGCGATGCGGCAGATTGCCCGCACTTACTCCGCCGAGTTGGAGGGCACTGTTTTTCGTCAACACCCGCGCCGAGATAATCTCTATAACATGATGGAGCTCTTGGAGGAGGACACCACGATCACTCATCTGGCAAGGTATGTCATCGCCCAGGAGGACGCCATGGATGAGACAGTTCGGGAACTGCAGAGGACCCGTGACGAGGTCAGAAGGCGAGGACTCAACTGCGGGAGGGCTTAGCTCACTCCATGCAGAGGATCCAGGAGCTGGAGATGGTCCTGTATGGACCTGAGCCTGAGCCAGTCCAAGAGCTGCACGATCCAGATCCGGAGGAGCCAGAGCTAGAGGCACCAGTGCAGGAGTCGCCGGCACAGGAGCACGCAGCCCTGGGACCAGCAGAGTCGATGGGGTTGTTTGCACCAGCTGCAGTAGGTCATCAGGACCAGTTCGCCTCGATGCCAGAGCACCTGCCGGTGTATGCTCCGGGGGAGCCGCAGCCGGGTTGGCTCGATGAGTGATCGAGTCTAGTCGGATGTAGTGTCGAGACTCGAGTGTTTGAGTCGCGTCTTTTGTTTCAGAGTCACCATTAGGTGTGAGTCGTTGTGGAGTCCTATGTTTGTTTACTTGTTTCTGTTTGTGAGTGTCTTGTATGTGTTGCATTGCCCTTAGGCACTTGTGAGCAACCATACTATTTTATATTAATAAGATTGTTAAATAATTTAAGTTACACCTGTTTCCCCCGCATAAGTTCTTTTACTTGTCTATGCTTTCTTCTTTTATTAACCTTGGAAGTTTGCAACAGATGGTGAGGACTCGCGGAAACGCTAGAGCCAGCGGAAGTGGACCTAATCAGGCTGACAATCAGAATGAGGAGCCAATTCCTCAACCACCGCAAGTTGATATGCAGAATCTGGAAGCCTTTCTGGCTGCCTAAACTCAACTCATGAACACAATGGTGCAGACCATGCAGCAGATTTCCAATCAAGCTGCTGCGAATGTTCAACCTGGGGGTAACCATGGACCACACCCCTATTCAAGGTTGTCGGAGTTTATGCAAACTCGTCCACCCACCTTCTCAGGCAATGCCAATCCGATGGAAGCGGACGATTGGCTAAGGACAATCGAAAGGAAGCTGCACATTACCCAGTGTGTAGGACATGAGAGGGTGCTCTATGCCTCTCATCAACTGGAAGGAACCGCCGCAGTGGTGGGAAAACTTCTGCGCAGCTCATGGAGACCCACAGAGTATTACGTGGGAGGAATTCACCTCAACTTTCCGCCAATACCATGTACCGGAGGGTATCATGGATCTCAAGAAGGAGGAATTCTGGAATCTCAAGCAGGGTGGCCAGTCAGTGGCCGACTACTTGAATAAGTTTACCCAGCTAGCACGCTACGCACCAGAGGATGTAGCCACGGACAAGGCTAGACAATCCCGCTTCATGAAGGGATTGAATGCAGGGCTACAAGTGGGGCTGATCACCCACACATTTCCCGACTTCCAAGAGCTGGTTAACAAGGCTCTTATTCTGGAGGACAAGCGCCGAGAATTGGATGACAATCGAAAGCGCAGAATGGCGCAACAAGGAGGACGTCCAGGCCAGCAGAGGCAGAGGACGGCAGCCCAACAGTTCATCCGGTTCCAACCCCGAGGCAGTGACAGGGCACCATTGCCGGCAAATCATCCAAAGGCGAGCGCCTGACTCTACCGTAATCGTGGTACGATCGAGAAACCTCACAGCGATGGGAAGACGTTGTTATCACTGCAACGAATTAGGGCACTTCGCCAACAATTGCCCGAAGAATAGAGGTGTCACCCCGGTCCGATTTAACCTGGGGAATACGCCTACAAGGACTCCGGCACCAATTGTGAACCGCGGAGCATCGACATCAGCAACTCCATCTCAAGGAACTGCTCGAGGCCGAGTCAACCACATTACAGCGGATGAAGTCCAGAACGCCGCAGACGTTGTACTAGGTAAGTTCCTAGTAAACTCAGTACCAGCTACTGTTTTATTTGACTCCGGAGCATCACATTCATTTGTGTCTCAAGATTTTGTTGTTCGCAACAATTTGGATATTGTGGAACTTAAGTGTGTACTTGTAGTCCAATCCCCTGGATCAGAACTCCGATCCAATGTAGAATTTTCTGGGGTGAGACTAATAATTAATGGAATAGAGTTCCTAGCGAACTTAATTATATTGAATACCCAAACCCTGGATGTTATCCTAGGAATGGATTGGTTAACCAAACACAAGGCGAAGGCTGGATCATGGAAAAAGAGTTATATCAATCGAGAACCCAGAAGGGAGAAGGGTTGAGTTTGAAGCAAAAGCAGTACGAGATGGACAATTAATGGTCAACAGCATGAAGACTGTCAGCTTAGAGGAAGTTTCCATAGTCAATGAATATCAGGATGTTTTCCCGGAGGATCTACCTGGAATGCCGCCGGAAAGAGATATCGAGTTTGTGATAGAGCTTGTTCCAGGGACAGCTCCAATAGCTAAGAGACCTTACATGATGTCCACGGAGGAATTAGTGGAAATGAAGAAGCAAATTGAAGAGCTGCTGGAAAAAGGATTTATAAGACCTAGTTCATCGTCATGGGGAGCACCTGTCGTGTTCGTCTAGAAGAAGGACGAGAGTTTTAGGATGTGTATAGACTATCGTGCACTCAATGATGTGACGATAAAGAATAAGTATCCGCTACCCAGGATCGATGATCTATTCGATCAGTTGAGGGGAGCAGGAGTCTTCTCCAAGATTGATCTCCGATCGGGATACCATCAACTGAAGATCCGATCAGAGGATATTCCAAAAACTGCATTTTCGTCAAGATATGGACATTACGAGTTTACAGTGATGTCTTTTGGTTTGAAAAATGCACCAGCATATTTCATGAACTTAATGAATAAGGTTTTTATGGAATACTTGGATAAGTTTGTCGTTGTGTTTATAGATGACATCCTTGTCTACTCCAAGACAAAGGAAGAGCACGCCGAACATTTACAGTTAGTCCTTGAGAAGTTGAGGGAACAAGAGTTGTGTGCTAAATTTAGCAAGTGTGATTTCTGGAAGAATAAGGTGGAATTTCTTGGACATATAATGACTGCGGAAGGAATTGCGGTAGATCCAAAGAAAGTGGAGGCAGTATTACATTGGGAACCACCGAAGGCGGTAACCCAAATCTGTAGTGAAGCGGGAAATTGCTGAATATGTTGCATTATGTGACATATGCCAAAGAGTCAAAGCTATGCATCAGAGGCCAGCAGGACTATTGCAACCCCTAAAAATACCTGAATGGAAATGGGAAGAGATCGGTATGAATTTCATAACCGGTTTACCCAGGACTCGAAATGGATATGACTCTATATGGGTTATAGTGGATCGTTTGACCAAGGTTGCACATTTTGTACCTGTGAAGACCACTTACTCGGGCGATAAGTTAGCAGAACTCTACATGTCAAGAATTGTTTGCTTGCATGGAGTGCCTAAGAAGATAATATCGGACAGAGGTACCCAATTTACCTCAAGGTTCTGGGGAAAACTGCATGAAGCCATGGGAACTCGTCTGAACTTCAGTACAACATACCATCCGCAGACAGATGGTCAAACTGAGAGAGTTAACCAGATATTAGAAGATATGCTAAGAGCTTGCGCGCTAGCATATTCTGCTTCGTGGGACAAATGTTTACCATATGCTGAATTCAGTTACAATAACAGTTACCAAGCGAGTTTACAGATGTCTCCATTTGAAGCTCTGTATGGTTGATCCTGTCGAACACCCTTGAATTGGAATGAGACTGGGGAACGGCATATTATTGGACCGGATATTCTTCAGCAAGCGGAAGAACGGATCGCTCTGATTAGGGAAAGGCTGAAGATTGCTCAATCAAGGCAGAAGAGTTTTGCCAACAATCGTCGCAGAGAATTGAGCTTTGAACCTAAAGATTATGTATACCTTAGAGTTACACCACTCAAGGGAGTCAGGAGGTTTCATGCAAAAGGGAAGCTTGCACCCAGATATGTCGGACCATTCAAGATCTTGAGCCACAGAGGTGAAGTTCCATACCAGTTGGAGTTGCCACAGTCCTTGGCAGGAGTGCATGATGTATTCCATGTGTCGCAATTAAAGAAGTGTCTCCGAGTACCGGAGGAGCAAACACCTTTGGAGGCAATCGAGTTGCAAGAAGATCTGACTTATAAAGAGCATCCGGTGAAGATTCTGGACATAATAGACAGAGAGACAAGGAATAAGTCAACGCGCTTTTGCAGAGTCCAGTGGAGTAACCACTCAGAAAGTGAAGCAACCTGGGAACGTGAAGAAGATCTGAAGGAGTTCCCTAACCTATTTCTGTAGATAGCCCTGAATCTCGAGGATGAGATTCTATTAAGGGGGGAGGTTTGTAAGACCCTAAGATTTGCTCTAATTTAAATTTTGGAGTATTTTTTATTTTTGAGAATTTATTAGAATATAAATTGGATTTATTCATTTCTGACCTTTCTTGAACTCAATGAAGTTCATGCAAAATTTGATGCAAAATTTTATTGAAAATATTTTATTTGAGTTCCAAATGTCTCAAAGTATTTTCCAGAATTTTTCTGGAATTTTTCTGATATTTTTACTATTTTCTTTGGCCAAAACTATTTTCTCGAATTATTTTTATTCGAAAAGGAATTAAAATCTGCGGAATAGTGGTTGGGCCGAAACCTTCGGTCTGGCCCAGCACTGTGCTCCGGTCCAGTCCGTGTCGCCGGCTCGCGCAGCCTGCCCCGCCAAAACCCTAGTCGCCGTTGATTTTCGCCGTTGGATCAGCATCGTGCGGTCGAGAAATCACCACGTCGCTTCGCTGCCTCGCTCGTTGGATCGCTGAGCACGGACGCTCGAGATTTCGCCACATCGCTTCGTCTCCGCGACATCGTCGGAGGGACGTGGGCTTTGATGGCCGTGATTACCGTCGGCAGTTTCGCGCACGTCGAGACCCTTTAAGCCGCGTTGGTGAGCGCATTCTGCAGAGACTCTCCCTAGCGCACGGTTTTGCTCGTCGTAGTAGCCGCTTTGTCCCTCCACCGTTTTTGCTTAGTTTCACCGTCACCGGTCCATCTCCGCCGTCGCCGAGGTCACCGGAGTACTCGCCGAGTCGAACCGCGTCGAGTGAACCACTTCTTCACGTTGAAAAACCATCGGAGCGCCGTCGACTACGTCGTCTTCCCCAGCTCTGGCAACCTCTTCTTCCGCGCCACTGTCGACCTCGCCGAACTCCTTCAACCGCCCGATTGCCATCCAACCGCTGCGGTGAGTCCACATCGCCTCCACCACTGTTTACGTTTAGATTGATTCGTGACCATAGATCTTGTTACGTGCGGTAGGGATTAGATCTAGGGTTTTGGTGGTTAGATTTAGTATGGACCCTTGGATCATCTTTGGACGCGTAGCATAGCGCCGCGTCGCTAGAATATACAGTAAACCGCTCGGATAACATGCACCGTCGGATCGGATCTGTGCGGTAGAGATCTAAGCGTTGTCGCGTAGTTTAGCCGTAGCCGTTCGATCGTAGATGCGCGGCTATGATGCGTACACGCGTTGGCCGTTGGCTGCGTTGCGGATTGAATCGGCACCGTTCATTCCTGAACGTGCGGCTGAGATTGCGCCGAACCCTCGCCGAATCACGTGCGGACGCGTGCGCACATTGACTGAGGCAATGGCCAGATCTCAGCCGTTGATTCCAAACGGACCGTTGCGATCCCTCCGCGTGTCTGCGCGGAGATCGAAGCGTCGCCAGTGAGCGTGGATGCGACCGTTGGATCTGCGAGAACCGATGGATGGCAGACGCGTGGCGCGCGATCTCTGAGGCGTCACCGAGCCGTGCGGGAGTGAGATCCGACCGTTGGTTGAGCGAACGGTCTGGATGTTGACGCGTGTCGCGTCGGGATTGGTTGTGCATCGTCGCTGACGCCACGGCTTGCGCCGGTGCACGCACACGATCGCCATCCACGATGAACCAAAGCCCGGTCGTGGACCCAGTCCATGGACCGAGGCGACATGGCAGCCCCAGAGCATGCCACATGTCAGATGACGTCATGCTGACGTCATTTCTCCAGAAAAATATTTTGGCCGAAATTCATTTATGTGCTGACGTCATCATGATGCAATGCTGACGTCATAAATACGATTTTTTCAATATAAAAGTAATTCGAAAAAAATTTGGATTTTCTAATTTCTGTATTTTCAGATTTTATTCAAACTTCAAACGGCTATAACTTTTGTATTTTAACTCAGATTTGGGTGATTCAAATTTCTAAAAATTCATAAAATTGTGATCTATTTAATGGTGAATTTTATTTGAATTTTTTGGTCATTTAGTCTACTATATTAGTTATTTACTGCATATATTGTTTGTACGCGTAGACGCAAATTTGCCGGAAGGTTTCGAGGAAGATTTCGTCGCTCAAGACCCAGCTTCGGAACATGACCAGCAAATCTTTGAAGGCAAGTGATGCTTTTACCATTTTGGTCCCAGTTTGTAAATGTACTTTGCTTTGAAATTATGCTTGCTAAATTAAATAAAAATGGATTTAAACTACTTTGGGATAATGTAGGTAACCAACCCATTTTGTTACGCCACCTTGAAATTATTGATTGAGTGCCCTAAATATTTGTCACCCTAAGTTTGATTGTATTAGTTGGATGTTAATATTGTGTCGACACGGGAGGCTAGACCGTGAGTAGATGCTTTGCCTT
This sequence comes from Otatea glauca, assembly GCA_036346275.1. Taxonomy (NCBI): domain Eukaryota; kingdom Viridiplantae; phylum Streptophyta; class Magnoliopsida; order Poales; family Poaceae; genus Otatea; species Otatea glauca. The sequence goes on from CM070726.1 coordinate 13,583,812, forward strand.
GCAAAGAATCATGAATAATCTTTCGGGAAAATGCTACAATGTTGATTAAGAAAATATTGAATGTATTTTGAAAGTGGTGTGATGATGCCACATGATGAGATTGAGGTACAGAGACCTGTGTGGTTCTATACCGATGTTGAGTTATCGCTGGCATGTGTTGCACAATAATCAACAGGGTGGGAAATGTTTTAGACTGGGGCAAGTGGCAAGAGGCTGTGTGCCAGGTGGGCCTGTGTGGCAAAGGGGTTGAAGAGTGATGTGAGTCCGTGTGCCACATTGGGGCTGTGTGCCACTGTTGAGTGATGGAAGTCTTGCCTTGGTCAGTTAAGGACTTCACCTTGCAAGCCTTTGATCCGAGTCACCCGTACAACCACATGTCTGGCATAGGACAGACCTAGTCGATTAGGGTTCTGATATCTTTCCTCTGACACCTCGGGGTGACAGGCACGGGGGTGTATCTGTACGGGGTAGCATACCTGTGCTACGGCTTGGTGCCCATCCAACGGTTTTTGGTCTGTCCTATACTTCGGCTCTGTGAGGGAAGTGATAGTGAATGCAATACCGGAGAGGTTCTTTGGTTAAGGTAGAGGTTCCTAAAAGGCTTTGTTACGGACGGTCACATGTGTGGTGAATGGCTGTTTCTTGTGGGTAAAGTGTACAACCTCTGCAGAGTGTCAAATCTATTCGAATAGCCATGCTCGCGGTATTGAGCAATGCTCGGGGATTACAGTCAAGGGGTAGATCTTCAAAAACAAAATGTGGAAAGGGTGGCTGTGTGCCAGTGTTAATGAAGTCTCAAAATTTTGCCAGTGTTAATGAAGGACCGAGATGGGTAAAAGTTCTCCCAAAATACTCCAACAAAAACCTCGACAAGATCGCTCAAAGGAAATCGTGAAAAACCTGAAAAACTAGACAACTATGTGTACCCCAAGCTTGCATGGATAAGTACCATAAAATATGTGGGGATTTTTGAGTCACAATACTGGTTGTCTAGTGTCCAAGATAAAGAGGAATCAATTCAAACTCTTGCTTTTAGAAAGGACATCAATTCAAATCACAAAAGTCACTTTCAGAAAAGCAAAAGCAGAATTTCCAGAATTTGTCCTCAATTTGCACAGGAGGTTGGTGGGTTTCTGAAGCTCACAAAATTTTGAGACTTTTTCTCCCTATAATCATCAGAGTCGTGAAGAACTCCACCAAATTTCTCCTCAAAAACCCTTACAGAAAAAACAGAAAAAATCTAAGAACACAGTCTGGTCAAGAACTTCGAGCAGAAAGTTTGGGGCTCGGTTTTCACTTCATGGCGCCCAAACGGTGCAACAAATGAACTCCAAAAGTTTTATGCAAGTGGATATCAGAGTCCCGCACCTCCTCCAACAAGAATCACTTGAAAAATATTTTTCTAGATTTTTATAGAAATCAAACACTGACTGCTGCGCGAAGAACAAGTTCTGAACAAAGTTGGAACTTGAAAGAAAAGATGTTCTCTACTCAATCTAAGAGTGCAAAAGAGATGTAAAACCATATGAACACACTCAAAACATCCAAGATCAGCAGCATTTAGAAGGAGGGGAGGCAAATCCAAATTACATGAAAGTAAATTGCGAGAATGTAATTGCGGGAAAGTAAATGCTGAATTTAAATTGCGTAAAGTAAAGACATAATGTAAATGCGCAAAATGAATTCAGAGGTGGATGGATAAAACTTTCATTTCTGAAAGGAGAGGTTACAAAGCCTCACTTTTATGTGGGCAAAGCTCAAAGGAGCATTCACAAACCTCAAAACCTTCAAGGGAAGGAGGCTACCCCTCCACCCCTATTTATACTACTCTTGGGCCACCTACCACCCTTGGATGAGTCCCTCAACCCTAGAGCACTCATCTAATCGCTAGGATTAACCCACACACACAGCCATGCAAGGGCTAACCCAAAACCCATACACATACCGGGTTTTCTTGCACGGTTTTCAAAGCATACTACCTAGACCCGCTAACCTATTAACTAGACCTCAATCCGACGGCCCTCATTGATCCACGCGGCATCTTGCTAGCATCAACTCCTTTCCTTGTCTTCTTGAGTTGCCCGGACTCCGTCTCCGATCATCTTCCGGCGATCTCCCAACCGTCTGGACCTCCGACGCTCCTCGCCTAGTCCCGGTCTTCCTTCGCCTCACCATGACCTAGCACTGTCGTCCTGCAACCATCAAAAACAAGGAAACTCCTTACATAGCAATGCCCATAATGATGTGCAATAAACAACCCAACTCATCACTACCGCGTCCATACGACTGGTACTGCCACTCCTGGCAGAGACAACTCAAATTGCTTCATTTTGAAAATCAATCCAAATCAAACTCATACTTGAGCACACCTTGCTCAAATAAAGTCAAATACTCATCACAAACGTGGATGGACCTCCACATGGTCCTTCAATCTCCCCCTTGATGAGTATATTGACAAACAACATAAAAGGCATAAATTTGAGTTTGAATGAGAGAAGAAGAAAGCAATTTGATTGCAAAGCCAAACTTGGTCCAGAGAGAAAGATATAAAATCATGACCAAGTTGGCAGAAAGAATTTAGAGCAAGACCATGAAAAGAGCAAGTTTTCCACAAAAGCTCTAAAAACCAACTAAACATGTCAAATGTGATTATGAGATTATGATCCAACAGAAGTAGTAGCATATTTTTACAAAGATCATAATAACCAAATAAGCATTCACATTTTTATCTTTTTAGTGATGCCTTTTCTACGTTTTCTCCCCCTTTTGGCAATATAGGTATCAATTTTTTTATGTATGCATGAAATGCAATCGAAAGAGCTTTGGAGATTATCCAATTGATCAAAATGGAAGGATATTACACCAAGTTTGTCAATTTCAGAAGATGACTAAACTAAGACATGTCCAAGTGCAAATACGAGCTTAGTTTTGAATATTTCATTTTTAGCAAGATTTGACAAGTGCAACACTTAGCTTTAGTTTCAAAAATAGAAGAATAGCCACTCTAAGGATCAAAAGGAAAACCTAGAGTTCAACCTACTCAACACTTTGGGGAATCTAGAAGAGCATACAAGGTCCTTCGGGCTCATTTATCACTTAATGCAAATTTTGATTTATCATCATACAAGACATAGCGGGGTGCAAATGTTTGACATTATTTTAATTTATTTGCATTTTGTTTTGACAACCAATTGACTCAAGCCGTATGCGACCATCTCAAGATGAACTCTTAAGAGGATGGTCTAGGTCAAACACGATGTATTCCAAGTTCATCCCAAGTGCAATGGGAAGCGGTCTTGTGAATGCAAGGTGTTGAGTCGTATGTGCACAAGAAGAGTCAATTTTGTTTAATTTTCATTTTTAGCACAATGATTCATGAGCAATTGAAGGACTCTAGCATGGATCAAACTAGTTTCACCCAAGTTGCTATAGGGACTCTAGAGAACTCCAAAATTTCTCAAATTATGGCACAAACCTCTGGAGAAGAAATCTAGCAAGTAAAAGCAACAAGTTTCGTCAAGTTTTTCATTTAAGACCTTTTTTTCATTTTAAAGCTTAGCAAGTTAAATGAACTTGGACATATCTGAGCTAGTGATTTCCTCCATATGATGCAGCATGGTGTATAGCATGAAGAAGATATCAATTGTATAATAGACAAAGCTCATTAAACAGGAAATACAGTCTATATGCAATGCACAAACAGATTCTCAAACTCCCCCTCAACAAATGAATCAATTTTAAGCTCAAATCTGGTTAAAGTTGAGTTATTATCAAGATTAGGCACAAAGAAAAACCGAATGAACTCAATAATAACCAGAAAAACAGAATGAGGAGAAGAAGTCGAGAAACTGCAAAACTGGATAGCTATAGAGCATAGAAAAGATATAAGAGACTCACTACTGCTTAGACTCACTCTTATCTTCCCGGTGACTGACATAGGGAAGCTGACTCTAGATCCCAACTAAGGAGTGCACACAAACCCTGTCTACCCACGAGGCCCAATACCTGCTAGACTTATAAGACTGTGAGGGAACTCAACCTAGAGAGAAGAGAGAACAACTAATCACGCATGATAGCAACCTAAAGCACAAGATAAGAGGTCCATCGAAGGCATGCCAGAAGTCTAAGTGAGTGAACTCAACTCAAGAAAACAAGCCCAAAATCACCCAAAAGAAATACAAAGAAAAGGAAAGCTGGAAGAAAACATATAATACATAATATACAAACCAGCTCCTCCTCACGAAAGGCCGTAAGGGCTCACGACTCCAAGCTCACTCCTCAAGGCAACAAATCTGGAGCTATCCAAAGGCTTGGTGAAGATATCGGCTAATTGAAGGTCACTCTCTACGAACTGAAGCGCGATATCTCCCTTCTCCACATGGTCTCTAAGGAAGTGATATCTAATATCAATATGTTTGGTCCGGGAATGTTGCACTGGGTTTTTAGCAATGCAAATAGCTGAAGTGTTGTCACAGAAAAGTGGCACACTCTCTATCTCTAACCCATAGTCCCGTAAGGTCGATCTCATCTAGAGCACCTGGCTACAGCAACATACTCGGCCTCAGCGGTGGACTGTGCAACCCCAGACTGCTTCCTAGATGACCAAGAAACAAGAGAAGTGCCAATGAATTGGTAAGTGCCAGAAGTGCTCTTCCTATCTATCCTACAGCCAGCAAAGTCGGCATCGGAAAAGGCTCTAAGAGATAGACAAGAAGACGAAGAGTACCAAATACCATAACCAGTGGTAGCACGAAGGTACCTGAAGATGCGCTTGACCGCCTGGCGGTGAGAGGCGCAAGGAGAAGCTTGAAATCGAGCGCACAGACACACAGCGAAATGTATGTCCGGCCTCGAAGCAGTGAGGTACAAGAGGGAGCCGATCATGCTCCGAAACTCCTTTTGAACAGCAGGCTCACCATCCTCATCGGGCTCGAGGACAGCAATGGTGGCCATAGGAGTCATCACCGGCTTCCCATCAGACATATCGAAGCGCCTCAGGAGGTCACGGGTATACTTGCCTTGATGCAAGAAAGTACCCTCTCGAGTCTGCTTGATTTGGAAGCCAAGAAAGTAGCTCAACTCGCCCATCATACTCATCTTAAACTCTGTGCTTATCACCTCAGAAAACTGAGACACAAGCGAATTAGATGAGCCACCAAAAATGATATCGTCCACATAAATCTGGACAAGAAGAAAATGAGACTCATGGTGTCTGATGAACAGAGTTTTGTCTACTATGCCCATTTTGAAGTCATGGCTGAGAAGATAAGACTTGAGCCTCTCATACCATGCTCTGGGGGCCTGCTTGAGTCCATACAAAGCTTTGAAGATCTTGTATACATGACTCAGAAACTTGGGGTTCTCGAATCCTGGAGGTTGTTTGACATAAACCTCTTCCTCAATATAGCCATTGAGGAATGCACTCTTGACATCCATTTGATAGAGCTTGAAGCCCTGGGATGCAGAGATTGCAAACAGGATCCTAATAGCCTCTAGTCTAGCTACAGGGGCAAAGGTCTCCTCAAAGTCAAGACCCTCAACTTTGAGAAAAGCCCCTGCAACTAGCCTAGCCTTGTTGCAAATGACAACCCCATCCTCACTGCTTGTTTTGAACACCCACTTGGTCTCAATGACATTATGACCAGATGGGGGCTCGACAAGCTGCCATACCTTGTTCCTCTCAAAGTTCTCAAGTTCCTCATGCATAGCATTAATCCACGATTCATCGGATAATGCATGAGAAACATCCTTCGGCTCAAAGGAGGCAACGAAGGCAGAGTGGAGGTAGAAACCGGACAAATCTGATTTTGATCGAGTGACCCGCTCAAACAGATCACCAATGATCCGATCGGTGGATGAGAACGTTGAATATGACGGGAGGTCCAGAAGCAGTGGCCTCTACCTCATGCATGTAAGAGGTAGGAGCAGAGCCACTAGTCAAGGAGAGTCGGAAGGCAAGGTCCGGTCTCCCGAGGTGCGAGAAATGGAAACAGGAGGCACCTCGGTGAAGAGGGACTGATCCGGTGGAACACCATCATCTCCATCATCCTCATCTTCTACAAAGATGGTCTCGGAGGGATAAGAAGAGCACAAACATCGTGTCTAGCTCTGGCTAGCCTCATCAAAGGTCATATCACGGTCTCTATGATCCTATGCACATCAACGCTCCGCACTTATAGCTACGAGAAGAAGTCGAGTAACCTAGAAAGATACCATCGGAAGAGCGAGACTCAAACTTATCTAGATTACTGACTTCAAGATAAAACACTTGCAACCGAAAACACGAAAATGAGACACACCGGGCTTTCGCCCATACCTCAACTCATAAGAAGTGCGATCTGGATGTGCTCTCAAAAACACGCGATTAGAAACATGGCAAGCGGTAGCTACACCTCGGCCAGAACTTCCTAGGAGTCTTCAGACTGTCTAGCATCATCCTGGCCATCTCAACCAAGGTCCTGTTCTTCCTTTCCACTATGCCATTCTCGAGAGGCGTAGAGAGAAGAGAACGATGCTCTAAACCGCACTCCACACGAAACTCTCAAAGTAGGAATTCTTGAACTCCGTGCCATTATCACTGCGTGTAGCTCGTAATGCACACGGGAGCTCAATAGAAAACCCATCGACCAAACCCTGAAGTGAGAAAAGTCTCATCCTTCGAGGCCATGAAGAATACCCAAGAGTATCTAGAAAAATCATCAACGATGACAAGAACATACCACTTCCCTCCTGCCGATCGCACTCTAGCCGGACCAACAAAGTGTCCATATGTAAAAGCTGTCTGGTGCATCACCATCACTACGGTGGATGGAGGATGAGAAGCGATAACCATCTTGCCATGTCGGCAAGGAGAGCAAACTAAGTCTTTGACCATCTTGAGTTTGGGCAAACCCCGAATGAGATCGTGGCTGCTAACTCGGGTCAAATGATTAAAACCAATGTGACCAAGTCTCCTATGCCAGAAGGAGAGATCACGGGACTCAGAAGCAATCAAACATCGAAGAGAGTCTCCAGAAGAAGCAGAAAAATCAGCACGAAAGACTCTCCCAAATCTAGAAATCCCGCAAACTAACCCTCCTGATGAATCAAGAAATCTACAGGCATTACTCTTGAAGCTTACCTCGAAAGAGTCATCGATAAGCTGAGAAACAGAGAGCAGATTGTATTGCAGCTTACTTACTAAGGCAACATCTTTAAGAATGAAATTTTGGTTAATGCAGATGGTACCTTTAGCAATGACTCTACTCAAGATGCATCCCCAAAAGTGATTAACTCATCACCGGGGGCTCGGACTAGGGAAGAGAACCAATGAGAATCTCCGGTCATATGACGAGAACAACCGGAGTCAACAATCCAAACATCGCCCTTCCCCATCCGACGAACCTGATCAAGACAAAAGAGAGAAAGATGACTCAGTACTAGGATAGAGTGAAGACTTAGGAACCCAATATTGAACCATACGACACCTCAGAGTACCAGCCACAGAAGAAGACTGGACTCGAGTGTCTCTCTGACGCTCAACTCTCACACGATCAGGAGCAACTCTGGTAGATAATCTAGGAGTCAAAACTGGGTTGGCACGCCGTGGTGCAAAAGCCGAACCATCCCAGTAAGGCTGCCTAGATCTCTTACCGGAAAACACCTCACGCCGCTGATATCTACCTCGATGGGAAAAACGAGGAATATCAAGAGGACGGCAGAAAGACTAACTACGAACAGCTCCAGGACTAAAACTCGAAGAACTAGCATGAAAACCAAGTCCTGGACGCTGCCCAAAAACAGGCGACTCTCTAACCTGTCTAGAAGCAGTGTGTATCTTAGGAGCACTCAATGTCTAGGGATGACCCTGAATACCCCTAAGACCAGCAACACGCTCACGTCGAGTGATCTTGGCGCGCCTGAAGCAGAAATCTACTAGGTGACCATCCTTCTTACAGAAGGTTCATGTGTACTTCGCCTTGCCAGAGGCAGAAGCAATAGGAGTAACACCCTTCTGGTCAGAAGTCCTATGGACAACCCCAGCGGACTTAAACACGGTGGTACTCTCTCTGGGAGCTACCACAATCTCACCACTCTTGGAGCCGCGCACAATGGTGGGAGGATGTGTCCGAGCGTGCTCCAAGGGATCAAATCCTAGACCTTGATTGAATCTACTAATCTTGGATTGGTCTAGAATAAGATTGAGCTTCTTCTTGCCTCCAACAAACTTCTCGAGAGTGCTCATAAGATACTGGCAATCTCGGAAGAAAGAAGCACAAGAAGAACAGGGGGAAGGAGAGGAAAAAGAAGAACTAGAAAGAGAAAGAGAAGATCTCTCAGCACGTGCTTTTTGTTCCCCTAGCACGGCTGCATCAATCTTGAGGGCCTCACAAGAAACGCAAGGAGCATCTCTAATCCTAAGGGTTTGGTCTTTTAACTTCTTCCTAAGCTCGACATGGATTTGATCCACATCATCCTTAACCCCAGCACACAGAAAGCAACCAGTTTTTGACTTAACTAGTAAGTCCTTAGCAAGTTGATCACACTTGACATTCAAAGCATCATTGTCAAGTTTTAGTTGCCTCTGACCCTCACATGAGTACTGGGTCCTTAGAAGCATGCAATTCAAGTTCATCATTTCTAGCAGAAAGCTTTCTAAGGTGTTCGCTCATGGCATCAATTTCGGCAAGCGATTTAGGGCAATTAGCACATGATGGAGTGGAGTGAGCATGAAGAAAACTAGCCTCAAAGGAATAGCATCAACAGAACTAGTGCTAGCATTCTTCAATCTAAGACCATCAAGTTCAGCAAGCACACTATCATGTATGGTCCTTAGGTTCTCCAACTCCACAAGAATAGCATCACACAAAGAGCAATCATCAGTGACTCGGGAGGGAGAAGATCTAAGTGAAGCTAACTCCCGAGTCAAGGTACCTACTTCCTTCTCAAGCTCCGTACACCTTGCTCTAGCTCTAGCATGAAATTTTCCTAATTTGCAGAAAGCTTCGTTGAGCTGGTCATAGGAGGGTACCTCATCCGAGTCGTTGTAGAGCTCGGAGTCGCTGATGTCGTTGGTGTCGGCCATGAAGCACATGCCGGAGAAGTCATCGCCGCCCTTCTTCTCTTGCGGATCATCCTTGCCCTCGTCGGTCCATGTCTCCATGTCAGAGAGGTTGATGTCGTCAAGCGCAGCGAGGACGCGGTGGAAGAGCTTCTTGTTCTTGGAGAAGTTGCGGTACTTCTTCTCGTGTGCCGGTTCACGAACTGGAGGCTTCTTGTTGCGGTTCTTGTCGGTGTAGTCGTTCTTGCCCGAACCGCCAATGTCATTCTTGCCCTTCTCCAGCTTGCGACAGTTCGCCCGAATGTGGTTGGGGTCACCACACTCGAAGCAGGCGATCATGCCACCTCTCTTCCTCTCTCTCACTCTCTTGTATGCATGAGAAAACTTGCGAGCGAGAAGAGCAAGCTCATTTTCTGGAAATTTTTTCAGTTGGTCATCGCTTAGCTCGCAAAGGGTTGAAAGAGAGAAACCAATAGAAGGATCAGAAGAAGAAGATCCAATGAGATCGGTGACCAAAGCCATCGACTGAGATTTCGTCTTCCGAGAGACGACATCGATCTCATGAGTCTTGAGGCGGGAATAAAGCCCGTCAAGAGTCAGAGTCGATAAGTCGGTGGTGTCCTTGATGGTGGTCACCTTCATCTCCCAAACCCGAAGGTCGAGTGCGGTCAAGAAATACCGAGCATTGTCCGAGTCAGGGTATATGCAACCAACTGCTCGGAGGTCGCTCAAAATCTTTGTAAACCGACCAAAACACTCGTCGAGACTCTCACCGGTAGCTTGATCAAATTTGTTGTACTCGCTTGAACTGCCCCTCCTCACGCCTTGATTTGAGTAGAGCCCTCATTGTAAGCATCGAGGTTACCCAAATCTCGTGAGCGAGCGAAGGTGAGAAATCCTATCATACTCACCGTGGCTAAGACCACAGATGAGAATGTTCCTTGCCTTAGCATTCGCCTCAACGTCAACCATATTGATGGCCGTGACATTTTCATCAGCAGGAACCTCATACGGGAGTTTCACCTTCTGCCAAATCAGGTAACCCTGGGCAGTGATGTATGACTCCATCCGGGACTTCCAAAAAGGAAAATGAACTCCATTAATGATGGGAGGCTTGGTGGAATATTTGTCCGTCGCCATGGCTCTTGAGACCGGTCAAGATCTATGGAAGAGCAAAACCGGCTCTGATACCAATTGAAGGACTGAGATGGCGAACAGAGGGGGGGGGGTGAATGGTCGCAAATAAAATTTCTCCCAAAATACTCCAACAAAAACCTCGACAAGATAGCTCAAAGGAAATCGTGAAAAACCTGAAAAACTAGACAACTATGTGTACCCCAAGCTTGCATGGATAAATACCATAAAATATGTGGGGATTTTTGAGTCACAATACTGGTTGTCTAGTATCCAAGATAAAGAGGAATCAATTCAAACTCTTGCTTTTAGAAAGGACATCAATTCAAATCACAAAAGTCACTTTCAGAAAAGCAAAAGCAGAATTTCCAGAACTTGTCCTCAATTTGCACAGGAGGTTGGTGGGTTTCTGCAGCTCACAAAATTTTGAGACTTTTTCTCCCTATGAGAATCAGAGTCTTGAAGAACTCCACCAAATTTATCCTCAAAAATTCTTACAAAAAAAACAGGAAAAATCTAAGAACACAGTCTGGTCAAGAACTTCGAGCAGAAAGTTTGGGGCTCGGTTTTCACCTCATGGCGCCCAAACGGTACAACAAATGAACTCCAAAATTTTTATACGAGTGGATATCAGAGTCCCGCACCTCCTCCAACAAGAATCACTTCAAAAATAATTTTATAGATTTTTATAGAAATCAAACACTGACTGCTGCGCGAAGAACAAGTTCTGAACAAAGTTGGAACTTGAAAGAAAAGATGTTCTCTAATCAATCCAAGAGTGCAAAAGAGATGTAAAACCATATGAACACACTCAAAACATCCAAGATCAGCTGTATTTAGAAGGAGGGGAGGTAAATCCAAATTACATGAAAGTAAATTGCGTGAAAGTAATTGCGGGAAAGTAAATGCTGAATTTAAATTGCGTAAAGTAAAGACATAATGTAAATGCGCAAAATAAATTCAGAGGTGGATGGATAAAACTTTCATTTCTGAAAGGAGAGGTTACAAAGCCTCACTTTCATGTGGGCAAAGCTCAAAGGAGCATTCACAAACCTCAAAACCTTCAAGGGAAGGAGGCTACCCCTCCACCCCTATTTATACTACTCTTGGGCCACCTACCACCCTTGGATGAGTCCCTCAACCCTAGAGCACTTATCTAAGGGCTAGGATTAACCCACACACACAGCCATGCAAAGGCTAACCCAAAACCCACACACATACCGGGTTTTCTTGCACGGATTTCAAAGCATACTACCTAGACCCGCTAACCTATCAACTAGACCTCAATCCGACGGCCCTCATTGATCCACGCGGCATCTAGCTAGCATCAACTCCTTTCCTTGTCTTCTTGACTTGCCCGGACTCCGTCTCCGATCATCTTCCGGCGATCTCCCAAACGTTTGGACCTCCGACGCTCCTTGCCTAGTCCCGGTCATCCTTCGCCTCACCATGACCTAGCACCGTCGTCCTGCAACCATCAAAGACAAGGAAACACATCACATAGCAATGCCCACAATGATATGCAATAAACCATCCAACTCATCACTACCGCGTCCATACGGCCGGTACTGCCACTCCTGGCAGAGACAACTCAAATTGCTTTATTTTGAAAATCAATCCAAATCAAACTCAAACTTGAGCACACCTTGCTCAAATAAAGTCAAATACTCATCACAAACATGGATGGACCTCCACATGGTCCTTCAGTTAAAAATGAACTGTTAAGGCTGTGTGCCGAGAATCTTCGAAGAAAAACCATTTGAAGAAATTAGTATTATTTATAACTGTTTCACTGCTTTAATCTAAATAAGATACTGGTTAAAAAAAATATTGTTTGATGCAAAAGAACCAATTAAGCCAATCATTTGGAATAAGCTTGCATATAGTAATAGCGCTGCATTCCGTGGATTACTTGTTGAGTGCCTTGTGTACTCATCCCTCCTTGCTTATCAACCCCAACATCAGTGGAGGAGTCTACACCAGCGTGGGATGAGGAGTACATTGAGGATCCGGACAATTAGGGGGCAAGCCCAGTCGGTTGCCTGTGGCAAGATGAAGGCTTCTACGGCATTTATTTTTTATTCCGCTGCTATTTCATTTACTCTGAATAATGTAAGCCCTGTGTGGCTGATTTTATGTAAGGAGACCATAAGGTCGTACAACTCAGTTTATATAAATGTTTGCACTATTTATTCTTATATCGCTGTGAATGTCTGTGATGTGCAACCCTGTAAAGACTGTGTGTGCTAGCGTGATCCTGGACTAGCACAGAATACACAGAGGGTCCGGATCTGCAGATTCGGGTCCCGATAGTTCGGTATCACAGACGGTTTTTACGACAAACCGTTTGTGATAACAGGATATCACAGATGGTTTTTACCACGAACCGTCTCTGATATCTATTTCGCTGACGGTTAACAGACCGTCTGTGATGTTCTGTTATATCACTGACATATGGTTATAGACGGTTCGAAAAACCGTATGAGATAACGATTTTGAACCGTCTGTGATGAGATTTTTTTGTAGTAGTGGGTATTGTTTTTAATTGCATGTGAAATGACCTTGGTGCCATTTGTGCGTATTATTAATGGTCAAGCCTTTAAAATTTTGATTGTAAACATTTTAAAAATTTTATCTATTTGTGAAAGAACTAGTACTTTAGTCGAGCAAGCTTTTGTCTGTTATTGCTGCTGCGAGGCAAGTTAATTGTTGTCTTGTTGATATGGCCATGAACGTGGCTTTGTCAAAGATCTGATCATAAAGTATACACTAGTGTTTTTTCCATATGGATAATTAGTCGTCATTACTGGCTCTTGCGAAACATCGTCTTCCTTCTCTGTCCAGCTTTTTTCCCTTCTTATCCTTCAGCTGCAAAATTAAAGGCTTCTTCCTTGCATGCATCCTGTCATGTTCCACTCGATCATGTCCTAAAGCTCGATATCCCTCCTTCCTTCATGCCTTGACCAACTTGGCACCTTTAGCATTTTCTCCGTGCTGATCCGTTTGCTGTCCTGGCAAAAGCAGATCATGAGGGGACATGAGGCTTCCATTTCAATGTGAGTCATTCAACTACTGATCCATGTATGGCGGACGCATCGTGGGGTGCGCCGGGCCTAGCACACCAGTTCAGGCCATGGATTGAAATCTCGTTTTCACATGATATCTCGAAGCTGACCGAACTCCGAAATTTCGATCAGATATCAAAATTTTGGACAAATTCTGGAAAAAATACAAAAACAAAAATTTAAATCCAGTTTTTTTGAATCGAGAAAACCGAAATTTCGGCCGGAATTCCCGAAATCTCGACGAGATTTGTTGAGATTTCGATGAATTTGCACTGAGGGAAAAATTACTCAAACGACGTCAAACATTTTTGAAAATTGTTTTGGAGGTTCATGACATAGCAATGATGTTCACATAAAAATTTTAGATAATTATCAAGCTTGAGGAATTTTTAAAAATTAGAATATTGCTACTGTCCTGATAAAACGCAAACCGATAAGTTTGAACCGAATGAAAAATGGAACAAACCAAGTTAGAATTTTTTTAATTTTTTAATGGTTATGATGCATCACTAATGTTGTCATAAAATTTTCAGATTATTAATAAACATCATGAATTTTTAAAAAATTTGGACAGTACTACTGTTCTGATAAAAGCCTTACCGACAAATTTCAACCAAATGAAAAATTATTCAAACCACGTTATAAATTTTTGAAAATTTTTGTGGATGGTCCTGATATATCATTAATATTTATATAAAATTTTTAGATGATGATCAAGCATAAGTATTTTAAAAAATTCTGACAGTGCTACGTCCTAATAAAAGCCTAATAATCAATACATAGATTTGTTTTAGCAACTAAAAAAGGTTTATAATTTTTGAAAATTTTACATAAGGGTGATAATAAATGTATTAAGATCTCATGAAAATTTTGAATCATGATTGCACTCTAGTGAATTTATAAAATTCTTACAATGGCACAATACCATTTATGTTCTTTCTGTTTTTGATTTTTGAAATATAACAAACAATTTTTTAAAAATTTTTTATATAATGTTACCGAGGCAGTTATTAAGCTATCATAAAAATTTTGGATCATGATCACACTTGAGAAATTTTCGAAAAATCTAACAATGTTATTGTTCCAATTATGTTCATTCTATTTTTTGATTTTTTAAAGATAACGGATGAAGTTCAATTATTTTACAAATTTTATTTATGATCCTACACTACTAAGATAGTTCCATAAATTTTTCAGATCATGCTCAAGCTTCTACAATTTTATAAAAATCTGAAAGTGTTTCCGCCAAAATTTTAAAATGTCTTAAAAATTCGGTTTTTCAATAAAGTTTCATGGAAGATGACTTTCTTAAGAGTCATTGGACCAAATCCAGCCATAAAAAGTCAAAAAACCTGAGATTTGACAAAATCTCACCAAAATTTTTGAGTTTACTGTAGTAATTTAAAATTTTTACCCAGCCTGGATTTTTAATCCCGTCCCTGGCCGGAATCTAGGATCTTCACGAGATCAGCGAAATTTCGCCGAGATTTTAATCCTTGGTTCAGGCTGCAATGCCCTTAGTATTGTTTATAGGGCTATAGGTCATTTTTTTAGTGCTATTTCATAGCGTAGCACTGACCGACCTAGCGAGGAATATGCCTATAAACACCTCTTATATTTTTATCCTGCATCCGTCAATGTACCTATGCTTTGTACATTGAAAACGATTATTGCCTGACAAATTACTAGCTTGGGCAAAATTGGCGGCAGTGAGATACTGAGATGAGCATGACGCTAGTTATGCTGCACTGCAAAGATGACCAACAGTCCACTCATAAGGAAAAAAAAGGAAAAATGAAAAGACATTCTTCTGTATTACTTCCCTGGACATCAAATATAAGTCACTTTGGCTCTATAAACTTTTCTCCAAATACAGATAGCTTCAAGGATATTTATCCTATTTCTTCCCGTTATATCTTTATTAATTGAATGGTTGTTGAAATTCTAATCGATAACAAATTAATTGGGACGTCCCTCCAAATTTCTCTCTCCTCTCAGCATATTTTTAAGGGAAAATCGATGGATAGTAAAGCTAAGATGACTTACAATTGGAGGGAGTAATGGGCTGGATGTCACAAGCGAGTAGTGTTTCTATACGTCATCCTCTCAATATAAATTTTATAAATCTTGAAGCGAAAAGGTAAGTAATCATCATTAACTCTTCATTCATACTTTAATATATTTATGTAACTTTTAAATAGTAATACATAAAGCACCTCCCATTAAACAATTTGTGCATATACTAGGCAGCTGCGGAGAAAACACCCTGATCCTCTTCGAATAATCATTTTTTCTATTTCGTCCTAGGGCTTGCAAAATGGCATGTTACAATTATCCGTAGAGGATCATAATCATTTGTTTCTGTTTCATCCTCCGGTTTGCAAAATGGCATGTTAGGATGAGGATTAGGGTGTTTTATTCGTATAGCTAACTAGTATATATATACACAAGTTATTTAGCGGGAGATGCTTTTATGCGTCAATATTTGAAAGCTCGAAGCCTCGATCGAGGCCCCAGCACGTTTGCTATTGCTACGGCCTACACGGCTACGCGACACTTCGAGTTGGCGCCACGTAGACTCACTGAAAATGGTGCATAGAATATCACATTTTAGCCCGTCCTTTGGCATTAGTTAATTCTTTTCCTGAGGAAAATTTGTACAACTTTTTTGACCTGGCTGGATCTGACATTTTGCTTGTACGTACTATGTGAGACATTTTTGGCTGGAGCCACGTATAGGCTTTAGCTGCTGCAGGTGGAAAAATCATGTAAACTGACAAGACTTAAACATTGCATGTTAGCTTACATGCCTCAACTTCCCAGAGGTAGTTACTTAGAACAAGCTAAGTTATTTGCACATATTTTTTTCAGGGGATCGACACATGTTTTTCTTGCTAATTAGAACATTTTAATTAATTTTCTAGAAAATGTTTTCTAGCTATTATTAAAGCCATGTAGATTCTCAGTCTCATGTAATTAGTGCCTATGCAGTCCTACCATGAGGTCAAATGCATGGTCATTACAAGCAACCACGTCTTAATGGTTGATAGGGTTATGAGTGTACAATTTCACCCATCTCTTAATAGAGTGATGAAGTTGAGAGTGTACGACTTCATCTATCATAGTTCAAATTCTTACGCTCAACATTTTTCATATGCGAGTGTGCTTCAGTAACAATTTTACGAGATCACGGATTGATCCTAGCCCGGCCTCCGTCTTTCTAGACATGTGCTAATGAGGTACACCGGTACATGTGTGTATATGGTGTGTGTGCGCGTGTGTATCTTCGTACTCCCTCTGTTCAAAAGTATAAGGCGTATTTTGACTTTTCATAAGGATTAAAGTTGGGGTAAAATTGAGAAAGGTATGAGTGAAAATGACTTAGTTACCCAACTTAATTGTCTTGGAAGATGAGAAATAATAGTTTGTGTGTGGTGGTAATGAATAAATGTATGCAGTTGAGAGAGAATAAATAGGGATATAGTAGAAAAAGTCTCATTAAATCTAAATACGAGTCTTATATTTCTGAAAAAAGTTATTTAAAATATAGGTGTTATAGTGATGAAAGGAGGGAGTAATTAGAAAATTAGTGCATGGTCAATGCAGATTAGCCCCAAGCACGCTTAGAATTTGGGTAGCTTTACTTTCAAAATTACCTTTACCCGGCCCACATATACCCATTTAATTTAATTAGTGTCATCGATAATTTCTTTTGATGATCCATTTGGGGCCACATTCATGGTGGTTATCATTCTTTTTCAGCGAATTCAAATCCAAATTAAATAAGAACGTGGAGAACATGGTTCAGGCACTATTAAAGAATAGTACATCACTATCGCTTCATCTAGGTTGGTTTTTAAGTTTTTAGAGAAAAACGATTGTGACGAGAGTCTATCATAATCATGCCAAAACCTACTGTGATAGCTCCTCCTCATCACTATCTAAAGATTTTTTATCGCCACTATAACCAATATTGTAATAAAAAGAAAAGAACTAATTCTGATGTAGACACTACTACAGAACTGGGCATCACAACCGGCCTATTAGAAGCAGTTTGGTGCGAACCCGTTGTGATCTTCGCACCAGAAGCGGTTCGTTGGCAACGGTCCGGAGAGGGCTTCCAGAAGCGGTTGGAAACACGAACCGCTTCTGGAAGCCCTCCCGCGCAGCGCATTTAAACCCTTCTTCCTCCATGCGCCAACAGAGGTACGAATATGATCGAACAGAGAAGGCCGATCAAGCTACCGTTCTTGGGAGGTGCTGTCCAAATTTTTAATTGGAGGTGATTAGCTCTAAATTAAGTGTTTCAAAGTTAGTAACATCATGTGAACATCCTTCTCACCTAGATATTGCTATTTTTTTCAATGGATGTGGAGAAATCTTGAACTTTTTAAGCATTATCGAAAATTTGTTTTCCGTGCCTTGTTTTATTGTTGTATGAAGATGTAGATGGAGATCTAGTTCAAAATATGACATTACAAGGTAAAGGTGATTTGAAGCTTTAGATCTATGTGGTTGTTAGATTTAGAATCTTAAAATCACAATATTGGGAGAGATCTAGGTACAACATTGCAAGGAAGTAATTATTGGTGTATGAAATAAAATAGAAAAACATGTAGAAGGATAAAAAATAATTACAAAGGTAGGAAGGGATACAAAATAATTAGAAAGGTAGGTCTTTAATTGGATGACAGTGTAGGTGGAGTTTTTTTTGTTGGGTTTAAATGTTACGAAATTTAAGTTAGGTTATAATTTTTCTAACGGAATTTGTTATAATTTTTAATGAAATTATAACTTGGTATAGATGAATCGGCAATGGATGTACAATGCGGACCGTCGCTCGAGAGAGTTCATTGATGGCGTGCAGTCTTTTCTCGATGCGGCCGTTGCATTCTTGCCTCCAGGCAGCTTCATATGTTGTCCGTGTGTAGATTGTAAGAACGAGAAGGAGCACTCCCAGCGATGGCAAGTTATGAACCACTTGATCATGAGAGGTTTCATGCCAAACTATACCTGTTGGAGCAACCATGGCGAAGTTGAGGTGATTAGCCAGGAAGACGATGAAGAAGACGAGGAAGAGGAAGATGGATTCAACAAGATCCCTGACGACACGCAATCTTGCTCCGTGGAAGAAACACTTGGTGACTTTGGTGATGATGAGCTAGACCAGATGTTTGCGTGACGGAGAGGAGACTACGAGATGAAAGATAGATTCGAGAAGTTCCAGCGCATGTTAGAGGACCACGAACTCCTTTGTACCCAAACGTGGCGGGGCCACAAAAAGCTGCGTACCACACCGGAACTCATGCAATGGAAGGCTAGAAATGGTGTGTCGATAAGGGATTCGATGAGGTGTTATCACTCGTAAAGAAGTTGCTTCGAAAGATAACACTCGCCCGAATCTACATATGAAGCCAAGCAAATCGTCATCCTTTGGGATTGGAAGTACGTAAGATACACGCATGTCCTAATGATTGTATCCTGATCGTAATGAGTATGCCGATTTGGATGTTTGTCCGATGTGCGAGAGAATCACGGTATAAGGTGAAGCGTGACGATCCAGTGAAATAGATGGGGAGCGTAAGAAGAAGAGACCTCCAACTAAAGTGTTGTGGTATTTCCCTGTGATCCCCCGATTGAAACGTATGTTTGCTAACAAAGCGCATGCCCAGATGATGCGTTGGCACAAAGAAGAGCGTAAGGACGACGGGATGCTTAGACACCCTGCAGATGGCTCACAGTGGAGGAAAGTCGACCGGACGTACCCGGACTTCACAGATGAGGTGAGAAACATAAGGTTTGGGTTGAGTACCGATGGGATGAATCCTTTCGGAGAATTGAGCAGCAGCCATAGCACCTGGCCCGTTACACTATGTATCTATAACATTCCTCCATGGCTGTGTATGAAGCGAAAGTATATCATGATGCCATTGTTGATCCAAGGCCCCAAGCAACCCGGAAATGACATCGATGTCTACCTGAAACCATTGGTTGAAGATCTTGTGACGTTAGGGACGATAGTGCAAGGGTATGGGATGAGTACAAAGGGAGTATTTCACCCTCACGTGCATTGTTATTTGTAACAATCAACGATCGCCTCGCTTCTCAGAACCTATCCGCCTAACTATCAAAGGATATAGAGCCCGCATCCGGTGCTTAGATGAAACGGACGGCACGTGCTGAAAAACTCTCGGAAGGTTGTGTACATGGGTCACCGTGAGGTTTCTTCTTCGAGTCACCCGTTGCGGAAGGAAGGCAGAAATTTAACGGCAACTGACCTTCGTGCAAGGCCTCGGATCGTAGTGGGCCACGTGTGTTTGCTATGGTAAAGGATTTGAAAGTAGTATTTGGAAAGGGTCCCGAAGCAAACATGTGCGTAATGAGGATGGTCATGCACCCATGTGGAAGAAGAAGTCAATATTTTGGGACTTGCCTTATTGGGAAGTTATGGAGGTTCGTCACTCACTTGACTTCATGCACATCACGAAGAATGTCTGCTTGAACCTGCTAGGCTACATAGATATGTACGGAAAATCGAAAGATACACTGCAAGCTCGGAAGGACCTTAAACTCTTGGAACTGAGGAACGACCTACATCCCGAAAAAGAGAGAGAAAGGACAACATTACCTACATCCTGCGAGCTACACTCTAAGCAAAGAAGAGAAAAAGTGTGATAGAGTTCTGAGCAGTGTGAAGGTCCTTCCGATACTCCTCGAATGTAAAGAGACTCGTAAACACGAAAGAGAATAAAATCGCATACATGAAATCTCATGACTGCCTTGTGTTAATGACACAGTTGCTCCCGATGGTCGTGAGAGGCATAACGCCCGAGTGGGTACGAGGGACAATCACAAAGCTGTGTTCTTTTTCAACGCGATTTCACGAAGGTCATCGACCCGGATAAACTAAGTAATCTGCAGGATGACGTGGTACAAAGTTTGGTTAGTCTTGAGATGATCTTTCCTCTTGCATTCTTTGATATTATGGTTCATCTCACTGCTCACCTTGTCAAAGAGATAGGTATCCTTGGACCTGTATCTACACAACATGTTCCCTTCGAGAGGTACATGAGTGTGCTAAAGAAGTATGTTCAGAATCGTTCTCGTCCGGAAGGATGCATTGCCGAGGGTTATGGGACAAGAGGAGGTGATTGAGTTTTGTGTGGATTACATTAATGATCTAAACCCGATCGGTGTCCCTATATCACGCCATGAGGGGAGGCTACGGGGAAAAGGGACACTAGGAAGGAAAGCAATTGCATGCAATGATCTTCTTACATTTAAGCAAGCACATTTCACGGTTTTGAAACAATCAACTATAGTGGCCCCGTATGTCCTTGAGCACAAGAGTATTCTACGCCGCGATTTCCCGGGGAGGTCTGAGGATTGATAACACTCAAGCACATGGATTCTTTCGTAACTTTACAAAAAAGTACATCCTTTTGAAAGGGTCAGACAATGAACAGTTGCAACGCTTGGCTTGGGGACCATCTAGTGAAATCGTGACATTCAAGGGGTACGAGATAAATGGTTACACATTTTACACCAGATCGCAGGATAACAAGAGCACCAACCAAAATAGCGGTGTCCGTATAGACGCCGAAGACAACAAAGGCAAGGTGGATACATATTATGGTTTCATAGAAGAGATATGGGAGCTTGACTATGGACCTTTGAAGGTCCCTCTATTTAAGTGCCAATGGGTCAAACTGACTTCAAGCGGTGTGAAGGTAGACAAATACGGTATGACAATCGTGGACCTCACGCAAGTCGGCTATAGGTGCGAACCGTTCGTCCTCGCGAACGATGTGAGACAGGTCTTCTACGTAATGGACATGTCAAGCAAACCTAAGAAGCATAAGGACAAGCAGAAAGATTGTAGTACTAAGCCAAAGCGACATGTGGTTCTACAAGGCAAATGAAGGATTGTTGAGTTGAGGACGCCAGGCGAGGAAGAGTATAGTCAGTTCGACGAGATCCCTCCTTTCGCTGTGGATGTCGACATAAGCCTCTTCAATGACACAGACGTGGATACTCCTTTCATACGTCGTGATCATAATGAAGGAACACTTGTAAAGACAAAGTACGTTACTACTTAAGATGTACCCCTACTGTATGAACTATGTATATGTAAGTCTTTTACAGTATGAAGTGTTTATTTGGAATGAATGTAAAGTGCCAAAATTCTGGAATGAAACTATAGTGATCAAAGCATTTTGTGAAAATTATGGAATGAAAGTAAAGTTCTAAAAGCTTTTTAAAAATTCTGAAATGAAACTTAAGTGCTAAAAGCATTTTTTAAAAATTCTGAAATGAAACTGAAGTGCTAAAAGCTTTTTAAAAATTCTGAAATGAAACTGAAGTGCTAAAAGCATTTTTTAAAAATTCTGAAATGAAACTGAAGTGCTAAAAGTTTTTTCAAAAAATATAGAATGAAACTAAATTGCTAAAAGCATTTTTTAAAAATTCTGAAATGAAACTGAAGTGCTAAAAGTTTTTTTTAAAAATATAGAATGAAACTAAATTGCTAAAAGCATTTTTTAAAAATTATGAAATGAAACTGTAGTGCCAAAAGCACTCTTTAAAAATTATGAAATTAAACTGAAGCGGTTTGAGAAAAGAACCGCTTCTAGAGCGCAACATTCAAAAACGGTAGTAATAAGAACCGCTTCTAGAACGCAACATTCAGAAGCAGTTTTAGAAAAGAACCGCTTCTAGAGTGGACTATTCAGAAACAGTTAGTAACACCAACCGCTTGTAGAAGTCATCCCTCTACAAGCGGGTTGATCTAAATCCGCTTGTAGAGATATTCTACAAGCGGTTCGTTCTGAACCGCTTGTAGAAGTCATCCTCTACAAGCGGTTGGTTCTAAAACCGCTTGTAGAGATTTGCTACAAGCGGTTGGTTATTAGAACCATTTGTAGAAGTGCTCCTCAGATAAATTTGAAACGCCCGCCCTTTTCTCACACCAAATTTTCTAAGTCCCGTCCGACTTCACGCACTGCAGCTCTGTCTCTCCGCCGCCGCCGTCGCCTCCATCCAGACCCCGCGTCGCTGTCCTCGTCGACGCCGTCGGCCTCCTCCGCCACCTCTCCGACTCCTACTCACCACCTCGCCGACGCCAGTCCACCCGTGTGCGCTTAGCTGCCCTCGTCGCCGCCGTCACTCCACCCCGGCCGCCGAAGCCTTCTCTACCACCCCGCCGATGCCTACTCCGCCACCAAAGCGCCGCCACACCGCCGTCCACCCAGAGGACCGAGGTATTTGAGTGCACGCTCGTCCTCCCTCTCTAGTTCTACCGCCCACCACATGTTCGGTGAAATGCCCACAAGTGCTGTGCTTGCTTGAAATTTTAATTCTAAATTAAACCAAAATGTATATTTTTCACTTAGTATGGAATTACAGAATAATGCATATTTTCTTTTTATTATTTTGTTGTTTTTTATTTAATTTTGAATTTCAGTTCTAGTTTAGGATTTGTATATTAATTTAACACGGTCAATGTTGCACATTTACTTTTGACACATAGTCCCTGTGTGTATGTTCTTGGTGTATTTCTTGTTCTTGTGTCCACGAGTTCGTGTTTGATCCTTGGGCTAGTTCCAACACGCCGTAGTACTTAATGTTTGCTGTAGAAATTTATGTAATAATATGCTTGTGTTGTAATCTGTAATATGGTTGTTTCAAAGTAATATGATATTTATGTCAACATTTTTGCGGAATTAGTAGAGATGGCGCAACCAGGACGTGGTGACCCTACTTTCGATGAGGAGAACAGTTCTGTTGGACTCCATCGCGCTGGGTACCATCGAAGGTGATGGTAATGCTGCTGCCGCTAGGGCTAATGGTGGTTCCGGTGAGGCCGTTGAGGCTGCAGCTGATGAAGCCATTGACGCGGGAGCCGCTGAGTCCGATAACACTGGTTCCGACCAGGATAAGGTACAGGCAGAAGAATATAATCCCGAGACATGTTAATTAATCGCAATTCATTAATATAATACACTCGACACGCTTGTACATATGTTTATGTATTTCAAGCCCGTGCATCGAGCAACCAATCCAAGCATCGGGACCTAACAAGAAGCCGCCCACGAAGCATGTGTTTACCGATGTTAACAACAAAGGGATGCCGTTGCCCTCTTTTAGCGCTTGGGCGTACAACAACGCTTGCGGTTACCACGTGAGGGATCACGTCCCAATTAGCATCGTAAAATGGGCCAAGTTCCTCAAGCTACCAAGGACTGCGCTCGCAAGATATTAAGGAAAATTTCACATTTCCTCAAGGGTCCAAGACAAGGCCAAGAAATTTACTTTGAAGAAGATGGCAACAATGTTTCGAGCTTGAAGACGTCTCTCACCGCAAGTACGTGCGAAGGGAGAAAGACCCGACTTCAACCAATTTCCTAAGTTGGCGGATCACCGGAAGCATTCGAGGAGTTCAAGCCGCCACCGAGGGCCGTGCCGCGAGTCGGAAGAACAAGGCCAATTCACGATGAAGAAATACCACCACCATCTTGGCACCGTGGTTACATCAAGGCTGTACCAAAATGGGAGAAGCGGAAGAAGAATTAATGGCGAAGGATGTCACACCGCTACCGCTCAGGGGAACAATTACTGCGCAATTGGTTCATGGGTCATGGGGAGCCTTTCGGATGACGGCAGCTTGGTGATGGCACCAGAGTACAAGAGGTCGCCAAAGGATTGTACAAGCCGCTGAGCGCCTCGGCGTGTACATTGGTGCCAAACAGGAGAATGACGAGCTAACACATGCCCTTGAAAACCCCGAGCACCGGTGACGGACACGAGGTATGGGCAAGGCGACGCCGTGGAAGTATGGTTTCGCTAAGGACGCACATACGCATGAGGAGCCGATAGAAGCAAATCAAGAGAATCACGTAAAGTGTACCAATTGGAACAAGAGCTCAGAGCAACCCAGGCTAGCATCGGCGACATAGTTGCGCAACAAGTACAAATTGCCCTCAGCAAGCTTCAAGGACTAGGTCCGAGCAATCAACCGGATGCCGTGATCAGCCCCTCCGCGCGGCGAAGTAGCTGCGCGTCCACGAGGCCCCCGGCGGACACCTTGCTATCCCGTTATCCTGTGGATGACATAAGGGTTCGCCGCCAGTGTGAGCTGCGCGTTGATGCGCGTAACCTCTCCATCAAGGTGGCTTACGGCATGGCATATCCGGTGGAGCTAGGCCAGATGTTCCACTGCAACGAGATACCCCCGGGTTACTCAAAGGTCGCGGTGGAGGAGGTGCTGAGCGGATTTGAAGAACTTCACCTCGATATTGCTGGAGGCGACGACGTGACCAAGCTTGGACAGGCCCTCCACAATATCATCCTTTGGCGCAAACGGTACATCATATTTCTAGCTGCTATGGACGCGTCATCTCCACCACGGCAACCCACGCCTCCTCCAACGTCACCGCCACGCAATGCCTCGCCAATAAAACAGAGCAGAAGCCCTACTCCACCGCCAGTAGCTCCTGTGTCTCCACCCGCTCCACGCAGAAGCCCTTCTCCACCACCAGCATCTCAAACAAAAAAGAACCCCTCTAGGAAAACCACGCCTCCACCATCTCCTCCGAGGAAGAAGCTCGATAATGAATGAAGGCTCCCCACCGCTCCCAAGAAGGCGGAGTCCACTGATCGGCCAAGGTAAAGGAACCTCCAAAGAGGGCATATGATATGAATAAGGAGGAGAGTGACGCGGTCACTAAAGCGTATGGGCTGCACACTTCGCAAAAAGAAGGTAGAGCCAAAGGTACCAATCGATCCAAAAGCGGCAGAACACTTCGCGACATACCGTGTAAAGCACATTGCTGTGCCGTCCAACTATGAACGGACAATAATTAAGGCTACACAGAAGAATAAACGTGGTCAAGCGGCGGCGGCAAAGAAGAAGAAGAGAGACCAAGATCAGGAGAACCTCGAGAGGTTTATGAAGGAGGCAGGACTCAGTTCCACAGCTGCAGCTCTTGGATTAATAGATGATATCCCAATGGCAACAAAGGTCAGACGGTAATTTCAGTTGGGCCGGGAGCTGATTGACCCAAATGAGATAAAAGATTTGCCAACCAAGATGCGGCAATTTCACGAATGGTACATGACAGAGTCCGCTCAAGGAAGAACGATGTTCCCCCTCCGTATCAAAGAAGATGATTTTTATCGCGGGGACAGCACCATATGGCTCGAATTTGACGACTTATACAATATTTACCATGCCGACTCCATCAACGTGTCTCTCATGAGCTGCTGGTGCCTGTAAGTGTCAAGCTCATACCTTTACCGTGTGCTTCCTCGTACAATAAAATTGCAACTATTAAACTTATACCTTTCTATGTAGAATGGAGATACAACGATGTAGAAAAGAGAATATCTTCAACGTGGGCTTCATCGACCCAGAGATTGTTAACGAGTTCGTCTTTGGATACAACCGAAAGGATCTTGAAGATTACATTCTCGATGCATTCTTGGGACAACACTACAAACCGTACATATACGTCCTTCAACTTCGAGTGCACGATATATACAACCTCTCGTTCTTATATTTTCCAAGGCATTTATAATACTACTAGCTAGTTACATATATGTTGCAATACATGAATAGGTTTCATCGGATCCTTCTTGTCATCAAGCTTGATAGCAACGGATCATTGTTCAAGACTCAAAAGGACTCGTGAAAAATATCAATTTATCATTGACACTCGAACAGGTATATAGCACATATATATACGATAGTTTTCCTTATTATATATATTGAAATACCTTGCTAATTCCAACTCGATAATTACCATTCATACTAACGCATCACACAGACATTCGCACGGTTTCAAAGAAGCAACAAGGAGATTTCGAGAACGAATTTGATGTACAATTAAGCACTCGAGCACGATAAAGAATATTAATATGCCGTAACAGTTTTTCATCCCAATAATCGTGTTCTTTTCGAATTTCATCGCAGTTCTACAACAGACGGGTGGAAACAACCTATGTGGCTATTATGTGTGCCACTATATGCAAAGTATTACCCACGGTGATGTGCCGACAACCAACGCCGAGGTAGTGTGCACATGTCAATTTCTTAGTACTTACACTTTAATAATTACATGTCCGAGATTTATTTACCTCCGCTTTGTCACCCAACATCGATGTGCAAGACGTGATCCCGCCGCACCGGTTGCAAAGAATCCAAGAACAACTCATCGGCTTTATTGTCGACGAGATTGTATCCACCAAAGGCGAGTTCCACGCAAATGGTTGGAGAGATTGTCCTGAAATAAGGACAGGTGAACTGACATCAACGTCGACCAAGGGCACAAAGAGCGACGCACGCAAGAAATAAGCTCAAGATTCGCCCTTTTATTCTTTGAAACTTGTAAAAGTGGCTTATTATTTCATCAACTTGTTCATTTTTTAGTCTGTAATTATCTGAATGAATACTCATGACTAATATATATATATATATATATATTTAAGTGTGTCAAAAAAACTCATGAAGTTCTATTTATTTTAATTGTCAAAATCTATATCAAAAACCCCTCTGAAAACATATTCTATATTGAATATAATCAAAACGCTACGCTGTCAGACTCTTCACAAGCGCTTGGTAACTCCAACCGCTTGTGGAGAGAGCCTCTTCACAAGCGGTTCGTAACACCAACCGCTTTTGGAGAGAACCTCTCCACAAGCAGTTGGTAACACCAACCGTTTGTGAAAATGTCGAACCACAAGCGGTTCGGGGAACCGCTTGTGATACCCGACGGGGTATCACTCCCGGTTGCTTACAAGCGGTTCTAAAACCGCTTCTGAAAGCGGTTTCGAACCGCTTGTGCATGCCCGATCCGCAGTAGTGAGATTCCTGTAGCATTGAAACTACTAGCTTTGGAAAGCCACGTAGGCTTAGCTAGCACAAGCTACATGTGTTATCGGCAAAACACGGCATTCTTATGAGGATTCGACATATGTGTTGTGCTCAACCGATGACCTTTTCGAGTCACTAAAGTTGGCATCCACGCAGAGTGTCGCACTGCACTATTGCCAAAAAGATTAGAAAAGGGTGCGTCGAAGTCTAGAAGACGGTCTGCATGGCAGCGATGTGCATGGTCGGAGAGCCGTGTATCGATGCCTTTTATTTCTCCCACTTGCATGACAAACACCTGGCTGTGATATAACACAACTTATCCCGTAAGCATGTATATTGGTGTCTTAAAAAAAATGTGGCGATGGATTTATCGGTTTAAACATATGAAAACATTGAGTTTAAGTTGGTTCATGGCGTGCCAACCTATTTGATCCTGCAATCGGCAAAATAAATGGAAAATACGCTGAAAGCCAATATAATGTGATAATCGGCAAAGATCTAAACAGCTATACAAATCCGATTAAACCTAAGGTAATGATAAGTAAAAACAACCCGTTAAGATTGATTAGATATTTGATAAAGGTAGACATTCATGAAAAAGGCAATACGCAACAAGATCGTAGAAAATCAAACCTAGCGTAATCGATTAAGATCAATAATTGGCGATGCGCAACTTTATTGATCAAAATTGGATTATCAGAGAGATTCTAAATTACAAAGCTACTCCTAGTTGACAGGAAAGTAAAGAAAAAGTAGATACGAGTTGTTGATTGATTGTGTTGTTCTTTTTGCTTGCTCTCGATCACCTTTTATAGTGTATCAGCCGATCGTATCCTTTTCCAATACCTGTTATTTTCACGCGCCCAAGATCTCAGACTCCTTGCCATCGGCTTTGTCCTTGTTTTCTCATACTTCAAGCTCCTGCTTCAGAGACCCTTGTCGGCTTGTTCAGTTTCACATCGGCCCAATGGATCCTAACCAGGTACTCATTCCCATACCAGTGAGTAACGATCAATTTTACCTAGGACCGGTGGGAAATCTCGATTCAGCGGTCATAATAGAATTAGAGATACCTCGTCTTCCCCTGTCGACCCCCGAGTACAACATAGAAGGATAGAGTGAGCATTTTAGGGCCTGGCTGACAGCGCCAATGGGTTGAAGGAACTGGTATAATTAGGTAGCAACCCAAAAGATGGTGGAGTAGGAAAGGATGGGAGTAGCTGATCAGTATCTCCCTCTATCATTAGCCGATCTAGTGGCCAACAAGCCCTTAGTGGCCATAGCCTGCTATTTTTGGTCGGACTCTTTTAATGTTTTCATGTTTAAAACTGATCCAATCGACCCAACACTTCTAGACGTAGCACAGCTTTGATGCCTCTGATCAGATGGAGATCAAATATCGGCCTTAAGCGTCAAACCCCAGCACAAGTTGATCTATTCTAAGGGAGAAGGCTGGACTAAGTACATCAGCAATAACAAAGGAATAGGCCTAATGTCTAATAAAGAACATGCAGCATTCTTGAATATGTGGTTTGGCCGATTCTTATTTTGCGACGCCTCTCTTGGACCCACACAATTCTACCAAGTTCTTGCTGAACAACTAGTAGAAGGCCGTCGGCTAGTCTTAGGAAAAATGTTCTTGGTGTGGTATATCAGATGATGCATATTATCTGCAGTCGGTTATTCACCGGAATAGGATCATACACTGTCGGTAATGTAGGAGGTACTTTATGGTTAATTCAGACTTGGCTGTACTGCATATTCAACCGACCCTTCCTGCTTAGTCCAACCAACAAAACACCCTTTCCTTGTGAAGAAACCTCAGAAGGTAAAGAAATTAAGTACAAAAATAGCTGATCCTTTGGAGAAAGGCTTGTTCTCTGTTTTGGCAACGAGGCAAAGATTACCCTAATCGGCTCAAGAAAATATTTGGCCTTCTTCCTTGAACTCAACAACGAAGACTTCAGTCAGCACGACTTCTTCAGTTATAAAGATGATAATGATTACCCGTACTCCTCATTCCTTCATTTATCAGCTGACAACCATTGCATGCTTGATGAAACACTTGAGTTATATAAAATCTTCCTTTCTCTGAGCGTATTCTCTGTCGGCTTGCACACTAGGAATCAGACTTATCAAAACCACCTTATGAGTTTTATCACACATAGGTATACTCAAGACAACTGCGGTTTGGACAAGTTTCCCCAAGCTTTCAATTACTCTATCAGCTTCAACCAAGGGAGTATATCCGCAATGCATCTGGGGCCAATACTGCTCTTCATATGGCCGATGACCTTCAACTCAAAAGTTTGCCACATTTCTTTTTACATACTCGAAGGGAAGGAAGTTTCACAAGGTGGTGGTCGGCTATCTGTGAAGCCTTATACCCACGAACACGAAGTGTATCGGCTATTATTGCTGAATTTTTCCCAAATCTTCCTCCACCATCATCAATTACTAACACCACTAATAGCAGCTCGAGTTCTAGTGATGAAGCTAGCTCATCAGGTTATATTAACACGAGCTTTGTTAACATCACCGATGAGGTATCGGCTAAAGTAGATTTCTTTTACTTAACGCCCAAACATCTCTGAATTTTTCTGATCGACTTCTCCTCTTATTTTGCAAACCAAAACAACGGGCAAGAAGGTCGCCACTGATCCATCGAGCACCGGCCAAGCCACTAAACGGCCGTATTCAACTGCTTTGTCAGGGTATACCTTGGGCACCCTAGGTATCCAATTCCCATCACTTTCTGACATGGACAAACAACTACCAAGTAAGTATCTATCGGCTTCATTTCACACTTATTTCACTTTCTCCATTTACTAATTTTTTAGTCGATTGTTCAACAAAGAAGAAACGTAGCCGACCCAACAAGAAGGTGTTGGCCAGTAGGGGTAGCAATGCTGGGGAACGAGTAGGCTACTCTAGCGAAAAATTAAAATTTTCTACCGCGTAACCAAGGAACAATTGCAAGTTATAGATCATAGAATTACCACTAGACGCGCACACCCGTAGCGGAAGTAAAGTCGATGTAGCACGGTGGTGCAGGTGTAGTCGTACTAGCCTGTAACATCCCAAAAAATGCAATAATATAAAAATTAATATTTTGAATTTGAATATAACTATTTCTAATTTTTCCTGGCATTATTGGAATATATTTGGAATTTCCTGGATTTTTGTATTGAATGAAAAACCAAACAAATAGAATTAAAGAATGTATAATGGTAAAAAGATAAAAAGGTAAAAGTAAAACTTTGGAAAATTTACCATGGAACCCTAACCATGCTGTTAAGTCAGTACAATCAACAAATAAAAATTATATGCACAGAAAAGAGAATAAATAAGTGAATGACATCTCTTTTGACTAAAAACAGTGTAAGTAAGAATTAATGTAAAATATTAGAAACTTATATGCAGCCATAAAAATTACTATAACACCCTCCGAGAATAAGTTATCTCTGGTAAAAATTTTAGGAATTTATCATGTCAATAAGACCTCCTAAACATTCAAATACAGAGGCTTTGAAATCTGAGAATTATGATGTCAGAATTTTTATAAAATAATAATCAAATATTTTGAATTTACATTTTTATAGGGACATCCTTAACCCAAAATAAACTCCTATAAAAAGTCTGGAAAATAATTAATATGATTTACACCCTTAAATAAATCAAACACCGAAATGAAATTTTTGACTGATGCACAGTGTCAGAATTTTAGTTAATTAATTATAAGATATTTTGGTCCGAAAATTTTACTGGAGGCTAAAACTACCAAGAATCCTCAGTAAAAAAGTTTTACAATTTTTCAACTCGATTTGATAGCTGTTTTAATGCCGAACATGGAGCTGTCCTGAAGCCTTATCTCCTTATCTCGTTTACCATCATCGACGTGGGCGGCCCTTTTTATCAGAACCATTCATTTGGCGAGGAACGGGAAAATCAGTTCTCTCGCTGTCGGTGGCCCCGGTCCCAGTCGTCAGCGCAAATTTCCCTCTCCCTCTCTTCTCCCCTCCGCCGACCGAGCGCTCCCGATCCTTTGCCCGGTCTCGCGCCTGCTCCCGCCTGATTCGGTGCACGCCACCTTTGACGACCAAAGCCACGCCCGCCCTTGGTTCTCCCGTGCCATACCTTGTCAACCTCACGTCACCTCTGTACCGGAGA
Organism: Otatea glauca; assembly: GCA_036346275.1. NCBI lineage: Eukaryota > Viridiplantae > Streptophyta > Magnoliopsida > Poales > Poaceae > Otatea > Otatea glauca. Next base: position 13,615,091 of record CM070726.1, read on the forward strand.
AAAAGCTGCGCCGGATTGTCGCCTAGATGAAACCGAGCCGCAATACTCTTCCCTGTTCAAACCCTGTAAAGAAGTCCCTTGCCACCTATAAATACAATCCCAGCGTCGCTATTGAGACCTCCCTACTCACTCCTTATCGTCCACGGAACCCAGCGCTTCAGCCATAGCTTCTACCTCCGCCATTTTTGTCAGCCAACCCGAAAAAGGGGGAAAAACTCAAATTCTGCTAGTTCGGTGAGAAGCAATCCGATTCATTGATCTTAGAGCTTTCTTATAGCCTAACAAACTCAACTCCAACCATTTTTCCCAAGTTGCAGAGCCGCAGCACCGTCGCCGCGTGCGCCCTTCTTCCCCACGGCCAGCGTACGGTGGCAGAGCCGCTCGGCCAAGCTCCGGCCCAGAAAACTGGTAAATGGAATCCTCTGACCTCACTGGTGCTTAACCCGTTACCCATTCGAACCGGAGCTCACTCATGTTCTTCTCCGGCAAGCCACTTCTTCCTCCAACGTAGGTCCCCGATGGCAGCCCGCTCCGGCCATCCCCGGTGGTGATCGACACCACCCACAGATGCGCGGTGATCCTCTGGAGCTAGCCATGCTACCGATTCGGCTGGAACCCCGCCGAAACGTCGTCGACGCCATGCCCTAGCCGTCGGGCCCATCTGTCATTCAGCGCAAGAGCTCCAGTTCATCCGGTAAAGACGCCTTCGCAGTGGGAAAACGTATTCATGAATTTCGTTTTGATTTTTTCAGAAACCGAGTTAATTCAAATGCTTATAGATTTTGCATTATAACTCCAAATTGAATGAAATAAATTTCTATATTCGTGTAAAACCATGTAATTTCAGAATATGCAATAATATTTTGAAAATATTCATTGGGTAAAATTGAAATTCAAATTTGAAAGAAAGGGCTAAAGATTTGCTTTATATAAAATTTCTGCAAACAAACTTGGAATTGAATGAAACCAATTTTAGTGAAATATTTATGCTTACATAAGCTCAAATGTATAAAAATATTTAAATTTCATTTATGTTCGAATTACTTTCTATTAAAGATTTCATTCAATACACTAGAAATTCAAATAAGCATAACTTGTATGAAAGTTTTATGAAATAAGTAAAATTGATTTCTAAATATTAGTATGATAGTAGAATACCTGAATTTTCCAAAATAATTAAGAGGTGAACTTGATTTGAACTATTTTGAAAAGTATGAAATAACCTAAGTGTAAGATGTATACATATGCATAGAAAGTCAAATAGTTAATATATGGGTCAAATGAATTCGAATAATCACCAAACCAGTTTTTTTATACTCCTAACATTACAAGGATTCCAGATGTATAATAATATTTAAGGCTTCCCATAGAAAACAGTAAATGGTTAATAGTCGAAGTGTTAATACTTGTATAATTTGAATAGCTATAACTTTCACAAAGGAACACCAAATTTGTCAAAGCCAAATCCTATAACCTTGAAAAATAGTGCCCTTGCTGTCTATGCAAAATATCTTATATTTGTGTAAATTTGAAATAAGTCCATATTAAATCCTAATGATCTCTTATATGGAAAACATCTCGAATAAAAGCCAAGCATCGTGAAATCAACTTTAAAGTGCTCTGAGATATGTCCCCTAGTTATACCTGAAAAATGGATAGATTATCTTATAGGGTGTAGTTGCAATCTTATACCAACAACTGAACCTCTGTCGTGTAGTAATATAAACACTCAAGCATTTTCAACAACCCGTAGAACATCTCGTCTAAATGTAAATGTTATGGAAATCAGTTTAGAAATGATATTTGGGATATGTACTATCATATTTTAGAAAAATATTTTATTTACAACATGCTTTTCAACTAAAACCTGTTAGTTCAATACCCTTAAAAGTTATGGTTGTCGTAACCTTTAATATCATATAAGCTTTTTCGACAATGAATAGAATGTCTCGTCTAAACACTAAAGTGTATGAAATCAGCCTAGATATGTTCTTCAAAGTATATACTATCCTTTTTCAAAGAAATAATCTTGTTTCATCATGTTTTGCATGTAAATCATGTTAGTCAAATAACCTTAAGTGTTATGATTAATGAACTTCATAATATGAATAAGTGAACCTTGTAATAATGAAGAAGTTGTAGCTAATATGTTTGTATCACCAGAACCTTCTTAAAAACCCTGAATAAATCTAGTAACGTAGCTTAATAGATCTAACTTATTCAAAACCCTTCTTATGCAAAGCGCTTAAGGCTAAGTGCTATTCGCATAACCACTTTAACTAGTGTTTTAATTCTTTTAATCCAAATAATTTTAGCATCTATAATTCGAAGTTATAAATACAAGAATTCATAATTTTAGCCTCTTGAATTCGTAATTTAAGAATAGATAATCTATAAGAGAAACCATGTTTTGTTTGTCATAAAGCCATTAAGTATATGAATATGTAATTACTTAAATCATGAGATCTTAAAATCATAATTAAACCCTGAAGCGTTCCTGTTTTCTGGAGTGAATCTTTATTTGATTTTCTATCTGTTTTCTTTTGCCCTTATTGAAGTTTATTATTTGCTATATTTTTCGATTAATCGACGTGTAGAATCCGACGTCCCTTCCTCCGTCAGCCGTGGCCTCGTCTTCGTCGTAAGCAATAAATAAGCAAGACAAGCACCCTCCTTTGACCATCTTGATCCCAGAATTTAATTTGCATCATGTTTATTAAAATGTTTTATGCATGCGTTTACTTTCTGTAAATTCGCTATTTTTGTGGTACTGGTACTTATACCTGTTGTCTCATGAAACTTCCTTGATAAGTATGAACATGCGTACCTTTATAACCATAGAGTGAGCTTAGACAATTACTTAATGTCATCATGGGTATATGCGATTACATTTTATCCATGCTTAGCCATGCTTTTAGAACTAAAGAGGATGATGATCAGATCAAAATTTGTTTCTTGAGAAATGGAAAATGTTGGAATTGAAGTTGTTGGTTATGGGTATTTTGATTAAAAACCCAAAATAAAACTATGGTTTAGATGCGAGAGATTATTGGCACTAGCCAGAGGTGCAGAGGGATTTGCACGTAGTGTAGGGTGGAGTATCGCCTGTGTCGGATTAAGGACCGAGCAATGGGACGCTATAGATCCAAGAATTTCGTACAACCATGAGGGCTTTTATGGGCGGGTCTTAGCCTATTAAGTTATTTAGATGTGGCTTTGCATCTAAGGAAGGCGGGAGATTTGCACAGGCATTCTGGTTTGGTTTGCTTGTAGGGGTGTCTACATACCAATGCAACGGTGTACGCCTTGCCATGAACAGAAATGTGGTGTTGGGTGTGATGAAAATGGATCCACGGCTTGGGTGAGTGTTTTTGTTTTCATGGCGAGGGTTAAACGTCCCAGGATGGTTCAAAGCCACATCTAGATAATTTAACGGCTCTGTATGATCTCCTTGCCGACACACCAAAGGAAGTGTGTTAATTGATCTGGCAAAAGAGGTTGATCATTCCTTGTGGGTAAAGCTGTACTCCTCTGCAGAGTGTAAATCTAATCGATTAGCCGCGTCCACGGTCAAGGACACTTAGTGAAGTCATTCCAATGTTAGTCTTTGGTATTTTCTAAAATGGGTTTGGTTTGAGCTTGTTTTAGCAGCTATTGCTTATGTCAAAGGATCGACATTGTTGGATTCCATTTTTGGATTATTCGATATTCACGAAGGGTTGTGAGTATTACTTATGCTTTACTTATTTCATATCAGTCAACTTGCTCTTACAAATTCCGTTTACAAATAACTTGATTTTACAATATCAATTCTGCTTTATGCAAATTAACTGTAGTAGCCTCCTTTGAAATGGCCTGCATATATTATAGGTTTTGCTCAAGTCTTGTGGAGTACAAAAGTACTCACCCTTGCTTATATGTTGTTTTTAGGTGGATAAGTTAGCGAAGCTTCGAGGATTTCTTTTGTCGCAGGTTGCGGGATTTTCTTCATTGTGTTCTTTCTAGGGATTATGCCTTGTCAGTTGCCTGCGGGTATGGATGGGCACACTACAAGACTTTGCTTCTTTTGCTGCTATATCTCTGATGTTGTAAAGTTTTCTTTATGTAATAGCTTCCGCTTACTAATATTCGTTGTATGGTTGTGATTCCAATTGGTGTGTATGTGCATACTAGCTATTGATCATTGGACTAGTACGGGATGCACATTAGATTTCCATTTTTGCAGGTATGTGAAAATAGGGGTCGTTACATAGCCTCGCTCCTCCTCCAACAACTTCTTGTGAGCGACGTAGGTTGCAGATCGTCCTAGTGTTGAAACTTCGTAGCAACACCTCCAAGGTATCCATACATACGGGGTAGGAACACCACGCGCCGGTGTGCTAGCGCCGACTGCGCGGTTCTTGGCGAAGGAGGGGTAGCGGCTAGGGTTTCAGGAATTTTGAATTCCTGTTGTGTTTCTTTGTATCTTTTTCGTTTTTTTCTTCTTTTTTTCAAAGCCACAACCACCTCCCTTTATATAGATGTCTCATAATGGGTTTCAACCTTTGAAACCTATTATGAACTCTAAGCCCATTACAACTCGGATCCCTATTTGAATTGGTTACAACCCCTTAAGTGTGTGACCCTATAGGTTCACGTGCACTTGGACATGGCCTCAGTACTCCTACTCGACTAGGCATGGCTCGAGTACTCCTACTCGACCAGTCATAGCTCTAGTACCCTTATTCGACTAGTCATGGCTCAAGTACTCCTACTCGACTAGACATAGCTCGAATACTTTTACTCGACCAATAACTGACAGTGGCCCCTAGCAGGATGTGCCGATTCCCAAGTACATGTAAACATTGGGCGAACCTCAACAATGTCCTATATGCAATTCCTTTTGCCTCACGATATTGGTCAAACCCAAGGCGAGTTGTTGTCATTCTTGTTTGGATGGCTCGACCACTCTTTTTCGATGCCGTGACTCGGATTCTCTAAATACATCGAGTTAACTCTTTAACTCGATGACTCGAGTAACTTCCTACTCGAGTAGCATGGCCATGCATTTTCCAGAATTCAACCACTCGAGAGGCCTAGAGATATCTCTCTAGATACATGGAGGGGCAAATCCTATCTTGATCGACCATGCCTCGCAGCATGTTTCATGACAAATCTGAAAGCCATCTTTATAACTACCCAGTTACGGAGTAGCGTTTGATAACCCCTAAGTAAGCCATTACGCATCTTGAAAACATGCGACAATCTCAAGTCGAAGGATATAGCATACACATCGTATATGAGACCAACTGATGACATGAAAGAATACAACGTTCTCGCAGTGTCTCAAGGTGGGTCGATCCAACTCCATGTTCTCTGACATGTGTTCATATTATTGGTTTGATATCTCCATATCTATGACCTGTGAAACATGGTCATCAACCAATATATATGCTAGTCTATTCATATGTGTCCTCATGTTTATCGACTTGGGATCACTTTTAGAATGAACATCATGAAGATGAATAGAGTTTCATAAACAAGTCACGTACTTATTAATCAATTCAAAGAACAATATCATTGTTTATGAACATTTATGAAAATATAATCATCTCTATGATTTCCTCTAGGTCATATTTCCAACAAGAAAGCCCCAGGAGCAATCGGGCGAAAGCTCCCCACACGCCTCAGGCACCGGCCAGGTAAAGATCTTCTTCGTACTTATTTGTAACGCAATTTCTATTGAATCGGCTAACAAGACTTATGATATTTCTTGTACCCTACTCTCTCCACTGGCATTCATAGCCGATGTTATGGTCGATCTCCTGGCTGAAGCGGACTTCCCTCCTCCTCCATCACAGTGACGCTAACAGCTACAATTCCTAAAGCCGTACCAATCACCACTGCCGCTCCTGCTATTGCTAAGGCCAGTGCTAAGCCGATCGAGTCTGTGAGCAACGTGCTTGGATTCGATTGGTCCGATATTGAGGACAAAGTTGACTTGGGCATGGACAGCTTCCCAAAGGAGATCTAGAAGATTCTGGCAGTTTCAAAGGATGCATCGGCCAAGGTTACTTTGGCCCCGGGTATGGCAGAAAAACTGAACAACTTGTTCAAGCTGCTCTTCACCCCGTCGGTCAACCTCCTTGAAAATGCTCAGCCTCTAAGGGATGCCATGGCAGTAGTGCAAGCTGATCTACCAGAGGAGGCGATGGCTTCTTTGCTAGAGGTATGCCACCTTGATGCGAATAAGGATGTAGTGGAGGCAGCAAAGGCAAGAATAATTCATCGGGCAGCACAGCGAGAGGATCTGAAGCTGCTTGACAAGCTTGTAGCCGACACCAAAGCTTTGAAGGCCAAATATGATGTAGAATCTAAGTCCTTAAAGGTTACTAAGGAAATGGTACTCAAGCTTGAATCGACCAAAAAATACCTAAAGGAGGAGTTGGCCAAAGTTAATGCTTCCCTTGCCGAAGCATAAGAGCAAATAGCAACAACAACAATGGCTCTGAAGAACCAGAAAGTTGGTCTGGGTATGGCCATAGCGTCGGTCAAAAAACAATCGGCCAAGGTCACCCCCATCCTGAGCTCAGAAGAAGACAACAAGATCCTCAAAGATGTGGAAGAGGTCATTGCCAAGGCTGTTACTACGCTGTCGGCTCTGGGAGTGAAGCTTAACAACCCTGGGTTATAATCGGCTTATCGAAGAATTGTATTTTGAATGCTTATAATGGGAAAAACTTGTCCAGAAAAAATATTTTGAATGTTTGTAATATACTTATAATCGGTTATTTAATCGGTTATTATTTATGCTTGATTTTATTGACCAAGTGTGATGTTTGTAATCGGCTTTAACTTCTATTGTTACATTCTATAGCCAGGATTAACTGTAACGAGTTAATTTGGCTTTTCACGATCGATAGTTATACTTAGCCGATTAGGAACCAATCCAAATACTCGGGTGATACTTCTTCAAGTATTTTCCATTAATCACCTTAGAAAACACCACTCCTTCCAGCGTCTCAAAAATATAAAAATTTCCATCTACAAGCCGATGAATTCTATATGGTCCTTCCCATGTTAGAGACCATTTGCCAAACCGGTTATCCCTAGAGCCGATAGGCAAAATAGTTTTCCAAATAAAATCAGCTTCACAAAATGACTTAGGTATTACATTTTTGTTATAAGCCTTTACAACTCTTGCCTTATTCTCCTTAAGTCGATCCCTTGTATGTAAACGTAATTTCGCCAAGTTATCCAAATTATCAGTCATTAAATCCTTATAATCCTGAGCCAATAAACCATTTTGTCTGGCCATTTGTACCGAGTCAATGTTAATCTCTAAGGCAACACAACCTCTTGTCCGTAGACCAATTTTGTCACACCATGATGTGCCATCCGATAGGCCCATAATGACTCCAATAATGTTACGTGCCAATTCTAGGGTTTTTCTTCAATTTTCCTCTTGATTAACTGGATCAATGTTTTATTGGACAACTTGGCTTAACCATTAGCCTAAGCATAATAAGGTGACAAATTCAACAAATTTATACCCAAACTTCTGGCAAAACTTTGGAACTCATCGGATATAAACACAGTGCCCTGATCGATTGTAATAGTCTGTGGAATTCCAAATCGATGAATAATATGTTATGTACAAATCTGATATCTTCAACACTTATAACCTTTTTAAGTAGGATTGCCTCAACCCATTTAGAAAAATAATCGGTTGTGGCCAATATGAATTTATGGCATTTGCTGGACATCAAAAATATTTGTCTGATTACATCTATTCCCCATCCTTTGAATGGCCAAGGCTTGATAATGGGATGTAAAGCTGACGCTAGAGCCAACTACACATTGCCAAATTTCTGACAAGTCTGGCATCCTTTATAATATTTGAAACAATCTTTCAATATTGTCGGCCAAAAATACCCAGTAAGCTTTAACACCCATTTCATTTTATGAGCCGATTGATAGGATCCACAAATTCCTTCGTGCACTTATCCCATAGCCACTTTAGCTTCTTCGGCCTCAAGACATACCAGTACAAACCTTTCAAAGTCTGATAATAAAGTACATTATCAAAGAGAAAATACTTTAGATCTTGACGTTTAATTCTCCGATCAGTAGGTTTTGAGGGATTGGTCAAATATTTTATTATTTTTGTTCTCTAATCATTGGTGATAACACACATGATCATTTTCTATATCAGCTCAAATTCCTCTCATCGGCCAAAATCTTTATAACCCGATGCTTGTTGAGCTAGCAAGTTAGCCTTATCATTTAACTCATGAGGAATATGACAAATGAAAAAGAAGAAGTAAATAAGTCAATTACAGTGAGACACTACTCCAAATATTTGATCAAAGCTTCATCATAACAGTTATATTCTCCCTTGATCTACTGGACCATCAACAAAAAATCGCTAAAAGCCTCAACAGAATCAACTCCGATATTATCGAGTAGCTGTAGGCCTTTAAGCAATGCTTTGTATTCGGCTTGATTATTAGAACATGTGCAATTCAGCCTGAATGCGAACTCAAAACTATATCCTTTTGGTGAAATCAAGACTGTTCCGATACCATCGCCCTCTCGACATACCAATCCATCGAAAAACAATTGCCATGGGGAAACAGATATTAGATCGGCATTTGTATTAGTTTCATGTTCTATAATAAAATCGTCAATCACTTGACCTTTAATAACTTTAGCCGATTCATACGTCAAGTCGAACTCGATGAGCGTATTGGCCCATTTACCAAGTCGACCTCGCAAAATTAGAGCTGACAATATATATTTTATAACATCGGTTTACAAATAACTTTACAAGCCGATGCTAAAATATAATGGCTTAACTTTGTGCAAGCAAAATATAATGATAAGTAAAGTTTTTCTACGAAAGGGTACCTGGTTTCTACATCAATTAATCGTCGGCTTAAGTAAAGAACGACCCGCTCTTTACAGTCAATCTCTTGCACCAAAACAACTCCAATCGTTGCCTCTTCAGCCGATATATATAATTTAAATGGTATACCTTTTCGAGATGCTGCTAAAACTGCAGGATTAGACAAATATTTCTTGATGCTCTCGAAAGCTTTATTCTGATCGGCTCCTCAAATAAACTGTTGATTACACTTTAATTTCATGTAACATCCCAAATCTAATAAAAAGTTGAATTTAAATGTTTGAATTACTTTTTGGTTTGCATTTGAATTTGTATATTTCTAGAATTTCTAATTTTTTCTGAAATTATCGAAAGCATTTCAAATAACCCAAATAAGGGTTATAAAACTTCAAACTCAAAATTTCCAATTGCAGCAAACTATTTAAATAATTAATTTAAACCCTAAATGCTTCCATTGTTACCTCTCAAAAGTTTCACAAAATCTTGAACCCATCTATTATTTAATAAAAGTCAAAAACTGCAAATTGGGTTTTTGGAATAGAGGCAATGTCAGATTTTTATAAAAATATTTATGCATGATCGTGTTCTAAAATTTTTAAAGTATCATCTTCAGTGTCCGGTAATAATCCAATAAAATTTTTAAAATATTTTTATCTAATTGAATGCCTTTAAAAAATCAAAAATAGAAAGGACATAATACATCAGTAAGATTGTCAGAATTTTATAAAATTTCTCGAGTTTGTTAATAATCTGAAATTTTTATTTTAGCATCAGTACCTCAATAGGAATATTTTAAAATGTTGCAGAATTTTCTAGAGTGATTTGTGTGCTCAATTAAACTTAAAACCGAAGTGCTGTAAAAACTGAGAAAAATCTGTTTTTCCTTCTCGCTTTCCCCTTTCTACCGTGTGGGCCCCTCTTGCCAGCTCATTGTGCTGCTGCCTTTCCTGTCCCACTTGTAGTTGCAGCAAGCCCCCTTAGCCCCACCTGCCAGTGCCCTACTCCCTTTCCTCCCTTTTCCCCTTTCTCTTCGCGCAATCCGTGCCGGCTGCCGAACCTCTACCACGGCAGCGTTATCGCCAGGAATCCCTCGCCGTGGCAGACCATGCGCAGACAGCCTCCTGTGCCATGCCAAGCCCTACCACCCTGCTCGGCCAATGCACTACCGCGACATCCTTATCCTGGCCGAGGCCTTGCCGTGCCAGCTCTCCATTGACGAACTTCCAATTCTCATTGTGGCAGCCAAACCATGCGCTTTTCCTTTCCATGGTAGCATCTCGTCTCTGGTCTCCAGTGCCGCACCAAGCTTTGCTGCCCCGTCCACCAATACCTTGCCGCTCCAACGCCAACCCGCTTACCACTCTAGCCACGACACGATCTCATCGCTATGGAACTTGAGCCTGACCATCAGCACTCACCCGCACGCCAGGCACCATGCCACCCTGCCATTGACGCTGCTGGTTCCGCTCGGCTCGTGCAAATGCCGACCATCGAAGTTTCCTGTGCCATTTCCCATTCCGTCTTGCTACCAGTTGTCAACCTTTGGTTCATGTCGCTGTACCCTGCTTCGCTGCTATTTAAGTCGCTGAACCTTGCCATTGTCTCTTGCTCGTGCCCAGGTACCCTCTCCTCTAGCCTAAGCACCAACCTCTGCGTTGTCATCTCCTTTGTTGCTGGTAAACCATGCTTCAGTCAGAAACCCGATTGGAGCACTACAATGCATGATTTCTCTAGTTCTTTGTCCCTAGAGCCTACCTGCAAGCCCATAACCCAACCCCTCACCTTGGTAGCAGCCCAAAGCACCCGAAGCACCGCCGCATGGCCTCTCTTCTTCCCCACGATCGGCGTAGAGTGGCAGAACCCCTCTGCCGTTCCCCACCATAATCAACAGGTAAAATGGAACCTTAGTGACCCACTGTTTAGCCCTCCATCACCTGAGCTTGATTACCTCCAAAACTCCCAAACAGCTCTTCGCCATTACCGCCATTGCTCGAGCTCATCGTCGGCCACCTTTGACAACCGTCGACCATCACCGAAGCCTCCCCCAGACTCCACTCAATCCACTGAAGCTGACAGTTGTCGGGACCTGAATATGCAAATCCAGACCCTCTGTGTATAACGCACTAGTCCAGGATCACACTAGTGCACACAGGCTCAACATAGATGAATATCATAATCATAAAAAACGAAAACATAATAAAAGGCTATATATATTAAATATAACTTGTTGACTGACCTTATGGTCAACTTACATGAATATGCCACGTAGGGTTAACTAAGAACATAGAACTAAAACTTTGCAGCGGAATTGAAAACGTAGATGATCCTCAGTATACCACAGGCGACTGATAAGGCTTGCACCCTAAACATTCGTCTCCTCCTCCAAAGCTGGTGCAGACTCCTCAACTAGTGATGTTGTTGGCAAGGGTGAGTACTTAAAGCACTCAACAAGTTGTGCACATAATGCAATCCTAACATATCTATATGCAAGGCTTATTCCAATGGAATGGCTAACACAATTATTTTGCAGTAAGTAGCATTTGTAAATGGATACAATAAGTAGATTGAAAAGACTAATAAAACAAATAACATTAATAAGTAACTTCCATCATTTCTCTAGTAAACATGGCATCCAGCCCTAAGTCAAATTCCAAACTTTCCAACAGCAACCTGCTAACCCATCCATGATTTCATTGTACAGTCGAACATCACACCACTACTGGTAGTACCAAAGCTAAGACATTGCAAATTAATTAGCTAGGTCCGTCTCATTCCAGACATGTGGTTGCATGTTAGACTTAGTTCAAATGCTTGCAAGGTTAAGTCCCTAAGATTACTAGGGCAAGACATCCACATACCCTCTGCCCTTCTAGCCCACCTTGGCACACTGCCCCTTGCCACTTGCCCCAATCTAAATAATTACCACCCCAGTTGATTACCATGTACCACATGTTATCAACAAGTCAACATCGTTGCGTGACCTCCATGTCACTACAACTCAACATCATTATGTGACAACACCAGACACACCAATTCCATAAACATGTTCCATATTCATTAGTCAAGATTAACTTTTGATAACTCAAAAAACATGTGATATACGTGGCAATATTCATTAGTCAAGATTAACTTTTGATAACTCGAAAAACATGTGATATACGTGGCATGGCTAAGCATACTAACACGATATAACCAACCCATGTTGATTACTAATATCAACCAACTAGTAATGAACCAATCTAGGGTGACAAGTATAGATCAATTGGATAGATTAACTAGATTCCAAACTATTTTGAAACAGTTGTTCACATAAAATATCTTGCATAAAGTACAATAGTATAGCAATTTTGTAAACTAGGTTCAACATGATCAAAGCACAACTTGCCTTAGAAAAGTTCTTGCTCTTGCTCTTACTCTGAAATTTGGTCTCGTGTTAATGAATACTCCTCGAACGCTCTGAGCACTTCGACGTCTACGCGTAACAAGAGAAAATACCAAATAAATATTAAAAACAGAGAGCAAACAAACTCCAAAAATCAAATAAAATTCACCATTAAATAAATCTCAATTTTACAATTTTTAAAAATTTGAATCACCTCAATCGAAGCTCGTATGAGGATGAATGGGCTCTCAAAATATTTGGTTAAATAAGAAAATCAGAAATTCATTAATTATCTGAATTATTTTTATACTGAAAAACTGATTTATTACGTCAGCACCCGATCTGGACCAATCAGGATGCAACACATGGCCTGGTCTATGGACTCAGTCCACAGAACCCCCTCAATCACTGTAGACTGAGTGCACTGTGCTGTGCACTAGCTGAAGCAAGCGACAATGTTAGGTTGACGCAAGCTAGCACGCGTGGTGCAATGCCGGTGTGACATGTCGCACCACCTGGCAATGGTGCCTAGCGCAGACATCCAACCATCCAAGACAGATCTGACAGCTACAGCTGTGTGGACACATTGCAAGATCTTGACGACTAACCTAGATCCGACGATTGAGGCTTACTAATGAGGTTCAACACTGGCACAGACATGCGGCACACATCCAATGGTTCCACAACAGATTGGATGGCTAAAAACACAATAAAGAATAGTGATACATGGTGAAATCCCAGCCGACCATGTGGAATCCAACGGTTGAAACACAACGAAGGGAGGCGATGAAGGTTGGCGGCGAAACTCACCGGAGATGAGGATGAAGACCATGAACTCGGTACTCTGGTGACTTTCCAACGATGTTAACTAGTGTATCTGGTGTGGCGTAGCACAATGTTCACAGATCTGGTATTAAATCAGCGGAGCAAGGCTTGACGGCGATGAACTCGACGAAAAATCGTAGTGGCTTCAACTTCCAACTTTGGCGAGCTTCCGTGCATAAACTACGATGACCCGAGAGAAACCGCTCTGACCAAAGGCTGTGCAAGATCGCGATCATTCTCGAACGAGGTCCCAGGTCTCCTTTTATTGCCTCGGCGTCCGTGTAGCATATGGGATATGAACTGTCTCGACGGTGGACTCTGAGTTCATAGCAGCGGCGGACTCCGTGGAGATGACAACGCACAACTGTCCGCCTATCTAATTACAACCATTTCACATGTTGCTAGTGCCCAAGCCTAATAACACCGTTTTAGCCTTAGCAATAGTCCTCTCCACATCATTGAGGATTTCTTCATCGTCTTGTTGAGTGCCCGGAATTGGAGAAACTTTGGCCGATTTAACCTTGACCCACACCATGAAAGAAGCCAAGGAAGTTTTTTGGACCTTGAGAGCTGATGAAGAGCTGGCCAGAGACTCATGAAGATAAGACATTTGGCTATTTACCTTGGCCAACACGTCCTCTAGAAATTTCTTTGTTAGCTCCAATTTTGAAATCGATTCTTTGTTGGCCTTATGTTTCTTCATGTCATCATCTTATTTGGCCTTTTTATCCTTGACATCAGCTATGAGTTGGTCAAGGAGTTTATGATCTTCGTGTTGTGTCAACCATCGCCCCATCCTTGTCTTGGCCGTACACACTGCTTCCTTCTTGCCATTGATGAAACACACATTTAGCAGTGCGGTGGTGGCCTCCTCTAGGAGATTGGATTTCATCGACTCCATAGAATCTCTAATCGAATGGGCGTCCTCCAGCAGTGAAGTTGATGGGGCGTGAAGCAGCTCGAAGAAGTGATCCAGCCTCTGCTTCATGCCTAGGACTGAGGTTACCTGAGCCGATGAGTCCTTGGAGACCGAGATAATTTTCTAGCTCTCCTAAGGAAATGTCTCCACATTTGCCTCCTCCTCATCCTTGAGGTATGATAGGTCGAACCCCAGGAGATGGGTGAGGGAGGAACCTGGCTTATCAGTCGGCTAAGCAGCAAGAGCAGTGGCAGTAATGGTTGGAATCAACGGCGTTGGTTGCGTCAGCTGAGGGGGCAGAACAACCTCTACCTTGGGTGAGGGAAATGGAGGCTGCAAAAAGATCTTGATAAAAAATTATTGAGGGAAAAGCAAATAAAATAATCTAAAACGTGTTTTCTCCTGTCTAGAAGCCAATCCTTGTGGCGAATGTTCAGTCGACACCTCTTGGAGCAGGGGACCCTTGGAGGTGAAGACCTTCTTGCCAGGCCGACCATGCTTCTTCTCTGTTAAGAAATTGGCTGAAAAGTTAATTTACAAGAAAAGTAATAGAAAAATGTGGAGTTTAGCCAATGATATCTTACTTGGTTGTTGCCTCTCCAAGTTAGAGAGGGAGGGTGATTGGACACCTATGGTGGCCAATGAGTAACCGGCCATGGCTATTTCAACGTCTGGGCAAGGCCTTTTGCTAGGTTGGGCATGCTCGATGAACCTCTAGCAGCCTCCTTGCAGTTTGCTTGGCCCGCAAAATATTAAAATAATGCCGATAAGAAAGGTTGAAGTGGAGTGGAAATTGCATGGCATTAAAATAGATATCTTAGTTGATCCTTCATATATTATGTCAATAAAGCTTGAGTTAGTATAGTTTGACAAGCTAGCGTCGCTGCTAGAAATCGAACTGCTAACGGAGTCAGTAAGGACTGTCGGCTCTGGTTGAAACTCTGGGAAGAAATCTGATATCATAGCCAACAGCGTGCGCTCCTCAGGGTAGAGTGCGGCAGAGATCATCGACCACCACTGAAGAAACATCTCTGCTTGACGTTGATGCAGCATGAAGTGGGGCAAGTCATGGTGCTAAAAGTCGTCAGTTGTATAGAGGGCAATCTGGGCCCTGAAGTGCGACACACCTAATCCCTTGGGCATAGCTGATCAAGGAGGCAAAAGTTAGGAGGGACTTGGCCAAAGCCCAGCTGTCGAGAGTGAAGGGATACAGGTAGGCTACACTAACGCACAATAAAATTTTCTACTTAATAAACAAGAAATCCACGCAAGTAGATAATCATGTATCGTTACCACTAGACGCGGAGTGCAGCGGATGGAAGTTGATGCAGCCCGAATCAACGAAGTGCGCATCCAGTTGCAGTGGTCAATTTTCCTTGTTGCGGTGGTCGATCCTCCTCACACAGTGGTCAATCGTCCTGAACAGTGTTGCAGTAGCAGCAACACCTCTACCGGTGTCCACACGTTCGGGGAAAAGAACATCGTGCGTCGGTGTGACAGCACCAGAGCTCAAGGGAAGGCTCAAGTGGTGACGGCTAGGGTTTCAGTGGCTATGCCCTCTTATCTGATCTATTGCAATCACGAATGCCTTTATATAGCCACCCCCTCCCTCATGGTGGAACCCTACATTAGGGCCCAACTGAAGGACAAAGTCCACTTGGCCTATTAGTGACGGATCCAATCCGTAGCACTATATTCCAACCCCTTAAGTGTGCGACCCTGTAGGTTCATGCATATTTGGACACGACTCAGAAACACCTTTCCGACCGATAATCGATAGCAGTACATATCGATTCCCAAATATCCATAAAGCTTTGGACAAACCTACTATAGTGTGATAATGTAATGTTCCCTTTGCTTCACGATATCAGATCGAGCTCAAGGCGAGAGTCGTGTTATCCTATGACAGCTCGATCTCTTCACTCATGCCGTAGTGGATTAATTTATCTGTATTGACTCTCAATCACATTTGGCATGGCCATGCACTTCCTTAATCTATCTACCTTGAGGGGCCCAGAGATATCTCTCCATTATATAGGAGGAGTAAATTCCATCTTGATCATTCATGTACCTCAGCATATTTCATAGTAAACCCGAAAGCTTCTTTTATAACAACCTAGTTAAAGAGTAGCGTTTGGGAGCTCCTAAGTGATCCATTACACATCTAGGAAACCAATGACAATCTCAAATCTAAGGATCATACATACACTATGCGTGAGATCAACAGATGACACATAAGAACAATTCTCGCAGTGTCTCATATGGGTCTATCCAACGCATGTTCTCTAACATGTGTCCACATATTGATTAGATATCTCCATATATCTATGACCCGTGAAACTTGGTCATTAATCAATACATGTGCTGATCTATGAATCATAATTGTCCTATATTATGATAACCGACCAGGTATAACTTGAATAATATCGATTTATGGAAAAATTGCATGAACAAGTCACTTACTTGTTGATCAATCCAATCAATATTTATTCAAAGGACAGAGAGTACACTGTTGGATGATAAAACTCATAGGACAGCTGAAACGTCCGACCTTTGGAATGTAAGCCAATAGATAGCACACATGGGGAAAGAAAGATCTTGTATAATTCCAGAGTCTCCTCAGGCATATCAGTACTGTCAGTCGTCAGATGCAAAATGGATGGGCAGGAATAGCCGTCGGTGTCTCTATATCGAACGAGTTCACTCGAGGGATAATCCCAACTGTCCAATACAAATAAAAAAGACAAGTACATGGCCGCTCCCGCAGGAGTGATCTTGGTGTCAGACGAGCAGAGGATAAGTCTCTCCCCGAATGATCGGTTATCTTTGAAATCCTTGTTTTGATACTCCAAATATTCTTCAAGAGGAAAAGGAGTCATCATCTCTGTGTCAAACTGAAACAGTAGGTTAAAAGCAGAATATAGCTAGACTTGGATGAACCATAGGAGACCACCCATATTGTTGACTGAGTATTGACCTAATTCAGTGAAAAGCCGACTGCATATGATGTGCATCATTTGGTAGACGGCTCTCAAGAACATCTTTCCTAAGGCTAGCCGATAGCCCTCCACAAGCTGCTCTGCTATAACTTGATACACTTGGGTTGGTCCAAGAGATGCTCCGCAGAACATGTATCGATCAAGCCACATATTTAGAAATGCTAAGTCTTCCTTGTCAGACACTGGGCTGATGTCTATGTTTTCTCCGATGTATTGGCTCTAGCCCTCTCCCTTGGTGGAAACTAACTTGTGTTGGGGTTTGGCACTAAACGCCAATAGTTGATCGCTGTTCGGTCTCAAGCAGCAGAGTTGTGCTACATCGAGAAGGGTGGGCTGATGGAACCCATCTTGAACATGAAGGTATTCAGTGTGTTCGACCAGAAATAGCATGTCGTGGCCACCAAGGGATCATTGGCTTTTGGATCGGCCAAGGGCAAGGGGAGACACTCCGATATGCCCATCTGCTCCCACAAGGGTATTTTTTCACTAGTACCTAATTATACCAGTCTCGCCACCCTTTCAATGCCGTCGGCCAGGCTCTAAAACTTTTGCTCCATCCATTGATATCATACTCTGAAGCACGGAGAGGAAGCCTAGGTATATCTTGGTCTATTATAGCCAACTTAACTAGGTTGCCTAATGGACCTAAGTAGTATTGATCTTCATTATTGGGCACAGGGATGAATACCTGTTTGGGTTCCATTGTTCTTGAGCCGACGAGGTTGAGCACTAAAAGAGTTGAAGTTGAAGAAAGAAGGGCGGAAGTCGATGGTGTGTGCTCTGAGAGTTCTAAGGCGTGAAAATGACACAGGTGAAGCAAGGTATGTATGGCGGGGTAAAACCAGTGGCAAAAGGCAGGTAATTTGTTTGAAGTTTTAAGGGCAGTTATAGCAAGAAATTGCATGATCCAAGATTTTATAGCATAATAAATGGATAAGTTACTGAGAATAGTAGTGAGAAGAGCGTGAAAAAGGAAATTCATGGTTAAGCCAACGAAGAAAATTTTGGAAGATTCTTATCATCCCCTAAAAATGGGGGCATATGTTGGCACCAGAATTTAGAAAGGTATAATTGATTTATAAGGCTAAGGTTAAATCTATATATTTCTAGCCGATTTTTGTTCAAAAAGGAATTTATTTTTAGAAGAAAGAGGTCGGTACGAGTTATGGTTTTGAAGAGTTCGAGAAGGACACGATCGTTCTACGCGTTATAAAAGGGGTCGTAGAGCAAGACAGAAGCATCCAACACACAATCAATCGAGTTCGCATCTAGTTTTATTTACTTTTATATCGACTAGAAGTAGTTTTAGGACTTAGTATCTTTTCTCTGTAATTCACTTTTGATCAATAAAGTTGTGCATCACTGATTTTGATCATCATGGATTTATGTCAGTTATCTCAGGTTTGTTTTCATATCGATCTTGTTGTGCATCGCCTTTTTCGAAGAAAATAGATCTTTACCTACTACCTAATCGATGGTAATAGCTGTTTAGATCTATTTTACCTATTTACAGAATCTAATCAGTTATGATACTCGTTTTTGATACATCTTGGCTTAAGCCGATCAAATCGGTTAATAGCTATCTCGATCTATCTTGCTGATTGCAGGATCAAATTGGCTGGCACGCCTCAAACCTTTCTTAAATCCGGTGTTCGTGTGTGTTGAAGCCGATTGCCTCTTTTTCGGCGCCAACAAATACTCTCTCCTAAGGCTACCCATGGGATCTAAGGTGGGCTCCAGCCCCTAAAGCCGGTCACTCGCATTAATGTTGTATCACTGCTTTCTCGCTTTATTGTGAATTGATGTGATTTTTGTCTTCCTGTTTGATGTTGTTTTGTTATAATTTAATATTAAAGTATGAAAGCTTGCTTTCTTTGTTAGCTATCCTAAAATTCTTAAGTAGCACTTTCTTAAATTGTTTAATGAAATGCTTATGGATATAATTAATATCTATACCTTATTTGTAAGCCTAGCTACCTGAACGTAAAAAAACATGACGCCAGCTCAAGGAAGGAGGCATGCATGCGGATATAAAGGTGCACAAGATTGCAAAGGTCTTGCCACCAATTGCTTATCGGTCTTTATATTTAGTGTGTCACAATTCATAAGATTTTAACTGGATCAACTTACTTAGAGTTAGTAATAATTCTTCGTGCACCATTACTTAACTATGAGCACTCTCCGTATTTCCATTTTGGTCCATTACTGGCTTAGAGTTTGTCAAAGGTTAGATCTCAACAATAAATTTATGATTACAGGTACCTTCGATTTAGCAAAGTCAAGCATGAAGACAGCGACACACGATGTATACAGGTTCAGGCCTCTGGAAGGAGTAAAACCCTACGTCCTATGCGGATGATGTATGTATTGGTGTATCAAGTACAGAGTCTGGTGTCTAGCCCTAGTTCCAATGAAGATTGGATCTAGACAATGGCTAAACTATGGTTGGAGGTTGACGAAGCGTGGTTCGTCGGCTCCTGGATGCTCTGCGTCTTCTGAAAGCTCTAAAAGGTCTTCTCTTCTTCGCTGGTTTTGAAGTCTCCCCCTAAGGATACCTACCCTTGGCCTTATAATTGGGGTAGCCCAGCCTCAAATTGAGTTGTAGTCGGTTTGGGATACCAGATCGTAGCTGATGAGGAGTCCATCATCGCGTGATCTTCGTAGCATATCCAAACTTCCCTGGATACCAGGCGTACTCGAGTCAGTTTCCTCATAACGGAAAAGTGATTGATTCCTTCCTGATATGGAAATATCCTCTCTGTGTATATCTTATCCCATAGAATTGGGCCCATGATATCTGGAGTTTCTATACGTTGTCAAAACATATCCTTCGCATATCCTGCACGTACTCATACCCCATATTTAGATATTCGATAGTAGCCCCCGAATTTTACCCAGCGGAGGGTTCGTTCAAGCGCTAGGTCGATTACTGCCAAGTTCTATGTTGGTCGAGTAATGCCCCGCCAACTTGTGGTCGAATGATTCGAGTAGATTGAGAATCACTAAGTATCGAGTAGGGATGTTGCCGAGTCGAGCACCCTTCCATCAACCCAACTCGAGTCCTTAGGTTAGCCGCAAGTTACTCTATGTCATCTTATCGACTCGACTCTGAGTAGAGTTAGAGAAAAATCCAAAAAATCTAAACGTTGGGTAGTTGAGCATTTATTGATCTCGTCTGCAATGCCAAGATTAGTGCAGTACCATCATTCCGATTTTCACGCCGATCAAAGCATCGAGTCATGGGGAGCGAACCCGTTCACCTGAAAAGGTTTTTGGCTTATAAATCTCCAGGTCCGGAACTGTAGCCATTCCCCTCCTTTTTGCCTTCAGCCTTATTTTCAAAGCCTATGTCGCACTCCTTTTCCCTAGCGCTACCACCTTCGAAGAATCTGTCCCCCATCTTTCAATGGCATCCAGCCCCTCAGCTAGTGCCAGAGTTCACCCGTCACTGGAGAAGAATCCTGAGATAGCCACATCTGCTTTACCCAGCGGTGAAGTGGTCTTCAAGGACAAGACCCTCCTAAAGGTGTGGCAGAAATCATCGATGACGGAGAAGCGCCTTGCCGAATTGGTGAAGGATGGCTTCGTTCCTCCTTAGGAGTTCTTCCATTGGAGGCCGTCACAAGGTGAGCCGTATCCCACCCCTCAAAATGAGGATGAGACCGTTGTGTTCGAGGCCTTCTTCCACTGCAGTCTCAACTTTCCCCCTTCTAGGTTCTTGATCTTGTTTCTTGACTTCAACAAGATCTAACTCTTTCACCTTAGCCCCAATTCGATTACCATGCTCAGCGTGTTGTCCGTCTCTATGAGGCCTATATGGGTATCTAGCCTAGCCTCAATCTATTCCGCCACTTCTATAGTTCGAAGAGAGCAACGAAGAATGATGTTGTTGGGGGTGCCGGTTTCTACCTTCACAACATAGTATCGAGCACATACAATCCTATCCCCGTAACCTCTTCCTAGCAGTTGGACTGGAAGAAGTGGTGGTTTTACACCACCTCTTCGGACACCGTGAACTTCCCTCTAACTTATCGACCACTCTTTCCCAATACGATTGACCTCTAGACGAAAGTCCCTCCTTCGACCACCCGCAATGCTCATTACATCCTGAAGATCGAGGAGTTGAGGAAGATCGGGTTTACTGGGTGAAGTATAGCCAGAGATTTCATCATGCACCGATCGAGTCCACTGAAGTGCCGGGATCACTTGGCCTGGGACTACTTCGGAGTCGATGATGCCACTAGGGACAATCTTGGAAGTAAGCACTTGAGATACCGTTATTCTTTTTTGTTTTAGACGATGAGTGGTGAACTGACTTGCAGCTTGCCAGATTTGTCGAACTTAGACGTCTCCTCCAGGCTTAGCAAAATGTTCCAAGGCTCAGAACCAGGCGCTTGCATCATCGAGGCATACTCTCTTGCTAATCCTCGACTAGAGGTGAGTACTGTGTCGTGGTTTGTAATGCATTGTTCGTGCATCTGCCATCCACCTTAACCCAGTATCTCCTTAGGAAGACAAGTTCGACAATGATGGTGGGGCGATCGCGGGAGCCATTGGCCTAGAGGACGACAAGCCGACCCGAGACGATGGTCAAGCATCGGGCTTTGTCCCCGTCAACATCGTCCCTCCCTTGAACGATCCGGCGTCTACCACCACTCCAAGCGATGGTGAGGCAGCTCTGGAGCAAGAGGTTGCCGAGTCCCCTCGAGCAAGGAGGTCTGTTTCTCCAGCGCCTTGTCGATCGACCAAACGTCCTCGTACCTCATCATTGAGACCAACCAACTAGGTGATCTTCAATCGCTCGCTTGGTTGTTATGAGGTTCCTTCTGACATGATCCAACAGATTCTGGATGACCAGCGGGACGCCTGGGGGACCGATGTGCTGAAGTCAACAGCTCCCCTGCAGATGCCTCCTTGAGCGGGCTCTCCATCAATCAGGGCGGTCGAGCAGGTAACACCACTATCAAGCAATGCTTGTCGAGTTCATTTTTGACAAACTTTATGTTCATTGTTACCACTTGTTCGCAGGTTCCATCGTTGGCTGTTGACCCATCGGCATTACCTTCTCCAACAGTTGCACCAATCGAGAAGCCAGCTACCGGGACCAGACCAGTCCTGGTGAAAACCACTGCGCAAAAGAAGAATGTGCAGGCGAAGTTTCGTCTAGCAAAGTAAGTCACCTATGCTTCTTCATGATTCTTTATTCTTTTTTTGGAGATGTCAGGTAGAGAATATCCTTGAGGAAAGGTGCACCTATTGACACTGTTGATGGCATCACCGCGGTTGCCATGTCATCTCTCGGCGCGATCGCCACCATCGCTGCTCCTGATCCAGTAGCTCCTACAACAACAACAGCTCCACCTTCTCCGGCTTCGCATGCACCTCCGAAGTACTGATCCGTCATGAAGCCCCAGATTTGGGTTTGTGACCATGAATAACTCTACTCTGTGCTTTGCCCCATTCTTTGCATTGTCTTTGACGCTTCTTGGCTTCTTTTCGAAGCGCGCTGCGGATACCTTGCTCGAAGCTGAAGCTTTCTGCGAGTAAGCCCATCAACAGTCAGAGCTGCTCTTGGCTGCCAATCAGTAAATAGTCAAGATAAAAAACACCGAGCTAGAGACACTCAGGGCCAATTTGAAAACTGTCAAAGCCGAGGCCGAGAAGCAGAAAAGAGAGGCGAAAAAACTGAAAGCCAAGGCAGAGAAACATAAGGGAGAGGCGAAGAAGCTCAGAGCAGAGGCATAGAAGATAAAGGCTGAGAAAGCTGCTGCCGATGCTGCATGGCTCAAGGCCAAGGTCAGTCGAGACAAGACGGAAGCGAGCAGGAAGGTGGTTGACGTCGAAAAGGTTATAGTAGATGCGGCACTTGCCACTCTATAGTTGGAGACACTCGAGCACATGACCTCATCTGCCCGTCTTGCGACTTCCCACGTGCTCGGCCTGGTGAGGAGTCATCATCCTAGCCTGGACCTCTCGATACTGGATGAAGAATTCGCATGTGAGGCGAGTGCGGTTGCCGACTACATCGAGTCCTTCGAAGATCTTGCTGAGGGGTTCGTGGCCCAGTTGGAGCTGTCTCTTACTGACGATGATGATGACACCAGCTAGAGTCCTTTGACCTGAACGCCGATGTAATATTTGAACCTTTGTTGCTACTGCGGTCTTGTGTGATTATGCTAATCAATTTGCTTGTCTTTCATGCTTTGCCTGCTATTTCCTTATCGATGAAATAGAGTAGCACAAGTAGATGTAAAATCCGATCTTAGCACTCATAGACCCTTGATATGTAGTTTTGTAACCTCGCGCATCCTTGGTCATATCTGCACACAGGGCTGGAAAAACTTTTATTAAATAACTTAGCCCCCGAGTGTATACTCGAAGAGGCCGTATGTAACGTAAACACTATATAGATTGGAGTGAAACTACATGATTTTTGCATATCTTCATCGACCACCTGGCTTAGACTTTGTAGCGAACATGAACTTGTTGAGTAGCGCATATAGAATCGACTAGAGGCATCGTGTCCCGTCGTCCGCTGAGCTTTAGATGTTTGACAATCTAGTGCTCTTATGCACGCAGGATAGAATTGCTAGTCGTCGAGTTCAGGCATGGTCACCCTTTGGTTTTGCTCACTGACATGCTAAGTATGCGATTGAGTAAATGCGTGCAAAAAATCGCATGTAAAAGAAATAAAGAAAATTGTGTCTACAACACCCAACTCGATAGCAGTATCGACCAGGAAATAGAATAAGGTACAAAGTTACTTGTAGCCCCTAACTCCTTACTAGATGATATCATATAGTAGGGAGTAGATTGACGTAAGCACAAAATGTCGTGATGTAGCCACCAACTCCCTGCCTGATAACTGGATCGAGCAAAATGTGAAGCATCAACATCAAAGATACCTGTTGTGACTCCCAACCCCTTATTCGATAGATTTATTGACCTGAGAGTGGAGCCAGGTAAAGAAAAGATCAAGCGATGTAGATCCCGACCTTCTGCTCGATTAAGGCATCGAGTAAAGGATATAGCATATGCGTCGAAAATTCATGATATAGCTCTCGACTCTCTGCTCGATGACCGTATCGAGAAGGGAGTAGAGCGTGAGCATCGACAATGGTAGCCCCCGACCATACACTCAAGACAGTCGGGGAAAAAAATCCATTCCAACAGTTGGGTACTATTACAACCTTCGCGCCCCTCGGCTTCCACGTAGTGCGTCATCCAGTCAACATAATAACTTGGCGTCATTTTGGTTTTCGCACTTATGTGGAAGTGCGATAGACACCTCGTGGATTCGGACCAAAGCAAATCTTGACGGAGCCGTTGCTACAGCGCGACCCGTTCCCAGAGCTATAAATAGACGAGACTTGTAGTCGTTTGTCATACCCCGTTTTATTCCTTTTTTTCTGCTCGTAGCGCTTTAGTTCTTCAACCGCACCCATG
Source organism: Otatea glauca (assembly GCA_036346275.1). Taxonomy (NCBI): domain Eukaryota; kingdom Viridiplantae; phylum Streptophyta; class Magnoliopsida; order Poales; family Poaceae; genus Otatea; species Otatea glauca. Next base: position 13,639,549 of record CM070726.1, read on the forward strand.
GCCTCTACTCCACCATCGTCCCCGCCTGTGGAGATCCTTAGGGAGTCCCCTCCCTCTACACCACTGGCCATAGTCTCTCCGGGATGGATCATCTTCTCTTCCGATGAGGAGGAGGAGATCGACTGGGAGGCCATTGAGAGGGAGGTTTGGCTAGAGGAGGAAAATGAGGTTACCAGCAAACTGAACGTCGTCGAAGAAGAAGAAGACGCCACCTCCATTACCCTCACGAGAGCATATGCCACCGCAGCTAGAAGAGAAGAAAGTGAAGCTGCCACTACCGAAGAAGGAGGTGAAGCTCAAAACAGCTTCATCAGCCCGGTGCTCACTCGCACTTCATGCTCTATCGGCGTTCTGCGGCTTTTGACAATGGAGAGGTCACCTTCTCCATCGACAAGCGGCCGGGTCTTCACGTCCTCTTTCGGCCCGTACGAAGGGCGAAGGCCCATCCTAGGGACCATCCTCTTCCAGTCCCCGTGGGTGCAGAAGAGGCGTTGCGATGTCTCCGAGGGCAAGTAGCAATAGGATACCTGCCTAATATGTAATAGACAACTTTGTTTAGTAAATTTTAATAAACTCATAATTACCTGGATTTTGGCTGCGATGCACGGTCTTTATTATTCATGCATAAAATTTTCTCAACTGGTCGATGTTCCATGAGTTGCCAAACATCGCTCCTTCTGTCGTTGATAGCCGTACTGATCCGGGTCGAGTTACCTTGGCCACTACGTAGGGACCTTACCATTTAGGTGATAGCTTATTACGGTTATCTCGCTTCTGCACCTTTCGTAGTAATAAGTCCCCAGCGATGAGTGTTCTTTCTTGGATTTTCTGGCTATGGTATTGACGCAAGGCTTGTTAATACTTGGCTGCTCGAATGGATGTGCGATCCCTGTACTCCTCGAGTAGATTTACATCATCTATTCACATCTACTCCTATTCCCATTCTGAGTAGTTGTCCACATGAGGTGACCTGAATGTTAACTCAGTCAGAAGCAGCGCTTCTGCTCCGTAGACTAAGAAAAATGGTGTTTCACCAGTGGCTCGACTAGTCGATGTACGAACAGCCCACAGCACCGAGGGGAGTTCTTCCGCCCACCGAGTTGAGTAAGCCTTGAGCCTATCGAACACGCGGGTCTTGATCCCCTACATGATTATGCCATTGGCACGTTCGACTTGTACGTTACTCTAAGGGTGAGCGACGGAAGCGAAGTAAAGTTTGATACCCAATTCATCGCAAAAGACTACGAAAGCATTGCTCTTGAACTGGCTATTGTTGTCTGTGATTACTCGATTAGGGATGCCGAATTGAGTAACGATGCTCCTCATGAACTTCTTAGCCGCTTCTGAGGTGATGTTCCTGATGGGTTCGGTTTCGATCTACTTAGTGAACGTGTCGATAGCCATGAACAAGAACTTGTAACCTCCTTGAGCTCTTGGGAACGGTCCCAACATATCCAAACCCCAGACAGAGAAAGGCCAAGATAGAGGAATAGTCTGTAGGGCTTGGGCTGGCCTGGTAGTTTGCTTGCCATAAAATTGGCAGCTCTCGCACTTTTTCATTAGCTCGCAAGCATCCTGGTGGACAGTCGGCCAATAGAACCCTTGCTGAAAAACCTTTTCGACTAAGGTGCGATAGAACGCATGGTTACCGTAGATGCCTCCATGGACATCAAGCAATATCTTATTGCCCTCTTCCTGAGCGATGCACTTCATCAAGGTTCTGTTACTCCCCTTTTGGTAGAGCTTGCCGTCAACCAATGTGTATAGCTTGAACTTACTCGCAATTTTTTCGACTAAGGCATCATCGTTAGGGATCTCCCAACCTTCGAGATAGGCTTGGAATGGAGTCATCCAAGTCGGCTCGCGTTCGAGTAGTGCAGCTACCATGTCTGCGGATTCTGCTTCTCTCACTGAACTAGACTACTGGTCGAGTTGGGCAGTATCTATCTCCCGTACGGGGAAGAATGATGGCTTAAGGAGTTTCTCAACGAAGACCCCTGTGGGCGTGGGCGTACAGGATGAAGCGAGCCTGGCAAGTCCGTCGGCGGCGGAGTTGTCACTTTGCCTAATATGCCTTACCTCGAGCCCTTCGAACTTGTGCTCTAGCTTGCGAACCATTTTCGATATGCCGCCATGTTGTCATCCGAGCACTGGTATTCCTTCTGCACTTGGTTTACGACTAGCTGTGAGTCCCCTTTCGTGAGTAATCATCATATCCCAAGTGACGCAGCAATGCGGAGCACGTTAACCAGTCCTTCGTATTCTTCAACATTGTTTGAGGCATGAAAATCAAGCTGGATCACATAGTTAAGCTCCTCACTTGTTGGGGATTTGAGCACGATGCTAGACCTCGAGCCCTGAAGCATGAGGGACCCATCAAAGAACATAGTCTAGTGGTCATCGACCATCTTGTGCTTCTTTTCTTTGACGTGCTTCCACTCCGCGATGAAGTCCACCAAGGCTCCTGACTTGATACTAGTTCGTGGCACAAAATTGACCTCGAACTCGTTGAGCTCAACCGCCCACTGTGCAATTCGCCCCATCGCCTCTCGGTTGCGTATTACCACCTTGAACAGATATGTCATCATGACCGTATCTTGTGCACCTAGAAGTAGTGCCGCAGCTTTCGGGAAGTCATCAAGACGGTGTACAACATCTTCTGCACTTAAGGGTATCGCAGCTTGGCATCATTCAAGACCTTGCTCATGTAGTACACCGGCTTTTGGACCGTGGCCTTTTTCTCGGGGCAATCCCGCTCAACCACCAGGAATGTGCCTACTACTTGAGGGGTATCTGCAATGAACAAAAAGAGCTCTTCTTTTTCGTTAGGTGAGGTTAAAACTGACAGAGACGATAAGTACCTTTTCAATTCTCGAAAAACCTCTTCTACCTCCTTGGTCCACTCGAAAGTATCCTTCTTCTTGAGTAATTCGAAGAAGGGCAGCCCTCGTTTGCCCATCCGAGAGATGAATCGACTAAGGCCGTGATGCAACCCGTGAGCTTTTGCACTTCCCTCAACATCCACGGAGAACACATCTGGTCGATGGCCTCAATTTTGCATGGGTTGGCCTCGATGCCTCGACTGGACACCAGGAAACAGAGAAGCTTGCCAGACGAAACGCCGAACGTACACTTCTCGGTGTTAAGCATCATGCGATACTTCCTGAGGTTGTCAAATGTCTCCTCGAGGTTGCTGATTAAGGTGTTTCCTATTTTTGACTTGACTACGATATCATTGACGTACGCTTCCACGTTGCACCTGATTTGGGATTTCAAGCAATTTTGGATACAGCGTTGATACGTAGCACAAGCACACTTCAAACCAAAAGGCATCTTAATATAACAGAATACACCAAAGAGAGTAGTAAAAGCAGTTTTTCCTCATCCTCTGCTGATATGCTAATTTGGTGATACCCCGAGTAGGCATATAGAAAACGTAGCAGTTCACAGCCCGCAGTAGAATTCACTATTTGGTCGATGCGAGGAAGACGAAAAGGGTCTTTAGGGCAAGCCTTATTGAGGTCGGTGTCATCGACGCACATCCTCCACTTGCCATTGGGTTTCTTGACGAGGACAGGATTCACTAACCACGTTGGGTGACAGACTTCTTGGATGAATCCAGCCTTGAGGGGTTTACCGACCTCCTCTTGTATGGCCTGCTTCCTGTCTTCCGCAAATCTATGCTGCTTCTGCACCATAGGTCTAGCTCTTGGTTCCACAGCTAGTCAATGCTTGATCACCTCCTTGGGGACCCTGGGCATGTCGGACGGTTGCCACGTAAACACGTCGCGATTTGCCCGAAGAAAAGTGATGAGCTCGAGTTCCTATTTGTGGTCAAGGTCGGCACCTACCCTGACTGTCTTAGAAGGTTCTAACGGGTCTAAGGGCATTGTCTTGATGCCCCTGTCGGTCTTCTTATCCTTCTTTCCATCATCGACTGGGTCCTTGGCAGCGCTGCTGGATATAGGAGCCTTGTCGATACTCTTGTATTTTTGGCGCTTGGCTCCCTCGTCGTCGACACTGACTGCTGATCCTCAAAGATGCCCGACCATCTCTAGGCTCTTCTTATCGCACCTAACTATCGCACGCTGGTCCCCCTTAATTGTAAGGACTCCTATTGGCGCCAGCATCTTGATGATCTGGTACGCATAGTGCACCACTGCCATGAAATTGGCTAGTATTGGGCGGCCTAGGATAACATTATAGGCAGTCTCAAAGTCTGCCACGTCGAAGGGAATCTTTTTGGTATAGAAATTGTCTGGTGTGCCAAACGTGACGGGCAGCTCGATCTGGCCAAGGGGCATCGATGATGAACGTGGAGTTATGCCATGGAAAGGCTCTACTCCGACTTTGATCTCTGTTTAGGGAATCCCCATGTTCTCCAGTGTTTTCGCGAAGACAAAGTTCAACGAACTACCTCCATCGACCAAGATTCGAACGACCTTAACGTTGACGATGGTGGGATCGACCACCACGGGGTATCGACACGGATGTGGGACCACAACTGGGTGATCTAATTGGTCGAAGGTGATCGGTACTTCCGACCACTTGAGGAATCTAGGGGAGCCGGTGTGGCCAGGTTGACCTCCCGTTCGACTACCTTGTACTGTCTTTTAGACTCATACGTGGCAGATCCCCAAAGATGTGTGCCAGTTATGATCAGCCCCGCGGTATTTGGGCTCGTCGTCCTGGGGCTTCTCTTAGGCTTGCTTGATCCCGCGCTCGACGACGGTAGCTTTGAGCTTCTTTTGGACCTTCTTGCTGATCAGCTGGCACTCATTGAAGTCGTGTTTGTTTGTGTGATGGATTGAATAATATTTGCCTCCTCCACGGCTTTGACCCTTGTTGTCACTAGTATTGCACATCTTGCCCCTTTCGACCGCGGCCACGGTGGAGTCACCTTTGCATATCTCCCAGCGGTTTTTATTCCTCTTCGCCTCCTGCTTGGACGACTCGAGCTTGTCATCGCCAGACTTGCGGTCATCGATATGGTCTCGGGCTTCAACACGTATAGCGTACATCAATCCAACTCGAAAAGCTCCTTGGTGGTTCTGATCTTTCGAGTGGCGAGTTTTCCCTTCAACTCCCTATCCTTGATGCCATTCTCGAAGGCGACTATGACCACCTCGTCCGAGATGTTAGGGATCGAGTTGCGCTTATCGCTGAAGTGTCGGATGAAGCTGCACAGCGACTCCCTCGGCTTCTGTATTACCCGATGTAAGTCGCTGCACATTCCGAGGCATTTATACGTTCCTTGAAAGTTGGCGATGAACTGGGCCTGTAACGCCGCCCATGATGATATCGATTGAGTAGGGAGGTTGAGTAATCAGGATCTCGCTGCACCATCCAAGATGGTCAGCAAGTAATTGGCCATTACCTTCTCACCTCCTCCGGCTACCCTCATGACTGTAGTATAAATTGCAGCCACTCGATAGGGTTGATCTTACCTGAGTACTTCTCGACAGAGCCTGTCTTGAACTTGTTCGGCCACCTGACTGAGCATAGCTCGGGGGTGAAAGCTTTGCATCCTTCATCGACGTCCTCAGGGGTCGTCTATCACAGACCTTGCCGTCCTCCTTGTCGAGAAGGGAACTTGCGCCATGAAGGTGAGTGGCCCCTTGAAGGCGGAGATTCGCTTCGTCGGGCCCGACATGCGGGAGATTGGTCCCTCAAAGATGGGGACTTCTTTTTCCGTCGCTCGTAGTCTGCCTGGTCGTGTTCTTCCCTTCGATTGCGAAGGATGTCACGCAAATCCCATCGATCATGAGGAATATGATCTCGAAGATCCTCGGGACATCTCCGATGGGGGTTGGAACAAACAGTCTTGGAAGCACGGTGGTTAGAGCTAGCCACCGTTGATCTTGCTACTCAATGACGATCGTGGGATGGTCCCGGCAGTTGGCTTCTGACACCCTGCTGGCTGGGGCGTCCGAACCTCGAGTTAACTGTTCGAGCGATCTGAGCTTGCGCTGCATCGAGTAGAATTTTCATCTGATCGAACACTAGAGTCATCGGGTTGCCTGGATCCAATGGCGAAAGGGATTTCAGCAGCATGTGAGCGCACTGGATAATTGCCTCAAGGGTGCTGAAGATATCGATGTTGTGGCTCTGGTGGAACGCTACTCCTAGGGCGCGGCCGGGCCCGTTGGTGTGGTTGCGCTGTTGAGGGATTTGCTGTCCCTGAAGATCCTGCGCCCGCGGGTGGGGCATCGTTGGATCATCAAGATTAAGTTGCTTCGACAAGTTGGCCACGATTCCAACTGTGGCTGCGGCTGCTAGATCTCACCGATGATGTGTAGTATTGGGAGCGTTTGCGGCCGCCCGCCGCACCGCCATCGCAGCGTGACTTTGAGGCGTGTACGGAGGATCGATGTCCTCGACTTCGTGGTGTCTCGCCCGATTCCTTTCTTGGGAATTGTTGGCAGTAGCACCGTTGCTGGCTCCGACCACGAACACGCATCGATTTGTTTGGCTGCTGCCCAGGCTACTGTGGACACTGCTTTCACTATCGCTCTCTGTCTCAACGTACATGAGAACGTTAGGCTCCACAGGGTCGAAGTCTATTAAACCCACCTCTCGGCATGAATCCCAAGAGCGGGACTCGGTGAAGCCAACGTACATTAGATCTCCGCCCGGTCCCCATCGATTGAGCATGGTTCCAAAGGCGATCTCAGATCCAACCGCAAGTGCTTGGTTAATGATGGTGATCGATCGGAAATTGTCGCAACAGTTGTTGTCGAAGAATCCGACGTGAGCATGCACCGAAGACATGCTTGATCTGCAAAAATAGTTGAAGGCCCCTACCTGGCGTGCCAACAGTCGAAAGTTAGATCTCGACAATAAATTTATGATTACGGGTACCTTCGATTTAGCAAAGTCAAGCACGAAGACAACGGCACACGATATATACAGGTTTAGGCTCTTGGAAGGAGTAAAACCCAACGTCCTGTGCGGATGATGTATGTATTGGTGTATCAAGTACAGAGTGTGGTGTCTAGCCCTAGTTTCAATAAAGATTGGATTTAGGCAATTGCTAAACTATGGTTGAAGGTTGACGAAGTGTGGTTCGTCGGCTCCTGTATGCTCTGCGTCTTCTGAAAGCTCTAAAAGGTCTTCTCTTCTTCGCTGGTTTCGAAGTTTTCCCTTGAGGATACCTACCCTTGGCCTTATATAGTCGGAGTAGTCCGGCCTAAAGTTGAGTTGTAGTCGGTTTGGGATACCAGATCATAGTTGATGAGGAGTCTATCGTCGAGTGATCTGCGCAGTATATCCAAACTTCTTTGAATTCAGACGTACTCGAGTCGATTTTCTCGTAACGGGAAATTGATCGAGTCCTTCCTGATATGAAAATATCCTCTCCGCATATATCTTATCCTATAGAATTGGGTCCATGATATCCGGAGTTTCTATACGTCGTCCGAACGTATCTTTCGCGTATCCTGCACATATCCATACCTTATATTTAGATATTCGACAGAGTGCATTGTACGTACTTAACATGTCAACTTAGCTTTTATATTCGCGTTCCAATGCATCACTTTTTCAAGATCGAGCAATGTACGTCATGCAACTTTAATTAGTAACTTGAAGTAGAGGATTAGGATTATACATGTGATGCACGCAAGCATGTGTGTGCAGCAACTGCTCAAATCCTTGATGTAATCGGTGGCATGTCCGATGATGCATGCATGCACCGATCATGCGACATCCTAATCTCAGGAAAGTTTATGCATATATATATATATATATATATATGCACGCGCGCGTTATCCAGCAAAATGAAGGAAAAAATGTGTGTATATACTACGGACAGAATGGAAAGTTGTTGTCTTGAGTCTTATCAAATGTCATTGCTGCTGAAAGGTCTATATTAAACACCTCATCATAAATGGTTCTCTAAAACAGTTTGTGATGATGGTCATCATTAACGGACATACATCTATACTCCTTTATAATGCACCTAAGCATTCTTTTCTACGTCCACCCCAAATAATGCACCCCACTAGAGATGGCCTAACCTTCATGCACCCAGTGAAACGTCCCCAGAAACTTGCCTCCATGAAAATTAACCTCGCAGATCTTTCCTCAGCTTTACTCACCCATATCCGATGGCCATTGTTTAATGTGTCTAACTCATCCCTGTGGCCCACAACAGATCTCCCCCCACCTCCAGCATCATCTCAAGGAAAAGGAAACAAATATCCTGGAATTAAGGAAAAGGAAACAAACGTTCTAGAAAAGGAAAATGCCATATATTACGTGCTGGGAAAAGGAAACCGGAAGACATGGCACTATACTAGTTAAAACCGTTAGTGATATCGTCATAGACAGTTACATCCATAAACCGTCAGTGATATACAGAGATATCACAGACGATTTTAATGTAAAACCGTCAGTAATGACACCTGTTGCTATCACAGATGGTTCTATTATAGAACCATCTATGATATGTTAGTATCACAGACTGTTCTATAATAGAACCGTCTAAGATAACATCCATCCATATAAATATGCCGATCGGTTCCTCGCGCTGGATACCCAGCACGTTTCACCTCCTCCAAACCCTAGTGCCTCCTCTCCTGTGCCTTCGGCCTCCTCCCCCGCACCGGTTTCCTCCCCCGCGGTGCCAGCCTCCTCGCCCGCGCCATCGATCAGTCTCTTCCCCCGCACCGGTATCCTCCTCTAGGCAGCTGGCCTCCTCCCCTCATGCCGCATCCTCCCCCGCCATCGGCCTCCTCCCCCTGCTCTGGTATCCTCCTCAACGCTACCGGTATTTCTTTTAGTAAATGTGAGTACATAAATGGTTAGTTTGCTACGAATATATGAATAGTTAGATTGCTATGATTATGAACGTTGGATACATAAATGGTTAGTTTGCTACGATTATATGATTGTTGGATAAATGAATGGTTAGTTTGCTGTGAATGGTTAGTTTGTTATTATTACGAATGCCGGATAAATGAATGGTTAGTTTGCTATTATTATGAAAGCTGGATACATGAATGGTTAGTTTGCTATGATTATATGATTGCTGGATACATCACTTGTTAGTTTGCTATGATTATGATTGCTGGATATATGAATGGTTAGTTTGTTATTATTATGATTGCTGGATACTTGACTTGTTAGTTTGCTATGATTATGAATGCTGGATAAATAAATAGTTAGTTTGCTATGAATGGTTAGTTTGCTATAATTATATGACTGCTAGATACATGAATGGTTAGTTTGCTATGATTACATGACTGATGGATACATTATCGGGACGCAAATGTGCAAATTCGGACCCTCTTTATATATCGCACTAGCCTAAAATCACGCTAGTACACACAGGCTCAACATAGTTGAATATCACAATCATACACAGCGGAAACATAATAAAAGACTTCATATATTAATTATAACCTATTGACTGACCTTATAGTCGACCTTACATGTAAATGCCTTGCAAGGCTAAACTGTGAATAACAAATTAAACTGCAGTGGAATGAAAACATAAATAAACCCCTCAGTATACCACAGGCAACTGATAAGGCTCGCACCATAGACGTTTGTCTCATCCTGGTACTCTTCCTCCAAAGCTGGTGTAGATTTTTCCTCAATTGGTGATTTGTTGTTGACAAGGCTGAGTATATAAAGCACTCAACAAGTTGTGTACAGAATGCAAGCCTAACATAATTATATTGTCGACTTTTGTAGTCGACAATAAATTTATAGGGTAGGCGCTGGATCTCAAACCCGATGGTCACACAAGACAAGGGATTATATAGGTTCGGGCTCTCGCGGAGGAGATAATACCCTAATCCTGTGTGTTGGAATTATGCTGATCTCTGGGATCTGGGGTTGCTCAAAGCGTGATATGCTCTGGGCGATATGAGGTGTACTATGCTCTATGGCTTGGTTGCTCTAGGCTTGGATGGTTCGATCTTCATGTTGTTGCCCGCCCTCTCCTTATATAGCGGGGGTGGGGCGGCTTACAGAGTTCTGATCGTTTTGGAGATTCTGATTGGTTACAAGATTCTAATCGGTTAATAGGATAAAGTTTACATCTTTATCTACCCTATTAACGACTCGGATTACAACCATATCTATCATATCTAAATATATGCTCAACTTCCTTTAGAACGTATCCCCTTGCGCACGGTAGTGGGGCCTGACGCAGGGAATATCTTCTGGGCCTATCTCTCGGACGTATTTGGGGCTGATCGCAAGGATACCTGGAATCTCATATTCCACATATATGCAAGGCTTATTCCAAATGAATGGCTGATATGGCTATTTTGCAAATGAATACAATAAATATATTGAAAAGACAGTAAAACAAATAACAATAAATAATAACTTTCAAGTATTTCTCAGGAGAAAACTGGCTCACAACCCTAAATCATATTTCCAAATTTTCCTAACGCATTGCCTCCCATTCCGAGTTTCATTTTCCAAAATCTAACTCTTGACTACAAATGTTCATATTTTAAGACCATCCTCATTAGACAAGCTATTGTCTCGATGCATCTAGGATGCACTACTACAGAAAAGCTTATCACAGACGGTTTGGAACCGTCATCACGCATTTATTTCCGAACCGCCTGCAGTAACCATGTGTCGCTGATGTCACGCCATATCACGCACGGTTCGTAAACCGTCTGTGATATTTCACATTACTGACGGTTTCTAAAAAAACCGCCGTGATATTATCATATCACGCATGCTTTTGTTTGAAACCGTCTGTTAAAACATTACATCACGCACGGTTTTAGTTAAAACCGCTCGTTAAATATTTATATCACGCATCGGTTTTAATTAAAAACCGCTCGTGATAAGGCTTCCAATGAGACAACCATTTTTCTATTTATTGGCTAGCCTCGTGAAATGCTAGCCACGCCTCTGAAAAAGCGGACTACGTAATAACTAAACTCATGTAACAAAAACATTACAACCATTTCAAATACGTATTATTATGTCCAATTCATCAATCAACTGATTAGATTCCATCACAAATACAAGTATATTACATATAGATTAATATTGCACGGCACATCTCTTTCATAAATGAACTCAGATATATTAATCAAATGTAAATCAATAGCATTAACCAATTAATAGAATACACAACTACAATTTACAAATCCACAACACAAGTTTGATAATTAACCCAAATGGTAATTCAGAAAAAATACGACTCCTCAAGTTATACGGCAACGTGGAACTCGCCCTCTTTGTTTATAACTTGACTGAGCAAGAAGGCACAAAGCTGTCCTCGAATTCACTCCAGATCAGCCTCTTCCAACGCAGTTGTTACCCGATTGGCCGTTTTCTTAGTGACAAGGAGTTCCATGTTGTGGAAATGTAAAATCCACAACGATTATTCCCCTGTCCCTGCTGGTGGCACTGCAAATATAGATTTGATTAGTTCCAAACTCATTATTACATAGTTTACTTAGGATTATTGTGTACAGCGGATAACGGAAACTTAAAATCGTGATTCAGCTTCGCCCTGTCCTTGCCAGAAGGCCCTCCATAAGCTTTGTACACTTTGAACGTGCTACATGATTGCAAGAGGTTAGCCTCGGCTATTCCAGGAGAAACATACATGTTTGAACAACCTACATGAGCATGTTATCTTTGGAGGAAACGTGATTAATTACCTGGTGATTAATTTTGCGATAGGTTGTAAGTCGTGGTCGCCACTCTGTAAGGAATCAAGGTAAATGACCCGATTCGTCGATGGATGAATTACAATGAGTACCAGTGAAACCTACATAGGTATGTCGGCATGGTCAATTAATGAGCGAGTTGTGAGCATAGTGCAAATCAAACTAGCACTTACCCCGGGTTGTGGGGTATAAGTATGAACTCTTTATCTTTTGAGCCGCCAAGGCCTCTCCGACGATTTATCGACAAATTCGTAATCTCATCCCATTGTTTGCTTGGAGACTATGTGTGGGTCCAGGAAACCCACCGGTTGTTTGTTCTGTCTCGCTTCCCGGATCATGTATCTAAATATACGAAAGCATTGAGTCATATATATATGACTTTTATCGATATTACACGAATGTACACTTGTGAATGCACACACTTACAATGTCCAAAGATCTCAAGAGCGCGCCGAGGGCGCCGAGGTTGAATACGCCAAAAGGTCCTTGAAGTCGGTGTGAAGAATCCCCGATGACTCGTTGAATAGATGCTCAGGCTTGAAACTGACCGAGATACTCATTATGCGGTCTTGCACTGGCTTTTTAGCATGTTCCATGCACCAATTCTGCAATCTAACGCAAGCCATAGAAAGGTTCTTCATGCGCTCTCCGGTTACAAAAGGCTCTCCTAGCTGGTATACTCGGGCCAGCGGGGCAATTGGATAGTCCAATTTCTTCGTGATCTGCTTCGATTTGCCCTTGACTTTTTTTCTGCCATAAGTAGTTTGCACGGGACACGAGTGGGCACCATCCCGCACAATGTCTTTTAATGCAGGGGGCACGGGAGCCGATTTGGTGCCCTCCTGAGGTGCAGCACATGACTCAGACAGTTGGGGAAGCTCCGGTGATGGAGGACGGGCGTCCAGGGAGATGTCAATGCTGGGCCACTGGATAAAAGTATGAATGGCATCCCCCAGCGTCACAATCTCATCGTTTGGGGGCATCGGTAGTGGGACAGTCTTGAAATTATCGTTTACACCGTCCACACTAACCTTCGTGAATCCTGTTGCCACAAGGGTGCCGTGCACCAACGCCTTCAATAAACGGATACGCGACCCCGGCAAATTGAATAAGAATGGCCCCACGCACAAGTCTCACTTGGAGAGTGCACCGCGTGGCCACCTACATAACAAGATGACTTAGCTATCGCGTCCAACAGACTATTTGTATGGAGCATTCAAGACATACATATAAGTACCTTGATTTCACAGACGGAGATTTCCCATGTTCACTGTGGGAGTGGCGGGCGACACCGCTCTTTTTTGGTAGTGGGGCTGATTTGCGCACATACTGGGACTTATGCAGCTGATTATTGAGCCTTTCCTCGAGGTTTTTTATCTTATTGTTGAATTCTTCTCTTAGTCTTTCATCAATCCTTTGTACCAGTCGTTCCTCTCGCTCTGCTTTTGTTCTCTTCCTACTCCGGTATTTTTCTGAGTCGCCTGAAAATCCGGACTTCCAGGGAACAAAAACCCCAACGCCTCGCGTGCGACCAGGGTGTTCCTTGTTTCCCAAGGCTGTGGAGAGTACATCTTTCTCCCTGTCTGGCAAAAAAGTGCCCTCGGAAGATTGTGTACTCAACGCTACCTGCAAGATCCCAAAAAGTTAATTCACTTACGAAATTATGGACAAATTACGTACAAAATTGGAAGTCCAATATCTTACCAGTCGTTGGCAGACTTCCTCATCCGCGGGGTTTGTAAAAGAGACGGTGCCGGAAGACGTGGCACTTGACCTTGCTCTGAGCCAGTCTCTGGCGCGTCGGTCAATGATACTTGCAAATGGCGCACAGGCCTCCTCGTCCTCCCTCTCCCATTGGCCCCTCTTCCCCGCGTACCCAGCAGTGCCAAGTCTGTGGGGGTGGGTGCTCCTTACTGCGCAGGCCTTGTGGGCTTCACTTTGACGCACGACTTCATCCGTCGTCTTCGCCTCAACAAAATTTTGCCATATGTCCTCAGTAATAAACCCGTACTTAGAGAAGGGAGTCCTGTCCTTATTGACATATTCCTTGACAAGCGTGCTCTTGAAATTCTTCCACGCCTTTCCCGCCACTAGCAGTGCATACCGTCGCACTAAGATCACAAAGTCTTCTGGGATATCGAACGAGGACATAATTTCGTCACCAAGTCGCTGCGGCTCTCATCGATCGACTTCGGGATGGACAAGTGATGGGGATCCGCCTCGCGCGACTATCCCGCACAATGTTCTAAATGCATTCACCGCTTTCTTGGTTCGATGGGGCCCCATCCTTCGATCAACCGCCGTGATGGTATATCGTTCCGTGGGCCTTTTATTTGCTCCTCTTGGACCTCGAGGAGGTTTTCTTTTGGATGACTCATCACATCCTTCAAACGGCGAACGAGGGGACACCATCTTGCAATCTAGGCTGGATGTCGTGGCACAACAGGAAAGACAAGTAAACAAAAATGGAAGGCTACCAATTGATGGCTGCTTAGGTAGTTCAAAGAAGGTAAGATGGTAAGAAGGTAAGTTGAGAGAAGCATGGTTGTTCTGCTTTTTTTTTGGGCATTTTCCCTTAATCCGGCAAAAATTTTTTTTGCCTTATTCACCTTCACTAAAAGTGGATCTTCGTGCAGACAATTATGTATACACCCATTAGAGCACATGCAGCACATAAGTGCATTAAAAGGCTATGAAACAAGAGGTAAATGTAAAAGTTCTGTTCATAACAGGAACATAATTTCTTTTCTTCACAACCTCAAAAGATTTTCATGCACCTTCTTGATATTTGCTTCCCTAAGCATCTCAAAGATGCAATGTAATAAAATAAACATGTAATAGCCAACGTCATTAGAGCACCATTTTCAGAAATCCTGAAAATATCTCCATCGAAATTGACACAAATGAAACCAAAGATGCCATTCAGCTACATATCCAATTGGTCAACAACAGGATTGAAAAAAAGGCCAGCACAAATGCATACACAAATATATTAATCACAGCAGGATAATAAATAAAATTTGGTGGCATTGTACATTCTGTTCATGACAAAGAAGCAGCTTAGTATATCTCCTAGGTCCTAAACAATCTTGTCAAGTACACCTAAATGCATGAATCAAATCATAAACCACCACGATTCAACAATTAAAATTCAGTTCATCCATACCAGGTTCGACGAGGGGGAGGAGTCGGCGATGGGGAGGCGTCGGCGCGGGGCGGCGTCGGTGATGGGGAGGCGTCGGCGATGGTGCTGCATCGGCGAGGGGGCGGGGTCGAAGATGGGGAGGCGTCGACGAGGGGGAGGAGTCGGCGATGGGGAGGCGTCGATGATGGGGGCGGCGTCGGCGATGGGGAGGCGTCGGCGAGGGGGCGGGGTCGGAGATGGGGAGGCGTCGACGAGGGGGAGGAGTCGGAGATGGGGAGGCGTCGACGACGGGGGCGGCGTCGACGATGGGGAGGCGTCGGCGCGGGGGCGAGACGAATACTAGGGTTTTGAGCGCGTGAGTGGAAGAGTGGAGAATGACAGATCTGTAGAGTGCGCATTTTATAGGTCACCCATATCACAGACGGTTCTACATAAGAACCGCCTGATATAAAAATATCACAGACGGTTCGTAAATAGAACCGTCTGTGATATTAATTTATCACAGACGGTTCTATATTATAACCGTCTGAAATAGTTTATATGGCAGACGGTTATGTAACAAAACCGTCTGTGATATTAATTTATCACAGACGGTCCTATATTAGAACCGTCTGTGATGAAGATTTAAACAGACTCATTGCTTTGGTAAATCCAAAAGTTTGGCCTTCTTGACATAATGTATACTGTATATGGAATTGTAGATGAAGCAATATCGAGAAAGGAAAGAAAACTATATTACATAAATCAGATGCATATATACACAAAGTTGTTTTTAATTTCAAGCATCTCATTACAAACAACTATATTATCTTCTAGAGTACACTTAAAATCATAACTCCACTTGCTTATCCTTTTGTATAAAAATTAGCCCTTCATGATGATCGACGTGTGCGTAGCTAGCTTCTTCGGGTTGTTCTTCCTGGACTGTGATGCTCGTTCCGATAGGAGGCAACTCTTCGAATTGATTGTATTCTTCCTCATCTACTACATTCTCTACTCCGACAATCCTCCTTTTTCCCTGAAGAACTACATGTCTCTTCTTGTTGGACGGGTCGATTACATAGAATACATGAACAGCTTGGTTAGCGAGTATGAATGGTTCATCTTGGTATCCGACGCGTGCAAGGTCAACAGTAGTGACACCATACTTGTCAACCTTCACGTGCTGGAGGTGGACCCAACGACACCTAAATAAGGGGATCTTGAATAGTACATAGTCAAGCTCCCAAATATCCTCTATGAACCCATAGTAGGAGCTCCTCGTTGACCCAACGGTGTTGAACGATCTATGCGCATAATCGCTGTTCGTTTGTGCTCTTCATGTCCTGATCTCTCGTGTAAAATATGTACCCATTTAAGTCGTATCCTTTCCATGTTACAACTGTAAATGTTGGCCCTTTTGCCAACCATGTGAGCGTATCACCTGAAGAGGTTCAAGTGATGGGTCGCTCCTTCAGCCATCTGTTAAACTGAAGGTTATGCTGTCTCGTGATCCAAGGCTCTTGCCGCATCGGATTCTCTTGCCGCAGCCAGTGCTTATGCTCGTCGATGTACGGGGACACTACAGCCATGTGTTGCAAAACCGTGAAATGAGCTTGAGCATAGGAAGCCGGATCAGACGTGATTGCTTTCCTTCCGATGGTCCCGAAGCCCTGGAGTCTCCCCTCATGGCGAGATCGAGGCACACCAATTGGTTCGACCAGAGCCATGTAATCGACGCAGAACTCTACGACTTCTTCGGTTGCATAACCTTCGACAATGCTACCCTCCGGTCGAGATCGATTTCGTACGTAGGACTTGAGAATCCCCATATACCTCTCGAATAGGTACATGCTACGTAGGAACACGGGCCCACATATCTTTATCTCTGTCACAAGGTGAACAACGAGATGGACCATGATATCGAAAAACGACGGAGGGAAATACATCTCAAGATTACATAGAGTCATCACCACCTCAGCCTGCAGTGCATCTAGTGCTTCGGGATCGATTACCTTCTGAGAAATTGTGTTAAAGAAATAACACAGCCTCGTGATTGTCTCCCGAACCTTGACTGGCAAAATACTTCTAATTGCCACAGGGAGCATTTGTGTCATCAGCACATGAAAATCATGAGACTTCATGCCAACTAATTTCAAATTTTGCATCGAAATAAGTTTCTTCATGTTAGAGGAGTAACCGGACGGAACTTTCACACCATGCAAGCACTGGCACAGTTCAGTTCTCTCGGCCGTAGACAAAGTGTAACAAGCAGGTTCGCAATATGTTTGGCTTGTATCTGTCTCTTTCGGTGCTAACTCAGGTCTTATGCCCATAT
The DNA here is from genome assembly GCA_036346275.1 of Otatea glauca. NCBI lineage: Eukaryota > Viridiplantae > Streptophyta > Magnoliopsida > Poales > Poaceae > Otatea > Otatea glauca. Next base: position 13,656,665 of record CM070726.1, read on the forward strand.
CGACCAAGTCAAGGCGTGCATTGATACTGTCCTTTGATTTGCCTTTAATATTCAATAAGAGACAAATCAAGCTATCACAGACATTCTTCTCCATGTGCATCACGTCGATGCAGAGCCGAACTTCTAGGTGCTCCCAATAAGGTAGGTCCCAAAATACTGATCTCTTCTTCCACGTGCTCTTCTCACGGGACCTCGATTTACGCCCCTTTCCAAACGCAACATCCAAGTTCTTAACCATATCATGGATATCTATCCCACTTAAAGGCTTTGGAGCTAAACCGTCTTCGTTCGTTCCATCAAATTATTTTTCATTTTGCGGTATGGGTGATTCCTGCAAGGAACCTACGGTGATGCATGTAAACGATTTTGCGTGAGTGATTCACCACACACTCTCGGTATTGTCTAAGCAAAGAGTGCGAGGCTTTGGTCCCTTTGTACTCCGGCGATAGGTTACCAAGGGCGGGGTAATCATTTATGGTGCGAACAAAATGCGATGCAAAGTGAAGTTCTCTCGCTTGTACGCATCCCATACCTGCACTCGAACCCATAGTGTTTTCGGATCTTCCACCAATGGTGCTAGGTACACATCAATATCGTTCCCAGTTGTTTCGGTCCTTGGATAAGTCTGCACAACAAAATGTACTTCCGCTTCATACACAACCAAGGAGGAAGGTTGTAGATACTGAGATTCACGTGCCAAGTGCTATGCCGGCTACTCATGTTACCAAATGATTCATTTCATCAGACTCAATCCAAACCTTATATTCCTCGGATCCTCATCGAATTCTTGAAACCTCCTATCGATGTTTCTCCATTGGATGGAATCGGCAGGTGCCTTAGCATTCCATCGTTCTTACGCTCCTCCGAGTGCCAACGCAATCGCTTTTGCCTCATTTGGGTTCGCAAACAAACGCTTCAAACGAGGAATTATAGGCGATACCATGCCACCTTAGCAGAGGTCCTTTCATCACCCAGGTGCCCTCACTCGTCATCATCCGAATGACTCTTACGCTTGTCTTAGGGATGCGTTGCACACAGGACATATGTGCAAGTTCGCGTACTCTTGGCGGACAGATATCTGATCGTTCGGACATGCATGTATTCTTTCTACATCCATTCCCAAGGGACAAAGAACCTTCTTAGCTTTGTAGGTGGTTGTCGGCAACTCGTTTCCCTCAGAAGCATGTCCGCCAATAAACGTAATAAATACTGTGAAACTCTTATCGGACCAACCGCTGCTTGCTTTCAATTTCAGCGATTCAGCACGGATGACAACCTTGTGTATTTCGACTTGCAACTGTGAACAAAGGTTTCTCCGAGTCCTCCATCAAGACCCGAATTTACCATATTCTCTATCATCACGGTTGCCTTCTACATCACGCAGCATCTGATTCAGATTATCTTCCTGCAACCTATCCTCATGGGAACCACAATCGATATGACCATCCGACATATCATTGACTTCGTCGACCATGTTAATACCTGCTTCCTGTATCTCCTACTCTTCACCGTGACTGGTCCAACATGTATACCCCGTTTTTAAACCCCTCATAATCAAGTGTGCTTCGATCTGCGCAAAGTTTCAAACATCTTGATTCTCACGACCAATGCACGGACAAGACATAAACCGCCCCCCTTATTAAACATATCCTCTTCTGCAGCTCTTCTAAAAGCGGAGACGCCATTCATGTACTCGGCACTCACACGGTTCTTAGTGTACATCCATCTTCGGTCCATCTACGCCAAGCAATACAATATTTAGTGTTAATGCAATTAAAACCCATTACTACCCTTACAAAGAAAGAACACATGAATATTTACAAGCTAAATCTAAAAAATCATCAAATTCCATTCTTAATAAGGTAGATCTTGAATATACTGCAATTAGACACCGTTACTAACCTTAGATCACCAAAATCAAATGGATCCTCAATCACCTTTCGAAATCAACGGTCTTCTTTTACCAAATCGCCTCACAGCGGCACAGCCGCAGCCAAATGAAAATAGATCCCGAAACCCTAAAAATGCACCAAGTGGCTCGGGCCTCTGTATTTTATACAGCCGATAGAAATCTCAGACGGTTTTACAAAAAACCCGTCAATGATAAACATAGAAGTACAGACGGTTTTATAATAAAACCGTCTATGATATATGACAGACGGTTTTATTACAAAACCATCTGGGATAATATGTGATATTACAGATGGTTTTATGAAAGAACCGTCTGTGATATATTCCCAGACGGTTTTTAATTAAACCCGTCTGTGACATGGATGTATATCACTGACGGTTTTTGTAGAGTACCGTCTGTGATAATTTCACTGATGGTTAAAGTATAAAACCGTCAGTCATATTATTTGTCACAGACGGTTCCTCAGAACCGTCTGTGCTGAGGCGTCTAATATACCCCTTTCTGTAGTAGTGATGGTTTGATATTCAATTGCAAAATCTACAACTATTTGTGCCTTCTAAATGTCGTTGTAAAAATATCTAAAGAGAAAAAAATTTTGAACAACATATACTAATCATGGAAGTTCTGGCAAGAGAGTTGAGTAAAAAATATATGACAGACGGTTCTATTTAAAAACTGTCTGTGATCAACACATATCACAGATGATTATATATAAAAACCGTCTATGATATTTGTTTTCACTGTCGGTTCGAAAACCGCCTGTGATGCATCGTATTATCACTGACACATACTTACATACAATTCAGAAAACTGTCCGTGATAACCTTTCTGAACTGTCATGATAGCATTCTGTGTAGTAGTGTGTGTACATGCATGCATGCAAGGTTCTCTGCACCATACATTGAGAAGACATCTAGAAAAAGAGATGAAGAAACAAAGACAATTAAAAAGAAAGTGACTATGGTATATGTGTATATAAATTGGTAAATTATACACTTTACATAACTTTCTGTTTATCACGATACATTAATCATCTGGACAACAAAACAAGTCATGGCTAAATTCTTGTCACTATGCAAATTATGTAACCTAAGTTAGAACGGAGGATTTTGGTTAAAAAAAATTGGGAGAAGCGGACTGTAAACCATTCACTAGGTGCTAAGATGCACTAACCATTTTAATTTGGGTGTTAGATCAGGTCAAAAGTTTCTCGAAAACAGTTTCATATGTAGTCCTGAAAATGATCTACAGTCATCAATCATACCTTATATTATACGCGCAAGAATCTCTGGCCTCTGGCCAGCGCCACGTCGCCCCCCTCAAGGAAAGTCCCTTCGAAAAATTCGAAATTATGTTCAGGTCCTTTGGTCGGTTTTTTAACAAAATAGATAAAAAAAATTAAAAATTACGTTTAGATCCCTCTGTAGTTTACGTTCAGGTCCTCCTGATGGTTTTTAGCAGAACGGACCCCGGAAAAAAAGAAATTATGTTTAGGTCCCTCTGTAGTTTACGTTCAGCTCCTCGCGACGGTTTTTAACAAAATGGACCCGAAAAAAATACGTCAGCGGTTTTCTACAAAAAAAACAGATTCGCCGAAGGTTCATTGCAATTCACAGATTCGCCGGCAGGTCCTAACGACCCATTTTAAAAAATAAAAAAAAGAAACCTGGAATAAAAAAACAAAAAATACGCCCGTAGTTTTCTCCAAAAAAAACACAGATTCATCGAATGTTTATAGCAATTCACATATTTGCCGACGGGTCCTAGCGACAATTTTTTTTAAGAAACGCCGAAGGTTTATAGTAGTTCACATATTTGCCGATGAGTCCTAGCGACAATTTTTTTTAGCGATAATTTTTTTTAGGAAAAAACAAGATTTCGCACGGCGCAGCGTCGCACGACCGAATTTTCCGAATTTCGCACGTCGCGGCATCACGCGTCGAAATTTTGCACGACGCAGTGTAGCGCGTAACCCTGGCTAGTCTTATATAAAGCTAATGGAAATGGAGCCCTCCAAGGCATGCCACATCATCACCTTCGCGAGGAGGCCCTCCGAAAATCCAAAATTACGTATAGGTCCTTCCATGGCTATTTTGCAAAAAGCTCCCATAGTTCCGTAGATTCACAAACGGGTCCATCACCGAATTTTTGCAATCTATTAGGCCCTCGGGGTTTTGGGAATTTACGAATAGGTCCTACACCCTATAGCAATTTTACATGAGATCCTTCGCAATTTTACGCAAAAGACCCCGTCGTTCCGGAAATCTGGCGTATCCCGCTCGGCGCGGCTTAATGCGCCAACCCATCTAGTATATATAACATTTGGAGGCAAAACTTAATTCACAATGAGAGAATATTTTTATTGTATAGTAGAGATATACTTTCATGTTTTTAATATGATTTTAAATACATCTTACAAAATGCCACAATGGTGCCTCTACGTGTATTGTCGCTACGAGCCGAAGAGACACTTACTGAAATATCTTTACATTATTACCCGAATTAATTTGATACACAATTTACAGTTAAAAAACATTGACATCACAAATTACTTTACTTACCCTAAGGTTGTCCAAGCCCCTAAACTCGCCTGTCTCATGCATCATATCAGCCAGGAAGACTGAGGCGAACTCTCCTTGAACATTTGCGAGATCCTTAGGGGGAAAATAGACGTAGAGAATTTCACGTCCTGTCACTAGTAAGAATAGCTATCATTGAAGAGTTATTAATTGCGAGGAATGAAATGTATAGACAAATTAATGAAGTTAGGATTTCACACCTCAGGTATACTCGGCCGGTGAGCATCGATGAGGTTGTACATGTGGCACATCACGTAGAAGCCACATGAATGGTCTTACAGCTGCTGATGGAACTGTAAAAATATAATATATATTCCTCAGTTGGAAAGGCATTACGATAAAGTATAACATGAAATATATTATTGTAGTTTGTACCGAAAAGTCCATCACATGCAGCAGATTATAGCCCCACTCATTTTTGTTTCTCCCTCGATGGTCCATGTAATGCTTGAAAGTCCTATGCACATTAATTCCAAAATGACACTTTAAGTAATGAAAATTTAGATAGAAGACAATTGCAGTCAACAAGAAAGAAAACATGTTTACCTATCAAGTGTTAGTGCTATGCCCTTGAGGCAATCATTTAGATGATTGTAACATGACTATGTTTATGAATAATAATATGATTATTGGTCCAATGAATGTATATCATTGTATTGATCAACAAGTATGTGACTTGCTTATGAAGTTCTTTACTTATTGATATAATTCAATAAATATCTCTGATCGGATATCATCGTATAGGACAACGATGAATAGATCAGCACATGTAGTGATCGATGATCATGCTTCATAGATCATGGGATATAGAGATATCATCTATACATTGTGGACGCATGTTGAAGAACATGGGTTAGATAGACCATAATTGGACATCTGCGAGAATGTTTCATTCTTATGTGTCATCGGTGTATCTCATACCTAGTTGATGTATGATCCTTAGACACGAGATTGTCATATTCCCTACATGTGTAATAGTTTTCCTTGGGTCTATCAAACACTACTTCCTAACCGGATAGTTATAAAGGTAGCTTTCATGTTTACTATGAAACGTGCAGAGGAAGTGAGCGATCAAGATGGAATTTGCCACTCCAATGAAACGGGATATATGACAAGGCCACTCGTGTGATATGATTAAGGAAGTGCATGACCATGCCGTGATTGAGAGTCAATCACAACTTATTAATATATCACGGATACGAGAGATGGATTGAATCATCAAAGGATGACATACTTCTGCCTTGAGTTCAATCTTCATATACTTGGCAAAGGGATTATTACATGAGTACTTTTGATAGGTTCATCCGATTTGATCATATGATGTTTGGGAGTTGGCATACTTTGCAAGGAGCCGCTACCAACTATTGGATTGAAAAGGAGTTTTGAATCCATGTCCAAGCGTCGTGAACCCGCAGGTCACACACTTAATGGGTGGGGCGCATTAATTTGGATTGGATCCATAATTAATGGACATCGTGGGTTTAGCATGTTGATGGGCCTTGGTTTAGGTTTCATCTCGTGGCTATATAAGGAGGGGAGGAGGGTGGGCGCAGGTGTGCTTTCCCACGGTTTAGAAGTGATTCACCAAACCCTAGCCTCCTCTTCTCGTTGCCTCGCCGAGCGACGGTGCTTGCACACGACGCACGCGGCGTTCCATCCTCGGACGTGTGGACTATCATGGTGACGCTGCTGCGATCGCAGCGTGGGAGGACGATCCACGGCGAGGCGAGGACGATCCGCTCCATCGGCGCAACGATCGCGGCGAGGACGATCCACTACATCGACGCGCGAAGGATTCCGCAACTGCGCGTCTAGTCGTAATCTTATCTGTGATCCCCTTCTTGCGAGTAGCTTTCTGGTTACGCGGTAGATTTTTTTTATGCTAGTGTAGTGTCGGGACCCGGATTTGCAAATCCGAAACCCTCTGTGTATACTGCACCAGTCCAGGATCACGCTAGTGTAAACAGTGGAAACATAGATGAAATACCATTCCATACAACGAATTAACTAAGAAGAAGCAATTTATTATTGAATAACGACCTTATGGTCAATGTTTACACCATTACGCCTTAAGGGCTTAAGAAACAAATACTATTGCAGCGGAAAAGATAACTTGAGCCATTCGACATGCCACAGGCAATCGTCTGGGGAACGCCTTCCTAATCCACGTAGTCTTCATAGAATTCCTCCTCATGATATTCATTATCTCCTTCAGCAACTGATCAACAAGGGCATAAAGCCATGAGTACAAAGGTACTCAGCAAGCCGTAGGGAATGGATGCAATATATTCATGCACGGCTTGACAAGGATGGCTATATGGTTCATTTGTAGAAAGCAATAACTTGAATTGAAATACAATAAATAGATTTGAAAGCATATTTATGAAAAGATAAATAAATAACTGATAGATCAATGATAGACAACAAAACAACAGCGAACTCCCCGTTCACATCCCAACAATTCCACATTTTATGAAACACTCTATACCCCGTGTGAAATTCCCAGGCTTGTCCATGACCGCGGACGCGGCTATTCGAATAGTTTTACACTCTACAGAGGTTGTACAACTTTACCCACAAGACATGAACATCTCTTTGTGCAAACGTTACTAACACACTTCCTTTGGTGTGTCGCGGAGATATCATGACAAAGCCTTTACAATGCCTTGTCTAAACTCGAGTCGCTTCGCTAAGGTTTCGCCCATTAGGGCCCCCTCTTGCGCCTTGCGAATCTACTCGTCCATCCCGGAACCCACACCACCAACTGGCAGTACTCAAGGCTAGACATTGCAAATTAATCAGCTAAGTCTGTCCCATTCCAGACATGTGGTAGTACGGTTAGGCCCAGTTCAATGGCACACAAGATTAAGTCCTTAATTGTCTCAGGCAAGACATCCAAATCCCAATGTGCTAGAAAGCACCCCCTTTACTGCACGATCACTTGCTTGAGGGAAAACAATTCGTTCAACCAAGACCAATGGCAAACCCCGCCATGGTACACAAATTTTACAACAGTGGCTAACGACCACGATTCAATATCTCATTAAGTCAAGATTAACATTATTCAACATGTGATATGAATCCCAACGTATATCTAAGCATGTCTAAGCATAGCTACGATAACCCAATGCTAGTATAATGATTATGTCCAACAAATAATGTCCCAACCTAGGTCTAACAATGGATACATGGTATACAATTAATCAAGGTGGCATAATGTCAACTAGGTATACATCTACTCCCATTAAATAAACATTGATACGTAAATAGCATGCAAGTGTATAAAACAAATTACTTTGCAAACATAGGATCAATATGATCAAAGGTTACGACTTGCCTTGCTGATCTAGTGCTGAGTCTTGGTCTTCGAAGTCTTCGTTCGCTCCCTCGGAATTAGCGTCTACCGGAAAAGAAGCAACGAAACCAAATAAATACAAAACAGAGACTCAAACATGCTCAAAATTGAAAATAAATGGTTCTAAAAGATAGATCTTGATTTTAGAAAAATTTAGAAACTTGAATCGCCTCAATCGGAGTTCGTATGAGCGAGAACGGGGCTCCGAAAGATTAAATTCAGAGAAAAATACAGAAAATCAGAATTTCTGGATTTATTTTTGTACTGTAAAATCGGTTTATTGCGCAACGCTGACGTCATCGGGTTCACGGTGGACTGAGTTCACGGCATTGCCCGGTTCACCGTGCACCCGACTCACGGCAGACGTCAGCGCTGACGCAAGCGATGACGCAGGCGGGCCACGCGTCGCTCATCTGGCGAGAGGGCCAGATCGGACGGCGGAAGGCGAGTCGCGGGCGGCGAAGGACGTGGCGCCATCTGGGACGCAGATACGAGATCGAACGGCCACGCTCGCGCGAAACCAGACGGCAGCGAACGGCGGCGCAGGGTTTACCGGAGACGAGGAAGAAGACGAGGCCCGCGGCGGAAACGCGACGGAACGGGCACGGCTCGGAGCAGATCGGAAAAAGGGGGTCACGGCCGACTCGAAGAGGCAATCGGGGAAGGCGGAGACCAACCGGAGGCGAAGAAAAGGCGGCGGAAAAGCGACGGATGGAAGCACAACTCCGGCGAGGGCGCACGGGCGGACGACGGGGTCTAGAGCGACGAGAAGGAGGGCAAAAAAAGCGGCGGCGCGAGGGAAACCTCGGGAGGCGTGCGGCACGGCTTTTATAGCCTCGGGGGATGTGCATCGGACGCGGCACAGACGCCAAGGCGTGAGCGAGGCGGACTCCGAGCGACGGCGACGTGTGGCTATGGTTTCGCGTCGCGTCGGGCACTGCGAGGAGTTGGGCGGATGGGCGTGCGCGTGGCGGGCGAGCGGAGCGGCCGGGCTAGCGAGGTGAAGCGGGCCGGCGGGGAAAAACGGGATGGGTCGGAGAAGATTCGGCCCGGAGGCTTTTTGGAAAATAAAAATTATTTTTCGATTAAGTAAAATCCAAAAATTCGAATAAATGCAAATAAATTCAAATAAATATTAAATAAATTCAGAAAAATCCACAAAAATATAGAAAAATTCCTTGGAGCACAATGAACCTAACTAAAACTGAAAATCTTTAGTTTGATGAATAGCTTAGTCAAATTAAATCCTTTCATTAATAGAAAAATCAAATTAAGCTTGGATTAATTCAAGAAAAGTGCAAATGGTTTATTTTTGAATTCAAACATTCCAAAACTCAAATTTTTTGGGATGTTACATGTAGCATATCGCGTTCCTCTTCAGTGGTATCAGAGCCATCTCGTATAGTTTTGTGATCTGGATGTTGCACATATGATGTGTGAGGTTAGTAGATTGGATCTATTACATGTTCAAAGGTTCATGTGATGAATTGGTGATGCAATGACCATCGATGAGATCGATCGGTTTAGGGTTTGAGGAAAGTGCAAACCGACTCAATCTTGATTTGGGTGAGTCCGTTCATGGTACGACGTTACCCTTACCGGTCGGGTTACCGCCATCAGGGTTTCTGAAACGTATCCATATGGGACCAAGCCAATCAGATTGAGTTGGATTGGGTCAATCTAGTTGATCCATGGTAAGCGCAAACCGTCAATACTGATTTGGGTGAGTCCGTTCATGGTACGACGTTACCCTTACCGGTCGGGTTACCGCTATCAGGGTTTCTGAAACGTATCCATATGGGACCAAGCCAATCAGATTAGATCGGATTGGGTCAATTTGGTTGATCCATGGAAATTTTGAGGGTGTTTTCCTTTAACAGAAGACATGCCTCTAAAAAAAATTTCCAAGGGCGCTGCCCCTCGGACCCCGGAGTCGTAGTGTTGCTTTTGTTTAACTCGTTTTTGCAGGGGATTATGTGAAATAGTATGGCCTATGTGTATGTGATGCATATAATTTCCACATGGCCTGCGTGCCATGTCAAGCCATAAGGCTATTTAAATTGTATAACGACTTGCATGTCGACTTGTGATGCTTCAAACCCTCATGTAAAATTCATTATCAAAAGTTGTAAGGTTTTGCATCCATAATGATGAAGACGATGGTATCAAGCAAGGTGGCTAGGTGAACAAATCAAGCAAGGTGGCAAGGTGAACAAACAAGCATGATGATGGAGATCTTAATGCTAAGGGCCATGCTATTTCACAGCTTATTTTGATTTTCTGTGAATGTGTGTTTAATCCTTGCTATTTTCTCTATGCTCATTGCATGTGATGCCATGTTCTTAGTAGATTTTGTTCATCCCTATAGTTAAAATTTTAAATGAAAATGTCCATCCAATTGTTGCACCTATCAAGAATTTAGATCGTTATTGATATGATTGCCAAAGTAGTATATCAATGGCTATCTTAATAGATGATAGGGATGTGTTGGACACATCACGCATAACAATGGTAGATTTAATCAAGCTATCAAAACGGTTTTGGGCTTGAGGACATAAGTGGTTGGGATTTGATTTCAGTAATGAAGGAACCTATACAAGACAATTGGTGTCTAGGAAAACACACATGAGACAGGTTTCTTAATTGGCACCCGAATACGGGAAGTGCTCCCTCCTTCATGTGAGCCCTAGGGGCAGGTTGACCTGGCCATGAGTCAAGTTGACGGAGGCATTCATTACTTGTTTTCATACTCAACAAACAAGAGTTACATAAGATGTAATTAGCAAAGGTGTTGCTTACCTATGTCATTAAATTTCTAGCAGTGATGCCAAAGCTCACTAGTGTTTGATGAATATGGATCTTGAATACTCACTATGTGTCTATAAAAGGGACATAAAATAGGAGTGTCTTTTATTAAAAATGTTTAATAAAATTATTACATAAACATAGTGCTTAGAATCTTTGCATGTTTTTGTTGTAGTTCAATGGCACCTTCTCCTACTCTTGCTACACCTGGTTTTGCTTTGAGATCAGTTTTGGAAATGGAAAAACTTAATGGAACTAATTTTGTTGATTGGTATCGCAACCTGAGAATTGTTCTCAAGCATGAAAAGAAGGGCTACGTTCTAGAGAATCCAATTCTGATGAACCGGTACCAAAATGCTCCTCGCAATTTGAAGGTTGAATATGAAAAGCATGTTAATGCTTCTGTAGAGGTCAGCTGTCTCATGCTAGTCACCATGGACTATGAGCTCCAAAAGCAATATGAGGACCAGGATGCTTACAATATGATTGTGGGCTTGAAGGGCATGTTTGAGAATCAAGCAAGAGCTGAGAGGTATGGTATCTCAAAATTTTTATTTGCCTGTAAGCTGGCTGAAGGCAGTCCGATCAGCCCTCATGTGATCAAGATGATTGGTTACATTGGGAGATTGGAAAAACTTGAGTTTCCCCTTAGCCTCGGTTTGGCCACAGATGCTATTCTCCAGTCTCCGCCTCAAAGCTTTGAGCCATTCATTATGAATTTTCATATGAATAGCATGGAGAAGAGCCTAACCGAGCTACATAGGATGCTCAAGGCTGCCGAGGAAAGCATTAAGAAAAAACTCAATCATGTGATGATGGTTCAGAAAATAACTGCATTCAAAAAGAGGAAGGCTAAGGCTGGGGGAACGGGAAAGAGCAAGGGCAAGGGCAAGGGCAAGGCTCAAGATGAGATCGCAAGCCTCAAAAATAAGCTTCAGAAGCTTAAAGTTGGCCCTCAACCTGATACCCAATGCTTCTATTGCAAGAAATCAGGACATTGAAAACGGAATCGCGAAAAGTACTGCGGATAAGAAGAATGGAAATGTGGTTTCCACTTCGTATTAATGTTATAGAAATTAATCTTGCTACTTCTTCACTCAGCTCATGGGTATATGATATCGGTTCGGTTGCTCACATTTGCAATTCGATGCAGGGGCTGATAAAGAGTAGAGACTTGGCAAAAGGAGAAGTGGATCTTCGCATGGGGAATAAAGCAAGAGTTGCTAGTGTTGCCGTTGGCACATACCCATTGCATTTGCCTTCAGGATTAGTTTTAGAACTCAATAATTGTTATTTTGTTCCATCTTTGAGTAGAAACATTATTTCATCTTCTTGTTTGGAACATGAAGGTTATGATTTCATAATAAAGAACTTTGTTTGTTCAATATTTTTGAATGATATGTATTATGGTCGTTGCCCCATGGTGGATGGATTGTACGTCCTTGAACTCGAAGAGAAACCTGTCTATAACATTAATGTAAAAAGGCATCGGCCTAATGATTTGAACCCTACCTTTTTATGGCATTGTCGCTTAGGTCATATAAATGAGAAGCGCATGAAGAAGCTCCATGGTGATGGACTTCTAACCTCATTTGATTTTGAATCATTTGAAACATGTGAATCTTGTTTACTTGGAAAGATGACAAAAGCCCCTTTCACAGGTTTTAGTGAGAGAACGAGTGAGTTATTGGCCCTAGTACATACAGATGTATGTGGACCAATGAGCTTGACTGCTAGGGGTGGGTTTCAGTACTTTGTAACTTTTACCGATGACTTTAGTAGATATGGATATATCTATTTAATGAGGCATAAATCTGAAACTTTTGAAAGGTTCAAAGAGTTTCAAAATGAAGTACAAAATCAACTTGGCAAATCAATAAAACACTTACGATCAGATCGTGGTGGCGAATACTTGAGCCAAGAGTTTGGTGATCATCTAAAGCAATGTGGAATCGTTCCGCAACTTACTCCGCCAGAACGCCTCAATGGAATGGCGTGTCCCCTCGAGACGAAACCGAACTTTATTAGATATGGTTCGGTCAATGATGAGCCAAACAGATCTGCCATTATCCTTCTGGGGTTTCGCTCTAGAGACAGCTACGTTCACTTTGAATAGGGTCCCATCAAAATCCGTTGAGAAGACGACATATGAGATATGGACCGGGAGAAGTCCCATGTTGTCATTTCTCAAGATATGGGGATGTGAGGCTTATGTAAAACGTTTACAATCAGATAAACCCGCACCTAAATCAAAAAAATGCTTTTTTGTGGGGTATCCTAAAGAAACAAAAGGATATTACTTTTACAAAAGAAACGAGAACAAAGTTTTTGTTGCTCGAAATGGTGTCTTTTTGGAGAAAGAGTTTCTTTCAAAAGAATTCAGTAGGAGTGATGTGTATCTTGATGAAGTTCGAGAATCACATGAATATGTTCAAGCTACCACTGAACCTTCACAAGATGTACAAAGTGTTGTACAACCTGTGGAAGAGACTCCAGCCCCACGTAGGTCGGGGAGGCCACGTCATGTACCTATAAGATATGGGAATGACATATTATTGTTGGACAATGATGAGCCCATGACTTATGAAGAAGCAATGATGGACCCAAACTCCAAAAAATGGCTTGAAGCCATGAGATCCGAAATTCAATCCATGCATGACAATCAAGTTTGGAACTTGGTCGATTCTCCTGATGGTGTAAAAACCATTGAATGCAAATGGATTTTCAAGAAGAAGATAGACGTAGATGGAAATATTCAGATCTATAAGGCACGGTTGGTGGCAAAGGGTTTCAAACAAGTTCAAGGAGTTGACTATGATGAAACTTTCTCACTGGTAGCCATGCTCAAGTCTGTCCGAATCATTTTAGCTATTGCTGCATATTTTGATTATGAAATATGGCAGATGGATGTCAAAACAGCCTTCCTTAATGGGAATCTTTCTGAGGATGTATACATGATACAACCTGAAGGTTTTGTTCATCCTAAATATGCTAAAAGGGTATGCAAGCTTCAAAGATCCATTTATGGGTTAAAGCAAGCATCTCGGAGTTGGAATATTCGTTTTGATGAAGTAGTCAAAGGGTTTGACTTTATCAAAAATGAAGAAGAGCCTTGTGTTTACAAGAAGGCTAGTGGGAGCGCACTTGTATTTCTGATTTTGTATGTGGATGACATATTATTGATCGGGAATGATATTCCTATGCTTGAAGATGTTAAGACTTCATTAAAAAGGAGTTTCTCAATGAAGGACTTGGGAGAAGCATGCTATATCTTGGGCATAAAAATCTATAGAGATAGATCAAAAAGGTTAATTGGATTAAGTCAGGAAACATACATTGACAAGATATTGAAAAGGTTCAATATGCATGAATCCATATGTGAAGTTTGAGAAAAATAGACTTTGTAGTGCTTGTCAAGCCGGAAAACAAGTTGCTAGTTCTCATCCTTCAAAAAGTATCATGTCCACATCTAGACCACTAGAGCTCTTACATATGGATTTGTTTGGCCCAACAACCTATAAGAGCATTGGAGGAAATTCTTATTGCTTAGTCATGCATATTGAACCTTTTCAATATGACTGACCTCTCTGAGAGATTGTCTGAGGAGCTGCCTCGCGAGGTCTGTAAGGCTTGTGGACACCGCCACATCCTCCTCGAAATCTAACCACTCTCTTGATTATCATCATAATGAATGGAGCAAAGTAGATTCTTTTTCCTTTGTCACTGGCAAAAGAAGCCATTTCTCTTATCATGAAATCCACTACATCAAACTTATGCTTGTTCATGATTTTGCTCATAATATTCCAGGCATACCCTCTGATTTCATCATAATTCCTGCTCTTGGGATGAATTGTAACTCTAACAATTCTATTTATTAGACCGGCAGAAGGAAGCAGATGCGCCATTTTACCTAGATGCTTGACTAAAGCTGAAGGTTCATAGAACTCAAACTTTCTGGCAAGGGGAATGACTCTATCACTATGCACTCTTGGATACCCACTATGATGAATGCCCCAAGCTTCCTCAATTTCACTCTTGGTGACTGTGTGCACTGCGGCGTCTGTCATCCATGTTATGCTCTCATGTGATTCAGAGACATGCAATGTAGCATAAAATTGTCTTATTAGATCTTCATTATAATCACATCTTTTACTAACTAAGTCTGATAGTCCCGTGCCATGAAACAGCTCAGGGACTCCAACAAACAAAGGAATTTTTCTAATGTGCTACCAATTTATCCATTTGTGATCAGCAAATTCCTTTTCTTTGTAAATCTCATAAAAGACTTTCTGCTGAAATAAGGTTCTGAATTTATCCTCAGTGGCAGTCCTAGGCAACAAGTATTGATTTGTCGTTCTTAAAGAGAAATATGTGTCACCTTTGATTGTCTTCAAATTTACCGAAGGATCAAAATTTTCAAAGCTTTCATGTTGATCCCCTGATCCTGCATCCTCATCCATATCCACCTCCATATACTCATCATCATTTGTCTTCTCACTGCTAGATTCAGATTCAATTTGCTTCCCTTTTTCTTTCTCTTGCCTAACCTTCCTTCGGACTTCACGGCTTCTTGAAGCTATTGGAATATTGTCCTCACTGTCGGAGTCTTGAGAAGGAGGAGGAGCACGTCTTCTATTTGTAGCTACTTTAATGTAAGAGCCGGAGCATCGGGTCTTAGGCATGATTACTTTGATAGAGGATCAAGTGAAGAACAAAATGGTTGAGAGGAAACTTGATTTCTTCGGATGAGATTGAAGGATTTTGTGGGGAATTTCAAGTGGGAGAGGGAGAGAGAGAGAGAAGAGGAGAGCGGTGCGAAAGATATGGAGGACAGCGGTTGCACCGTACCTGACTTAACCCCCAGAACCCGATAAATCCGGTGCTACAGCGGTTTTTCCGGTTGCACCGGTCTCCGGTGCTACCGCTCTTGTATGAGCGGTGCTACCGGGAAAGCAGACAAGGCAGAGAAAAAGAATTCAAAGAAATCAACAATTTCAATAAAACTTCAATATGTATTTTTTAAGACATATAACTGCATCCAAAAAAAATTATAAATTTTTAAAACACATTATATGATATTTAAGGTATGAGAATCATATAAAGAGCTCCCTCTCAACAAGTGCTATATTAAAAGAAATTGAAAGATCTTCAACAAGGCAACAAAAGAATTAATCAAACAATCTTCAAGCAAGATTCTAGGAAAAACTCAAACCACATTAGAGATGTCTATGACATTTAATTCATTCCTCAATTTACAGAAACGAGCTTCATCTAAAGGCTTGGTTAGGATATCTGCTAATTGATCTTCGGTTCTAATGTGACTAATCACTATATCTCCTTTACTAACATGATCTCTCAAGAAATGATGACGGATTTCTATATGTTTAGTTCTTGAGTGTTGGACCGGGTTGTTGGCTATTTTAACAGCACTTTCGTTATCACATAAAAGAGGCACATTTTTAAAATCTATTCCATATTCCATTAAAGTTTGCCTCATCCATAATAATTGAGCACAACAACTACCGGCGGATATGTATTCGGCTTCGGCGATGGATAGAGCTACGGAATTTTGTTTCTTTGAGAACCAAGAAATAAGGGATCTACCTAGGAATTGACAATTTCCGGAGGTGCTTTTTCTATCCACTTTGCAACCCGCATAATCTGAGTCCGAATATCCAATTAAATCAAAATTAGCACCTTTAGGATACCATAACCCTATATTTGAGGAATGCTTTAAATATCTTAGAATTCTCTTAACGGCTATTACATGACATTCTTTAGGGGAAGCTTGAAAGCGAGCACACATGCATACACTAAACATAATATCGGGCCTAGATGCGGTGAGATAAAGTAGACTACCAATCATAGAGCGATAAAGTTTTGAGTCTACCGGTTTACCTTCCTTATTTAGATCAAGATGCCCGTTGGAAGCCATTGGAGTCTTGATGGGCTTCGAGTCTTCCATGCCAAATCTTTTTAGCAAGTCCTTTACATATTTGGTTTGACTCACGAAGGTTCCATTTTTGAGTTGCTTGATTTGAAGTCCAAGGAAGAAGCTTAATTCTCCGATCATTGACATCTCAAACTCCCTTGACATCATGTCACCAAATTCTTTGCAAAAGTCTTCGTTAGTAGAACCAAATATAATATCATCAACATAGATTTGGCATACAAAGAATTCTTCATCAATGATTTTTGTAAAAAGTGTTGTATCAACCTTCCCAATTTTAAACCCTTTAGAAAGTAGAAAATCTCTAAGTCGCTCATACCATGCTCTAGGAGCTTGTTTGAGACCATATAGCGCTTTAGAGAGTTTGTAAACACGGTTAGGATATTTAGGGCTTTCAAAACCGGGAGGTTGTTCAACAAAAACCAATTCGGAAATTTCTCTATTTAGAAAAGCACTTTTTACATCCATTTGAAATAATTTAATATCAAAACAAGATGCAAAAGCGAGTAGAATTCTAATGGCTTCTAATCTAGCCACGGGAGCAAAGGTTTCACCAAAATCCAAACCTTCAATTTGAGTAAAACCTTGAGCTACCAAACGGGCCTTATTTCTTACTACAATACCATTTTCATCTTGTTTGTTTCGGAATACCCATTTTGTGCCTATTACATTGTGATCCTTGGGTCTTTCCACTAAGGTCCAAACATCATTTCTGGCAAAGTTATTTAGTTCTTCATGCATTGAATTTACCCAATCCGGATCATCTAGAGCTTCATCTATGTGAGTAGGTTCAATAGAAGATACAAAGGAGTAATGTTTGCAAAAAGAAGCAACACGAGATCGAGTTTGAACACCCTTACTAACATCACCCAATATTTGATCTATTGGATGATCTTTGGAGAGCCCGTGATGAATTATTTGAGGTAGAGTTTGTGTTGATTGATCATTCTCCTTTTCATCCACATCAATAGGTTGAACTTGGCTTGACGGAGTGGAAGTGGTGGGTTCAACTTTAGTGGATGAGGGTAGATCTTGTTTATCCTCCTTTGGTTTTATGTCTCCAAGTGTCATGTTTTTCATTGCTTCTCTTAGACCTTCTTCACCTACATCATTCAAATTTTCTTGCTCTTCTTGAGAGCCATTAGTTTCATCAAACTCAACATCACAAGTTTCTTCCATAAAACCTTTGTTTTTGTTGAATACACGATAAGCTTTGCTATTGGAGGAATATCCAAGCAAGAAAACTTCATCACAACGACTTTGGAATTTTGAAAGTCGAACACCCTTTTTAAAGATATAACATTTACAACCAAAGACTCGAAAATAAGAAATATTAGGTCTTCTTCCAATGAGAAGCTCATAAGAGGTCTTTTTCAAGAGACGATGCAAATAAAGCCTATTAGTTGCATGGCAAGCGGTATTAATAGCTTCCGCCCAAAACTATCGGAGGTGCCATACTCATCAAGCATAGTTCTTGCCATTTCAATTAATGCTCGATTTTTCCATTCCACAACTCCATTTTGCTCCGGAGTGTAAGTAGCGGAAAGTTCGTGCTTTATTCCAAATTCATCACAATAATCTTCAATTTTTGTATTTTTGAACTCGGAACCATTGTCACTACGAATCTTCTTAATTTTGAAATCAAATTCATTTTGAGCCCTTTTTGCAAAGTTTTTAAAGATACCGGAGGTTTCGGATTTATCATCTAAAAAGAATACCCATGTATACCTTGAAAAATCATCAACAATGACTAAGCAATAAGAATTTCCTCCAATGCTCTTATAGGTTGTTGGGCCAAACAAATCCATATGTAAGAGCTCTAATGGTCTAGATGTGGACATGATACTTTTTGAAGGATGAGAACTAGCAACTTGTTTTCCAGCTTGACAAGCACTACAAAGTCTATTTTTCTCAAACTTCACATCTTTCAAGCCCACAACTAAATCATTTTTGAAAAGTTTTTTGAGTTGGATCATCCCAACATGAGCTAGTCTTCTATGACATAACCATCCTAGGGGTGTCTTTGCAATTAAGCAAGTTTGAAGGCATGACTTATTTGAGGTGAAATCAACCAAATACAAATTTCCAAATCTAAAGCCTTTGAACACCAAAGAATTATCATTTTCTTTAGAAATTACTACACCATTCTTAGAAAACGTGCAAGTAAGACCTAGATCACAAATTTGAGCAACCGATAACAAATTAAAGTTTAAGGTTTCTACCAAAGAAACATTTGAAATAGAAAGATCATTTGAGATGGCGATTTTGCCCAAACCCAATACCTTTCCTTTGCTATTGTCACCAAATGTGATCTTGTCGTTTTGCCCATTTCCTACTTCAAAGGTGGTGAACATCTTTCGGTCACCGGTCATATGTTGAGTGCATCCACTATCCAACACCCAATGCCGTCCTCCGGTCTTGTAGTTCACCTACAAAAGAGAATCAAGTTCTTTTAGGTACCAAAATTTGTTTGGGTCCTTGGAGGTTAGTAACCAAGGCTTTGGGCACCCAAATGGCATTCTTTTTACGACCAAGTATGGGAGTACCAACAAATTTAGCAATTATTTTACCAAAGCTATCTTTCTTAAGCACATAGCAAGAGTCATAAATATTACTCTTAGTTGTTTTATCTAAGAGACAATTAATTGATAGATGCCCTATCTCATGACATTTATAACAAAACTTCCCGTTTGATTTAACAAAGCGAGGAGCTTTGCTATTAATCTTTTTGCCCTTCTTAGGAATGTATCCTAGTCCTTCTTTATTGTAGGAGCATCTTTGACCATTCAAGATTTTATTTAGAGTGTCTTTACCCTTGAAGCATCTATCAATACTTTTGCTAAGTTTGTTTACTTGTTCCTTAAGTTCATTATTTTCTACTACTAGGTTTTCATGGCATGAAGTAGAACTAGAGCATGATATTGATGGCATATCAATTAAATCATCACAAGAGGTAGATATGATAATTTTTGATATACTACATGAATCAATTTCTAAGCAAGCTACATCATCAATAATTTTGCAACTAATTCCTATATCATTTTGAGATTTTGAATGGTCTTTAGCAAGAAGAGTCTCATGAGCTTCCTTCAGCTCCTCATAAGAGTCTTTGAGAGAGAGATATTCTTTTCTCAAAGCTTTATGTTTGGACTTTTCTTTGCCGAGATACTCATTCAAATCCTCAAGCATATCCATTAATTCATCATAGGAGGGTTCATCAACATTTGAGATTACCTTAAAATCTCCTTTAGCCGTAAGGCACAAAGGAGTGTCGAGGGGTGATGAAGTCTCCTCAATAGCAATGCCGGCAAGACCCTTCTACTTTGGAGGTGTGTCATCTTCGGAAGAGTCGGAATCCGAGTATTCTTCCTCGGAGTTCCATTCTCCAATGTGAGCCTCGCCTTTGCCATCCTTGTTCAACTTCTTGAAGAGCTTCTTGTTCCCATGAAAGAATTTCTTCTTCGAAGGGGACTTATCTTTGTCGTCCCTTTTCTTTGGACATTTTGAGGCAATATGTCCCTTTTCATCACACTCATAGCACCGAATATTTGCATATCGGTTGGTGCTAGAGTATTGTCCCTTCTTGAATTTTTGGGGACCACTTCCACTTGAACGCCTCTTCATGAATTTTCTCATTCTTCTTACAAGAAGGGCCATTTCCTCCTCGGTGTCTTCATCATCATCGGAGTCATTAAGCGTTTCATCACTTGACTCCGCCTTTGCCTTGAAGGCGATGTTCTTCTTCTTCGAAGAGCTTTGCTCCAAAAGCTCTTCCTTGTCCTTCTTGTAAAGCTCGTTGGTTATGAGATTTCCAAGAAGTCCCATTGGCGTCATCCTTGGCAACTCCGGTGAGTTGAGAAACAATGTCACCAATGTCTCATATTTTTCCGGAAGAGCCCTAAGCATCTTATGAACAATGTCAAAATCGGTTAGTGATGCTCCAAGGCCCTTGAGCTCATTTACTATGTTGTTCAACTGTGAATACATCTCATTGATGTTTTCATGAGGCAACATAATAAAACTCTCGTATTTGATTCGAAGCATATGCAATTTGGCTTCCTTGACCGAGGATGTCCCCTCATGAATTTCCGAGAGGGTCGTCCAAATCTCATGAGCGGTTTCAAGATTGCTCACTCGATTGAACTCATCCGCGTTCAAAGCTCCAAAGAGAGCATTCATAGCTTGAGCATTAAGATGAGTGTTTCGCTCCTCTTGGTCATTTGTGAGTGTGGGATTAACCCCCGGAGTGAAACTCTCAACTACAATTCTCCATATGCTTGGACTCATGGCCTTAAGATAAACGGTCATACGAATTTTCCAATAAGCATAATTTGTACCATCAAAAAATGGCGCCTTGCCTATCGACACCCCATCGCTAGCCATCCTTACTCTCTAGGTGGTGAAGCCCCAAAAGAGAGTCCAAGCTCTGATACCACTTGTAGGATCAAGGATAGCCGACTAGAGGGGGGGTGAATAGGAGGTTTCTAAATTTTTTGACACAAATTAGAAAATACAAATGACGCTATGAAATGGAGATACAAATATGAAGAACACTCTAAAGTTTCTAGCAATGCTTAAGATGCTATGGCATTACAAGAGAAGCAAATATACTTATGAGCACAAGAATTATGAAGAGTATGGTATTAATCAAATGAATTCTCAACAAAACAAGAAAGTCAAGCACAAATAAATAGGAGACAAGGAATTTAACCCGTGGTCTCGGAGACTTGCCGGTCTCCCCTACTCCACGTTGAGGTGACTTGATTCTCGTCAAGCCGGCTCCACTTGCTTGAGCCTTCCTCGATCACTAAGTTAGTTCTTCCCCGCTCCGGGTAGGCGAACTCCGGCCTTCACAACTTGCCGGGGCTTCTCACAATCTCCGTTGACAAGCTCACCGAGCACGATCGCCTCCAAGCCGTCTAGGAAGCGGCAACTTCCAAGAGTAATAAACCTTGACGCTAGCTTGAGGCCTAATGTCGGTGTCTAAAGGCTCAATCACTAAATGCAACACCAAATTTTGCTTCTCACACTCCCAAATGGAAATTGAATGCACACAAGAGTGGAGAACACTTGCTAGAGCTCAAATATCATCAATGAGGACCAAGAGAGGCTCTAGAAAGCAGGTGGGGAGGTATTTATAGCCTCCACCAAACTTTCTAGCCGTTGGAGCTCGAATCTGCAGAAAATCTGTTTTTCTGGTGCTACCGCCCATGTGGGACCGGTAGCACCGGGTTCCATTTCAACGGCTAGAACAGTGCATTTAATGCACTTGCCAGAGACCGTTACAGGAAATCCGGTGCTACCGCCCAACTAGGGCCGGTAGCACCGGGCTCCATTTCTTTTACTTTCTTCAGAAACACATTTCTCTGGAAATAAAGCATCGGGCTGTTGAGCCGGTGCTACCGAAGGTCCGGTAGCACCGAGCCACCAAGCGCGGTAGCACCGGGTTTCCAAAAGGCTTAAGAAAAGTGTTTCTCTGGAATTTTTACACCGGGTTAAGGTCCGTGCTACGAAAGTCCGTAGCACGGCCACTATAAGCGATAGCACCGCCACCAAAACACCCAAAAAACACACCCTCTGTGATTTTCACACCGGGCTAAAGTCCGGTGCTACCGTGATCCCGGTAGCACCGGGCTGCCATGGGCGGTAGCACCGGGCTACA
This sequence comes from Otatea glauca, assembly GCA_036346275.1. NCBI lineage: Eukaryota > Viridiplantae > Streptophyta > Magnoliopsida > Poales > Poaceae > Otatea > Otatea glauca. The sequence goes on from CM070726.1 coordinate 13,678,928, forward strand.
AAATCGCCCAAAAGCCCTTCTCTGGAATTTTCACACCGGGCTGTTTAGCCGGTGCTACCGCGCACCCGGTAGCACCGCGCTGCCATAGGCGGTAGCACCGGATTTCCAGAGACTTGAAATAATTCAGGATTTTTCAAAGATGGAACTTGTCTAAAACTTAGGCAGCTAATTGAATATGCATTTTGAGCCTTTAAAACCTAAAAAGACATCGAGATAAGCGTCAAGATCCCTCTTAATAGTACGGCCCTAAATCTAGTAAACCGATCTTTCTTCCAAACTCCAAGATCGTCAAAAGACTAGAAAAGAGCCTTATAAACTTACCTTTTCATGATCTTGACATATTGCCGATTGGTTTGAGCCTTCTTTGGTATTTCCATGATTATTAATCTTGGAATTGACCTACTTTCAATATTCTCAACAAAAGCATTAGATCATATAACAAAAGTTGTCATTAATTATCAAAACCAAAACATACCGAGTGCCTAGATGCTTTCAGTGGACTACTGCGGTGACGCTGCTGCGACTGCGGTGTGGGAGGACGATCCACGGCGAGGCGAGGACGATCCGCTCCATCGACGCAACGACTGCGGCGAGGACGATCAACTACATCGACGCGCGAAGGATTCCGCAACTGCGCGTCTAGTGGTAATCTTATCTATGATCCCCTTCTTCTGAGTAGATTTCTGGTTACACGGTAGTTTTTTTTTGTGCTAGTGTAGCATATCGCGTTCCTCTTCATCAAGTACACCTTGCACACGTTAAAAATCGTGCTTACTCCTTAACATGGAATCAAGGTAGTAAACCTTGTTATTTTTTTGGTACGATGACCAAAACAACCCAATGGAACCTACATATCACACGTCATGAAGTCATATCACCTAAGTTTAGAATGTGTATAGAAGCACTGATCTATGAATATAGTACTAATTAAAGCACTCACCCCTAATTGTACGGTGCAAGTATGTACTACTTGTTGACTTGAGCTTGCAACCCCTGTGCTATGTAGTCTACAATGGAGTTTGCATCTTGTTTTATCGTCTACTCGGCAATCAAGTGGGGTTCAGGAACCCGATCAATTCCCATCATCATGCTGCGAATTTGATCATATATTTGCAAACGACAAAATAATTGCTATTACACATTTATCGATATAATAATATAAATGCACCATAAGTGTAAGATAATAGATACAGTGTCTAGGACCGTAGGATTGAGATGTCGAGCTCGATGAGGTCGAGGAGCTGAAATAATTCATCGAAGATCACCGAAAGGTAGCCCGATTCATGGGTCCGAGAATTTGATCGTGAAACCAAAAGGAACATTTGTTCTGGAGCCGTTGGTCATATGCATTTACTATTTATGGAAAAACTGCACTCTATTCCATGTATGGCTAGGACCAAGTCAAGAACCAAAGGCTTTCCTAATGTGAATTTCAAAGGCCCCTAGGGCTTCGGAGAATCCTTTTGAGTTTTCTTCTGTGTCAATTTGCTCTTCTAAGACCCCAACTACTACCGACGTGGCCCATATACATTCGTGGGAGGAGACGGTTGCTGAGATGGAGAATTCGGCTGGCTAGGAGGCGACTGGGTGCTCCCTGTAGGAGAAATTGTCTTGTCAAGGACGATGTCCTTCTTGGGAAACTACACAAATGTGTAGACGGCATCCCTAAGTGTTGTGATATTATCATTGGATGGCTTCTCCAGTAGGATGGCTCTAAAAGGTTTGTGGGCATTATCCACCTAAACCTTTGCAAAACCAGCCACCAAAGGGGCACCGTGCACCATTTTCCCTATCAGGCATGGAAGCTCCAACCAACGATTAGCCTCAACCAAAAAGGAGCCGGCAATGTGGAGCTAAATCCTACAGGAGGCGGGTTCTTGTAAAATACTACACCATTAAGGTGACCTTAGGATGTGGGACTGGATGACTAGATAATTTTACTCATCAGAGATGACTATGGGATATAAACCAACCCGTCTGTGAAAATAATTTGGGCATAAACAATATGCGATTATCATAGATGGTTGCTTAATTATAAACGTTTGTGATAGTTGCAGTGTATTTTTTCTAGACTTGACCTACAGTTTTTACCTAAGGTCAAAACCACCTGAGATGATCTGTCAGTGATGACCTTTTGTGTGATAGTGGCTTTAACTAATGCCACACAAATTTACTGCACTGACATCAAATCCCAATGCCAACTACCAATCCATGGGAAACAGCTGACATGAATGGAGAGATAATATTTATGATAGACCACTTTTAATGGGGTATCTTAGGAAAAAATGCCTAGAATACCCATAATGACATAAATTTCAGAAGAAATTAACATCCTAAAACAACATCTATTTGAGAATAAAGGGAGTAATTTATAGTTTGCAGTTATAAGATTACTGGATCTGATTTGTTGATGCTATTGTTTTACTATGTTACTTGCTAAGTCATGGACTGATCCTTGTTTTATTTGTGCTTTAGGTAACTGTTGAAGTGACATACATTGGGAGAGAGTAGTACATATGCACCACACGAATAAACTTATTCAGTTATCACATTTGATTTCATAATTAAACTATGAGTGGTTTATCTCAACTTAGTTGGAACTTAAATGTTGGTATTTGGTGGACATTATCAAAGCTGTGTGTGGAACTTGTTTGGTTCTAATTGTTTATGGTTGATGTTGACTTATCGATGATGTTTATTGTGTTTAGTTTATTTTGCATAACATTATTAGCTGTTTATGGTTTGTACTTCCTTGTTCTTGATAGTTAAAGTGTTCTTGATAGTTATTCATTTTATATTGTTAAGCTCTACGTTGTGATAACATTAGTTAAAGTGTTGCTCAAATTTATTATTAGTGGTTTTGATTTGGTGTGTTGTTGGATAGTAATTGTATTTTAGGCTCAATATTAGGTTGGGGTGTTACAAAGTTATACAACCTCATTTAGAACAGAGGATTTTGGTACATGTCCTGAATGTGGGGCACATGTAACACCCTGGCACCACACATGTCCTGAATGTTACCTCATCATGATTTTACTCTTATATTTAACTAATATCAACTAAAAGTTTAGCAACAACATAAATTCATTTCTAAACATTAAGCAACAACTACAAGGTATTCAACAAATAATGGCAATTAGGATAACAACAACAACAATAACAACTAATCTATACTTGGATCCACGTGCCCACAAATGCCCAAGACCTCGCGCTTGGGAGCGCTAGAACACATGCGTCTAGAAAACATTCTTACCTCATACTTACCATTGTCGAAGCCACCAAACGAAGCTTATTCACAAGTTATAATAAAAGTCTCAAACATAACTTAATAAAAGCAGATTAAACCATTACAAGTTTGCATCCACTAAAGTTATTCTATGACTGAGTCTGTCTAAATTATTTATTTGCTATCCATGTTTCAAAATGCTACACAATATGATGAAGGTGATGTGGTGTTATGTGATGTGACTGTGCTACTCCCATCCCCTACATTTTGGTCTCAAAGCACCTAAAACATTAAATAAACAAGCTTGAGTACAAAACTCAGTAAAGTACATCATACAACAATATCACCATATGAAAATAACCACTGAATAAAATACATTATGTCATGTTACTCATATATATAGGAGAACTCATCAATTTAAATTTCTTCAGTCACTTCATTCATGTAATGCATCATGCTTTATGCTCAAATGCACATCTTTTTCTCTTTGCTTATACTGGTATAGCTGAGTGCACACCCGTCGATGCCACACTCTCATTCCCTTTCATCCCAGTGGAGGGGCATATGAAGTAGGTCTTACTCTCATCCATCCTGTGGAGGGGCCTACTGCAGTAGAACTTTCGTACCCACCACAAGTGGGTTACAAAGGCCCACACAGATCACCTCTTTCATCATGAATACACATATGCAAATGATATGAATTATACCATGTTCCATTCTTTTCATCATTAACATAATCAACACACATGAGAGCATAACCAATGGCAACAGTTTATAATAATCATGAAGGATAGCAATATGTTATTTATCAATTCATCTATCCATTCATATCATCTAATCATCATTATACGATGTACTTGCCTCTTTACCCACAAGGATTGGGGTGGCGTGAAGTTGAGGCTACTCCCGAAGTCACACCTTATGCAATAACATGCATATATCCATCTCAAAATCATGCACTAGCAGTACAAGCATCAAACATAATGACATGGCACGTACACACAACCCTAATTTAGTCTTCTTACTTGCCAGACAAATCATCCTTTTGCTATCTCGGCAGTAGGAAGACCATAACTCCTAGCTCTAGAGTCCAAATAAGGAAAACCATATACTTTTTGAAAACTATAGAAGATTACCCACAATTTTATAGTTATCCATCTTTTTTTATTAAATCATCTAGTCCCTCGAAAACAACCCCGAAGACCGATCTATCGCCTGGCTGGATAGCAGGCTTCACAATTTTGTAACTATTTTTATACAACTCCAAATATAGCAAACCATGATATTTTTTAAATCTAAAGAAAATTATCTAGCTTTCTCTAGTTATGGAGATAATTTTATTCGGCCACTAAACACACCTAATCTGCAGATTACCACGATTGCTTCCAGCAGCGATGGATTTCTGGACAGCGAGCTTTAACATGCCATAACTTTTAAACTGCAAAACCAAATTTTACGTTCTTATACTCTAATAAAACTTTAGACAACAATCTATGTTTTTCACAAAATATGAACCCTCTAAAACTGACCATAGGTGCCCTGAAACTCGATCTGAAGTTCGGATCCAGAATAGCTCGAATTCTGAATTCAACCCAAAAACAACCCGGTGACCACAAACAACAAAACTACCAGGAAGATTGCCAAGATAGCACCCTAATGCAGCACTGACACCACCAAGAACAACCTAACCTTGGCCCGACAACTCGATGGAGTGTTGGCGAAGACGATCCACCTCAGATCTCACGTTCCTCACACCTCCACCCATCTCAGCCTCCAGCTCTAGGATCCTCCAATGTTCTCGCCACTACCATGGGCAGCAGTGATAACGGCACAGCACGGGAGAGGTGGCCGGCCCTGGCACAACTGGAGGAGAGGGAGGGAAAGGGGTGGCTAGGGCAAGGAGGTAGGGGAGGGCGGCTGTATGCTGCAAGGCAATGGAGGAGGCGCTGTAATGGGGAGAGGAGAGGGCAGGGGCAGCTAGGTGTGGGGGGGAAAGGGGTGCAGCCAGGTGGGGGGTGGGAGAGGGGTCGTTTGGGTTTTTAGTGGCTTAGCCCCTCCCCACACGGCCCAACGACGGCCCAAATAGCCCAAAAACAACTCAAATCAGTTCATGACTTCCTATGATATTACAGCATAAACCAATCATTAGGTGCTATGATAGATGGATTAGCCCATTTATTTTGGGTATCAGATCAAGCCAAAACTTTCGAGAGAGAAAAACGTGCATAAGTACTCAGGAGAAAATTGCAAATACCCCCGATAAGGCGATCGAAGTTTGGTTTTAACCCCCAAGTACTTTTTTAGCACATGCCCTCTACAAATGCATGGTTGTTTGACATATCACCTCGACGCGTCCCTTCTTGCTGACTCAGTATTTTTTGTTGATGTGGACTCTGTGGTCTTGGTCTTAGGCATTCCAGCATAGCCGGTGGGATTAATTAAGTTGTGCAGTTTAGATCTGGATAGGTGGATAGACGAAGCACTCATAATCATTTCCTTTGAGACGAGTCGAATCAAGACGATGGAAGGCGATAGATGAGGTCTCACTACTACAGAACAGCACATCACTGCCGGTTCCAAAACCCCATCACTGCCGGTCATTGGCGCCGACAGTGATTGGTCGGCAGTGATACTCGAGGATTATCACTGCCGGCTCAGAACCGGCGGTGATAGGATTATCACCGCGGTTCTACCTACAACCGGCGGTGATCTCGACTATCACTGCCGGATCAAACCAAAATCCGGCGGTGATAAGGATTATCACCGCCGGTTCTATCTACAACCGCGGTGATGATAATTATCATCGCCGATTATATATAAAACCGGGTGATATTGTACTAGCACTTAGGGTTGTACCATAATCCGACGGTGATAGACACATATCACTTGCCGTTTTCTCCAAGAACCGCGATGACAAGCTTGCATATTTTTGTACAATATATATATATATTTATATAATTGTTTACGGTGTCCATATGTAGTATATAAAGCATCGTTCAAATCATAATTCAAATATATGCATGTATCGACTAAGCATCGTTAAAATCATAATTCAAATATATTAAATTACGCATCACATAATTTGTTTTACAATGATTTATTTACAAATGTAGCTCGACTACATGTCATCCCGTTCGCTTTGATTTTACAAAGAGTCAAGTAGACATGTCACACGTCTAGGCCGTAGGAATGAGGCGATGAGACTACTCGTGGAACTCGCCGTTTGGATTGATGATCTCATCATGAATGAATCCGCGATCTGTTCTTGAATTGCTATAATTTCATCAAGAATAACTTATTGGTTCTCGCTTGGGCGCTGTTTTTGAACAAAAAAGGAAGTTACTTAATGATGATATTTGTTAAATAAAAAGGGCATCAAAGTGTAATTACGCACCATGGCTTCGTTATAGCCGACACTCTCGTGACAATTGAATGCATATTTGTACATACATAGAATGCACATAAATTGTTTTCGGGTTCCTGCTTCATGCATGGAAAGTCATTTATTATTTCAAAATTTTTCCTGTATGGACGATACCGAACACTTTTCTTGCAGTACCGTGCGAAAGCCCTGTGAATGATTTTGAATAGTAATTAAACTTAAATGCAATAGAATGGAATTTTGCTAGAGTAATAACGCAACGATCGAGTTTACTGCTGAAATGTCCCAAAGGTCTTGGTACAGATTAGTTTGTTTTCTCTCGAGTCCAAGACAAAAATCCTGCTAGCATCTAACTGGATGACGAGGAGGACCCAATGAAACCTGCACATATATGTCAACGTAGTCAATTACTCCCACATCGTACGTGTTACGCAAAAATAGTAAAACGATATTAGAAGTCAGGAGATACGTACTTGAAGTTATAGGGTAAAAGTACGGAGGTTTTGTATTGCAGCTTCAAAAAAGTATTAAATAAATAGTCTTCAACGAATTGTGGATTATCGTTCACAAGTTTCTCGTTGACGAGCCCCGGATCTAGGAATGCTAGATTGTCATTGTTATTTCTTCTACATGTCTGTACCTCCATTCTACATAAGAAAGAAGTTAGAGATGCAATTAAACAATGATGTAAATGCTCAGCGATATACAGACGGACTTACAAAGTCCATAGTCTAAGTATGTTCACGTCCGGGGCATCTTCTTTGGTACAACATATACAGACTCAGTGAAAAGAACCCAGCAGATGTTATCCCCATTGTGAAAATCTTGCTCGTATCCGATCGAACGCCCCATACCATCGTTGGATCTTGCATGTACCATCGATGGGCGCTTGCAGATTGAGTTGTAAGGTTGTCGAAATGAGCTGGTTCAACCAAATGGTTTTCCCATAACGAACTTCCACCGAGACCTTGCGCGAGCATCTAGTTGAACATCATCCGCTTGAGCATCCCGCTTTAGCGTGTGTCGGCACTAGCCTTTGCAAGTATTTCTTTACGGATATGCGCTCGTAGTCCGATATTTTGCAAGGTTGAAGCTCGCCCGTCTTTTGCACTTTTGCCATACTCAAGAAAAACTTTTGCGCGTCAGCATCAACTTTAGTCTTCTTACTTGATGGCACCTTTTTAAAGTGAGATGCTACGCAGGCGCTTACATGCTTTTTCCGCTCTTCCTCAGTCATGTCAGCTGATAGTTTCTTTTGTGGTTGTCACGGTTCACAGATAGTTGAGATTTCTTCGAGGACGGTGCCGATCGCCGAGATGTTCCGTTGTTCGATTCTTTACAGTTTTTGGCGGAGGAGTCGGGCTTTTTCTGGTTGGTGCCGACGGAGGAGTTGGACTTTTCCTGGTTGGCGGCGAGAAGGGCGGGAGGTCTCTGTGTGGAGAGTGCGGCTGATCATCATCGTCGTCGCCCTCATCGTCCGAGCCAAACTTAATCAAGCTCTTGCGCCACGCGAGGAAGCCATTCACGTTTTCTCCTAGCTTTTTGTTCCCATCCTCGCCAGGGATCTCTACCTCCATTTTTCGGTATTGGCGGATGACACTATCCACTTCGACCCTGGCGAATCCCTGCGGTATCGGGCGATAGTGCAAAGTCCGTGACTCCTGGCATGGCCAAGCCCTGCCCTCAGCCACCTTTATGGTAATGCCATGTGCGGCCAAATGTAGCTTGCACGGTGTCGGTTCTTTGATGTCATCCACAGGAAAACGCAGTCCATGCTCTTCGGGAATCCTCAGGGACGCGCAATGCTCTTACGAGCACCGGACTGATGAGCTCAGGGCTTTCACCGGGTGGCGGTCGTGAGTGAGAGCTTTGACGGCTTGCTCCACGGCCTTATCTAGTTCGATCTTTGTTCCTCTAGCGCTCGCGACGGCATCTTTATCGGCGTTCGGTCGATCTTCTCTTAATCTCTTTGAGCGTTTGTACATCCATGCGCTGCGGGAAGGCTTCTTTCCACGTGACCAAACCAACCCCTGCAGTGCGACCGGATGCTCCTTGTTACCTAGGGCTATGGTTAGCTCGTCATTCTCCCTTCGTGGCACGAAAGATCCTTGGGAAGACTGCGTGTGAGCATCTGTGATTCTGCGCAGCACTTCCTGCTCTCTATCGCTTCTGAAGCTTAAGCTGCCATCATCGGAGATAGAAGCACCCCTCCCAAGCAACCAAAGCTTGATCGTTCGCTTAAGGCGGCCGTTGCAGGAATTATACCCTTGCGGGTTATTTCTTCTTCGGACCGATCCCATGCTGGTATTTTCTTCACGTACCCTCCAGTTCCTAGTTTGTGAGGGTGAATATTCTTATCCGCGTTTGCTTTGTTCCTTTGACTTACTATGTGAGCTTCTTGGACCTCTTATACGCCACAAATTCATCCCGAACTCCCTTAACTTTGGGTACGTGTCAAAATTCGGCGTTTCATTCTTTTCACATAATTCTTGTTTAGTGTTGTCTTCCAATTCTTCCACGCAAAGGCACATGATGCAGAGTGCTCGTTTCTTTGCAACCAGCTCGGTCCCTTGGGGGAACTGGAAAACTTGTTTCAGCTTGTCCCATAATGAGTTCTTCAGGTCATTGGGTACCACCCATGGGTCACCTCCACGGCCAATCCATGATCTATAGCTGATGGGCACATCATCTCTAGCAATAACCCCGCAGGCTGTCCTGTACGGCCCCAATCATGACTCTGGTATAGCAGGTTCCCTGACTGCCGAGAGCTCCACTATGTTAAAAATTCCCTTAGGCATCTTGTTCGGACCACGACTTGCGCGCTGCCTTCGTTGATCAGACATCTGAGCCTACAAATTGATCTTCTAAATTATTAGTCGTCTGGGCCTACCATGTTTTGGGAACCACAGTGTACTAAAACTTTACCTCGCTTACGTGAGTATCGTCGAGTTGGTCCATGGTTTGGATCCTGCGAGTTCGAGATAGGACGTTGGGCTATTATTCGGCTACCCCTTCCTCCTTCGTCCATATTTGAGGGCCCAACTCCTCCGCACTTGTCCTTCGTCGGAGGCCATTCCTAGCAAGTTTGTTGAAAATTTCCAATTAACAAGGTCATTTTTGAAATACACACATATTTTTTTTATCTGTATACACAAACATCCTTGAAGGACACATACACATATACATCTTTTTTTGAATCTTCATTCACACGTAGAAAAAAATGTTTCACGTGTAGGAAAAAATGTTCTGACGTTTGAAAAATCAGATATCCTGGTTCCTAACAATTCCAAAAAAAATGTCTCAACCATTGGATTCAAAGGAATGGACGGCTTATATTGATTTTAATCCATTGTAAAAGAGCTCTTAAATTCTTTCTTCTAGACAATTACGGAATTGTATAAAAAAAATTTAGTCAATCTAAAAAAATTAAATCTATGTTTTTATCCACCTTAACAAAAATAATGCAGCAGTATATAGCAACTATTTTCCTAGTCTGTAAGTGCAAATCATCAACTAGTGTACTAGGCTTTCTCTAGCAAGCTATTCCTTAAACAAATCGGAAACCTAGTGAAATCATATGGCAGAAAATTAAGACCCATTGGACCTACTACATGAGACTAAATAGATGGATAATCGTTCTAACCAGTGAATGTTTTGGCTTCACAATTTTTTGCTAGCTAATAAGGAAAATCCAACATAAATTTAATTTAGACCATCTGATATGGTTTTTCTGACAATCAGGAACAAACTCGATTTTTTCTCGCAAAAAAGGAACAAATCTAGTTCAAGTAGTTAAGTACTCCAATAAGGTCTGTTGTAGTTTTCACCATGCGCCACAACCCATAATTAGCTTATTCATTTTCATAATCAAGATATTTTTCGCTGCTATGATCAACGAAGCATAAGAAGACTAGAATAACAAAAAATGCAGTCATTACATCATACACACATGAATCATAGCCTATTTGGGCACCAAGAAAATCAAATTTCAGTGCTAATTATCCTCCTGTCCATGGACAATTCAACTAATTACTACTTGATAGAACTTGTTGATGTCAACATATTAATACTTGATACAACTTCGAGCTCAAAGAAGGTCATTACCGGCAAAGAAGGTCGCGCGATCGCCGAGGCGATGAGGTCGCGCGCGGCGGGGCGGTGAGTCCGGCGACGACGGGCGGTGAGGTTGAGGCGACGGCCGGCGATCGCGGACGACGGCGGGCGGTGAGGTCCGGCGACGGCGGGCGGTGAGGTTGAGGCGACGGCGGGCGATGCGGAGACGGCGGGCGAAGCGAGGAGACGGCGGCGGCGTCGAGTTGAAGTGGAAATGAGGGGCCGAGTGGCGCGGCGTCAATTTATAGGGTTAGAGTATCATTGCGGGTCATCACAAAAACGGCGGTGATACACTATCACCGCCGGATAATAAAAAGAACCGGCAGTGATAGTTGAATTGTCACCGCCGTTCAAGCTCAGCCGGCGGTGAAAGTATTATCACCGCGGTTCAATCTCAACCCGACGGTAATAATACATTATCAATGCCGTTGTATCTACACCCGCGGTGAAAGTATTTATCACTGCGGTTCAAAACAAAACCGGCGATAATACTTGATTATCACCGTCGGTTAATACTACAAACCGGCGGTGATAAAGCACTTCACCGCCGGCTTAATGAGACAACCGCGTTGATAAGCTCCATCAATTATGTCAAAGTTTTCAAAGGATGATTGCTTTGGGTGTTTTAAATCCTATCAATTTTTATCCAAATTTTCTGCAAATTTTTGGAGGAATACTTCAGGACATGTAATATTTGATTTAAATATTTCCCCTAAGTTTTGACAAAGTTGTAAAATTATAAAAATCCAGATTGCTCACTGTTTTCATAGTTTTAATATTTCAAAATAAAAAATTCAAATTGCTCACTGTTTTGAAATCCTATCAATTTTATCCAAATTTTCTGAAATTTTGGAAGAATACTTCAGACATGTAATATTTGATTTAAAATCAAACAAATGTAGTAGACCAACCATCGCTTCAAAAATTCACACAAATACAAAAAAAACACACAGATGAAGTTGAATTCACACAAATTGATACATATGACAAAAGAATACATTAATTGTTACATATGAGAAAATAAAATGTATTTAATTAGGACAACTAAGCTACGATTCGACCTTCGTCATGATCGCGGCGTATGTATGTAACTTCGTCCTCACTCTCTTCCATGAGACCGAGGTCAACGTCCTCTCCGAAAGGAGGAAGCTCATCGAATTGGTTGTACTCTTCCTCGTCGACAACATTCTCAACCCCGACAATCCTTCTTTTTCCTTGAATAACCACGTGGCGCTCCTTTTTAGCTGGATCGGTTACAAAAAGATCTGTGTAACACAATTAGCAAGTCTGAATGGTTCTTCTCTCAGATCCGACCAGGCTTTAGGTCCACGGTAGTGATACCGTACTTGTCGATGTTCATGCCCTTGGAAGTCTTACCCATTGGCACCGAAAGAGAGGGACCTTCAAAGGTCCGTAATCAAGCTCCCAAATCTCTTCTATGAATCCGTAGTAGGTTTTCCTATCTCCGTTCTTTGTCGTAGAGGCATCATACGGATACCGCTTGTTTTGGTTGGTGCTCTTTTTATCTTGTGCTCTTGTATAAAAAGTAAAACCATTTATATCGTATCCTTGGAATGTCCGAATTGTAGTGGACGGTCCACGAGCCAACACTTTCAATCGAGCGCACTCTGTCTCCGTATGCATCATGTGCCTCGCAACCAATCGCCGAAGTTATGTCTATGCTCTCTCGCGATCCAACCCTCGACATCGTTGGGTTTGTTCTAGATAGCATGCTCTTGTGCATGTTGACATACGGGCCACCACAACCGATTGTCCCAATCTGCGAAATGTGCTTGTGTGAATGAAGCTAGATTGTTTGTACGGAGTGATTTCTCGCCCAGTGTCCCTTTTCCCTGTAGCCTACCCTCATGTCGTGATGTAGGCACACCAATCGGTTTGAGATCCATGTAATCAACGCAGAACTCAATGATCTCCTCGGTTCCCCAACCATCTGCAATGCAACCTTTCGGTCGATGTCGGTTACGAACATATTTCTTTATGACCCCCATGAACCTCTCAAAAGGATACATCTGATGTAGAAACACGGGACCGAGAATCCGTATCTCTTTCACGATGTGAACAATGAGATAGATCATAATATCAAAAAAAGATGGAGGGAAACACATCTCGAGCCTGCAGAGAGTGTGGACCACGTCTTCCTGTAGCTTATCTAGTTTCAATGGATCGATGGCCTTCTGTGAAATCGCGTTGAAGAATGAACACAACTTCACAATTGGGTCTCGGACTTTCTCCGCGAGAACACCCTAATCGCAATTGGAAGCATCCGCGTCATCATCACGTGGCAATCGTGAGACTTCATACCAATTAATTTTAAGTCTTTCATTGAGACTAGTCTCTTTATGTTGGCGAGTATCCGGACGGAACTTTCACTCTGTGCAAGCATTCGCACAGCTAATTTTTCTTTCTTGCTCGAGTGTAGCAGTGCGGGAATGTACTTTTCCTGTATCCATGTCTCGTGATGCGGCTCCTTCCCGAGTTTCATATGTTCAAGGTCCATCCGTGCTTGAGAGTATCTTTTGTTTTGCGGTATATCAAGTAAGATACCAAGCAAAGCGTCACACACGTTCTTCTCTATGTGCATGGCGTCGATTGCGTGTCGCACTTCTAAGTCTTTGCCAAGATGGTAGGACCCAAAATACGATCTCTTTTTCCACAAAGGAGCCTTATCACGGGAACTCGGGATAGATGTCTTGCTGCTCCCTTTCCGTGGATAATTTTAAGATCCCTTACAGCTGCAAATATCTCTTTCCCGCAGTGATTCTTGAGCTAAAGCGGTCTCCTTTGTCCCATCAAAAGCTTTCTTATTATTGCGGTATGGGTGATCCTTACGGAGGAACCTACGATGCCGCATGTAAGACATTTTTCGACAGTTCTTCAGCCACCGACTAGCTATACCATCTAAGCATTGGACGCATCCATTGAAGCCTTTTGTCGTCTGGCCCGACAGGTTACCAAGGGCAGGGTAATCATTGATGGTTACGAACAACAATACGCGTAGGATAAAGTTCTCTCTTTTATACTCATCCCATACCCGTACTCCATCGTTCCACAAGATTAGAAGATCTTCAACCAATGGTTTGAGGTACACATCGATATCGTTGCCAGGTTGCCTAGGCCCTTGGATCAGTAGTGGCATCATAATGTACTTTCGCTTCATACAAAGCCAAGGAGGAAGGTTGTAGATACATAGAGTTACCGGCCAAGTGCTATGACGACTGCTCATGTTACCGAAAGGATTCATCCCATCCGTACTCAACCCGAACCTTATATTCCTTACATCATATGCAAAGTGCTTCTTATATTTTCTGTCGATGTTCCTCCATTGCACAGAGTCAGCAGGGTGTCTGAGCATTCCATTGTTCTTACGCTCTTCGGCGTGCCATCGTAGCAATTGGGCATGCCTTTTGTTCGCAAACAATCGATTCAGACGGGGAATTATAGGAAAATACCACACCAACTTACGGGGAGATCTCATCTTCTTACGCTTCACCCCGACATCTTCATTATCGATGTCATCATCGTTGCCCTTATACCGCTTTGCTTTGCAAACAGCACAGCCATCCAAGTCCGCAAACTCATTGCGATACAACATGCAATCGTTTGGACATGTGTGTATCCTTTGTACTTCCAATCCCAGCGGGCGGACAACTGCTTGGCGATGCGTGCTTGTAGGCAACACGTTACCCTCAAAGCAAATCCCCAAGAGACATAAGAGCTCGGTGAAGCTCTTATCGGACCAACCATTGCTTGCCTTCAAGCTGCGATGAGTGTAAGCACGGTGCGCAATTTTTGTGCTCCTCCTTGCGGCTGGGTACAATGGTGTCGTGGAGTCTGTACCATATGTTGGAACTTTTGAAACTCTCTTTCACTCGTGAAGTCTCCGTCCCCATCACGCAACATTTGATCCGGATCGTCGTCGTGGTACGCCGACAAGCGTATCTTCAATCTGCCGTCATACCGTTGTCTCCGTCATCTTCAATAATGTGTTGCCCTTCATGTACAATCTCATCTTCGCGTGCTTGGTCCAACAGTATAGCCACCTTGAAACCTCTTGAAGCAAGTGTGCGCGTATCGACTCTATGGTAGAAAACGACTTACGATTTTTGCGATCAACGCATGGACAGCACATGTAGTCCGCCAGATTCTTCGACTTGTGCGTCGCGACCACGTTTAGAAAATAACTCACACCATTAAAAACTCGCCCACAACGGTCCGTGTCATACATCCACCTTCGGTCCATCTACAATTAATTAAATCAAACATTACATACGCATATAATTGCAAATAACAAATAATTGTAAACGATTAGATTTAAAAACATATGTAGCAATTTCGACTATATTAAAATACATCAACCTTTTTCCGTTATGTAAATATCCATATAGCAATTTTTTAGTATTGTAAAAAATGAAAATAATTGTAAATAGTTAGGATATATTTAGACTATATCAAAATATATCAATCTTTTTTTCATTGCGTCAATATCCATCTTGCAATTCCTTATTATTTACAAATTTGGAAAAAATTGTAAGTACTTAGGATATACTTTGAGTACATTAAAATATATCAACATTTTTTTATTAGGTAAATATCCATCTAACAATTTTTATTATTTCAACATTTGAAAATACACCTTTTTTCATTATGTAAAAATCCACGTGGCAATTTTTATTATTTACAAAAATAGAGATCAAATTACTAACCTCGAAAAGAAGTACAATACAAATTTTAACAAATTTTTCGCAGGATCGTTGCAATCTACAAATCGAGCAAAGACAGGCGTCTCTGTCTTTGCTCGATCGGCTCGAGGCGGGGTCTCGATTATATAAAGACTTATCACTTTGCGGTTCTGCGCGAGCCGCGGCAGTGATAAGCTTTGAATCTTGCGAAAAACATATTGCGCGGGAAGATAATATCACTTGCCGGTTCTCGCTTTAACCGGCGGTGAAAATGCAAGTATCACTGCCGGTTTAAAACGACCGGCGAGATATATCTCTCGCCGTTTGTTGTCTCAAACCGGCGGTGATATCTTGCTTTTTACTGCCGGTTGGTTGCATGAACCGGCAGTGATAAGTTCTCCCTCCCAACTTAACTTTCGAACCGGCAGAGATACGTTATCACTGCCGGCTCGGTCCTAACCGGCAGTGATATGCCGACAAGGATTGGCTGTTCTGTAGTAGTGTCTAAACCAGTTTGAGGGATATGGTGTGGGTCCAATTAACCACGTTGTATGTAGTCCATAGCTAAGGTGGCTCGCCATGTAGTCCATGTCAACAAAAAACACCGAGTTAGATAGAAATGGGAGTGATGGGGGGATGTCAAACTACCATGCACTTGTATGAGGGCAAATCAAACTCTAACTGGCTTCCGGGAGGTATTTACAATTTTCCAAAAAAAAGATTCACTCTTATGTAACATTTGAAGGCAAAACTCACTTCATTGTGAGAGAATAGAAAGGCAAAATATCTTATAGAACATAAATAAAAGGGGAAAATGGAAAAAAAAACCAGTATTCACATAAAATTTCATTTATTTGGGTGTGTTTCTTTTAGCACCAATTGGGTGTGGATTTGAAATGTTACATGGTATTGGTCTATATTTAAAATAATTTTAAAAAGTTTCGAGTCGATCGATCCCCGAATTATAAGAGAGTGTTAGCATGATAGCACCTCTGACATGAATGTCTTTGGCTGAATATCTTCCCTTCGAAGAATTATAACGTTTGCTGCCTGTATATCCTGTGTTCTAATTAAAAGCATAAATGCATTTTTAATATTTATCTAGATATACAATGATCAAAAGACAAAATTAATTACGGAAGCTTCTTATTGATCCCTCTTCTAATCAACGATCGACTAGGAGTCTAGGATAGAATAAATGCGCACATGTAATATTAGTGTTAGAAAACGTTTCGTTTGCTTGTTGGGCAGGGTCAAAACTGAAGAGAAGCGTCAGGCAGAAGCGAACAAGAACCAATTAAGCTTAATCAAGTCAAAAAATGACTCTGACTTCGTACGACTTTCCCTAGACTCCCTAGCTAACTAGCTACTCGACCATTGCTTGCTTGCTCTTCCTGGCTGCTACGATCGAGTGCACTACCATCGAAAACAAAAGGAAAAGATTCTGTGGACACTTCCCTGCTAGCTTATGACAAGCTAGCTAGCCTTTAGTTACTAGCTAGTTTTAGTTGCGTTCTAAGTTAGGTTACTTTCGACAAACTGAAGTTTCAGCCCTTTAATTGCGACTGCTTCTAGCAAGCTAGCTAGCTTGATAATCTAACTGTTTGATTTGATTCCTTCTTTGACTAAATTACTGCCAGCCAAGTTGGATTAATCCTACAATCATTGGCGTCGTAGATGTAGATAAGTTTTTGTATTCTTTCATACGAAGATGTTGACTCGCATGAAATTGGTTCTACAACAGTGCATGCAATGCCTTTTTACCCCTCAGGAATCAGGACTGCCTGGCCGAAAATTGACCCTCTAGAATGCGTGTCACGTGGATTTAACAAACGTGCTACCTGCACATAGATGATCCATCTTCTTCAGGAATCACAATTACAATTAGGCAGGAGCATATCTAAGTGGCAGGGGTCATATGACCCTCACAAATTTATACACAATCTATAGTAGTAAACTATATATATATATACAAGAGGTTATTATAGAAACTCAAATAAGGTTAGATGACCCCAACGACCCTAGTAATTTATTTTTCTAGATCCACCCCTGAACTAGGAACACTGTGGAAGAGCACTCGTTGGTGGGTCCACGAGTCAGTGACTCTTCAGGAATATTTGGCAATTAAGCCTCCATGAAAATCCTTATTTCCAAACTGCATGTCACTGTAGCAATATGTATTTGTTTATGACATCTAGTGATGCAGATGTGTATATGTCCAATACTTTTCAGTTTAATATCTTAATTTATTGAAAAGAATTACTAAGCGGTATCAAATATCAATATGTGAACATTTTTCTTAAGCAATCTTCGCTATATTTAAATAAGAATTATATATTACCTAATAGCGGGTCTTTGCTTATTGTTAGGTATGAAGATTGCAAAAAATATTAATTAGAGCTAAATTGCTTCAATTTATCATGGTGTAACCCATCGGGAGGCGAGCGGGGACGAGAGTCACATGGAACGAGTACGAGACAACACGAGCCACCTCATGTGCAACCTCATGCGGCTGGGAGGCCAATTCATATGGCTGCATCAAAGTGGGCACATGGGCCAAGTTGGGGAGGCAAGCCCACTTAACCAATGGTGGATCAAGAAAAATGCAAGGAGGCCCAAAGCCTAATTTTATAAGAAAAAGGAAAGCTCAATTCGTGGAGAAG
This sequence comes from Otatea glauca, assembly GCA_036346275.1. Lineage (NCBI taxonomy): Eukaryota > Viridiplantae > Streptophyta > Magnoliopsida > Poales > Poaceae > Otatea > Otatea glauca. Next base: position 13,697,012 of record CM070726.1, read on the forward strand.
AGGAAAAGGAAATCCAAATTCGGTTTGAAAAGAAAGAAAGAATTTAGCTCAAATTGTCAGACCAGTCGAACTGAAAAAGACCATATTCTCACGTTGGAACTCGGATTGAGGCATTCTTGGATTTGTTTGAAACCTTAGAATGTCCTCTCTATTTCACTCTATCATGACAGGGTCAGAATCGTCTTCTTTATATCTTTAATCGGGCCGATAAGGATCAACTTCCTTGTTGACCGAATTAGATTAGGAATTTGAGTTAGAGATAGAGTTCAAGAGGGTAGGATCCACCTTGGCTAACTCTAGGCCAGGTTGCATGCCCCCGTTATTCTCTCTTATATATTTGTGTTATTTTCTATTGTAAATAAAGACCACAATTGATACTACACAGCATATACGCTTGTTCTTCTTTATTGATGTTGCATGCACAGTAGAGCAGGAAATTGGGCGTTGCTTCTAACAAAGATCATTTCCCTCTTTCCGCTGGGACTTGAGTATATGATAATACTTCACTCTGTGCTCTCGTGAAGTTCAATACGCTTGTGATCTGGCAAATTTAAGAGTTGCGATCCTATTAAATCTAGCAGTGATTATCACCTAGTATTTATCAAAAAAATGTGTAAGTTATCTTGATCGTACGTCGTAAAGGTCAGGCACCCGGTATCATCTAACATTCCTTTTTGATATATGAAATCGATCTGTCTATTTCATTCTCGCTACGTACTAACTAGCTAGGGTTGGATGGAACATGCTTGGTAGGATAACTGATTCGTTGTTTGACTGAGAAGCTAGCAGTGCCAATCAAGCAGGATTTGATACATTCTACGGTCGCAATATTCACTCGTAGGCGAGCATTTTTTGCACGGACGATCCACATCGTCCAGGCCCTGTCGACAATTGCAAGTGAAGCGAACGGCAACCGTGGGTTCAAGATTTGGGCGTGCAAACCTGTCAGATTCTTCCTCCTCACAATGGACGGCTCATATGGATCGTCGGGTGAGCTCGACATGAGACAACCCAGGTTCATTTACGAGGTGTTTGATTTGAGGGATTACCTCATCTCAGGATGTATTGATCCATCATAAAATCATTCTAAAAACACGATGAGTTGATATTCCTTATTTTATATTAGATATGTACTTACAAGCGATAAAGTGAAGATGTACCATTCTATTATGACGTGAGATACCATGTTGGATTCGGACAAACCCGTGAGATTATGGCCCGGGGGTTTAAAACCAGCTTCAGCTTCTGAAAAGTCAGTAAACTCCCTAAACAGTCTAGCTTTTAAGCGATTTTTGACATAATCTAAAAGTCATATATAACTAACAAAAGTCAAAAGCTGAAAGCTAGGGTGGGTCTGTTTTTGCAGGTTATTGCTGAGAAAAATTAGTTATTAATTAAACGGTGTTTTGTAAAAAACTATAGCCGTTTTTCAACTCAGAAAGCTAAAAAGAACTTTTTCTTTTAAGCTATAGCTCCCCAAATAGATCTATATGATCGTCCAACTTGACATCTGGAAGGCCGCTTCTCGTGGTACAGAAACTAGAAAGTGAAGTGGCAACCATTAGATACCGCTAATAGCGGTCGGTTTCCAAAGTGTGTTCGTTTTCGGTGAGATTAGATGCACGTCGTCATACCACGAACGTTTTACTAGGATAGGCAAAGATTTCGTGCGAATAGCAAGGTGAATTTGGTGCGTTCGTGTATTACCACTTCGCTTGTTATAACTGTTTACTATACATAGGTCCTGTTTGGCAGAGCTTCAGATCCCAGCTCCACCTCAGAGTTGGAGTTTGTAGGCTAAAATAAAGTGAATTAAGTTTATATTTTTAGTCTAAAATGTAAACAAGATGATCCACATAAACACTCTTAATGTACTCACAGCTCCAGCTCCATAAATTTCTGGAGCTAGAAATACCCTGCTCCACCAACTCCACGAATTTTAGTGGAGCTGGAGCTGTCCCAAACACCCCCATAATACTCCTAGTATGAAGCACCTAGAGGTGGACTGTCATGTCGTGCTGGGTCATTACAGCACGAGTCTGTCAGGCCACGTGTTTAAACTGTGTCATACTGTCACAACACAACTAGCCCACCGCTCAGTGTCGTGCTGACCTGGCTTGTCTTTGATAAGTCTAGGCACGGTCAATTTGCGATTCGTGCTGACTTCGTACAGTACCGGTCTAGACTCGACCTATTTGCACTATTATGATGAGAGGAAAAGAGCAGAAGACGTACGAATCTAAGATAGTTGACACAAATATTGGGGGAAAAGAACTAAATTCTATTCATTGTTAAACAAGTACAGAGTTATTGCTTTGTTAAAAACCTTATACACAGTATAATGTACCCTAATACGGAGGAGCGGCTTAGTGCGCATTCTCGGTGTCAACGAGCATATACTCTCCAGTCTCCATTCTATACCTTTTAGCATCTCTGTTGTCTCCCTTTCTCTGCATGTGTGAGGACCGCAAAAGGCGTCGGTCATAGGGCGAACCATAACATGACGCAATGTCGCGACAGAGGGTTCTGTCGTGTGCCATGTCTGCTTCGGGGCCATCGGGTTTGTTTCGTACCGTGCTAACTCAAACACGGTCTATGCAGGCATGACGTGCTATGCAGGCATGACGTGCTATGCCGTCCATCATGTTCGACCGCGAGACCCAGCACAGCTCTGTTATTCATGACGTGCCGATCCAACCCGTGCTCATGCATACCGTGTCGTGCTTGAGCCGTACCACCAACCGGTCAAAAAAGCCTGACCCAATTTCCAGTCTAGCAACACATGCCGGTGCTTAAACAGTGACCTTCCGTTAACATACGACGGTCAGCAGCCTCTTTGTCAGCGATTACCCAGCTGGAAAGCGCAAAAACGTACTCACTTGTCACTCCTGCTGAGCTTACTGCCTCCCATCTCGTGTCCTCCCTCCTCTGCTTTCCCTGCACTTCCTCTCAATCTCTCTCTGACTATAAATACTCCATGGCTAGCTGTGGCGGAAGCCCTCCAAATCAGGAAGCGAACACCGACAACGTCCTCAATCGGCTAGCTCCATCCATCCAACGAAATGGCGGCTTCCTTAGCAGTAGTAGTTATCTCCATGCTCTTCTTGGTGCTGCCTGGTTAGAACGAAACGAATCGTCAATCCTTCTCTGTTTTCTGCCGTCTCGATCGATCGAACTTGGTTGTTCGTTCGCTGCTTACGGTTTAGTAATTGCAAGTTTTGTTGTTGAATCTTGGTCGACGATGCAGGCGCGTGGTCGGCCACGTTCACGATCAGCAACAACTGCGGGTACACGGTGTGGCCGGGGCTGCTGTCTGGCTCGGGGTCGTCCCCGCTGTCCACCACGGGGTTCGCGCTCGCGTCGGGCGCGTCGCAGGCCGTGGTGGCGCCGGTGGGCTGGTCGGGCCGCATGTGGGCGCGCACGCTCTGCGCCGCGGCGGACGGCGGCGCCACGGGGCCGGCGCGGTTCGCGTGCGCCACGGGCGACTGTGGGTCCGGCGACGTGCAGTGCAACGGCGGGGGGGCGGTGCCGCCAGCCACGCTGGCGGAGTTCACGCTCGACGGCAGCGGCGGGCTCGACTTCTTCGACATCAGCCTCGTCGACGGCTACAACCTGCCCATGCTCGTCACGCCGCTCAGCAGCAGCGACGGCAGCTCCGGCACGGGCAAGTGCGCGGCGACGGGGTGCGTGGCAGAGCTGAACGGTGCGTGCCCGGCGGACCTGCGGGTGGCGGGGGAGGGGGGCCTGGCGATGGCGTGCCGGAGCGCGTGCGAGGCGTTCGGGGCGGCGCAGTACTGCTGCAGCGGCGCGTACGGGAGCCCGAGCACATGCCGGCCGTCCGCCTACTCGGAGTTCTTCAAGAGCGCGTGCCCGCGCGCCTACAGCTACGCCTACGACGACTCCACCTCCACCTTCACCTGCGCCGCCGGCTCCACCGACTACGCCATCATCTTCTGCCCCGCCGCGCCAACCAGGTCAGTCAGCCAATCGCTTTAATCCCTAGTTTCAGCTACATTCTCCATCACTTGTTCTTCACAATTTACCAGCAAGTTACAACGAACTCGAAGAAAAAAATATGGTTTAGTAAGAAAAAAACTATTTTTTTTAGGATACTAAGCCTGTGCACTCACATATCACATATACATATGCATATGTATTCTCGATACACGCTAAGAAATTAATCGAAGACTCTACAACATTCGAGGTGTGAACACACCAACTTAACACACACTATGTGCCTACTCCGTTTTTTATTAGTGAGCACAGACCCTCTTGATCTCAAGAGAATATGAATTGATTGACATTATTCTTCCTCTTGTCATGTTAGTTTTTGTTTTTAATTTATGACGGAATATGTTTTATATATGGTTTCGTTGTGCATCATATTGTCTGCTACTCTTTCCGTCCAAATTTATAAGACATGTTTTTTAGCACATAAATCAAAGAGATATTAAACATGACTAAGCTATATATAATTATTATCTTTAAACACTATATTCAATGCATACATGTGGAGTAAAACTATATATTTATTAGGAGTATAGGGAGAACTTGATTTTTTTAAATATATATATTTTTAATAATTTTATAAAAATAATACGTCGAAAAAATTATAAAAATATACAAATGGGGACAGAGTTTCTGTCGTCGTTTCATTTGGCTACAAAGCTCTATTTTGTCTTGGATTGAATTGGCTGATGGATTATTTTGTCATGGATTCATTTGGTCGACAAGGCCCTGTTGTCAATTCATTTGGCGATAAAACTTCTGTTGTCAATTCAATTAGCGATAAAATATGCTGAATTTTTTTTACAAAACTAGCGACAGAGGTATATTTTTTTAAAAAATTTGTATTATTTTTGTAAAATTATCTAAAAAATGTATTATTTTTTTAAAAAAATTTCATACTAATTTTGTATTAGAATATAAAATATGTTTTATATTTACGGACAAAACCATTCAAAAAAGTATGGACGATATTTTTTAGACGAAGGTAGTACCTTACCTTCGTGTCCTGCCTATTGTCTCTTGTTAGCAATTTAGTACTCCCTCTAGACACAAATAGTTTTCGTTTTGGACATAGGTACAGTTAAACTTTCGAAATTTTGATTGTCAATATCTTTTTAAATATTTACATTGAATACATGAAAATTATGTGGTAGATTTTTTGTTCAAAAAATGCTTTTATAATATTATAATTTTATTGAGTTCTATAAATATATTATAATAAAATTTTGTTGTTATTCATAAGTGGAGGGAGTAGCATGCATGGTTCCACGTAATTAAAGTGCTCCAGTAATTCCACAGCGTGCACGAACAATTCATTTTACTGAATTTCGACGGCCACTGGTATGTGGACCCTCTCAAATTAAGTCGCCCTTGGCTTGCTAACCAGTTGTCTGCGATTTTCTTTCTCGGCAACAGCGTCAAGTCGTCGGGACAGAACCCGCAGGCCGCCGGGCTGCCGCAGCAGATGAACGACAGCATGGTCTACTTCGGCGGCGCCGGAGCCAACGCACAGCCCAGTGCCGCCGCCGCCCTTGTCGCGTCCAACTTTCTTATTACGGCCGCCGCCGCTCTCTCGGCTCTCCTCCTCTGAGCCCGTCGGCGTCGACCGAGTAGCACTGACCAGTCTGCCCGCAACTGCACCGTGGGCCCCATTGACGAGCACAGGAAGACAATGCTAACCGAGTTACTACAGAGTGAGGAAGATTGGATTGGACAAGATGGGGATTATATTGTAGTTTAATTTGGATATAGCTAGAAGGAGTAGTTGATTAGTTTCTCTCTTTTATTTCAGTTTTCTTTTTTGGGGGATTTTTAGTTTCTTTAATTTCTTGGGCGGTGACGGACGGACGATTCCTTCATTCTTTGTGGTGCTTTAGCGGTACAACAAAGTCATGTACCTGTGGAATTGATGAAACAACCCAGCAAATTGTCAAACGCAAGAATAATTATCAACCAAGTAACGACCCACATAATTTGCACATATCACGAAAGCAATCACCATTTTATTAATTCACAAATATCATATATAATTGATACATCGCAATCAAATACAATAGAAATTACAACAATTGGACTATACAAAAAGATTACAATAACCTACAACCTAAGACCCCGTTCGGTAGAGCTCCAGCTCCCAAATTCTCGTCCGAAGGAGCCAGAGCTCTACCAAACACCTTCAGCTCCTCCCAGTCAAGAAGCAAAATCACCCGGAGTGATTCTCGTTTTTCCACTAGGAGCAAGAATCACTCGGAAGGTCGCTCCCACCGAGAATCCCCTCCCCACTCGACCCCTGACCTCGTCGAGGCGAGTGCCGACTCCCCTCCCCACTCGGCCCCTGACCTCATCGAGCCGAACACCGCCTTCGACTCCCCTCCCCACTCGGTCCCTGAGCCCGAGCCCGCCGTCCCCATTGCCTGGAGCGTCGCCACCGACTCCCCCTCCTCACTCGGCTCCCGACCCAGCCCGTCGCCGCCTGGAGCCGCCTCGACCTTGAGCGCCGCTTGGAACCCCGTCACGCTGCCTCGACCCCTCACGCCTCCTGGAGCCCCAACGTCTCCGCCTCGAGCGCCGCTGTCCCCACGTGGAGCCGCCGTCGAGGTATGGCTCGAATCACCTCAGATCTTCCCTCTTTGCTCTCTCTTCCCTCTCTATAATCCCTCTTTCAAGAACCAGCTAGCTGAACAGTCTCTGAAACTGCTCCTGATTCTTCAAATGATCAAAATCAAGAGGAGTCAGAGCAGAATCGAGAAGGAGCCAGAGTTGAAGCCCTACCGAATGGGGCCTAAATCTTCAGAAGACCCGCAACTTCAATCACTTGAAACAATAGCAACAAATACAAACATATATAAGCAGATAAAGAGTTATAATTAAATTTCCGTTAGATCCGTATGTGAATAGATCACACTCATCGAGATACCAGACCGTCCGAGACCAGTCGACACCTTTCGTTAGATAGGGTTTCATTATTCGACCGAAAACAAACCTGTAATTATCGGGTAACCATAACCATGCCAAAGTAATGCCTAAAAATATCACATGGTAAAAAATAAAAGCTCACATAGTAAAAAAATTTAAAAAGCATCACATTAAAGAGGAGACTAGCTAAGCCTCCCCTAGTTCCCCCATCTCCATTCCACACCCAAGCTAAAGGAGTCAAATCTAGCCAACCACTAAAGCCACCCAAAGCCAAAGACCAAAAGGAGCAAGAAGGCCAAGAACAAAGGAGCTAGGAGAAGAAGGCCAGGACCAAGGAGACTTGAAGTGAGGAGACCTCAAGCCAACTGAAGCCATGAAGATCCATGAGTTTAGCCCTCACCATCAAACTCATCACATCACAACCATTACAACCATTCTCATCCAAACTTCATCTTCATCAGGTAATCATACAAACATTTCATTGACTAGTTATAGAGACCAGGTACTCAATGTAGTAAGATGAGTAGGACTACTAGTGGTCTCGAAGGAGCAGTCGTCGTAGGGGTGGCGCCGCGCATGCCTAACAACCTCTGAGTACTCCCCGACGAATGGGAGGCTTCGGCTATCGACACCGCACAGCCAAAACGCATGCACTTAACTCATATTCATCATCAACCCCATATCACAAACCTCATATATGCAATCACATAACAAGAATCAAAGGAAACCAGTAAACATTAAGGGAGGAGAATGGCAACCGTGGAATGAGGAGAAGGGAGAAGGACCGAGTGGCTGCGCCGAGGCATCACAATGAGGCCACATCGGGGTAGGGAGGTGCCGAGGAGGGCAGCACCATGGTGGCGACCGCCTGCGGGGTAGTTGGTGCAGCGGCCGTGAGGGCAGCGAAGCCATAGGGAAAGGGCAGCGACCATGACGACGACGGAACCATAGGGTAGGAGGCGACAGGGCTGAGCCCGCGGAGGTGACCCAAGATGGTTGCTAGGGGACGACAACGTGGGGGAGACCGGATCGGGAGGCACATTCGGGAAGAAGAGAGAGCGTGTGAGAATGGGGAGGGGAATGGATAAGACTGGATAGGAAGAAAAAGAAAAATTAAAAAGAGGGAGAAAATTTTTATCCAAATCAATGCATCATCCAAAGCTATCGGGTATTTAAATAAAGGGCATTAAATTAAAAATCCAGTTGAATTGTTGATAAACTGTTGCGGTAGTGGTTGATTATTGATGTCTTGAAATGGCTCGTCCAACGAATAGAGCCGATGACATATATATAAGGTGGGTAGAGGGTGCTCAGTGTTGTGGATATTTGTTTTACTAGTGGGGTTCTCTACATATGTTAGAATATAAGGTTGAACAAACTACAATCGGGCAATAAGCCATATAATTTTGTATCTACCAGTGTGTGGAAACGATCAGAAAAGGTTATCCTATGAATGCGTATGATCTCCGCAACTGGTATGTATTAGAGAACTAGGTTGGTAAGACCAATATAGGCCTAGTGAGGTATACTGGTAAGACCGGTAAGGCTTGATGGGGTAAGACCGGTAACATGAGTGATGTTGGCAAGAGCAGAAAGGTCCATAGGGCTAAACTGTTAAGGCCAAAGGCGCTATATTTAAATGGAAAGAGATAAGTACCATCGATGTGCATTGAAGTCGAGGTACAACTGGTATGCTACAAGTAAGTGAGGAATAGTCGAGGACACCACGACTCGTCAGCTACCAGGGTTGGAGATCTAATACCTGAGTAGTAATAAACATTCTGGGTTCTCAACTAAGGTTGGGATCACTATAGGTAAAGTGATGCAAACCCGTGCAGGGTTAAATCATGAATTCTTGCATGTCTCTTGGATTGGAGGCTATAAAAGCTAAGCCCACCTCATATATAAGTGATAGTAGCAATTTCAACAATTAAAATCTAAAACCAACTCTTTCCTAATAAAATCCTATTTTCCTGCAAATGGATTTGAGAGAAATGGATCTGAGTTGGATGATGAAGAAATTCATATAATGTATTTTGTTATTAATGCTTGCCGAGTACTTTTGTACTCACTCTTGCTTAACTCCCAGTTTGCTTAGAAAATTGAACCAGTGGCTAGGTGTCCGGCTGGGACACAAATCCTCATAGATGATTACTTGCAGGGTCAGGATTATGAGGAGGACTACCAGGAGGACGGGGTGAAGTAGTGGACTGTACGACAGTTCCCATAGATCCACTGGGTATTTTAGCATATATGTATATTAATTACTGTTGTAATTGTGGTTTATGTATGGTAGCTGTGTACTGGACTTGTAGTCCTACATGACAATGGATTGTAATAAGTTTTTATTTCAGTTTCTAATTATTGTTCTACTGCAACACTCTGAATATGGTGTATTAACTGATAAAGTGTTGGTGCGCTCGACATTTTGTTAGCTAATATACCGATATCAGTATAATTACCTCAGAGTAATAGCGGTGCTACTGTTGTTATCTTGAGCTAATTATACAGGTTGCCACAATTGAGTGGATTTGCTTGTTATTGATTGGGAAAGGAATAGATCAAGCTTCGATTAACAACTAATTAATCGGTTTTGTTAACTTCCTTTCTCATGCTTGACAAGCTTTGACTTTTTTTTGGCTTATTGGGTAGATGTGGGCGCCATGCTATGTCGGGCCAGCACTTCACGGGCCCATCACTCTGTGTGTTTAAACTATGCCGTGCTGCCACAGTCTGGATGGTTCACCGTGCCGTGCCGTGCCGGCCCGGCTTGCTTTCGGCGAGCCCAAGCATAGTCCATTTGTGATTCGTGTCGTGTCAGCCTATGCCCAGCCCATTTGCACTATTGCGACGAGAGGAAAAGAGCTAGAAACGCACGGAACTGAGGCAGTGGGCACAAATATTGTGGGAAAAGGAATTAAAATTTATTCATTCTTGAACAGGTACAGTGTTACTATTTCGTTAAAAACCTTACACCCAGTGTAGGGTACGCTAGTGAGGAGCGACTTGGTACACGTGCTCGGTGTTAGCGTGCATGTACTCTCCAGTCCTCATTGTCCACCTTTTAGCATCTCCGTTGTCTCCCCTTTCTCTGCATGCAAGGACCACAAAAGGCGGGCCGTAGGGCGAGCTACAACATAGCACAATGTTGTGGCAGAGTGCCATGTCATGTACCGTGCCTACTTCGGACCCATCAGGCTTGTTTTGAGCCATGCTGGCCCAAGCATGGCACATGCAAGCGTGTCGTATCGTACCACCCATTGTGCCCGACCGTGAGGCCTAGCACGGTTCTGTTATTGGTGCTGTACCGGTCAGGCCCGTGCTCATGCTGTGCCGTGTCACGAACCGGCTTAAAAATAACCCGACCCAATTGCCAGTTTAGTATTTTGCACCTACGTCGCACGGACAAGCACGGGGATTTGCCATTTAAAAAAAAACACCGCACAGGGTCACGAAGCTATACATTATACATTCCATTTTCACATACAAGGAGAGGAAGGAGAGGACGAGAAAAGTGTATCGATTCACAACGGATGAGACAGGAGGCAGTGAGATCTATTGAGCAAGGAAATGCTGGAAATTGGTGCAATATTTTTATTCCAGATTTTATATCGAGGCAAAAGTACCATGAGACTAGATATACCTAAAATAACAGATAACATATTTTACTTCAGAAAATGCTCAAGAATTGTTTATTAATGGAGTTGATTTATCACACGAACGACTTACGATTGGGCTTCTCAAGAATCGAAGCAATAAGTAGCCGTATGAACACATTCGTGGAAGTAGTCGACGTCGAGGAAGAAGCAGAGCGGTCGTGCTGATGCACTGCCCAGAAACCTTATTGCCGCCCCGTGCAGATGAACTCTGCGGCAATGGTTCGGAGATACCGCTCACTCTCCTTCACTGCACGCCGAGGAGGAAGGCCGACGAGGTTCAATAGCTCAACACAACAGTACAGCAATCTAGAAATGAGGAGGAAGAATGGAGGAGAAATTCAGTGTCTCTTTTCTGGACGTCTCCAGGAGTTTATATAGAAGCGCACGATGGCGACCACATTATGTCGATTAACGCGGCGATTACTAATGCACCACATAATGTCAATTAACTCACTAGTAACTGACTGCATAATGTCAATTAACTCACTAGTAACTGACTGCATAATAACACAGAATTAAAACAGATGTTTAAATTGCATTTAAACTGATTGAATGGAGAGATAATTAGTTCAGCAAAACAAAAAGTGAATTCAAAGTGCCAGGAGACACACTACGATGCGGCGCGGTCGCTTGTCGAAAGCCACAAGTCACGCGAATTTTCACGCGAAATAAACGAACGCGCGCGCGCGTGCGTGTGTGTGTTTAGCCACTGTACACCCTATGCCATTCTCATGCCAAGTGTCATTATTCAAGAGGTGGCAAAGACTCCACTTTTTAAGTTGCCTTTCCTCCACTTGGCTAGGCAATATGGTACTAAACCATGCATGCTTTGGAATTAAAGGAAATGGGCCACCCAATGGGCTAATTTCTAACAATCCCCCACTAATTCCAAAGAAAACAGCAGAAAAGATAACAAAGATCGCTATACTGATGTGTTGTTAATATACCAGTCTTTTGGTGTAAGTCCCGTACGGGTTGAACTTGCACCTAGATTAGCAAGGTTCATCCTCTCACAGTGTATGAATGGACTATGCCTTGAATTCATAGCTTTTTGTGATCAGACTTCACTTGAAAATCATAACTGATACTAGGTTGCCAATAACCACGCCTAAACGAAGCGTTATATGGTCATGCTCCCTTATCTGCTCATGAGCTTTCTAGAGAATGACCAATCCTCGTGAACTGCGACCTCACAGTTGAGCTCAAGTAGGTGTATTCATTATAGGTATCCTGTAGGCCAATACCTTTATTTTTAAACACTAGAATACATTAAGGCTTTAAGCCAACCATCCGTACAGTCGAGAGTACTTTGTCTATTAGGACACGGGTACAATTTAATAATAATATGTACTCTCTTGTTACAACATCAACTTGTTTTTCCCATTACCTAATTCACGAGATCTCCGATCAAGAAGATATGGGTTACCATTATAGTGTAACTCAAACGGGCCTCATGCCCATGTCCATAGACGCAATGGAAATCGCCTTCCTTGTAAGTCCTTTTGTAAAAGGATGTACCAGATTTTTCTCAGTATGAATATAATTCACAGAAATAACTCCGGAGTTTCTCAATTTTCTGACAGTTTTGAGCCTACGCTTCACATATCTGGAGGACTTCATGTTATCCTTAGTACTCATAACCTTAGTCAACACTGTTTGGTTATCGCAGTACATTAAGATCGTCGGTATTGGTTTCTCAACCAATGGCAAGTCCAACAGTAGCTCTCTAAGCCATTCGGCCTCAACAGTGGCTGTGTCTAGTGCTACGAGGTCAGCTTCCATGGTTTACCTCATTAATATGGTATGTTTGCAAGACCTTCATGAAACTGCAGCACCAGCTAAGGTAAAAACATAACCACTTGTAGCCTTGATCTTATCTGCATCAAAGATCCAATTGGAATCACTATATCCTTCTAATATAGATGGATACCCAGTATAGTGAACTCCGTAAGATGTTATGCCTCTCAAGTAGCGCAACACTCTTTTAAGTGCCTCCCAATGATCATCTCCTGGGTTATATGTAAACCGACTCAATTTGCTCACAGCAAATGAGATATCAGGTCTTGTGGCACTAGCTAGATACATAAGGGACCCAATAATTTGTGAATATCTCAATTGATCTTTCCCAAACCCTTGATTTTTCTGAAGCTTAACACTTGGATCATAAGGTGTTGGGGAAATTTTGCAATTCTCAAAGACGAATTGACTCAATATTTTCTCAGCATAATGGGATTGGTGCAAAATGATCCTATCCTCATTCTTGATTAATTTAATATTCAGAATAACGTCTGCCTCTCCCAAGTCTTTCATATCAAAGCATCGAGATAAGAAAGTTTTGACCTCGTCAATTACAGCAGTGTTTGTCCCAAATATAAGTATGTCATCAACATACAAACACAAAATAACACCTTGACCCCCACAATAACGATAGTATACACACTTATCTGCCTCATTAACAGCAAAACCAGTAGATGTCAAATTTTTATCAAATTTTTCATGCTATTGCTTAGGTGCTTGCTTTAGGCCATACAAGGATTTTAATAATTTGCACACTTTATTTTCCTGTCCAGTAATCACATAACCATCTGGTTGCTCCATATAGATTTCTTCCTCCAACTCTCCATTGAGGAAAGCTGTCTTTACTTCCATTTTATGGACGTGTAGACCGTAGGAAGCAGCTAATGAATTTAGCACTCTAATGGTGGTTAATCTGGTAACAGGAGAATAAGTATCAAAATAATCCTCTCCTTGTTTCTAGGTATAACCCTTGACCACAAGTCTTGCCTTGTACTTATCAACAGTATCATCAGGCCTCATCTTCTTTTTGAAGATCCACTTGCATCCAACAGGTTTGCACCCACTAGGAAGATCAGTGATCTTTCAAGTCCTGTTAGCTATGATGGAATCCATCTCGCTACGGACCGCCTCTTTCCAATACTCAGCATCAGGTAGTGCATAAGCCTCTGAAAGAGATTTTGGTACATCATCCACGAGGTATACAATAAAGTCGTCGCCAAAGGTTTTCTCAACCCTTTGTCTCTTGCTCCTACGAGGAGTCTCTGTGACTAAATTGTTATCCTCCTTAGAATTATCTTCTACTGGTAGTGTATCACTTATTGGGTCAGAAACAGTGGTAGGTTTAACATTATTATTATTTTCAGTTTGAGTATTCTCAGTTCGTGAAGTATTACCTGCTCTCATGGGATAAATATCCTCAAAAAATGAAGTATCTCTGGACTCCATTATTGTGTTAGCAATAATCTCAGGAGTTTTTGATTTTACTACTAAAAATCTGTAGGCCATGCTGTTATGTGCATATCCTAGGAAAATACAATCGACTGTTTTACGTCCAAGCTTTCTCTTTTTCTATAATGGTATATTGACTTTTGCCAAACACCCCCAAGTTCACATAAAATTAACATTGGGCTTTCTCCCCTTCCATCCCTCATACGTAGTAATCTCACACTTTTTAGTGATTACTCTGTTTAGGACAAAATTTGCTGTTAATATAGCTTCCCCCACCACATTTTAGGCATACCGGCACTCTCCAACATGGCATTCACCAAGTCTGTTAGTGTTCGGTTTTTTCCTCTCAGCTACCCCATTTGATTGGTGAGAATATGGTGGTGTAACTTCATGGATTATACCATGCCCATAACAGAACTGGGAGAATTCACGAGAGATATACTTTCCTTCACGATCAGACCTTAGTATTTTAATTTTCTTTTCTAGTTGGTTCTCAACCTCGACCTTATAAATCTTGAAGTAGTTTAAAGTTTCATCCTTTGTTTTCAACAAATACACATAACAATAACGTGTTGCATCATCTATAAAAGTTAAAAAATATCTTTTGCCTCATTTTTTCAACAATCCATTCATCTCACACAGGTTAGAATAGACAAGATCTAGTGGTGCCAAGTTCTTTTCTTCCTCTAATCCCTTAAAGGGTTTTCTAGGTTGCTTTGCTTGCACAAAAGAATGTCACTTTGATTCTTTGATAATATCACATTTTGGAATTAATTGTAATCTGTACATTCGAGCAATGCTATCAAAACCAATATGACAAAAATGAGAATGCCAAATATTGGCCTCATATTTATTCAAACCAGTTGCAATATTCATATTATAAGAAGACTCTAGAGTACTGAGGCAGAACAAGCCTCCACTCTCATAGCCTTTACCAACAAAGTTCCCTCACTTTGATATTACAAATTTATTTGACTCAAATACTAGCTTATAACCATCCCTGCATTGGAGAGAACCACTAACGAGGTTCTTTTTTATTGTTGGCGCATGCTGCACGTTCTTTAATTGGACAATCTTCCCTGAAGTAAGCCTCAGATTGTAACATCCGAAAAATGTGCTTATATATTATTTTATTGCTTAAAAGTGCATTTATGATTTTCTGGAATTTATTTGGATTTTTCTGGATTTATTTGAATTAAATTCAAATCAAGTTTATTGCCTTTTATTCAAATCTATTTAAATCTGTGCAAAGTTAAAATAAAGTTTTGTCAAAAATATTTTGTTTGAGTCCAGAATATCTCAAAGTATTTTTGAGATTTTTCTTGGATTTTTCTTGATAGTTTTATTGCCTAAAACAAACAAAATGAATTTCGGGAATTATTTTAATTGAAAAATCCTTTCTTTTCGGTTGGAACAGTATTGGGCCTCGGCCCGGATTCCGTGCATGCGGGGTCGTGCGGCCCAATCGCCCTGAGCCGATAGATCGTGATCGGGCAGTGGAGTTGGCATGGAAACCCTAAGATCGTGGTTCGTTGGATCTGCATTGGACGGCTCAGATTAAGTGGAGCAGAAAAGGAAAAGAATTAATCGCCGCCGTTAGATATCGTATCCGAGCCGGATTGTGCCACGTCTCTGGGAGATCTCGTCCGTTGATTGAAGATCGTATGGACATCGGGAGTTCGTCTCCATTGCGTCGCCGGATTTCGAGTTCATCGCGAGTTCATCGCCGTGCCGACTTAGGTCACCATTTGCGCGTCGGCGAGCGCTATATAAGCCGCCACCCGTAGGCCTTGGGTTCGTCGTCGTCTGCCGCATCTTTCCTCTAAAGCGCCGCCGCCTGTGGAGCCCAGTAGCAACCGCTAGACCTCGCCGCAGTTCGTGGACGCGCCGCCGTGAGTTTTGATCGAGAACGTTGCCGTCGAGCCATTCTCCGCCGCGTTGGTCCCAGATCTGGGTTCACCGAGAAGCTGTGCGTCGAATCGGTAAGGTCTCGTCACCGGAACGTCGTCGGATCGCCGTCAGGTTCGTCATCTTCTCCATGTCCGGTAAAGCCTCGTGGCGGCGTCGCCATTGTCGGCGGGTGAACCGTGGGCCGTCCGATCTGTAGCGAAGGGGTGAGGTTCCGCCACGTCGCGAGCAACCGGTGCCTTTCGATCGTGTTTCTGTGGATTAGATCGAACCATGCGGGCGACCAACCAGATCATGCCGCGTGGCGGGCACAGGCACCGAGGCGTCATACGCCGGGTTCACGGTGGACAGAGGAGATTCCGTGCACCAGGTCTATGCACCAGGGCCACGTGTCGTGCTCTGATTAGTCCAGGCCAGGCTTACGCCAGCGTGACATCATGATGACGCAATAATCGCTTTTTCAGTATAAAAATAAATCTGTTAATTTCGAATTTCTAATTTCTGTATTTTCAGTATTTATTTCAAACTTCAAAAGGCTATATCTTTTGCATCGTAACTCGGATTTGAGTGATTCCAATTTCTAAAATTTTTTAAAATTGAGATCTATTTAATGGTGAATTTTATTTGATTTTTGGAGTTCAATTGCTCTCTGTTTTGGCATTTATTTGGTTTTCTTCTACGGTACGCGTAGATGTTGAATTGTGCGACGCTTCGGAGGAAGATCCAACAACTCAAGAGCAAGTTCCAGAACCAGATCAGGACCTATTCCAAGGCAAGTTGTGCTTTGATCATGTTGAACCCATGTTTATAAAATTGCTATGTTTGTTTTACCCTATTGCATATATTTCAAATATACAATTGTTTTAAATTAGATTGGGTTTAGCTAATATACCAGATTGATCTACACCCTACCTTGTCATTGTATGCCATGATCCATTGTCACCCTAGATTGGTTAAATATAGTTGGTTAATAATTATAATCAACATTGGAGGATTAGTTCGTATTAGTTGCTTAGTCATGCCACGTCATCACATGTGTCAGAATCATTGATAATTAATCTTGATTAATGGAATATGGAACAATATTATGAACTTGTGTGTCATGTGGGATCACACGATGAGATTGAGTTGTTGTGGCGAGTCATGTCACGCAACGATGTTGAATTGTTGATGGCACGTGGTGCTTGGTAATCAACTAGGTGATAATAATTTAGATTGGGGCAAGTGACAAGGGGCGAGTATGCCAAGGTGGGCCCGATGGGCAGAGGGTATGTGGATGTCTTGCCTTGATCACATTAAGGACTTAACCTTGCAAGCCTTTGACCTGAGTCAATCATGCAACCACATGTCTGGTATGGGCCAGCCTAGCTGAGTAATTTGCAATGTCTTGATTTTGGTACTATCGTGGTCGGTGTGAGTTCCCGAGTTATGGTGTAATTCACATGGCGCAAGAGGGGGGCCCTGGTTATGGTTTTCAGACCCACCAGTGTTGAAACCTTAGCGGGTAGTATCCGGTTAAGCCAGAGCATTGTAAAGGCTTTGTTATAATCACTCGCCTTGGTGGTGTTTGGTTGTATCACGTGGGTAAAGTGCATAACCTCTGCAGAGTGTGAAACTATTCGGATATCCATGCTCGCGGTATTGAGCAATGCTCGGGAATTACAGTTAAGGGTTAGTTTAATTAATTGGACAACTTGGTTGGGATGGCGGAAGGCCATATGGAAGATGGAATTTGACTTAGGATTGGAAACTTGGTTCACTTGAGAAATACTGAATTTATTTACTCTTGATATTTGTTTTACAGTCTTTACAATCTATTTACTGTATTCGTTCATAAATGCTGCTTATTGCAAAATAGCCATGATAGCCTATCCATTGGAATAAGCCTGGCATATAGATACATAGAATTGCATTCTGTGCACAACTTGTTGAGTGCTTAAGTACTCACCCTTGCCAAACAACAATAATCAATAGTTGAAGAATCTACACCTGTATTGGAAGAGGAAGTCCAGGAAGACACGAGTCATTAGGGTCCGAGCCTTGTCGGTTGCCTATGGTGAACTGATGAGCTATCTACATTTTCTACTTTTCGCTGCTTAATTATTAGTTTATATTTTCAGTCTTGCCCTGCGTGGCTTAATAATGTAAGTCGGTCATAAGATCATACCTTTAGATATATCAATGAATGAACTATTATTCTATTATCGTTGAGTATGATGTGATATGTACCAATGTTGAGCTGTGTGCACTAGCGTTGATCCTGGGACTAGTGCAGTAAACACAGTGGGTTCGAATCAGTGGATTCGGGTCCTTACACAGATCCATCGTGCCAACACCAAGAACAAAAGCATGCGAACCATTCCCCATTAGGACGGAGGAAGCCTCGGCTGCTTGGTAAGAAGAAAATAAGGAAACATCAGAATACATGTGAACATTAGCACCAGTATCAACCCACCAATCAGTGGATTGACATGCCGAAAAAACAACAGGAGAATTACCATACCCTCCTGAAGTCGAGGCCTCGCCAATGGTCACGTTGGCATTTTTCTTGCCGGTTCATTTGTCCTGCTTTTGCGATAGCGACAGTCTTTTGCCATATGACCGTCCTTTCCGCACACGAAACAAGTGATGTTCTTCATGTCCTTTTTCTCAATTTTCTTGTTTTTAAAGCTAGTTGTCTTGTTTGGTTTATTGCCTTTGAAGTTCTTGCCATTTGATTTCTTCTCAACGATATTGGTATTGTTCTGATTAGAGGTGCTTGGTACATCTTTTGCTCTTGCCTTTTCTTCCACATCAAGAGCTGCAATGAGATCCTCAACAGAAATCTCTTCCCTCTTGTGCTTTAAGCTAGTGGCAAAATCCCGCCAAGATGAGGGAAGTTTGGCAACAATGCCCACAGCCACAAACTTAGGAGGCAATGCACAACCCAAATGCGCAATCTCGCCAACTAGTAGCTGGAGGTCGTGTTCTTGTGCAACAATCGACTTAGAGTCATCCATGCTAAAATAAAAAAATTGCTCACACACGTACAACCAGTGACCAGTTTTAGCTTCGGCATACTTCTGGTCAAGTGCATCCCACAACTCAGTGGCAGATGTGTAGTTCATATATACATCATATAGCTGATCTGCCAAAATAATCAGAAGGCAGCCTAGTGTAGTGTTGTTCGCACTATCAAAGTGCAAGTTCTGGCTAACCACAAATGGATACTATGGGTGGATTACCCACCACAGCCCCAATGACATGAGCCAAAACTTGGCCCTTGTCTGCCATCTATGAAAGTTTACACCAGAAAACCTCTTAGGTTTCATTGCATCCGAAGCACCAGCCATTGCTGAATCACAAAATATTCGAAATAAGATTTCTAGAATGTTGGAAATTGGTGCAATATTTTTATTCCAGATTTTATATCGAGGCAAAAGTAACACAAGACTAGAGATGCATAAAACAACAGGTAACAAATTGTACTTCAGAAAATGATCAAGAATTGTTTATTAACCGAGTTGATTTATCACACGAATGACTTACGATTGGGATTGCTGAAGAATCGGAAGCAGCGTAGCGCAGACGTAATCGTGGAAGTAGTCGACGTCGTGGAAGAAGCAGAGCGGTCGCACTGATGCGCTGCCCAGAAACCTTATTGTCGCCCCGTGCAGGTGAACTCTGCAGCAATGGTTCGAAGATACCGGTCACCCTCCTTCACGTGCGCGCCGAGGAGGAAGTCCGGCGAGGTTCAATAGCTCAACATAACAGTACAATAGTCCATAGATGAGGAGGAAGAATGGAGGAGAAATTTAGTGTCTCTTTCCTGGATGTCTCCAGGAGTTTATATAGAAGCGCACCAGTAACTAACCACATTATGTCAGTTAAACGCGGCAGTTACTAGTAACTGACCACATAATGTCAATTAACACACTAGTAATTGACTGCATAATGTCGATTAACTAACTAGTAACTGACTGCATAATGACACCGAATTAAAACAGATGTTTAAATCACATTTAAACAGATTGAATGGAGAGATAATTGAAAGGTTCAGCAAAACAAAAGGTGAATTCAAAGTGCCAGGAGACACACTACGACACGTCACGATCGCTCGTCGCAAGCCACAAGTCACGCAAATTTTCACATGAAAATACGCGAACGCGCGCGCGTTTGCGTGTGTGTGTTTAGCCACTGTACACCCTATGCCATTCCAATGCCAAGTGTCATTATTCAAGAGGTGGCAAGGACTCTACCTTTTAAGTTGCTTTTCCTCCACTTGTCTAGGCAATATGGTACTAAACCATGCATGCTTTGTAATTAAAGGAAATTGGCCACCCAATGGGCCAATTTCTAACAATCCCCCACTAATTCCAAAGCAAAAAGTAGAAAAGATAACAAAGATCGCTATACTGATGTGTTTTTAATATACCAGTCTTTTGGTGTAAGTCCCGTACGGGTTGAACTTGCACCTAGATTAGCAAGGTTCATCCTCTCACAGTTGATGAATGGACTATACCTTGAATTCGCAGCTTTTCGTGATCAGACTTCACTTGAAAATCACAACTGATACTAGGCTGCTAATAAACCAAGCCTAAACAATCTAACAGCTTTGGAATTAAAGGAAATGGGCCACCCAATGGGCCAACTTCTAACAGGAACCACGATAAGATCTTTTTTGTCGATTCGAAATTCCTTTTAGTGGTTGAGGGTTAAAATTTATAGTTTAGACTATTTAGAGTTTGAGAGCATCTAGGCTCCCCATTTGTATAAATTATGCTTATCATATAGGTTTTGGTGTTGATGACTAAAAAGGATACTTAGTGAAAACCAACAACAGTCAGATTTAATGATCAAGGCTAAGGTGTTTTTATAGTTTTGGCTTGGGAGTTGATTCAAGCCATATAGTTAAAATCACCGTACTATTAAGAGGGATTATACATAAGAAATAATCTTGGTTCATATGCAAAATCACTAAAATTACTTGGAGCATAGTACTTTTCATGTTTCTCACTCAAAAATCCAGAGCTTTATCTTGTTAGCCAAAACAATTCTCTCTGGACCAAACTTCATATTATTCAGGTGCTCAAAGATCCTAAGTTCTAATTCCAACCGAGCATACACCATATACGCCGGACCGATATGTTTCAGTCCGGCGCTAAGAGTTTTCTTCTCCGAGTGTATTCCGTGTACGCCGGACCAACTTTTTTCAGTCCGGCGTTAAGAATTCTTCCTTGATTCTTTTCAACCAAGTATAACTATTTTCATCGGACCAATCTGAATTCTTTCTTAAAATTAGCCCGGCATAAGTTATATTTTCACTCTAAATGAAATTCTAGTCTGTGTTAAAATTTATTCTAACCAAAGATTTGAAGTTTGCTGCAGACCAGATTTCTATGTGCACGTCGGACCAATTTTTTCAGTCTGGCGCAAACATGCTTCACTCCGATAAAACCAGCCGTTTTCCCATGTACACCGGACCAACTTTTTTGGTCCGGCGCAAACGTTAAATGCTGGTACTCAAAAGAAACAAAAACATGTGTACGCCGGACCAACTTTTTCGGTCCGGCACAAGCATTCTTTTGCTGATATCAAAATCAAACAATACAAATGTACGACGGACCGATATTTTTGGTCCGGCGTAAATGAGTCATTCTGAGCACAACAATGCTGTAAGGACCCGAATCCACTGATTCGAATCCACTGTGTTTACCGCACTAGTCCCAGGATCAACGCTAGTGCACACAGCTCAACATCGGTACATATCACATCATACTCAACGATAATAGAATAATAGTTCATTTATTGATATAGCTAAATGTATGATCATATGACCGACTTACATTATTAAGCCACGCAGGGCAAGACTGGAAATATAAACTAGTAATTAAGCAGCGGAAAGTAGAAAACGTAGATAGCTCATCACCACCACAGTGCAACCGACAAGGCTCGGACCCTAATGACTCGTGTCTTCTGGACTTCCTCTTCCAACACAGTGTAGATTCTTCAACTGTTGATTATTGTTGTTTGCCAAGGGTGAGTACTTAAGCACTCAACAAGTTGTGCACAGAATGCAATTCTATGTATCTATATGCAAGGCTTATTCCAATGGATAGGCTATCATGGCTATTTTGCAATAAGCAGCATTTATGAACGAATACAGTAAATAGATTGTAAAGACTGTAAAACAAATATCAATAGTAAATAAATTCTGTATTTCTCAAGTGAACCAAGTTTCCAATCCTAAGTCAAATTCCATCTTCCATATGGCCTTCCGCCATCCCAACCAAGTTGTCCAATTAATTAAACTAACCCTTAACTGTAATTCCCGAGCATTGCTCAATACCGCGAGCACGGCTATCCGAATAGTTTCACACTCTGCAGAGGTTATGCACTTTACCCACGTGATACAACCAAACACCACCAAGGCGAGTGATTATAACAAAGCCTTTACAATGCGCTGGCTTAACCCGATACTACCCGCTAAGGTTTCAACACTGGTGGGTCTGAAAACCATAACCAGGGCCCCCCTCTTGCGCCATGTGAATTACACCATAACTCGGGAACTCACACCGACCACGATAGTACCAAAATCAAGACATTGCAAATTACTCACTAGGCTGGCCCATACTGACATGTGGTTGCATGATTGACTCAGGTCAAAGGCTTGCAAGGTTAAGTCCTTAGTGTGATCAAGGCAAGACATCCACATACCCTCTGCCCATCGGGCCCACCTTGTCATCCTCGCCCCTTGTCACTTGCCCTGATCTAAGTTATTATCACCCAGTTGATTACCAAGCACCACGTGCCATCAACAATTCAACATCGTTGCGTGACATGACTCGTCACAACAACTCAATCTCATCATGTGATCCCACATGATACACAAGTTCATAACATTGTTCCATATTCCATTAATCAAGATTAATTATCAATGATTCTGACACATGTGATGACGTGGCATGACTAAGCAACTAATACGAACTAATCCTCCCATGTTGATTATAATTATTAACCAACTATATTTAACCAATCTAGGGTGACAATGGATCATGGCATACAATGACAAGGTAGGTTATAGATCAATCTGGTATATTACCTAAGCCCAATCTAATTTGAAACAGTTGTATATTTGAAATAGATGCACTAGTGTAAATCAAACATAGCAATTTTATAAACATAGGTTCAACATGATCAAAGCACAACTTGCCTTGGAATAGGTCCTGATCTGGTTCGAACTTGCTCTTGAGTTGTTTGGATCTTCCTCCAAGCGTCGCACAATTCAACGTCTCACGCTGCATCAAGAAGAAAAGCAAATAGATGCCAAAACAGAGAGAAATTGAACTCCAAAAATCAAATAAAATTCACCATTAAATAGATCTCAATTTTACAAATTTTTAGAAATTTTAATCACTCAAATCCGAGTTACGATACGAAAGATATAGCCTTTTGAAGTTTCGAATAAATACTGAAATCAGAAAATCGGAAATTCAGAATTAACAGATTTATTTTTATTCAGAAAAAGTGATTTATGACGTCAGCGTGACCTCATGATGACGTCATCATCACAGAATTTCCAATCGGATTATTTTTCCAATTGAAAAATGCAATTATGACGCAAGCATGACGTCAGCGTGACGTCAGCCCTGGAGCCAGCCAATTAGAGCGCGACACGCGTCCCCGGCGCATAGACTGGGTCTACGGCGCAACGCGAGACTACGGTGGACTCGGTCCATGGTGCCTCGACTGCTGAGCCCGACACGCGGCACACCCTGATTGGTCGCCTGCACCGCTCGATCTGATCCGCAGAAAACCAATCGGGCGATCAGCGTTCACGCGCGACGTGGCAACGCACCAGCCAACAGATCTAATCCGACGGCTCAAAGCTTCCGGACCCGACGATGGCTATGCGACAGTGAGGTCTTGCCGAACTTGAAGACGAAGACCAAGGCGGCGGCGTTTTGGCGCGACTCCGGCGACGAGACGCAGCTGGTTCTGCGCGGCGTGGTCCGGCGAATCCGAAGATGGCACCCGCGGCGGCGGAGACCCAACGGCGGCGACGAAACCGAGCAAAAACCGAGACGTCCTACGCTTCCAACTCCGGTGAGCTCCTTTGCGCGCTTGACGACGATTCACGCGAAACCCGTTCGACCAAAAGATGCGGCACACACGGATGAACCTCGGGCGCTACCCCCTCCTTTTATAGCCTCGGCGTCCGAGCTCTACACGGTGGGGAAGTTCGATGTCGTTACGGCGGCGGACTCCGAGTTCGCATCGGAGACGATGATGTGCCACCGTACACGTGTCGCGATCCGACGGCCACGAAACGGCTTCTACGCGGCGCAATCTGGTCCGTTGAAACATGATCGAACGGCTGCGCAAATTAGGGTTTTCCATTGCGACTCGACTGTGGTCAATGGCGCACCGCGACCGACACAAGCCTCAAGCGCCTGATGTTGGGCTCGTCCCAACACTGTTCACCAGATTTTTTTAAAGATTTCTTATTTGGAATAATTCTAGAAATTCATTTTATTTATTCTAAGCAATAAAACTATTAGGAAAAATCCAGGAAAAATCTCAAAAATACTTTGAGACATTTTGGACTCAAATAAAATATTTTTGGCAAAACTTTATTTTAACTTTGCACAGATTTAAATAGATTTGAATAAAAGGCAATAAACTTGATTTCAAATTAATTCAAATAATTCCAGAAAAATCCAAATAAATTCCAGAAAATCACAAATGCACATTTAAGCAATAAAAACTTAATTAAGCCAAATTTTGGGATGTTACAAATGCTTTCCAATCCTATGTACCCCGGACCAAAGTTTTTGGTCCGACGTGTGTGTATACTTTGACTTATGACTCATATACCTTAAAATTCTTATAAAAAGGGGCAGCAGTTGACCTACCCCATCTATCCTACCAACCCCCAATGGGCAAATGGTAGGTGTAACGGTTATTTCTATTCAGGATCTATATATAGAATGCCTAGGTTCAGAAACATATATAGAGCTTTGCACATTCACATCTTTGAAATCCTGAACATCTTTGACATCATTCAAATCCTATACAACTCTTAATCTTTAGAATTCCTGAGCTTCATTTTCATCAATAGTTTGAGCTCCAACTCAGAAATCACAAATATTCATTCTGAACATTTAGAGTACTTGCTCCAAGCTAAGTCTAGTTTGCATCTAGCTATCGAACCAAGAGACAGGGTTTGTGGATAGTCTATTACTCTTGGAACTAGCTGTTCCTAGATGGTTGGAGAAGTTGTTGGTGCGACCTATCCATCAGAGATTGTGGAAGGCCACCATTACTATGAAAGGTTGAGATTCACCTCACTGGAGTAGTGAAAGAGTCAAGATAGTGAAAAACCAAAAGCTATTGAGATTGGATGTTTGGTGGAGCAATACTTCTGAAGAAGTGCTCTAACGGGGACGTAGGAGTGATCTCTCAACCTCGGTGAAAAAATTCTTGTGTTCTCCTGTGTTTGGTTCATCATTGCTTATTATTCTCTTGTTCTTTCTCATTCGAAATTCCCTTTCTCACAAAGTTTTCTTGAACAAGTGTTGTGCTTATCTTTTATACAAATTGCTTCCGTTTCTATTTTTATTGAGAAAAGTTTTTCATATTTAATTAAAAAGTTTTAAAGTTGCCTATTCACCCCCCTCTAGGCCAACTTGGTCCTTACAGAGTTGTGGGTTGAAATTCGGATTGGAACATGGATTGTTTTTAATTTTTAAAATACAATTTGGGTAGCACTGAGTGAACCAGACTGGAAAATGGTCCTCCTTGTTATGACATAAGATTACCGTAACCATTTCGGTTACAATCTATTTCTTATGTGTGAGCTTATCTGAACTTATCTCTTGGCAGTTTCTTTATATATTGGGCATCCCCCATGTACAAGAATCAATCTAATAAAGCAAGAGAGTTCCACCCCTATATTCTGTGTGCTCCTTCCTTCATTGTTGTGCTTGTGTCGCTATGTTGATTGCTCGATTGCGGGAGTATGACTACGTTTTACAACACGTTATCAGCATGAGTCTCTACAAGGCTAAAGCCAGCGTTTGTCGTTCTATGTTCTTTGCAAATAGATCAATCTTGTTTTATTGATACTAATCATGGATTGATCTATGGTTGTTTTGCACACTGCTTGTACGAGATTGATCTGAAGAATCAAAATGGCGATCAGAGGGGGGGTGAATGATCCGAAATAAAATTTTCCCCCACTCAAAGTACTCCAAACAATCTCGCAATAAAAATCTGAAATACCCAAAGATTTTCGTTCAAACTGGTGCTTCTCAGATTCGCACACCCTCGAAAACCCGAACAACTAGACAACTATGTGTACCCCTAGCTTACATGGTTGAGAACCATAAACCATGTTAGAGATGTTTTAATCACAATCCTAGTTGTCAAGTGTCTAAACAAAAAGGAATCAATTCAAAGACTTCTTTTCTAAAAGAGATAAAGCTAAAAACAACAAAGTCTCTTTTCACAAAAGTAAAAGCAGATTTTTCAGGAATTATCCTCACTTGGAGTAGGTGGTTGGTGAGTTTTTGTTGCTCTAAATTTTTTGGGAATTTTTTTCCCTATGAGCAGTTGAATCGTGAAATAGTCCACCAAAAATCACGTTAAAAAACTTTGTATAATAAACATGAAAAATCAAGTATTACAGATAGCAAGGAACTTCGACCAGAAAGTTTGAGGCTCGGTTTTCACTTTATAGCTGTAACATCCCAAAAATTTGGCTTATAATTTCGCTCATATGCTTTTTGGTGATTTTCTGAATTTATTGGATTTTTTCCGTAAATTAATTGAATTGAATTTAATTAAGTATATTGAACCTTTTGTGAAAACTAAATATATATAGATAAAGTTAATATAAAGTTTTACCAAAAATATTTTATTTGTGCTCGTAATGTCTCAAAGTATTTATGAGAATTTTCCGGATTTTTCCCGATATTTTAATTGCTTAAAGTAGATTAATCTAATTTCGGAATTATTTTAAATCAAAAAGCTTTTGAAAATCGAGTGAACGATCGGGCCAAGCCGATCTTGGCGTGTCTTGCGCCCATCGACGTGCGGCCCGATCGGCTGCCACGCCGCCTCGCGCGTGGCGTTGGATGAAGATCGGACGGTGTCTCCTTCGCGAAACCCTAGCGCCTTCGCCGTTGGATTGAGATCGGCGGTCGGGATCGTTTCGCGTTGTTTTGGTAAGTTTAGATCTCGCCGCTGATTTTGGAAAGAGCGGATCGGA
Organism: Otatea glauca; assembly: GCA_036346275.1. Classification (NCBI taxonomy): domain Eukaryota; kingdom Viridiplantae; phylum Streptophyta; class Magnoliopsida; order Poales; family Poaceae; genus Otatea; species Otatea glauca. Next base: position 13,724,000 of record CM070726.1, read on the forward strand.
TCGTATCACCGGATCTAATCCGGCGCTCGTTACCGTCGGACGGTATCGACCTTCGCCTCCGATTCGGTTTCGAATCCGCCGCCGCTTCTTGCCGCCGCCGCGCGTGATTTAGGGTTGCCGTTTTAGCGCGCATGCCGAGGCTATAAAGCCGCAGCCCGCACACCGAGGTTCCTCATCCCGCAGCGCATCCGCGATGCTAGCCTTCGCCGTTGAGTCACCGCCGCTTAGCCCCGAGCTCGCCGTAGTTTTCTAGCGCCGCCGCTTCGTTTTCGCCGTTCGCCGTCGTCAAGCCGCCGTTCGACGTGTGGGTTCGATTCGGTTCGCCACGTCGAGCCGCACCGAGCAACTACCTCTTCGTCGCCGGCAGAGCGAACGCCGTCTGGTCGTCGCCGTCCTCGTCTCCGGAACTCGCGCCCGCCGCGACATCGCCGTGCCGGAGCCCGCGACACCGTCGGATCTCCAACGACCATCCAGATCGAGCCACGCCGCCGTCTGCGCATAAACGGCTCGGGTAAGCGTGACCGTTGGATCGGGGTTGTTCGGGTAAGATCGCGCCGCGTGTGCGATGAGCGTTAGCCGTCGATCGTCACGCAGATGCGCGCGCGTGTCGAGCATCGGCACGCGGCGCGCCGCAGCCCAATCGATGCGCGCCGTGTCGGCGGCGTGGTGCGAGGCGCCGTGGGCGCGTCCACGGTGGACGAGGCGGTTCCGTGGACCGAGTCCATGGACGAGCGACGGTCGGCGCCGATTGGTCCGAGTCGTATGACGTCGGCGTTGCGCAATAAAATCTTTTCCAATAGAAAAATAATTCGAAAAATCGAAATTCTATTTTCTGTATTTTGATGATTTATTCGAACTTCAAAAGGCTATATCTTTTGCATTTTAACTCGATTTGAGTGTTTCAAATTTCTAAAAATTTGTAAAATCAAGATCTATTTATTGGTGAATTTTATTTTATTTTTGGAGTTTGGTTGCTCTCTGGTTTGGTGTTTATTTGCTATTTTGGCATCGTTTAGCGTAGACGTTGAACCGCTTTCGGTGATCCGGAAGAAGATTCGTCGCTCCAAGACCCAAGCTCAGATCAAGACCAGCACCTACTCCAAGGCAAGTTGTGCTTTGATCATGTTGCACCTAATTTTCACCAAATTACTATTTTGTCTTTTAAACTTTATGCATGATATTTTATGTGTATAAATGATTTCAATTAATCTGGGAATTAGATAATATGCCTATTTGAATTAAACCATACCTTGTCAATTATATGCCATGATCTATTTGTCACCCTAGGATGTGGAATTATAGTTGATAATCAACATGGGCTAGTTAGATCGTCATAGATTGCTTAGCCATGCCACGTCATCACATGTGTCCGAATGTCGATACTTAATCTTGACTAATGGAATATGGAACAATGTTTATGAATTGGTGTGTCATGTGTTGTCACACAATGATATCAAGTTGTCGTGGCGAGGAGGTCACACATCGGGATTGAAATGTTGATGGCATGTGGTGCTTGGTAATCAAGCTGGGTGGTAATGATTTTAGATTGAGGCAAGTGGCAAAGGGCGGTGTGCCAAGGTGGGCCAGTTTGGCAGGGTATGTGGAAGTCTTGCCTTAATCACCTTAAGGACTTAACCTTGCAAGCCTTTGACTGAGTCTCTTGCAACCACATGTCCGAATGGGACAGCCTAGTTTGAATAATTTGTGAAACCTAGATTTGATCTTGTCGTGGTGAATAGTGAGTCCCGGTTACGGTTTAACTCACATGGCGCAAGAGGGGGCCTGTTGTGGTGGTTTAACCCTTGATGTTGAAACCTTAGCGAGCGATCTTTGGGTCTAGGTGTAGCATTGTAAAGGCTTTGTTATGATCACTCGCCTTGGTGGTGTTTGGTTGTATCGTGTGGGTAAAGTGCATAACCTCTGCAGAGTGTACAATCTATTCGAATAGCCGTGCTCACGGTATTGGGCAATGCTCGGGAATTACAGTTAAGGGTTAGACTTTTGTTAAACAAAAACTTGTTGGGATGGCAAGGTGCCATGGAAAGTGGAAAATTAATTTAGGATTGGAAACTTGGTGTATTTCAGAAATACTGAATTTATTAATTACTGTATTTGTTTTACTGCTTTCCAATCTATTTATTGTATTCTTGTTAAATGCTGCTTTATTGCAAAAATACCTTTACTAGCCATTCCTTTGGATTAAGCCAAACATATAGAATATTAGACTTGCATTATTTTGCACAACTTGTTGAGTGCTTTATGTACTCACCCCATCAACAACAACTTCAGAAGAGGAAGAATCTACGCCAGTCATGGATGAGGATTATTTGGATGCGAATGCTTAGGTCCGAGCCTCGTCGGTTGCTGTGTGGCGAATCGGCGCGCCACTCGTTTATTCTATTTCCGCTGCTTCTCATTGATACTCTTTTTAAGCCCTGTGAGGCATTATTCATGTAAGACAACAGTTATTATTAATTAATGAAGTTTATGCTATATTTCGCTGTGTGTGACTATGATAGCATCTATGTTGAGCCTGTGTGCACTAGCGTGATCCTGGACTAGTGCGGTATACACAGAGGGTCCGGATTTGCAAATTCGGGTCCCGATAATAGCGCTCAAACGGTGCAACCAGTGGACTCAAACAATTTTGTAGAGATGGATATATGAGTCACACACCTTCTCCAATAAGAATCACTGAAAAAAAATTCTATATTTTTCTAAAAATCAAAGACTGACTACTGCGTGAAGAACAAGTTCTGGACAGAATGATAACTTGATAGAAAACTTGATCTTTAGTCTATCCTAGGGTGCAAGAGAAGTGTAAAACCATATAAACACCCTCAAGACATCTTAGAGCAACAGCATTTATAAGGAAGGGAGGCAAATCCAAATTGCGAGAAAGTAAATTGCGAGAATGTAAATGCGGGAAAGTAAATGCTGAATTTAAATTGCGTAAAGTAAAGACATAATGTAAATGAGCAATTTAAATTCACAATAAGGTAAAGAAAATTTTTGTATTTTCTGGATGGAAGGTTTACAAAGCCTCACTTGATGTGGGCAAAGCTCAAAAGAGCAACTCAAACCTTCAAGTGAGGCCTCTATTTATACTACCTTTGGGTAACCTATCATCTTTAGATGAGCCTCTAAACCCTAGAGCATCCATCAAGGGCTAGGATTAACCCACTCAACCAGTCATGCAAGGGTTCACCCAAAACCCACAACACATAATGGGTTTTCTTGCACGGTTTTCAAAGCACACTAACTAGACCCACTAACCTATCAACTAGACCAAGATCCAATGGTCCTCATTGATCCACGCAGCGCCTAGCTAGCATCTCAACCGTTCCTTGTCTCCACGGCATGCCACGACTCCATCTCCGATCATCTTCTGGCGATCCCCAACCATCTGGACCTCCGATGCTCCTCGCCTAGTCCCGGTCATCCTTCGCCTCACCATGATCTAGCATCGTCGACTGTAACCATCAAAAATAAGGAAACACATCAAATAGCATTGTCCAAAATGATATGCAATAAGCCTCACACAAATTCAAACATCAATTTCAACATTCGCTCAAAAGGTCGGCACTACCGCCCTCTAGGGCCGGTTGTACCGCTCAACCTGCACTACCGCTCCTACATGGTCGGTAGTGCCGTTCGCCTAAAACCCCAGCGAACACCTCTCTTTGGAAAATAACTACGGACCGGCGGCAGGTACTCACTTCTAGCCGTTGTCTTGATCGCTCCACATGGCGAGATTGCAGCTATCGGCACTACCGTGCCCACATGGCCGGTAGTGCCGCTCCTAGCAGAGACAACTCAAATTCCATTATTTTGAAAATCCAAAATCAAACTTATATTCTGTAACATCCAAAAATTTGCTTTAATATTATTTTATTGGCTAATTGTGTATCTTATGATTTTTTGGAATTTAATGGATATTTCTAGATTTATTTGAATTAATTTTAAATTAAGTATATGGATCTTTTGTTTAAAACTATTTAGATTTATGCAAAGTTAAAATAAAGTTTTATCAAAAATATTTTATTTGAGTTCATAATACCTCAAAGTATTTTTGAGAATTTTCTTGGATTTTTCCTGGTATGTTTATTGCCTAAAACTATTTAATCGAATTACCAGAATTATTTTAATTAATAAATTTGGGAAAAATCGTTGAACAGTAATGGGCCGAGCCCAGTTACTGTGCGCGTGCATGCGGCCTATTTGGCCCGTGTTCTAGAAGTCGCCATTGGATCATAAAGGCATGGTCAAGATTTTATGAGGAGATGCGAAACCCTAATCTTGCAGATCGTTGGATTGAGAATGGATGGCTTTGATTTAGTGCAGCAGTAAAGGACATCTTCAAATCATCGCCATCGGTTGATGCTAGTGGACGAGATTGCGCCGCGTCATCATGAATCTCAACCGTTGGTCGCAGAATGGACGGTCGAAGAGAGTTCATCTCCGTTTCGTCGGAGTCCAGGTCCGAGACATTTCCGCCGCCGTGTAGGCTTGGAGTCCGTGTATAGCACGAATCCCAACGCTATAAAAGCTGCGCCCGACTGACGAAGTTTCCCTTCGAGCGCTGCCCCTTTTGGCCCAAGCATCATCGCTGGAGACACCGTGGTTCAAGCTCGGGGGGTCGTCGGAGTTTGTCAGGACGCCGTCGCGTTTTTCCGTCAAGAACGTCGTCGTCGAGGAGTCTCCGCCGAAGTCAAGCCCGGATTTGCGATCACCGCCTCGAGCCGTGTAGGATCCAGTCAGTACCGCGCCAAGGAAATCACCGAAGCGCCAGTTCCATAGTCGTCTTCCTCGCATCTGGTGAGCTCGTGCCACCGACTTCGCCGTCGCGCCATTCATCAGCTCGTAGTCGTCGATCTCCAGTTTAACGATCAGGATAGCGCCACGTGTTCGTGATCTTCGGTAAATCGCTCAGGTGCTAATCTAGCCATTCAATCTCATCCAGCGGTTTGGCTCGCACCATCGTTGTGGCCAATCGGGGCAGCCGCGTGTCGGCACGGGTGCCGAAGGGACGTGGACCGGGTCCATGGTGGACCAGATCCAAACCATGGACCGGGTCTATGGACCAGTGCGACGTGGTAGCACGTGATTGGTCCTGGCAATGGTGACATCACTCTGACGTCAGCATGACGCAATAAATTTGTTTTTCAGAATAAAAATAATTCAGTTAATACTGATTTTACAATTTCTGTATTTTCAGTATTTATTCAAACTTCAAAATGCTATAACTTTTGCATTTTAACTAGGATTTGAGTGATTCAAGTTTCTAAAAATTTGTAAAATTGACATATATTTAATGGTGAATTTTATTTGATTTTTGGAGTTCATTTGATCTCTGTTTTGGTATTTATTTGCTTTTCTTCTTCGGTATGCGTAGACGTTGAATTGTGCGATGCTTCGAAGGAAGATCCGTCGACTCAAGATCAAGTACCAGAGCAAGACCAGAACCTATTTCAAGGCAAGTTGTGCTTTGATCATGTTGAACCCATGTTTATTGCATAGTATTTCAAGTATACAATTGTTTCAAATTAAATTGGGATCTAGTTAATCTACCAATTTAATCTATATACCCTACCTTGTCATTTGTATGCCATGATCTAATTGTCACCCTAGGATGGTTAACTAATAGTTGGTTAATATTGATAATCAACATGGGCTGATTAGACCGTCGTAGATTGCTTAGCTGTGCCACGACATCATATGTACATGAATCATCAATGATTAATCTTGACTAATGGAATATGGAAACAATGATGTGAACTTGTGCATCATGTGAAGTTGTACAATGAGATTGAGTTGTAGTGGCGAGCAATGTCACGCAACGATGTTGAATTGTTGATGGCACGTGGTGCTTGGTAATCAACTGGGGTGATAATCATTTGGATTGGGGCAAGTGGCAAGGGGCGAGTATGCCAAGGTGGGCCCGATGGGTAGAGGGTATGTGGATGTCTTGCCCTGATCACACTAAGGACTTAACCTTGCAAGCCTTAGACCTGAGTCAATCTTGCAACCACATTTCTGGTATGGGACAGCCTAGCTGATTAATTTGCAATGTCTTAACTTTGGTACTATCTTGGTCGGTGTGAGTTCCCGAGTTATGGAGTAATTCACATGGCGCAAGAGGGGGGCCCTGGATGTGGTAACCAGTCCCACCATGTTGAAACCTTAGCGGGTGGTACCGGGTTAAGCCAGAGCATTGTAAAGGCTTTGTCATGATTTCTCTGCCGGCACACCAAAGGAAGTGTGCTAATGGCCAGGCGCAAAGAGAATATCATGTCGTGTGGGTAAAGTGCATAATCTCTGTAGAGTGTAAAACTATTCGAATAGCCGTGCTCGCGGTATTGAGCAATGCTCGGGAATTACAGTTAAGGGTTAGTTTAATTAGAATGGAAAACTTGGTTGGGATGGTAGGATACCATGGGAGTTGGAAATTGACTTAGGATTGGAAAGTTGGTTTACTTGAGAAATGCTGAATCTATCTATTATTGTTATTTGTTTTGCGGTCTTTACAATCTATTTACTGTATTTGTTCATAAATGCTGCTTTGTTGCAAAATTGCCATAATAGCCTATCCTTTGGAATAAGCCTTGCATATAGCTACGTTAGAATTGCATTCTGTGCACAACTTTATGAGTGCTTTATGTACTCACCCTTGCCAACAACAACATCACCAGTTGAGGAGTCTGCATCAATGCTGGAAGAGGAGTCTAAGAAGAGACGAGTGTTTAGGGTGCAAGCCTTGTCAGTTGCCTGTGGTATACTGAGGGGTTGTCTACGTTTTCATTCCGCTGCAGTTTAATGTGTTATTCAGCCTTGCGAGGCATAGTCATGTAAGTGGACCATAAGGTCATTCAACTAGTAGTATATATCATAGATGTTTTTCATAATGTTTCCGCTGTTTATGATTGTGATATTCACCGATGTTGAGCCTGTGTGCACTAGCGTGATCCTGGACTAGTGCAGTATACACAGAGGGTTCGGATTTGCATATTCGGGTCCCGACAGAAGTGGTATCAGAGCCATACTGACTGTAGGCCTTGACCCTAGATATTCTGGTCGTCTCTATAGGATCTTCAAAATTATTTTCCAAATGAAAGAATTAACTTGGAAGAATAATATGGTCTTGACTTATCTCATTCTTCTATTCCTTCCCTCGTTAGAATTTCTCTCTTTTCCCTTGCTGAATTTCTTTCTCTCTCCCTTGCTGGATCGAGTTGAAAACCTTATCTGAGTTATCTTAGTAGTTGACGATATACCACACCTTAGGAGAAAGCATCAAGTGCTTGCTGTCAACCCTGGAAATCATGAAGGAAGGAATCATCGAGCTCAAGGAAGGAGTAGATCGATGAAGTGTTCTAGAAGCTAGAAGTCCTATGCTTCGAGTAGCCAGTTGAGACTCATGTGTGGGAGCCGCGTCTGTTTAAGATAGAAGTGTTACCCCTGTAGGCGGTAGTTTTGTGTGTATAGGTTGAATTGGTTTTTCCTTGATTGCTGAGTGTGCAGTATGTGTTGCAGAGCTTTTAGGCTTATATAAGCAACCATACCAAGTTATTAATATTGTTTGCTTAAGTTATTGGGTTAAACCTATCTCCCTTGCTTTAGGATCCCTGCTTCTTACCTATGCTATTTCCCTCTTCCCTAACCCAGTGGAGCAATCAAGCAGATGGTTCAGATTTGTGGAAACAACAGAATCAGTGGAAGTAAAAATCAATCCAAGGAGAATCTCAATAATGGATTAGTTCTTCAACCGTTAGTACATGTGGATATGCAGAGTTCCAGAGAGTTCTTAACTGCTCAGACTCAGTTGATGCATGCAATGATGAAACAAATGCAGAATATGACTGACCAAGTCAATATCAACAAAGTGTTCCAAGCCGCTACCAATGATTTACGTTCCTACTCAAGGTTATCAGAATTCATAAGGACTCGTTCGCCGGCGTTTTCAGGAAATGCGTTACCTTCGGAAGTGGATGATTGGCTCAAGACCATTGAGAGTAAGCTGCTCATTGCTCGGTGTGAAGGCGGTGAGAAAGTCCTATATGCTTCTTATCAGTTACAAGGAATCGCTGCGGAATGGTGGAGGAAATATTGTGTTGTTCATGAAGCCCCGCGGAATCTCACTTGGAGTGAATTTGTTGTTGCTTTTTGTAATCTCTTTGCCTCACCTAGAGACAGTATGGTCACAGTAAATACGAAGCAGAATATTATCCCTGCACCTTGTTCAACATCTAAGCGTTGCTCTCTAAAGTGCTATTAACCAAACAAGTCAGAAGATAGTGCGTGCATTCGCTGTGGAGAAATAGGACATACCACTGACGAGCATGAGATTAATTGCTCCAGCTATGAAGGAAGTCATTCTCTTGGAGAGTGTCCTATGAGTGACATCACATGTTACCTGTGTGAAGGTCGAGATCACGATCCATCTCAATGTCCCTTAGATCCAATAGTTATTGCTGTAACCCAGCATCAGCAAAAGAATCTTCGAGCCATAGTTACTCAAGAGTTGGCAAGAAGAGGTGGAACGTCAGGTGCAAAAGTGGTGCTGCTCGAAGAGTTAAAGACACGATACCTTAATCATGTTGGCCCTCATCAAGAAAGAAGTAATTGGCAGTCACCAACAGCATGTTTCCTGTGTGATGAAGAAGTTCATTGGGCTAGGGAATGCCCTACGAAGCAACTAGCTCTGACGCAACAAGAGGACAAAAATGTACATGTAGTCGCACAACAGCGAACACGGGTGTGTTACAACTGTCACAAGGAAGGCCATTATGCTAATCGATGCCCACAGAGAAGACAATCATTGTCTGCGGCCATGGATGTTCCAGAAGTTACCTCAGTCAAATTCATAACGCCAAACGAGAGCAGTAAAATCGCAAGAGAAGTCTGTGCGGAGAATCAGTTGAAAAAGAGGCGTTTGAATGAAGACACTACCCCATTCGACAAATGCTCAAGAAAGAGATCCTGCCTTAAGCTTTGTTATACCTGCAACAAGCCTGGGCAATTGCCCTCATAAGAAAGTGATCGCACTAGTTCAAGTCAATCTCAATTCTGTCCCAGTCAACACTTCAGCGCCAACGTCAATCGAGGAAGTTTAGATCGATGATTTTATCCTATGCAAGTGTCATATTCTCGTTTGTAAAGGAAAAGTGACTAGCGATGAATTCCATGCAAATATCTTCTTGTGTAAAGAAATAAAGTAAAGATGGCTGAGATGATGGAAGGTGAAGTGTTGGAATAAAAGCATTAATGGTAAAAGAAGGGTCAGATGTTTTTCTGAGTATGCACCTGTGATGGAGTTCACATGAAAGTGATGTGTGTGCAGTGATGGTCAATATTGTGGTGATCGTGAAACTTGTCAGTCTGGAAGAATTGCCGTTGCCAGAAAGTACAGTAATGCTTGATGTAACCTAGAATGTGATGGAGTTAAGTTGCTTGTTGTTGGAGGAAAGTTTCTAGCGAACCATATTGGATACCAGAACCGAAATGCTACTCTTGAAATGAATTGGTTGTCCGGACATAAGGCTGTCCTGGAGTTTGGTCGAAGAGTTATGTTAGCTAAAAGCCCTGAAAGTGGGAAAATGGAATTTCAAACGACTGCGGTTCATGTTGATCAACTAAAAGTCAATAGTGTGGAAGTTGTCAGCTTTGAAGATGTACCAGTTATTAGAGAGTATCAAGATGTGTTTCCTAAGAATCCCACCAGATCGAGAGATCAAGTTTGGTATTGAGTTAGTGCCTGGTACAGCGCCAAAAGTAAATAGACCTTATCGAATGCCTACAAATGAGCTAGTTGAGATGAAGAAGCAGATCGAAGAGTTGCTAGAAAAGTGTTTCGCCAGAACCAATTTGTCACCATAGGGAGCGCCTGTTCTGTTTGAAAGATAGGAGCTTAAGGATGTGTATCGACCATCGGGCATTTAATGAAGTGACGATTAAAGGATAAGTACCCGTCGCCAAAGATCAATGATTGTTTGATCAGTTAAGAGGAGCTGGAGTTTTCTCAAAAATAGATCTCCGATCGAGATATCATCAGTTAAGAATTCGTGCAGAGAATGTTCTTAAGTCGGAGTTTTCTACGTGATATGGACAATATGAGTTTACAGTTGTGTCTGCTAGAATGATCAATTCCATGGCATAATTTATGAATCGGATGAATGAAGATTCATGGGATAATTGGACAAGCTGTTGTCGTGCACATAGATGACATTCTTGTTTACTCCAAGACAAGGGAAGAGCATGCCGAGTAATTGAGATGGGTTCTGGAAAAGCTGCAAGGGCGATAGTTGTGCGCTAAGTGTGACTGTTGGAAGGAGAAAGTTGAGTTTCTTGGTCATGTAATGGCTTCAAAAAGGGGTTGTTGTTGATCTGAGCAAGTGGAAGTAATGTTGTATTGCGAGCAACCGAAGTCTGTTACCTGGATTCGTGATTTTCTGGAAATGATAGGGTGCTACCATTGATTTATTGAAGGATTCTTGACGATTGCGAGACCGCTTAAGCAATTGTTGAAAAATGAGAAGAAGTTTGCATGGACACCGTAGTGTATGCTTTGAAGTTATTGCGTCATTATATTGATGGAAATATGTACAGACCATAAGAGTTCGAAGTACAGACCTTAATATGGAACGAAGAGGATGGTTGGAGTTGATTAAGTATTATAATGCTGGGATCCGTTATCATCCTGGTAAGGCTAATGTGGTATCCGATGCCTTAAGTCGTAAAGGCCATAGTGCCAATACACTGATATGAAGTGATCAATCGAAATTGTGCAAGGGTTCCAAAAGTTGAAATTAGAAGTGGTTTCACAAGGATTTATAGCTGCTTTGGAAGTTAAGCCAATGCTTGAAGATCAGATCAAAGTGGGTCAGAAGGATGAAGGCTTAGCTGAGGATTTTTCCGTGGATGACCAAGGAACCACACGGTTTAAAGGTCGAATCTAGGTATCGAACAAGAAAGAGCTTAAGCAGTTGCTTTTGGAAGAAGCTCATGATTCTAAGTATTCAATTCATCCAGAAAAGTGCTAAGATATATCAAGGTCTTAAGGAAAGGTTTTGGTAGCCTAAGATGAAGCGTGAAATTACTGAAAATATCGCTTTGTGTGATGTGTGTTAGAGAATGAAAGCAATGCATCAGAGATCAGCAAGTTTGTTACAGCTGGTGCAGACTTCTGAGTGGAAGTAAGAGGCAAATCAGTAATAAGATACCTACCGTTGAGAATGGTCGAGAATCCAGAAGGGATATGGTTCCGTTTGGGCCATCGTTGACCGTTTGGCCGAAGTTGCTCATTTCACACCATTAAGACTACCTATTCAGGAGATCAGTTGGTAGGACTATTTATAATTGTGTGTTGCATGGTATGTCTAAGAAGATTGTGTCAGATAGAGGTACCCAATTTACCTCGAGATTTTGGAACAAGTTACCTAAAGCCATGGGAACTCGTTTGAATTTCAGTACAGCGTATCATCTGCAGACAGATGGTCAGACTGAAAAGCATTGATCAGATTTTGGAGGATATGTTAAGAGCTTGTGCATTAGCTTATGCTACGTCATGGGACAAATGTTTGCCATATGCAGAATTTAGCGGTAATAACAATTATCAAGCAAGTTTGCAAACATCACTATTTGAGGCTTTAAATGGTCGAGACTGTCGTACTCTATTGAGTTGGAGTAAGACAGGAGAGCGCTTGGTGTTTGGGCCTGATATTCTCAAGGAGGCCGAAGATCAAGTTGCTGTGATCAGAGAGAGGTGGGAAGTAGCACAGTCAAGGCAAAAGAGTTACGCTGATAATGGTCGTCGTGATTTGAGTTTTTGAGCGAGATGATTATGTGTATCTCAGAGTTAACCCTATTAAAGGTGTTAAAAGGTTTCATGCTAAAGGGAAGCTTGCGTCAAGATATGTTGGTCCGTTCAAGATTTTGAGTCATTGAGGAGAGGTTGCTTATTCGTTGGAATTGCCGCAGTCAATAGCAGGAGTGCATGATGTGTTCTACATGTCACAGTTTAAAAAGTGTCTCAGAGTGCCAACAGAGCAGATATCGTTAGAAGCAATAGAGCTATAGGAGGATCTGACCTACAAAGAACAACCTATCAAGATTCTGGATGTGATGGGCGCGGACGAAACAAGTCTGTTAAGCCTGCGAGTTCGATGGAGCAATCGTTCAGGGCATGAAGCAACTTGGGAGCGTGAAGACGATTTGAAGTCAGAATTTCCAAACCTATTCTTTAGTTAGCTCTGAATCTCGGGGTCGAGATTCTGTTAAGGGGGGAGGTTTGTAACATCCCAAAATTTGCTTTAATATTATTTTATTGGCTAATTGTGTATCTTATGATTTTCTGGAATTTAATGGATTTTTCTGGATTTATTTGAATTAATTTTAAATTAAGTATATGGATATTTTGTTTAAAACTATATAGATTTATGCAAAGTTAAAATAAAGTTTTGTCAAAAATATTTTATTTGAGTTCATAATACCTCAAAGTATTTTTGAGAATTTTCTTGGATTTTTCCTGGTATGTTTATTGCCTAAAACAATTTAATCGAATTACTAGAATTATTTTAATTAATAAATTCGGGAAAAATCATTGAACAGTAATGGGCCGAGCCCAGTTACTGTGCGCGTGCATGCGGCCTGTTTGGCCCGTGTTCTAGAAGTTGTCGTTGGATCATAAAGGCATGGTCAAGATTTGATGAGGAGATGTGAAACCCTAGTCTTGCAGATCGTTGGATTGAGAATGGACGGCTTTGATTTAGTGCAGAAGTAAACGACATCATCAAATCATCGCCGTCGGTTGATGCTAGTGGACCAGATTGCTGTAACACCCTAAAATTTGCTCTAATTTAAATTTTGGAGTATTTTTGATTTTTGATAATATCTGAGAGTTTATTGAAATTTATTTGGATTTATTCAAATATGGTCTTTCTTGAAATCAATTAAATAATGGAAAAGTTTATGTAAAGTTTTATTGAAAATATTTTATTTGAGTTCCAAATATCTCAAAGTATTTTCTAGAATTTTTCTGGATTTTTTCAGGTATTTTTGCTATTTATTTTGGCTTTGTTTATTTATCTGATTTATTTTTAATCAGAAATGTTTTAAAAATAGGAAGAATAGTACTGGGCCGGCCCAGCACTGTGCTTAGCCTGGCCCAGTTCGCCAAAACCCTAGTGCCGCCCCAGCCTGAGCCGTTCGATCTTGATCGAACGCTTGCGAGTGTGCCGCGTCGCCCAAGAACGTGCGCCACCGGATCGTCGCTGCTTGAACGGCCGTGATGGAGCCACGTCGGTCCGACCGGGCGTAATCGTCGGAGTTAACGCCGCCTAGCGTTTCCGCTTGTTTCGCCGCCTGCAGCGCGCACGTCGAGGCTCCTTTTAAAGTGTCCGTTGCTGCGCCGCGTAGAGCTCTTCTCGTCGCTCCTTTTAGACTCCTTGCACGCACGCTGAGACCTTCTCTAGCGCCCATGCGAGCTCGCCGTAGTTGTTTCCTCTCGCCGCCGTAGTTTTTGCTTCCTTCCACCGTCGTCCGAGCTGTTCCGCCGTGCTCCGACCCCGTCCCGAGTTCGCCAAAGGAAGCCGCGCCGTTTTGACCACTTCTTCACGTCGGAGAACCACCGGAGCTCCATCGACCGCGTCGTCTTCCCCAGCTCCGGCAGCCTTCTCTTCTGCGTCGTCGTCGACCTACGCGAGCTCCGTCGACCGTTCGATCGCCATCCAACCGTTACGGTACGTCCACCTAGCCCTTCTCTGTTTACGTTTGGATTAGATCGTAACCGTTAGATCTGTGATGTGCGGCGTAGATTAGATCTGGATATTAGGTCTTCTAGTAGATCTTAGCCGTTGGATCGTTAGTGTATGCGTGAGATTGCGTCGCTTAGTTAATATGAACAGTAAATCGCTCCGGTAACCTGCGCCGTTGGATCGGATCTAAACGGTTGAGTTCAGATCTGATTTTTCCCTAAAGATCCGCGCCGTTCAGATCTGAACGTGCGGCGGTGATGGCGCCGTACCCTCGACAAATCGCGTGCTGACGCGTGGGCGTTTTGACTGGGGAGGAGACCAGATCCTCCATCGATTACGGCGCACCGTCAGATGCGTGCCGCGTGGCAGCGCGGAAATCAAGGCGCCACCGAACCGAACGTGCGCGTGAGATCTGGCCGTTGAATCCTTTGACGGCCACGATTTCGCCACGTAGCTAAGATCTGGCCGTAGGTTGAGCGATGGCCGAGATAGTGTCACGTGTTTGTGCACGAATCTCGAGGCGATGGTGGCGTCGTGACGGCGTCGATCTTGGCGTCATCTGGCGGGGGCTAGATGCTCTGTTTCGTGGACCGAGTCCACCGTGGACCAGAGCCGAGCCGTGGACCGGGTCCATGGACCAGAGCGACGTGGCAGCACCAGAGAGAGCCACGTGTCAGATGACGTCATGCTGACGTCATTTTTCCAGAAGAATATTTTGGCCGAAATTCTTTTCTGTGCTGATGTCATCGTGTGGCAATGCTGACATCATAAATGCGATTTTTCAGTATAAAGATAATTCGGAAAAATCAGATTTTCTAATTTATGTATTTTCATATTTTATTCAAACTTCAAATGGCTATAACTTTTGCATTTTAACTCAGATTTGGGTGATTCAAATTTCTAAAAATTCCTAAAATTGTGATCTCTTTAATGATAAATTTTATTTTAATTTTTTAGGTCATTTAGTCTTATGTATTAGTTATTTATTGTATATATTGTTTGTACGCGTAGACGCAAATTTGCCGGATGGTTTCGAGGAAGAGTTCGTCGCTCAAGACCAAGCTTCGAAACAGGACCAGCAACTCTTTGAAGGCAAGTGATGCTTTGATCATTTTGATCCCAGATTTTAAAATGTAATTTATGCTTTGAAATTATGCATGCTAATTTATTTAAAGTGAATTTAAATTAAATTGGGTAATGTAGCTAATCAACCCATATTGTTATTGTCACCATGAAATTATTATCTGTATGCCCTAAAATCTTTGTCACCCTAGGATTTATTGTATTTGTTGGATAATAATATGATGCCAACACGGGAGGCTAGACCGTGAATAAATGCTTAGCCTTGCAACGAATCATGAATGATCTTTCGGGAAATACTAAAATATTGATTAATGAAATACTGAATGTATTTTGAAAGTGGTGTGATGATGCCACATGATGAGATTGAGGTTCAGAGACCTGTGTGGTTCTGCACCGATGTTGAGTTATTGATGGCATGTGTTGCACAATAATCAACGGGGTGGGAAATGATTTACACTGGAGCAAGTGGCAAGAGGCTGTGTGCCAGGTGGGCCTGTGTGGCAATGGGTTGATGAGTGATGTGAGTCTGTGTGCCACATTGGGCTGTGTGCCACTATTGAGAGTTGGAAGTCTTGCCTTGGTCAGTTAAGGACTTCACCTTGCAAGCCTTCGATCTGAGTCACCCGTACAACCACATGTCTGGTATGGGACGGACCTAGTTGATTAGGGTTCTTATATCTTCCCTCTGATACCTCAGGGTGACAGTACGCAGGGGTGTATCATGCGGGGAGCGCACTGCTACGGCTTGGTGCCCATCCAGCGGTGATTGACCTGTCCTGTACCTCGGCTCTGTGTGAGGGAAGTGATAGTGAAGGCAATACCGGAGAGGTTCTTTGGTTAAGGTAGAGGTTCCTGAAAGGCTTTGTTACGGACGATCACCTATGTGGTGAATGGTTGTATCTTGTGGGTAAAGTGTACAACCTCTGCAGAGTGTCAAATCTATTCGAATAACTGTGTCCGCGGTATTGGACATTGCTCGGGGATTACAGTCAAGGGGTAGATCTTCAAAAACAAAATGTGGAAAGGGTGGCTGTGTGCTAGTGTTAAAAATGAACTGTTAAGGCTGTGTGCCGAGAATCTTCGAAGAAAAACCATTTGAAGAAACTATTATTATTTATAACTATTTCACTGCTTTAATCTAAATAAGATACTGGTTTAAAAATGTTGTTTGATGCAAAAGAACCATTTAAGCCAATCCTTTGGAATAAGCTTTGCATATAGTAATAGCGCTGCATTCTGTGCATTACTTGTTGAGTGCCTTGTGTACTCACCCCTCCTTGTTTATGAACCCCAACATCAGTGGAGGAGTCGACACCAGCGTGGGAGGAGTACATTGAGGATCCGGGCAATTAGGGGGCAAGCCCAGTCGGTTGCCTGTGGCAAGATGAAGGCTTCCACGATATTTATTTTTTTTCGCTGCTATTTCTTTTACTCTGAATAATGTAAGCCCTGCGTGGCTGATTTTATGTAAGGAGACCATAAGGTCGTACAACCCAGTTTATATAAATGTTTGCAATATTTATTCTTATATCGCTGTGAATGTCTGTGATGTGCAACCCTGTAAGACTGTGTGTGCTAGCGTGATCCTGGAGTAGCACAGAATACACAAAGGGTCCGGATTAGCAGATTCGGGTCCCGACAGAGGTGGTATCAAAGCAGGCTGACTGTAGGTCTTGACCCTAAACTAGATTAGCTGTGTCTGGTGGATAAAACTATTTGCTAAGAATTTAACAACTTGAGCAAGAATATCAATGAAATCTCGACTTATCCTTTCTCTCTTGCTTCATATCTATGCTGAAATTTTATTATTATTATATGTTTAATTTAAACGAGGTTTGTTTTGGCAGATGAGGATGATCCACACCTATGGAGAGCGCACTGGAGGATTCGCCGCTGAGTTATGGCGTATGATGCAGCTGCTCGGAGGTTTCGACAGGCCGCTTTATCAGGGGACCACTGTGGTGCGGGCAGGACTTGATATCGCCTGGGATGTCAAGATCACTGTTTATGCCCGGGAGAGGACAATGGCGAGCCGTCCTATCTACATCACCACTAGGAGGACTTCTTTTGAGGCCGGGATCCAGGAGAAGGCGCGTCTCGCGATGCGGCAGATTGCCCGCACTTACTCTGCCGAGTTGGAGGGCACTGTTTTTCGTCAACACCCGCGCCGAGATAATCGCTATGACAGGGTGGAGCTCATGGAGGAGGATGCCATGGTCACTCATCTGGCAAGGTATGTCATCGCCCAGGAGGACGCCATGGATGATACAGTCCAGGAGCTGCAGAGAGCCCGCGACGAGGTCACGGAAGCGAGGACTCAACTGCGGGAGGGCTTAGCTCACTCCATGCAGAAGATCTAGGAGCTGGAGATGGACCTGTATGGACTGAGCCCGAGCGATCCACGAGCCGCACGATCCGATCCGGAGGAGCAGTCAGAGCCGCCGACACGGAGCGAGCAGCCACAGGACCAGCAGAGTCGATGAGATCGTTTGCACCAGCTGCAGTAGGTCATCGGGACCAGTTCGCCCCGATGCCAGAGCACCAGCCGGTGTATACTCCGGGGGAGCCGCAGCCGGGTTGGCTCGATGAGTAATCGAGTCTAGTCGGCTGTAGTGTCGAGACTCGAGTGGTTGAGTCTCGTCTTTTGTTTCAGAGTCACAAATAGGTGTGAGTCGTTATTGCTTTTAAATGTTTATTTACTTGTTTTTGGTTGTGCGTGTCTTGTATGTGTTGCATTGCCATTAGGCATTTGTGAGCAATCATACTACCTTATATTATATCAATAAAGTTTCTAAATAATTTAAGTTACACCTATTTCCCCCGCATAAGTTCTTTTACTTGTCTATGCTTTCTTCTTTTCTTAACCTTGGAAGTTTGCAACAGATGGTGAGGACTCGCGGCACTTTGAGCCAGTAGTGGAGCTAATCAGGCTGACAACCAGAATGAGGAGCCAATTCCTCAACCACCGCAAGTTGATATGCAGAATCTGGGAGCCTTTCTGGCTACCCAAACTCAACTCATGAACACGATGGTGCAGACCATGCAACAGATCTCCAATCAAGCTGCTGCGAATGTTCAACCTGGGGTAACGATGGACCACACCCCTATTCAAGGTTGTCGGAGTTTATGCAAACTCGTCCACCCACCTTCTCAGGCAACGCCAATCCGATGGAAGCGGACGATTGGCTAAGGACAATCGAAAGGAAGCTACACATTACCCAGTGTGTAGGACTTGAGAGGGTGCTCTATGCCTCTCATCAACTGGAAGGAACTGCCGCAGAGTGGTGAGAAAACTTCTGCGCAGCACATGAAGACCCACAGAGTATTACGTGGGAGGAATTCACCTCAGCTTTCCGCCAATACCATGTACCGGAGGGTATCATGGATCTCAAGAAGGAAGAATTCCGGAATCTCAAGCAGGGTGGCCAGTCAGTGGCTGACTACTTGAATTAGTTTACCCAGCTAGCACGCTACGCACCAGAGGACGTAGCCACGGACAAGGCCAGACAATCCCACTTCATTAAGGGATTGAATGCAGGGTTACAAGTGGGACTGATCACTCACACATTTCCCGACTTCCAAGAGCTGGTTAACAAGGCTCTTATTCTGGAGGACAAGCGCCGAGAGTTGGATGACAATCAGAAGCGCAGAATGGCGCAACAAGGAGGACGTCCGGGCAGCGAGGCGAGGGGCGGCACCCAACAGATTCATCGGTTCCAACCCGAGGCGTGATGAGGCACCACCGCCGGCAAATCGTCGATGGGCGAGAATGCCTGACTCGGCCGAAGCGTAGTACAGTGGAGGAAGCTCAGCGCAGCGGGAAGACGTTGTTATCACTGCAACAAAGTGGGGCACTTCGCCAACAATTGACCGAAGAAGGGAGGTGTCACCCCGGTCCGATTTAACCTAGGGAATACGCCTACAAGGAATCCTGCACCAACTGTGAACCGCGGAGCATCGACATCAGCAACTCCATCTCAAGGAACTGCACGAGGCCGAGTCAACCACATTATAACAGATGAAGTTGAGCGCCTCGGGCGTTGTCTTGGGTAAGTTCTAGTAAACTCGATGCAGCTCTTTGTTTTATTTGACTCGGAGCATCACATTCATTTGTGTCTCAAGATTTTGCTGTTCGCAACAATTTGGATATTGTGGAACTTAAGTGTGTACTTGTAGTCCAATCCCTGGATCAGAACTCCGATCCAGTGTAGGATGTTATGGGGTGAGGCTAATAATTAATGGAATAGAGTTCCTAGTGAACTTAATTATATTGAATACCCAAACCCTGGATGTTATCCTGGGAATGGATTGGTTAACCAAATACAAGCGATCTTTGGATGCGGAAAAGAGTTATATCAATCGAGAGCCCAGAAGGGAGAAGGGTTGAGTTTGAAGCAAAAGCAGTACGAGATGGACAATTAATGGTCAACAGCATGAAGACCATCAGCTTGGAGGAAGTTTCCATAGTCAATGAATATCCGGATGTTTTCCCGGAGGATGCACTGGAATGCCACGGAAAGAGATATCGAGTTCGTGATAGAGCTTGTTCGAGGACAGCTCAATAGCTAAGAGACCTTACAGGATGTCCACGGAGGAATTAGTGAAAATGAAGAAGCAAATTGAAGAGTCATTGGAAAAAGGATTTATAAGACCTAGTTCATCGCCATGGGGAGCGCCTGTCTTGTTCGTTAAGAAGAAGGACGGGAGTTTTAGGATGTGTATAGACTATCGTGCACTTAATGATGTGACGATAAAGAATAAGTATCCGCTACCTAGGATCGATGATCTATTCGATCAGTTGAGAGGAGCAGGAGTCTTCTCCAAGATTGATCTCCGATCGGGATACCATCAACTGAAGATCCGATCAGAGGATATTCCAAAAACTGCATTTTCGTCAAGATATGGACATTACGAGTTTACAGTGATGTCCTTTGGATTGACAAACGCACCAGCATATTTCATGAATTTAATGAATAAGGTTTTTATGGAATATCTGGATAAGTTCGTCGTCGTGTTTATAGATGATATCCTTATTTATTCCAAGACGAAGGAAGAGCATGCCGAACATTTAAGGCTAGTCCTTGAGAAATTGAGGGAACAACAGTTGTTTGCAAAATTTAGTAAATGTGATTTCTGGAAGAATAAGGTTGAATTTCTTGGACACATAATGACTGCAGAAGGAGTTGCGGTAGATCCAAAGAAAGTGGAGACAGTTTTGCATTGGGAGCAACCGAAGACGGTAACCCAAATCCGTAGTTTCCTTGGAATGGCGGGATATTACCGTCGTTTCATCGAAGGATTCTCCACGATTGCGAGACCTCTTACGCAATTGTTGAAAAAGGAAAAGAAATTCCTATAGACACCTGAGTGTGAGAAGAGTTTTCAGGAGTTGAAGAAAAGATTAACATCAGCACTTGTATTAGTTTTACCTGACGTTCATCAAGGCTTCGACATCTATTGTGATGCATCGCGTCAAGGATTAGGATGTGTATTGATGCAAAACCAAAAGGTAATCGCATATGCATCAAGGCAATTGAGGCCACATGAGGAGAACTATCCGACTCATGATTTGGAATTAGCTGGCGTAGTGCATGCCCTAAAAATATGGCGTCACTATCTCCTTGGAAACAGATGTGAAGTGTATACTGATCATAAAAGTCTTAAGTATATCTTCACACAAGCTGACCTAAATATGAGGTAAAGAAGATGGCTACAACTAATCAAAGACTACAATGTTGGAATTCATTACCACCCGGGTAAAGCCAATGTTGTGGCCGATGCCTTGAGCCGGAAGAACCACAGCGTAAATATGCTGTTAGAACCAAGTCAGACCGAGTTGTGTAAGGATTTCGAGAAGCTAGGATTGGAAGTGGTACCAGAAGGATTTTTGGCTACCTTGGAAGTAAAACCTACCCTGGAAGATCAGATCAGGGAAGGGCAGAAAGATGACGACAAAATCAAGAGAGTTAAGGTCAAGATGGATGCAGGCAAGGCAAAGGATTTCAAACTGGATGAGCAGGGCACTATGTGGTTTAAAGGGCGCATTTGTGTGCCGAATAAGGAAGAGCTAAAGCAGCAAATTTTGGAGGAAGCCCATGACTCCAAGTACTCAATTCATCCAGGAAGTGCAAAAATGTATCAGGATTTAAAAGAAAGATTTTGGTGGCCAAGCATGAAGCGAGAAGTTGTCGAATATGTTGCATTATGTGACATATGCCAAAGAGTCAAAGCTATGCATCAGAGGCCAGCAGGACTATTGCAACCCCTAAAGATACCTGAATGGAAATGGGAAGAGATCGGTATGGATTTCATAACCGGTTTACCCAGGGCTCGGAATGGATATGACTCTATATGGGTTATAGTGGATCGTTTGACCAAGGTTGCACATTTTGTACCTGTGAGACCACTTACTCGGACGATAAGTTAGCAGAACTCTATATGTCAAGAATTGTTTGCTTGCATGGAGTGCCGAAGAAGATAGTATCGGATAGAGGTACCCAATTTACCTCAAGGTTTTGGGGAAAGCTGCATGAAGCCATGGGAACTCGTCTGAACTTCAGTACAGCATACCATCCGCAGACAGATGGTCAAA
Organism: Otatea glauca; assembly: GCA_036346275.1. Lineage (NCBI taxonomy): Eukaryota > Viridiplantae > Streptophyta > Magnoliopsida > Poales > Poaceae > Otatea > Otatea glauca. The sequence continues at coordinate 13,745,426 of CM070726.1, forward strand.
CCGAGAGAGTTAACCAGATACTGGAAGATATGCTGAGAGCATGTGCTTTAGCATATTCTACTTCATGGGACGAGTGTTTGCCTTATCTTTGAGTTCAACTACAATAACTTGATTATCAAGCGAGTTCTGAGATGTCTCCATTTGAAGCTCTGTATGGTCGATCTGTCGAACACCCTTGAATTGGAATGAGACAGGGAGCGGCATGTTTTGGACGGATATTCTTGACAAGCGGAAGAACGGTCGCTATGATCGAGAGAAAGATTAAAGATTGCACAATCAAGGTAGAAGAGTTATGCCGACAATCGTCATGCAGAATTGAGCTTTGAACACAAGATTATGTATACCTTAGAGTTACACCACTCAAAAGTCGGGAGGTTTCATGCAAAGGGAAGCTTGCACCCGGATATGTCGGACCATTCAAGATCTTAAGCCGCGAGGTGAAGTTGTGTATCGCTTGAGTTGCCACAGTCCTTGGCGAGAGTGCATGATGTATTCCATGTGTCGCAATTAAAAAAGTGTCTCCGAATACCGGAGGAGCAAACGCCTTTAGAAGCAATCGAGCTGCAAGAAGATTTAACCTATAAAGAGCATCCGGTGAAGATTCGAGATACGATGGACAGAAAAACGAGTAACAAGTCTACACGCTTTTGCAGAGTCCAGTGGAGCAACCACTCGGAAAGTGAAGCAACCTGGGAACGTGAAAAAGATCTGAAGAAGGAGTTTCCTAACCTATTTCTATAGACAGCCCTGAATCTCGGGGACGAGATTCTGTTAAGAGGGGAAGGTTTGTAACACCCTAAAATTTGCTCTAATTTAAATTTTGGAGTATTTTTTATTTTTGAGAATTTATGATAATTTATTGAAATTTATTTGGATTTATTCAAATATGGTCTTTCTTGAAATTAATTAAATAATGGAAAAGTTTATGTAAATTTTTATTAAAAATATTTTATTTGAGTTCCAAATGTCTCAAAGTATTTTCTAGAATTTTTCTGGATTTTTCCAGGTATTTTTGCTATTTATTTTGGCTTTGTTTATTTATCTGATTTATTTTTAATCAGAAATATTTTAAAAATCGGAAGAATAGTACTGGGCCGGCCCAGCACTGTGCTTAGCCCGGCCCAGTTCACCAAAACTCTAGCACCGCCCCAGCTCGAGCCGTTCGATCTTGATCGAACGCTTGCGAGTGTGCCGTGTCGCCCGCGAACGTGCGCCATCGGATCGTCGCTGCTTGATCGGCCGTGATGGAGCCACGTCGGTCCAACCGGGCGTAATCGTCGAAGTTAACACCGTCGAGCGTTTCCGCTTGTTTCGCCGCCTGCAGCGCGCACGTCGAGGCTCCTTTTAAAGTGTCGGTTGATGCGCCGTGTAGAGCTCATCTCGCCGCTCCTTTTAGACTCCTTGCACGCACGCTGAGACCTTCTCTAGCGCGTGTGCGAGCTCGCCGTAGTTGCTTCCTCTCGTCGCCGTAGTTTTTGCTTCCTTCCGCCGTCGTCCGAGCTGTTCCGTCGTGCTCCGACCCCGTCCCGAGTTCGCCAAAGGAAGCCGCGCCGTTTGGACCACTTCTTCACGTCGGAGAACCACCGGAGCTCCATCGACCGCGTCGTCTTCCCCAGCTCCGGCAGCCTTCTCTTCTGCGCCGTCGTCGACCTTCGCGAGTGTAAGGACCCGAATCCACTGATTCGAACCCACTGTGTTTACTGCACTATTCCCAGGATCAACGCTAGTGCACACAGCTTAACATTGGTACATATCACATCATACACAACGATAATAGAATAATAGTTCATTTATTGATATAACTAAATGTATGATCTTATGACCAACTTACATTATTAAGCCACGCAGGGCAAGACGAAAATATAAACTAATAATTAAGCGTGAAAGTAGAAGCGTAGGTAGCTCATCAGTTCACCACAGCAACCGACAAGGCTCGGACCCTAATGACTCGTGTCTTCTTGGACTTCATCTTCCAACACAGTGTAGATTCTTCAACTGTTGATTATTGTTGTTTGGCAAGGGTGAGTACTTAAAGCACTCAACAAGTTGTGCATGAATGCAATTCCATGTATCTATATGCAAGGCTTATTCCAATGGATAGGCTATCATGGCTATTTTGCAATAAGCGGCATTTATGAACGAATCGATATATAGATTGTAAAGGATGTAAAACAAATAACGATAATAAATAAATTCAGTATTTCTCAAGTAAACCAAGTTTCCAATCCTAAGTCAAATTCCATCTTCCACATGGCATTCCGCCATCCCAACCAAGTTGTCCAATTAATTAAGCTAACCCTTAATCGTAATTCCGAGCATTGCTCAATACATGAAAGCACGGCTATCCGAATAGTTTCACACTCTGCGGAGGTTATGCACTTTACCCACGTGATACAACCAAACACCACAAAGGCGAGAGATTATAACAAAGCCTTTACAATGCTCTATCTTAACCCGATACTACCCGCTAAGGTTTCAACATTTGGCGGTCTCAGAAACTCACATCCGGGGCCCCCTCTTGCGCCATGTGAATTACACCGACCCGAACTCACACCGACCACGATAGTATCAAAATTAAGACTTTGCAAATTACTCACTAAGTGGCCCATACGGACATGTGGTTGCATGATTGACTCAGTCAAAGGCTTGCAAGGTTAAGTCCTTAGTGTGATCAAGGCAAGACTTCCACATACCATCGCCCATCGGGCCCACCTTGGCCTCCTCGCCCCTTGCCACTTGCCCCAATCTAAGTTATCATCACCCGCTTGATTACCAAGCACCACGTGCCATCAACAATTCAACATCGTTGCGTGACATGACTCGCCACAACAACTCAATCTCATCGTGTGATCCCACATGACACACAAGTTCATAACATTGTTCCATATTCCGTTAATCAAGATTAATTAACAATGATTCGACACATGTGATGACGTGGCATGGCTAAGCAACTAATACGGTCTAACCTCCAATGTTGATCATAATTATTAATCAACTATATTAAACCAATCTAGGGTGACAATGGTTCATGGCATATAATGACAAGGTAGGGTATAGATCAATCTGGTATTTTAGCTAAACCCAATCTAATTTGAAACAATTGTATATTTGAAATATATGCAATATTGTAAAACAAACATAGCAATTTTATAAACATGGGTTCAACATGATCAAAGCACAACTTGCCTTGGAATAGGTCCTGATCTTGATCTGAAGCTTGCTCTTGGGTTGCTTGATCTTCCTCGGCGTCGCACAATTCAACGTCTCACAGCGTCTTGAAAGAGAAAAGCAAATAAATGCCAAAACAGAGAGCAATTGAACTCCAAAAATCAATTAAAATTCACCATTAAATAGATCTCAATTTTACAAATTTTTAGAAACTGGAATCACTCAAATCCGAGTTACGATGCAAAAGATATAGCCTTTTGAAGTTTGAAATAAATCTTCAAATCGGAAAATCAAAAATCAGATTCAATAGATTTATTTTTATTCCGAAAATAGATTATGCGTCATCATGACGTCACGCTGACGTCAAGATCGGACCGGACCAATCGGAAGCGCCACGTGGCCGGTCCATGGGCTGCGTCCACGATCCGCCGGGTCCACGGCGACGCGGTCCACGGCGCCTCGGTGCTGCGCCGACACACTGGCGGCGCCGATTGGTTGCGGCGGCGGCGCAATCTGGTGCACCAATTCCATCGGACGATCGCGATTGATGCACACGCGGCGAGATCACGAGCACGGGTTTTAGATCCAACGGACGGCGATTATGGAGGTTTCTGACTCATCGAGGACACGCGGTCAGATTCGAGGCGTCGGCGAAGATCCAACGGACGAGCTTCTCCGCTGCTAATGGCGTCGCCGAGACCAAAATCCGCCGGCGATGAAGGCGGCGATACTCGAGGCGCTCCGGCGAGTTACGGGCGTCGAGACCTTGCGCTTCGGTGCGGCGAGCGAGGACTCAACGCACCCGTCCGAGCCTTAAATAGGCGCCACGGAGAGGCGTGCAAGCGGCGGACACGGACTCGAGTCCGCTCGAAACACTCTGGCGCGCGGCGGAAGAGTCCGGCGGAGACGACACGAGAACCCTTCGATGGCGAATGAGCGGCCGGGATTCAAGCGGCGTGGTGGATCGGATCCGCCCGAACCAACTAACGGACACGATCCAAACTTTCCCGAACCCAGTGCGACTTAATTCCGACCGTCCGATTCGATCCGACGTCCATCGGCGCTAGGGTTTGCGATTCACGCGCAAAGCTCTCGACCGCCCGATCGCGAGATCAGCGGTGGCGATCGCACCTCCGCTCGTGGGCCAATCGGGCGCATGCGACCACAGACCACACAAGCGCGATGTTGGGCTCGGCCCAACACTTGCTTCTGAATTTTCAAAAGGTTTTCATTTAAAATAATTCCATAAATTCATTTAATTTGTTTTAGGCAATAAAACAATCAGGAAAAATCAAGAAAAATCTCAAAAATACTTTGAGACATTCGGACTTAAATAAAATATTTTTGCTAAAACTTTATTTTAACTTTGTACAGATTTAAATACTTTTGAATAAAAGCAATAAACTTGAAATAGGAATTAATTCAAATAAATCTAGAAAAATCCAAATAAATTCAGAAAATCACAAATGCATTTTTAAGCGATAAAAACTTAATTAAGCCAAATTTTGGGATGTTACAAACCTCCCCCTTAATGAATCTCGACAGAGATTGGGGCTAACTAGAGAATAGGTTAGAATTCGACTTCAATTCTTCTTCTCGCTCCCAAGTGGCTTCACTTTGAATGATTGCTCCATGAACTCTGCAAAGCGAATAGACTTGTTTACGGTCTTGCGCTCCACAACATCCAAAATTACATTGGTTGCTCTTTATAAGTCAAATCTTCTTGCAGCTCTATTGCCTCCAGCGGGCTTGCTCTGTTGGCACTCTGAGACACTTCTTAAGCTGCGATACATGGAATACATCATGCACTCCACGCCAATGGTGAGGCAACTCTAATCGATAAGCTACCTCTCCTCGGCGGCTCGGAATCTTGAGCGGACCGACATATCTTGGTGCAAGCTTCCCTTTAACGTGAAATCTCTTAACGCCCTTAAGAGGGTAACCACGAGGTACACATGATCTTACGGTTCAAAACTCAAATCTCGACGACGATTATCGGCGTAGCTTTTCGTCTTGATCATGCTATCTTTAATCTCTCTCGATCATTGCTACTTGACTTTACGCCTCTTGAGGATATCGGCCCAAACACCAAGCGTTCTCTGTCTCGTTCCAATTCAATGGAGTACGACAAGCACGTCCATACAATGCCTCGAGCGGTGACATTTGTAGGCTAGCTTGATAACTATTATTATGGCGAACTCGCATATGGCAAACATTTATCCCATGTCGTAGCGTAAGCTAAGGCACAAGCTCTCAACATATCCTCTAAGATCGATTTACTCTTTCGATCGACCATCATCATGCGGGTGATATCTTTGACTAAAATTGAGACGGGTTCCCATTGCTTCATGCAACTTATTCCAAAACCTTGAGGTAAATTGGGTACCTCATGCGACACAATCTTCTTTGGCACTCCATGCAAACATACAATCCTTGACATGTACGATTACGCCAAGCGATCTCGGAGTAAGTGGTCTTTCTTGGGATGAAATGGCGACCTTGGTTAGGCGATCCACGATAACCCAAATGGAATCGTAACCTTTACGAGTCTTAGGTAAACCGGTGATAAAATCCATCCCGATTTCCTCCACTTCCATTCCGAATTTTCAGCGGTTGCAACAAACCGGTGGTCTTTGGTGCATAGCCTTTACTCTCGACACACGTCGCATAATGCAACATGCTCACCCACTTCACGCTTCATTTTTGGCCACGAATCTCTCCTTCAAATCTGGTACATTTTAGCACTTCTGGATGAATTGAGTACTTTGAATCATCGCTTCCTCAAGAATCAATTGTTTTAATTCCTTTTTATCAAGCACACAAATTCGGCCTTTGAAGAACATAGTTCCTTGTTCGTCAGTGAAATCTATGGCTAGGCCTTCTTCCTTTTAGCCTTGATTTTTGAAATTTTATCGTCATCTTGTTGACCTTCTCTAATCTGATCCTCTAATGTTGGTTTTACTTCTAGCGCAGCTATCATTCCTTATGAACGACCTCCAATCTTAACCTCTGAAATTCCTTGCATAATTCTCGTTGATCCTCCATTGACAATGCATTTGCGCTATGGCTTTTTCGACTCGGGCATCTGCCACCACATTGGCTTTTCGGGATGATAATGGATTCCCACATTATAATCCTTAATTAGCTCAAGCCATCTTGATTGTCTCATATTCAGTCAGATTGAGTGAATATGTATTTGAGACTCTTATGGTCCGTATATATCTCACATCTATTTCCTATGAGATAATGGCGCCATATCTTTAAAGCATGCACTCTGACTAACTCCAAATCATCGTTGGGTAATTCACTTCATGCGGTCTCAATTGTCTCGGCGCATAAGCAACGACTTTGCCTTCTTGCATTAACACGCATCCCAAGCCCTGCTTGAAGCATCGCGATAAATGTCAAATCCATTACGCACATCCGCAACACTAATACGGGGTGTTGTTAAACGCTTCTTTAATTCCATGAAACTTTTCTCGCTCTCCGTCCATGCAAACTTCTTCTCTTTCTTTAACAAGCTGCGTAAGGGTTTAGCAATTGTCGAGAATCCTTCTATGAACCGGCGGTAATATCCGCCATTCCCGTAAAACTACGAATCGAGTAATGACTTGGTGGCTCCCAATGCAACATCTGCGTCCACTTTGTCGATCAATCTGCGACTCCTTTGGTAGTCATTACATGACCAGAAATTCAACTTTCTCCTTCCAAAATTCACACTTGCTAAACTTAGCATATAGTTGATGCTCTCGACTGTCTAAAACCATTCTCGGATGTTCGCATGCTCTTCCTCTGTCTTGAGTAAACCAAGATATCGTCTATGAAGACTACAACAAACTTGTCCAAGTAATCCATGAAGACTTTATTCATCATGTTCATGAAATATCTTTGGGGCATTAGTCAATCCGAATGACATGATTGTGAACTCGTAATGTCCATATCGCGTAAAAACGCAGTCTTAGGTACATCCTCTGCTCGGATCTTCAGCGATGGTATCACGAGCGAAGATCTATCTTGGAAAACTCCAGCTCCTCTTAATCGATCAAATAAGTCGTCGATCACGGGCAGCGGATACTTATTCTTGATCGTTACTTCATTAAGTGCCGCGGTAGTCGATGCACATTCTAAGACTTCCATCCTTCTTGCGAACAAACAAAACCGGGGCTCCCCACGGCGATGAACTTGGTCTAATGAAACCTTTCTCTTGCGGTTCCTCAATCGCTTCTTCATTTCTACTAACTCGTCGGTAGGCATCCGATATGGTCTCTTTGATATCGGTCTTTGTACACAATGCTAACTTCGATGACAAACTCGATATCACGATCGGTGGCAATCTGGCAAATCTTACGAAATACATCCGGGTATTCTCGCTCTTGGCACATCTTCCATGCCGATGGCTTTCACATGCGTTGACCGTTAGCGCCGTCGAATCGCGGTCGCTTGAAACTCCACTTTCTTGCCACTAGGGCCTTCCAAGGTCACGATCCTTGGCCACAATCTAAAACGACCTTATGCTTGGACAGCCAATCCATTCCAAGGATGACGTCTAGGGATTGCGCATCTATCAAGATAAGATTCGTGAGAAATTCTATCCCATCCATAAGCAACTTAGCTCCCAAACACCCAAGGCTAGATCTAAGCTCAGATCCTGGGGCTTGGACTAAGAGCACACACTTAAGATTCACCACTTTAAATCCATTCTTGGTTGCAAAACTTTGAGAAACAAGCGAATCGAAGCTCGAATCAAACAAAGCGTAGCAGTCTTGAGTTGACCAGGAACTTACCCGATCTGACGTCGTAGCTTCACGAGCTCCATCGGTGGTGATGTGGTTGATTCTTCCACGCCTTTGTTGATTGCGGCGTTGCTCGGCTTGGCTTGGTGCACGATTTCCTCGATGTTGGTGCTTTAGCGGGTGTTGTTCCCAGGTTGAAACGAGCGGGTGTGATGCCTCCTTACGTGGACACCTATTTGAAAAGTGCCACGGCTCATTGCAAGTATAGCATCTCTTCACTGCAGATTCTTGATTTCCCCAGTGCATTGTTGCCTTGCTGCTTGGGTGCGGAAATTCGATTGGCGGGCGAGTGTAGGGGTTGATGTCTTGTTCCCACCGGTGGTTGAAATCTAGCAAATTCTTTGGGTGACATCCTCAAGCGTAGATGGTTTGGGCGTCCACCTGATTGTTCATCAAGCGCTTACGGTTTCACCTAGCTCTTTGCGCTTGTCCTCTAGGATTAAAGCCTTATTTACCAGCTCCGAAAATCCGGAAAATTGTGGGTGTCAGTCCCACTGCGATCTGAATTGATCCCTTCATGAAGCGAGGCGCCTAGCTTTATCCGTCGCTCGTCCTCGGGGCATAACGAGCTAAGCGAGTGAATTTATTCGTATTCGACCACCGGTTGGCCTCCTTGCTTCAAAGCTCAAACTCCTCCTTCTTAAGATCCATCATTCCCTCAGGACATGATCTTGGCGGAAAGCATTAGTGAACTCCTCCCGGGTTATCTCTTGCGGGGCTCCATGGCGGCACGATAATTCTCCCACCATTCTGCGGCGGTTCCTTCAAGTTGATGAGGCGTAGAGCACCTTCTCATTGCCCTCACACCGAGTGATGTGCGCTTCTTCTCAATGGTCCTAAGCCAATCATCGGCTTCCAAAGGGTTCACGTTTCGAGAGAAAGTTGGTGGCCTAGTCCTCATAAAATCCGATAGCTTGGACATAGGTCGAGGTCCACCATGATTGTTACGAGTTGCGGGATTGTTGTGGTTTCTTCTTTGCATTGGTCATCTGCTTGCATCTGCGTGCATCATTATGCGCATCGATTGAGTCTGTCTTTGCAAGGAATGCTCCCAGTTCTGCATGTCCACCGGCGGTGGTTGAGGGCCTCCATCATTGGGATTGTCATTACGACGCATCCACTTCTGAAGCACCGTTGTTTCCTCAGTATTCACCATCGATGATTGCCTCTTAGGTTAGGAAAGGTAGATGTAGCATAGATGAGAAGTAAGAATTTCTAAAGCGGGAGATAGGTTATACCCAAACTGAACAATTCTTTATTTAACTTGGTATGGCTGCTTATTTAAGCCTACAAGCTCTGCAACACATACTGCACACTCAGCAATACAAAGAAGCAAACTAAACACGCAACCTTAACGTCCACTAGAAAGGTAAAGACTAACTTAAAGACGCGACTCACACTCGAGTCTCAACACGGCTCAAGGTGACACTCACTCATCCGACCACCTCAGGTGAGGCCGATCCGCGCATACACCGGCGGGTGGGTGGCATCGGAGCAAACCTATCTGATGACCTATTCTGGGTCCTCTGCAACAACGGGTCTGCACTCCCCTCGGCTCCCACTCTCGCTCCTCTGGATCCTCCTCGGACTCCTCGGTGGCTCTGAACTCTACGAGTCACGCGCTCCACTCGTCCTCAAGCGCCTCGGGGCCTCTCCCGGCTCGGTGATCATCCCGATGGTGAAGCACGGGTCACCTCGAGCTCTGCTCTGCTACTCTGAGTGCCTCGTACGTCTCCGGCTCTGGGTAGTCTCTCTCATATGATCCTCCGGGCAAGGCGAACTCGCAAGGTGCGTCGTTGTAGCACACTCGCTCCCTCGATCCGTCGTCTTGGCATGCTTGAGCGTCTGGGTGAAGTCGAACACCGAGTCGTGAAGCTCGTCGGCGTAGTCGCGGCGACACGGCGAAGAGCAAGTCGGCGACCTCTGAATTGCAACCTCGTGCGAGAATCTTACGCGGAGATGTTGATTGGCTGCTAGCTTCCTCGTTCTCCGGCGTAGATGATCAACTTGCAAATAAATCCTCGGTGTACACCATTCAGCGACCACCGCCTCCTCGGTAAAGTGGACGATAGAAACCTCAAGCGTCAAGTACTCTCCACGGCTCCATGGCGTAGCCGCCACTGCCTCCTCAAAGGTCGAACGATCGGCATCTGCTCCACAAGAACTTGGAATAAGTTCTCCACCAAAACGGCAAGTAAAGCGGGTAAATTTAGCAAAGGCGAAGTAGAGAATGAGATGAGTCGAGAGGGTTTTATTAGTCAAGCTTAGATTTTCTTTTAGAAAATAATTTTGGACACACTCAAGACACCTCCAAACTATCTAGGGCCAAGACCTACGGTCGGTATGCTCGATACCACCTCTGTAAGGACCGAATCCATCGATTGAACCCACTTGTTTATCTTGCACTATTCCGGGATCAACGCTAGTGCACACGACTTAACATTGGTACATATCACATCATACACAACGATAATAGAATAATAGTTCATTTATTGATATAACTAAATGTATGATCTTATGACCAACTTACATTATTAAGCCACGCAGAGCAAGACCGAAAATATAAACTAATAATTAAGCGTGGAAAGTAGAAGCGTAGGTAGCTCATCACTCACCACAGCAACCGACAAGGCTCGGACCCTAATGACTCGTGTCTTCTTGGACTTCATCTTCCAACACAGTGTAGATTCTTCAACTGTTGATTATTGTTGTTTGGCAAGGGTGAGTACTTAAAGCACTCAACAAGTTGTGCACGAGAATGCAATTCCATGTATCTATATGCAAGGCTTATTCCAATGGATAGGCTATCATGGCTATTTTGCAATAAGCGGCATTTATGAACGAATCTGATATATAGATTGTAAAGGATGTAAAACAAATAACGATAATAAATAAATTCATATTTCTCAAGTAAACCAAGTTTCCAATCCTAAGTCAAATTCCATCTTCCACATGGCATTCCGCCATCCCAACCAAGTTGTCCAATTAATTAAGCTAACCCTTAATCTGTAATTCCGAGCATTGCTCAATACATGAGCACGGCTATCCGAATAGTTTCACACTCTGCGGAGGTTATGCACTTTACCCACGTGATACAACCAAACACCACAAAGGCGAGAGATTATAACAAAGCCTTTACAATGCTCTATCTTAACCCGATACTACCGCTAAGGTTTCAACATCTTTGGCGGGTTTGTAAACCACATCCGGGGCCCCCTCTTGCGCCATGTGAATTACACCTGACCCGGAACTCACACCGACCACGATAGTATCAAAATTAAGACTTTGCAAATTACTCACTAAGTGGCCCATACGGACATGTGGTTGCATGATTGACTCAGTCAAAGGCTTGCAAGGTTAAGTCCTTAGTGTGATCAAGGCAAGACTTCCACATACCATCGCCCATCGGGCCCACCTTGGCCTCCTCGCCCTTGCCACTTGCCCCAATCTAAGTTATCATCACCCGATTGATTACCAAGCACCACGTGCCATCAACAATTCAACATCGTTGCGTGACATGACTCGCCACAACAACTCAATCTCATCGTGTGATCCCACATGACACACAAGTTCATAACATTGTTCCATATTCCGTTAATCAAGATTAATTAACAATGATTACGACACATGTGATGACGTGGCATGGCTAAGCAACTAATACGGTCTAACCTCCAATGTTGATCATAATTATTAATCAACTATATTAAACCAATCTAGGGTGACAATGGTTCATGGCATATAATGACAAGGTAGGGTATAGATCAATCTGGTATTTTAGCTAAACCCAATCTAATTTGAAACAATTGTATATTTGAAATATATGCAATATTGTAAAACAAACATAGCAATTTTATAAACATGGGTTCAACATGATCAAAGCACAACTTGCCTTGGAATAGGTCCTGATCTTGATCTGAAGCTTGCTCTTGGGTTGCTTGATCTTCCTCGAAGCGTCGCACAATTCAACGTCTCACGCTGCATCGAAAGAGAAAAGCAAATAAATGCCAAAACAGAGAGCAATTGAACTCCAAAAATCAATTAAAATTCACCATTAAATAGATCTCAATTTTACAAATTTTTAGAAACTGGAATCACTCAAATCCGAGTTACGATGCAAAAGATATAGCCTTTTGAAGTTTGAAATAAATCTCAAATCGGAAAATCAGAAAATCAGATTTAATAGATTTATTTTTATTCCGAAAATAGATTATGCGTCATCATGACGTCACGCTGACGTCGCATCACTGGACCGGACCAATCGGAGTCGCCACGTGGCCGGTCCATGGATGCGTCCACGATCTGCTTTCGGGTCCACGGCAGACGCGGTCCACGGCGCCTCGGCCGCTGCGCCCGACACGCTGGGCGGCTTCGATTGGTTGCGGCGACGGCGCAATCTGTGCACCAATTCCATCGGACGATCGCCGATTGATGCACACGCGCGAGATCACGAGCACGGGTTTTAGATCCAACGGACGGCGATTAAGGAGGGTTCTGACTCACCGAGGACACGCGGTCAGATTCGAGGCGTCGGCGAAGATCCAACGGACGAGCTTCTCCGCGCTAATGGCGTCGCCGAGACCAAAATCGCCGGCGATGAAGACGGCGATACTCGCGAGGCGCTCCGGCGAGTTACGGGCGTCGAGACCTTGCGCTTCGGTCGCGGCGGCGAACGAGGACTCAACGCACCGTCCGAGCCTTAAATAGGCGCCGCGGAGAGGCGTCGCGGCGGCGGACACGGACTCGAGTCCGTCGGAAACACTGGCGCCTTGGCGGAAGAGTCCGAGGGAGGCGACACGAGAACCCTTCGATGGCGAATGAACGGTGGGATTCAAGCGGCGTGGTGGATCGGATCCACCGAACCAACTAACGGACACGATCCAAACTTTCCGAACCGTGCGACTTAATTCCGACCGTCAGATTCCAATCCGACGCGTCCATCGGCGCTAGGGTTTGCGATTCACGCGCGAAAGCTCTGACCGCCGATCACGAGATCAACGGTGGCGATCGCACCTCCGCTCGTGGGCCAAGCCCCGGGCCGCGACCACAGACCTGCAAGCCAAAGTGTTGGGCTCGGCCCAACAACTGCTTCTGAATTTTCAAAAGGTTTTCATTTAAAATAATTCCATAAATTCATTTAATTTGTTTTAGGCAATAAAACAATCAGGAAAAATCCAAGAAAAATCTCAAAAATACTTTGAGACATTCTGGACTTAAATAAAATATTTTTGCTAAAACTTTATTTTAACTTTGTACAGATTTAAATACTTTTGAATAAAAAGCAATAAACTTGAAATAGGAATTAATTCAAATAAATCTAGAAAAATCCAAATAAATTCCAGAAAATCACAAATGCATTTTTAAATGATAAAAACTTAATTAAGCCAAATTTTGGGATGTTACAGCGAGCTCCGTCGACCGTTCGATCGCCATCCAACCGTTGCGGTACGTCCACGTAGCCCTTCTCTGTTTACGTTTGGATTAGATCGTAACTGTTAGATCTGTGATGTGAGGCGTAGATTAGATCTGGATATTAGGTCTTCTAGTAGATCTCAGCCGTTGGATCGTTAGTATACGCGTGAGATTGCGCCGTGTAGTTAATATGAACAGTAAATCGCTCCGGTAACCTGTGCCGTTGGATCGGATCTGAACGGTTGAGTTCATATCTAGTTTTGCCCTAAAGATCCGCGCCGTTCAGATCTGAACATGCGGCGGTGATGGCACCGTACCCTCGCCAAATCGCGTGCTGACGCGTGGGCGTTTTGACCGGGGAGGAGACCAGATCCAACCGTCGATTTCGGGCGCACCGTCAGATGCGTGCGGCGTGGCAGCGCGGAAATCGAGGCACCACCGAACCGAACGTGCGCGTGAGATCTGGCCGTTGAATCCTTCGATAGCCACGATTTCACCGCGTGGCTAAGATATGGCCGTAGGTTGAGCGATGGTCGAGATAGTGTCACGTGTTCGTGCATGAATCTCGAGGCAGTCGGCTGACATCAGCGGTGACGTCAGTGTTGACGTCATCTACTGGGGGGCCAGGTGCTCTGTTTCGTGGACCGAGTCCACCGTGGACCAGAGCCGAGCCGTGGACCGGGTCCATGGACCAGAGCGACGTGGCAGCACCAGAGAGTGCCACGTGTCAGATGACATCATGCTGACGTCATTTTTCCAGAAAAATATTTTGGCCGAAATTCTTTTCTGTGCTGACGTTATCGTGTTGCAATGCTAACGTCATAAATGCGATTTTTCAGTATAAAGATAATTCGGAAAAATCGGATTTTCTAATTTCTGTATTTCCAGATTTTATTCAAACTTCACATGGCTATAACTTTTGCATTTTAACTCGGATTTGTGTGATTCAAATTTCTAAAAATTCCTAAAATTGTGATCTATTTAATGGTGAATTTTATTTGAATTTTTGAGTTCATTTAGTCTTCTGTATTAGTTATTTATTGCATATATTGTTTGTACGCGTAGACGAGAATTTGCCGGAAGGTTTCGAGGAAGAGTTCGTTGCTCAAGACCAAGCTTCGGAACAGGACCAGCAACTCTTTGAAGGCAAGTGATGCTTTGATCATTTTGATCCCAGATTTTAAAATATAATTTATGCTTTGAAATTATGCATGCTAATTTATTTAAAGTGAATTTAAATTAATTTGGGTAATGTAGCTAATCAACCCATATTGTTATTGTCACCATGAAATTATTATCTGTATGCCCTGAAATCTTTGTCACCCTAGGATTTATTGTATTTGTTGGATAATAATATGATGCCAACACGGGAGGCTGGACCGTGAATAGATGCTTAGCCTTACAACGAATCATGAATGATCTTTCGGGAAACACTACAATATTGATTAATGAAATACTGAATGTATTTTGAAAGTGGTGTGATGATGTCACATAAGGAGATTGAGGTTCAGAGACCTGTGTAGTTCTGCATCGATGTTGAGTTATTGCTGGCATGTGTTGCACAATAATCAACGGGGTGGGAAATGATTTAGACTGGGGCAAGTGGCAAGAGGTTGTGTGCCAGGTGGGCCTGTGTGGCAATGGGTTGATGAGTAATGTGAGTCTGTGTGCCACATTGGGCTGTGTGCCGCTGTTGAGTGTTGGAAGCCTTGCCTTGGTCAGTTAAGGACTTCACCTTGCAAGCCTTCGATCCGAGTCACCAGTACAACCACATGTCTGGTATGGGACGGACCTAGTTGATTAGGGTTCTTATATCTTCCCTCTGATACCTCAGGGTGACAGTACGCAGGGGTGTATCTGTACGGGGGAGCGTACCTGCGCTACGGCTTGGTGCCCATCCAACGGTGAATGACCTGTCCTATATCTCGGCTCTGTGTGAGGGATGTGATAGTGAAGGCAATACCGGAGAGGTTCTTTGGTTAAGGTAGAGGTTCCTGAAAGGCTTTGTTACGGACGATCACCTCCGTGGTGAATGGCTGTATCTTGTGGGTAAAGTTTACAACCTCTGCAGAGTGTCAAATCTATTCGAATAGCCGTGTCCGCGGTATTGGACATTGCTCGGGGATTACAGTCAAGGGGTAGATCTTCAAAAACAAAATGTGGAAAGGGTGGCTGTGTGCCAGTGTTTAAAATGAACTGTTAAGGCTGTGTGCCGAGAATCTTCGAAGAAAAACCATTTGAAGAAACTAGTATTATTTATAACTGTTTCACTGCTTTAATCTAAATAAGATACTAGTTTAAAAATGTTGTTTGATGCGAAAAAACCATTTAAGCCAATCCTTTGGAATAAGCTTTGCATATAGTAATAGCGCTGCATTCTGTGCATTACTTGTTGAGTGCCTTGTGTACTCACCCCTCCTTGCTTATCGACCCCAACATCAGTGGAGGAGTCGACACCAGCGTGGGAGGAGTACATTGAGGATCCGGGCAATTAGGGGGCAAGCCCAGTCGGTTGCCTGTGGCAAGATGAAGGCTTCCACGACATTTATTTTATTCCGCTGCTATTTCTTTTACTCTGAATAATGTAAGTCCTGCGTGGCTGATTTTATGTAAGGAGACCATAAGGTCGTACTACTCAGTTTATATAAATGTTTGCACTATTTATTCTTATATCGCTGTGAATGTCTGTGATGTGCAACCCTATATGACAGTGTGTGCTAGCGTGATCCTGGACTAGCACAGAATACACAGAGGGTCCGGATTTGCAGATTCGGGTCCCGTCAATTGCGTCGCGTCATCATGAATCTCAACCGTTGGTCGCAGAATGGACGGTTGAAGAGATTTCTTCTCCGTTTCGTCGGAGTCCAGGTCCGAGACTTTTTCGCCGCCGTGTAGGCTTGGAGTCCGTGTATAGCTCGAATCCCAACGCTATAAAAGCTGCGCCCGCCTGACGAGGTTTCCCTTTGAGCGCTGCACCTTTTGGCCCAAGCATCATCGCCGGAGACACCGTGGTTCAAGCTTGGGGGGTCGTCGGAGTTTGTGAGGATGCCGTCGCGTTTTTCTGTCAAGCACGTCGTCGTCGAGGAGTCTCCGCCGAAGTCAAGCCCGGATTTGCGATCACCGCCTCGAGCCACGTCGGATCCAGTCAGTACCGCACCAAGGAAATCGCCGAAGCGCCAATTCCATAGTCGTCTTCCTCGCATCCGGTGGGTTCGTGCCACCGACTTCGCCTTCGCGCTGTTCATCAGCTCGTAGCCGTCGATCTCCAGTTTAACGATCAGGATAGCGCCACGTGTTCGTGATCTTCAGTAAATTGCTCTGGTGCTAATCTAGCCATTCAATCTCATCAAGCGGTTCGGATCGCACCATCGTTGCGGCTAATCGGGGACAGCCGCGTGTCGGCACAAGTGCCGAAGGGACGTGGACCGGGTCTATGGACCAGTGTGACGTGGCGGCACGTGATTGGTCCTGGCGATGGTGACGTCACTCTAACGTCAGCATGATGCAATAAATCTGTTTTTCAGAATAAAAATAATTCAGTTAATACTGATTTTCCAATTTCTGTATTTTCAGTATTTATTCAAACTTCAAAAGGCTATAACTTTTGCATTTTAACTAGGATTTGAGTGATTCAAGTTTTTAAAAATTTGTAAAATTGACATATATTTAATGGTGAATTTTATTTGATTTTTGGAGTTCATTTGCTCTCTGTTTTGGTATTTATTTGCTTTTCTTCTTCGGTACGCGTAGACGTTGAATTGTGCGATGCTTCGAAGGAAGATCCGTCGACTCAAGATCAAGTACCAGAGCAAGACCAAAACCTATTCCAAGGCAAGTTGTGCTTTGATCATGTTGAACCCATGTTTATACAAATGATATATTGTTTTACTTTATTGCATAGTATTTCAAGTATACAATTGTTTCAAATTAAATTGGGATCTAGTTAATCTACCAATTTAATCTATATACCCTACCTTGTCATTTGTATGCTATGATCTAATTGTCACCCTAGGATGGTTAACTAATAGTTGGTTAATGTTGATAATCAACATGGGCTGATTAGACCGTCGTAGATTGCTTAGCTGTGCCACGACATCATATGTACATGAATCATCAATGATTAATCTTAACTAATGGAATATGGAACAATGATGTGAACTTGTGCGTCATGTGAAGTCGTACAATGATATTGAGTTGTAGTGGCGAGCAATGTCATGCAACGATGTTGAATTGTTGATGGCACGTGGTGCTTGGTAATCAACTGGGGTGATAATCATTTGGATTGGGGCAAGTGGCAAGGGGAGAGTATGCCAAGGTGGGCCTGATGGGCAGAGGTATGTGGATGTCTTTCGCTGATCACTCTAAGGACTTAACCTTGCAAGCCTTTGACCTGAGTCAATCATGCAACCACATGTCTGGTATGGGACAGCCTTGCTGATTAATTTGCAATGTCTTAACTTTGGTACTATCTTGGTCGGTGTGAGTTCCCGAGTTATGGAGTAATTCACATGGCGCAAGAGGGGGGCCCTGGATGTGGTAACCAGTCCCACCATGTTGAAACCTTAGCGGGTGGTACCGGGTTAAGCCAGAGCATTGTAAAGGATTTATCATGATTTCTCTGCCGGCACACCAATGGAAGTGTGCTAATGGCCAGGCGCAAAGAGAATATCATGTCGTGTGGGTAAAGTGCATAATCTCTGCAGAGTGTAAAACTATTCGAATAGCCGTGCTCGCGGTATTGAGCAATGCTCGAGAATTACAGTTAAGGGTTAGTTTAATTAAAATGGAAAACTTGGTTAGGATGGCAGGATGCCATGGGAGTTGGAAATTGACTTAGGATTGGAAAGTTGGTTTACTTGAGAAATGCTAAATCTATTTATTATTGTTATTTGTTTTGCGGTCTTTACAATCTATTTATTGTATTTGTTCATAAATGCTGCTTTGTTGCAAAATAGCCATGATAGCCTATCCTTTGGAATAAGCCTTGCATATAGCTATGTTAGAATGATTCTGTGCACAACTTGTTGAGTGCTTTATGTACTCACCCTTGCCAACAACAACATCACCAGTTGAGGAGTCTGCATCAATGCTGAAGGAGGAGTCCAAGAAGAGACAAGTGTTTAGGGCGCAAGCCTTGTCAGTTGCCTGTGGTATATTGAGGGGTTGTCTACGTTTTCATTCCGCTGCAGTTTAATGTGTTATTCAGCCTTGCGAGGCATAGTCATGTAAGTGGACCATAAGGTCATTCAACTAGTAGTATATATCATATGATGTCTTTCATAATGTTTCCGCTGTGTATGATTGTGATATTCACCGATGTTGAGCCTGTGTGCACTAGCGTGATCCTGGACTAGTGCAGTATACACAGAGGGTCCGGATTTGCATATTCGGGTCCCGACATATTCAAGCAAGCCTAGCTCAAACACAGTCAATAACTCATCACCAACAAGGATAGACCTCCACATGGTCTTTCGATCTCCCCCTTGATGAGTATATTGACAAACATCATAAAAGGCATAAATTTGAGTTTGAATGAGAGTGGAAGAAAGCAATTTGATTGCTAAACCAAAAATGGTCCAGAGAGAAGAACTGAGAACATGACCAAGTTGGTAAGAAGATTTTTAGAGCAAAGCAGTAGAAAGAATAAGTTTTCCACAAAAGATATAGCACGATGTATTTCTTGAAGATTGAGTTAATTACATAATAGACAAAGCTCATAAAACTGAAAAAGCAGTCTAAATGCAATGTAGGAACAGATTCCCAAACTCCCCCTCAACAAGTGAATTAATGTTAAGCTCAAATTTGGTTAAAGTTGAGTTATTATCAAGATTAGGCATTAGAAAAACCCAAATGAACTCAAAAACAACCAGAAAAATAGAATGAGGAGAAGAAGTCAAGAAACTGCAAACTGGATGGCTATTGAGCATAGATAAGATAGAAGAGACTCACTACGGCTCAGACTCACTCTTATCTTCCCTAGTGACTGACATAGGGAAGCTGACTCTAGATCCTAACTAAGGAGTGCACACAGACCCTGTCTACCCAAGAGGTCCAACACCTGCTAGACTTATAAGACTGTGAGGGAACTCAACCTAGAGAGAAGAGAGCACAGCTAATCACGCATGATAGCAACCTAAAGCACAAGATAAGAGGTCCATGCAAGGCATGCCAGAAGTCAAAGTGAGTGAACTCAACTCAGGAAAAATAAGCCCAAAATCACCCAAAAGAAACACAAAGAAAGGAAAAACAAAGCTGGAAGATAACATATTATACATAATATACACACCAGCTCCCCCTCACGATAGGCCATAAGGGCTCACCACTCCAAGCTCACTCCTCAAGGCAACAAATCTGTAGCTATCCAAAGGCTTGGTGAAGATATCGACTAACTAGAGGTCACTCTCTACAAACTGAAGCGCGATATCTCTCTTCTCCACATAGTCTCTAAGGAAGTGATATCTAATATCAATATGCTTGGTCCTGGAATGCTGCACTGGATTTTTAGCAATGCAAATAGCAGAAATGTTGTCACAGAAAAGTAGCACACTCTCTATCTCTAACCCAAAGTCCCGCAAGGTCGATCTCATCCAGAGCACTGCTACAAACAATCAGCTACAAGAATCGCTCAAGAACATACTCGGCCTCGGCGAAGGGATCAGCAACTCGGATCGCTTCCTAGATGACCAAGAAACAAGAGAAGTGCCAATGAATTGGCAAGTGCCAGAAGTGCTCTTCCTATCTATCCTACAGCCAGCAAAATCGGCATCGGAAAAGGTTCGAAGGGACAGACAAGAAGAAGAAGAGTATCAAATACCATAATCAGTGGTAGCACGAAGGTACCTGAAGATGCGCTTGACTGCCTGGCGGTGAGGGGTGCGAGGAGAAGTCTAAAATCAAGCGCATAGACACACAGCGAAATGTATGTCCGGCCTTGAAGCAGTGAGGTACAAGAGGGAACCAATCATGCTCTGAAACTCCTTTTGATCAGAAGGCTCACCATCCTCATCGGGCTCGAGGACAGCAGTAGTGGCCATAGGAGTCATCACCGGCTTCCCATCAGACATATCGAAGCGCCTCAGGAGGTCACGGGTATACTTGCCTTGATGCAAGAAAGTACCCTCCCGAGTCTGCTTGATTTGGAAGCCAAGAAAGTAGCTCAACTCGCCCATCATACTCATCTCAAACTCTATGCTCATCACCTCAGAAAACTGAGACACAAGCGAATGATACGAGCCACCAAAAATGATATCATCCACATAAATCTGGACGAGGAGCAAATGCGACTCATGGTGTCTGATGAACAGAGTTTTGTCTACTACGCTCATCTTGAAGTCATGGCTGAGAAGATAAGACTTGAGCCTCTCATACCATGCTCTGGGGGCCTGCTTGAGTCCATACAGAGCTTTGGAAAGCTTGTATACATGACTCGAAAACTTAGGGTTCTCAAATCCTAGAGGTTGTTTGACATAACATGACTCGAAAACTTAGGGTTCTCAAATCCTAGAGGTTGTTTGGCATAAACCTCTTCCTCAATATAGCCATTGAGGAATGCACTCTTGACATCTATTTGATAGAGCTTGAAGCCCCAGGATGTAGAGAATACAAGCAGGATCCTAATAGCCTCTAGTCTAGCTACAAGGGCAAAGGTCTCCTCAAAGTCAAGACCCTCAACCTGAGAAAAGCTCTGTGCAACTAGCCTAGCCTTGTTACGAATGACAATCCCATCCTCACTCTGCTTGTTTTTAACACCCACTTGGTCCCAATGACATTATGACCAGATAGACGTTCTACATGCTGCCAGACTTTGTTCCTCTCGAAGTTTTCAAGTTCCTCATGCATAGCATTAGTCCAAGACTCGTCAGATAATGCATAGTCACATCCTTTGGCTCAAACGAGGCAACAAAGGCAGAGTGAAGGCAGAAACTGGACAAACCTAATTTTGTGCGAGTGACCCGCTCAAACAGATCATCGATGATCTGATCAGGTGGATGAGAATGCTGAATATAACAGAGAGGACCAGAAGTAGAAGTGGCCTCTACCTTATGCACAGAAGAGGTAGGAGTAGAGCCACTAGCTGCAGGAGAGTCAGAAGGCAAGGGCTGGCCTTCCTGAGGTGCAGAAATAGAAACAGGTGGCACCTCAGGTGTCGAGGGGACTGGATCAGGTGTAACACTATCATCTCCATCATCCTCATCCTCTACAAAGATGGTCTCAGAGGTGGAAGAAGAGCCTGAAATGTCAGATCTAGCTCCTGGGCTAGCCTCATTAAAAGTCACCTCACAGCTGGTCTCTATGATCCTATGCGCATCGCAACTCCAGACCCTATAGCTACGAGAAGAAGTCGAATAACCTAGAAAGATACGATCAGAAGAGCGAGAATCAAACTTATCTAGGTTACCATACTTCAAAATGAAACACTTGCAACCAAACACACAAAAATGAGAAACACTAGGCTTTCGCCCATACCTCAACTCGTAAGAAGTGTGGTGGAAATGTGCTCTCAAGAATATGCAATTTAAAACATGGCAAGCAGTAGCTATAGCCTCAGCTCAAAACTTCCTAGGAGTGTTGTACTCGTCTAGCATCGTCCTGGCCATTTCTACCAGGGTCCTGTTCTTCCTTTTCACTACGCAATTTTGCTGAGGGATGTAGGGAGAGGATATCTGATGCTCTAAACCAGACTTCACACAAAAATTCTCAAAATAGGAGTTCTTGAACTCCGTACCATTGTCACTGCGTATAGCTTGTAGGGCACTAGGGAGCTCAAAAGACAACCTACGAACCAAACCCCTAAAATGGGTAAAAGTCTCATCCTTCGAGGACATGAAAAACACCCAAGAGTACCTCGAAAAATCATCAACAATAACAAGAACATACCACTTCCCACCCACTAACTGCACTCTAGCTGGACCAACAGTGTCCATATGTAAAAGCTGTCCTGGTGCATCAGTCATTACAACAGTGACTGGGGGATGAGAAGCAGCGACCATCTTGCCATGTCGACAAGGAGAGCAAACTAAGTCTTTGACCATTTTGAGTTTAGGCAAACCACGAATGAAGTCGTGGCTGCTAACTCGGGTCAAATGATCAAATCCAATGTGACCAAGTCTCCTATGCCAGAAGGAGAGATCACGGGACTCTGAAGCAATCAAACAACGGAGAGAGTCTCCAGAGGAAGCAGAAAAATCAGCACGAAAGACTCTCTCATATCTAGAAATCCTACAAACTAACCCTCCTGATGAATCGAGGATTCTACAGGCATTACTCTTAAAACTCACCTCGAAAGAGTCATCAATAAGTTGAGAAACAGAAAGCAAATTGTATTGCAGCTTACTCACTAAGGCAACATCTTTAAGAATGAAATTGTCATTAATGCAGATGGTACCTTTAGCAATAACTCTACCTGAAGAAGCATCCCCAAAAGTGATCAACTCATCACCGGGGGCTCGGACTAGGGAAGAGAATCATCGAGAATCTCTGGTCATATGACGAGAACAACCGGAGTTGACAATCCAAACATCTCCCTTCCCCATCCGACGAACCTGATCAAGACACAAGTGAGAAAGATGACTCGGTACTGGGATAAAGTGAAGATCTGAGAACCCAATACTGAACCACACGACGCCTCGAGGTACCAGCCACAGAAGCAAAAGACTGGACTCTAATGTCTCTCACACGAACAGAAACAACATTCGTAGAAGATCTAGGAGCCGAAACTGGGTTGGCCCGTCGTGGTGCAAAAGCCGGACCACCCCAGTGAGGCTGTCTAAAACTCCTACCAGAAAACACCTCACACCGCTAGTATCTACCTCGATGAGAAAAATAAGGAATATCAAGAGGACGGCAGATAGACTGACCACGAAAAGCTCCAGGACTAAAACTTGAAGAACCAGCATGAAAACTGAGTCCTGGACGCTGCCCAAAAGCAGGCGACTCTCTAACCTGTCTAACAGCAGTGTGTGCCTTAGAAGCACTCAAAGTCTAGGGATGACCCTGAATACCCCTAAGAGCAACAACACACTCACGCCGAGTGCTCTTGGCACGCTCGAAGCAGAAATCTACTAGGTGACCATCCTTCTTACACTACACCATGGACCAATATTCCCGTCAGACGTCAATCGGTAATAACCAGTTATCGCCGACCAATTTATTGTTGGCAAATATATGCGACAAGGTGTCGGTCGGTAAAACCTTATTTACAGACAAAATATCTGTCGGTATATCTATACAATTTTAGGGACTCAATGTTTGTTGGCAATTCTCAATTTCTTGGTCAAACTGTATGTCGGTAAAAATTATCTGTTGGCACTTGTCCACAGAGAGGAAAAAATTGGCGCACTAACGCGCGGCGCGCGGGAATACCAGGCGCCAAACGAAAAATTCCCCATCTATTCTCCCCTTCTCCCTCCCCCAAAATCCCCATTGCGGCCGTCTCCTCCATCCACAAGACGCGCCCCCATCCCCGCGCCCTCCCCGGCCAGCCACCTCCATCCCCACGCCCTCCCCTGGCCAGCCACCTCCATCCCCACGCCCTCCCCAGCCACCTCCCTCCCCACGCCCTCCATCCCCACGCCCTATCCAGCCGCCTCCTCTCCCAGCACACTCGCACGCCCTCCCCAGCCACCTCCATCCCCACAGCCTCCATCCCCACGCCATATCCCGCCGCCTCCTCTCCCAGCCAGTCGCACGCCTTCCCCAGCCACCTCCATCCCCACGGCCTCCACCCGCACGCCCTATCCCGCCGCCTCCTATCCCGGCATTGTTGACCAAAGACGCCGACGCGGCCGTGGTCGGCCAAAGACGCGTCCACGGCGGCGCCACGCCTCGTCGAGGTGACGTCGAGGGGAGTTGGTCGGCGCCGAGGCCGACGGCCATCCCATTACTCTTTCCTCTTGGCTCCTTCCGCTTAATTTGTTAGTTTTCGGATTGATTCACCTGTCACCTTCTTGGGACCTCCGATCGGCCCGGTGTTCTAGGTTAGTATTTTTTTAGCTTGTTCCGATCCAGAGTGCGTAAGTATCGCACGATTTTGGCCTAGTTCATGAGCACCTTCCGTAGTCATCAGGTTAGGTATTGTATTCTCAATTGAGCTCACTATTTTCATGAGGCAAAAAAACTTGAAACTGTAACACATCTTTTTCATCCATTGTCCAACAATCCGGCAAACATGAAATAGCTCAGTGGCTCCACTTGTCGATCCAAATTGGTTTTTGTGAGTCAAAATATATGTATGAACATGAATTTCAAGGTTCGCTATCATATATGTTGTTTACCATTTCTGTGATAAATGACAAACTAGTAGTAAGTTAGTTATGCCTTCATTAGTAGATGGACCCCCGGCACCCTGTGCCAATGACATCTTCATATATGTATGAACATGAATTTCAAGGTTACGCTATCATATATGTTGGATTTTCGGATAAATAAATTATTGAAAGTGGCTAAACATACTACATTGTAGCTGTACCTTCATTAGTAGATGTACCCCTGCACCCGTGTGCGCAGATAGAAGATGTGATTTTTGGATTCAGAAACCTTCGTCATGTAAGTCCGATGACATGTTACTAACCAAGTTGAATTGCTTTAGATGTTAGCGTGCTTACCATTTACCACTTCTTGTGATGCTCCTTCCGTAAATATATCTCCCTTACTAGAAATTTCTTGATATGTTTCAGTGTGAACCTTGGATTATGAAATGGTGGCGTGTTTAATATATGTTTCTCTTGTTCCTTTTCAGGATCAAGTAGATGGTGTTCGTACTATTGATCATTTGACCCTACCTCAGGCCTACAACTTCTGTGGTACTATACCTTTTTCTTATTGTTGTTTCTTACTATACTGTTGGCTATTGAATGATAACAATTGTCTGAGTATGATTTATTTGTTTCATCTAGACTTTATTGATTTATGCAAGTATTTAACACTTACAATCTGTATATTGAACTTACATAGCTTGTTAGTATAAAAAGACAAAGAAAGGTGCATGATGGATAAAAGGTGGATGGATGAACCTAGGTACAACACAAACTTTTCCTAGTTATTACTTATTAGTTGTTAACACTACATCAACCTTTGATCTAATATGCCACATATACATTGCATGTAGGCACACAAATGTCTATTTAAAAGGGGTGAGCAGATTCCTAGCATACGCATTTAGTAACTCAGCTGTAGGGAACAAAATATTATGCCCTTGCAAAAAATGTGTAAATTCATTATGGAGAGATTCAAGTGAAGTGCGTGAGCACTTGATATGTGAGGGATTTCTAGAAGGGTACAAAACATGGTCATATCATGGAGAACCTAGATCATCTTTTGTGAATTGTCATGATTCTGGTGATGTCGAGGTTGGGGAGAATTCAGAGGAAGATGATGACATTTCTGATTTGCTTCGAGACTTAGCATGGGGTATAGATGATAGAGGGGATTTCGAAGATGAAGGTGGTTTTGAGCAGCCCAATGAAGATTTAGTGGCATTTCAGAAAATGTTTGATGATTTTGGTCAAGAACTATACCCCGGGTGTAATAACTTTTCAAAGTTACGTTTCCTAGTACGACTACTTCACACCAAATTGCTTGGACGATGGACTGACAAAAGTTTTGACCGACTACTAGATCTACTTAAGGAAGCTTTCCCTGAAGGGTCAAAATTGCCTAAAAACTACAATGAAGCAAAGAAAATTGTGAAATGTCTAGGACTTGGGTATGTTAGTATTCATGCATGTAAAAATGATTGCATTCTCTTTGGAAGGTCCATGCTAATGCTAATTTCGCCCAAAGTGCAACACTTCACGATGGAAATCACAAACAAAGAATCCTGATGGGAGACATGTATATAAAGCTCCTAAAAAGGTTCTTCGCTATTTTCCAATAAAGAAAAGGCTTCAAAGGTTGTTTATATCTTCTAGAACTGCAACTCACATGAGATGGCATGATGAAGAGCGCACAAAAGATGGTTTACTGAGACATCCAGCAGATTCGCCACTTTGGAAAGATTTTGACCATAAACATCCTGAGTTTGCTTCAGATAGCCGCAATATTAGACTTGTGCTAGCTACAGATGGTTTTAATCCATTCAGGTCCATGAATGTTAGCCACAGCATCTGGCCTATTATTTTGATTCCTTATAACTTTCCACCTTGGATGTGTATGAAGCAACCAAATTTCATCCTTACATTGTTAATTCATGGCAAAAATGCTCCCGGTGGTGATATGGATGTCTATGTTGAGCCTCTTGTTGATGATATGGTAGATATGTTTGTTAATGGTGTTAGAACATTTGATGCTTCAAAGGGTGAATACTTCCAATTGCGTGCTGCTATATTATGCACCATTACTGATTTTTCGGGTCTAGGCTATGTGGCTGGATGTGTTACCTCCGGTGAAGTAGCATGCCCTGAATGCCACTCGTATACGTGTTCTCTTCGATTGAATAATGGTAAAAAGACTTGCTATATGGGACATCGTAGGTTCTTGCATGGAAACCACCATTTTAGGTTTGATTCTGATTCATTTGATGGTATTACTGAGCTTAGGCCTGCACCCACTCCACTTTCTGGAGAGGAGATTTTGACGCAAACAGAACATATACATACTACTTTTGGGAAGGATCCATCTGGGAAGAAGCCAACAAAAAAGAGGAAGCGCAAGGAGGGAGAGCCGTTGATCATTTGGAAAAGGAGGTCTATTTGGTTCAAGCTGCCCTATTGGAAGGACTTGCTTTTGCGACATAATTTTGATGTCATGCACATAGAGAAGAATGTATGCGATAACATAATTAATACACTATTGGGCATTGATGGGAAATCTAAGGATAATTTGAACTCTCGCTTGGACCTTCAGGCTCTAGATATTCGAAGGGACCTTCATCCTATTGAAGTAGATGATAGATTCTATTTACCTCCAGCACCTTACTCAATGAGTTCTGCCGAGAAGAAATTGTTTTGTGAAGTATTAAAAGGAGTTAAATTTCCTGATGGTTATGCATCTGATATACGTCGTAATGTTCATGTCAATGAGAAAAAAATAATTGGGCTAAAGAGTCATGACAACCATATTCTTCTACAACACTTGCTGCCACTTGCTGTGAGAAGGATATTGCCAGAAAATGTCAGTGCAACGCTAATTCGTGTAAGCAATTTTTTCAAACAAATATATTCACCTGTTATTCGCATAAGTGATATGCAAAAACTTGAGACAGAAATTGCTGAGACCTTATGTCTTCTGGAGAAAGTATTCCTCCCATCTTTTTTTGATATTATGGTACACTTGATGGTTCATCTTCCTGCCCAAGCAAGAATGGCAGGTCCAGTACATTTTCGCAACATGTACCCTGTTGAGAGGTAATTATTTGAAAGTATATTTTAGCATAATTATTTATTATTACAACTAAAGTAACAAATATGGCATGTTCATATATGTATAGGTTTTTGATGAGGTGTAAGGGCTATGTTCGTACTAAAAGTCATCCAGAGGGATCAATTGCGGAAAGCTATTTGTTTGATGAGAGTCTTACATTTTGTTCTCGCTATTTACATGGTGAGACTCGATTTACTCAACGGGTTAGAAATGATGAAGGTTTGCATATGGAAAGTGATAGTACCACTCCTTTCTTCTCAGTAACATTGGTCGAGGATTGGCGGCAAGTGTAGTGTGACGTTAGACAATAAAACTTGGCTTCAGGCACATAGATATGTCGTGTTCAACTACGACCATATAGAACCTTACTTGAAGTAAGCCATCCAAATTACTATAGCAATACATGATTTTTATTCTTTATTGTTGAAGCATGATGGTTATGTTTGCAGCAAGCATGCTGACTACCTTTCATCAATCGGTCTTCGAAATAAACGAGAAATCAATCGTGTGCACCATGAGACCTTTCATGAGTGGTTTAGTTCGCATGTAAGTAGGCACATGACCTTGCGAACTTGTGATTTTATATAGAATTACATTTCAGTTTAACACCAATATTCCATAATCACAGGTGGTAGAAATGCATGAAGTGCCAGAAGAGATAAAAATTTTAGCTAAAGCGCCATTCATGGTTGCACAGAAGTACAACAGCTACACTACGAATGGGTTCAATTTCCATACACATTCCTATGACGAGGGTAGGCCGGTTCAATGTAGTGGAGTAGCTCTAGTTGCACAGACTACAAGTTTTGAAAAGGGAAATAATGACAACCTCATAATAGGAAACAAGACATATTATGGTATAATAAAAGAAATTCTTGAGCTGAATTATAGCAACAAAGGAAATGTTGTGTTATTCAAATGTGATTGGGTTGACAATCGTATACAAGACAAATGGGTAAAAACCGATCAATTTGGGATCACTACTGTGAATTTCAAGCATTTATTCAATACTGGTGAGAAGATATCAGATGAGCCTTTCATTTTAGCATCGCAAGCACGTCAAGTTTACTTTGTGCAAGACCCAACTGATATTGAATGGTTTGCTGTTGTTCAATCGAAACCACGGGACATTTATGACATGCATGAAACTGAGAATTTAGAGCATGAGGATGAAGTTAGTATGATATTGCCAGATCTGCATACCAATTTAAATGTGAATGTTGCTGTTGGAGGTATTAATTGTGTTAGGACAGACATAGATGGCGCAATTGTTGATGCAAATAAACCCAGGAAGTAAGTCTTGTTTACATTTATTTGTGCAACTCTATTTTGTTGTTAATTTCTTACAAAATTGCCTACATACTTTCCCTTCGATTACATTATAGTCTCTTAGAATACAATTGCTAATTCTTTGTGCCGTGCTGTAGGAGAAAAAATGGTAATGACACGAGGAAACGGTAAAGACGACACACCCAATGAATATGAGCTAAAGAGGAATGCATCAATTGCGAACATCAAGAAGCGGATGCAATCTCTTAATATCCCAATGCTGTGTGATGAACTTGGAGCTAGCTCATCATATCGACCCAAGAAAGTTGCAAATGTATAGCATATATTTGTTAATTGTCACATTTTACACTTACACCTAATGTATACCATATATTTTCACACATAAATACAACTTCCTCAGAGACAAATCAAGGCACAAATGAAGTGGAAATTGGTGATCATAACTGCGGTCCAAGTCAAAAAGAAACAATGCCGAGAATGAAGCGGAGCCCGTGGTGAAGATCCCAAATTCATATCAAGATGATCCCTTTGATGGCAATGAAGGTGAAGATCCTGAAAATCATCTCCTAGTATTTTGCATCTTCTCATGTTTTAAAATAAATTGCTCCAGATATGAACATTGCAAGTCAAAAAAAGAGGACAGGAAGGGGTATTACTAAAAAGCACAACATTTTGTCAAGGGGGGATCAACCTAAGATTAAAATTTCCTTCAATGAATATGGTCAGCCTGTTGGGAGTGATGCTACAGAATTTGCTAATGTCATTGGAACAATGGTGAGAAAACAGATATCAGTTGCATGCGACGATTGGAGAAAAGTCGACGCCAAAAAGAAGTTTAAGTTATGGACTGATATGAAGGTATTACATGCAGTTGATTATATGTCATCTTTCTTATCGAGCTAAATGTATTTCTACTGAGTGACTTGTTTGCCATGTTAATCCAGTCATTCTATGAACTGGATGCTGGTGCTCTCAATTATGTAATAGCAACAGCGGCGAAGAAATGGAAGGAATTTAAGTCGGACCTTAAGAAGGCATTGTTCGATGAGACATTGGCTGATGATGAGCTACTAGAAAAACGGCCCAAAAGTATTAATGAAGCTGATTGGAAGTGGCTTATTGATCATTGGATGTCTCCTGAAGCTGAAGTAAGGCACACTTTGCTTTGATTTGCTTTGATTTGCTTTAGTATGGACTGCTACTTGGTGTAAGATCATCATACAACACATTTTAACTTGCTTTGATTTGCTTTAGTATGGACTGCTACTTGGTGTAAGATCATCATACAACACATTTTAACTTGCTTTGATTTGCTTTAGTATGGACTGCTACTTGGTGTAAGATCATCATATAACACAATTTAACTTGCTTTAATTTGCTTTAGTATGGACTGAACTTGGTGTAAGATCATCATACAATTTAACTTGCTTTGATTTATGTTATAGGCCCGAGCAATTAGAGGCAAGGAGAATCGTTCTAAGTTGACCTTGTTACATACATCTGGCAGCAAGAGTTATGCCCGTGTTGGGCACGAATTGGTATGTAAATGTACCTCCTCTAAAAAGTGATCAGTGCATTATTTTAGGCCATGGTAGTTCTTTAAAAAATCTAATGGTTGTAGGCTGAGGAACGTGGGTACCCTGCTAGGAGAGATGAGGTCTTTATCAAAACACATAAACATAAAAATGGAGATCCCACAACAGAAGCAGAACTAATAATTGTAAGTTTGTTAGTACACAATACATGCATATAAAATATTACTTAGTAATATATATGTTCTATTTTGTAGAAACGACTTGAAGAAGCTGGTACAAACCACCCAGAATTGAAGGAAAGAACTATTCAAGAAGGTGATCTATATGCACACGTTTGTGGAGAGAAGGAACCAAGAGGACGTGTCCGTGTGTTAGGTCTAGGGCCAACTCCTCAAGATGTGGGCACACCTGGAACACAGAGTAAAATACCAACAAGACTTCGATGGAAATGGAAGCTCGTCGACAAGTCGAACAACAAAGTTGTAGCTCTAACTCAACGCATGGACCAAATGCAAGAACAACTGATCCAAGTTCAAGAGATGATGTTAGCTCGACAAGGGCAACAACTACAAACCAATTCACATCATGGTTCCAATTCTCGACATTTGGTACAATGCTTTACTACCTATTCTTGTTGCAATATATATGAATGATTATGTACAATACTATTTCTCAGTTAATGTTTGTTGTAGAACACAATGTTAGAAAAACAACATGATGAGCAACGTGATCATCATGCTGCAACCGAGTATGAATCTGTGGATAACATGCACTTATCTGAAGATGAGGGCATGATTATCCATAGGCAAGTTGCACCCCCAAGGGTACCTCCATGGAAGACTGCCATTGCTCCAAGGAACCATGAAGCCTCTTGCAATGAAGATGAAGGCCTTGTAGTAATCTTCTCATCCTTTCCTACTCAATTCATATATTGATACATCAATTGTTTTTATCCTATATTATTCTCAAATACTTTATGATTCACTTGGTAGGGATGTGATATTATATGCTATTGTGAGATCCGATATCCCGTGGCTAAAGCAACAATTCTCTCAATCGACCCAAGCACCATAGTGGGTGGTAAATCCCTTGGGCGGGAATACTATGAAGTTGTTGTCAATGTTGTGTTAAAAAGGGATGCTATGCTTCCCCGTCCATACGATGGTATGGAAACTATGATAGATGCTCACATGTTATCCATTGCGTGGCCTTACAAGAAAGTAATAACCTAAACAACACATCATTTCCATTATGTTGTAATGATTAACCATATGTTGCTAACTAGTGATAATCATGGTAGATGAAGGCAAGCAAGAAGCCAATGACGCGTCGGCCCTAGACTACGTGTATTTTCGAGAGATCGGTTAGTACATGATAACAAGATGTAGCATTGTCGGACCAATAAAACAGATAATCACTTATGACATATTGAATTATGCATACATGGGTATTGTGCAAGGTCAAGAACTGTTAATTTTTTGTGTAATTTTGAATTTCCATGGAGCTCCAAAATGTTCAAGCAACTGGTTTTCTTTCCCTCAATTGTTGTGCTTGCAATCACTAAAGTATATTTCTTTTGTAGGCAAAATTGGAAGGACCTACTAGATGCAGTACTCACACCATGTTGATCCACATTACAAATGCTAACTTCAGTTTGTGCAAGACAAGTTGGTGGTTTTCCTTTTGTTACTTGTGATGGATGCATGCTACATACTAAATATTTTGTAATGGAACATGATGTGGGTAGACATTGACCCTTCGAAGATCTAGTGGACAACTATTACCCTGTTATTTCCAACACTCTCTTTTTCTACTTACACTTTTTATTCCTCAGTAGGTAGGGACAACGTTCGAGATCTCATCCGACCGTCTATTTATCATGTTGTCCGACAGTGCCGTAGTTGAATAAGCATTTCCTTTATTTACTTCTAGAAGGACTCGAAGTGAGCATGGGCAAAATTGTGAGTTTTGTTGAATGAATGCATATGAGACATTCATGCAAAAAAATTGTGAGTTTGATTGAATGAATTTTGTGGAATGAATGCATATGTGACATTCATGAGAAAAATTGCGAGTTTTGTTCAATGAACTTTGTGGAATGAATGCATATGTGACATTTCATGGGCAAAATAGTGAGTTTTGTTGAATGAGCTTTGTTGAATGAATGTATGGAATGAATGAAAATCTGTTTCAAAATTGTGAGCTTTGTTGAATGAGTTTTGTTGAATGAGTTTTGTTGAATGAGCTTTGTTGAATGAATGTATGGAATGAATGAGTTTTGTTGAATGAATGTATATGGGCAAAATGTTCATGTTAATTCCCAACTGTCCATATGTCAAATCTGTTTCAAAATCATCGAAATGCTTTGTGTTGGTGGAGAGATGGGAGAAGGCGATTTCGACAAATAATCATTTAAAAACAACAATGCATCGAGAATTACTTACATCTGTCGCGAAATATTGTCTGTCGGCAAAGATGTAATATCGAGTCGTGAATCATCGGCAAACATACGTCTGTCGGGATATAGGTTTGCTTACAGGACTTACGATGTCTGTTCTTTGTCTCGTCAGTATACCATTTTGCCGACACATGATTTGTCTCCAAAGATGATATTTGCCGACAGATCGATTGTCCATAAAATTGGGTCATGGTGTAGTGTTACAGAAGGTGCATGTGTACTTCGCCTTGCTAGAGGCAAAAGCAACAGTACCAACAACCTTCTGGTCAGAAATCCCATGGACAACACCAGCAGACCTAAAAATAGTGGTACTCACTTTGGGAGCTACCACAATCTCACCACTCTTGGAGCCGCGCACAATGGTGGGAGGATGCGCCCTAGCGTGCTCCAAGTAGTCAAATCCTAGACCCTGATTAAATCTGCTAATCTTGGATTGGTCTAGAGTAAGATTGAGCTTCTTCTTGCCTCCTACAAACTTCTCAAGAGTGCTCATGAGATACTCACAATCTCGGAAGAAAGAGGCACATGAAGAACAAGGAAGAGAGGAAGAAGAAGAACCAGAAAGAGAAGCTCTCTCGGCACGTGCATTTTTCTCCCTCAGCACGGCTGCCTCAATCTTGAGGACCTCACAAGAAACGTAAGACGCATTTCTAATCCTATGGGCTTAGTCTTCTAACTTCTTCCTAAGTTCGACTTGGATTTTATCTAAGTCCCCCTCAATCACATTACATCGCAAGTAACTTTCTTGTGACTTAGCTAGTAAGTCCTTAGCAAGATTAGTACACTTGATATTTAGAGATACATTGTCAAGTTTTAGTTTCCTACAGCCCTCACATGAGCTGACTTGGTCCTTAGAAGCATGTATTTCAAGTTCATCGTTTCAAGAAGAAAGCTTCCTAAGGTGATCGCTCATGGCATCAATTTCAGCAAGCAATTTAGGGCAATTAGAGCATGATGGAGTAGAGTGAGCATAAAGAAAACTAGCATTAGTAGAATAGCATCAACAGAATCATCGCTAGTATTCTTCAACCTAAGACTATCTAGTTCAGATTATACACTATCATGCATAGTCCTTAGGTTCTCCAACTCCACAAGAAGTGCATCACACAAAGAACAATCATCAGTGACTCGAGAGAGAGAAGATCTAAGAGAAGCTAACTCTCGAGTCAAGGTGCCTACTTCCTTCTCTAGCTCCATACACTTAGCCTTCTCCAGTTTGGGGCAATTAGCCCGAATATGGTTAGGGCCACCACACTCGAAGCATGTGATCATGCCACCTCTCTTTCTCTCTCTCACCCTCTTGTGTACATGAGAAAACTTGCGAGCAAGAAGAGCAAGCTAATTTTCTAGAAATTTTTCTAGTTGGTCATCGTTTAGCTCGCAAAGGGCGAAAAGAGAGAAACTAACAGAAGAATCGAAAGAGGAAGATCCAATGGGATCGGTGACCAAGGCCATCGACTGAGATTTCGTCTTCCGTGAGACGACATCGATCTCATGAGTCTTGAGGCGGGAATAAAGCCCGTCAAGAGTCAGGGTCGACAAGTCAGTGGTGTCCTTGATGGTGGTTACCTTCATCTCCCAAACACGCAAATCGAGTGCGATCAAGAAATATCAAGCATTATCCGAGTCAGGGTATATCCAACCAACTGCTCGAAGATCGCTCAAAATCTTGGTAAAATGACCGAAACACTTATCAAGACTCTCACCAGCGTGTTGTTCAAACTTGTTGTACTCACGCTTGTACTGATCCTGCCTCACGGTCTTAATTTGAGTAGTGCCCTCATGGTAAGCATTGAGGGTCTCCCAAATCTCGTGAGCGAAACGGAGGTGAGAAATCCTATCATACTCACTGCGGCTTAGACCCTGTATGAGAATATTCCTTGCCTTAGCGTTCACCTCAACGTCAGCCATATTGCCGGCCACGACGTTTTCATCAGTAGGAACCTCATACGGGAGTTTCACCTTCTATCATATCAGGAAGCCCTGGGCAGTAATGTATGACTCCATCCGCGATTTCCAAAATGGAAAATCAACTCCAGAAAAATAGAAGGCTTGGTGGAATACTTGTCCATCACCACGGCTCTTGAGACCAATCAAGATCTATGAAAGAGCAAAACCGGCTCTAATACTAATTGAAGAATCGAAATGGCGATAAGAGGGGGGTGAATGATCCCAAATAAAATTTTTCCCCACTCAAAGTACTCCAAACAATCTCGCAATAAAAATCTGAAACACCCAAAGATTTGCATTCAAACTGGTGTTTCTCAGATTCGCACACCCTCCAAAACTATGTGTACCCTTAGCTTACATGGTTGAGAACCATGAACCATGTTAGGAATATTTTAATCATAATCCTGGTTGTCAAGTGTCCAAACAAAAAGAAATCAATTCAAAGACTTCTTTTCTAAAAGAGATAAAGCTAAAAACAACAAAGTCTCTTTTCAGAAAAGTAAAAGCAGATTTTCCAGGAATTGTCATCAATTGGAGCAGGTGGTTGGTGAGTTTCTGTTGCTCTAAAATTTTTAGGTATTTTTTTACCTGTGAGCAGTTGAGTCTTGAAATAGTCCACCAAAAATCAAAGCTTTGTATAATAGACATGAAAAATCAAGTATTACAGACAGTCAGGGACTTCGACCATAAAGTTTGAGGCTCCGTTTTCACTTCATAGCGCTCAAACGGTGCAACCAGTGGACTCACATATTTTTCTAGAGATAGATATATGAGTCACTCACCTTCTCCAATAAGAATCACTCAAAAAGGTTTTTTCTAGAAATCAAAGACTGACTGCTGTATGAAAAACAAGTTCTGGACAGAATGACAACTTGATAGAAAACTTGATCTTTAGTCTATCCTAGGGTGCAAGAGAAGTGTAAAACCATATAAACACCCTCAAGACATCTTAGAACAACAACATTTAGAAGGAGGGGAGGCAAATCCAAATTGCGAGAAAGTAAATTGTGAGAATGTAAATGCTGATTTTAAATTGCGTAAAGTAAAGACATAATGTAAATGCGCAATTTAATTCACAATAAGGTAAAGAAAATTTTTGTATTTTCTGAATGGAAGGTTTGCAAAGCCTCACTTGATGTGGGCAAAACTCAAAAGAGCAACTCAAACCTTCAAGTGAGGGAGGGCTACCCCTACCCCTCTATTTATACTACCTTTGGGTAACCTACCACCTTTAGATGAGCCTCTAAACCCTAGAGCATCCATCAATGGTTAGGATTAACCCACTCAACCAGCCATGCAAGGGTTCACCCAAAACCCACAACACATAATGGGTTTTCTTGCACGGTTTTCAAAGCATACTAACTAGACCCGCTAACCTATCAACTAGACCAAGATCCAATGGTCCTCATTGATCCACGCAGCGCCTATCTAGAATCTCAACCGTTCCTTGTCTCCACAGCTTGCCACGACTCCGTCTCCGATCATCTTTCGGCGATCCCCGACCATCTGGACCTTCGACGCTCCTCGCCTAGTCCCGGTCATCCTTCACCTCACCATGATCTAGCATCGTCGACCTGCAACCATCAAAAACAAAGAAACACATCACATAGCATTGTCCAAAATGATATGCAATAAGCCTCACACAAATTCAAAAATCAATTTCAACATTCGCTCAAAAGGTCGGCACTACCGCCCTCTGGGGCCGGTAGTACTGCTCAACCTGCACTACCGGTCCCACATGGTCGATAGTGCCGCTCGCCTAAAACCCCAGCGAACATCTCTCTCTAAAAAATAACTACTGCACTTTGGCCAAGATCGCCGCCGCCTGCAAAGACGCTCGCACATGGCCGCAGACGCTTTTGGCCGCACTACCATGCCCACATGGTCGGTAGTGCCGCTCCTGGCAGAGACAACTCAAATTCCTTTATTTTGAAAATCCGAAATCAAACTCATATTCAAGCAAACCTAGCTCAAACACAGTCAATAACTCATCACCAACAAGGATAGACCTCCACATGGTCTTTCATGATCTCATCAAAGAAGGACATAATTGCATGATCGCACGATGCTCAACGCATGGCTGGTCGTGATCGTCTACACTGCATCGTCTACATACATCGATCGAAACTGCTTTGAGTTCATCCTGGGACAAGCGATCTTCCTACTGCAAGCCCTACGTAAGCTCGATTTGTATATGTCAGATCGCACCTATATATGCGGTAATCCTGCAAATTGGTTCTTCGCAAATTAATATATTAAGGGTTGATTTAATCTACTGTTGCGAGATTAATGTTCATCAAAATAAAAAGAAAAAGAGAAAAAATGCTTTCGGCCCTCGCCCCGTAGGCCGTCGCCGGCTGTCCCGAACTATCGCTGAAGGACCATGTGGAGGTCCATCCATGTTTATGATGAGTATTTGACTTTATGTGATCTAGGATAGCTTAGATTTGAGTTTGGATTTAAAATGGATCTCAAGTTGGAAGTGTTTTTGCATCGGACCGATTTAGGATAGACTTCACGTTCGCGCCGGACCAAGGGAAATGAGAAATAGAGAGTTTTCCATTTGCATCGGACCAAGAGAAGAGGGAAACAGAGAGTTTCCCATTTGTGTCGGACTGATTTTTTTCGCGCCGGACCGAGTCACAGTGAGTTTCATGTGTTCGCCGGACCGGTTTTGACAGCCAAAAGTAATTAGCTTTTTTTACGGTCTTACCTTGCTCAAAAATTTATTTGGTATACATGAAAGTTGTAGAGAATTGCAAGACGCATATTTTTCATGTTGACAAGTTTTTCATCTGAGCAACATAAAAAATCATACAAAATTAAGAAGATTACTGCTGTTTTGAAAACAGGATGTTTGCATTTGGTTGAAGTGTTTTGGTCTGTTT
Source organism: Otatea glauca (assembly GCA_036346275.1). Lineage (NCBI taxonomy): Eukaryota > Viridiplantae > Streptophyta > Magnoliopsida > Poales > Poaceae > Otatea > Otatea glauca. Next base: position 13,783,275 of record CM070726.1, read on the forward strand.
TGGTCTGTTCTAACCCCAATTCGTGATAGAATTGATGCGTTGGGTTCATGGTGGAACCAAGAAAGGTTTTCTTGTCTTTGTGGATGTAGGACTTCATTTGGTGGGCATGGTGAGGAGAAGGGAGGCTGGAACTAGGCATAGGATGGCCGGAGGTTCAAGTTGGCCGGATGTTCGCCGGAAGATGGCCGGAGATGAAGTTGATGCAGTCCCAAGAGACAAGAGACCAGTGGAGAAGCTAGCTTATCACTATTGGATCAAGGAGAGCTGTCAGATTGCAGTTCTGGAAGATAGAGTAGTGGATAAGTGTAGCTTGCTTTGAAAACCATGCAAGAAAACCCATGTGTGTGGTGGGTTTTGGGTTAGCCCTTGCATGGCTGGTTGAGTGGGTTAATCCTAGCCCTTGATGAATGCTCTAGGGTTTAGAGGCTCATCCAAGGGTGGTAGGTGGCCCAAGAGTTGTATAAATAGGGGTGGAGGGGCAGCCTCCCCTATGAGAAGGTTTTGAGGTTTTTGATGCTCCTTTGAGCTTTGCCCATATGAATGTGAGGCTTTATAACCTCTCCTTCCAGAAATGAAATGTTCTTCATTTATGTTCATGTTTCATTTCCATTACGCATTTAAATTACGCAATTTAATTTCCACATTTACTTCCTTTCAATTTACATTTACGCAATTTGGATTCGCCTCCTCTCCTTCTACATTCTTACGAATCTTTTGCTGAGAAAGATGATTGATGGATGATTCTCCTCTTGAAATCATGTTCTAATCATCTAGGCAATCCATACGTTCTTCTTGCAAGAAATTGATTTTTGTGTTCTTGAATGTATGAGGTTATAACTCGCGTCTCCTTGAGTTTAGACTTGATCTTTTGCTTGCTGGGACAGGTGGGATGCTATTCATGATCATCTTGATCATAAAAAAAAACCCACGAGCAAGTCTTGAATCAAGTTCTTTCGATTTGCTCAAAAACTTGGTGCGTTCTTCCTTCCTGGGTAAAAAGATCGGAACTTTGATGTCAATTCTTTTGATTGAAGGTTGGAATGAGTTCCTGACATCCCAAGGACCTTATCTACCAAGTTTTGTGAGTTTCTACCCAGCCGATCAAAAGTTACATCGATTTTTTGTTTTTGAGACTGTGCTGTTTTTTACTATTCACCGAACACTGTTCTACCAACCAGTTCGCAGTACTGTTCATCCGAACTCTGTTCATCCTAAATATTGTTCATCTGACCAGTGCAGTTTTACTGTTCATCCAACCTCAACTGGTCAGTGCTTTCACCAAACACTGTTCATCCGACCAGTACTGCCGACCAGTTCGCAGTACTATTCATCCGAACTATGTTCATCCTAAATATTGTTCATTCGATCAGTGCATTTTTACTATTCATCCGACCTCAACTGGTTAGTGCTTCTGTTCATACGATCACATGTTCACATGGTTCAGTTCTTTCTATTTTTTTTTTTGGTGGTTTGAATTTTAGGGGGGGAATTTTATTTGGCTCCTATTCACCCCCCTCTAGTCGCCTTTTCGGTCCTTCAATCGCACGTGCCCCGAAATCCACTGCCGTCGAGCCGTGGCCCCGCCGGCCGCCTCGCTTCACCCGCTCCCCGCGCTCTCGGCTATGGCCGATCTACATTATCAGACACGGCGCCGCCCCGCATGAGACCAGCACTGTCTCCGCTCCGCGCTGACCGTTATTAAAAGAATAAAAACTTATTGCTTGGCCACTCTTGCAGAATAGTAAGCTTTTCACGAGTTTTTGGGGCCATGTAGTGCTACATACTGCGGGTTTAATTCAACTCAGACTAACTGCACATTGTGAAATTTCCCCGTTGCAGATAGTGCATGGAAAAGAATTAAGTATTTCTCATCTGCGAAAATTTGGCTGTACTGTATACATGCCAATCTCTCCACCACAGCGTACCACCATGGGACTTTACCGGAAGTTGAGGATCTATGTAAGTTATGAATCTCTGTCAAAAATTAAACACCTAGAGCCTATAACAGGGGATCTGTTCACGGCTCGGTACGCTGATTGTACTACGGACATTTATCGATATTAGGGGTAGATAAGTACCACACTAGAGAATGCCAAGTCCTTAGATCCATGCACTACAGAGACCAAACTTTAAGTTTAGAGGATAATAAATTTGCAATAAATAAGCTTATAATCTGCCAAATGCCTTCACTGATCATAAGGGAGTGAAAAGATCTCATATACTTACAGTATATGCACCTGAAAGAGTGAAAATATCCTAGAAGGAGTCGTCCGCAGAAGTAGAGAACCGAATAAATGAGAACACTACCCATAACAGTAAAAGAAGCTCAACCTGATGTTGAGAAAATCCCTGAAGTGAGCCATCCTAGAGATGGTAACATCCCTGAAGTGATACATCCTGAAAATGATAACCCCAGCGTATATTTGCGCGTACAATCCAACGCTGGGAAGTTGGAACACCCAGACTCCATCGTTGTGGGAAATCACGAGGAGCTAGAAGAAATTAATAAAGTGATATCCCTGAAGTGATACAGGATAATTGTATAAAAGAAAGACTACAATTGTCGACATATATTTGCCTCTAAAATTGCTAAAAGCTGGATCCAGAACCAAGTCCATGGCAGAGTGTCAGAAGCGCTCAGAAAGGGTCAAACAAAGAGAAGCAATTGAGGCAGTGCTCGCTTGGAAAGTTTTTGGTCCTGTTGACCGAACATCACCTAAAATGTTCCCTGTAGGATCAAATGGATTTTTTATCCGGAAGAGAAATGAAAATATCCAGGTGGTGAGATATAAAGCGAGGCTTGTAGCACAAAGGTTTACGCAGAGACCCGACATCGATTACAATGAAACATATTCTCTTGTAAAGAGTGGTATAACGTTCCGAAATTAAATATTAATGGCAGCAAGCTTAAACTTATCAATGAAGTTGATGGATGAAGTGACCTCATATATATGGGTCACTGGATACGGATATTTATATAAGAATCCCTGAAGGAGTTAAAATTCTGAATCCTAATAATCGCAACATGTATAGCGTCAAACTGAAGAGATCGCTATACGGATTAAAACAGTCAGGGAGAATGTGGTATAACCGACTTAGTGAGTTCCTCGTGAAGAAGGAATATTGTCCCTATGTGTTCATAAAGAAATCCTAGAATGGATTCTGTATCATCTCAGTACATGTCGATGATTTGAATATCATCGGAACCACAAAGGAGATAGAGGAAGCAAGTTCTTACCTCACGACGGAGTTTTGAGATGAAAGATTTGGGTAAAACCAAATATTACTTAAGCTTGCAGTTAGAGCATTTTCCTAGAAGGAATTTTTGTACATCAGTCTTCCTATACCCAGAAGGTATTGAAAAGGTTTAATATGGATAAATCGCATCCTTTAAAAACCCCATGGTTGTGAGATCCCTTGAAATGGATAAAGACCCTTTCAGATCAAAGATGGAAAATGAGGAAGTCTTAGGACCTGAAGTCCCATATCTAAGTGCTATTGGAGCGCTTATGTATCTCGCAAATTGCACGAGGCCTGATATCGCATTCGCAGTGAATTTGCTAGCAAGACACAGTGCAGCCCCAACCAGAAGACATTGGCCTGATATCGCATTCGCAGTGAATTTGCTAGCAAGACACAGTGCAGCCCCAACCAGAAGACATTGGCCTGGTGTCAAGACTTTACTCAGATACTTCCAAGGTACTCAACATCTTGGATTATTTTTCCAGAAGAGCTAAGACTTAACCATGGTGGGATACACGGGTGCTGGCTATCTGTCTGATCCCTATAGTGCCAAATCACAGACTGATTTTGTGTTTATCTGCAGTGGTGCAGCCGTTTCTTAGCTATCTTGTAAACAGACTTTGGTAGCCAATTCTTCCAACCACTCAGAAATCATAGCTCTTTATGAAGCCTTATGTGAATGTGTTTGGCTACGACGTGTGATTAACCACATCCAGAAGTCATGTGGTCTTAACACCGTCGATACCCTCACGATTATCTATGAAGATAATATTGCTTGTGTTGCACAAATGCAAATGGGTTATGTGAAGAGCGATACCACGAAGCATATTGCTCCTAAGTTATTCTATCCTCACGAACTCCAGAAGAACGGTGAGAAAGATTTTGCAAACTAGTCACTAAGTTCTTGCCAAAATCTACATTTCAAAGATGTGTTAATGGCATTGGAATGAGACAATTTAGAGATATGCAAAGTTCAGGGGGAGTAAATCCTTGAACCATGACCCTTATTGCGATCCTGAAGATCCTAATATAAATCCAGAAGATTATAAGTTGTACTCTTTTTCCCTTAGTGAGTTTTCCTGAAGTTTTCTCACATAAAGGTTTTTAACGAGACAACTAGTGCAATATAAAGTGCGAGTGCAACATACTCTTTTCTCCATCTCGTTTTTCCACTGGGTTTTTGAGTGGAGTTTTTAGCGAAACATGTGCATTACGCGGTTTCGCCCAAGAGGGAGTGTTATGAGATAAAATTATCGTAACCGTTTCGGTTACAATCTATCTCTTATGTGTGGTCGAATCCGAACCTATTTCTTACCAGTTTCTTTATATATTAGATATCCCCATGTACAAAAATCAATCTAATAAAGTAAGATAGTTTCACTCCTATATTCTGTATGCTCCTTCCTTCATTATTGTGCTTGTGTCGCTGTGTTGATTGCTCGATCGCGGAAGTACGACTATGTTTTACGACACTCCTAATGGGCGATGTCGATAGTTAGTATGGGCTTTATCAGACACGTTTTCTGGACTGAGCTAATCGAGATGGTACAACTTCTGTCCGAACAAAACTTGTCCAGCATCCACGTAGGAGCGCCACGAGTAGTCCAGCGTGGCACCTCTCCACGCAGGCTCGCCACCCCAAACTTCTTCGCTTAAAAAACACCCGTTGCCTCCGTTTCCCTCCCCCCATCTCCTCCCCACCGCCGCCGCCGCCGCGCCCGATGCGCCTCCTCGCCGCGGCGGCGAAACCACCACGTACAACCCGCTATTTCCCTCCCCCCTACCACCTCTCCTCCACGACCGCGACCACCTCCACCTCCTCCTCCCACCCCTGCTGCTCATACGACCCCACCGCGCAGTTCCTCCCCTCGCACTCCCACCACCACCGCCTCCTCTCCCTCCCGGCCTCCCTCCGCCGCGACGCCCTCCTCGCGCTCGCGCGCTTCCTCAAGACCTCCCCGCAATGCCACCTCGCACTCCACGCCCTCACCTCCCACTGCCCCTCTCCCTCCCCGCACCCCGTCCGCTTCGCCGCTGCCTCTCGCCTCGCCGGGTCGTCCCCGGCGCTCCGCCCCTTCGCTTCCATCCTCCTCGCGGCCCTCCTCCCGGGTGCCTCCCCGGACCTCCTCGCCTGGTGCGGCTCCCGCGGGGGCAGCGGGAGGTACGCCGCGCTCCGCCTCGCGCTCCACGCCTTCCTCGCCGCCGGCATGGCATCCGAGGCGCTCGACGTGCTGGCCCACGTCCGCCGCGGTGGGAAGACGCCCAGCCTGTCCTCTCTGGCGGCACTGCTGCGCCTGCTGTTCCGCGCCGGGGAGGTCCGCGCCGCATGGAAGGTGTTCGAGGAAATGGCCACGTGGGGGCCGCGGCCGAGCCTTGCCACCTTCAACGCCATGATCCTTGGCTTCTGCCACAGGGGGCTAGTCCGCGTCGGGTCCGGGCTGCTCTCCGTCATGGGGAGGTTCCACATTGTCCCGGACGCATGCAGCTATAACATTTTGATCAAGGGGCACTGTGTGTTTGGTCGGGAAGAGGATGCTTTCAAGCTGTTTGACGAAATGTGCAAGTCTGGGTGCGAGCCAACGGTCGTGACGTATAACATATTGGTGAATGCGCTGTGCCATGATGGGAATATGTTGGAGGCGAGGAAGCTGTTCGATGAGATGGTGAAGGTGGGGATCGAAGCAAATACAATCACCTTCAATGTTTTGATTGATGGATATGCAAAGGCTGGACGGATGGATGAGGCTAATGCGGCATGCAGGGAGATGAAGGCGAGGGGATTAGTACCAGATTGCTGCACCTTCAACATTCTTGCTGCTGGAGCATACAAGTTTGGGAAGGCTGTGCAGTTAGCGCATGAGCAGCAGGAGCTGCATGAAATGTTTGGTTCGCAGATGACGGCAGATGATTTTGATATGTTGGTCTGTAGGCTTTGTTGGGATGGACAATTGGATGATGCCTGGAAGCTCCTGTGTCGTGCAATTGAGCAGGGTGTTCTGATAAGCGTTGCAGGATTTAATGCTTTGATCGCTGCTTATAGCAAGGAGGGATTTGAAGAAGAAGCTTTTGAGCTATATAGAATTATGAACAAGATAGGCCTTGCACCGTCATCACCCACTTTGAATTACTTGATAATGGGACTGTGCAATCAAGGAAGACTTCATGATGCACAGATGCTGCTTGAGCATATGATTAGTAAGGGATATTGTGTGAGTACTTCATTTACCATCTACTTGGATGCATACTTCAGATCTGGTAATGTAGTAGGTGCCTTGAAATGCTGGGATGATATGAAGAAAGTTGGTGTGCAGCCTGATTTTATCGCCTTCTCGGCATATATCAGTGGTCTTTGCAGATTAGATTATGTAAATGAGGCTTATGAGGCATTCGGTGAGATGACAAGAAGAGGACTTGTCCCGAACAATATTACTTACAACTCCCTCATATCTGCATTTTGTAGGGTTGGCAATGTGGCCGAAGCATTGAAACTAGAGCAGAAGATGAGGCAGAGTGGCCTTGTTCCTGATGTTTTCACAAGCAACATTCTAATTGATGGTTTTTGCAGAGAAGGAAGGATGAAGATGGTTTATAACCGTTTCTTGGAAATGTACAGTAATGGTTTAACTCCAGATGTAGTGACATACAATACAATAATCAATGCATATTGTGGGGCTCGAGATATGAACAGTGCCACGATTTTCATGAATAAGATGCTTACAGATGGCTGTGAACCAGATATTTTCACATATAATATCTGGATGCACAGTCTTTGTAACAACCATTTATTGAATCGAGCAGTGAAGGTGCTGGATGAGCTTGTTGCTATGGGTTGTACTCCTAATTCAGTTACATACAACACATTGATGGATGGCATTTGCAGTGATGTCCTTGATCGAGCTATGATTCTGACTGGCAGACTGATTAAGATGGCTTTTCAACCCAACACTGTCACGGTTAATGTTTTCCTTTCTCATTTCTGCAAGCAAGGTTTTGGAAAGCGGGCTGTTGTGTGGGCTGAGAAGCTCAAAGAAGATTCCATTGCTTTTGATGATGCTACAAGGAATATACTTGACTGGGCATACAGGGAGATGGAAGATGACTCTCAGTCTAACAAAGCGGACATTGATAAGTGCCTGTTTCTTGAGTTCTTAATGCTCATGACGTACAAGACTATGTGCAATAGCAGATCCTCGAAGTTTACACATATGCCTGTAGATACAGTTGTTGATCCTGCTGGCAGCAGCACAATCAAGATTTTGGATACTGGATAATTGAATTTCATAACCACATGAATTACTGGTAGACTTATTGGTTGTGGATGGTGCTGCTGCAAGAGTACCATATCTACTATCCATTGCCTTGGATGAAATGAGCATTGCAAGAAGATGCTATGGCTACCGTTCACATTGGTACTCTCAAATGGAAAGTGACAAAGCTTAAATGTTGAGGAAATGTTGGTGAAGGCAAATAGTAACAGAAGGCAGGTTTCTGACAAGGGCATTGTTCATTCCATGCTTTGTTGTCAAACATGATAGCTAATTAATTAGGAAAACTGTAGATGAACATTCATTGGTACTGGTAGGCTGTAGGCAGGAATTTTTGCAAGATGTTGCCTGCATAACAAGAGGTTTTTGAAGGTGCTTAATATTCTCTTTGATTTGTGGTCATATTGTAGTTCTTTTCCGTTGGCATTTAGTTAAAATAGTAACAGTCTGCTGTGTACCAAATGTAGTTCACATGTTGGCACTCACGTTTCTGGGAGTATATATGAAAGAAGAGCAAGCAAGCCAAGACTTTGTGGACTGTGGCGCTTGAGGCAAGCATGCTTTGTCAAACAGACCGAGGCCGACGAGCCACCCACACGAGGATGAGGGTAAGGGGTTGCATCCGCCTGGGTCTTATGTCTGTAGCTTCTGTAAATTTTGTTGTTTCCTTATTTCTGATGGACGACCAGTTAGTTCTGAAGAGGTATTAGATTCCTAATAGGGACAATTCCTTATATGCCATTGGAAGTTTGCCTCATACCTTATATGCCAATCATTGTCTCGCTGATATGTGGGTCCTCACCCCACATGTTAGTGACACATTCAGAGATTTCCCCAAATACTAGTGGCGATTTCCCCAAATTCTAGTGGCATACATGGTTATTAAAGCGTCCTTGAAGCGTTGCGTTATCGTCGTTTAAGAAGTAAGGCAATCAAGAGGGGTTCGCCACAACCTTGCCTTGCCAAACATGCCTATGGCGTCTGCCTTACGGCAAAGGCGTCGCTTAGGCGGAGTATGGCGTCGAACAACAGCTGAGGGACAAGAGGAGAGGAAAGGGAGAAGGAGCCTTAGTTGCTACCCTTGCTTCCCGTCGTCGCTACTGTCGCCGCCGTGCTCACTGCTCGTAGAAGCCATCACTCCTCTTCATCGATGCGTCGCCATGGTCGCTGCTTGCTGCTCGCTGCCACCGTGGTCGCTGCTCGCTGAAGCCGTCGCTCCTCTTCATCGATGTGTCGCTGTGGTCACCAGATCACATCTCTCTCTCTCTCTCCCATAGCCACTGCCAGCACGCCACACTTTGTCGCTGCCGACTGCTCCATCGCTTCCTAGTCAGTGGTGGCGCAGTGGGAGAGGAGGATCAGGGAGGCAGTGCTGCGGTGAGAGAGGAACTGGGAGGCTAAGAGGGTTGGGAGTTGAGAGGAGATGGCAGTGCAGTGGGAGAGCAGTAGGGAAGAGGCGCAACGTGGGGAGGAGTTGGCAGGACTGGAGGCGGCGGCTGGGTGGGACGTGGGAGAGAGCTAGGGCAGAGGGTGAGGGAGAGGCGTGGGCTAGGTGGGATGGCCCATGACCTGATTTTCTTTTTTTTTCTTTTAATTTCTTTTATGTTATTGAGTTAGGATCTTTTTTGTTTAAACTCTGTATATGCAATACTATGTGCGATGTGTGTATGGTGTTGCCTCATCGCGCGCCTTAAGCTCTTTAGCAATAAAAAATGTGGTGAGTTGCCTCGCCTTATGGTTTTAATAACTACGGTGACATATAAGGAATTAATCCTTTCTAATATCCTAGCTTCCTGGATGAAATTTAGATAACAGAACTGGATTTGAAACATGTATCTTTTGTAATGTGACTTTATTTTGCCTTGTCTTTTTTGTGCAATGCACATATGGTCATATTTTGGCACAAATGTTTGCAAGTGCACATGTTCTAACATGTTGTACATGAATGATTTTTTTATTTTGAATTGAACAAGTGTACAAACCATAATGGGTGCATATGAACTCGACTTCATAAAATTCGCAATGTTGAAACCACCAATTTTTTATTCAGGGTATGCACAGGTTTGCATATAATCTGTTAACTGATGATATAATCTGCAACTGCTTTGCATTAACATCTGAGCCACGAATTATTTGCTGTTACTCTGTTAGGTAGCTAGCTTGTTCAGAGCATATTAAATTGAATCTCTCATTTTCCCGTATGTTTTGCTTTGGTGGATTGAGATGCATGAATCCTATGAGTTTGGAGGACATTGGGTGGAGCCTTTGTTGTTCAGCTGAAAACCTGTTACTATACACTATTCTTTGAGTAGAGGGTGCATAGCTGAGGGAGTCCCTAACTGACGACTCAATGAGATAATAATAGCCGTTCGTCTAAATTGATATAACCTTATCTTAATACTTGAACAATGTGGCTAACAAGCAAATAAAACAAAATATGTTGGTTTTATGCAACTAATTGATATAGCTAAACAATGATGCCAACTAAAAGTGCAAAGAGCCTGTCCTACTGAACCACTGGTACCTGAGCCACTGCAGGTGCTGCCGTGCCAACCCTTGCCACTGCCTCTGGCCCTAGCTGCCAAACTGCTGTGGCTGCTGCTTGATGTGCTGCTCCATCCAACAGTGCACTACTGTGCACATAACATGGTACTCTGAAATCTGAATTGTTCCCACATGGCAGACCAGAAGGCAGCTCTTGTTTATGGCAAAAAGTCAGGACGTCGATTTATACTACTATAGCTGAAGCTTCAATTTGGCGCTGTAAAATATGACCAGCCAGCCTTATCTTTCAGCCTGTTTAGTTAGCCTTTCTGCTTTCCATGTGTGTTAAACTTAGCAAGCAGACATTTTGTGTTATGTCTTTTCTTGAAAGAATAAACAGTTCAAGAAATTAATATACCTTCATTTTAGGCTTAATTAATGGCTGCTTTTGTTCATCGGCTGTATATATGGCAGCTTTTGTTCAGCCTGATTAATTGCCGAGGCCCCGAGTCTGGTAAGGTATAATTATCAAAATGTGCGTATGATCAAGGAAAAAGTCCAAATATCCCCTTGATCTTTGATTGAATGTCTGCCTAACACTACCAACTATCAAACCAGGCATTTAACCCCCTGGGCTTTCTAAACCAGACTATTTAACCCCCCTAAGATGGTTTCACAAGGCAGTATTACCACTGTGGCATACTCTTCTGGCGGTTTTGCCACATGGTTTTCAAGCTGGCCGAGGACACAGCCATCTCTTCTTCTTTCTCTCTTTTCCTGCTCTTTATTTCCTTTCTCTTTATTTCCTATCTCTATCTCACCTCTTTTCCCAAAGTGCCTGCACAGAGCCCCTTCACTGGGATTGTGCTCACCAGCAGCTGCCAGTGCCAGCACCACCATGCGTGTTTCACCTGCTCTAGCCATGCTCGCCATGCACCGCCCGCCCTGTACAGCTCTTGCATGCTAGCCGCACCACAAACCACACCTCCTGTCGCACGCGGCCCATCCATACCAAACTTCTCAATGCCTCATCTGGCCAAGTATTGGAGCCTGACAAACAAGAAAAGAACCCTTCTAGGCAATCCACCCATCCATCAAAATAATCTATCCTACTTGCAGATTCAATGCCTGATCAAGAAGTACCAAGAGATGACTTTGCCTTGCCAAATCCGCAACACCTACTACTGGGTTCTGGGTCTGCTAATCCATAAAGCTGCCACAGCTAGCTACCTATTTGTATGTGCAGCATGATATATTCGATCCAACCAAACCATGCACAGAGCGAGCAACTAGCGAGCTGCAGGCGTTATGCACTTAGCCAGTCGGCGCAAGTCGTGGCCCACAGGTGTGGCACAGGGGCCACCGCCTTCCCACCCCTTTATGTGGTTCACCTTGGTCAGATTGGAAGCCCATATGGCAAAACCGTCCAGCGAGGATGCCACGGTGGCAATATTATCATGTGAAACTAGTTCAGGGGGTTAAGTAGTATGGTTTACATAGTTCAAGGGGTTAAATATCCGGTTTCATAGTCGGGGGTGTTAGGTGCACCAAAGTTCAAGGGGTTGAATGAACCTTTTCCTATGCTCAAAGCACACATAACTATAGATTTTAAAATCTGTTCAGAGATGCATGAAAGATTTTTCTGCAAGCAGTTAGCCGAACATCAAATGTTTCACAGTAAGTCTAATATGGTCTGTATCTTTGAGCACGTAGTTGCTACAGTAAATACCTGGTTTACTCTGTTCCTGTTCTCTGAAGGATGATAAATAATAACGGAGAAAAAGATTTGATCTTACTTGGTATATTGGAAATATTCTTTTAGGCATACTGCAACTTTTGTGGTACGAATTTCTGGATGCTTATAGTTGTTGCTGGTCTGATGAGATAATTGTGTCATACTTATGAGCTTTGTACATTGTTTGCAGTGATTTTGAGCACCTCTGCACATCCTATATTGAATATGATCATGTTTGCAAACAATCAAATCTTCAGTTTTTCTATAGTAATAGTATTCAAATCTGCACCTCCCAATAGTCATTGGCTCATCGATGACCCCATCAGACAGGAATTCCACTCTGGTTTGTGTTGCCATACCCCCACTATGATGGGAATATCATCATGTAAGTTAATAACCTTATTTTTCTTCATTCCATAGAATATATGGATACTTGATTAAATTTGTACTTGCGTGATTATACCAGCTCATACTACTTCTAGAGATATTGCTACCTAAGTGTTCAGAATTTCGATTAGGCATTCTATTTCACTGCATAGTTGTGTATGCATGCAATAGTAAAGTTTGCCTTTTGATCTCTTACACAGGATTCTACATGGGAAGCAGTGTCGATCAGAGGAGTGTTTTGTAACGGGAAGGTCAAACGGAGTGGGGAGTATTTCTAGCAGTAAAACAGTGGCAAAAATAATGAGGAGCTGTCTGAGGACCATTTCACATTCAACATGGCGGAGCAAGGTGGATTCAGTGCACTAATCACTGGTTTGCATTTGGATTCCCTTTTGTAGTATCTTCAGTTACATGATTACATGTCATGTTCTTGGTGCTTTTACATGTAATAAATGTATGTTGTATACATTATATATTATATACAACATATACTTGTATATCATTCATTTCAAGTGATAGTTCATATTCTTTTTTAAAATTAAATGTTGCATTGAAATAGAAAAAAATTGTATGGTACCATGTTTATCATGTTTCTCTGCAAACAATGTTTTAGAGCATGTAATATTATTTTTTTATATGTTGCAGTGTACGCGCATTCTGCTACTTTCCTCTAATAGCAATCCCGCTCATATCCATATTGCCTTTTGGATAGTTTGTTGTAAGTTTTTCCTTGTGTTGAAATTTAGTAAATAACTTTGGTCATATTCACCAAAGGTCCTTAGTTTAGTCTGATGGCCTTCCCCATTTTATATTATGGAATGTGATCTTCTTTCTCCAGCTTTGAAGATGGGGCTCAGTATCAGGGACTTTAGAATGCATGTGGGTCTGTAAAACACGCTTCTGGTTGTATCGAGAGTTTGACACATCATATTCTCTGTTTTCCTATAGTTTTTTGGTGCCTTTTTATTATTTTTTATTTTTTTTATGGCGGAGAAGGATGAGTGTTTGTTAGGGATGAATTGTGGAACAGGAAGTTCCTCAAGTGCGTAATGCTCGAAAAGGATCGTCCTTGAAGCTGATGCTGTCATATAACTCTCGTTATTCTGATCAAAACTATGCAATAGCTGCAATTTCACCTGTTATGAAATTTTCCCTTCTCTGTCACTTTGATTCTGTGTTACATTGTGGTTGTAAACTCGTCATCAAGCTCTGTTGTGTGGTTATATTGCCCTAGCATATTGCAGTCATTTGACTTCTTATGCTTAATGTTTCTTGCTGACTGATCGATGTTGGTCGTCAAAGATCTGGAACTGAGGCAACGAGAGAGAAATTTTCCTTAGCTCCGCAACTCGTTCAGTAGGGGTTACCACCTGCACGTCAGTGAGCTCGCGTTCATATGCGTACAGCAAAATAAGCCATTGAAGTCTTGCCAAAAAACACCTTGTGCATGAGGACCAGGTGGTGCTGTTGCAGGAGGTGTCGGATGACACCAACATGCTGCGGATGATTTGACTGGTCTTGCTGTAAATCAAAGAATCCATTGCTTTTTATGGCCTCCGGAACCTTATTTTCTTTTTGCAAATGTAGCTACCTTGTATGTGGATTTATAAATCTAGCTTCCTACCGTGCCCGGAAAGCGTGGAAACTAGTGTTCCATACTCAGGGAGCGTTATCGACTTTTGTAGTCGGCAATGAATTTATGGGGTAGGCGCTCGATCTCAAACTCGATGGACACACAAGACAAGGGGTTTATACAGGTTCAAGCTCTCGCGGAGGAGATAATACCCTAATCCTGTGTGCTAGGATTATATGGATCTCTTGGATCTGGGGTTGCTCAAAGCACAATATGCTCTGGGCGATATGAGGTGTTCTATGCTCTATGGCTTGATTGCTCTATACTTGGATGATCGGATCCCTATGTTGTTGCCCGCCCTCTCCCTTATATAGCGGGGGTGGGGTGGCTTTACAGAGTCCTGATCGGTTAAGAGATTCCGATCGGTTACAAGATTCTAGTCGGTTACAGGATAGAGTTTACATCTTTATCTACCCTATTAACGACTCGGATTACAACCGTATCTATCATATCTAAATATAAGTTCAACTTCCTTTAGGATATGTCCCCTTGCGCACGACAGTAGGGCCTGGCGCGGGGAGTATCTTCTGGGCCTCCCTCTTGGCTCTGTCATGAGGGTACCTGGGTTCTTATATTCCACAGTAGCCCCCGAGTCCTTTGCGATCGAGTTGCCGCCTTCCTGGTTGCAGTCCAACTGAGTCATGCTTCACGCCGAGTGCTTCCAGTTCTTGATGCGACTTCGACTAGTTTTCCTTTACCGAAAGTGCCTGTTGTAGGCAAAGAGATCGTGAAGGACTCAATAGAGCTCCACGCGTTAAACTTTCCGAGTGGTTCCTAGCCCCATTATTGGAATTTTGGTAGTCAGCTCATCTTGGGACATACTGTATCCCAAACGATATGTAGAAGTCAAAACGCTTTTCCCGCTCGAGGCAAAATTCAGCGCCACTCCCTTTAAATTCATTCACACGAAGTTCTTGATGTAAATCGTTGAGCGTTGGCTCACACACATCGCATCCAAATTTAGTAGCCCGAAATCATGTATATGCGAAACTTAGGCAATGTAAAAACAATTCACTCGGATGTGATGTCTGACTAGTGTATATATAATTTTAGAGTTTTTTACTCTTTTTCCTTATTGATTTTGAATTCATCCGAGTGGTTTGACTCTTTTTGTTCAAGCACTCTGCCCGACTAGTCTAGCCCCCGAGCGTTGGGAGTCGGCTCATGGCTCTTTTTCCCAGGCACGTGTTTTGGGTGACTAAAGTTCGCCGTTTATGGGGTCAGAGCTTCACAATTTGGAGTTATCGCTCTTGGATTCACTCGCAATCGTTAAGCAAAAGAAGAAAAATACAACTCAAAAAAGATGTGCGCATGCTATTAGGTGTAGCCCCCGACTTACTGTTTAGTTGTGGGTCAACTAAGTAGCAAGTTAGGAAAGTCAACAATTTTATTTATAATGAAATAATTGAGTAAAAAGCGACATAGCGGCTTTATCCTCCATATGTTGCTGACGATCATGCCATCTTTGCTCGTGGCGCAGGCGCAGGCTTGTAGATGAGCTGTAGGCGGCGCTCGGGGCGCAGGCGTGGCTCGTGGCCCTGCCGAAAGTGGCGCTCAGGGCGCGGGTGTAGGCTCGTGGTCGCGTCTTGGAAGGCGCTCGAGGCGTGGCGTGGCTCGTGGCCGTCCGAAGGTGGCGCTTCGGCGCAGCGTGGTTCTGGCCGTGCGAACGTGGCGCTTCGGGCGCACGCGTGGCTCCCGCCATGCCGAAAGTGGCGCTTCGAAGCGCAGCGTAGGCTCGTGACCGTCTGCCGAAGGTGGCGCTTCGAAGCGCAGCGTGGCTCGTGGTCGTGCCGAAAGTGGCGCTTCGGCGCAGCGTAGGCTCGTGGCCGTCGCGAAGGTGGCGCTTCGGCGCAGACGCGTAGCTCGCCGCCGTCGAGGCGCTGGGCGCGGCGTGGCTTGTGGCCGTCACCGAAGATGGCGCTTCGAAGCGCAGCGTAGGTTCGTGGCCGTCTGCGAAAAGTGGCGCTTCGAAGCGCGCGTAGCCCCGCCATCTTGAAAGTGGCGCTTCGGGCGCAGCGTAGGCTCGTGGCCGTCGGAAGAGGCGCTTCGAAGCGCAGCGTAGGCTCGTGGCGTCTGCGAAGGTGGCGCTTCAGGCGCAGCGAGCTCTGGCCGTCGCGAAAGTGGCGCTTCGGGCGCGGCGTAGGCTTCGTGGCGGGCGAGGCGCTTCGAAGCGCGGCGTGGCTCGTGGCGTGCGAAAGTGGCGCTTCGAAGCGCAGCGTAGGCTCGTGGTCTGCCGAAGGTGGCGCTTCGAAGCGCGGCGTGGCTCTTGGTCGTGCGGAAGTGGCGCTTCGAAGCGCGGCGTAGGCTCGTGGCCGTCGGGCGAGGCGCTCGCCGCAGCGTGGCTCGTGGCCATGCCGGCGAGGCGCTTAAGCGCGGCGTGGCTCGTGGCCGTCACGCCGGTGGCGCTTCGAGCGCAGCGTAGGCTCGTGGCCGTCTGCGGCGTGGCGCCGGGCGCAGACGTGGCTCATGGCCGTGCAAAAGTGGCGCTTCGGCGCGGCGTAGGCTCGTGGCCGTCGCCGAAAATGGCGCTTCGAAGCGCGGGAGTAGGCTCGTGGCCGTCGCCGGCGGTGGCGCTTCGAAACGCAGCGTAGCTCTGGCCGTGCCGAAAGTGGCGGTCCGGCGCGGCGTAGGCTCGTGGCCGTCTTGAAGGAGGTGCTCGAAGCGCAGCGTGACTCGTGGCCGTCTTGAAGGTGGCGCTTCGGGCGCGAGCATAGGCTCATGGTCGTGCCCAAAGTGGCGCTTCGAAGCGCGGCGTAGGCTCATGGCCGTCGCCGCGAGGCGCTTCGAGCGCCGTGTGGCTCGTGGCCGTCCGAAGGTGGCGCCGGGCGCAGCGTAGGCTCGTGGCCGTCTGCGAAGGTGGCGCTTCGGCGCGGCGTAGGCTCGTGGCCGTGCCGAAGGTGGCGCTCGGGGCGCTGGCGTGGCTCCTGGCCGTGTCGAAAGTGACGCTCGCGGCGCAGGCGTGGCTCATGGCCGTGCCGAAAGTGGCGCTCGGGGCGTAGGCGTGGCTCATGGCCGTGCCGAAAGCCGCGTGGGAGCGCAAGTGCGCTTCACCTACCGGCTTTTCCTGATTTCGCTAAATTGCGGCCGCCGTCACCATGGCCTTGATCTGGGCCACGATCGGGGCCGCTGTGCTATCCGATGCAATCATCGTGTCCAGTTTGTCGAGAAGCGTTTTGGAGGCGACGACGTTCTGCCTTGGCGTGCGGAAAACGGCTTGATCTCCCAACCTGTATTGCAGGAGGACCTCGCGGACATTGCGGTCGCGAGATCGAAGCGATCGCTCCTGCACCTCCTTACCCTTACGAAGACGATCTTCCCCCGCAGCTTCCTGTTCTTCTTGTTGGCGTTGGAGATCGGTCTTCTGCTCTTCTATCGCGAAGATGCCACGAAGATCGCAGCAATTCCTCGCGACGCCGACTGGTTTGCCGGTCAAGTCAAAGTGACATACCTGAGATGGGTTGGCCTGATCTTTACCAGATCGAATCTGGTTTTGGACCAGACAGACAAACTCTCCGCGCGCATCTACGACTAAGTCCAGGTTTCCGAAGCGGAAGGCCTGGCCGGAGACGAAGGTGGCGACGAATCCACCGATTGCTGCCATCGAGTCTGTGAGAAAAGATTATAGCGCTTCTCCTACGTGGCGCGCCAACTGTCGACTTTTGTAGTCGGCAATGAATTTATGGGGTAGGCGCTCGATCTCAAACTCGATGGACACACAAGACAAGGGGTTTATACAGGTTCAAGCTCTCGCGGAGGAGATAATACCCTAATCCTGTGTGCTAGGCTTATATGGATCTCTTGGATCTGGGGTTGCTCAAAGCACAATATGCTCTGGGCGATATGAGGTGTTCTATGCTCTATGGCTTGATTGCTCTATACTTGGATGATCGGATCCCTATGTTGTTGCCCGCCCTCTCCCTTATATAGCGGGGGTGGGGTGGCTTTACAGAGTTCTGATCGGTTAAGAGATTCCGATCGGTTACAAGATTCTAGTCGGTTACAGGATAGAGTTTACATCTTTATCTACCCTATTAACGACTCGGATTACAACCGTATCTATCATATCTAAATATAAGTTCAACTTCCTTTAGGATATGTCCCCTTGCGCACGACAGCAGGGCCTAGTGCGGGTAGTATCTTCTAGGCCTCCCTCTTGAGCCTGTCATGAGGGTACCTGGGTTCTTATATTCCACAAGCGTGAAAGTCGGTAGAGCTCGGTTGACCGAGGGAGCATCATGGTTCACCGCGGTAGGGCCGTTTTCGAGCTCCCAAGCGGCGGTAGCAAGCTTGTACCACACCCGTCGCCGTGCTACCGCAATTGTGCCCGTATGCGTGCGGATTTGTAAATCTAGTCTCCTACAACACTCGGGAAGCGCGGAAGCCAGCGGAGCTCAGTCGATTGCTGGAGCATCGTCGTTCACCGCGGCAGGGCCGTTTCCATGCTCCCTAGCCACGGTAGCAAGCTTGTGTCGCGCTCGCGCCGCATGGCCTGCCGCGCTTGCCTGCACGTGTGCTCCTGTGTTGCTGCGGGGTGGCCTCCTCCCACATTTCGCCGGCATGGTAGGGGACACACGTCGCATGTCATGTCTTTCACGTGGGAGATGGGATCAAATTTACAAATTCACACATGGAAGGCTAGATTTAAAAATAAAAACGAGATGATGGGCTAGAAAAGCAATGGATTCTAAATCAAAATAACGTCTAAGATCAGACGGACAAATGTTGAATTGTTTCTTTCCGTTAGACCTACCATTAGACTGACACCATGTCACCAACTGCTGAGAACACAAATGATAGTTCTGGATGCAACTTTAACTACTTATTAGGGACGCATCTATGTGCATATAGTATGCGTGCGTGGTGGTGGTGTTTGTGCATGTACGTCTTCTTGTAATCGAAGAAAAGCCTACCTATGATTGGCTGTAATTTGGTGACTCGGATAAAAGGTTAAAGGACCCGTTTGGAAAGATATGCCCTGCTCAGGCGGTCACTCTATGTCTAAGAATTTTATTTAAAATAATATATTTTTAATAAAAAAATTACAGAAATAATATGCTGAAAAAAATAACAGTTATACCCACCTGTCGCTCATCTAAATTGCAACTAAGATTATGTCGCAATTCCAAACTGCGACAGAATCTCTATCGATGTTTGAAATAGCGATAACACGTTGTCGCAAATCCAAAAAGCGACAAAGACTCTGTCTCAAGTGCCTCTGTCGCGGTTTGGTTGAGTGACAGAGAGTGCAGTAAAATTTTTTTTAGGAAGCACGATAAGGTTTGGTTGCGCGACAGAGAGTCGAAGTATGCAGTAAAATGTTTTTTAGCAAGCACAGATAAGTACCACATAATTCAGTCTTTAAACAATTTTTTCTGCAAAATATCTAGTGTCGCGATAAAATTGTAGGAATAGTAAAACAATAGACAATTTTGTTTTGTTCGGTCGAGAATTTTTTTTCACTCGTTTTGAAGCGGCGTGCGAGTTAAATAAAGGAATCTTTAATAATACATTGTTGCACTAATTTCATTTAAAAATTCACTGTAACTTGTGAGCATTAATTATTAAAAGTCAGTGTAATTGTGACAGTTGCTAGAATTTTAGAGTTTAAACCAGGGTTCAATAAATTCAGAAACAATCATATTTGTCAGTGATAATTTATGTAGTATTTTACAAAATTATTTGTGAGTTACTTTTTTTTAACAAAAAATTCAAATTTTGTTGTTCCTCATTCTATTTCGGAGTGCGACAAATTTGACGACAAATCATAAGAAAACATTGAATAAAACCCAACATTGATATTACAAAGTATAGTAAGTACAACAACTACAATAGCACGGCATGTGAACTACACCTAAGACACATACATGGCTTTGGGAAATCATAAAACTAGGATACAACATAGGTACATGTCTCTAGTGAAGGACTAAGTCACAAAATCATATATTTTATGGCCATGGTTGTCGGAAAAGGTCGCTAGAATAAAAATAAGAGTAGTTATCTATTGGTTCCTGATGGGTACTACGTTTGGATACCTGATAGGGCTTAATGTAATATCATCGTCAGGATTCGGAGGACTCCGAGGACGCAAGGTTCGTGACCTAGGTGGCATGAAATCATGATCATCATCGTCATTTGTATGGTTAAGAGCTAACCATCCTTCGGTGCTTGTTGAGTGTCCTCGTACATTGTCGCTTGAGCAGCCTGTTGTAGTAGTGCTTGAATGGCCTGTTGTGATAGTACTTGAATGTCTAGGTCTAGGTGACATAAAATCGTCATCATCATCGCCATCGTCATTTGTATAGTTAGGAGCAAGCTCTCCTTCGGTGGTTGTTGAACGTCCTTTTGGACTTTCTGCTGCAACAGTACTGGATGGATCTCTACCCCCTTCGGTTAGATCCTCTTCTTCGTCTTTTGCGCGAACCAGACATCACACCCCTACCAAAGAGCATATACATCGTTACGAATTCTGGGATATATTTGTTCAGCAACTCTTTATCCTCCGGGAATGACTAACACACAAGATGAGCATACGAATTAGTGAATTTATGGATAACGCTAAAAAGATTAGTAGGGTGAACAATTAGGAAATAACTAACCTTAATATACTCTGCATACTGATCGGGCAGCATCAGTACCCTATAAAGTCTCGTAGAGAAACCAGTAGCAGAAGGGTGGTCGGCTAGTTCGCACACCTTGAAATACCTTTGACGCCACCCTTGCAAATGCACCTTGAGGTCGTCGGAGGTCACAAGGTTCAGGCCAGAGGTTGTCACCTTATGCCTCGATAATGTCGGACGCCACTCTTGCAATTTGGACACCACTTTACTTAGGTTCTCCTCATTGAACGGATCGTCCTTCCCATTATGTGTAACCTTCAATGTGTAATAAAGGGCTACGCTGCTCATATCAGGTGTCCACGAGAATGCTCTGCTAGAGGATCCAGCCATGGTGAAGTGTGAGTGAGAGCTGTGTATGTGTGCCTGTGGTTTGGCCTTTTATAGTCTTTCCTGTCTACCCCTCCCACGGCTTGAGCTTCCACCTCGGTCTGTGATTGCAATGGAGTGCAGTTAGGGTAGGGAAGAAGGGCTGCTTGGGTGGCAGGTGGTTTTATATCTCACTTAGGTATGAAAAAGCGGGCTGCAGCATGTTGTCATTTCGGTCGGAGAAAGCGGTGGATTGCAGGGTGTTGTCACTTTGCTCTGAGACAGACAGTGTATTATGTCGGTATGTGATAACGGGGGTAGCGTCTCATCACCTTTTCAGGCAGATGTGATAAATTGAAATAAGAAATCAATAGGTAGGGTGTTGTCGCCTCGCCTTTTTAGGCCAATGTGGCAGCAAGCTGGCAATAATTTTCTTAGGTCGATTTGACAAAATTACCACGAGTACTCAAATCGGGTTGATAAAGCTGATGTGTGTGTTGTCCAATCGGCCTGAAATCTGATGGCATTACGAAAGGAAAATATCATATCTTAATAGTACATAACTTAAAAAAACAAAATACCATATCTGAATGCTACATAAGAAAGCAAAGCAGCATATTAGGTTTAGTACATCATGCGTAAGAGGAAATATCTACAAGTTGTGTCTGAACTTCTAAGTTATTGGCTGCTACTACATGGTTATATGATGATTCTTGCGTTGCGGGTACTTTGGTTAAAGGCTTTTAAACTAAACTATTCATACAAGGTGGCTCCGGTAACCTTATCATTTAGGGTAATAGCGTTAATAGAATTTATATGCTAAGTATGTTGTACATAAGATATTTTTCTGTAATATGGTTGTCCATATACTAAAGTGTGTCCCTGGACTGATCCCCCAAAAATTTGTGTTTAGACGAGTTATTTTTGAACCACCGAAAAGGCCTAAGTGTTTTATAATCTACGCCTAGTGATCGTTTAGGGTGTTTGTTTTGGCAGGATTTAGATGCAAAGCAAGTTTTAAATAGGATCTTTTTCCAGATTATGGTAGTACATATATCAAAGGGTATTTCTGGGCTATTCCTCCATAATTTTTCATTTAAACATGTTATTTTACGGGCTACCGAAAAGGCTTAAGTGACCATGCAGTTTACACGGTTGCGGTCTAGTTTTCTTTCTAAGTTTGCGATATTTTAACCATTTTTCAGGCATTAGTAGGGGATATTTTAACCATTTTTCAGGCATTATGGTAGTACATATATCAAAGCTGATCTACATGTTGTCCAAATGTCCTGATAGCTAATGGCATTACGGAAGGAAAAGATCATATCTTAATAGAAGATAACTTAAGAAAACAAAATACCATAGATGAATGTTACATAATCTAACAAAGTAAAGCACCATATTATGTTTAGTACATCATGTATGAAAGGTAAAAACTAACTGGGGCCTCTGCGCGGTGCTACTCCTCGTGTGGTCCCAAGCTTCCTACGCCACTGCACATGCCCAGAGGGATATGTCAGCTGGTCAGGGGCTTGTCCACGAGTACTCCTAGTAGGCTGTACTGGTGTTGTCGGAGTAGCGAAGACGTTCTGTGTCGGCTAAGTTGGGGAGGGTGCATCGGCGAGCTGGGAGGGACCAAGGATTGCACCCGTGGACTGCTGGTAAGGATCTACAAAGAAGTCCAGGTAGGCGTCGTCAAGTGGAGCGAAGTCAGCGGAGGTGCTCGCGCTCTGGTCAGGTGCTGGATCGACCACTGTTGACAAAGTTTTGATGTTAGTACATCACATAATATGAACAAAATAAAAGATGAAAGGAGACCACGTGGTGTATCTGTAGTCATGGGAACTTACAGCGCGGAACGCTGCCAACTAGATTCCCCCGACACGTCTGGAGGGGGCCGTCTGTGTGCGTGATGTCTCAGCTGTGGCCTGGGGCGCGTGTCGACCCCGTACAGCTGAGGCATGTCCGTGAACCTGTAGGACGTTGTCGTCTCTAGGCCTCTTGCAGGACGTAAGCTGGACGATGCGAGCGGTCTTCTGGCGAAAACACTGCAACGCCCCTCTCACGAAGTCCATCGTGACCTCCAGCCTGTCCGTCCGGCCAACTTGTGCCAGTAGTTCGTCCATCTCCTCTGTGACCTCCCTGGCAAGGTCGCTCTGCGCACGCATTGAAAGGCAAGTTAGTTGGTACAATTGCAGTAACGATACATTACATGTCATATCAAAGAAGTACTAACCGAGCAATGAAACACTGAGTCCGACTGCGTGGGGTAGGTGTTCGCTGTGGAGGGAACGTGCCTCATAGGAGAGTCCACGACACGCACAACGTGAACGCGTGTGCACTGACTAAACCACCAGATGTACTCGTCGTACGTGTTGGGGTCGTAAAGGGTAGCCTCCTCGTGGATGTCCGCCAATGCCTGCGCCCACTGTAGAGCATGAGGCAACATGCGTGCCACCTAGCATGTGCCACCAACGAAACCCTTATGTGTAAGCCTACATGAGAACAAGAGCACTAGCATTAGTAGCAAGAACATCGCAAAAAATAATGCAATTGGAATTGATGTAGAAGAGCACTCACGTGTTCACGCTCGGTGGGACAACCTCACCAGTGGGGACAGAAAAGCCCTGACAGAGGCCGAACTGCCTCATGACACAGTGCACGACGTACGTCTCCACGTAAACGTCGAACACCAGGTGGCGCCGTGTCAACCAGAAGCCGGCGTCACGAGTGCACTGCAGGGAGAGTCCATGAGGTGCTCATGAGCCTACCAGCTCCGGGAGGTAAGGACGCCAGATGACGCGATCGTCCGTCAGCTGGTCGAACATCGCTATATACTCGGGGTACGAAGCGTGTGACTTGACAGGCGTGAAAGTCGACTGCAAAAAAAGGAATAGTCCAAAGTTAGACAAAAAATTTCAAAATTATTGCAGAATTCAAGGTAAGGTCATTTTACTAACCCGTCGGCGACACCACAACGTCCCCATGGTAGGACGGTCGACATCATCCCTGGGGGCACCGTAGAAGCTTGCTCCGTAGGGTCCCAAATCCATCTACGATCGGTCGATCTGGAACCTCTCAAAAGACCAAAGCTGAAGTAGTAGAGGACACCTCGTGAGAATGAACCAGTCCGCCACGTGACGACAATCATCGCAAAGACCCCTATAAGTGGCAATAGTACAGTCGGTCCCCACGCTAGCTGCGGGATCTCCTCAATGTCGGCGTCTGCGATGGACCTCGCGTATTGGATCATGTGCTTATCGACGGTGTCCCCGTGGGAGGAGCAGAACAAGACCCAGCCGAAGAGCTATAGTCGGTACGCCTCGAAGTGGCGACTAACAACATACTCCCCTGCTCCATCGGCCATCCTCTCGGGCTGCAGAAAGTAATGGTCAATTTCACAACTATAAGAGATAAGGAAATAAAATTTAGACAAAGTTAATATCACTTACGTAGAACTGTACCAGCCACTTCTGCGTCGGACCGTGTTAGAAGTGAATGGTGTGTAGCCATGCTCAGTGTGTAGCACGTCTACGAACCGGGCTAGGAGATCCGTTCGCCACTCCGGGTGGACGTCCTCAGGCACTACCGCTTCCTCGGTGCAAGGTAGGCTAGAAGGTAGCTCACGTCCTCCAGTGTCGGCGCCATCTCACCGCACGGGAGGTGAAACGTGTGCGTCTCTGGTCGCCAGTGATCTACCAGAGTGCTAAGCAAGCTCCTATCGTACGAGAACCTCCTAGAGGCACCACGCCTGTCCTGCGCATTGGTGACAGTCGCCTCTACCATCTGTGCTATAGGCAGTAACCCTGCCGCTCTCAGCCTGTATGAAAATATTGTAAGAACTGTTGGTTCACACGTACAAGATATAGTAAGGGAAGTATGGGAATTAGGGACAACTCAGAAAAGATGATGAATTTATAATAAGGGATGGAAATAGTTCTCATGTGGTAGGTGAATGGGAGGGGAGGCCAGCAATGTCCTCGCATTGTATTATTTGATTTTAGAGCTTCGCAACAAAAGATCGATATTGACCTCATTCAGAGACTGTTAGTCCACACATATTCTTAAAACTACCTTCTTGACAAATAGCATAGGAATTCCCTATGGCGACGAGTTAGGACAGATAAAACCCTTGTCTAGTTGCTCTTTGCGTTGTTTCTTCAATTTAACCAACTCATCTAGGGGCATACGATAAGGTCACTTGGATATGGGTGATGTTCATGGTAGCAAATCGATGACAAATTCCTTGTCACAGTCTAACAGTGTTCCCGGCTGTTGGCTAAGCTCTGAAACTGAGATGGAGTTGAGAGATGGTTGCTACATTATGGTGGTATGGATAGAAGAGAATTCAACTTGAGTCCTATCGGAATTAACAAGAGATATGGACTAGTTGCGCAATCTATGTAACCTTTATTCTTAGATAACCAATCCATTCCAAGAATCACATCTAATCCCAGTGTATGTATCATGATAAGGTTGGCACAGAAAACTACCCCATTGATATCAATGCTCACTCTTGAACATGTATTTGTTGCTTTTATGGTTGTTCTGGATGAATAGATTATCATTTTGCTAGGTAGGAGGTCAATATCGATCTTTTGTTGCGAAGCTCTGAAAACAAATAATACAATGCGAGGACATTGCTGGCCTCCCCTCCCATTCACCTACCACATGAGAACTATTTCCATCCCTTAGCCACCGTGTAGTCCGCCTCGAGCCGCTCCCATAGCCCTAACACGCGCCCACTAAGTCGTCATCTTGCGTTCGCGCGAGCTCGCCAGTGTAAGCCGAAGCCTGCGCCGTTGGTTTTCCACCGCTTTCATCGTCGTCAAGCTTCACATGCCGTCTTTGAGCCCAGATCCGAGGAGCCCGCGCCAAGCCGCTTCGAACCAGAGGGAAAACATTGCCGGAGACACCTCCGCAGTACACCTTGCGCCGCCGTCTCGCCGCCTGTACTAAGCTCCGGAGCTTGATCGCACGGTTCTGCCTGTGCCACGTGTCGCCCACAGGGGGTAGCCGTGTCGCCCTGACACTTCGGTTTTACTCATAGTGCCACCATCCAATCTCATCGCACGGTCAGCGTTATGACACGTCGCCCTAGGTTTTGACGTAGGTCCTAGCCATTGGTTCGGCTTTGGATGGCTTAGATTGCGTCGCCTAGTTGCCGAATCAGAGCCTGCTACTTGCCACACCCGCGTCGTGCCGCGTGTCCGCTGACGTCATGGCTTGCGTCAACCGTTGCATGGGCACAGTGCCGCCCATCCACGGTGGTCTAAGGCCGAACCATGGACTAGGTCCATGCACTAGCGACACGTGTCGGGCCGTGGTTGTGCCACGTGTCCCGTGACATCAGCATGACATCATAAATCAGGTTTTCCGCAGAAAAATACTCGGCCAAAAATCATTTTCTTTGCTGATGTCATAAATGCTATTTTCTAGTACAAAAATAATTATGGTAATTCGGTTTTTTTTCTTCTATTTTTCTGATTTTTATTTTATTTCATACTTGAAAGGGTTCGTTCTCCCTCATACAAACTCCGATTGAGGTGATTATAGTTTCTAAAGATTTGTAAAATCAAGCTCTATTTAATGGTGAATTTTATTTAATTTTTGGAGTTGATTTTTCTCTCTAGTTTTGGTATTTATTGCTTTATCGCTTGCTTCATGTAGACGTTGAAGTGCCCGAGGTATTCGTGAGCGAGGAGCTAATCCAAGACCAAGGTCCAGAACAGGATTCAGAGATCTTTGAAGGCAAGTTGTGCTTTGATCATGTTGAGCCCATATTTTAAAAGTTATATTGTATTAAACTATTGCATGCTAATTCAATTGATACTTGTTTCAATTAATTTGGGATTAGCTATTCGTCCAAATTGAGTTATACCTACCTTGTCAATTGTATGCCATGATTCATTTGTCACTCTAGTATGGTTCCTTATATGTTAGTATCTATTATCTGCCAATGTGGGTTAGCTAGAACGTGAATAGTTTGCCTAGCCGTGCAACGAGTTATTGATATCATTTTATGTGAGAAAATTTAATCTTGCTTAATGAAATATAGTGCTGGGGAACGGGTAGGTTACTCTAGCGAAAAATAAAATTTTCTACCGCGTAACTAAGGAACCACTTCAAGTTATAGATAACAGAATTACGACTACACGAGCAGACCTGTAGCGGAAGTAGAGTCAATGTAGCGCGGTGGTGCAGATGTAGTCGTACTAGCCTCATGCCTCCCCAACAGCTCCTTGTGACTGTCGCAGGTTGCGGATCATCCTAGAGTTGAAGCTTCGCAGCAATGCCTCCAAAGTAGCCACACGTACAGGTCAAGAACACCATGCGCCGGAGTGCTACCGCCGGCTGCGCGGTACTGGGAGGAGGAGGAGTGACGGCTAGGGTTTCAGGAATTCTGAATTCCTATTGTGTTTCTTCGTGTATCATCTATCTCAAAGCCACCACCTCCTCCCTTTATATAGACGTCCCATAATGGGTTTCAACCCTTGAAGCCCATTAGGAACTCTATGCCCATTACAACTCGAATCCCTATCTGAATTGGTTACAGCCCCTTAAGTGTGCGACCCTATATGTTCACCTGCACTAAGACATGGCTGGAGTACCCCTATCGATATTGAGCACTCCTACTCGGTCATCGGGTATACCTCTCGACCATCGAGTACTCCTACTCGATCATTGAACAAATGACCAATAGTCGATAGTGGCCCCTAGCAAGATTTATCGACTCCCGAGAACATGTAAAGATCGGACAAACCTCAACAATGTCCTATATGCATTTCCTTTTGCCTCACGATATTGGTCAAACCCAAGGCGAGTTTTTGTCATCCTTATGTGGATGGCTCGACCACTCTTTCTCGATGCCGTGACTCAAATTCCCGAATACATCGAGTTAACTCTTTGACTCGATGACTCGAGTAACTCTTTACTCGAGCAGTATGGCCATGCATTTCTGGAATCCATCCACTCGAGAGGCCTAGAGATATCTCTCCCGTTGTATGGAGGGGCAAATCTTATTTTGATCGACCACGCCTCGCAGCATGTTTTATGACAAACCCGAAATCCATCTTTATAACTACCCAGTTACGGTGTAGCATTTGACGACCCCTAATTAAGCCATTACGCACCTTGAGAACATGCGACAATCTCAAATCGAAGGATATAGCATACACATAGTATATGAGACCAACTGATGACATGAAAGAATACAACGTTCTCGTAGTGTCTCATAGTGGGTTGATGTCCAACACCATGTTCTCTAACATGTGTCCATATTATTGGTTTGATATCTCCATATCTATGATCTGTGAAACATGGTCACCAACCAATACATATGCTAGTCTACTCATATGTGTCCTCATATGATTATCGACTAGGGACCCCCTTTTAGAATGAACATCATAAAGAAGAACACAGAGTTTCACAAACAAGTCACAGACTTGTTAATCAATATCCATGATGTTATTCAAAGAACAATCTCATAGTTTATGAACATTTATGGAAATATAATCGTCTCTATGATTGCCTCTAGGGCATATTTCCAACATATGGAACATGTTTTTGAAAATATGTGTCAGGTGTTGTCACTCAATGTTGTTGATGGCATGTGGTGCATGGTAATCAACTAGGGTGGTAAAATGATTTAGACCGAGGCATGTGGCAAGAATTTTATGGTGGGCCAATGTGGCATTTGGGCAGTCGCTTGTTTTTTATAATGGTAATGGTAATGATGAATTTTTGGTTAGTCTTGCCTTAGTCAACCTAAGGACTTAATCTTGCAAGCATTTGACCTGAGTCAATCATGCAACCACATGTCTGAAATGGGACGGACCTAGCTGATTAATTTGCAATGTCTTAGCTTGGTAGTACTAGTGGTGGTGTGAGCCCCGACTTTATGGGCCAACTCATTGGCGCAAGAGGGGGGTCCTGGATGTGGCAACCAATCCCACTAGTGTTGAAATCTTAGCGAGTAGTACTAGGTTAAGACAGAGCTCTGTAAAGGCTTTGTCATGATCTCTTTGCCGACACACCAAAGGAAGTGTGTTTGCATGGCAACAAGAGACGATCATGTCGTTTGGGTAAAGTGCATAACCTTTGCAGAGTGTAAAATCTATTCGAATAGCCGTGCTCGCGGTATTGAGCAATGCTCGGGAATTATGGTCAAGGGTTAGACTTTATAAAATGAAACTTGGGTGGGAAGGTTGGATGAAATTGGAAAGTTGGAAATAAGATTTAGGGCTAGATGCTAGGTTTACTTGAGAAATACTTGAAAGTTATTATTTACTGTTATTTGTTTTACTGTCTTTTCAATCTATTTAAAGTATTCATTTGTAAATGCTGCTTACTACAAAATAGTCATGTTAGCCATTCCATTGGAATAAGCCTTGCATATAGTATGATAGATTTGCATTCTGTGCACAACTTATTGAGTGATTAAAGTACTCACCCTTTCTTACAATCAAATCATCAGTTGAGGAGAAGTCTACACCTTCGAAAGAGATGGAGTTCCACGAGGAGGCGAATATCTAGGAGTTGAACCTTTTCAGATGCCTGTGGCATGTTGATGGGATTCACAGACGTTCTTCATTTCGCTGCTATTTATTTGCTTTGATTCAGAGCCATCGAGGCTTAATAAGTGTAAGTTTGACCCTAAGGTCATTCAACTATGTCTTATTTATTATATGATGTCATTTATTATGTTTTCGCTGTGTATGATTGTGATATTCATCTATATTGAAGCTATGTGCATTAGCGCGATCCTGAACTAGTGCGATATACACAGAGGGTCCAGATTTGCATATTCGGGTCCCGACAAAATATCTGCTTCAATAGATTGATGATTTTTTCAACAAAATGAATGGTGCTCAAGTCTTCTCCAAAATCAACTTGAGGTGTTGGTGTTTCCAATTGAAAATCAAATCAGAGGAAATTCGAAAAACTGCATTCACCACGTGCTACGGTTTATATGAATATATCGTAATGTCATTCGGACTTACCAATGATCCCACAACTTTCATGAATCTTGTGAATAAGATTTTCATGGAGTATTTGGACAAGTTTGTGGTGGTCTTCATCGATGATATTCTCATCTACTTGAAGTATGAAGAGAAGCATGAGCAACATCTGCGCATGGTGCTCGAAAAGCTTCAAGAGAACGAGTTGTATGTAAAATTTAACAAGTGTGAATTCTGGCCAAAAGAAGTCACCTTCCTTCGCCATGTCATATCTGAAGGAGGAGCTGCCGCGGACCCAAGCAAAGTCAACGATGTACTAGCTTGGGCCCAGCACCAATCTGTTCCTCAAGTCTGGATTTTTCTTAGGCTAGCTATATATTATCGTTGGTTTATCAAGAATTTCTCCTAAATTACAAGACCGATGACTCAATTACTTAAGAAAGAGAAGAAGTTTGAGCGGTCATCAGAATGTGAGGCAAGCTTCCAAGAATTGACGAAGAGGCTAACCAAAGCCCTAGAGCTTGTGTTGCCCGACATTCATAAAAGCTTCGACGTGTATTGCGATGCATCACGCCATAGCCTTGGTTGTGTGCTAATGTATAACATCACAATTTTTGGCTTCAAAAAAGTTCATATTATTATTTTTGAATTTTTATATTTTTTTGTAATTTATGTGGATTTAAAATAATATTTTTGAATTAAGCCTTTTCAAATAATATTTAAATCTATGCAAAGATTATATAAAATTTTGTCAAAAATATTTTATTTGAGTTGTAAATGTGTCAAAGTATTTTTCATTTTTTTTTGGTTTTTTCTGGTTCTTTTGCTATTTATTTGGAGATTTTGCATCTTGGGAATTATTTTTATTAAGAAATCCCTGGAAAATCTAGTTTGATGTTTTGGGCTGATTTCTCTGGTCTGTCCCAGTTTGGCCCGTCCCTTTTTCGCGCCTTCGGCCAAGTCCTTCCGCCGTTCGCTGGACCGACTCCTCATTTGCTCGGCCGGCTAGTGAAGGACCATGTGGAGGTCTATCTAGATTTGTGATGAGTATTTGACTAAATTTGAGCTTGGGTTGCTCTTGTTTGAGTTTGATTTGAAATAGATTTTCAACTGGAAGCAATTTGAGGTCTTCTCTGTTTTCCCTGTGCTACCGACCAGAATGAGTAAAAATGAATTTTAATGAGTGGACTTTGATGGATTTATTGCACATCTTTGTGGGCATTGCTATGTGAGGAGTTTCCTTGTTTTTGATGGTTGCAGGACGACGGTGCTAGGTCATGGTGAGGCGAAGGATGGCCGGGACTAGGCGAGGAGCGTCGGAGGTCTAGATGGTCGGTGATCGCCGGAAGATGATCGGAGACGGAGTCCGTGCAAGCCATGAAGAAAAGGAACGGATGAGATGCTAGCTAGACGCTGCGTGGATCAATGAGGACCATTGGATCTTAGTCTAGTTGATAAGTTAGCGGGTCTAGTTAGTGTGCTTTGAGAACCATGCAAGAAAACCCATTATGTGTTGTGGGTTTTGGGTGAACCCTTGCATGGCTGGTTGAGTGGGTAAATCCTAGCCCTTGATGGATGCTCTAGGGTTTAGAGGCTCATCCAAGGGTGGTAGGTGGCCTAAGAGTTGTATAAATAGGGGTGGAGGGGTAGCCTTCCCCCCTTGAAGGTTTTGAGGTTTTTGATGCTCCTTTGAGCTTTGCCCACGTGAAATATGAGGCTTTGTAACCTCTCCTTCCAGAAATGAAATGTTCTTCATTTATGTTCATGTTTCATTTCTTTTACGCATTTACATTACGCATTTAAATTATGCAATTTAAATTCAGCATTTACTTTCCCGCATTTACATTCTCGCAATTTACTTTATTGCAATTTGGATTTGACTCCCCTCCTTCTAAATGCTGTTCTTCTAGGATGTCTTGAGGGTGTTCATATGGTTTTACATCTTTCTTGCACCCTAGGATAGACTAGAGATCAAGTTTTTTATCGAATTGCAAATCTGTCCAGAACTTGTTCTTGGCAATGATCGATCGTTTGATTTTATGAAAATCTAGAAAAATATTTTTAAGTGATTCTTATTGGAAAAGGTGCAAAACTCATATATTCATCTGTTAAAAATTTGTGAGTCCACTGGTTGCACCGTTTGAGTGC
Organism: Otatea glauca; assembly: GCA_036346275.1. Classification (NCBI taxonomy): domain Eukaryota; kingdom Viridiplantae; phylum Streptophyta; class Magnoliopsida; order Poales; family Poaceae; genus Otatea; species Otatea glauca. Next base: position 13,815,053 of record CM070726.1, read on the forward strand.
TATTAAGTTAAAACCGAGCCTCAAACATTCTAGTCGAAGTTTCTGACTATCTGTAATGCTTGATTTTTCATGATTATTATAAAAAGCTTTTTGAGGTGATATTTTGTGGAGTGTTTCATGACTCAATTTCTCACAAGGGAAAAAATTTCCAAAACCTTTAGACCAACAAAAACTCACCAACCACCTGCTCCAATTAAGGACAATTCCTGGAAAATCTGCTTTTACTTTTCTAGAAAGAGACTTTGGTGTTTTAGCTTTATCTCTTTTAGAAAAGTAGTCTTTGAATTGATTCCTCTTTGTTGGACACTTGACAACCAGGATTGTAATTAAAAATTCCTCACATGATTCATGGTTCTCATCCATGCAAGCTAGGGGTACATATAGTTGTCTAATTGTTCGAGTTTTGGAGGGTGTGCGAATCTGAGAAACACTAGTTTGAAGGAAAATATTTGGGTGTTTCAGATTTTTATTGCGAGATTGTTTGGAGTACTTTGAGTAGGGGAAAATTTTATTTGGGATCATTCACCCCCCTCTGATCGCCATTTCGATCTTTCAGCTAGTCGGCCTGGTCCCTGTCCGTGGGGCTAGTCACTGCGCCACTGCCGTCTCTGGATTTGACCCGATACCACTTCTGACCTCATCATGGAGTCTAGCTCCTATGTACCACCACTGGGGCTTTAAAAGTCAAAGGATCTCCATTCTCTGATCTCCATGAATTGTCGCATCTTTTGCCCCTATTTGTTTCATCCGAGATGGTTGCATTGAAGAGATTTAGGTCGTCTCCGAGGTTGCCATCTTGTTGCTTGCATCGACCTCCTTCGGATCCTCAAGTCCTGTCGTGGGAGAGTCACTGAAACACCATCGAGAAGGTCATATTCTCCAAGTTCAGTGAGCGGCACCGCCGCTCCTCATTTGCTAGAACCCTAGTGTCTATGCTGACGTGTCCGCTACGTGGATGCCGTGTCTTCGCCATGTGTGCGCCTTGCCACATTCTGTGCTCGCGTGTCACCACGTTGCCCAAGCCTTGTCACTATGCCACATCAGCGTTGTGAGGGCCCACCTGTTAGTGAACCGAGTACCGTGAGCCAAGTTCATCATGGATCGAGTGGTTCCCGTGGACTTGGTCCATGGACCCGAGCCCACGTGTCAGTCTGTTAAGGGGATTTTTTTGAATTAATTTTATTCAGGAAATTGATTGCTGACGTCAGTGTGACAACATTAATTGATATTTTGAGGACAAATAAATCGAGAAATTTGGGTTTTTTCTTTTTATGGTATTTTCTTTTATTTGAATCTTTCGAGAGCCCGTTCTTCTTCATACGAGCTCCAATTGAGGCGATTCAAATTTCTAAAATTTCTAAATTCAAGATCTATTTAATGGTAAATTTTTTTTGATTTTTGGAGCTTGTTTGCTCTCTGGTTTGTATTTATTTATGCTTTCTCCCTAGATTTGCTTAGATGTCGAAGTGCCCGAATCATTCAAGGGGTGAAGCGTTGATTCAAGATCATGGTCTAGATCAAGAACATGAGCTTTTTTCAAGGCAAGTTGTGATTTGATCATGTTGAACCCAGTTTTGCAAATGATATATTATTTTAGACTATTGCATGATATTTTATGCTTAAAACTGTTTTCAGCTAATTTGAGATTTTGCTATTCCACCCAATTGGATTATACCTACCATGTCATTTGTATGCCAATATTATTTGTCACCCTAGGAGGGATCCTTATTAGTTGGTTGCTAATAGATACTAACGTGGGTTGGTTAGATCATGAATAGTGTGCTTATCCATGCAACGGGTTATTGATATCGTTTTGAAATTTCAAATCAATCATGACTATTGGAATATGGAACATATTTATGAATGGTGTGCCATGTGTTGTCACACAATGATGTTGAGTTGTTGATGGCATGTGTTGCACGATAATCAACTGGAACGGTAAATGATTTAGACTAGAGCAAGTGGGAAGGGGCTGTGAGCCATGGGGGGCTTCTGTGGTATTGGGTAGACATGATGATATATGAGTGAAAGTGAGGTAGTTTTATGAGTGATTGAAAGTCTTGCCTCGGTCAATTAAGGACTTAACCTTGTAAGCCATTGAACTGGGCTAATCCTGCAACCACATATCTGTAATGAGACAGACCGCACTTAATAAGTTATAAAGTCTTGACATATGATGCCTCAGGTGGACCAAACTGTGTGTGCGGTAAGGGGAGGGTGTGTGTGCAGTGGCCTCACATCTTGAACAAGGATTGTTCCTAGTTCAACGATGAGTCCCTCCTATTTCTCTGCTCTGTGTGAGGTGAGAAATAGTGAGTTAGGTTGGGTTACAGTTTTTGAAAGGTTTTGTTATGATCTTCTTAGTTGCATGTCAATGGGTACGTGTAATGGCTGACAGTATAACATTGATCATATCTTATGGGTAAAGTGTATAACCTCTGTAGAGTATAAATCTATTCAGATAGCTGTGTCCCAGTTATGGACAATGCTTGAAAATTTCAGTCAAGGGTTAGATTTTATAAAATAAAACTTGGTAAGGGAGGCTGTGTGCTATTGGAAGTTTGGAAATTGATTAGGGCTGCGTGCCATGTTTATTCTTGAGAAATATCTAAGTTTATTTATTATTATTATTTCTTTTACTATCGTTTCAATCTATTTATTGTATTCATTTGTAAATGCTGTTTTTTTTTGCAAAATAACCATATTAGCCATTCATTTGGAATAAGCTTTGCATATACATATATTAGAATTGCATTATGTGCACAATTTGTTGAATACTCTATGTACTCACCTTGCTACAACAAAATCACAGTTGAAGAGGATTTAACAACCTACACTGGAGGAGTATTAGGAAGAGGTGAATTTCTAGGATACGAACCTTATCAGTTGCCTATGCCATATTTAGGGGTTATTTACTACTTTTTCGTTCCACTGTAGTTTTTTCTATTATTGTTAAGCCCTACGTGGTATAGTCATGTAAAGTTGACCATAAGGTTAATTAACTATCTTATATTTAATAAATGAAGTCTTTTATTATGTTTCTACTGTGTATGATTGTGATATTCATCTATGTTGCCGTTGTGTGCACTAGCGTGATTTTGGACTAGTGTAATATTCACAGAGAGTCTAGATTTACATATTCGAGTCGTAACAGAGGTATATTAGAGTTGTATTGACTATAGGTCTTGGTTCTAGATAGACTAGTCGTCTTTTAGGTTCTTCAAAAATTATTTTCTAAAGGAAAATTTAACTTGATTAATAATAAGTTCTTGACTCATCTCATTCTTCTATTCTTGTCTTTTTGCTGAATTTTTCTTTCTCCCCCTGCTGGTTTGAGTTGAGGCCTTACCCTAAATTGTCTTTATCAGATGAGGGTGGTTCAGTCTTATGGTGAGCATACTGGTGGATATGTTGTTGAACTTTGAAGGATCTTGCATGTGCTTGGAGGTTTTGAGAGACTGCTCTACCGAGGAACCAACTGGATTGTGAACGGCAAGTATTGTGGAATGATTTATAAGATCATGATCTATGCCATGGAAGACACCAAGGCGACTTGTCCGATCAAATTAAGATAAAAGATTTTCTTAAGAACCAAAATTCAAGAAAAATTTCAGAAATAAGGAAATTTAAAATTAATTTTTATTTCCAACTCATTTTCATTGTTTGTTCATTTTAGAAGAAAAAGTTTTATATTGCAACTTATTCCTTTCTTAAACTTAAAATTCAAGAAAATGAGGAAAATGTCGATATTTTAAATGAAAATCTTGATTTCAATTAATTTTTTTATTTAATTTTTTCCTATTTTTGAAATTCCCAGGATGTTACAACGCCCTTAGGTCCATGGAATCTTTAGCCATTGACACTACCGCGGACAAAATGATCCTCATAAACTTATAAAGATAGCATTTTTAGCAGAGTAATGGTGGGTTGGTACCTTGTTCTTGTCCCAGAAGACCTTCTCATGGTAGGACTTGGCAACGTGATCGGTGTTCTTGAAGATGAAGCACCGCTCCACGGGTCACATCTCAGGAACCCTCAACGGGTGCTTTGACCTCCCCGCGCCGCCCGCCTTCTTCGCCTTCTTGAACATTCTCTTCTTCTTGGTGCCTTCGACGAGAGGGACGGGTTTGGGTGGGAAGAGGTCGGGTTCGCCTCGCGGAAGCGCTTGTGCGCCTGATGGTGGCCAGAGGAGGAGGACACCGGGGGCTAGGGTTTGGGGGAGGCCGAACTGTGCGAGGAACCGATTGTGGCGCATAGTAGCACGAGGAATGGCTTAAGACCACCATAGCATGATCTCAAATGGTTCTACGGAATAACCATTTATGATGTCAGTTCATATCACAGACGGTTTTTAGCTAAAACCATCAGTGATGTCATCAATCTGTGAAGTGAATTTACATCACCAACGATTTTAGACTAAAACTGTTAGTGATGTCTATTGATGTCATCAATGACGGTTTTAGCAAAAATTCATCTGTGATGTGAACTAATCGCAGACGATTATTCTAAAACATTTAGTGATTGTTTGTAACGCAGACGGTTTTTCAAAACCGTCTGTGATGAGGCGTCTATTATAAGTCTTTTTGTAGTAGTGATGGTAGGTGAAAGGATGTTTCATTTGGCTTTGTCATCAATTGAAAGGGACGATGGTGCCATGGTGACGACCGTGGCATAACGGATGATGTAAAAAAACTGAGGAATCAATATTCATTGCACTTTTCTCCTTATTTAAGATTGTCTCTAAGGATTCTAACTCACCTAGAGGCAACACTAGAGACTACATCTCGAGTAGTTCATCTATAAAATCATTTATCTTCGTCACGTTTTCCCTCTTATATAAGAGACAACACTTCTTTTCTTACCTCCTCTCTCCTCCACGTAGGATTTTGATGACATTGTATAGCTAAGAGACAGCTAAAGTGACACTATTGGATATGCCATAACAAACTATTGTGTAGATTTTTTATCCAGCCACAATAAATATTAGTATTTTGGAGCACCAGATTATAAATTAAGATAATGTTGTCAGATTGTTATAGGAGCGCCGAATTAGAAATAGAGAAAGAATAGATGACACATGCAAGCAATAACATAATGCTCTAATTTAAACAATTGTCCTGGACAGTGAAACAACATAATTAATTGGTGAAACACCAACGCTCACATTTTATGTGAAAAGCAAACAATGTAAACAGTCTGGGCAACAATCTTATCAAACAAATAAATCTCAGTCAAAGGAAGCGGAAGCCATGTTGAGCAACAATCTTGTATCTAATCATCTTCCTGATTCTTTACTTCAGCTGCAACAATTGAGAAAAGAAGTGATAGTAAAAATCTGTAAGGCCCCATTTTTAAAAATAAATATCAATAATAGGTATCATGTGCATACAGTACTAGTCCCATGATCAGTAGCTAGTACGCACAATTACAAATTGATATCACAGTCACACATAAGTTTTATTACACAACGGAAGCATAGTTACATAATATTCTTACAATACCAAAAGTAAGGACTGCAGTGGAGACAACATCTTATAGTATGCCTTTTTAACCCAGTGTTCCACAGGCACTGACAAAGTAAAACCCTAGAAGAATTCATCGTTAAATTCCCCGAATCCTGTATCAACGTATGAGTCGTCGAGACAGTCTAATTCTTCACCTAAAAATATCAACATAGTAAGGTTGAGTACTTACGTACTCGCAAGACTTTTTCAAATCCTATAATACATGCAGGTCATTCCAATGGAAAGGCTATTATGGTTAATTTGCATAAAGCCAGTTTGAAACATAAATACAGAATAGCAGATTGCAAACGAAATTTTAAATAAAAGCAACTTCACATGTAGAATAACAGTATGTAAATACGAATAAGTGAAATCACGAACCTGGGTATCATGACCACATCGACAAACCAACCTCTACCAACACCGGGTACAATCCAGAGTTTTGTGAAAATAGAAACCGCTAACTATGTGATGACTTTACCAAGTGCCCATTACCGCGGGCGCAGCTAATCGATTAGTTTTACAATATGCAGAGGTATACAGCTTTCCCCACAAGACATGACTGACTCTTTGTGCAATCGATATTAGCACACTTCCTTTGGTGTGCCGCAGAGAGTAATGATAAAACTTTTACATTATTTAACCCTGACTTCGCACTAGTACGGTGAAGATAAACCCATACTGTGGAGGAAGAACTCAGAGCATAGAAATAATGGAATTTTCCACAGTATGGTGTAAACCGTTATATTTGTAAACGTTTATTCCATAATCACCTCGGTGTGGACGTCCCTTCGAGCAATTCATTAAGAAACAACTCGAACTACTCCAGCCTTCCAAGTGCAAAGCCAATTTTAAATAACTTAATAAGTTAAAGTTGTCCCATACCAGCACTTGTGGTTGTATGGTAAATCTTGGTCTGAAACCAACCCATAATTCGTCCCTTAATTCGATACGGGCAATAGTCTCCCTCTATACTACGTACAGGTCCCTTGTACATCTGGCTATTGCCAATAATTGCCTGCATCTAAATCATAGTTTTATTTTCATTTTCATCCAAAATACCAACCATAAAGAAAGGTCATACCCATTTAAATGTCATATCCAACATTTTAATCATGTCAGAGTTTTATGTTGCTTTAAGCATGGTTAAGCATGACACTAAGTGTGAGTAACCCAAATTGACATCAAATACTGTCTATGTTATTCTAGGGTTATCAAGGTTCACAAATCCATACTTATCAAGGAAGTTCTATGAAACGACAGGTTCAACTACCAATACCCATAATATAGCAGACTTTAATAAAAGTATCGTATGCAATAAAACATTTAATGAAAATATTTATAAAACTGGGATCAATATGATCAAAGGGGTGCTTGCCTTGGTGATTATCCTCGACGTCGAACTCTTGATCGTCGACTATATCAGATTCGTTGGGTTCTACACGTTGTTCGACAGTACATAGCAAATAACAAATTTTAATAGGGTAAAAAGAAATCAGATGGAAGGATTCAAATGAAACAATTTCATAATTTATGAATAGTTGCATGGATCATTTATTCTTATTTGCAATTTAAAGGATTTAATTTATTTGGATCATTATTGAATTACTTGACTACATGTTTAACAACTAAAATTTTTCTTATAACAAACCCTAAGTATTTTTACATATTATGGTTTCTGAGATTACAAGGAGTCTAAAAAAATTTATTTTACTAAATTTGGTGGTCATTTGCAAAAATTCTATAAATGACATATTTTAAGCTTTTTCTTTGGATTCTGAATTTAAAATTTAAACAAAGTTCACTTTCAAAATATTTTTGTATATTCTGAATCTACATAATTTATCATGAATTTATAAATTTATTTGATCTTATTTGGTCTGATGGTTCAAAAGTTATAAGCATTGGGATATTCTAGGCTTTGGAAAAACATTAAAAATCAGGAAATTGCCGAAAATGGAAAGTGCGCTTTCGCGAAGAAAATGCGCTTTCCATTTTTGGGTCACGCTGGGCTGAGGCGCTGAAGGTCGGGCCCCAGATGGTAGCGAGGCAGCGCAGCACGATTGACCAGCCAGCCCGCGAATCGCGAGACACGTCTGGTGACCAGTGAGTCCGCTTAGCGGCGATCGCATGCCGCCTGGATCGACCGACGGGCCCACAAGTCAGCGACGCGGGATAGCTCGCTAGCGCAAGGGACTGACATGGGGGACCCGATTGTCGGCGACCCGAGGCAGGGGAGGCAAAGCCGGCTGCTGGCGATGGAGGGCCGGAGCCGACAGATCGATTCCACCATGAGCATCAGTGGATTCATGCGCACACAGGGGTGGTCGCGTGGTGGCTGGAGGTGGTCTGCAGTGGCGCACCACCGTGTGGGTGCGGTGGCGGCGATGGCCGACCGGCGATGTTGCGGAATCAGGGCTCTTCGAGCCTCATTTTCACCAAATCAAGCATCAAGGGTTAAAGAATAAGCCATTTTAGCACTTGACTCAAAGGAAGAATATGCGAAAGGGGGGTCTCACCATGCGCGGTTGTGGCGAACGGAGGAGTTCTACGCGGCGGCTCGTTAGGGAAGAAGAGCTCAAACCGAAGGTGGAGAAGGGTTCCTGGCATTGTGAGGAAGCTTCAGCTCGGGTGGTTCGAGCTGAGATTGGCTGTAGAGGTGAAATGCGGCTTTCCCCCTTTTACTGGTTTTGCTAGAGTTGGAGGGGACGAGGCGATTTCAGGCGTAACGGTGACCGGGAGAGCAATGCGCAGCGGAATGGATAGCCGAGGGTACTTATAACTAGCTAAGGCGGTCGGCAATTGAGTAGAGAGGCAGTTCGGTGGTCAAAGGCACGGGAGAGCTCGCAGAGAAGAAGTAAGAAGAGAAAAGAAGAAGTGGGAGAGAGGCTGATGCACAGGGGCTAGCTGGCAGAGAGAGGTGGGCGAGTTGACTGGCTGCCACGTTGGGCCCACATGTCAGTGACAAGAACCGACAGCGTCGAGGAGAAATCTGGACAAACCAAGATGGTTCTACGAGTTTAAACCCCGTCACTTTGACTAAATTATTTCTGAAAATTTGTACCTAAGTCGGCAAGGCAAAGATAAGAATCCTGTAAAATTTTCAGGTTAAAACTCCAGGTATAAATTTTATTAAAATTCTGACAATGGAGATTCTCCTTTTCCGCCAATTCTGTTTTATATTTAATTGATGACTTAAATTAGGTTAAGATTTTACAAAATGTTTTATGAGAGTCTGAAATAGTATTATCCACCTTATGTAAAATTTTCAGAATTTTATACTTAATATTTAAATTTGAATTATTCTCACAATGGTATTTTCCACTTTATTTCTTCTCTGTTTTCGAATTTTTAAAATTATAAAATTTAATATTTAATTTTTTTATATTTTTACCAGAGGTAGGTACTGTGCTGATGTGGGCAAGGTAAAATTTATAACCCAGGATAACTTTTTTAGAATTCTACAAAAATCTATCACATTTTGCATTGATTTTCCTTTCACATGCTTTATTCTTAATTTAATTATATTTTCATCATTCCAGGTCTCCAACTGCCATAAGCTGGCTCTAGAGTGCTCTAATATTTTATTATGATTTTTCTAGATTTTTTTTACTTGGTATTTTTATCTTTTTACTTTTACCATTTTACTATATCCTTAATTCACTTTCTTTTATTAGAGAAATGCCAAAAGAATTTACAGTAATTCAGGAAAAGCCAGAAAATACAAGAATAATTCACATGAATATTTTGGATATTATATTTCTTATTTTATTAATTTTAGACTATTACAAATCTAGCCCCCTTACAAAAATCTCGTCCCCGAGATTTGGCGATGACTAAAAGAAATCAAGGAACTCTTGCCGAAGATGATCTTGCCTTTCCCATGTGGCTTCGTCTTCTGTATGATTACTCCATTGGACCTTCAACATCTTGTTAGTTTTGTTCCTCGTTTGACGTTCTGCTTCTTCCAAAATGCGGATTGGATGTTCCTGATATGATAGATCTGGTTGAAGATCAATGTTTTCCAGACTAGTGAGGTCGGAGGGGACACAAAGACATTTCTTGAGTTCAAATACATGGAAAATGTTATGAACATCAGATAGCTGAGGTGGCAGTTCCAACTTATATGCCATCTCACCCATTTTCTCGAGAATTTGATATGGTCCAATGAATCGAGGGGCTAACTTCCCACGAATGGAATCGACGAACTCCACGGAGTGGCGAGACTTTTAGATAGACATGATCACCAACTTCAAAATTGAGTTCACATCGACGATTGTTGGCATAACTCTTTTGACGAGATTGAGCTTCTTTAAGTCGGCTTCTGATCATATCTACTCGCTCTTGAGCTTCTTGGATGAGATCTGGGCCAAAGAATTTCCTTTCTCCAACTTCAGACCAGAAAAGAGGGGTTCTGCATTTCCTTCCATAAAGCGCTTCAAAAAGCGATATTTGGAGGCTGGATTGAAAACTGTTATTGTAAAAGAATTCAGCAAACGCTAAACTTTTCCCCCAATTAGAACCATAGGACAAAACACAGGCTCTTAACGTGTCTTCCACAATTTGACTGGTTCTTTCAGTTTGTCCGTCTGTCTGAGGATGATAAGCCGTACTGAAGTTCAGCTTAGTCCCCAGAAGACTGTGCAAACTTTCCCAGAAGCGAGAAGTGAATTGGGAACCTCGATCAGAAACAATAGTTTTCGGAACACCATGAAGACGAACAATATTTTCCAGATATAACTCGGCGAGTTTATCTCCAGAATGAGTAGTCTTGACTGGTATAAAGTGAGCTACTTTTGTTAAATGGTGAACGATTACCCATATGGAATCATGTCCCTTCCTGATTCTTGGCAAACCAGTAATAAAGTCCATGCTGATGTCTTCCCACTTCCACTCAGGGATTTTCAAAGGTTGGAGAAGTCTAGCGGGACGTTGATGCTCGGCTTTAACTCGCTGACATATATCACAGATTGCAACATATGCAGCAATATCCTTTTTAAAGTCGAGCCACCAATATTCCCGTCGGAGGTCTTGATACATCTTTGTACTCCCAGGGTGAATTGAGAGGGGAGATTCATGGGCTTCTTTAAGGATCAAATCTTTTAATTCAGGATCATTAGGAACATAGATTTGATTCTTGAACATAAGTACTTCATCTGGACTTTCATAAAATTTAGATTCAATTCCTTGCTTCAACTCTCCACGAATTTTGATGATGGCTTCATCTTTGAATTGAGCAGCTTTAATTTGGGACTTAAGGGTTGGTTGCACCTCTAGTGCGGCCAAATAACCTTTTTCGACGATTCCCAAATTAAGTTTTTGGAATTCTTTTATAAGATCTAATTGATTGGTATGAGATGAAATAGAGAGACAATGAAGTTTTCGACTCAGAGCATCAGCTACGACATTAGCTTTACCAGGATGGTATTGAATAATAAGGTTGTAATCTTTTATCAACTCTAGCCATCTTCGTTGTCTTAGATTTAGATCAGGTTGAGTAAAGAAATATTTTAGACTCTTGTGATCTGTAAAGATACTGCACTTGTTACCAATAAGGTAATGACGCCAAATTTTCAGAGCGTGCACTAAAACAGCTAATTCCAGATCATGAGTAGGATAATTGAGTTCATGGGATCATAACTGACGGGAGGCGTAAGCTACGAATTTTATTTCTTGCATAAGAACACATCCAAGCCCGCTTTGGGATGCATCACAATAGACGTCAAAGCTTTTATGGACATCGGGCAACACCAGCACGGGTGCTATTGTTAATCTTTTCTTTAATTCCTAAAAGCTTTCCTTGCATCCAGGTGTCCATTCAAACTTCTTTTCTTTTTTTAGAATTTGAGTCAAAGGTCGGGCAATTTTAGAGAAATTCTCGATAAAGCGGCGATAATATCCCGCTAAACCAAGAAAACTTTGGATTTTGGGGACAGATTGAGGGGCTTCCCAATCTAGAATAGCCTTGATTTTACTGGGGTCCACTGAGATACCACCCTTGGAAAGAACATGTCCAAGGAAAGCAACTTCTTTCAACTCAAATTCACATTTTCGAATTTGGCGAAAAGCTTATGATCTCGAAGCTTTCCGAGCACGATACACAAGTGTTGCGCATGCTCTTCTTCGGATTTAGAATATATAAGAATATCATCGATGAATACCACTACGAACTTATCCAAATACTCCATAAAGACATTATTCATGAGACACATGAAATTAGCAGGAGCATTCGTAAGTCCGAAGGACATTACGGTATATTCATATAACCCGTAACGAGTGGTAAAAGCGGTTTTTGGAATATCTTCCGGTCTGATCTTCAATTGATAGTACCCATGCCTTAAATCAATCTTGAAAAAGATTTGAGCACCAGTCAATTGATAGAACAGATCATCGATACGAGGAAGAGGATATTTATTCTTGATTGTGACATCATTTAAAGCACGATAGTCTACGCACATGCGTATACCACCATCCTTTTTAGGTACAAAGAGAACTGGACTACCCCAGGGAGAAGAGCTAGGTCGAATAAATTCTTTTCTTAATTGCTCTTGAATTTGCTTCTTTAGTTCGACCAACTCATCCGGGGCATACGATAGGGACACTTAGATATAGGCGTTGTTCCAGGAACAAGGTTAATAACAAACTCCATGTCTCTATCAGGAGGAAGGCCTGGCAATTCATCTGGGAAAACATCGGGATATTCAGATACAATAGGGATTTGGCTAAGCTCTTTTGCTATAGCTGAACAGAGAGAAGATTGAGGATTTGAGGAATTTTGAATGGAGGAGAAATAAACTGAGACTCCTTCAGGGCTAACCAAAGAGATGGATCGATTGGCACAGTCTATGCATCCATTATACTTAGACAACCAATCCAACCAAGAATTACTTCTAACCCTGAAGTTTCTATGAGGATAAGGTCAGCATGAAATATTACTCCATTTATTTCAATGCTAACCCTAGGACACAACTTAATTGAATTCATGATTGATCCAGGGGAATAGATTGTCATTTTTGCAGAAAGAAGATCAATTTCTATGCCATTTTGATTGACAAATTTCTTGGAAATAAATGAGTGCGATGCTCTAGAATCAAACAATACCAAAGTAGGTACTGAGTGCACAGGAAACATCCGCAATACCACATCAGGTGCTTCACTAGCTTCTTCTGCGGTCACATGATGCAGACGACCGCTGTTGGCACTTCGATTCGTAGCTGCAGATGGCTTTGGAGCTTGAGAACTTCTAGCTCCTTGAGGTCAACCTGGGGGTCGCTGAAGAACTCCTTGCGTCGGCTGACGGCTCGAAGCTTGACTCCTTTTTTGGCAGGCATTAGCATAATGCCCACGCTCCTTGCAGTGATAACACGTCACATTGGCCGCCTAGCTCTGAACTCTAGCAGTCCTTCCTTCATTATTGCCAGATGGACGAACAAGAGGCTGTTGAGGTCGAGGGTTTTGAATTTGCCGCCTCTGCTGCTGCTGACGAGGCGGAGGAAATTGTACATTGGTTGGCTGACCAATGCGCGACATTGACAAATTAGGGTTGGCGGCTTTCCGTGCTATCCATTTCCTTTTACGACTTTCCATAATATCTCGTGTACTATGCTCAGCTATGATAGCCTTGTCCACGAGTGTTTGAAAATCATAAAAGTCATGAATAGCAAGAAGATGCTTGATCTCATTATTTAAATTATTCCGGAAGCGCTCAATCCTTCTTGCTTCTAATGTAACCTCTGATGATGCATAGCGAGCGAGATAATTAAAGCGATGGAGGTATTCCACCACTGTCATATTTCCTTGACGTAAATCAAGGAATTCCCGTCTGTTTAGATTCACCAGACTAGATGGGATATGAGTCTTCTAGAAAAGCTCCTTGAAGGTCTCCCAAGTGATTTCCTGGTCTTGGGGTCTGATTGCTTGGAAATTCTCCCACCAGACTGCGGCTGCTCCTTAAAGCTGGTTTGATGCATAAAGAACTTTTTCGCGATCATTGCACTGGGCAATGGTTAATTTACTTCCGATTGATCGCAACCAATCGTCAGCATCAAGAGGGTCCGGCGATGAAGAAAAAGTCGGGGTCGAGTCTTCAAGAACTCTCCCAACTTAGATTGGTGGGATGCTTCTCCAGTCCTAGCCCTGGCATTTGTTGCGCTAAAGTTGGTCGTATTCTGGACCAATTGCTGCAGCAGCAGGGTATTTTCTTGGCGACCTTGCTCGATCTTTGCCAGAACTTGGGCCATAGTTGGCGGTCCTGGCAACTACTCTTCTGGAATAGATTCTTGATCTCTCAGAGGCGGAGAATCTCGACGGCTGGGGCATCGTGAAGAGGAACCTCTAGCTGCAGTTGGGTGGATAGGATTGGGCTGGGCCGGAGTGGCTAAAGTTACTCTTTGGGGTTGAGTTTCTGGGGTTTCTTCGCTCCCCAATATTTCATTTAAAGACCTAGTGGCAGGCATCTGAAACAAGATTGACAATGGATTAATGGGTAAGATCTGACCTAGCTTTAATCCTGAATGTTACTATTTGTTTTAAGAGCATGCCTCAATATTATTATTCATGAATTGATTATTATTAAGGATCACAACATCGTAAAAATATTAACTGAATGTTAAATATTTACGAGTAGGAGCCAAAAGCATACTCTTTGGGGTTGAGTTTCTGGGGTTTCTTCGCTCCCCAATATTTCATTTAAAGACCTAGTGACAGGCATCTGAAACAAGATTGACAATGGATTAATGTTTAAGATCTGACCTAGCTTTAATCCTGAATGTTACTATTTGTTTTAAGAGCATGCCTCAATATTATTATTCATGAATTGATTATTATTAAGGATCACAACATCGTAAAAATATTAACTGAATGTTAAATATTTACGAGTAGGAGCCAAAAGCACACAATACAATGTTAAACTATAAAGCTTTATTTCAACTCATAATATTCACAACAAAAACATGAACATAACATTTATTCTTGACAACTACTACATAAAGGAAGGCAACAAAAGTTATTTTCTAACTCTACTCATCTCCTAACCATCCTCTATTCTACTAACATGTCATTACTATCTTTTGCTGACCTACGACCGCTACTCTCCGTGTCAGAGGGAGGAAAAGTCCCTCATCGGCGGTACACCTGCGGCCTCTGAGGATGCTGCGAGGTAAAACTATTAGGGTCCACATGAATACTAAGTAACCGAGGGTGACTTCCTATGACAGATATCCTCGCCTGGCGACGCCTCGAGGGTACTCGAGTGTCGTCGAACGCGGGCACCTGTGATGCCTGCCCCAAAACTGAAGGTGGTACTAGGCCTCTGGCAACACAGGGAGCGATAGCATTTTCTAGAAATGCTATACGGTGTCGAGCCTCCCTATATTCAGTAATTGCCTGTCGGCAATACTGATCAGATGCATTAATGAATCCGACTAAATTACATAATGTTGGATTTAATAATCCAGTGGAATCCATATAGCAATTCTCTCCATTAGGCGGTCGAAAAGGAATCCTCCTATATGCAACTGTCAGTTCCGGTAGAGAGTGACGCAACCTGACAATTGCAATATAGGCCGCTTCATTCATGGCCATCACAATGGAGGAACCGGGGCCCTCGGAGGATGAGTCTCCTTCTCTATCTTTAGCTCTGGCAGGAATATCCACCCTGGCTATATATTCCACAGATATAGCACTAACTGCTGCATGGAATACTATATATCGGGGGTTCTCAGAAAAATGGGCAAATTCCAGTAGACGGGTAAGAAATCCCATCATACCGAAATCCTCCCTACGAGTGGATGTATAACACAGAGTGTATCCGCCCATCTGCACATTTAATAAGGAATTAGCACTCCTGATTAAATGTAAGACAGTAAAGCAATTTTTGGAAGAAAAGATTCTAGCAGAAATTTAAAAACAGAAAAGAGTTATTAATAAGTATACAACATAACCAAAAGAAAAGTTTCATGCATATAAGGAATGGATAGGTAAGATGTCCTAACTCAATATTTTAATATTTTTGGATCCTAATTTCAAATTTTAAATTTTAATTACTCCCATACCACCTAGGGTTTTCCTACAGTCAGAATGGCTCTGATACCAACTTGTAAGGCCCCCATTTTTGACAATAAATATCAATAATGGGTACCATGTGCATACAGTACTAGTCGCATGATCAGTAGCTAGTACGCACAATTACAAATTGATATCACAGTCACACATACGTTTTATTACACAGCAGAAGCAAAGTTACATAATATTCTTACAATACCAAAAGTAAGGACTGCAGTGGAGACAACATCTTGTAGTATGCCTTTTTAACCCCGTGTCCCACAGGCAACTTACAAGGCAAAACCCTAGAAGAATTCATCATTAAATTTCCCAAATCTTGTATCAACGTATGAGTTGTCGGGACAGTCTGATTCTTCACCTAAAAATATCAACACAGGCAAGTTGAGTACTTACGTACTCGCAAGACTTTTTCAAATCCTATAATACATGCAGGTCGTTCCAATGGAAAGGCTATTATGGTTAATTTGCATAAAACAACTTTGAAACGTAAATACAGAATAGTTGATTGCAAACGAAATTTTAAGTAAAAGCAATTTCACATGTAGAATAACCGTATGTAAATACGAATAAGTGAAATCATGAACCTGGGTATCATGACCACATCGATGAACCAACCTCTACCAACACCGGGTAGAATCCAGAGTTTTGTGAAAATAGAAATTGCTAACTATGTGATGACTTTACCAAGTGCCCATTACCGCGGGCGCGGCTAATCAATTAGTTTTACAATCTGCAGAGGTATACAGCTTTCCCCACAAGACATGACTGACTCTTTGTGCAATCGATATTAGCACACTTCCTTTGGTGTGCCGTAGAGAGTCATGATAAAACTGTTACATTATTTAATCTTGACTTTGCACCAACACGGTGACGATAAACCCATTCTATGGAGGAAGAACTCAGTGCATAGAAATGATGGAACTTTCCACAGTATGGCGTACACCGTTATATTGGTAAACGTTTATTCCATAATCACCTCGGTGTGGACGTCCCTTCGAGCAATTCATTAAGAAATAACTCATACTACTCCAGCCTTCCAAGTGCAAAGCTAGTTTTAAATAACTTAATAAGTTAGAGTTGTCTCATACCAGCACTTGTGGTTGTATGGTAATTCTTGGCCTGAAAACAACCCATAGTTCGTCACTTAATTCGGGCAATAGTCTCCCTCTACACTACGTATAAGTACCTTGTACATCTGGCTATTGCCAATAATTGCCCACATCTAAATCATAGTTTTATTTTCAGTTTCATCCAAAATACCAACCATAAAAAAAGGTCATACCCATTTAAATGTCATATCCAACATTTTAATCATGTTAGAGTTTTATGTTGCTTTAAGCATGGCTAACATGACACTAAGTGTGAGTAACCCAAATTGACATCAAATACTGTCTATGTTATTCTAGGGTTATCAAGGTTCATAAATCCATACTTATCAAGGAAGTTCTATGAAACGACAGGTACAACTACCAATACCCATAATATAGCAAACTTTAATAAAAGTATCGTTTGTAGTAAAACATTTAATGAAAACATTTATAAAACTAGGATCAATATGATCAAAAGGGGTGCTTTCCTTGGTGATTATCCTCGACGTCGAACTCTTGATCGTCGACTATATCAGATTCGTCGGGTTCTACACGTCGTTCGGCAGTACATAGCAAATAACAAATTTTAATAGGGCAAAAAGAAATCAGATGAAAGAATTCAATTTAGGAATAGTTGCATGGATCATTTATTCTTTTTTCAATTTAAAGGATTTAATTTATTTGGATCATTATTGAATTACTTTACTACATGTTTAACAACTAAAATTTTTCTTATAACAAATCCTAAGTAGTTTTACATATTCAGGTTCCTGAGGTTACAAGGAGTCTGAAAAAATTTAGTTTACTAAATTTGGTGGTCATTTGCAAAAATTCTATACATGACATATTTAAGCTTTTTCTTTAGATTCTGAATTTAAAATTTAAACAAAGTTCACTTTCAAAATATTTTTGCATATTCTGAATCTACATAATTTATCATGAATTTATAAAATTATTTCATCTTATTTGGTCTGATGGTTCAAAAGTTATCAGCATTGGAATATTCTAGGCTTTGGAAAAACATTAAAAATCAGGAAATTGCAGAAAATGGAAAGTGCGCTTTCGTGAAGAAAATGCGCTTTCCATTTTTGGGTCATGCCTGGCTTAGGCACTGACGGTCGGGCCCCAGATGGCAGCGAGACGCGCGGGCCTGCGCGAACCGCGAGACACGTGCGGCTGACCAGCGGGTCCCGCTTGGCAGCGACACGCACGCCGCACGACTGACCGATGGGGCCCACAAGTTAGCGATGCGGGACAGCGCGCTAGCGCAAGGGACTGACATGGGGGACTCGATTGTCGGTGACCCAAGCCAGGGGAGGCAAAGCCGAAGCTCGCGGCCGGCGATGGAGGGCCGGAGCCGACGGATCGATTCCACCATGAGCATCAGTGGGTTCATGCGCACACATGGGTGGTTGCGTGGTGGCCGGAGGTGGTCTACAGCGGCGCACCACCGCGTAGGTGCGGCGGCGACCATGGCCGACCGGCGAAGTTGCGGAACCAGGGCTCTTCGAGCCTCATTTTCACCAAATCAAGCATCAAGGGTTAAAGAATGAGCCATTTTAGCACTTGACTCAAAGGAAGAATATGCAGAAGGGGGGTCTCACCGTGCACGGCTGCGGTGGACGGAGGAGCCCGATGTGGCTGCTCGTTAGGGAAGAAGAGCTCAAACCGAAGGTGGAGAAGGGTTCCTGGCGTTGTGAGGAAGCTTCGGCTCGGGTAGTTCGAGCTGAGATCGGCTGTAGAGGCGAAACGCGGCTTTCCCCCTTTTACTGGTTTTGCCGGAGTTGGAGGGGCTGGGGCGATTTCAGGTGGAATGGCTACCGGGAGAGCAATGCGCAGCGGAATGGATAGCCGAGGGTACTTATAGCTAGCTAAGGCGGTCGGCAATTGAGTAGAGAGGTGGTTCGCTAGTCAAAGGCGCGGGAGAGCTTGCAGAGAAGAAGGAAGAAGAGAAAAGAAGAAGCAGGTGAGAAGTTGACGCGCGGGGGCTAGCTGGCAGAGAGAGGTGGGCGAGTTGACTGGCTTCCACGTTGGGCCCACATGTCAGTGACATGAACCGACAGCGTCGAGGAGAAATCTGGACAAACTGAGATGGTTCTACGAGTTTAAACTGTCACTTTGACTAAATTATTTCTGAAATTTTTTGCCTAAGTCGGAAAGGCAAATAAAAGCATCCTGTAAAATTTTCTGGTAAAAACTCCAAGTATGAATTTTATTAATATTCTGACAATGGAGATTCTCCATTTCTGCTGATTCTATTTTATATATAATTGATGACCGAAATCAGGTTAAGGTTTTATAAGACTTTTTATGAGAGTCTGAAATAGTATTATCCACCTTCTGTAAAATGTTCAGATTTTTATACTTAATATTTAAATTTTAATAATTCTAACAATTGTATTTTCCACTTTATTTCTTCTGTGTTTTCGAATTTTTAAAATTACAAAATATAATATTTAATTTTTTATATTTTTACCAGAGGTAGGTATTGTTCTGATGTCCGTAAAAATTTCAACCCATGATAACTTCTTTAGAATTCTAAAAAAATCTATCACATTCTGCATTGATTTTCCTTTCGCATGCTTTTGTCTTAATTTAATTATATTTTAATCATTCGAGGTCTCCAGCCGCCATAAGCTTTCTCTAGAGAGCTCTAATATTTTATTATGATTTTTGCATATTTTTGTTGACTTGGTATTTTTATCTTTTTACTTGTACCATTTTACTATATCCTTAATTCACTTTCTTTTATTAGAGAAATGCCAAAAGAATCTACAATAACTCAGGAAAAAGCCAGAAAATACAATAATATTTCACATGAATATTTTGGATATTATATTTCTTATTTTATTAACTTTGGGCTGTTACAAAATCAAAAGGTACTTAATCAGAATAAATTACTCCAAAAAATTATCTATATATCTGATGTGACCTTTCTTGATGCTTGCGACATCTTTACAAGGAACATCTATCTCATAGGCTTTTCTTCTTCCATAACAATAAAAGAATAGTGATAAGCAAACAAAAAATTGGAAAAGTATTAGCAAAGCAACGAATTAATTAAGCAAACCACCTACTGCAGCAATAAGAAATGTTCCGTGTTAGCAGTTTCTTGTAAGCTGCTTGCAACATTTCCACTGCGAATATTGATTTCCTTATCCATTACTTGAGGAAGTCAATAGCAAACTCAATAACTTGTTTGAGATAAATTCTACCAGGGGTATTTCTCTACTTGAGCAATATTTTATTTTTCCTCTTGTTTTTTTTTTCCTTATAAAGCAGCCAGATTTATAAGCATCTTTTGCAACATCTATATCGAATTGACATTAATACCAGCATGCACACATCTATTGAAATTTCTAGGGTATCAGCAAATGTTTCACGAAGGTAGATTAGTACTCACTAATTATTTCATCTGATGAGCCTCTTGGCTTCTTTGAAGCATGGACTATTTCGGACATGTCTTCGTCACAAACGATGTCCTTTACATAGGCTTCAACATTGATCAGTGGGCCTAATTAAAGCATAATAATGAATAAAATGAGAAAATGCATGCAATACATTCCACCATAATGTTAAATAGTATCACCAGGGCTAATTGTTTGTTGTATCGTCGCTACTGATCCAGAGCTTTCTTCCTACAAAATGGATTAGGGAACTCGTGTTTATAAGAAACTGGTATTGCTGGCTGTAGTTTGTATAAAAATTATGAGGAAAATTTTCAACTATGGATGCACAAGTGTGACACCCTAAAAATTGCCATATTTTAAATTTTGGAGTTATTTTGATTTTTGAAAAATTTTGGAAATTTATTGGAATTTATTTTGATTTATTCAAGTATGGTCATTTTTGAAGTCAATTAAAATAAAATAAAAGTTTATGCCAAGTTTTATTGAAAATATTTTTTTTGAGTTTAGAATGTCTCAAAATATTTTCTAGATTTTTTCTAGAATTTTTCTGAACTCTTTGCTACTTATTTTGGCTTTGTTTATTTATCTGATTTATTTTAAATAGAAAATATCTTTAATAACGTGATGAATAGTACTGGGCCGACCCAGCACTGTGCTTAGCACGGCCCAGTTCACCGAAACCCTAGAATCGCGCCGTCCGATCTTGATCGAATGGTTGCCATTGCGCCGCGTTGCCCGCTCGCGTGCGCCATCCGATCGAGTCAACGCGGACGCCCGTGATGGAGCCACGATCCCTTCGCCCGCGTAATCGCCGGAGTTAACGCCGTTGAGCGTTTCCGCTTGTTTCGCCGCCTGTAGCGCGCACATCGAGGCTCCTTTAAAAGCACCGGTTAGCGCGTCTGGCAGAGCTCTTCTCGCTGCACTCACCATCCGTTGAGGTTCCACTGTCCCCAAGGTCTCCGTCGAGTTCGCCGTGCCAAGACGCGTCGATCCCGTCAGTTCTTCTCATCGGAATCGTCTTCTAGCGCCGTCGTCGTGGTCGTCTTCCCTAGCTCCGGCAGCCTTCTCTTCTGCGCCACCGCCGACCTCGCGAACCCTTGCCGACCGTTCGATCCTCATCACGCCGCGTCGGTAAGTCCACGTCGCCCCTTCTCTGTTTACGCTTAGAGTAGTTCGTGACCGTTGGATCTAGGATGGACGGCGTGGATTAGATCTAAATGTTAAGTCTTTAGTGGATCTTAGCCTTTAGATCTACAGTGGACGCTTGGGATAGTGCCACGTTGCTTCGTGCACAGTGAACCGCTCCGGTAACCTGCGCTGTTGGATTGGATCTGAACGGTGGAGGTTAGATCGGGTTGCCCTAAGGATCCGCGCCGTTCAGATTTGAACATGCGACGGTGATTGCGCTGCGCCCTCGCCGAATCGCGTGCGGACGCGTGTGCTCTTTGACTGGGGACCAGACCAAATCTCGGTCGTTGATTTTAAACAGGCCACTAGGATTGCGCCGCGTGTCATCGCGTAAGCCGAGGCATCGCCAAGCGTGCGCGAGATCTAGCCGTTAGATCCGGGAGCGTCGTCCGATGCGTGACGCGTGGAGGTGTGGAGCTCGAGGCGTAGCCGAGTCCGCGCGGGAAGCTGACCATTGGATTTCGCTGGCACCGTCGGATGCACGACGCGTGCCACGCGGATTTCGAAGCATGTCGATGTGACACATGAGATCCGACCGTTGATCCTTTGACGATCCTGATTGCGCCACGTGGTAGCGATCTGACCGTCGGTTGGGAACGGCTGAGATGCCAACACGTGTCCGTGTTTGAATCTCGAGGCAGTCGGCTGACGTCATTTGGTTGGGGCCAGGTGCACTGTTCTGTAGACCGAGTCCACCGTAGACCAGAGCAAGGCCGTGGACCCAGTCCATGGACCGAGGCGACGTGGCAATGCCAGGAAGCGCCACGTGTCAGCTGACGCAATAAATCGAGTTTTCAGTTGAAAAAAAATTATGCTAATTCGGTTTATTCTTTTTAATATTGTAAGGACCAGAATCCACTGATTCGAACCCACTGTGTTTACTGCACTAGTCCCAGAATCAACGTTAGTGCACACAGCTTAACATTGGTACATATCACATCATACTCAACGATAATAGAAATAATAGTTCATTTATTGATACAGCTAAATGTATGATCTTATGACCAACTTACATTATTAAGTCACGCAAGGCAAGACTGGAAATATAAGCTAATAATTAAGCAGCGGAAAGTAGAAAACGTAGATAGCTCATCAGTTCACCACAGGCAACCGACAAGGTTCGGACCCTAATGACTCGCGTCCTCTTGGAACTCTTCCTCCAACACAGGTGTAGATTCTTCAACTGTTGATTATTGTTGTTGGCAAGGGTGAGTACTTAAAGCACTCAACAAGTTGTGCACAGAATGCAATTCTATGTAACTATATGTAAGGCTTATTCCAATGGATAGGCTATCATGGCTATTTTGCAATAAGCGGTATTTATGAACAAATATAATAAATAGATTGTAAAGACTGTAAAACAAATAACAATAAATAGATTTAGTATTTCTCAAGTAAACCAAGTTTCCAATTCTAAATAAAATTCCATCTTCCACATGGCATTCCGCCATCCCAACCAAGTTGTCCATTTAATTAAGCTAACCCTTAACTGTAATTCCAGAGCATTGCTCAATACCGCGAGCACGTCTATCCGAATAGTTTCACACTCTGCAGAGGTTATGCACTTTACCCACGCGATACAACCAAACACCACCAAGGCGAGTGATTATAACAAAACATTTACAATGCGCTGGCTTAACCCGGTACCACCCGCTTAGGTTTCAACACTGGTGGGACTGGTTACGACATCCAGGGCCCCCCTCTTGCGCCATGTGAATTACTCCATAACTCAGGAACTCACACCAACCACGATAGTACCAAAATTAAGACATTGCAAATTAATCAGCTAGGCTGGCCCATACCAGACATGTGGTTGCATGATTGACTCAGGTCAAAGGCTTGCAAGGTTAAGTCCTTAGAGTGATCAAGGCAAGACATCCACATACCCTCTGCCCATCAGGCCCACCTTGGCATACTCGCCCCTTGTCACTTGCCCCAATCTAAGTGATTATCACCCAGTTGATTAACAAGCACCACGTGCCATCAACAATTCAACATCGTTGCGTGACATGACTCGCCACAACAACTCAATCTCATCGTGTGATCCCACATGACACACAAGTTCATAACATCGTTCCATATTCCATTAGTCAAGATTAATTATCAATGATTCAATCACATGTGATGACGTGGCATGGCTAAGTGACTAATACGGTCTAGCCAGCCCATGTTGATTTTTATTACTAACCAACTGTAATGAACCAATCTAGGGTGACAATGGATCATGGCATATAATTGACAAGGTAGGATATAAATCAATCTGGTATATAATAGCTAAGCCCAATCTAATTTGAAACAATTGTATACTTGCAATAATATGCAATTGGGTAAAGCAAATATAGCAATTTTATAAACATGGGTTCAACATGATCAAAGCACAACTTGCCTTGGAATAGGTCCTGATCTTGATCCGGAGCTTGCTCTTGAGTTGCTGGATCTTCCTCCGAAACGTCGCACAATTCAACGTCTACGCGTACCGAAGGAGAAAAGCAAATAAATACCAAAACAGAGAGCAAATGAACTCCAAAGATCAATTAAAATTCACCATTAAATATATCTCAATTTTACAAATTTTTAGAAATTTGAATCACTCAAATCCGAGTTAAGATGCAAAAGATATAGCCTTTTGAAGTTTGGTTAAATACAGAAAATACAGAAAATTAGAAATTCGGAATTACAAAAGTATTTTTAAACTGAAAACAGATTTATGACGTCATCATCGCAAAATTTCTAATAGAATTATTTTCCAATTGAAAAAATGCAATTATGACGCAAGCACGACGTCAGCAAGATTCTGGAACCAATCCGACGCTGACACGTGTTGCGGTGCATGAACTCGGTCCACGGCGCAGTGCTGGACTACGGCAGATCCGGTCCAGAGCGCCTCGATACCAGCGCCCGACATGCGTCACAAATTGACTGGCCATACGCACGGCTTGATCTGATCCGCAGAAGACAGATCGGACGGTTACCGATCTCACGCATCGCGGCAACACGCCCATCGTCGGATTTCAATCTGACGGCCCAAAGCTTACGGATCTGGCGATGGAGGCGCGACGGCGAGACCTCACTGACAGCGAAGAAGATGACTTGGTCTCGGCGCGCGGTGCTTCCCGACGAGTGAAGTTGCGGATCCGGTTGGCGCAAGGAGGTGAATCCGGATCTGGTTCTGCTGCGGCGGAAAACGACCCACCACCGACGGAATCTTGCGAAAACCTTCGGCTGCGTTCGCGTCCACCTCCGGCGAGTCGTTGTGATGAAACAACGGCGCCTCCAACGTCGGTGAGCGGGGAAAACGAAGCGGCGCAGTTGGTTCAACCTCGGGGCGGGGTCCGCGGCTTAAATAGCCCCCTCGACGACCGTGTCCGAGGCGGAGTCCGTCTCGTACGCGGCGGTGAAGTCCGAGTCCGATACGACGGCGCGTCTCGAAGAAGATAGTGTCTCAGCCGTCCACGCATCGTGAATCGTACGGACACCTGCGCGCGTGACGTGGCGAAATCCGGGCCCTGCGCACGACCCGATCCAACGGCTAAAGATCGCTAGGGTTTCTTGGCTAAATTATCAGGAAAAATCCAAGAAAAATCTCAAAAGTACTTTGAGACATTCCGGACTCAAATAAAATATTTTTGGCAAAACTTTATTTTAACTTTGCACAAATTTAAATAGATTTGAACAAAAGGTCAATATACTTAATTTAAAGTTAATTCAAATAAATCCAGAAAAATCCAAATAAATTCTAAAAAATCATAAATGCACATTTAAGCAATGAAATAATAATTAGGTCAAATTTTGGGATGTTACAAACCTCCCCCCTTAACAGAATCTCGACTCCGAGATTCAGGGCTAACTAGAGAATAGGGTTGTGAATTCTGACTTCAAATCTTTTTCGCTCTCCCAATTTGCTTCACTTTCAGAATGATTGCTCCACTGAACTCTGCAAAAGCGAATCAACTTATTTCTAGTCTTGCGTTCCATAACATCCAAAATTCTGAATGGCTGCTCCTTGTAAGTCAAGTCTTCTTGCAACTCTATTGCATCCAACGGGGTTTGTTCTGCTGGTACTCTGAGACACTTCTTAAGCTGAGACACATGAAACACGTCGTGCATTCCTGCCAAAGACTGAGGCAATTCCAACTGATAGGCCACCTCTCCTCGACGGCATAAAATTTTGAACGGGCCAACATATCTTGGTGCAAGCTTCCGTTTCACGTGAAACCTTTTAACACCTTTAAGAGGGGTAACCCTGAGATACACATAATCCTCTGGCTCGAAACTCAAATCTCGGCGTCGGTTATCGGCGTAACTCTTTTGCCTTGACTGTGCTATCTTCAACCTCTCTCTGATCATCGCAACTTGATTTTCTGCTTCCTTGAGAATATCTGGTCCAAACACCAAACGCTCTCCCGTCTCATTCCAATTTAACGGAGTACGACAAACATGTCCGTACAATGCCTCAAACGGTGACATCTGCAAGCTAGCTTGATAGCTATTATTGTAACTAAATTCTGCATACGGCAAACATTTATCCCAAGACGTAGCATAAGCTAAAGCACAAGCTCTCAACATATCTTCTAAAACCTGATTTACCCATTTTGTCTGACCATCCGTCTAAGGGTGATACGCTGTACTGAAATTCAGGCGAGTTCCCATTGCTTCATGCAACTTGTTCCAAAATCTTGAGGTGAATTGGGTACCTCTGTCTGACACAATCTTTTTGGGCACCCCATGCAAACATACAATCCTTGACATATACAACTCTGCTAAACGATCTCCTGAGTAGGTGGTCTTCACCGGGATAAAATGAGCAACCTTGGTCAGGCGATCCACAATGACCCAAATAGAATCATAACCTCTCTGAGTCTTAGGTAAACCGGTGATAAAGTCCATACCAATTTCCTCCCACTTCCATTCAGGAATTTTCAACGGCTGTAACAAACCAGCTGGTCTTTGATGCATGGCTTTTACTCTCTGACATACATCGCATAGAGCAACATGCTCAGCCACCTCACGCTTCATATTAGGCCACCAAAATCTCTCTCTCAAATCTTGATACATTTTGGCACTTCCTGGATGAATTGAGTACTTAGAATCGTGAGCTTCCTCAAGAATCAGTTGCTTCAGCTCCTTTTTATCCGGTACACAAATTCGGCCTTTGAAGAACATAGTTCCCTGCTCATCTAGAGTGAAATCCACAGCTAGGCCTTCGTCCTTCCTGGACTTGATCTTAGTATTTTCTCATCATCTTTCTGGCCTTCTCTGATTTGATCTTCCAGTGTTGGTTTTACTTCAAGTGCAGCTACAATTCCTTGCGGAACGACCTCCAGCTTTAACTTCTGAAATTCCCTGCATAGCTCTGGCTGATCCTCCATTGACAACGTATTTGCGCTATGGCTCTTTTGACTCAGAGCATCTACTACTACATTGGCTTTTCCGGGGTGATAATGAATTCCCACATTATAATCCTTAATTAACTCCAGCCACCTTCGTTGTCTCATATTAAGATCTGCTTGAGTGAAAATGTATTTCAGGCTCTTATGGTCCATATATATCTCACATCTATTTCCTACGAGATAATGACGCCATATCTTCAAAGCATGCACTACGGCAGCTAAGTCCAAATCATGCGTCGGATAATTTACTTCATGCGGTCTCAACTGCCTCGACGCATAAGCAACAACTTTTCCATTTTGCATTAACACGCACCCCAGACCTTGCTTTGAGGCATCGCAATAAATGTCAAATCCATTACGCACGCCCAATACTAAAGCGGGTACGCGTCAAACGCTTCTTCAATTCCATAAAACTTTCTCGCACTCTGGCGTCCATGCAAACTTCTTCTTTTTCTTCAACAACTGCGTCAGGGGTTTAGCAATCATCGAGAATCCTTCTATGAACCGACTGTAGTATCCTGCCATTCCCAGAAAACTACGGATCTGAGTAACCGACTTCGGTTGCTCCCAATGCAATACTGCGTCCACTTTGCTTGGGTCAACTGCAACTCCTTTAGTAGTCATTACATGACCAAGAAATTCAACTTTCTCCTTCCAAAAATCACACTTGCTGAACTTAGCATACAGCTGATATTCTCACAGCCTCTCTAAAACCATCTTCAGATGTTCCGCATGCTCTTCCTCTGTCTTCGAGAAAACTAAGATATCGTCTATAAAGACTACAACAAACTTATCCAAATACTCCATGAAAACCTTATTCATCATGTTCATGAAATATGCAGGGGCATTCGTCAATCCAAATGACATTACTGTGAACTCATAGTGTCCATATCGCGTAGAAAACGCAGTCTTAGGCACATCCTCCGCTCGGATCTTCAACTGATGGTATCCTGAACGAAGATCTATTTTGGAGAAAACTCCGGCCCCTCTTAACTGATCAAATAAATCGTCGATCCTGGGCAATGGATACTTATTCTTGATCATTACCTCATTAAGTGCACGATAATCAATGCACATCCTAAGACTTCCATCCTTCTTACGAACAAACAAAACCGGTGCTCCCCACGGTGATGAACTTGGTCTAATGAAACCCTTCTCTTGCAGTTCCTCAATCTGCTTTTTCATTTCCACTAACTCATCGGTAGGCATCCGATATGGTCTCTTTGATATCGGTGCTGTCCCTGGTGCCAACTCGATAACAAACTCGATATCGCGGTCTGGTGGCAACCCTGGTAAATCTTTCGGAAACACATCCGGGTATTCTCTGACTACTGGCACATCTTCCATGCTGATGGCTTGCACGCTGTTGACCACTAACTGCCCATCACGAACTGCGGTCGCTTGAAATTCTACCTTCTTGCCACTAGGGCCTTCTAGAGATACAATCCTCCGGCCACAATCCAAAACGGCCTTATGCTTAGACAGCCAATCCATTCCAAGGATAACATCTAGGGACTGAGCATCTAACAAGATAAGATTGGCTAGGAATTCTATCCCGTCCATAAGCAACTTAGCTCCAAAACACCCAAGGCTAGATCTAAGCTCCGATCCTGGGGCTTGGACTAAGAGCACACACTTAAGGTTCACCACTTTAAATCCATTCTTGGTTGCAAAACTTTGAGAAACAAATGAATGCGAAGCTCCAGAATCAAACAAAACTGTAGCGGGTACCGAGTTAACCAGAAACTTACCCAGTACGACGTCCGTAGCCTCTTGAGCTCCATTCGCGGTGATGTGGTTGATCCTACCACGCGCTATTGATTGAGGGGTTTCTCCAGCTTGACCGGGTGCATGATTTCCTCCTAGAGCCGGTGCCTTGACAGGTGTTGTTCCGAGGTTAAAGCGAACTGGCGTGATGCCTCCCTTCTGTGGACACCTATTAGAAAAGTGCCCTGGCTCATTGCATGTATAGAATCTCTTGATTGCATACTGCTGATTCCCTCCTGGTGCATTACTGCCCTGTGCTGGCGTCTAAAAATTCTGATTAGCAGGGCGAGGTGCAGGAGTTGTTGTCTTATTCACAGCTGGCGGTTGGAATCTGGCAAACTGCTGTGGTGACATTCTTAGATGTAGGTGGTTTGGACGTCCACCCTGATTAGTCATCAAGCGCTTACGGTTTTCACCTAACTCCTTGCGCTTATCCTCCAAAATCAAAGCCTTATTAACTAGCTCCTAAAAATCTGGAAAATTATGGGTGATCAGTCCCACCTGCAATCCTGAATTCAGTCCCTTCATGAAACGAGACTGCCTAGATTTATTTGTCGCTACATCTTCAAGGGCATAGCGAGCTAACTGGGTAAACTTATTCAGATACTCGACCACTGGCTGGCCTCCTTGTTTCAGAGCCCTGAATTCTTCCTTCCTGAGACCCATCATTCCCTCTGGAACATGGTATTGGCGGAAAGCAGTAGTAAACTCCTCCCAAGTAATCTCCTTCGGGTCTCCATGCGCGGCACAGTAATTCTCCCACCATTCTGCAGCGGTTCCTTCCAGTTGAAAAAAGGCATAGAGCACCTTCTCATTGCCCTCACACTGAGTAATATGCAGTTTCTTCTCAATAGTTCTGAGCCAATCATCGGCTTCCAAGGGATTAACATTTCCTGCAAAAGTTGGTGGCCGAGTCCTCATAAAACCTGATAGCTTGGAGTAAGGTCGAGGTCTACCATTGTTGTTCTGAGCTGCATGGTTGTTGTTGGTTGATGCTACATTGGTCATCTGTTGCATCTGCTGCATCATAGTCTGCATTAGTTGAGTCTGCGCGGCAAGAAATGCTCCCAAATTCTGCATGTCCACTGGCGGTGGTGGTTGAGGATGGCTTCCATCATTGTTGTTGTCATTCTGGCGCAGTCCACTTCCTGAAGCACCGTTGGTTCCCCGAGTATTCACCATCTGATGATTGCCTCTTGGGTTAGGAAAGGTAGATGTAGCATAGATAAGAAGCAAGAATTTCTAAAGCGGGGGAAGATAGGTTATACCCAACTGAAATAATTCTTTATTTATTCTTGGTATGGCTGCTTATTTAAGCCTACAAGCTTTGTAACACATACTGCACACTCAGCATTATAAAGAAGCAAACTAAACACGAAACCTTAACGTTTACTAAAAGGTAAAGACTATCTTAAGGACGCGACTCAACACTCGAGTCTCAACACAACTCTAAGACTGATCCTCCTCGGGCTCCCACTCTCGCTCCTCGGGATCCTCCTTTGACTCCTCCTCGGCTGGCTCCTGGGCTCCTCGGTAAAGCGGACGATAAAAGCCTCCAAGCATCTGAAGAACCCTCCACAGCTCCATGGCGTAGCCGCCAGGTGACTCCTCAAAGGTTGGAACGATCGGCATCTGCTCCACAAGAACTTTGAATAAGTTCTCCACCCAAAACGGCAAGTAAGACGGTAAATTCAGCAAAGGCGAGAAGTAGAGAATGAGATGAGTCGAGAGTGTTTTATTAGTCAACTTTAAAATTTTCTTTAGAAAATAGTTTTGGACACACACAGGACGCCTTCATACTATCTAGGGCCAAGACCTACAGTCAGTAGGCTCTGATACCACCTCTGTAAGGACCCGAATCCACTGATCCAAACCCACTGTGTTTACTGCACTAGTCCCAGGATCAACGCTAGTGCACACAGCTTAACATTGGTACATATCACATCATACTCAACGATAATAGAAATAATAGTTCATTTATTGATACAGCTAAATGTATGATCTTATGACCAACTTACATTATTAAGCCACGCAAGGCAAGATTGGAAATATAAGCTAATAATTAAGCAGCGGAAAGTAGAAAACGTAGATAGCTCATCAGTTCACCACAGCAACCGACAAGGCTCGGACCCTAATGACTCGCGTCCTCTTGGAACTCTTCCTCCAACACAGTGTAGATTCTTATTGTTGATTATTGTTGTTGGCAAGGGTGAGTACTTAAAGCACTCAACAAGTTGTGCATGAATGCAATTCTATGTAACTATATGTAAGGCTTATTCAATGGATAGGCTATCATGGCTATTTTGCAATAAGCGACATTTATGGACAAATATAATAAATAGATTGTAAAGACTGTAAAACAAATAACAATAAATAGATTTAGTATTTCTCAAGTAAACCAAGTTTCCAATTCTAAGTCAAATTCCATCTTCCACATGGCATTCCGCCATCCCAACCAAGTTGTCCATTTAATTAAGCTAACCCTTAACTGTAATTCCCGAGCATTGCTCAATACCGCGAGCACAACTATTCGAATAGTTTCACACTCTGTAGAGGTTATGCACTTTACCCACGCGATACAACCAAACACCACCAAGGCGAGTGATTATAACAAAACCTTTAAAATGCGCTGGCTTAACCCGGTACCACCCGCTAAGGTTTCAACACTGGTGGGAATGGTTACCACATCCAGGGGCCCCCTCTTGCGCCATGTGAATTACTCCATAACTCGGGAACTCACACCAACCACGATAGTACCAAAATTAAGACATTGCAAATTAATCAGCTAGGCTGGCCCATACCAGACATGTGGTTGCATGATTGACTCAGTCAAAGGCTTGCAAGGTTAAGTCCTTAGAGTGATCAAGGCAAGACATCCACATACCCTCGCCCATCGTGCCCACCTTGGCATACTCGCCTTGTCACTTGCCCCAATCTAAGTGATTATCACCCAGTTGATTACCAAGCACCACGTGCTATCAACAATTCAACATCGTTGCGTGACATGACTCGCCACAACAACTCAATCTCATCGTGTGATCCCACATGACACACAAGTTCATAACATCGTTCCATATTCCATTAGTCAAGATTAATTATCAATGATTCAATCACATGTGATGACGTGGCATGGCTAAGCGACTAATACGGTCTAACCAGCCCATGTTAATTATTATTACTAACCAACTATAATGAACCAATCTAGGGTGACAATGGATCATGGCATACAATTGACAAGGTAGGATATAAATCAATCTGGTATATTAGCTAAGCCCAATCTAATTTGAAACAATTGTATACTAGAAATAATATGCAACAAGGTGAAACAAATATAGCAAGTTTATAAACATGGGTTCAACATGATCAAAGCACAACTTGCCTTGGAATAGGACCTGATCTTGATCCGGAGCTTGCTCTTGAGTTGCTGGATCTTCCTCCGAAACGTCGCACAATTCAACGTCTACGCGTACCGAAGGAGAAAAGCAAATAAATACCAAAACAGAGAGCAAATGAACTCCAAAAATCAATTAAAATTCACCATTAAATATATCTCAATTTTACAAATTTTTAGAAATTTAAATCACTCAAATCCGAGTTAAGATGCAAAAGATATAGCCTTTTGAAGTTTGGTTAAATACAGAAAATACAGAAAATTAGAAATTCGGAATTACAGAAATATTTTTAAACTGAAAACAGATTTATGACGTCATCATCGCAGAATTTCTAATAGAATTATTTTCCAATTGAAAAAATGCAATTATGACGCAAGCATGACATCAGCAAGATTCTGGAACCAATCCGACGCTGACACGTGTTGCGGTGCATGAACTCGATCCACGGCGCAGTGCTAGACTACGGCAGACCCTGTCCACGGCGCCTCGATACCAGCGCCCGACATGCGTCACAAATTGGTAGCCATACGCGGCTTGATCGATCCGCGAAGGCGGATCGATACGATCACCGATCTCACGCATCGCGGCAACACGCCCATCGTCGGATTTCAATCTGACGGCCCAAAGCTTACGGATCTGGCGATGGAGGCGCGACGGCGAGACCTCACCGGCAGCGAAGAAGATGACTTGGTCTACGGCGCTTCGGTGCTTCCCCGACGAGGTGAAGTTGCGGATCTGGTTCGGTGCAAGGAGGTGAATCCGGATCT
The DNA here is from genome assembly GCA_036346275.1 of Otatea glauca. NCBI lineage: Eukaryota > Viridiplantae > Streptophyta > Magnoliopsida > Poales > Poaceae > Otatea > Otatea glauca. Next base: position 13,847,621 of record CM070726.1, read on the forward strand.
GGTTCTGCTGCGGCGGAAAACGACCCACCACCGACGGAATCTTGCGAAAACCTTCGGCTGCGTTCGTGTCCACCTCCGGCGAGTCCTTGCGACGAAACAACGGCCCCTCCAACGTCGGTGAGCGGGGAAAACGAAGCGGCGCAGTTGGTTCAACCTCGGGGCGGGGTCCGCGGCTTAAATAGCCCCCTCGACGACCATGTCCAAGGCAGAGTCCGTCCCGTACGCGGCGGTGAAGTCCGAGTCTGATACGACGGCGCGTCTCGAAGAAGATATAGTCTCAGCCGTCCACGCGTCGTGAATCGAATGGACACCTGGGCGCGTGACGTGGCGAAATCCGGGCCCTCCGCACGACCCGATCCAACGGCTAAAGATCGCTAGGGTTTCTTCGCTTGAGAATAATATCCACCCTCCGATCAAGATCCGACGGTTGCGGCGATTTCATCTAGAAAACGGGCCAAACGGGCCGGCGACGCGAAGCACTGGGCCGCGCAGAAATGGGCCCCATGCGCACAGCACATGGGCTCGGCCCGGTACTGTTCATACTGATTTTAAAAGGGTTTCTGATTAAAATAATTACAGAAAATACTTTGATTTGTTTTAGACAAATAAATTATCAGGAAAAATCCAAGAAAAATCTCAAAAGTACTTTGAGACATTCCAGACTCAAATAAAATATTTTCGGAAAAACTTTATTTTAACTTTGCACAAATTTAAATAGATTTGAACAAAAGGTCAATATACTTAATTTAAAGTTAATTCAAATAAATCCAGAAAAATCCAAATAAATTCCAGAAAATCATAAATGCACATTTAAGCATTGAAATAATAATTAGGTCAAATTTTGGGATGTTACAAATATATTTGCAAACTTTGAAAGGCTATAACTTTTGCATTTTAACTCTGATTGAGGATATTTCAGTTTCTAAGAATTTGTAAAATTGTGCTCTTTCTAATGGTAAATTTTATTTAAATTTTTTAGGTTCCCTAGTCTACTGTTTTAGTCCTTCATTGTATATATTATTTTTACGTGTAGACGCAAATTTGCCAGGAAGTTTTGAAGAACAGTTCGTCGCTCAAGATCAAGCTTCGGAACACGTCCAACAACTCTTCGAAGGCAAGTGATGCTTTGACCATTTTGATCCCAGTTTTTAAATGTATGTTGTTTTGAAATTATGCATGCTAAGTTAATTAAAAATGAATTTAAATGAATTTGGGTAAAGTAGCTAATCAACCCATATTGTTATTACCACCTTGAAATTACTATTTGTATGCCCTGAAATCATTATCACCCTAAGATTATTCATACTCGTTGGATGTTAATATGATGTCAACACGGGAGGCTAGACCGTGAATAGATGCTTAGCCTTGCAACGAGTCATCAATGATCTTTCGGAAAATGCAACAATGTTGACTAATGACATATGGAATGTATTTGAAAATGGTGTGGTGATGCCACGTGATATGACTGAAATACGGAGACCTGTGTGGTTCTGTACCGATGTTGAGTTATTGCTGGCATGTGTTGCACAATAATCAACCAGGTGGGAAATGATTTAGACTGGGGCAAGTGGCAAGAGGCTTTGTGCCAGGTGGGCCTGTGTGGCAATGGGTTAATGAGTGATGTGAGTCTGTGTGCCACATTGGGCTGTGTGCCACTGTTGAGTGATGAAAGTTTTGCCTTGGTCAGCTAAGGACTTCACCTTACAAGTCTTTGAACTGAGTCACCCGTACACCACATGTCTGGTATGGGACAGACCTAGTTGATTAGGGTTCTGATATCTTTCCTCTGAAACCTCGGGGTGACAGTACACGGGGGTGAATCTGTGCAGGGGAGCGTGCCTGTGCTATAGCTTGGTGTCCATCCAACGGTGTTGGCCTGTCCTATACTTCGACTCTGTGTGAGGGAAGTGATAGTGAAGGTGATACCGGAGAGGTTCATTGGTTAAGGTAGAGGTTCCTGAAAGGCTTTGTTACGGGCAATCACCTGTGTGGTGAGTGGCTGTATCTTGTGGGTAAAGTGTACAAGTCAAATCTATTCGAATAGCCGTGTTCGCGATATTGGACATTGCTCGGGGATTACAGTTAAGGGGTAGATCTTCAAAAATAAAATGTGGAGAGGGTGGCTATGTGCCAGTGCTAAAAATGAATTGTCTAAGGCTGTGTGCCGAGAATCTTTGAAGAAAAAAAACCATTTGAAGAACTTAGCATTATATGTGGCTGTTTCACTGCTTTTAATCTAAATAAATTGTTAATTTAATATGTTGTTTGATGCAAATGAGCCAAGTAAGCCAATTCTTTGGAATAAGTCTTGCATATAGTAATAAGCACTGCATTCTGTGCATTACTTGTTGAGTACCTTGAGTACTCACCCCTCCTTGCCTATCAACCCAACATCAGTGGAGGAGTCTATGCCCGTTTGGGAGGAGGAGTACATTGAAGATCCGGACAATTAGGGAGCAAGCCCAGTCGGTTGCCTGTGGCAAGTTGATGAGACTCCACGAAGTTTATTGCTTTCCGTTGTTATCCTTTTATTACTTTGATAATGTAAGCCCTGCGTGGCTGATCTTATGTAAAGAGACCATAAAGTCGTACAATTCAGTTTATATAAATGGTTGCACTATTTATTATGGTATCGTTGTGTATGTCTGTAATATTCAACTATGTAAAGACTGTGTGTGCTAGCGTGATCCTGGACTAGCACAGAATACGCAGAGGGTCCAGATTATCAGAATCGGGTCCGACAACAAGAAAATTATTGGACGCAAATCTGGTTATCTAACCTGCGGCTGTATGATATTTAGAGGTGCTGGACAAGGTATGCCATCTAGTCCCAAATATCTCTTCACTTCAACCATGGATCTGAATTTCCTCCCAGTTGCTGCATCCGTAGGATACTGAAAATATTGTTAAAATATTGTTAAAATGTTTTGAGCGCTCTTTTTTTGTGAAAATTGAAAGATTCATCAATTGTATGTTGAAATATAGAGGAAATATATATCATACCTTGCAAGTCTCTTATTAGGACATTTCACATAGAATATTATTTGAAGAAATTCAAATCATATATATATATATATATATATATATATAAGAGCACATTATTCTGTACGTAAATGAACTTTGTTTCGGTCCTCAGTTAACAAATCGGTTTGCTTTTTTACATGCTTCTCGAAATCATATCAAGAAAAAAATGTTTACAGTAATTTTTCTGAAGAGCAAATAAGATATTTGACTGGTACTATACAGGATAGATTCAAATATTCTTTAGACATATAAAAGAAGAAATTGTAGGAAGAAGAAACCTTATCAACGTGTCCAGATGGTCGTCTTCGTTCTTGAACAATCCAGCCTTTGGGTAAATTTTCTGCTTCGATGGATGGCTTCCTTCCTCGACGAAGACCGGCCATGACTTCTGTTTCAAATGTAGCTCCACTCTCTTGTTTTTAGAAGAAAGGCTCTACTCTCTCTATAATGAAGATTATAGAAATGCAAATGGATCTGTCCTAGCTATATAGCCATTCAAAAACGAACCAGTCCACATTAGACCTACATTTCTTTCTATGAATTGCATACGTACAGCCACTCAATAATTTCCATTTTTCACAGGATAGCTAGCTATGAGAACATCTGTGTCATTCTATACAAAACATAAATGTCATGAATTGTAATTAATCTCCTAGCTAGAGAGCTGATCTTTTTTATTTAGTTTACCTTGTACTTAATTACCCTGTCACGTTGTAGGCGGTAAAAAAACTAGGGTTCATTAGGAGAGTGCTCTGTTTGGGCCAAATGAAATTTAGCCCAAACCGGTATTTTCTTTCCGGGCCATTCAAGTAATAAGTTAGCCGCAATAAACCGGCCAATTTGATTACACGTAAACCGGCCGAACGGCCCATCCTGTCAGTCCATGACTTATTTAGAGTCCACATTACACACAGTAGGTAACCTCCAGGTCCAACGGTTGGGAGACAACCATCCTAGCTACTTAAGAAGCTTCTTCTAAAAAAAGCAACTTAAGACTCTCCACTCTCTTCTTTTCTTAGAAAAAGCTACTCCAATGTACAAGTACATTACTAGCAATGAAAGTTTTAGTTGATATGCAATTACTAACAAATTTCAGAAAAAAAAACTACATCACAAATGAAATGGGAATTATAAAATATAGAATGCACTATTTACTGAAAATTATCTCTTTTTTTTTCAAATTTCACAAATGAAGGGAGTGTTTGGATGATGAAGATTTTTTGGGGGATTTAGGGGTGTTTAAGTTGATAATTTATATAAAAAATCGAATTGCTGGGAATATCCCAGTTAAAAGAAGGTTCTTTTGTCGGCAAGGGGTAGAGAAAGCAAAGGATGCAGAAAGGTGTCAATCAGGTGGACAAAATGATGGTTTTGAAGAGGCGATGACGAATGCCTCTAACCTAATGATGCATCACACCGCTGTATGCCTAGCTGCTGGCTGCCTTCCTGCTCTCTGCCTGCCTGCCTTGCTCTCTGATCAGCCAACCTTTGTGCATGCCTGTGTGTGCGCTTATATGAAGCCAAAGCTTTTCTAGTACATTTGTTTTGCAAATCTAGCTACTGTGCGAACGCAATTGTAAAAATAGCTTCCTCCCTCACCGCAGAAGCATTGGCAGGTGTCACATGTTACTTGTTGCGCTGGTTTACCGCAACAGGTCGTGACGAGCTAAGGCAGTGGGCAAGGTTGATGCCGTTGGATGGTAGCTCGGCAAGGCTGCTGCCATGGTAGAGCATATTGGTAGGGCACAACGCAGGCGCGAGAGCAATACCTGCCGTGGTGCGCAAGCACAGCAGGTTCCTGTCGCGCTGCCCTAGCTCGGCGCGTAGGACCTGCCACGATACATGAGTACGGCAGGTGGCACGTGGCACCTGCCGATGCTCTTGAGAGATGCTATTTTTGTAATTACGTTCGTACGAATGCTATATTTGGAAAAAAAAATTGGAAGAAAGCTAGAAATGGGTTGATCACCGCTTATGCCTACCTCCTACCTGTGTGCTTGTGTGCGTGTGGGAGAGAGTGTTCTGGACCACCTGAGCAGCCATGATGCATGGATGCATGCATGCTGCTGCGAAATTGGGATAACAGAAACATAATTCCAAGTGCTAGCTCCCTGGATAGTCATTGCTTTACCTTGAGGCTGAGAAATTTACGTGTAGAATGGTGGATGTGACATTCGGATCGATGCTTGGCTGCATGCATGCCTTGGTGTACCCAGCCCAGGCCGAACAAAAGCTATGGCTCAATTTGTAAAGGCGAGGTGTAGTGCATCATGCCATTCGCTGGCATGCGCCGGCTGCTGTGGTGCCAAGCTTGAGGGTAAGGTGTTGTAAGTACCCGGCCGGCCAGACAACAATGTGGGGAAGGTCTAATTTCGACTTTTAGGGGAGAAACGTGCGAACAAATGGACTCAGGGTCAACAGATGCTCATGCAACGGTGAACAAATGAATTCGTGTCTTTGTTTTCTGGTTCAGCTATACCGACAACCGCGCGCGCTGGGTGGAGGTCCTGGAGGAGGTAGAGGTGCCATGGTGGCACGGTGATGACAGCAACAGCAGCAACAGAAGCAGCGGGGTCACGGTGGACGGAGGTTGACACAAGGAACTCACCGTGAGTCCACTAATTGCTGCTGCTTTGGCTATTGTTTCTGGATTGAGTGTAGGGCTTGCTTCTATTGGCGTGGAGTTGGTTAAGGTAATTGTCATACACCGTCTCGTTAATGTAAAGGCTAATATGAAGCAGTGATAGAATTAGTCTTACATTATTTGTTTAAAGTGAGTTGTAGTAGTATATAATACCTGTTGAGTCTAAACATAATACCTCCGGGTTAATCATTTTACGCGAAGCGGGGACGAAAGTGTAAACAAGGTGCTATATATGTGTGCGAGGATCTACCCTATAGGTGGGTTGGACATTGCGCGAATTTGTGCCGGTGTATTATAGTACTACTGTAGGACAAGCTGTACAAAGTATTGCGAGACAGTCAAAAGCAGAAGGTAAAATACGAAGTATTTTATTTGCTTAGTCTAGCTTTTATGTTGGGGGTGGCGCTGTGGAAGGGACCATGAAGAATAAATGGTGAAGAAATTGACCTATTTTTTGGGATAAAAAACGAGTGTTTGTCGGCTAGGCACCCACTCCTTTCCCTCACAACTTGGGATGCTGCAGGTGAAGTTAACAAGCTGCTGCAACTATCATTCAGAAAAGCACTACACATAAGCCACAGAATCACACCAAAGTTCAGAGAAGATGCATATACCTGAATGACATGGGATCACAGCTGACGTCTTATGTCGTACACATACACGCCTGTTCGTTGCTCGATCGATCTCTCCCAATTAACTCGATCTGAACCTTATAAGAATACAAATGGATGTACGTGGTATCACGCATATATCTGAGCGATCTGCATAAGGATTTTGCACCCAACAGGAAAGAACAATAAGAGAACACATGAAGCCTAACTAACCCCTCTTATCTTTTGGATGTCATGTGAGCTCAGACCAAGATCTCCCAAAGGTATAAAGTATACTGAAGGTCTCTGCTCTTGCATGTGCATGAATAATACTTGATTCCTCTCAGGTACACTGGTCAATACCTGACAAATATTCTTTAACAATAAAGTAACTTTTTTTTACAATTTGCACAACTTGGTCTTCTCCTGTCTGAGCATGTAATATCTACTCGATCCCTTTTGCTGAAGATGTTGTCTCATCTCTCATCTACACGTTCCAAAAGTTGTCACGACCAGTGTGTGATACACTCATCGAGCTAGCTAGAGCGTTCTTCACTCTTTTTTTCCACTGTATGTGTAGTAGAACTTGTCTCTGTCATGAAAGATTCCTGTCCTGCCTCAAGTTAGTCGAAGTATGTATGAGTCGTTATGAGTAGAAACATACGGTGGTGGCATAGTCAAGAGGCAAAATATGGATACAAGACAAAGCAGGGATAGAGCTGATAAGTACACTTGCGCGGCAGCCCACGAGACCCGCCGGGCATCATGTCTCTCCGCTTGGTGATTTCGTCTCATCTGTCAACGTCGCAGTAGCATGATGGAGACCAGCGTTGCTGTCCCATGGATATTTATACACCTTCAAAATAGCATATATGCATATGCTAACCTTGAGTAAGTGGACAGCTGACTAGATTTAGTTTATAGTTTGAAATGACTAGACCTATGCATCGTGCTGAGTCAAGCTCGGTCTATTTACACTATTACAAGAAGAGGAAAGGAGCTAGAGACGTACTGAACTAAGATAGTGGACACAAATTTTGAGAGAAAAACTAAATTTTATTCATTCTCTACAAAAAGTCTGTTGAGATAGTAGTTCATCTCTACTCGTGGATTCTATTGCATCCTGCTCACCGCTTCAGAAGATGAACTAGATGCCTTACTTTTTAGTTTCTTCCGTACGCTTAAAGCGCTAGAACCGCCTCATGCTTGTTGCATTGTTGATGCAGTTCTTTTTACTTTACTTCTACTCCAAACTTTTTATAATATTAGTCGAAAACTGTAAAAAAACTCATCCCAAAGCCGTGCCGTGCCTATGTCATAGCCATTGGCCCTGTAGCATGTCGTGCGGGCCCAAGCACAGTCCTTCGAGGCGTGCAGTGTCGCACCAACCACTACTACAGAATGGTACAACACTATTTCTTTATCGGGTCGGTTCCCAACTTTTTAGGAAAAACCCGATAGTGATATATGATTCGGCGTGTATGAGAAATATGGTACAAAACATCACTATAAGTCTGATCTCAGAACCGATAGTGATATTATTGGTATCACTATCGGTTCTAAGGTCAGAACCGATAGTACGTGACATTTCTTATCGGTTCTGATATCAGAACCGATAGTGATGATTTGGTTATCACGATCGATTTTAAGGTTAGAACCGATCGTGATAACCAACGCCTCGTTGGCTTCTCTTCTCGTGCTTGGCATCTCGGCTTCTCCCGATTCATTCAAATACCAAAAGCTGAGGCATCCACCTCGCCCTCGTGCCCCTCTGCCTCCCCTCGCCAGCCCCTCTGCCTCCACAGTGCCTGCATCGCCCCTTTGCCTCCCCTGCATCGCCCTTCGGCCTCCCTGGCTCCCGTGGCGCACCCTATCCCGGTGAGAAGTGTATTGTTGCCGGTCAGTCACCCCGTCATCCCTGAGCCCGTCGTCCCAGAGGTCGTGCACCGCCATCCTCCCTCGCGCCTATGTGCCGTCATCCTCATCGAGCCCATTCGTCGTCACCGTGCCTTGCACTATTGGTGCTTTGTGAGTATATATAACAATCTTTCAGGTTGTTCTATACTGTTCATGCAAAAGGAGCTAGATATTCAGTTATCTTAGGGACCTAGTATGTTGGGGTGGTACTTGTTCTTTGAAGATTGGGCTATAAAGAGACAATTTGTGACAACATAGTAACAATTCTCAGTTTTCATGTTTACTTGATTAGAACAGTTAACATCTTCTAATTTATGTACATGTGGTGAATCATTTTAGCTTTTTGTTAACTTATTGTTTTGACTGTTGTCTTCAATACCTTGCTCTGTCGGCTATTTATGTTATCTTTTTGTAGTTGGCCGATACTGTTACTAGCTGTTGTTGGATTTTCAAGTGTAGTTCAGTATGCTGCCTTGATGTTTGATTCATTCATATATACATATAGTTTCAAGATAATCAATTGTTTAGGTTTCTGTGAACTGTCAAGTATTGAGAATTGCCAATTACAAACATGTGGCAAGGTTGTCACAAATTAGTCTATGATCTTGTCTCTAGTGGCGAGGAGGTCTTTTAATTAAGGCAGCCCGATATCTGAGAACACTTTATTTATATTTGTCAAGTATCATGTTTCAGTATCCTTGATTGACTTGAGCAACTTTCTGGCTAATATCCTATATAGTCTATGTATTGACAGTTAACATCTTGACATGTCATAATTGCCCTTGAACTGGATGTTTACCTTCTGTTAATGCTAGAAAGTCAACATTATAATGATGAATTGCTTTATCCTTTTGATTATGTCTCAATGACTACAAATTGCACACATATATATAATAGAGCCTACAAACAAGGTATACGACATGAAAAAACTATTAGATGTTAAACAAAAACTCGAAGTGAAGATATAACAATTAAAGGGAAAGTTTGAGTTAACAGAAAATATATATGAGATGAAACAAAAACTGAAAGACATAGATGACTAATCGTAAGATATTGAATCTCTTAACAAGTTACTCATTAATAAGGAGCGCAGGGCGAATGCAGAGTTGGAAGAAGCTAAAATTGAGCTTATAAAGGTAATATATAGGTACTGATAATCTATACCAAGACAGCCTATTTTCACAATAAAATGATCACTTTTGTAGGGATTAAGAGATATTACTGAAAATCAATCAGTTATTGGTGTCAAACAATGGGAATTATGCAAGAGCTATGGAACTATAAGGAGAACCACAAAGCCTCTGTTGTGGAAACTGTGGCATATATGATGAAAAACATGGAAAAGCCCTAAGGTCTCCTTGGCTGGATCTATCAAATAATGTTCTTTCTCAATGTATGCTTGTTAATATTTTAATTAGTTTATTGTATCCTTATAACATAACAGTAAATACTTTAGATAAAAGTTGGCTATAAAAATGACTGCTCTTGTGCCAAGAAGTATATGCCTTATATCAGTGGACAATCTCTGTGATACTCTAGATGCAATTACTTAGGGCAAAGAGCCTTCTACTGGGACGTCGGAGCTCTTGTGCCAAAAATTTCTGCAAGGTAAAGGGTGCTAGAGGATTGTGCTACTAATTTCTGCATTGAGTATGTATCCTGAGGAGAGTTATGTAAGAGGATTGTACTATTGATTTCTGCATTGACTATGTATTCATAAATTAACAGTCAATATTTTTGTGAATATGAATATACTATGAATTTGTCAATTTGTGAGTATACTGTAAATGTGAATATCTTGTGAATGTATCAATTGTGCATATATTGTCAATCTGTGAATATACTATGAATCTATGAATTCCTAATGCTATTCCAGTAAAATAGCCTGGGATTTATCTCTATCGGTTCTGAGAGTGGAATCGATAGAGATAATACACAAATCTCTATCGGTTCAAAGTTAATAACCGATAGAGATCAGGAGAAAATCTCTATCTGTTTTGAGCATAATACCGATAGGATTCATGTATTATCTCTATCGGTTTCACGCTCGGAACCGATAGACAAAATTAGTCTTCTGGGTTGTTTCCAAGCATAGAATGGACCTAGATGACTCTATATCTCTATCGGACAAAAATCGACCGTGATATCCACTCCTCATCACTGTCTAAGGATTTTGTATCGCCATCAAAATCGACCTACATGATGAAAAAGAATCGCTCCAGATGACCATTTCTGTAGTAGTGGACCATCGTGCCTAGCCGCTCGGTCCAACACAGCCTTAACAATTGTGCAGTGCTGGCTTGGTCCATGCGCACGCACACCGTGCGCTGCCTCAGGCCCGTACCGGGGGCATGTGCGAGGTGAGCAACCGCACAGGGCCCCCAAATATTAAGGGCCTCATTTTTTTTTACCAAATCTCCTTTAATTAATGAAGCTCAATCCTGGTGTTAATAGTAAACTAGTAAGTGAGTAGCTCTTTTTATTCACTTCTCCATATAAACTTCCACCAATTCACATCTACTTTCTCCGTTTCTCTCTCTTTATTTTCTTGTGCTAAACTTTTACTTAAAAAATATTCCTAAGAAAAATATAGGCCAATTGATATTTTAAAGATTGTGAAAGAACTATATTATTTCCGTAATTTAATTGTTGCATATAGAATTTTGTTGAGTATCCACATGGTTTTATCATTTGCAAAAGGGAATTTTTATAAGTTATTTTTTGAAGTCCTACTTGGACTTTACAATGACTCGAGAAAGATCTAATGGATTGAAAAGACTCACGATAGCGCTACAATGACTAAACGTATGATGATTACAAAGGTATACTAGTTTGGATAGTGAAATATGATCATTTGTTCTTGTAATTAACCCTTTCAAGAGTGTCTGATTTTAAATTCAGCTCAGGGCCTCCAAAATGCTAACTATGGCCCTGCCCTGCCTGCAGTGCCATAGGCCAGCTCCAAAAAGATCAGCATAATGCTCAAGTCTAGAAATGACACAAAATCATATGCAGTGTGCTGTACTGCAAAACTAGCAACTGAGGTCTCGTTTAAAACGCAGGAAGTTCTTCAATTCATGTGGAAATCGAATTGATTCGAATGGTACGCCTGTGAAATTCATGTATTCCAAACGAGCCAAACATGGTAAGAAAATATAGATGCTTGCTTGATTGTACTAAGTTCATCTCATTACAACGATTCGCCTTTGTCTCATGTCAAAAACCATCGGAACTAGTTGTTAAAGTATATTACTATCTTTTCTTATCGTCTTAAATTTTTGAGTTAATTGATTCGTGCATAAAGCTTAATAAGAATATATATAGTTGTGGATACACTACTACAGAATTGTACATCAGAATCGGTTCTTTTTTGTCATTACAGTCGGTTCAAGTGGCGATACGAAGTCTTTGGATAGTGATGAGGTGGAGTTATCACAGTCGGTTTTGCCCGACAGATAAAGCCTCATTAGAATCGGTTCCTAGATGAAACCGATTCTGATGAACACATTATCACAATCGGTTTTTTCTAATAACCGATTCTGATAAAGGGTCATCAGAATCGGTTCTTAAAAGGAAGTGATTCTGATGACCCCCCATTAGAATCGTTTCTTTTGTGGAACCGATTCTGATAACGTGGTTATCAGAATCGGTTCCACAAAAGAACCGATTCTAATGGGGTGGTTATCAAAATCGCTTCCTTGAAAGAACCGATTCTGATGATGGATCATCACAATCACTTTATTCCAAGAACCGATTGTAATGGTATGGTTATCACTATCGCTTCCGTAAAAGAACCGATTCTACTAATGTGGTCATCACAATCGCTTGCTTAAAAGAACCAATTCTGATGAGAGGTCATCAGAATCAGTTCCTCATAAGAACCGATTCTGATGATAGTGTCAGCACAATCGCTTTCTTCAAAAACCCGATTCTGATGATAGGGTCATCAGAATCGGTTCCACATAAGAACCGATTCTGATGACCCTCATGGGGTGTTTCAATTTTGCATATTATCCAAAATAACATATATTAACATTGGGCATATATATATATCACATTGACAATACATAACACAGAATGCACATATCACATTCACAGAACACGTAAATTGCAATACATATAGCCCATTCGTTCACAATATACAAACACAAACATGCTTAACAATCAGTACACGTGCATATATATCACATTGACATATACAATTAATATTGTTTCCATATGGACTAGTAGGACGCTTGAGATCTCTAAACCTACCGTCCTCCGATATAACTTCTAACCAGACCATTGGCATAAGTGGTCTCGTAAATTGTTGAGTGCTTTCTTTGTCTAAGCTCTTCGGGGATATTGATCATCTGCAAAACATAAATGAGTGCATGAATTTAAGTTTCAAAATTTGTATGTGAAAGGCTAAGTATGCATGTACATATACCTTAGGAAAAAGGTGTGAGCTGCCGACCACAACCAACATGTGTTGCATGACATAGAAGCCACACAGGTCATCGTTGTCCTGTTGATGACACTGTGAAGAGAGAAAAGAAATTAACACACGAAGATTAGATGTCGGAAAAATTAATCGATATATGCTAGGCACTTGTACTTGTGAATTTCTTATACTCCAAATCTTGCCCTTTTTGTTATCGTGTGACCCTCCTTCATCGACATAGTCCGAGAAACCCTACATATATTGGAGGGATGCCATTGAGTAAAAAATATAGTTAAATTCGTAAAGTGTTAGGTTACGGTAATGTACTTACTTCGCAAGGACACTTGATCGCATAGGCCATCGGTCTCTTCTTGATTGAGTTAAAAATGTAGATCTGTGTTTTCTCGGAGCGAGGACGAGTAGAACCCAATGGTTGCTTATTAAATGGAATGTAGTGCAAGGAAATAAGTTCGCATACGGTTTAAGTGCGTACAAGTAATTGAAGGGTTTGTACTACTTACTCCTCGTGGTACGGTATTACAACGAAGTCCTTCGTCGACTCAGTATGCAATACCCGCTTGACGTAGCCAACAACAAACACCGGATGTAGCCTAGCCGTGGTCGCAGACACAAGCTCGGGGTCGACGAACCCAACTTGGTTTTGATTCGTCACGGCTCGCTATCTCATTGCCCTGCAACTCGTCTTGATATTAGAAAACATAATGCAAAATCCTATAAAAGTCGTTAGCTCATGATGTATGGTGCAATACTCACAGCGTCCAAGATCGTAAAGTAGAAATATCGACGGCTTTTAATTGGTACACAAAAAACATATCCTCAAAACTGACAGGGAATATCCCATTCTCGTCACGGTGAAAATGTACCCTTTTATACATCACATTGAAATCAACTCGACGCTCTTCCTCATTCATCTTATCAATGTACCATCCATGGAGCATGCGAGTCCATCTGCCTAGACCATTTAGTTCGTTGGATGCAAGCAGGGGCTTTCCATGTACGTAGGCCTTAAAATCGTAAGGGATGTTTGTGGCCTGTGCTGACTTTCCTTTCTGGGCCGAAGGAGTCTTCGAGGTGAGGGTAGTGGGCTTTTCAAGTACCTCAAGGGGCTTTGTGGCCTTTATCAGCTTTGGCTTCTTGGCGGAAGGAGTCTCAGAGGCCTCTTGTGGTTCTGTTGGTGTCGTGCTTGTCCTTTTACACGTGAGCTCTGCACTCTGTGTAGGACTCATCACGGTGGTGGGAACAGAAGCAGCAGCAGGAGCAAGCATAGGTACGGTAGGAACCTGCAAAGCACGCGCATATTTAACTTATTGCAGTACTACTGGAATGGTCGAGAAGACGCGGGGGATTTTTACCTTGACCAGTACGACACCCGTCGTGGGCCACTTGATGAACGACATGCGTGCTTGCCCGAGAGTGCTGATATCTTTGTTGGGGGGAACTCGAGCACATGTGATAAGAAGTGTTCGTGGACGTAGTCCACCTGCACCCTCATGTAGCCCTTCCCCAAAGGCTGACCATGCACAGTGTCAGTCTCCTTGCATGGAAATGCAATCCCGCGTGCAGCTTGACAGGAAATCCGTCCTCCGTCAGGGTGGTGAGCTGGCACTTAGCAGGGGCCTGCAAGATGTACGCAACTTGAGGAGAAACATTGTGGGAGTTACACTTGTAGCTTTAAGTTAGGAAAAATTAATTATTGCCTTCACATGGGGATCGGTCTTATCATTTTTGGAACCACAGCTGCTAGGTCGGGGCACAGGCTTCTCTACAAGAGGTGAGGGATTCTGGCTCTGACTCTGGGAGATCATCGCCATCATCTCAGCCCTCAGGCGCTCCTCACGTGCCATCATCTCAGCCCTTATCTCATCTTCACGTGCCATCATCTCCCCCCTCATCTCATCCTTGATCTCCTCCTCACCGCTCCTGGCGTCTCCTTGAGGCGCTCCGCGCGTGTCTCCCACGATCTTGATCTAGCACTCGAAGCGTCATCTTGGAAGTAGGACTTCTTCGTATGCCCCGACCCTGCGCCAAGCACCCGGCCCTAATGGTCGGGCTTCCCGATCGCAGACGACAGGATATCCTTCGACCCTTGGCTCTGGAAGGTCCCCTGCTCTTTCCGCTGGCTTACCTCCTCCTGCAATAAGCGAGTACGAATTAGATCTGAAATACAACAAGCTAGGCCAACTGCAATGTACTAAGTCAGATGTCTTACGATGGCAGAGACGACATGCGCAGTAGCGGGGTTTGCGACTACAAGCTGTAGTCAGGGGTTTTCTTTGCCCTCGCTAATACTCAGTTGCGTGCCCGTTCTTCACATATGTGGGAGTAAGGCATCGTCGTCCCGGAGTTCGCGCACTCCTCGGCTAGTCGCGCCCACTCTACCTTCTTCCCATCATAGCCGCCTGTACCGAGGTGGTGCGGGTGCGTGTTGTGCCTCTGGATAGCGGTATTCCTCTCTCTTAGCTGCTCTGCCTCGGGCGTACCCTTCGTCGTCGTGAACTCCTCCCAAAGATCTGTAGTAACGAACGGATACCTCTCGAATGGTGTACGACCTTTCAGTACGTACTCACTGTGCATGAGGACCCTAAAGTGCTTCAAGGCCACACCCATCTTCTTCAAGGCGTACCGTCTCGCGTTGCGTTCATCTTCCTCCTCTATAATCCATTTGCCCTTAACCTCGTCCCACAGTCGATTCTTCTGCTCGGTGCTGACTTCCTTCCTCCAATCCTTAATCGTTATGGGCACTCTCTCCCTCACCAATTGACCGAGGAATGAACGGTATCACCCCTTCTACTTGGGAGGGCCTGTGCAGACCCCCGTGGCATTGAAGTGGAGAACCCGCGGTGTTCTCCCTGTGGCCCCTTTGTTCGGTCCTCGGGCCTTCCTCACCTTACTCGGCCCCTCAACATTTGGAACTTAGCTCGGCCCCTCGGGAGCACCTTCTACTCTGTCTGGCGAGGAGCCGATGCTCTCTAATTGTGACATTTTGAGTTTTCTTATCTGATAAGGTCATATATTTGACATGAGAGAAAGCAATTAGTACCTATTTTGTGAACATGACAATAAATCATGTAAAGCAATAGCTGAATAGATAAGTAATAAGATGTAACTGTTCTAGCATATTTCAGTAGAGTAACAAATGAACGAATGATCTTCAAAAAAAAGTTTATCTGTTGACCACCTAAATACGTACAAACGATAACCCCTAATCTCTAAATAGGTTTGGTCCTAATCCCATTCGAGGATATGTGGTTCGAGCAAGTTCCTAAGCCGTTGTACAACTCCAGAGAAAATTTCGACAGCATCTCCCCGCTGTTCTCCAGGTACACGTCTCGACAACAGGTCAAGAGGGGTGTATACCAGGAGAACATCGTAGGGAGATGCTACCGAAATCTACTCCGCAGTTTTACAACAGCTCAGGAGCTTGCCCGAACCACATATCCTCGAACTGTCCAAAAAACGTGGACAATTCGAGACTGCTTGCTTATGAATGTGACCAAATGGCATATTCATAAACAAGTACTCTCGTACGGGAGACATAGGTTACGTATTTCTAACTCTAACATAGATCATATTATAGTAACAATAATAACATGTAGATCATATTACTGTATTTGCAGTAGATGATGAAAGCATGCATTGTGAAATTTGAACTCAGAAATGTTTGCAAAAGAATCACAAGCAAGTAGGTGTAATGTGAACATGAAAATTGAAGCATTCTGGAACATATATCCATGTCAAGATCAAAGGAGCATGCTGATGAACTTACACTAGAAAGTCTGAACAATCGGATCTTGGGTTTTCCTTTCCGGCTATACTTGATGAGCTTGGTACCTTTCTTCAAAGTAATAAGGACTAGCTACTTCCAACAAACCTGTTATACACAAAAGGGAACTTACATGGGAACACATATTAGTACTCAATGTTAAAGAAGTTGGAATGTATGTTTTCTAAAAGGTCGTTTGGTTTCTTCCTTTTTTGTCCATCATACATCTGTCCTTTCTATAAACCTCCAAACTTAGTGTGACTATATGGACTGATTCCTTCTTGACATGGCAAGATAGTACTACAAATACAGTAGCCAATTGTTTTTTTAGAGAGCATGCAAAAGATTTACTTGTATTGCATTAAGATGGAAAAGAGTTCACAACTAGAATCCAGAGCTGACCCTCCTCTGCTAAAGTAGCCAATTACACATCCTACACGAATATCCTATAGCTTTTAAGGTGGTGACATCATGGTCTTCTATGGAGATTGTATGACTAGCAGGCAGGAAATAGGATAAATCCAAGATAAATTTGCTTGCAGCAGTCTGCTAGTCCATTTGGCTAAATAGAAATGATATGGTGTTTAATCAGAATTGTGTTGCTTATATAGTTTGATCTAGCATACTGTTGCATAGACAATCCACAATATTGCAAATATCCTGCTATGGTGAATAGAATGATTTCTTTCATCTTTTCATTGTCACTGCAAAAGGGCAAAATTTGTGGCTATCTTCAAGCTAGACAGAAAGTCGAGTAAAGCATCCAAAAGTGGATGATGTAACTAAATGAAAACACAACTAGCACAATTTCACTTTACTAAGAATCATAAGAAAAGCATTTCATTCAACACATTTCATATTATTGAATTAAAGAAAATACACTACTAGAGAACTAGTACGAGCTTTGCACATTTCAAGATTCCAAGTCAACAAATTGGAAAGCTTCAAGGAGAATCGGACGACTTGGCTCCCCTTCCTCGACCTTCTTCTTGACGTGATTCTCCGTGGCGAGAGGCCGGGCGCCGGGCGGATCGCAGGCGGCGCGGGCGGGAGGCGGGCCTGCGGGGCACCGGGTGGGAGGCGGGGCTGCGGGGCCCTTGGGCGGGCTGCAGGCGTCGGGAGGCGGGCTGCAGGCGCGCGGGCAAGGCACAGGGTGACGGGGGGGGGAGGGAGGGAGGCGGGTCGGGGTGTCGGCACGCTCACGAATAGGAGGCAGCTGCGTGCGCTAGGGTTCAGTTGCGTGCGAATAGGAAAGGCTGATCGCGGGAAAAAATGACCGGATACTACTCATCGGTATCGCTTTTTGCAACAAAACCGATACTCTTGTTAGTCATCAGAATCACTTTTATCTCTAAAACCGACACTAATAAAGACATATATCTGTATCGCTTTTTTATATAAAACCGACACTGATGTGTTTCAATATCAGTATCGTTTTTCAAAGAAAACCGACACAGATGTGTGTAGTCATCAGTATCACTTTTACATATAAAACCGACACTGATAAGGAAATATATCCATATCGCTTTTTTGCAGATAACCGACACCGATGTTTCTCAATATCCGCATCACTTTTTTAAAGAAAACCGACACTGATGTGTGTCTCAATATATCCGTATCACTTTTATAAATAAAACCGACACCGATGATGCTTCAATATCCGTATCGCTTTTGGAAATAAAACCGACACAAATGTAGTTCATTACACTATTGCCTTTCCAGACAAACCTGAAATCTAAATTTTTAGAAATAGATCAAAGAGTGAAAAACCTTTGCAAATATCGTTGGAATTATTTGAAATTTTGCAGAAATATACTCTGACATACTACAAATCTTTTGCAAAAAAGAGTTAGCAATGAAAAAAGAAGCCAAAATTCGCTTTCTAGGCATGAATTTAATTTCCTTAAATAGTTAGTCAAAACTTTCTCAAATGAAGACCAGGTTTTTTGAAAATTTGCAAAAATGATTTCCTATAGCATAGCCTCATTTCTGTGTCTCAGAATTATATAGATTGTACATCACATCGAGACTACACTATATGTAAGTTCTAAATTTTCAGCATTTCACCAAAGAGAGAAAATGCCATAACTTTTTCACAACATATGGCACAAAGTGCACGCATAAAGAGAAATTGTATTTCCATCAAAGCGTCCAACAGTAATTCACCTTGGATTTTTACTTTGAAAACATTGCAAACTATTTTACACACATAACAGAACAATGAAATTAACAACAAGCATTATAATAGTCCATTTATTTACAATACTGCCCTTCATGATGATCTACTCGCATGTAATTAGCTCCATGTGTGTCGTCTTCCCCACTAAGACATGCCCCATCTGCAAATGAAGGTATCTCATCGAATTGGTTATACTCTTCTTCATCTACAACATCTTCAACTCCTACGATCCGTCTCTTGCCATGAAGAACGACGTGCAACCTCGGATTGGCCGGATCACACACGTAGAAGACTTGAGTTGTTTGCTTCGCAAGGACGAACGGGTCATCTTTGTAGGTGAGCCTACTGAGATCCACAATAGTAAAGCCTCTCTTGTCGACCTTCACTCCATGTGGAAGTCTTACCCACTTACATCGGAATAATGGAACTTGGTATATTCCGTAATCGAGCTCCCAAATTTCTTCGATCAACCCATAGTAGGAGTTCATTGTGGTTGGGGAGACTCTTCTCGAGTGATGATCATCAGAGAAAGCATTTATGCTCACACCACTGTTTTGGATAGTACTCTTGGCATCTTGAGTCTCAGTGTAAAAGGTGTAACCATTAATATCGTACCCCTACCATGTCTGTACATTAAATCTTGGTCCGTTAGCCAACCATTTTACATTCTCACTAAAGGAGACCTCCGCTTTTTGTTTGAACCATGTGAGGAATCGATCATTGTGTTCTTGTGCGATGGAAAGCTCATACATTTGTGGATTTTCTTCCCGTAATATCAACTTATGCTGCTCGATGTATAGACGAACTTCTGCGCTGTTCTGCAAGACTGTCAAATGCGCTTTGCAATACATATCAAACCTCGGACTCATTAGTTTGAACCCAACGGTTCCTTTACCAGCAAGTCTGCCCTCGTGACGAGATACAGGAATACCGATTGCTTGTCTTTTACCTAGGTAGTCCACACAGAACTCAATAACCTCTTCAGTCCCATAACCTTCAACAATACTACCCTCAGGCTTCGACCGATTCCTCACATAGAACTTTAATATACCCATTTACCTCTCGAACGGATACATGTAACGTAGGAAAGCGGGTCCACATATCTTAATCTCTCTGACAAGGTGAACCACAAGGTGGACCATTACATCGAAGAACGACGGTGGGAAATGCATCTCAAGCTGATACAGGGTCTGCACCACCTCACTCTGTAAGTTGTCTAGCATATCGGGGTCAATAACTTTGCAGGAGATCGCATTGAAGAAATAGCACAGCTTCGTGATTGCCAACCTGACATCCTCTGGCAGAATATTTCGGATTACAACTGGGAGCATTTGGGTCATCAAGACATGACAGTCGTGGGACTTCATGCCCAACAACTTCAAATCATCCATGGACACAAGCTTCTTAATGTTTGCGGAGTAGCCAGATGGAACTTTAATACCTTGGAGACATTTGCAGAGATCTTCTTTCTCTTTCTTGGACAGGGTGTAGCATGTAGCGGGGATGTACGGACATTTTCCATCCTCCTCTATCACTGCATGCCTAGGCCTGATTCCCATGTAGGCCATGTCGCGACGAGCATTCACACCATCCATGGTCTTCCCAGGTATGTTCAGCAGGATGCCAATCAAATTGTCGTAGACATTCTTCTCAACATGCATGACATCAATACAATGCCGGACATCTAGGTCCTTCCAGTACGGTAAGTCCCAAAATATTGACCTCTTCTTCCAAATGGTCCTAGGACAAACAGATTTACGGCTCTTCCCGTATTGAACAACGATATCCTCTACACGTGAATATACTTGCCTTCCACTCATAGGCTGCGGTGCCAAACGGAGTTCCCTCTTCCCATCAAATTTGTCATCCATCTTACGGTATCGATGACTTCGAGGTAGAAACCTACGGTGACCCATATACACAGTTTTCTTGGAATTCGGCAGCCATAGACTCTCAGTCTCCTCTTCACAAATAGGACACGCTTTGGCTCCTTTTGTACTGTAACCCGCTAAATTACCAAGGGCCGGGAAATCATTTATGGTGCAAAATACCATAGCCCGTAGGGTGAAATGCTCTCTTTTGAACGCATCCCACACCATGACCCCCTCATTCCACAATTTTACCAAGTCCTCGATCAGTGGTGCAAGGTACACATCAATATCATTTCCTACTGTTTGGGTCCCGAGATTAGTAATGACATCATGATATACTTCCGCTTCATACACAACCAAGGAGGAGGTTGTAGATACACAATGAATCGCCACGTCTTTGTGACGATCGCTCATGTTACCAAACGGATTCATTCCATCGGTACTCAACCCAAATCTTATGTTCCTCATTTCGGCACCAAACTCCTCATGTTTCCAATCGATGTTTCTCCATTGAGCCGAATCAGCAGAGTGTCTCAGCTTGCCATCTTCCTTTCGAGACTCATAATGCCAACGCAACAATTTTGCCTCTCTGGGATTTGCAAACAACCTCTCCAGACGGGGAATGATGGGCAAGTACCACAATACCTTGGCCGGTGCACCTTTAGTGACCTCTTCACCGTCATTGCCCTGGCTCTTACGCTTCTTGTCGTTACGCTTCTCCTTTTGTTTGTACCGGGGCACTGTAACATCCCAAAAATTTGCCCAAATAGTATTTTATTGCTTAAATGTGCATTTATGATTTTCTGCAATTTATTTGGATTTTTCTGGATTTATTTCAATTAATTTTAAATTATGAATATTGACCTTTTGTTCAAATCTATTTAAATTTATGCAAAGTTAAAATCAAGTTTTGCCAAAAATATTTTATTTGAGTCCAGAATGTCTCAAGGTATTTTTGAGATTTTTCTTGGATTTTTCCTGATATTATTTCTGCTTAAAACTGATTAATTGAATTACCAGAATTATTTTATTAATTAAAATCCGGGAAAATCTTGGAATAGTACCGGGCCGTAGCCCATCTCTGTGCAGGCCGGCCCATTCGCGCAGCCGTTAGGCCCAGCTTCTAGAAGCCAGCGTTCTGGGCCGTTGGATCCGCTTTGGACGCTCCAGATTCATCGCGGTAATGATTTTCTCATCGCCGCCATTGGATCTCGTTAGCGTTTCAGATCTAGCCACGTCGTGGTGAATCCGGTCCGTCTAATCTGCCGCGTGGCGCAGCCTGGCGTCGTCTTCTGCGATTTGGACTCTGAGTCCAGCTCGTAGCCGCCATGGACACCGCGAAGCAATCGGGCGAAGCAGCGACCTTTAGCGCTATAAAAGGAGAGCATGGGCTGCGCAAGTTTTCGAGCAACCGTAACCCTAAGTGCAATGCCGAGAACCGCAGTCGTTCGTCAGGATTTTAGGTTAACCACCGAGCGCCGTTGCCGTCGTTCTTCGTCGATTCCGCCGTCTTCCGTGGAGCTAGAGGCTCGAGACCAAGGCCGACGGTTGCGTCTCATCAAGAGGGAGCCCGTGCGCGCGCTAGTTCGGTCGGAGCATCGCCGGAAAGGTGAAACCGCGGGGAGGCCGTCGCCGACAAGAAGTAAAGTCTCGCCGCTGTCGCCCAAGTGCACAAAATCCGGATCCAAGCACGTCAGAAGGTAGGCGAAGTCGCGAGGGCGCCGTAGGTAGCCGGGCTGATCGACGTCGACGACCCTAGGGCCCTGTGCCGTCGCCGTCGACGTGGCTTGACGCTTCGCTGCCGCGTGTCATCCACGTAGCGCCGCGAGGTGGCAGATCGTGGCGGCCGCGTGGCGCCGCGTGTGTCCTGCGCCGGGCGCCGAGTCGAGATCGTCACGGGACCCGCGTGTCAGTGGCCCAGAACCGCGTGAAACGGGTGCACCGTGGACCCGAGGAGATCTGTGGATGCAGTCCATGGACCGGTGGCCACGTGGCAGCGTTTGGTTGGTCTGAGTCAGGGCTGACGTCATGCTTGCGCAGTAATTCTATTTTCAGAATAAAAACAATTCTGTTAATTCTGATTTTCTATTTTTCTGTATTTTCAGAATTAATCCAAACTTCAAAAGGCCATAACTTTTGCATCTTAACTCGGATTTGAGTGATTCAAATTTCTAAAAATTTGTAAAATTGAGATCTATTTAATGGTGAATTTTATTTGATTTTTAGAGTTAATTTGCTCTCTGTTTTGGTATTTATTTGCTTTTCTCCTTCGGTACGCGTAGACGTTGAATTGTGCGACGCTTCGGAGGAAGATCCAGCAACTCAAGAGCAAGTTCCAGAACCAGATCAGGACCTATTCCAAGGCAAGTTGTGCTTTGATCAAGTTGAACCCATGTTTATAAAATTGCTATATTTGTTTTACCCTATTGCATATTATTTCAAGTATACAATTGTTTCCAATTAGATTGGGCTTAGCTAATATACCAGATTGATTTATATCCTACCTTGTCATTGTATGCCATGATCCATTGTCACCCTAGATTGGTTCAATATAGTTGGTTAGTAATTATAATCAACATGGGATGGTTAGTCCGTATTAGATGCTTAGCCATGCCACGTCATCACATGTGTCAGAATCATTGATAATTAATCTTGATTAATGGAATATGGAACAATGTTATGAACTTGTGTGTCATGTGGGATCACATGATGAGATTGAGTTGTTGTGGCGAGTCATGTCACGCAATGATGTTGAATTGTTGATAGCACGTGGTGCTTGGTAATCAACTGGGTGATAATCACTTAGATTGGGGCAAGTGACAAGGGGCGAGTATGCCAAGGTGGGCCCGATGGGCAGAAGGTATGTGGATGTCTTGCCTTGATCACTCTAAGGACTTAACCTTGCAAGCCTTTGACCTGAGTCAATCATGCAACCACATGTCTGGTATGGGCTAGCCTAGCTGAGTAATTTGCAATGTCTTAATTTTGGTACTATCGTGGTCGGTGTGAGTTCCCAAGTTATGGAGTGGTAACCAGTCCCACCAGTGTTGAAACCTTAGAGGGTGGTACCGGGTTAAGCCAGCGCATTGTAAAGGCTTTGTTATAATCACTCGCCTTGGTGGTGTTTGGTTGTATCGCGTGGGTAAAGTGCATAACCTCTGCAGAGTGTGAAACTATTCGGATAGCCGTGCTCGCGGTATTGAGCAATGCTCGGAAATTACAGTTAAGGGTTACCTTAATTAAATGGACAGCTTGGTTGGGATGGCGGAATGCCATGTGGAAGATGGAATTTGACTTAGAATTGGAAACCTGGTTTACTTGAGAAATACTGAATCTATTTATTATTGCTATTTGTTTTACAAGTCTTTACAATCTAAATATTATTTTTGTTCATAAATGCTACTTATTGCAAAATAGCCATGATAGCCTATCCATTGGAATAAGCCTTACATATAGTTACATAGAATTGCATTCTGTGCACAACTTGTTGAGTGCTTTAAGTACTCACCCTTGCCAACAACAATAATCAACAGTCGAAGAATCTACACCTGTGTTGGAGGAGGAGTTCCAAGAGGACGCGAGTCATTAGGGTCCGAGCCTTGTCGGTTGCCTGTGGTGAACTGATGAGCTATCTACGTTTTCTACTTTCCGCTGCTTAATTATTAGCTTATATTTTCAGTCTTGCCCTGCGTGGCTTAATAATGTAAGTCGGTCATAAGATCATACATTTAGCTATATGAATAAATGAACTATTATTCTATTATCGTTGAGTATGATGTGATATGTACCGATGTTGAGCTGTGTGCACTAGCGTTGATCCTGGGACTAGTGCGGTAAACACAGTGGGTTCGAATCAGTGGATTCGGGTCCTTACAGGCACACCGCAAACTGGACAAACGTGTAGCTCTTGATGTGCGTTACGGTACAAGATGCAATCATTCGGACATGCATGTATCCTTTCTATTTCCATTCCCATGGGACATAGTAGCTTCTTCGCTTCATAAATGTTTGTTGGCAACTCGTTTCCCTCGGGAAGCAGATCCGATAGAAGAACTACAAGTGCATTGAAACTTGTATCTGTCCAACGGTATTTTGCCATCAGTTCGAACAATGCAAGGACCGAACCCAACTTGGTGTATTCTGCTTTGCAACCTGTAAACAGTGGTTCGGCATCGTCTTCCATCAAGCTTTTAAACTTTTCAAACTCTCTTTCCGTGTAATTACCCTCCACATCCCGCAACATTTACTCCAAATTCTCCTCCTCAAACATATCAAACGGCAACTCATCATCCGGTTCCGCCGTCTCTGCATTGCATACCGGCAGGGTACTACATGTCTCCCCGTGATGGATCCAAGACGTGTAATTCCTCACGAAGTAACGTCGAATCAGGTGGTCCTCAATTTGAGCTGAGTTGTTAAAGCTTCTCAGATTGGTGCAATCAATGCAAGGACAATATATGAAGTTTACACCCCTCCTCACCATGTCCTCTTCGGCAATTTTTTTGAACTCCTTAACACCCCTCTGAAATTCAACACTCACACGACTTTTGTCATACATCCATTCCTTACGGTTCATCTGCAATTAAACTTCACACAATAAATTAAGCAAAAACTGGAGCGACAGCAAACTAGCTATTTGAAATATTGAGACGTCATTTCAATTAATATTACATTCGCAAAATAGAGGACAATTTCCTGCAAGATATATGAAATATGTACTCCCGATCGATACCTAGATTCTTCCCTGGTTTAGAGCTTCCAATTTCCTAGATAGGAGACATACATTTTTAACATGAACAATGATATCAAACAATCTAATTATATAGTGCAGTAGCTTACAAATCTTTTGACTACAACAAAACAAAACAAGGGTACCAACGATGACTCCTAATCTCTAAATAGGTTTGGTCCTAATCCCATTCGAGGATATGTGGTTCGGACAAGTTCCTAAGCCATTGTACAACTCCAGAGAAAATTTCGGCAGCATCTCCCCGCTATTCTCCATATACACGTCTCGACAATAGGTCAAGAGGGGTGTGTATGTGGAGAATACCAGAGAGACGCTACCGAAATCTCTACTCTGCAGTTGTACAACACAGCTCAGGAACTTGCCCGAAGCACATATCCTCGAACTGTCCAAAGAACGTGGACAATTCGAGATCGCTGCTTAAACATAAATATGCCATTTCGTTCGGTATATTTATAAACAAGCATCCTCGAACAGGAGACGTAGGTTCCGCACCCTAAACTCTAGCATTCATGAGGGGACAGCAATAATAATTCTATATTAACATCAAAGCACTACAAATTAAGATAATTAAATACATGTGTGCTTGTCAAATAAAGGGTGTGAAATCTGATAGGACATACACAATACTAGTGCAATCTAAACTTTCTTCGCGACATATCAAAATTACATAGTGCAAAATTAAAAGGGTTTGAAGGAATACTCACATTTTGAAGAAAACCATAAATTATGCAAAATGAGGGAAAATCTCCTCAAGTTAGGGCTTCAAATTTACCCTCTTAGCACCCACCCTTGAGGATTTCAAATTTTCTCACCCAAGTATTGCTTCCAACCACAGAATATGAGCTATTTTTTTGTGGCGGCGGAGAAACACTACTACAGAACGGCACATCACTATCGCTTTATCCGTATCGGTTCTTAAGTTTTTACGAAAAAACGATTGTGATAAATAACTTCGGAGAGGTGTTAGTAATAATCACTATCGGTTCTAAGATTATAACTGATTGTGATGTAACATTGGGCATATCACTATCGGTTCTAAACTAAAAAACGATAGAGATGTGAATGGTCATCACTATCGGTTCCAACAAATGAAGTGATAGTGATGATCACATCCACATCACTATCGGTTCCTTTGATAAAAACGATAGTGATGTGCATATACATCACTATCGGTTCTAAGAAAAGAAGTGATACTGATGTGCACGTGATCATCACTATCACTTCTATCAAAAGAACCGATAGTGATGACTATGCACATCACTATCGGTTCTAAGAAAAGAAGCGATAGTGATGTGCACGTGATCATCACTATCGGTTCTTTTTATAGAAGCGATAGTGATGATCGCACATCACTATCGCTTCTAAAAGAACCGATTCTGATGTCCACGTGCTCATCACTATCGCTTCTATAAAAAGAACCGATAGTGATGAGCATTCACATCACTATCGCTTTTTGAAAAGAACCGATTCTGATGTGCCTCGCTAGGTCATATATAGCACTCGAGCTGAACTCTTCTCTGTTGTTGCTCCAGAGAGATTTCTTCGCCACCCGAGAAAACATCTCATATTGTGTGGTTCAAAGCAATACTTGGGTGAGAAAATTTGAAGTCCTCATGAGTGGGTATTAAGAGGGCAAATTTGAAACCCTATCTTGAGGAGATTCCCCTCTTTTTGCCCTCATTTGCGGTTTTCTTCAAAATGTGGGCAATTCTTTAAACCCTTCAATTTTGCACTAGGTAATTTCGATATGTCGTGAATAAAGTTTAGGTTGCACCGAATTGTGTACGTGCCTTCAGATTTCACACTCTTTATTTGATAAGCACACATCTATTTAATTATTATAGTGCTCTCATGTTAATATGGAATTATTGTTGCTATCTTGTGATAAATGTTAGAGTTTAGGTTGCGGAACCTCGTCTCCTCCTTCGAGGATGCTTATTTACAAATATGCTTTGAATGAAATGGCATATTTATAGCGAGCATTCTCGAATTGTCCACGTTTTTGATTAGTTCGAAGATATGTGGTTCGGACAAGTTCTGAGTGTTGTACAATCTGCGAGTAGATTTCGTAGCGTATCGGTGTTCTCCATATGCACACCCTCTTGACCTGTTGTCGAGACGTGTATATGGAGAACAAAGTGAGAGATCTTTGCCAAATTTTCTTTGGAGTTGTACAACGGCTTAGAACTTGCCCAACCACATATCCTCGAATGAGATTAGGACCTAACCTATTTAGAGATTAGGTGTCATCGTTGGTACCCTTGTTTTGTTTCGTTGTAGTAAAAAGATTTGCAAGCTACTGCACTAGCTATATAATTAGATTATTTGATATCATTGTTGATTTTAAAATTTATGACTCCTATCTAGGGAATTGGAAGCTCTAAACCGGGAAGAAGCTAGGTATCGATCGGAGTACATTTATATATCTTGGAACCTGTCCTCTATTTTGCAAAGGTAATATTAATTGAAATGATGTCTCAATATTTAAAATAGCTAGCTAGTTGTCGCCTAGTTTCTCCTTAATTTATTGTGCGAAATTTAATTGCAGATGGACCGTGAGGAATGGATGTATCAGAAAAGCCGTGTGAGTGCTGAATTTCATAGGGGTGTTAAGGAGTTCAAAAAAATTGCAGAAGAGGATATGGTGAGGAGGGGTTTAAACTTCATATATTGTCCTTGCATTGATTGCACCAATCTGAGGAGATTTAGCAACTCAGCTCAAATTGAGGACCACCTGATTCGACGTGGCTTCGTGAGGAATTACACATGTTGGATCCATCATGGGAGGCGGGTAGTACCCTTCCCAGATGCAACGAAGACACAAGTGGAACCGGATGACGAGTTGCGCTTGATATGTTTGAGGAGGATAATTTGGAGCAAATGTTGCGGGATGTGGAGGGTAATTACACGGAAAGAGAGTTTGAAAAGTTTAAAATCTTGATGGAAGATTTATGCCAAACCGCTGTTCACAAAGTTGCAAAGCGGAATACACCAAGTTGGGTTCGGTCCTTGCATTGTTCGAATCAAGGCAAAACACCGCTGGACAGATACAAGTTTCAATGCACTTCTAGTTCTTCTATCGGATCTGCTTCCGGAGGGAAACCAGTTGCCAACAAGCATTTATGAAGCAAAGAAGCTACTATGTCCCATGGGAATGGAAATAGAAAGGATACATGCATGTCTGAATGATTGCATCTTGTACCGTAATGCACATCAGGAGCTGCACGTGTGTCCAGTTTGCGGTGTGCCCCGGTACAAACAAAAGGAGAAGCGTAATGACAAGAAGCGTAAGAGTCGGGGCAACGACGGTGAAGAGGTCACTAAAGGTGCACCGGCCAAGGTTTTGTGGTACTTGCCCATCATTCCCCGTCTGGAGCGGTTGTTTGCAAATCCCAGAGAGGCAAAATTGTTGCGTTGGCATTATGAAACTCGAAAGGAAGATGACAATCTGAGACACCCTGCTGATTCGGCTCAATGGAGAAACATCGATTGGAAACATGAGGAGTTTGGTGCCGAAACGAGGAACATAAGATTTGGGTTGAGTACTGTCGGAATGAATCCATTTGGTAACATGAGCGATCATCACAAAGACTGCCGCTTCATTGTGTATCTACAACCTCCCTCCTTGGTTGTGTATGAAGCGGAAGTATATCATGATGTCATTACTAATCTCGGGACCCAAACAGCCGGGAAATAATATTGATGTGTGCCTTGCACCACTGATCGAGGACTTGGTAAAATTATGGAATGAGGGTGTCGTGGTGTGGGATGCGTACAAAACAGAGCATTTCACCCTACGGGCTATGGTATTTTGCACCATAAATGATTTCCCGGCTCTTGGTAATTTGGCGGGTTACAGTACGAAAGGAGCCAAAGCGTGTCCTATTTGTGAAGAAGAGACTGAGAGTCTATGGCTTCCAAATTCCAGAAAAACTGTGTATATAGGTCACCGTAGGTTTCTACCTCGAAGTCATCGATACCGTAAGATGGATGACAAATTTGATGGGAAGAGGGAAGTCCGTTCGGCATCGCAGCCCATGAGTGGAAGGCAAGTATATTCACGTGTAGAGGATATCGATGTTCAGTACGGAAAGAGCCGTAAATCTGTTCGTCCAAGGACAATTTGGAAGAAGAGGTCAATATTTTGGGACTTACCGTACTGGAAGGAGTTAGATGTCCGACATTGTATTGATGTCATGCATGTTGAAAAGAATGTCTGCGATAATTATTTTTGGTATCCTGCTGAACATACCTGGGAAGACCAAGGATGGTGTGAATGCTCGTCGTGACATGGCCTACATGGGAATCAGGCCAAGGCTTGCAGTGATAGAGGACGATGGAAAAGGTCCGTACATCCCCGCTGCATGCTACACCCTGTCCAAGAAGGAGAAAGAAGATCTCTGCAAAAAGTCTCCAAGGTATTAAAGTTCCATTTGGCTACTCCGCAAACATTAAGAAGCTTGTGTCTATGGATGATTTGAAGTTGTTGGGCATGAAGTCCCACGACTGTCATGTATTGATGACCCAAATGCTCCTGGCTGTAATCCAAATATTATGCGGAGGATGTCGGTTGGCAATCACAAAGTTGTGTTTTTTCTTCAATGCGTTCTCCTGCAAAGTTATTGACCCCGATATGCTAGACAACCTACAGAGTGAGGTGGGGCAGACTCTGTGTCAGCTTGAGATGCATTTCCCACCGTCGTTCTTCGACGTAATGGTCCACCTTGTTGTTCACCTTGTCGAGAGATTAAGATATGTGGGCCCGCTTTCCTCGTTACATGTATCCGCTCGAGAGGTACATGGGTATATTAAAGTCCTACGTGAGGAATCGGTGAAGCTTGAGGGTAGTATTGTTGAAGGTTATGGGGTGAAGAGGTTATTGAGTTCGTGTGGACTACCTAGGTAAAAGACAAGCAATCGGTGTTCTGTATCTCGTCACGAGGCGGACTTCATCGTAAAGGAACCATTGGGTACAAACTAATGAGTCCGAGGTTTGATATGTATTGCAAAGCGCATTTGACAGTCTTGCAGAACAGCGCAGAAGTTCGTCCATACATCGAACAGCATAAGTTGATATTACGGGAAGAGAATCCACAAATGGATGACCTCTCCATCGCACAAGAACACAACGATCGATTCCTCACATGGTTCAAAGAAAAGCGGAGGTCTCATTTAGTGAGAACGTAAAATGGTTGGCTGACGGACCAAGATTTAATGTACAGACATGGCAGGGATACGATATTAATGGTTACACCTTTTACACTGAGAGTCAAGATTCCAAGAGTACTGTCCAAAACAGTGGTGTGTGATAAATGCTTTCTCGATTATCATCACTCGAAAGAGTCTCTCCAACCACAATGAACTCCTACTATGGGTTGATCAAGAAATTTGGGAGCTCGATTACGGAATATACCAAGTTCCATTGTTCGATGTAAGTGGGTAGGACTTCCACATGGAGTGAAGGTCGACAAGAGAGGCTTTACTATTGCGGATCTCAGCAGACTCGCCTACAAAGATGACCCATTCGTCCTTGCGAAGCAAACAACTCAAGTCTTCTACGTGCGTGATTCGGCCAATCCGAGGTTGCACATCGTTCTTCATGGCAAGAGACGGATCGTAGGAGTTGAAGATGTTGTAGACGAAGAAGAGTATAACCAATTCGATGAGATACCTTCATTTGCGGATGGGGCTGTCTTAGTGGGGATGACGACACACATGGAGCCAATTACATGCGAGTAGATCATCATGAAGGGCGATTGTAAATAAATGGACTATTATAATGTTTGTTGTTAATCACATTGTTGTATTATGTATGTGAAATAGTTTACAATGCTCTGAAAGTGAAAATCCATGGTGAATTGCTTGCAAATAGTCGAATCATCATTTATGGAAATTATCGTGAAATTCCGGAGTAATTTGAAAAAGTTTTGACTTTTCTACGCTTTACGCACAAATTTCTGCAAAATTCCTAATAATTTGAACAATGTACGAAAAAGTTATGGCATTTTCTCTCTCTCTCTCTCGATGAAATGATGAAAATTCGAACTTGCAGATAGGTGATAAAGTTTATTATTAGTAAGCAATGCCACAATAAGGAAAGTGTACTGGACCATATATGGAGCTATTGTCCAAAAATTACATATAGTGTAGTCTCGATCGATGTACAATCTATATAATTACGAGACACGAAATGAGGCTAAACTATATGAAATCATTTTTGGAAATTTTTAAAAAACTTGGACTTCATCTGAAAAAGTTTTGACTTTTCAACTATCTAAGGAAAATTCATGCCTAGAAAGTGAATTTTGGCATCTTTTTCCAATGCTAACTCTCTTTGCAAAAATTCTTTTTGAAAAGATTTGTAGTATCTCAAAGTATATATCCGGAAAATTTTAAATAATTCCAACGATATTTGCAAAAGATTTTCACTCTTTGATCTAATTACAAAATTTAGACTTCATGGTTTGTCCGAAAGGAAACAATTAGGTAACGAACTACATCAGTGTCGGTTTTATTCAAAAAAGCGATACGGATGACTATGCACATCAGTGTCGATTTTCTTTGAAAAAGTGATACAGATACATATTGAGGTACATCAGTGTCGGTTTTATTCAAAAAAGCGATACAAATGAATATGCAAATCTGTGTCGGTTTTATTTGAAAAAGCGATACAGATATTGGGCTTATCCGTGTCGGTTCTATTAAAAAAACCGATACTGATGATTATAGAAACCAGTGTCGGTTTTCTTTAAAAAAGTGATACAGATATATTGAGATACATTAGTGTCGGTTTTATTCGAAAAGCGATACGGATATATCCATTATCAGTGTCGGTTTTTGTATTTAAAAGCGATACGGATGACTAATCTTATCCGTGTCGGTTTTATTAAATAAACCGATACGGATGAATATAGACTGTTGTGTCGGTTTTCTTTATAAACCGATACTGATGATCGCATAGCCTATTTGGGCGCTACATACATCGTCTTAACCC
The DNA here is from genome assembly GCA_036346275.1 of Otatea glauca. Lineage (NCBI taxonomy): Eukaryota > Viridiplantae > Streptophyta > Magnoliopsida > Poales > Poaceae > Otatea > Otatea glauca. The sequence continues at coordinate 13,879,797 of CM070726.1, forward strand.
TAGCAATGCAAGACGACCTGCGCTTCGTCGCCGCCACCACGCCTTGCCCCACGCCCGACGCAGCCGACCCACCCGTCGCCCGTCGCCGCCCGCCCGACGCCGCCCCGCGCCCCTACGCCCCGGTCCGTCGCGCCGCCACGCCGCCTCTGACGCCGCCGGCAGCCGACCCACCCGACGCCTCGCGCCCGCCCGCCGCCCGCCGCCTCGGCCCGACGCTCGCGCCCGGCTCGACTCCCGCCCGCCCGACGCCTCGCCGACCGCCGACGCCTCTACGGCCCGCCCGTCGCCCGCCGCCACACGCCGCCCCATGCTCGACGCACCCACCCACCCGACGTCTCGTCGCCCCGCAACCTCCTCCCCTCGCGGCCTCCTCCTCGCTTGCTCCCCACGGCGGCCTCCTCCCGTGAGCTCATCATCTGGTGTGCCGTCATCCTCGAGGTAAAAATCAACCAAATTAGTGCAATTAACGTGCAATTTCTGATTGTGAAGTGAGATGTGAGTAGGATGAACTTTCTGTGGTGCCTTGTTGCTTGCGAAGTATTATCTCTGTATGTTTGGATGCACAAATGCCCAATCACCATTAACAGGGTGAATTATTATCTCTGTATGCTTGCGAAGTATTGGTGAATTGCCTTGCATATGATTCGCTTTTGGTTGATTGTGCCCAAGTAATAGCAACTGCAAATGCAAATGCCTTCCTAGCTTCTTTGGAATATCTATGAACCTTTTATGGACATTTGTATGGACATCAAATGTGGTCCATGTTGGTGCATTATGAGTGCATTTAAAATCTAGTCATCGATGCTTGTTGAATCAATTTCAGTAAACACTGACCCATGAATGGAAACAATTTATTACAGCTAACAACTCATACATGGTCAACCTCATGCCAATTTGGTTCCTTTTCCTCTTACATTTCTTTCCTGCAATCAGTCATGCCAATGTGTTAGGTATCATCTCAGCCCTACATGCATATATACAATGTTATTTCTTTCTTCAAATGGTAAATGGTTTTTAGATAAACTGCTAGATTAGTTCTGAATAGGCCTTTTAGTTTGCCATGAATATAGATAGGCTGATCAGCATAGGCTACAAAAAAATAAGGCACCTTAAAATGTTTGTTTATGAATATGCCATTTCGTCACATTCATAAGCAAGCAGTCTCGAATTGTCCCGGTTTTTTGGACAGTTCGAGGATATGTGGTTCGGGCAAGTTCCTGAGCTGTTGTACAACTGCAGAGTAGATTTCGGTAGCATCTCCCTACGGTGTTCTCCGGGTATACACCCCTCTTGACCTGTTGTCGAGACGTGTACCTGGAGAACAGCGGGGAGATGCTGCCGAAATTTTCTCTGGAGTTGTACAACGGCTTAGGAACTTGCTCGAACCACATATCCTCGAATGGGATTAGGACCAAACCTATTTAGAGAGTAGGGGTTATCGTTGGTACGTATTTAGGTGGTCAACGGATAAACTTTTTTTGAAGATCATTCGTTCATTTGTTACTCTACTGAAATATGCTAGAACAGTTACATCTTATTACTTATCTATTCAGCTATTGCTTTACATGATTTATTGTCAAGTTCACAAAATAGGTACGAATTGCTTTCTCTCATGTCAAATATATGATCTTATCAGATAAGAAAACTCAAAATGTCACAATTAGAGAGCATCGGCTCCTCGCGATGCAGTAGAAGGTGCTCCCGAGGGCCGAGCCAAGTTCGTGGTGTTGAGAGGCCGAGTAAGGTGAGGAAGGCCCGAGGACCGAACACAGGGGCCACAGGAGAACACCGCAGTTCTCCACTTCAATGCCACGGGTCTCATGCAGCCCTCCCAAGTACAAGGGGCGATACTGCTCATTCCTCGGTCAATTGGTGAGAGAGAGTGCCAATAACGATTAAGGATTGGAGGAAGGAAGTCGGCGAAAGCGTAAGAATCGGTTGTGGGACGAGGTTAAGGGAAAATGGATTATAGAGGAGGAAGATGAATGCAACGCGAGGTGGTGCGCCTTGAAGAGGATGGGTGTGGCCTTGAGGCACTTCTGGGTCCTCATGCACAAGTGAGTACGTACTAAAAGGTCGTACACCATTCGAGAGGTATCCGTTCACACTACTGATGTTTGGGAGGAGTTCATGACGATGAAGGGTACGCCCGAGGCAGAGCAAACTAAGAGAGAGGAATACCGCTATCCGAGGCACAACACGCACCCGCACCACCCTGCACAGCGGCTATGAGGGGAAGAAGGCGAGTGGGCGCGACTAGCCGAGGAGTGCGCGAACTCGGGACGACGATGCCTTACTCCCATATATGTGAGGAACGCACGGCCCGGGTATTAGCGAGGACAAAGAAAACCCCGACGGCAGCTTGTAGTCGCAAACCCGCTACTCGCACATCGTCTCGCCATCGTAAGACATCTGACTTAGTACATTGCAGTTGGCCTAGCTTGTTGTATTTCAGATCTAATTCGTACTCGCTTATTGCAAGAGGAGGTAAGCCAGCGGAAAGAGCAGGGACCTTCCAGAGCCAAGGGTCGAAGGATATCCTGCGTCTCATGATCGGAAGCCCACCATAAGGGCCGAGTGCTTGCCGTAGGGTCGGGCATACGAAGAAGTCCTACTTCCAAGATGACGCCGAGTGCTAGATCAAGATCATGGGAGGCACGTGCGAGCGCCTCAAGGCACTCTCGAGGAGCAACCGAGGAGGAGATCAAGGAGGAGATGAGGGGGAGATGATGGCACGTGAAGATGAGATAAGGGGGGAGATGATGGCACGTGAGGAGCGCTTGAGGGCCGAGATGATGGCGATGATCTCTGAGTCGAGCGATGCCCTCGCCTCTTGTAGAGAAGCTCAGGCCCGACCTAGCAGCTGTGGTTCAAAAAATGATCAGACCGATCCCCAGCTGAAGGTAATAATCAATTTTTCCTAACTTAAAGCTACAAGTGTAACTCTCACAATGTTTCTCATCAAGTTGCGCATATCTTGCAGGCCCCTACTAAGTGCCAGCTCACCACCCTGACGGAGGACGGATTTCCTGTCGAGGCTGCACGCGGGGTTGCATTTCCATGCAAGGAGACGGACACTGTGCATGGTCAGCCTTTGGGGAAGGGCTACATGAGGGTGCAGGTGGACTACGTCCACGAACACTTCTTATCACATGTGCTCGAGTTCCCCCCAACGAAGATATCAGCACTCTCGGGCAAGCACGTATGTCGTTCATCAAGTGGCCCACGACGGGTGTCGTGATAGTCAAGGTAAAATCCCCGCGCCTTCTCTACCATTCCAAGAGTAACGCAATAAGTTAAATATGCGCGTGCTTTGTAGGTTCCTACCGCACTGCGCTTACACGTGCTCCTCGCTTCGCTCCCACCACCGTGATGAGTCCTACACGGAGTGCAGAGCTCACGTGTAAAAGGACAAGCACGACACCAATAGAACCACAAGAGGCCTCTGAGACTCCTTCCGCCAAGAAGGCAAAGTTGATAAAGGCCACAACACCCCTTGAGGTACCGAAAAGCCAACTACCTTGACCTCAAAGACTCCTTCGCCCAGAAGGAAAGTCAACACATGCCACGACATCCCTTACGACTTTAAGGCATACGTGCATGGAAAGCCCCCGATTGCATCCAACGAACTAAATGATCTAGGTAGGTGGACTCGCATGCTCCATGGATGGTACATGGATAAGGTGAATGAGGAAGAGTGTCGAGTCGACTTCAATGTGATGTATAAAAGGGTACATTTCCACCGTGACGAGAATGGGATATTCCCGCCGCTTTGAGGATCTGCTTGTGTACCAATTAATGGCCGTCGATATTTCTACTTTACGATCCCGACGCCGTGAGTATCGCACCATACATCATGAGTGATGACTTTTATAGGATTTTGCATTATGTTTTCTAATATCAACACGAGTTGCGGGGCAATGAGACAATGAGCCGTGACGAATCAAAACCAAGTTGGGTTAAATCGACCCGAGCTTGTGTCTGCGACCACGGCTAGGCTACATCCGGTGTTTGTTGTTTGGCTCGTCAAGCGGGTATTGCATCTTGAGTCGACGAAGGACTTCGTTGTAATACCGCACCACGAGGAGTAAGTAGTACAAACCCTTCAATTACTCAGACGCACTTAGGCCGTATGCGAACTTATTTCCTTGCACTACATTCCATTTAATAAGCAACCATTGGGTTCTACTCGTCCTCGCCCGAGCGAAAACACAGTCTACATTTTTAACTCAATCAAGAAGAGACCGATGGCCTCGCGGTCAAGTATCCTTTGCGTATAAGTACATTACCATAACGTAACACTTTCTCGAATTTAACTATATTTTTTTACTCAATGGCATCTCTCCAATATATGTAGGGGTTTCTGACTATGTCGATGAAGGAGGGTCACACGATAAGAAAAAGGGCAAGACGCTGAGTATAAGAAATTCACAGACAAGTGCCTAGCATATATACGATTAATTTTTCGACATCTAATTTTCGTGTGTTAATTTCTTTTCTCTCTTCGCAGTGTCATCAACAGGCAACGATGACTGTCGGCTTCTATGTCATGCAACACATGTTGGTTGTGGTCGGACTCACACCTTTTTCCTAAGGTATATGTACATGCATACTTAGCCTTTCACTTACAAATTTTGAAACTTAAATTCATGCACTCATTTATGTTTTGCGTAAGATCAATATCCCCGTAAGAGCTTAGACAAAGAAAGCACTCAACAATTTACTGAGACCACTTATGCCAATGGTACTGGTTGGAAGTTATATCGGAGGACGGTAGGTTTAGAGATCCCAAGCGCCCTACTAGTCCATATGGAAACAATATTAATTGCATTTGTCAATGTGATATATATGCACGTGTACTGATTATTAAGCATGTTTGTGTTTGTATGTTGTGAACGAATGGGCTATATGTATTGTAATTTAAGTGTTCGTGTTCTGTGAATGTGATATGTGCATTTTGTGTTCTGTATTGTGAATGTGATATATACCCATTGTTAATATTTGCTATTTTAGGTAATATGGAAAATTGCAACACCACCATGAGGGTCATCAGAATCGGTTCTTATGTGGAATCGATTCTGATAACCACATAATTGGAATCGGTTCTTGTATATATGATTCTGATGACGTCTCATCCGAATCGGTTTTTTGAAAAAAGCGATTGTGATGACACAATCATTAGAATCGGTTCTTAAGATGAACTGATTCTGATGACCTCTTATCAGAATCGGTTCTTTTAAGCAAGCGATTGTGATGACCACATCGAGAGAATCGGTTCTTTGACTAAGCGATTGTGATAACCATACCATTACAATCGGTTCTTCAAGAAAGCGACAGATGATCCATCATCGAGATCGGTTCTTTCAAAGAAGCGACAGTGATGATGACTCATTAGAATCGGTTCTTGTGTGGAACCGATTCGATAACCACGTTATCAGAATCGGTTCCACACAAGAACCGATTCTAATGAGGGGTCATCACAATCGCTTCTTTGAAAGATCCGATTCGGATGACATGTTATCAGAATCGGTTCAATAGAAGAACCGATTCTAATGAGGGGTCATCACAATCGCTTCGTTGAAAGAACCGATTCTAATGATGCTTTATCAAAATCGGGCCAAAACCGACTGTGATAACTCCACCTCATCACTATCTAAAGACTTTGTATCGCCACTTGAACCGACTGTAATGGTAAAAAAGAACCGATTCTGATGGACAATTTTGTAGTAGTGAAACCTCCTCTGGAACAATAACAGAGAAGAGTTCAGCTCGAGTGGTATAAATAACCTAACGAGGCACATCACATCGGTTCTCATATAAAAAGCGATAATGATGTGATCATGCACATCACAGTCGGTTCTTATAACAGAAGCGATAGTGATGATCATAGTGATCACAATCGGTTTCCACATAAGAAGCGATAGTGATGACCACGTACACATCACTATCGGTTCTTATGTGAGAAGCGATAGTGATGAGCATACACATCACTATCGCTTATCACAAAAAAATCGATAGTGATGAGCACGTGCTCATCACTATCGGTTCTTTTGTGAGAAGCGATAGTGATGTGCATTTCATCATTATCGCTTCTAAATAAGAACCGATAGTGATGTAGTGCGCGTGCTCATCACTATCGCTTTTATATGAAAACCGATAGTGATGATAATGCACATCACTATCACTTCTCACATAAGAACCGATTGTGATGTTCCAGGTCTACATCACAATCACTTCTAACCTGAGAACCGATAGTGATTATTATTAATGCCTCTCCTAAGTCATCTATCACAATCGTTTTTTCCTTAAAACTTAAGAACCGATACAGATGAAGCGATAGTGATGTACCATTATGTAGTAGTGATAATATATGGAGTGACTATATATATATATATATATATATATATATATATATATATATATATATATATATATATATATATATATATGATCAATTCTACTTAGTCACTAGATTACAACACAAAAATAAGACTAATTAAATCACTAGTATATGTGTGCTATAGTTAGCTTGGAAGCACGAACATGTGGCCATGATAGGTTGATTCTGATGAGCCGGGACATAGCCTCATGCATGTAGCCCCACTTCAGCTTGACTGGTCATAACATGCCTTGTCTATAGTTAGGGGTACTTAATAGGGCATGCGTGCCTCTCCAATTGGATACAGGTTTTCCAACCCTGGGGCTGTGTTTTGATGGCATGCATTGTCTTTTCATAGTAGTACTAGCTGTAGTTGTTCTTGTTCTAGCTAGTAGTCTAGTACTATAGCAACCCTCCGAATTATGTCTTCCACAGTGAACAATGTGATAAATGATCTTGAAATTTTTTTGACGACCATCATCCATGGTACTCTCTAATTATCGTGTACTTTTCTCCGAAAATGATGACGAAAGTTTGGTATCAGTATCATGTAATTCAATCTAATATTTATGTCCGATCACCCATCTAGCTATAACCTTACAATCTTTAGGCAGCGACAAACTATAGTGCACAGCGGCGACAGAACGAAGCAACGATAGTGCCGCCGCCTATGGGAGTTAGCCACTTAGCCGCGGGTGTCAATCAGCGGCAAGTCAATAGAAATGTTGATGGATCTAAAAAATGTGTTGATGGGAATGGTATAAGAAGTTGACAGCGGTAGAGAAGGGTAGGAATGTAGGATGCAAGTCCTATCGTATCTATCTTGAGCAAAATGCGAAAGTTAAACTTCCCCGCGTCCAACCAAAGTAGCAGGTGTTGGAAATATGCCACAGTGGTCAATCGCAAGGATAATTGATAGAAGTTTATGTTTTATATTTTTTAATAAATATTATCTTATAGATTATCAAGTATATGATTTGATCATGAGACTCTGTAACACGTTTATAGTATTATTACAAATCCTCCCTTGTGGTTTAATTGATTGGAACATCAATTGCCTATTTACGTAGACAAGCATATGATTGTATGATGATCATGTTTTGCTTGTCATTGATATGCGATATAAAAACAAGTATATGGATAGTGTGTTGGTGAACATGTTATTACATAGACGCATTATTAAACACCGTATTTAGAATTACGTGTGTCATTTATTGGTTTCATTCAATGTTTGTGATTGATCATCAAACCTGATACATACATAGATCCCAACATAAGAATCATATTCTTTGATGTTACTAATCATTGTCCGTGACACGATAATTATATGTCGAGACCCTCCCTTCTAGCGTGGAATACAGAGAAGGTCTTATGTGCACACTGTACTAGTCCTATGATCAGTGGCTAGTATGCATATTTACAATATTATCATCACATCCATACACGAGGTTACAAATTCATTAATGTCGTAGTGTTCATACAATACGGCCATAAAGGCCAAATTAAAATGCAGCGGAAGATACAAATATCCAGTAGTACGCCTTTTCCCAAAATATCAAAAGCAATTGACAAGGAGTAGACCCTAGAAAAACTCGTCGTCATATTCCCGTAACCTAGAGAGAGGTACACATCTTCGAGGATATTGCTTTCTTCGCCCACTGAACCAACAATTTAAGCAAGATTGTGTACTTTTGTACTCAGAAAACTTGTAGTGTATCGCAAATGTATAGTAAATGCATGCTTAATCAAGAAGGGGTTACTAAGTTTATTTGCATAAAGCGAGATTGAAATATGAATATCAAGTACTAGACTGTAAATGGAATTTGTATGAACAATTTGACAGATATATAAATAGCAAGCATGAATAATATAAATGTAATAACTCATAGTTCTCCATGATTGTGAGTATCGTACCATCCCTTGATGATTGCGAGTATCGAACCATCCCTTGCCATTTCTTGGCATAATATCTAAAACAAGCTTTCCATAATAGTTCCAACCCAACCTTTTTATGAAAATACCAAAATTTCTAAATAGTGTCGGCGCACCAGAGCCGCCCATAACTGCGAGCATGGCTTTTCGAAAATTTTACACTCTGCAAAGGCGTACATCTTTACCCACAAGTCATGACCAACTCGACCATTTTGCCGCTATTTTCGCGCTTCCTTCGACGCGTGGCCAAGAGGTGATGACATGAACTGTTATATCACCTAGACCCAACTTTGCACCAACCCAGTGATGACAAACCCTTGCTATGGTGGCGAAAGATATTTGTGCACTTAGTACTCACGACAGTCCATCCCTGTCAAGTCCCCACTTTTCCCCTATAGCATGGCATATACCATTGTATCAGCAGACATTATTCCCAACACCTTTGTCAGGGCACTCCTTTGAGCAAACCTACTCGGATTGCCTGTACTATTATGACTTTCCAATGTGCAAAGGTAGACCTAAGTAACTTATTTGGTTAAGGTTATCCCATAATATCACTGGTGGTTGCACTTATTGTCTTGGGTTTAACGAACATTACGTTCTGTCCTTAATCTAACCCGGGCGAGAACATTCCCCCTATACTACGTGCAAGTCCTATGCACTTCTGGCTATTGCCATATCTCTCTCTCATCAAACCATAATTTTATTTTGATTTTTATACCAAAATACCAGAAACCATAATTCCCATTATATCCATAATTCCCATTATATCCAAAATTTCCATTTTCGAACAAATAGCGCATCCAACCATTTGTTTGCCCAAGTCTAAAGCATGGCTAAGCATTTCCATAATATCGAGTATACCTAATTAATGTTTGCATAATGTCTAAACCTACCTTAGGGTTATCAAGGTTTACATGACAATATTTATTAAGAAAATTCCACGAATTACGGGAATATGTTTCTACTAGTACCCACAATATAGCGATTTACTAAAAATATACGCATGCATAAAAAGATTTGATAGAGATATTATAAATTAAGTGAAATACTGGGATCAGTATGATCAAGGGGGTACCTGCCTTGCTCATTGATTTTTAGGATGGGATCGAAGTCGGCGGTGGAGGTCCGAAGCATCGGTGTATACTTGCAATTCGATGAGAAGCAATTAAAAATCCAAACAGAGTCAAAATCGAAATATTATTGCATAAACAGAGATCTCAATTTCTTTTAGAAAAAAATTATGAATTGGTTTTGCCAAGTTAGTGTTTATTTGCATAAGTTATGAATTTTCAAAATTTAAAGGTGTTACAAGTCATTTTAAATAGAAATTTAATTTGTACTGAGCCTATATTTAAATATTGTTACAGAATAGAGGGTTCAAGAGTAAGATGTTCTAAATTGGTTTCATGAAATTTGGAATTTATTTGTAGAAGTTACAGATATTTGAAATGTTAATGCATTAAAATATTACCCTAAATGCAGATTAATCCTAAACAGAACTCAAATTTAAATATTTCTTTAGAACTATAAAGTTTATGATTTAAGCAGATTTAGAAGTTGGTATCACCAAATTTGTAAAAGTTATAAGTATTTTAAACTTGAATGTGCTAGGAATAATTTTAATTAGAATTTAAACACAAAAAGAGGTCAAATTTCAAATATTTCTACAGAAATTGAATGCTCATTATTTTATAAAAATTTAAAAACTAGTTTGACTAAATTTGGACTTCAATTGCAAAAGTTATAAGCATTTGAATTTTATGTGTTCTGAAAATCTCTTAAATAACAAAATACGCTTTCCAACAGTGGATACGTATTACTTATTTTGCTGATTTTAGATTTAATTTCAGTCACTGACATGTGATGTCCACATATCAGTGACTCATCTTTAAATAATGTAACAACCCTTATTTTTGCATAAAAATACCAAAATAAGAATCTATGTGCATACAGTACTAGTCCCATAATAAATGGCTAGTACACACAGTTACAACAATTGGAATCACACCCATACACAATATTAATAAAGCGAAAGCTATTTATACAATGTATTCTTACAATTCAGAGTATATTGCCGCAGAAAAAAGTAAAAGTCTTGTAGTGTTCCCATCCAACCCTCAGGCAACTGACAAGGCATAAACCCTAGAAAAACTCGCTAATATAATTCCTGCAACCTGCGGCAAAGTACATGTCGTTTGGAGATTTACTATCTTCACCTAAAATCAACAAATAAGCAAGGGTGAGTATTTTCATACTTAGCAAGACTTAACGTGGTATTTGCAAAATGCAGTAATGCAGGCTATGTCAAAAGAGGCTTCTAGGTTAATTTTCACAAAGCGAAATTGAATTTGTAAATCAAGTAGTAATTTGCAAAACAGAATTCATAAAAGCAAGTTTGACTGATATGAAAATAACAAGTATATAAAGCATAAAGTAACAACCCACAGTCCTCCATGACGTGAGCTTTGAATCGTCCATTGCCAACACGTGGCATAAATCTGAAACAATTCCAACAAATGTCTCCAAATCAAACCATTTAGAAAATACTAAAACTTCTAACTATGTGATGGCTTTACCAAGTGCCCTTGACCACGGGCGCGACTTTTCGAAAAGATTTACACTATGTAGAGGTGCACAACTTTACCCATAAGTCATGACCTTTTTTTCTTGACGCAAGTTTCACGTACCTTTGGCATGTGACCAGAATGTTCATGACAAAAACCTATACATTACCTAGGTTAACTTTGCACCAGTCCGGTGATGACAAACACTTTCTATGATGGCAGAAGATATCTGTACACCCATTGTACTCTTAACAGGCTACACTTGATGAGTCCTCACTTCCTCGGCGGAAGATATTTGTACAATGTTGTATTCCTAACAGTCGCTCCTGTTGGGTCCTCACTTCACCATTATAGCAAGGCGTGCACCGTTACATTGTTATATAGAAACCCCTACAAGCAAACCTAACAGGAATGCCTGTGCTACTCCAGCCTTCCAATTGCAAAGTTATACTAGATAACTTAATTGGTTTAAGGCTGTCACATACCATCACATGTGGTTCTACGGTTGTCTTGGCTTGAAAACAACCCGTAGCTCGGTCCTTAATTCGACTCGAGCAATAATCTGCCCTACACTACATGCAAGACACATGCACATCTGGCTATTGCCAATAATCGCTCGCGTCAAAACCATAGTTTTATTTTGAGTTTTTATATCAAAATACTAGCAACCCTAAATGTCATATCCAACCTTTTTAGATTCTCAAGAAACAGTGTAATTTGCTTGTTTCAGTTTCCGTAACTAAAGCATGGCTAAGCATGATTAATATGCAATCGCATATACCCATGTTGACATTATGTATTGTCTAACCATATTCTAGGATTATCAAGGTTCACATGTCAATACTTACTAAGGAAGTTCCATAAGATAACAGATATATCTACTAGTACCACAATATAGAAAATTTACAAAAAATACAGGTATGCATGAATTGATTTGGTAAAACAAAATGAAAAGTAAACACTGGGATCAATATGATCAAAGGGAATGCTTGCCTTGCTTATCGTTGTTTACGACAAAGTCAAGGTCGCAACTGGCATGGTCGACAATGGAATTAGTGACGTCGGGTTTTATACGTCGTTCAACGAAAATATAGCATATAAAACACTTTAATAAGGGCAAAAAATTAGATAAAAATTAAATAGAAACCAATTACATAAAACAGGTGTGGTTTAGGGTTAGAGTTTTATGATTCTAGTCGATCTTTTATTCTTGCAAATTACTAACAGTCATAGGTTATATCACGATAAGGTTTCTTGTTTTCTATATATTGCTTTTCTTTATTTTACAAATTCAAGAGGCTAAAATTATGTATTCTTATATTTATAACTTCAAATTCAAGAGGCTAAAATTATTTAGATTAATAGAATTAAGACATTAGTCATTATGTAGTATGTCATGTATAAATAATACTTAACCATAAGTATTTTCGCATAAGGAGTTAATTGTTCACATTAGGTCTAAGTTTAGGCTGCTGGTTATAAAACATATATCTATGGTTTTAAGAAGGTTTTGGTGATACAAATATTTTAATTATTGATTTCTTTATTACTTAAGTTCATTTATTTGTATTATGGACTTTAGGGTTTATATTACGCAGGGTTATGCTTTTAATAGGATTCAAATGCAAAGCATGTTGTAATAGAATTATTTCTACAGAATAAGATGGTCTTTCCTTAGGGAGTATTTCTAGGCTGGTTCTATTAGCATTAGTGTTTATCCGAAATGTTTTATTCATTGCCTAGTCTTATATATTCCTAAAGTTTACGTTATAAGGGATTAGACTTCGTTTTAGGTTTGTGACTGCACTTTACATGATTATGCAACCAGTTTTGTAGCATTAGCAGGTTACGACATCAGAAGTGTCTTGAAACTGGTTTGGTATCTTTTTGCTTTTATCCGCAATAGTTATTAATGTTTTAGTTTATATACATATGGAAAATGAAGTCTTTTATGAACTTAATTCAAATTAGATCTTTTTGTCAACTAATATGATCTCGACTTTAGGAATATTTTGAGATTAGCCCTACTTGATTTATCTTTTAACTTTTGATATTTTATTTATATTGGTTTGTTTATATTTATATATTACATAAAGGCATATCTTGGTTAAGAGTCTAAAAGCAAACCATAACTTATTATAATGATTTTTATTGTATTAAGTAATCTGGTCCTATAGAGCCTTTCTTTTACATTTGCACTTATTTATAGATTTTATTTATATGCTAGTCATATATATACATTTAAAGCAAGATTAATAACAAACTTTATTCAAACTTAAACAAATATGAAATATTTTTTTTGCATAAACAAGGGTTTTATGGTTTGACTAAGACCTAGGAATTAGTTTTACCAAGATTAGAATTTATTTGCACTAGTTATAATTATTTAAGTTTTTATGCATTGAATAATGGTCTATTTACAAACTTGATTCAAACTAAGTTCAAATCTAAATTTTTTTATATATTTGGGATACTCATGACCTAAGGAACATTTTAAAATTTACCTCATTATTTAATGAGTTATGGTTTATATATTTTTAATAGTAATCATATTAAGGTTTACTTTAAGTTTTATCCAAATAATTCATACTTTAGCTTAAAAATTAAATATTTTTGCACAAATGGGTTTATTATGGTCTTAGGAGCATATATAAATTATTTCATGATTTTAGAATCTAGGGTTTTAATCTTTTGTATAGAGTCCATATTAGGGTTTTTCTCAAATTTAAATTCAAATAATTCAAAATTTGGTTCAAAAATAAATATTACAGTATATTATAGAACTACATGATTTTAGATGAATTAAAAAAATTATTTTACTGGAATTGGACTCACAATTCAGAAGATATTAATGTTTGAATATCCAATAGTTCACTAATTCTATATAAATCATGAAAATACATTTTTCTTATTGGGAAAGCATCTTTACCTCTTTTGAACAGCCGAGACTCGCGTCGACTAATAGTAGGGCCCACGATGTAGAGAGACAAAGCAGGGGAGGCAATGGTCGTGCTCGCTGGCGGCGAAGATGCGCATGGCTCGGCCGACCGATGGCTCGGTGAGCTGGAGGGGGTCACGATGAACCTAGGGCAGTGGTTGAGCGCATCTAGAGGCGGCTGCCCACGGTAAGGTGCGGCGGTAAACTCGGTCGATCGGTGAACAAGAAGAGCGGGACGAAGCAAGTTCGAGCAAGCCCGGATTGAGCATTAGTGAGTGAAGAAGAATCCATTTTGCTTGATAATGAAGGCAAAAAGCAGCCGGAACGGCTTGCCACCGGTTGTCGCCCAGGAGGAAGAAGATGTACGGTGGCAGGGCTCGGTGGTCAGGGAAGGTGATGTGACCATGCCGGCCCAGCAAGCCATGCTTCTAACTCAGCCAAGACAAGGGCCCAACAACTTCTGACGCTCCAAGCCCAGCCCAAGATCAAGCCCAATTCGTTCATAAGTCTAGTTTGGCCCCGAGGAGCAGTCCAATTAAAAACAACCATATCTAGGTTTATACGAAGTCTGTTTGAGGCGTGCTTCGACTCGACGAACAAGCCCACGACGAGAGCTTTCCAATGGAAGCGGTTTCACATCCAAACTCCTTCTAGATCGACGGGAATCTTCAAATCAATATGACGAATAGAATCTATTAGGTGTTAAGCCACCTCCACTTGGGCCCAAAGGCCTTGTAAGACCTAGGGTTGCACGGCCAACCCCTTGCCCTCTTCCTCATATATATTCAGTGCCCTCTTCCTCATATATATTCAGTAGCCATAGCTAGAATAGTTGGGTTTTGCTTAGATTATTCTGTTTTAGACAGTTTCGCTGTTTGTTTGGTTTGTGGAACCCCAACTTCGAGTTCTTCATTGGTAATTAGCAATATTCAGATTGCATCTACATGTTCTTGCTTGTGTTCTCGATTCGCATGCAGGGATAAGCCTTCTTGACGAGGTCAATCATGTTTGTACGTGGTTGATAACCAAAGGAGCAGTGGTGTAGTGATTGCAGGGTTCGAATCCATTCTGATTGGAAGCTAGGTCATCAATGTCCAGTTCTCCGCCAATCGATTTAGTACTACCTGTTGGAAGATCGGGCCACCGTTCCCATCAAGTGGTATCAGAGCCTCGGTTGCCCGATAGGTAATTCTTGTATCCACACTTTTATTTTGCCATCGTCCTAGAGTCCAGAAAAATTGCCCCACAAAAAGTTTATCATCGCTTCCGCTATCCTGCAACCCTTGTGCCTTAGCAATTTTCGTTTCAGTTTTGCTTTGTTGAATTTGTGTCTATTGTCGTCGTCTTGTTGCTGGTTTGAGATCGTAATCCTAGTTTCTAGTTGTTCCTTTCTGTTGCCCTAGTTCTTGTTTGCACCGTTACTTAACCCACCTCTATTCCGCATCACAACCCTAGAACCGAACTGAGTCCTACTCGGTTGGTCCTTGCCGCCGTTCTGCATTATATATCCCGCTTCGCAAGCCCTAGATAGGTCACGAGCTGCCTTGTGTCAATTGCCCTACACCGCTGGTCACCCTTTTTCACCCGCGATCCTATTGCTATTTTAGCCTTAACTGAAAGGAAGAAGTGAAGGCTCAGGCAATTCTAGATTACGCAGTGTTCAGTAAAACAGGCATAACATTTGCATATGAACTCCGCTTGGGGTGTACTTTTTTTTGTTTCGAAGAGGACGACGACACGCATATGAAAAATCCATAGGTCAAATATGTAAGTTTTGACCCTCAAAATCGGCCTCTAAGACTGAGTTCTAGACCCCGGAAGTTTCCTGTGCTGTTTTTGCCAATTTTTCGGTCATCTGTTTAACGTTTTCTCTCATTCCAAAACATGAGATTTTTGTTTTGCCTTTGAGTTAAAAGAAAGGAAAACAAAAGTCAAGTGCAAAAAAGAAGAAGAGCCGCACTAAAAAAATCAGAGAGAAGAAAAGAAGCAAAAAGAGGGAAAGAGAAGCAAATAATCAGAATTGCATGCATCCTTTGAGTCCTTTGTGCTTTCATATATCCCTTGCTAGATTGAACTAGTTCTAGGAACATGTTTAGGCCAGCAACTGTGACAAGTACATTGGACATTTATTCAACTTGCTAATCTGACTTCGATATTGCTATTTTAAGAAAGAGAGAAAACAATTAACATAAAAGTTTTTCTTAAGAATAAAAATTCAAGAAAAATTCAGAAAACATGAAAATTTAAAATAAAATTATATTTCAAACTCATTTTAATATTTTTCTATTTTTTAAGAAAAAGTTTTAATATAGCAACTTATTCTTTTCTTAAGGCTAGATTTCAAGAAAATGAGGGAAAAGATGATATTTTAAATAAAAATCTTGATTCCAATTAAAATTTTTAATTAATTCCATTTTTTAATTTTTAATTTTTAATTTTCCCATTTTTGAAATTTTCGGGATGTTACAAATAACATTTTAATTTAAGTTTTAATTATTTTATTTTACCTTCGGGCCCACATGTCATAGACACATAGTATAAATATGGGTTTAATTTGAAAAATTAACAGGTGGAACCTGGTTGTCAGTGTCCATAGTGTGTGCGAGCTTTATTGCTGACATGGGCCCCACTTGATGGTTGCACAAAATAGAGCCGAGTGGAGGGGAGCTCACCATCGGCGAGTACGACTGATCAGCGGTGAAGGAGTGGTATGGCTAGCCTAAGTGGAGTCAGGGGAGGTCTTGGTGGAGCTTGAGATCAACCAGAGGTGACCGGCAGTGAGAAGAAGCGGCGGAGGGAGCTTCGGGTAGCTGAGAGAGAACACCAAGGGTGCTTAAGCTCGGGAAGATGAGGGGAAAGGACCAAGGGGCAAGGGGGAACCCATTTTGACACTTGGTAGTGATGGCGGAGCTTCGAGAAGTTCTAGCGATGCTGGCTGGAGTCGAGGAAGAAGGCTGAAGCGGCGGCGATGACCTAGGAGCTCCGAGCTGAAAAGGAGGAGTGTACTGTGCTCAAGGCATCGCTAGTATGTTCAAGCTGAAAGAATTGGCCAAAGACTCACTAGGGCGCTCGATTGGTGAAGCTTAGTCCTTCTATGCTCGGCGGCAATGGCACATGTAGCAGTGCAATTGGCACAGATCTCGGGTAGGGGTGTAAGAGAGGAGGTGTGGTAGCTATGGGGCAGCCGGGGGTGGCTTTTATAGCCATGGAGGAGAGCTCCTGCACTCGGCTTGTGAGCTTGGTTCGCCGGCCAAGCGGAAGGAACAAGGGGAAAGGGTGGCGCAGGATTCTCTAACAAGGATTGCGCTCAAGCATGCCAGGGCTTTCAGCAGGTGCAATTGGGATGCATTTGGGCATAGTAGCGAACTAGGTGACCCTAGTGCGTGCGGTGGCTGGCAGAAAGATAAGACAGGACACCGGCACAAGTTCAATGGCCAAGGCGGAGTGCCCATGCCACTGTAGGGAAAGGAGGCCTCAGCGGCTACCACGGTAGGCATTGACAGCAATGTAGCAGCAGTGTCTTGGTGCATGCGCAGTGAATACAAAATGCTGAGCGGGGCCGAGGCAGGGCGTGCTCTGGCGCAAGTGCAGTTGGCAAGTGGATCCAAGTGAATGGAGGGGCTAACAAGCGAGCCCAACAGCAGAGAGAGAAGGGAGAGAAGAGAGGGATGGATAGGAAGGTCTTTACACAGTGAACATAGGTTTCTGTGAATGTCCCTTCCTTTTTGGTGTTTTACTAATTTTTATTTTCAAATTTCTTTTTGCAGCTAAGTTTTCTCGAATTTACTTAAGCTGTCAAATAGACTTCAAATTTATGAAAATTTTTGTGAAGGATCCTGAGCTAACGTGAATTCTCCCATAAATATTTTAGAGGATTATCAAGTATGTGTATTTTTTATATAAATCAAACAATGCTTTTGTTCTTTTCTAAAAGTTGTTGTTTTTGATTTTTTGAAGCAGTAAGTGAATTCAATTTTTTTTTGAAAGTTTTTGGAAGTGATCGGGAGATGATTTAGGATTTATATAAGTTTTCCCAGACTTTGAGATGCTTCAAAACTGAAGCTTGAAATTCAAAAGCCTTACTAGGTTATTTTAAAAGTATTTTTCTTATTTGCTGAAATTCAAGAAAGACCAAATAAATGCTGAAAACTCAAATTAAGACCAAATTCAAATTAAGTATGTGTATTTCTCTTTGATGAATTTTTGGGATGTTACATTGTATTAGTTATACTCAGAAATATGTTATTTTCATATATGTCAAACTTGCTTTTACAAATTCTGTTTGCTAAGTATTACTTGATATTCTTGCTCAACTTTGCTCTTTATGCAAAATAACCTGCATGCAGCCTTTCCATTGACATAGCCTGCATTTATTATATATTTACGATATACTACAAGTCTTCCTGAGTATACAAGTACTCAACATTGCTTAATTTGTTGGTTTAAGTGAAGATAGCAATTCTGCCAATGACGCATAATTTGACGCAAGTTACGGGGATTATATCGATGAGCTTTTCTAGGGTTTATACCTTTTAAGTTGCCTGAGTGTTTATATGGGCATACCACAAGGCTTTTGAATTTCTGCTACAATATTTTTCGTCTTGTAAGACTTTATTGTATAAACAGCTTCTGCAATTATATTTAAAATATTGTGTATGGATGTGTTACAAATGTTGAAAATGTGCGTACTAGCTACTTCTCATGGGACTAGTATACACATAAGACCTTCTTTTGTAAAAAGGAGGGTCATCATATCATGGAACGAGGTTACTACTGCCTTGATGTGCTAATGCGATCCGACACACTCTTCTTCTGATGCTGAGAAATCGTACTTGCGCGCCCAGTGGTAATGCTAAAATCCTTATCTATAATCTTAGTTCATATACAACGAGTTTTCTAGGTTTGTATAGATGAAATTTTTTTAAATTGCTTCTGCTTTGCTACCCTTGGTAACAGTAGGCACATGGGAAGCATTTTTTCCAAACAATTCGTATTTTAAGGTGCATTATAAGCTGCAAGCCTGTAACATGACGAATTAATTGGCGATGCCATAATTAATTCCACATGAAACATTGAATAGACAGTAGACAACAGAATAATCTCAAGCAATCGACACAAATCGTTATCAAGGGGGAAGAGGTGAGAAATAGTTATTATCCTAAGAATTGTTAATTATAGGATGCCCAAATATATGGGCAAATGTAACATCCCAAAAATTGAGTTTCAGAGTGTTTGATTTGAAAAATGAACCATTTGCATTTTTCCCAGATTAATCAAAGCTTAATTTGAATTTTCTATTTATGAAAGGATTTAATTTGACTAATCTATTCATCAAACAAAAGATTTTCAAAGCTTACGTTGGGTTCATTGCGCTTCAAGGAATTTTTCTGTATTTTTGGAAAAAAATTTCTGAATTTATTTGCTATTTATTTGAATTTATTTTCTTTTAATCGGATTTCTGAAATTTATTAAATTAGGAAATGTTTTTATTTTGAAAATCCTCCAGGGCCAAATTTCCCACCAGCCCATTCCAATTTCCCTCCGGTCCGGCCCGTTTCGGCCTGCCTTCCGCGCGTCCGCGTCGCCCGCCAGCTCGCGTAGCCTCGGCCATCCGATCCGCGACGCGCGGACGGCTGAGATTGCGCCGCGTCACCTCGCGTCGCTGCCGCCGCCGTCGAACCCTAACCCTAGCCGCCTCCGCGTCAATCCCGCGCCGTTTCTCGGTTTCCGGATTTGGCACGCCTCCCCAGGCTATTTATGCCGTCGTCGCACCCAGCCCGAGGTTCGCCTCGTTTCGCCGCTCATTTTGCCCCATCTCTTGTCGCCCGAGACGCTACCATCGCCGAGTTCTTGCTCGCCGAAGTCCTCCACCATAGCCATGGTCTTCCGCCGCGTCGATCTTCGCCATCGGACCATCTCTGCCGCTGCCGCTTGCTCGTTCGGATCCTTCGCGTCGTTCTAGTCCGGATCCACCTTGTCTCGCACTCGATCCGTCGCCTTTCTGTCGAATCCAGCATCGTCTTCCTCAGCTTCGGTAAGTCACGCCGCCGCCAAGCTGTTGAACCTCTTCACCTAACCCGAGCCGTCCGATCGCCCGCATGCATTCCCGATCGCTCCGCGTCGCGGCCGATCGTTCCTAGTTCCTTCGTCATTCGATCCAGCCGTGCCGCTGGATGCGCGACGCGTGCCCAGCCGCGTCAGCACCCCGTGTCGCCGTGTCCCACCGCGTGGCCGCCACCTCGGTGCGCGTCGCTCCGCCGCGTCAGCGCCACGTACGCCCTAGCCTCCCGCGTGGCGCGCCACCTCAGCCGGTCTGCCGCGTCACCTTGAGCCGCCTCGGTGCACCCGGTTCATCGTGGACAGAGTCGCTGAGGCGTGGGTCCCACCTGTCAGTCGATATTTCTTTTGGATTTATTCTTTTCCAGAAAATACAAAATTTCAGGCAATAAGATCTTGCCACGTTTCAGCCTTTTTCTTTTTCTCTGATTTTCTTACCCGAGAAACTTCTAGGAGCCCGTTCTCCTTCGTTCGAGCTCCGATTCCAGTGATTCAAATTTCTAAATTCATCTAAATTCAAGATCTATCTTTAAGTACCATTATTTTAAATGTTTGAATTTTGGTTTGAAATTGTTTTATTTATTTGCTCTCGTTTCGCTTGTAGACGACGCAGTCGAATCTCAATCAAATGAGCAGTCAGAAATAGAACTAGCAGGAGGCATCAAAGGCAAGTCTTGAACATATTGATCCCAAATTTTACAAAATGCCTATATTGTTTTAAATTATGCATGCTTACTTTATGCAATGTACTTCAAATATAGTTTTAGGATTTTAGTTAAATGCCAGCTTTGATATACCCTCATTGACATTAATCTTGATGAACCTTTGTCACCCTAGATGATATTAGTTATTTTATTTGGTGATAACTAGTAGATTAGCATGAGAAGGTAGAACTGCTTAGTCCAGCTTAAACGTTTCGGTATGATGCCATTATGGGAATCACTTCAAACATTGTTGAATCATATTTGTGAAGTCGCGGCAATTGGTGTTGCTGCTGTTATTTAAGTGAAATAAAGTGAAAAATATGGTTTAGACCAGGGCGGATGGATGTTTGGCGGGTGCAGAAACCACGAAACCTTGGTATGTGAATGTTCCGCCCTAATCAATTAAGGACCGAAGCATGTGTTATCATGGACCAAGCACTACTGTACAACCAAAAGTCTATATGGGTACGACCTAGCTACATAATTTGTGCATCTCATTATTAGCTTCGCCAGTTGGTGAGTGCCAGATGATGGCAGGCGCAAGAGGGGCTTCTGTACTGGGCAGCTAGAACCCTAACAGCGTGAAACCTTATCGGGCGAGGTTAATAGTGGGATTGTGCATTGTAAGGCCTTGTCATGATCTCTCTGTCGACACACCGAAGGAAGTTTGTTGATAGCTTGGCAACAAGAGTCGATCATGTTTTGTGGGCAAAGTGTACACACTCTGCAGAGTTAAAACTACTTATGTAGTCGTGCCCACGGTTAAGGGCAGGCGAGGTACGCTTGCACATTGTAGATTTCATGGTTTTGTTTTAAATGAAAATGATGGTTTGGGAATCCGTAAGCAGATGGAACTCTCGGGTTATGGTTTGGCGGATGGAGCCAGTCAAGTAGATGGAACCTGTTTAGTTGACATATCAAATTCAATTACTATTCAATTACATTTTGTTCAAATGATGCTTTATGAAATTACTATTGGTATTTACAGTTAAACTTTTCTTTATGCTAAAAGAGCCATATTATGCCTTCAATTGTTTAGCCTTGCATATAGTTATCATGCATTATGTTTCCAATACTTGCGGAGTATATTTTGTGCTCACCCTTGCAACATCCCCAACTTTCCACAGAAGAGTGTGCAGAAGCTAAAGGTGACTACTATTTCTACGCTTGTGGTTACGACGAAGGTGATCCGGAATGCTAGGACGCGTACCCCAGTCGATTGCCTATTGGGCAAATGGATGGGCTTATCCTGCTATTATTATTTCGTTTCCGCTGTTTCTTATTGAATGCAAGCTATGATGCTGCTTATTTGTAATAATGGGCCATAAGGCTAATACTCTTTTTCTTAATTCATATTATGTGCTTTGTGATATGGATGTGTTGTCATCACTGTTTCCACTGTGTGTGCTAGCTTTTCCTGGACTAGAACAGGTTATACACAGAGGGTTCGGATTCAGAAATCCGGTCCTGACAGAGGTGGTATCAGAGCCATATCGACTGTAGGTCGCATCCCTAGTTAGTCTGGTCTTCTTAGCAAGAACTTCAAAATTATTTTCTAAATCAAACCAACGAATTGCTGTGAAATAGATTATCTCATCTCATCTTATTCTTAGGTTCTTACTCCTTTCCTTTGCTAAAATATTATTTTAAAATTTTAATTTGATCTTATCCCTTGGAACTTCTCAAAGCTTCGAGTCTTATGCAAGAATCCAAATTAAAGAAGATGATCAAGCCGTCAAAGAGTATATCCGAGAAGACTACCATATAAGATAGGTTTATAGTGCTCAGCAGTGTTGGAGCATATCACCCCATTTAATTTAGCAACGTATAGTCCGAGTGTATTAGGATTTTTGGTTGCTTGTTTGTTGGGTGTGATGTACACTTGCCCTAGCATTGTGTTTCAGCCACCTTTCTTTTGGAGTTTTATAGCTTGTTTGGTCTTGGAATGGCTACCTCCCTAGTCTTCTCATCTTTTGCTCTTTCCCTCTCATCTATTGCTAACATGTCCCTGGCCGTTGCTTCAGATGGAAGGTCAAGGAAGAGGTCGTGGAGCTGGTCGCAGAGGAGGTCGTGTTGGAGGTCATGGTCGTGGCGAGGCAGAGCCACAAGAGCAGCAAGTGCCACCACCGTCGCCACCATTCCAACCCCCAGTCGCAGATATCCAGCAGATGATGGCAATGCAGCTTCAGTTGTTGCAGGCCCTTGCTCAAAATATAGTAAACAATCCTCAGCCAGCACCAACCGCAACACCAGTGATGCCGCCCTAGTCAAAGCTGGGAGAATTTATGATAACTAGACCGCCTACCTTCACGGGAGCAGGTGAACCCTTGGAGGCAGATGACTGGTTGAGAGATGTGGAGAAAAAGTTCCAGTTGGCGCAGTGTGATGACCATGAGAAGGTTCTCTACGCGAGCCATCAGTTAATAGGAGTAGCTGCTACTTGGTGGGATAATTTCTGTGCTGCCCATCAGAATGCTCAAGCTATAACTTGGGAGGAATTCTCTGAAGCCTTCCGTACTGCTCATGTGCCTGCCGGCATTATTGCAATGAAGAAAAGAGAATTTCGCAAGCTGCATCAGGGAAACCAGAGTGTTTCTGAGTATCTGAATAGGTTCACCCAATTGTCAAGGTATGCACTAGAAGATGTGGCAACTGAAAGTGCCAAGATCTGGAGGTTCATGGAGGGACTTGAACCTGACATCAAGGTGCAGCTAGTTGCTTTGGATTTTCCAAACTTTCAACATATGGTGAACAAAGCACTAGTGTAAGAGGATGCCCAACGCCAACAGCGGGAGTACCGCAAGAGAAGGATGGCATTCTAGGCCCAGCATGGAGCAAGTGGTTCTCGTCAGCGCTTTCAACCTCAGCAAGCCAACAGGACACCTGTTCAAGAAGCACCCCGTACTCCTAATTCTGGACCGCGCCCAGTCGCTCAAGGACCCCAGCACAGCGCCAGTGGTCAACCGTAGAAAGGAAATTCAAATGTTGCAGGAATTCAGTGTTTCCATTATCACCAGATGGGACATTATGCTAGCAACTGTCCTCAGAAGCGTCAGCCAGTGACCCCAGTGCCGTTCAACTTGGAATCCAATTCCGCCAGAGCTCCTACGCAAGGACAAGGTCATGGAACACCTCATACGCCAAGAGCTCCGCAATCTTTTGGAAGAGGACATATCAACCATGTGATCACCGAAGAAGCTCAGGAGGCATCAGATGTGATTTTGGGTAAGTTCTTTGTTAACTCAATACCTGCCTCAGCATTATTTGATTCTGGAGCATCGCATTCTTTTATGTCGAAGAATTTTGTTGAACAATTTGGTTGGGAAACCTTTACCCTTAAGAGCCCTATGATAGTGCAGTCACCGGGAAAAGAATTGAGAACTAGTTCGATGTGCCCTAGTGCAACCATAAAAAACAATGGGGTAGAATTCCTAGCGAATCTTATCATCTTGGATTCAAAAGGAATAGATGTCATCCTAGGAATGGATTGGTTAATCAAGTATAAAGGTCAAATAGATTGTGCCAGTAGAGCCATCACTCTCACCAATTCAGAAGGAATTCGAGTGGATTATATGCCTGATGAGTCTACAAGTAAGAAGTACACTTTGAACAGTTTGAAGGAAACAACTTTGGAAAGTATGCCTGTGGTGCAAGAATATCCAGATGTATTTCCTGAAGAATTGTCAGGTATGCCTCCTGATCGAGATGTAGAGTTCGTCATAGAGCTAGTCCCTAGTACGGCTCCTATTTCCAAGAGACCTTACCATATGCCAGCCAATGAACTCGCCGAAATGAAGAAACAGATTGAAGAGTTACAAGAAAAAGGTTATGTTCGTCCAAGTTCGTCACCTTGGGGAGCGCCAGTTCTTTTTGTAAAGAAGAAGATAATAGTTTACGTTTGTGCGTGGACTATAGAGCTCTAAATGAAGTCACAATCAAGAAAAAGTATCCGTTGCCCAGGATTGATGACTTGTTTGATCAGTTGAAGGAGCTTGTATTTTCTCTAAGATTGATCTTCGATCTGGATACCATCAGTTGAAAATAAGGTCACAAGATATTCCGAAGACAGCATTTGCTACCCGATATGGATTATATGAGTTCACAGCTATGTCTTTTGGTCTGACCAATGCACCAGCTTATTTCATGAATCTGATGAATAAAGTGTTTTTGGAGTACCTAGACAAGTATGTGGTGGTATTCATAGACAACATTCTTGTCTATTCCAGAGATGAAGCAGAACATGAAGGTCATTTCAGGATGGTGTTAGAAAAGCTCAGAAATCATCAGTTGTATGCTAAGTTCAGTAAGTGTGAATTTTGGTTGAAGGAAGTTGCTTTCTTAGGTTATGTAATTTCTGCTGGAGGTGTCTCAGTAGACCCTGAAAAAGTAAAAGGTGTACTTGATTGGAGGCAACCCAAGTCAGTGCCTGACATCAGAAGTTTCCTTGGTTTAGTAGGATACTACCGAAGATTCATAGAAGGATTTTCAAAGATTGCAAGACCGCTTACCCAGTTGCTGAAGAAGGAAAAGAAGTTTGAATGGTCTGAAGCTTGTGAGCAAAGTTTTCAGGAATTAAAGAAAAGATTGACCTCAGCCCCAATGCTCATTTTACCAGATATTCGGAAGAACTTCGAGATTTTCTGTGATGCTTCAAGACAGGGACTTGGATGTGTTTTGATGCAAAAAGGCAAAGTAGTTGCATACGCCTCACGGCAATTGCGACCACATGAGGAAAACTATCCAACCCATGACATGGAAATGGCTGCAGTTGTGCATGCATTAAAGTTGTGGAGGCATTATCTCATCGGGAATCGATGTGAGATCTTTACAGAGCATAAGAGTTTGAAGTATATCCTCACCCAAGCAGACTTAAACCTAAGACAAAGAAGATGGTTAGAGTTAATCAAGGATTATTTTATGGGAATACATTATCATCCTGGCAAGGCTAATGTAGTTGCCGATACCTTAAGCCGGAAGAGCTACTGCAATAATGTGATGATTCAAGAAGGTCAAGCTGCTCTTCATAAGGAGTTTCAGTGTTTGAATTTGGAACTAGTAGAGGAAGGTTCCGTTGCTGCTTTGGAGATTCACCAACCTTGGAGGATCAGATCAAAAAGATGCAAAAGTCAGATAAAGAAGCTGCTAAGATCAAGGACAGAATAAAGGAAAGTAAAGCCCCAGGATTTTCAGAAGATGGAGAAGGAATCGCTTGGCTTGGAAAAAGTATCTATGTGCCAAATCAAAGAGAGATCAAGCAGTTGATATTAAAGGAGGCGCATGAGTCAGCGTACTCAATTCATCCAGGTAATACTAAGATGTATCAAGATCTTCATGGTATATATTGGTGGCCAAGGATAAGAAAGGAAATCGCAGAGTACATAGCTATGTGTGATGTATGCTAGCGAGTTAAAACTGAACATCAAAGACCCGCAGGATTGCTACAGCCGTTAAAGGTACCTGAATGGAAGTGGGAAGAAATTGGAATGGATTTCATTACAGGACTTCCGAGATATGATTCAGTATGGGTTGTAGTTGATCGATTGACAAAAGTTGCACATTTCATCCCTGTGAGAACAACTTACCAGGGAGATCAACTTGCAGAGTTGTATATGTCAAGAATCGTGTGTTTGCATGGCGTGCCAAAGAGAATTGTATCAGATCGAGGCACTCAATTCACTTCAAGATTCTGGCAAAAGTTGCAAGAAGCATTGGGTACCAACCTGAATTTCAGCACAGCTTATCACCGTCAGACAGATGGACAGACTGAACGACTGAATCAGATCCTTGAAGACATGTTAAGATCTTGTGCGTTGTCCAATGTGACAAGTTAGGATCAAAGTTTACCCTATGCAGAATTCTCATATAACAATAGTTATCAAGCAAGCTTGTAGATGTCGCAATTTGAAGCCTTGTATGGAAGAAAGTGAAGAACACCTCTCTATTGGAATGAAACAGGAGATCGCCAATTCTTCGGTCCAGATATGTTGCAAAAGGCAGAAGAGCAAGTAAAAATGATTCAAGAAAGATTGAGAACAGCGCAGTCTAGGCAAAAGAGCTACACTAATAATCGTCGGAGGGAGCTAACCTTTGCTCCTAGTGAATATGTTTATCTGAAAGTCTCACCGCTCAAAGGAATGCGTCGATTCCAAGTTCGCGGAAAGTTAGCACCAAGATTCATTGGACCGTTTCCAATCCTAGCTAGAAGTGGAGAAGTGGCTTATCAGTTAGAGCTGCCGTCGCAGTTATCGAATGTGCACAATGTGTTCCATGTGTCACAGTTGAAAAAGTGCCTCAGAGTTCCAGAAGAACAAATGCAGATTGAGAATGTTGAGCTACAAGAGGATCTCACCTACCTAGAGTATCCAATCAGAATTTTGGATGAAGCAGAGCGTAGAACAAGAAACAAGACGATCAAGTTTTGCAAGGTTCAGTGGAGCAACCACTCAGAAAAGGAAGCAACTTGGGAGCAAGAAGAAGATCATAGAGAAGAGTACCCCAACCTTTTTCCTTAGCCATCCAAATCTCGGGGTTGAGATTTCTTTAAAGAGGGGAGGTTTGTAACATCCGAAAATTTGAGTTTCAGAGTGTTTGATTTGAAAAATGAACCAATTGCATTTTTCCCAGATTAATCAAAGCTTAATTTGAATTTTCTATTTATAAAAGGATTTAATTTGACTAATCTATTCATCAAACAAAAGATTTTCAGTTTTAGTTGGGTTCATTGTGCTTCAAGGAATTTTTCTGTATTTTTGGAATTTGTTCTAAATTTATTTGAATTTATTTGCTTTTAATCGGATTTCTGGAGTTTATTAAATTAGGAAATGTTTTTATTTTGAAAATCCTCCTGAGCCAAATTCCCATGGCCCATTCCAATTTCCCTCTGGTCTGGCCACATTTCGGCCCACCATCCGCGCGTCTGCGTCGCCCGCCAGCCCGCGTAGCCTCGGCCGTCCGATCCGCAACGCGCGGACGGCTGAGATTGCGCCACATCGCCCCACGTCACCGCTGCCGCCGTCGAACCCTAACCCTAGCCACCTCCACGTCAATCCCGCGCTGTTTCTCGGTTTCCAGATTTGGCACGCCTCCCCAGGCTATTTAAGCCGCCGCCGCACCCAGCCCGATGTTCGCCTCGTTGCGCCGCTCATTTTGCCCCATCTCTTGTCGCCCGAGATGCTGCCATCGCCGAGTTCTTGCTCGCCGAAGTCCTCCGCCACAGCCGTGGTCTTTCGCCGCGTCAATCTTTGCCATCGGACCATGTCCGCCGCTGCCGCTTGCTCATCCGGATTCTTCGCGTCGTCCTCGTCCAGATCCACCTTGTCTCGCGCTCGATCCGTCGCCTTTCTGCCGAATCCCACGTCGTGTTCCTCAACTCCGGTAAGTCACATCGCCTCCTCGCCGTTGAACCTCTTCACCTAACCCGAGCCGTCCGATCGCCCGCATGCGTTCCCGATCGCGCCGCGTCGCAGCCGATCGTTCCTTGTTCCTCCGCCGTTCGATCCGGCCGTGCCGCTGGATGCGCGACGCGTGCCCACCGCGTCGACCCGTGTCGCCGTGTCTCCGCCAGCGTGGCGCCACTTGGCGCCCGCGTCGCCCGCCGCGTCAGCGCCACGTACGCCCTAGCCTCCCGCGTGGCGCGCCACCTCAACCGGTCTGCCGCGTCACCTTGAGCCGCCTCGGTGCACCCGGTTCATCGTGGACCGAGTCGCTGATGCGTGGGTCCCACTTGTCAGTCGATATTTCTTTTGGATTTATTCTTTTCCAGAAAATCCAAAATTTCTGGCAATAAGATCTTGCCACGTTTCAGCCTTTTTCTTTTTCTCTGATTTTCTTACCCGAGAAACTTCTAGGAGCCCGTTCTCCTTCGTTCGAGCTCCGATTCCAGTGATTAAAATTTCTAAATTTATCTAAATTCAAGATCTATCTTTCAGTACCATTATTTGAATTTTTTGAATTTTTGTTTGAATTTATTTTATTTATTTGCTCTCGTTTCGCGTGTAGACGACGCAGTCGAAGCTCAAGCAAATGAGCAGTCAGAAATAAAACTAGCAGGTGGCATCAAAGGCAAGTCTTCTTTGAACATATTGATCCCAAATTTTACAAATTGCCTATATTGTTTTAAATTATGCATGCTTACTTTATGCAATGTACTTTAAATATAGTTTTAGGGTTTTAGTTAAATGCCAGCTTTGTTATACCCTCAATGACATTAATCTTGATGAACCTTTGTCACCCTAGATGATATTAGTTATTTTATTTGGTGATAACCAGTAGATTAGCATGAGACGGTAGAATTGCTTAGTCCAGCTTAAACGTTTCGGTATGATGCCATTATGGGAATCACTTCAAACATTGTTGAATCATATTTGTGAAGTCGCGGCAATTGGTGTTGCTGCTGTTATTTAAGTGGAATAAAGTGAAAAATATGGTTTAGACCAGGACGGATGGATGTTTGGCGGGTGCAGAAAGCACGAGACCTTGGTATGTGAATGTTCCGCCCTAGTCAATTAAGGACCGAAGCATGTGTTATCGTGGACCAAGCACTACCGTACAACCATAAGTCTATATGGGTACGACCTGGCTAAATAATTTGTGCGTCTCATTATTAGCTTCGCCAGTTGGTGAGTGCGGATGATGGCGTATTTAAGAGGGCTTTTATATCAAGCAGCTAGAACCCTAACAGCGGTGAAACCTTATCGGGCGAGGTTAATAGTGGGATTGTGCATTGTAAAGGCCTTGTCATGATCTCTCTGCCGACACACCGAAGGAAATTTGTTGATAGCTTGGCAACAAGAGTCGATCATGTTTTGTGGGTAAAGTGTACACACTCTGCAGAGTTATAACTACTTAAGTAGTCGTGCCCACGGTCAAGGGCAGGCGAGGTACGCTTACACATTGTAGATTTCATGGTTTTGTTTTAAATGAAAATGATGGTTTGGGAATCCGTAAGCAGATGGAACTCTCGGGTTATGGTTTGGCTGATGGAGCCAGTCAGGTAGATGGAACCTGTTTAGTTGACATATCAAATTCAATTACTATTCAATTACATTTTGTTCAAATGATGCTTTATGAAATTACTATTGGTATTTACAGTTAAACTTTGCTTTATGCTAAAAGAGCCATATTATGCTTTCAATTGTTTAGCCTTGCATATAGTTATCATGCATTATGTTTCCAAGACTTGCGGAGTACATTTTGTGCTCACCCTTGCAACATCCCCAACTTTCCACAGAAGAGTGTGCAGAAGCTGGAGGTGACTACGATTTCTACTCTTGTGGTTACGACGAAGGTGATCCGGAATACTAGGACGTGTACCCTAGTCGATTGCCTATTGGGCAAATGGATGGGCTTATCCTGCTATTGTTATTTCGTTTCCGCTGTTTCTTATTGAACGCAAGCTATGATGCTGCTTATTTGTAACAATGGGCCATAAGGCTAATACTCTTTTGCTTAATTAATATTATGTGCTTTGTGATATAGATGTGTTGTCATCATTGTTTCCACTGCGTGTGTTAACTTTTCCTATACTAGCACAGATTATACACAGAGGGTTCGGATTCGGAAATCCAGTCCCGACAGCAAACTCCAATTTATATAAAAATTACCTTGAAATAATTAAGCTCTTAATCTCATTCGAACTTCTCTCCTTTTGCTTGATCTAAGCTCCTTTCTCTCATGGGACAAGTTGTAAGGGTGCCCAAATATTCTGCAGAATCTAAAGGGGGTAGCTAGGCTCGATGTACAACAAATTCTATCGCGCCCTTAACATTTGCATGGAAAGGTCGAAAAGCGGGTAGCCAAAGGGGAAACACTGTGGCGAGCCAAGAGATGGAATGTCCCCGAGGCCAGGTTTTGCGCCTCCGGGACACATTCCCCAACCCACCCACCTTGCGACTTCCACCTGGGCCCATTCCACCACATGCAATACAAGCGGGCCCACTGTTTTACTCCTGGACCCACTGCCAGTGACAGCATAGAGCTTAATGAGAGCTATGAGTGTGTTCCTTGACACTGGTCTCCATGTGTTCATGCAAAATGCCTTTGGAGTTTGGAGTGCTCATACTCTCTCTCATCTCATGGATGCAGCTGCGATAGGGTGGGTGCAACTCCGAAGAACGGAGAGAGAGAGAGAGGAATGCATTGCAATTCTCAAAAGCAAACACACTTGCCACAAAACGCAATGATGCGGTTTTCTGCCCTCCAAGCCTCTACAGTCCTCCCATCGATGCTTAAATAATTTGTTTGTTCTCTCTTCTTCTTTGTATGGTTTAGCTAGCTCCAAGCTCGATCAGTATTTTAATTGATGCAAGTGTACTGAGACATACACCGATACACGCAGTTCTAGTCTGCAAGATGACCAAACTAAAAAATGCAAGTCCATATGCAACGGTTGATCGATCGAGCTGGATAGCACTAGCAGCAAATGTTAATATTTGATTACAATAACATCTTCAAGCACTATGATCAAACATGATATATACATGCATGTATGAGTCAAATCACGTAAAGTGTATGCTATGAAGCTGAAGCCTCTTTTCGTCACTTTTCAACAGGTTATATATGTGATAAACCTCGTTCTTTGAAACAAGTAGAAACATTAATACGACAAATTAATATAGCCAAATTCTCATCATTCCATGCATTACTCCCTACAAGGCTTACGATGGCTAAGATGGAACACGCATGCTTGGGTTAGGGTTCTCATTTAATTTTGCTAACATGATGGAGGGGCCTAGATTCTTTGTACTCTCTCATCATTGGGCGGCACGTACGAATCTGTCTCCTTCATTATAGTAGGCCGATGCACGCTGTGAGACACTGAAATAGTTCAACAAGTCGGCAAAGGTGTTCGTCTTACGGAGTGCCAGCCGGTACACATGCGTATGGTCTTGTTTCCTTTCAAATTGGACATGTATGAGATAAGTTCAACAGTTCACTTCACAAATAAGACCGCAAACAACTGAGATCTGGTTCACATGAAAAAGCGTTGTAGCTAGGCACACTACCACACAAACCCCCATATATGCCGCCCCATCACTGCCAGTGGCTAATGCACCAGCAGTGATGGTGCATCACTGCCGGTCCGTATCAAGGACCAACACTAAAATCTCATTCAAAAAGGACCGACAGTGATAGATTAAGTATCACTGCCGGCTCATGATACGGTCCGGCAGTGATAATAGGGACATAACACTGCCGGCCCGTATCACGAGCTGGCAGTGATAATCAAGTATTACTGTCGGTTCGTGTCATGATCCGGCAGTGATAACTGCATACGGAGTTGGATGGAGATAAACTTTATATGAAAATTGTAGCTCTCGACGAGACCTAAAACTTTGTAGTTGAAAACTTTTTAGTTTGAGGTCGTTTAGATACCCAAATAACTATAACAATGTTTCAGGGAACAAGGATCAAAAGGAAAGCATTTCCTGTTACCATCACTAGTAACTCTGTGGTGGGATGGTAAGGAAGCATCACGCGAGGTGAGAGGTCTCGGGTTCAAATGCCACAAACCGCACGTGCCTGTATTTCACATGAAAATCGTGTGACTTGCGAATAAATACAAGGTGGTCTAGGTGCAAATAATTTTTTTGATTTTACCGAGTGATTTGTGGATTTACGAACTATCATTGCCGATTCACATACAAACCAGCAGTGATAGTCGGACTGTCACTACCAACCAATCACTGCTGGTTCCATTATCCGGCAGTGATGCCAGTTTGGAACCGGCAGTGATCTGGTGTTTTGTAGTAGTGGCACTTCCAACTTACTTTTGCTCGTGTGTGTTAAGATAGCTAGCTATCTTTCTCAAAAGTTTGCATGCATGCGCACCTTAGCCCTGATTTACATCGATTAGGTCAACTATGAAAGTATGAACTCACAACTGGTGTAGAGCTCACTATTACAGAAAGGCCTATATAAGACATCTCATCACAGATGGTTTTCCAAAACCATCTGTGTTGAAGCTAATCATAGACGGTTTTGCTAGCACGACTGTCTAAGTTACTGGAAATGGTAAGAACCATCTGTAATGATCTGATATCATAGACGGTTCGTGCTGCCAACCGTCTATGAAGTGTCATAGACGGTTCTTACCACGAACTGTCTGTGATATAAGATTATCGCAGATAGTTCATGGTAAGAACCGTCTATGATATCATGTTGGGCACCATAAGTAGTTTCTCCATCGACCTTGCACTCAGCCCTCTCGGCTTCTCCCTGGTCCTCGCCCTCGCCATCTCACCGATGTGCTAGTGCGGATGCTCGCCACCCTCCTTGTCCTCTCTGACCACTCCTTCCAATCCTCCACCAAAACCCTACCCCTAGGGGCGGAGCTCCCTTCCCGCCATTGCACCAGACCGTACCCATGGCCGACGAGCACTTCTCCTACGCGGCGGTGGGGTCGTCGGTGATCCCGATCTTGAACAAGTTGCAGACATCTTCTCATCGCCCATTCGTGCTCCAGCTCGTGCACCAGCTGCGCCGCATCGTCGATGCCGACGCTGATAAGTGGGGCGAGTTCCTGCACCTCTCCGGGTGTCGCTTCTACGACTTCCACAAAATCCGTCGTGAGATCCAAGTCGCCATACCCTCATAATTTATTGTTTCTATCGATGATGGAGTTTGTTAGGCTTCGGAATGGAGGGTCAATCGATAGCGAGATAGTGTTCGTGTGTTTAGTGGCAATAACATTGCCTTGTGTCCGTTTACTAGGGTTATGGATGATTGTTTCATTGCGATTTTAATGGTTGTCACTAGGTACTTTAGTTTACAGCATGTTTGTTTAATTAGGGGATCAACTGTGTTAATATTCCTACTGCATTGTTGCCTTTCATAGTTTGATAGCGGTTAATGACAATAGCTCTAAATTTTGAACTTCATACCTAGTTCATATCATCAAATATCATTTTCACAATTTTTTTTGAATTTGCGGAAGATGAGCTGTGTAACACTCTATCAGTCGTCGTTAGGGGTGAAAACGGATCAGATACGGACGGATAATAGCTCTACCATATTTGTTTTCATATTTTTTCTGGGATGCGGATACGGATACGGATAGTCCGGATACGAATACGAATACGGATAATATCGAATACAGATACGAATCGAATACGAATCGAATCGGATACGGTTTCGAATATTTTATCAGAACATGATAACCCCTTAGATTGTATATAAAAAGTCAACGAAAACACATAACTAGTTGATTTGATGAAAATGTTATTAAAAATTGAACAAATATAAGCATTTTCATTCACTTAGACAATAAGTAGATACCATGTCGCAAATAAAATTATATAAGACTTAGTTTATCACATACATACAATTAGTTCATTATACATGTAGATCAAAACACAAAAATGAAGGTAATCTTTACTCAAAGATACAAATGGAGTTAAACACATAACACACTAAAAGTTTGATAATACATAAATATCACGTCTCTAGAAAAAGTATATAACACTTATATGTAATGATCCAATATTTATATTCTTTGTTGAATTATGTTAAAAATAATAAATTATGTATTTATGAGTTTTTATGATTTTTAGCTACTTATTTAAATATTTTCCTATTAAGAATAGGAATATTTGAATTTTTGAGAAAATTTAAAATCTGATAAAATCTTGAAAATAATTTTTTAAATGTTAGATTATTTCTGGAACTTTCTCAAAAAAATTCATAATTTTGGGAGTTGGTTTGCAAATTTTAATAATTAAAACTTACTTTATTGATTAATTAAATTAGAAAACAATTCTGAAATTAAGAAACATTTTTGGGCCAGAAGAGTAGTTTTGGCCCAGCCCATATGTATATCCGGATATCCGATCCATCAATATCCGGATTATCCGAATCCGTATCCATATCCGACGGATAGTGAGCTACCGAATCCGTATCCGTATCCAACAAAAAAAATCCGTATCCGTATCCGATCCGATACTATCCGACAAATATCCGATCCGACAGAATCCGTATCCGAAAATATTCGGATCGGTCGGAAACTATCCGATCCGTTTTCATCCCTAGTCGTCGTTGATATTCTCTTATAAGCATTGATCATAGGTGTCATTCGTTTGGTCAGTCACATGCTTATGGAGTAAAATGTGTACATTTATGGATATCTATAATGTTGATGTTATTACTT
This sequence comes from Otatea glauca, assembly GCA_036346275.1. Taxonomy (NCBI): domain Eukaryota; kingdom Viridiplantae; phylum Streptophyta; class Magnoliopsida; order Poales; family Poaceae; genus Otatea; species Otatea glauca. The sequence continues at coordinate 13,914,517 of CM070726.1, forward strand.
GCTGGTTTGTTGATGTAGTGGAAAGCTACATAAAAGTTATCAAAATTACCTAGATCACCGTTTAGATAATTTCTTAGAATTTAAGATTTAATCATCATTTAACTAACCATCATTTAAAAAATTTCTTCGCTTTAATAAATTTTTTTGAGTGTTAGTTATATAATTGTAGCGTCTTTTATTGTATTAGATCATTATACTTTTCAAATTTTGTTTTGCTGATTATATATCCCTATGCAATGTGTGTTGTCTTGTAAAGTCCAGTATAAGTCCTTTCTAAATAACTTCTCTAATCTTATGTAATGAAATGTAAGAAGCTAATAGGATTGTATTCGATCCCTCTTATGTTGACCTTGCCCACAATTGAGCAACTCCAATATCATCTACTATAAGCTAATTTAGAGCCCAACAGTGACTTCAACTATGAAACCTCTTAGATCAAACTCTAGTTGTTCTGTAGAAATGTTGAATTTAGTAGTCATATCTCTGGTCTACATGTGTTAGATCTCTTTCCGGACAAATCACCAAAAGTTTGGAGTGAAAACTTTGGTGTATTCATGACAAATCATTAAAAGTCCAACACCAAATTTCAAATCCAAAATAGTTCTTTACTGGTGGTATGGACCTCGAGACGAATCAATGGGACATAGTTCTTTATTAGTGGCTGGTCATAGTTTTTACCGTTTCATTGTATTTTTGAAGGTGATGTTGTGCTCTTAAGGTATATATGAAGGTAACATGGTGTTCAACTATCACTTTGATTTCGAACACCACGTTGCGTTCATACCTCAAGAGCACAACGTTAACTGCAAATTAAAATACCATGAAATGCCAAAAACTGTGACCAGTAACAAGTAAAGAACACGCTCGGTTGATTCGTTCGCTTCCGTGATACTATTTAGTGATGTCCACCTTTTCTATTGTATTTTAATTAGGCAGTTCTTGGCTGGTAGGCATAGGGAACTGCCATATGATACTATTCATACTCTAGACATTGTTCTTAGAGAATATCCAACATCAAAGTTAAGTACCTCCTTGCAGGTGTGAGAACAAATGTTGATGGATTCCAAGGCAAAATCCAATTCTATCCACAGTTCGACTATCCACAGTTCGGCCTCGAACTGTGGATAGAATTGGATTTTGCCTTGGAATCCATCAACATTTGTTCTCACATATAAGAGGAGCTACTTAACTTTGCTAGGTATTGGACATTCCCTAAGAGCAATGTCCAGAGCATGAATAATTTTATGTGGTAGTTCTGTGTGCCTACTGGCCAAGAACTACCTAAAACCATCATAGACGGCTCATAATAAAAATCATCTATGATAGTAGGATATCACAAACGTTTTGACCATGAACCATCTGTGATAATAGGATATCACATATGGTCCGTACAAAGAACTATCTGTGATATCTACTTCATTGAAGGTTCACAAACCATTTGTGATGCACCATTATTATCACTGACACATACACGCAAACGGTTCGAAAAACCGTCTATGTTGACGGTTCCAAACCTTCTGTGATGTAATAATCTATAGTAGTGGCTAGAGAATAAAAGTTATTAGGGGCTTGCTATCATCTCCCTTGCCCCTGCTCACACACTACTACAGGAATGTACATCACAATCGGTTCTTTTTTGTCATCCCAGTCGGTTTTGATGGCGATACAAAGTCATTAGATAGTGATAAAGAGACGCTATCACAGTCGGTTTTCCTCTATAGTGATAAATTGTCATCACAATTGGTTCTGAGCTCATAACCGATTATGATGTGGGGGGTGCACATCACAATCGGTTCCTAGAACCGATTATGATGTGGTGTTTGTTCTTTGTACATCCTCTTGAAAATAGCACAGATTACACACAGTATGCATATTACATTCACAATATATATAGAACACAAACACTTTACAATACACATATCACATTCGTTCACAATATAGAACACAAACATACTAACAGTCAGTACACATTTCATATTCACATGATACAATATTGTTTACATATGGACTAGTAGAAGCCTGTCGGGTCTCTAAACCTACCGTCCTCCGCTAGAACTTCTGTCCAGTACCATTGGCATATGTGGTGTCGTAATTTATTGAGATCTTTGTTTTGTAAGCTCTTGAGGGGGATACCAATCTTCTACAAAATAGAAATGAGTACTAATTTAAGCTTTAATATTTGTCTGTAAAAGGCTGAGTGTATTATGCATGTACATATACCTTAGGGAAAAGGTGTGCTCCGCTGACTAGGATCAGCATGTAATGCATGATGTAGAAGCTGCATAGGTCGTTGCAACCTTGTTGACGACACTGTGAACAAAGAAAATCAAATTAAAAGACGAAGAATAGATGTCAAAAAAAATCCTATGCTATGCACTTGTACCTTCTCGTGTCGCCCTCCTTCTGCAACGAAAGATAAGAAAGCCCTATATACATTGGAGAGATACCATTGAGGAAAAAAATGAACGTAGTTAAATACTGAAAGTTTTAGGTTAGAAGAATATACTTACTTCTGCAAAATAGGCTTGATCCCGTAGGCCATCGGTCTCTTCTCAATCGAGTTAAAAGTGTAGACTTTGTTTTCACTCGGAGTGACCACGAGTAGAACCCAATGATTGCTTATTAAATGGTATGCAGTGCAAGAAAATAAGTTCATTTACAGTTTAAATGCGTGCAAGTAATTGAAAGGTAAAGTAGTACTTACTCCTCGTGGTACGGGAATAGATTGAAGTCATTTTTCGCCTGAGTCTGCAATGCTTGCTTGATATAGTTGGCAAGGAACTCTGATTAAAGCCTAGCCACTGGGTGTTGACCTGTCACGACTCGCTGCCTCATTATCCTGCAACTCCTGTCAATTGTTAATAAACATAATACAAAATCATATAACAGTCATAGGCTCATACTGTATGGTGCGATACTCACAACGTTCTGGATTGAATAGTAGAAATATATATGGCTTTTAGGTTGTACAAACAGAACAGGTCCTCAAAACTCACTAGGAATGTCCCATGCTCGTCGCAGTGGAAATGTACCCCTCGATACCTCACATTGAAATCGACGTGACACTCGGCCTCATTCGCCTTGTCAATGTACCATCCAAGGAGCAAGCGAGTGTATATGCCTAGAGCATTCAATTTGTTGCTAAGGATAAGGGGCTTTCCATGTATGTACCCCTTATAATCTCGAGGGGGCTCTATGGCCTCTATCAACATTGTTTTCTAGACAGAAGGAGTTTCCGAGGTCAGGACAAGAGGCTTTCCATGTATTTGAGGTGAAGTTGTGGCCTCTGTCAAGTTTGCCTTCTTGATAGAAGGATTCCCCAAGATCTCCTTTGATTCTTTGGTCGTCGTGCTAGTCATTTTGCGCACTAGGTCAACACTCTATGTAGGAGTCGACTGGGACGGAGGAGACGTCATGGTGGAAGGAGCAGGAGCAGGTGTAGGTACAATAGAAACCTACAAAGCATATCCATATCTAACGTATTGCAGTACTGGAATGATTGAGAAGACGCGAGGGATTTTTACCTTAAGAAGTATAACACCCGTCGTGGGCCACTTAACGAACGACATCCGTACTTGCCCGACAGTAGTGATATCTTTGTTCGGTGTAACGACCATCCTTTTTGGTAAGGAATACCAAGAAAGATGATCTATATGCATATAGTACTAGTCCCATGATCAGTGGCTAGTACGCATATTTACAATATTAGTAGCACATCCATACACAATATTATTATTGCGGGATCTATTTATACAATGTAGTCTTACAATTCAGAGTATATTGCAGCGGAAAGAAACAAAAATCTTGTAATGTGCCCATCCAACACTCAAGCAACTGACAAAGTATAATCCCTAGAAAGTCGCATCATCGAAATTCCCGTATCTTGCGGCGAACCATATATCTTCGGGGGCTTCTTCTTCAACTAAACCAATAAATAAGTAAGGGTGAGTATTTCGTACTCAAAAAGATATAAGGTATATCGCAAAAATATAATAAATGCAGGCTATGTCAAAGGAGGCTTCTATGATTACTATGCATAAAGCAAATTTGAACTTGAAATTCAGGTAGTAATTCACAAACAAAATTTCTAAAAGTGAGTTTGACTGATATGAAAATAACAAGTAGGTAAAGCATAAAGTAACAACTCACAGTCCTCCATGACATGAGCTTCAAATCATCCATTGCCAACACATGTCATAAAACCAGTATTGGCCAACACATGGCACAAAAGCTAAAACCAATCCTTGCCAATACATGGCAAAGTATTGAATCACCAGAGAGGTAAACTTTCCAACACAAGTTTCCAAATCATCCATTTTTGAAAATACCAAAACTTCTAACTATGTGATAACATTACCAAGTGCCCGTGACCGTGGGCGTGGTTTTTCAAAAAGATTTAAACTCTGCACAGGTGTACAATTTTACCCACAAGAAATGATCATCTCTTTGTGCAAGCTATTAGCACATTTCCTTTAGTGTGCCCGCAGAGAGATCATAACATAATCGTTACATTACATAGATCTAACTTTGCACTAGCCCGATAACAACAAACCCGCACTATGGCGGCAAAAACACACACCCAAGATATGTCAGTCCATCCCTGTCATTCACACAGTAACTCAGGTAGTCTATCACGGCCACACACATTTCTCATTGTGGCAAGGTGTGCACTGTTGTATTGGTATGCATTTACCCACACATCTATGTGGAAGCCCCTACGAGCAAACCTACCCGGAGAGCCCGTACTACTCCAGCCTTCCAATGTGCAAAGTTAAATCTAATTAACTTAATAGGTTAAGGCCGTATCATATCAGCACTTGTGGTTGCACTTATTTCTTGGCTCGATAGCATCCCGTAGTTTAGTCCTTAATTTGACCCAAGCGATAATCTCCCCCTACACAACATGCAAGTCACATGCACCTCCAACTACTGCCAGTAGTCGTCTGCGTCAAAATCATAGTTTTATTTTTATTTTTACCAAAACATCCACAACCTTTAATGTCATATCCAACCTTTTTAAATTCTAAAGAAGCAGTTTAATACGATTATTTCAATTTCAAATACTAAAGCATGGCTAAGCATGATTAACATATAATCGCATATACCCATATTGATATTATGTATTGTCTAACCTTATTTTAGGTTTTCAAGGTTCATGGTTCAAAATTTATTAAGGAAGTTCCATGAGATGGGGTTATATCTACCAACACCACAATATAGCAATTTACTGAAAATACTCGCATGCATAAATAGATTTGATAAAACAATAAAAAAATTAAAATACTAGGATCTATATGATCAAAGGGGGTTCTTGCCTTGCTTTGTTGGTTCAGGAATTAACTCGGGGTCAAAGTCTTCAGTAGCAGCTTCACGTACGTCGGTATCTATACATGATTATCGTATCGTACAATAGCAATAAGAACAATCTGAGGAAAACTAGCTCCTCGATATATTGAACCCTATCGTATCTTTGAAAACAAGGGCGAAATGGCATTCCAGTTAAAATTGCCACCTCGACTATTTGACCTTTCGAATGCCTTTCATCTATAACATTTAGGCTTCGTGTCCCCATCGAACTCACTTGGAAGAAGTCAATCTGCAACCCAATATATTAAAAGCATTCAATCCCCATCTTCGAAGAAACACAAGGACCCAATAAAAATAATTCTCACAACGACGATGAAGATCTAGAGAAGAAACCATACCGAAGATGAAGCAATATAAGAACGAGAAGATTATCTTAGAAAAGAAATTCCCCGACTCCTTTAGACCCTGCAAATCTCTGGGAAGAGATTTTTTTAAGGAGGGTAGATTGTAACATCCCAAAAAATTCAAAAATGGTGAAAAGTTAAAATTTTAAAATAGAATTAAATAGAAATTTTAATTAGAATCAAGATTTTAATTTAAAATATCAATTTTTCCTCATTTTATTGAATTCTGGTCTTAAGATAAGAACAACTGCGATGTTAAAACCCTTTCTTATAACATGAACAAACTTTGAAAATGAATTTGAAGTATGATCTTATTTTGAATGTCCATCTTTTCTGAATTGTTCTTGAATTTTGGTTTTAAGAAAATCTTTTATATTAATTATTTTCTTCTCCTTCAAAATACAACACCCAAAATCCCATAAGAATCAAAATCTAAAAAAATTAATTTTAATATAGGAAATTTCTAGGACACCATTTCTGTAGTCAAAAAAATATGTGAACACATTTACTCATCAAAAGAAATATGAAATAATGGAACTTGACTAAGAATAGTAAGATTGCTAGATTAAAATAAAAATCCACCTATATTAGCTTGTGCTAAAATTTTTATATTATCTTCTTCAGGGATATTTCAATCTCCAGTAAAAATATAAAAAATAATTAGCCATATTTATTACCTTTAAAAATTCAAGAATAGAAAAACAAAACAACTGACCAGATCAATGTTAGAATTAAATAAAAATTTCTAGAGCTGATCATCTTCTAAACATTTTATGGAAACCTTAAATTATCCAAAAATCACCCAAAAAAATTTTCAAATAAAATATACTCAATTTTCATAGTCAGAAAATTAAAAATAGAAAAGAACAAAATGAACAGTTTGGCTTCACAGAATTATTATGTTTTATTTTTCTATTCTTGAATTTTTAAAGGTACTAAATATGACTAATTATTTTTGATATTGTTACTGGAGATTTAAATATCCCTGAATAAGATAATATAAAATTTCCATCTCAAGATAATATAGGTGGATTTTTATTTTATTCTGGCAATCTTACTGTTCTTAGTCAAGTTCCATTATTTGACACTTCTTTTCGTGAGTAAATGTGATCACATAGCTTTTTGATTGCATAAATGGTGTTCTAGAAATTTCCTATATCAAATATAATTTTTGTAGATTTTTATTCTTATGGGATTTTGTGTTTTGTTTATTGAGGCAGAAGAAAACAATTAATATAAAAGATTTTCTTAAAAACCAAAATTCAAGAAAAATTCATAAAAGATGAACATTCAAAATTAGATCATACTTCAAACTGTAACATCCCAAAAAATTTAAAAATGTGAATAATAAAAATTTAAAATATAAAAATAATATTTAATAAATTTTTTAATTAGAATCAAGATTTTAATTTCAAATATCATTTTTTTCCTCATTTTCTTGAATTTTAAACCTTAAGAAAAGAATGAGTTGCAATATACAAAATTTTTCTTCCAAAATGAACAAATTATGAAAATGAGTTTGAAATATAATTTTATGTTGAATTTCCATCTTTTCAAAAAATTTCTTGAATTTTGGCTTTTAAGAAAATCTTTTATGTAGGATGTTTTCTTCTCCTCCAAAATATAAAACACAAACTATCTTAATAAATAAAAATATAAAAAAATTCATATAAATCCTAAATAGTCTCCAGAGGTTTTTCAAAAAATTTCAAAGTAATGTGAACTCATTTATTACTAAAAATAACTCAAAAACTGTATAATGTGACTATGAACAGCACAATGTCAGAATTATTAGATTTTTCACATATCTTTTCACATACTTGAAAATTTACCTCGTCATCTAAACCACTAGGGTAATTTGAAGAAAAAATTTTCAAAAACAATAAAGTTCATTTTTCCATTTTATAAAATCAAAAACAGAATTAATTTAAAAACAATATTATAAATGACATAATTTTGTAAAAATAAATACATGTGATAATCATCTGAAATTTTTATCATAACATTTAATAATCATTAGTATTACACAAAAAAAGTTTCATATAAAATAAAAGCTTATTTGTTGCCTAAAATAAAGTTTCACATAATCGTGGGATTATGTGAGAGGTTCTAGACTAGGTGACATAATTGGTACTCCGATCAACCAAAGCAAGACCAATTGTTCAACAAGCAAAGCAAGCACCCTCCTTTAATCATGTTGACCCTATTATTTTATGGCGTTTATGTTGTTTTATCAAACTATAAATGCATACATGTATGTTCGTATTCAACTTGCTATGTTGCGGGTATCGGTAGATACTTCCTATTTGAATGCATTACCTTTACCTTGACACATGTTTACCTGCTACTATAACCATAGCTTAAGATGTAGACATTACTTTGTGTCACTATGGGTAATATTTGCGAAATATTTCATACATATGCTTAGCCATGCTCACTTAGAACGTCATTTAAATGTTGAGCTACACTTCTATTCAAGCTTGTGCAATATTTAAATTTACAATATTTAAATTTACAGAGCCGAGTTATGATATCCGTGTATTTTGGTAAAAATCCAACCCAAAACTTATGATTTAGACGCGGGCGAGTCACTGTTTAAACTTGAGACGTGAGGAGGGACCTCGCGCGTAGTTAGGGGGAGATTCTCGCCAGGGTCGGTTAAGGACCGAACTTGACACTATCACCCAAGTGAAATAGTATAACCACATATGCTAGTATGGGATAGCCTTAGCTTAGTAGATTTGCTAAAGTTTAACTTTGCATTTTGGTAGGCGGAAGTAGTAAGGGCACTCCGGGGTACGGTGTCGCTCGTAGGTGCTCCCTTCACCAAGGTGTTGGGGATTAAGTATTCCAATATAGCATTGTATGCCTTGCCATGGGGAGATGACGCGAAGGGGCTTAAACCATCGTTAGTACTGTATGTGCAGGTTCGGATCTCCAGACCATGGCAAGGGTTTGTCATCATTGGGCTGGTGCAAGCCCTTTAGCTAGTTGAACGGTTTCATCACAATCTAGCAAATCTGGTACTGTAGGTATCGCGAGGCAATATTGACATGATTGTTAGAATGTGTCACATAGGTAAAGTGTACACTCTCTGTAGAGATTTAAATCTAATTAATTAGCCGTGCTCACGGTCATGAGCAACTCAGGGAAGTAATGTCAAGTATAGCTTTGTTTTTGTAACGATTTTGGGAAAATGTGTTGTAACAGGTTAGTATATTTATGAGCCAAGGATGGCTGTGATTTAATCACTGTTCATGGCCAAGGAGGGCTATGAAATGATCTTATTAAACTTTACTTACTGTTAATAATTTCATATCAAGTGTTCTTTTCAATTTTGTTACCGTTTGATGAACTACTCTCTTGCAAATAAAATCTACTCTATACTGAAAATGAAACTTAGTGTAGTGGTTTGATATCCTTGGACTAACCTCGCATGTATTTTATTTCCATACACTAAAATCTTGCGAGTACATATGTGTACTCAACCTTGCTTGTTGGCATTTACTCAGAGAATGAGAAAGAAGATCGTCGCTTGGTTACCTTGCTTTCGACAATAATGGCATCTAGGGTCACAACCACACTCAAACCTTTCCTGTGGGTTTGTTTTCAATTGATGATTCATAATTTAAATTTTAGGCCGGTGGCCTACAATGTTCTTTTAATCTCATTTAATTGGCCATATTTACCTATTTGACGTTCTTCCGCTGTCTTTTGTTGTTATAAGTTGGTGATTTACAATCTCTGTTCGAAACCAAATTCCTGAGCGGTTTCTAGGTCATAACACAAACTCATTTTCATAGTTTGTTCATTTTATAAGAAAGGGTTTTAACATTGCATTTGTTCTTTTCTTAAGACCAAAATTCAAGAAAATGAGGAAAATGTTGATATTTTAAATTAAAATTTTGATTCCAATTAAAATTTCTGTTAAATTCCATTTTAAAATTTTAAATTGTTTTTCTATTTTTGAATTTTTTGAGATGTTACATTAGGAGGGAACTCTAGCACATGAGATAAGAAGTCTTCGTGGGCATAGTCCACCTGAACCCTCATGTAGCCCTTTCCCAAATGGTTATCATGCACTGTGATAGTCTCCTTGTATGGAAATGCAACCCCATGTCCAGCCTCAATGGAAAATCCGTCTTCCATCACGATGAGCTGGCACTTGGCAGGCGCTTGTAAGAAGTGCGCAACTTGATCGAAAATATTGTTTAACTTACTCCCATACCTTTAAGTTAGAAACAATTATTGCCTTCAGCTAGGACCGACCTGATCATTTTTGGAAGCGTAGCTGCTAGGGTGGGGCACAACCCTTTCTACGAGAGGCGAGGCCATCTGACTCTGACTCTGGGAAACCATCGCCATCATCTCGGCCTTCAGGTGCTCCTCACGTACCATCATCTCCTCCCTCATCTTCTCCTTCAGCTCCTCCCTCAGTAGTCCTTCAGGCACTACGCACATGCCTCCTATGATCTTTATCTGGCACTGGCAGCATTCTCGTCTTATAAGAAGGACCTCTTCGTATGCCCCGCACTTGTGACAAGCACTTGACCCTTATGGTCGGGTTCCTGATCACCAAAGACAGGATATCCTTTGACCCTTGGCTCTAAAAGGTCCCTTACTCTTTCTGCTAGCTTACCTCCTCCTGCAAGAAGCGAATATAAATTAGTGCTAAAATACAACGGAAAGGGTCAACTGCAATGTACTAAGTTAGATGTCTTACGATGGAGGAGACGATACGCGCGGTCGCGGGATTTGGATCCACAAGTCGACCGTCGGTGGTTTTCTTCGTTATCGCTAATACCCAGTCGCATGCCCGCTTCTCACATATGTGGGAGTAAGGCAGCGCTGTCCCAGAGTTCGCACGCTGCACGGCTGGTCGCGCCCACTCTACCTTCTTCCCTTCATAGTTGGCGAAACCGAGCTGGTGCGTGTGTGTGTGTTCTGCCTCTGGATAGCGATGTTCTTCTCTCTTAGCTCCTCCACCTCGGGTTTACTCTTCATCCTTGTGAACTCCTCAAAAACATCAGGAGTCACAAACGGATACCTCTCAAAGGGAGTACGGCCTTTCAGTATGTACTCACCATGCATGTTAACCCTTAAGTGCCACAAAGACACACCCATTCTCTTCAAGGCGTACCGCCTCGTATTGCTTTCATCTTCCTCTGGTATAATCTATTTCCCCTTAACTTAATCCCACAGCCGATTCTTCTACCCAGTGCTGACTTCCTTCGTCTAGTCTTTAACCGTGATCGACACTCTCTCCCTCACCAATTGTCGAGAAAAGATCGGTAGTGCCCTTTATACTTAGGACGACCCGTGTAAACCCCCATGGTATCAAAGTGGAAAACCTGTGGTGTTCTCCCTGTGGCCCCTTTATTCGGTCATCGGGCCTTTCTCACCTTACTCAGCCCCTCAACATTTCTCACCTTACTCGGCTCCTCATCATCACCTTCTATTCTATTTGGCGATGATTCGGTGCTCTCTTTGTGACATTTCGAATATATATATCAAACATAAACTTAATGAGAGAAAGCAATTCATATATTTGACATGGTCATATATTTCACATGAGTGAAAGCAATCGATAGCTGTTATGTCGACTTGATAATGAATCATGTAAATTAACAGATTAATGGATAATTCATAGCATATAATTGTACTAGCATATTATAGTGTTCTTAATGAAAAGTCTATCTGTTGACCAACTAAGTATATACCAACGATGACTCCAAATCTCTAATTAGGATAGCTCCTAATCCCATTCGAGGAAAGGTTGTTTGGGTAAGTTCCTAAGCTATTGTAAAACTCCAGAGAAATTTCGGCAGCATCTCCTTGCTATTCTCCAAATACACATCTCGATAACAAGTGAAGAGGGTGTGTATCCGGAGAATACTAGGGAGTTGTTGCCAAAATTTTCTCTAGAGTTGTATAACAGCTTAGGAACTTATCCGAACCACATATCCTCGAACTAACAAAAAATGTGGACAATTCAAGACTGCTTGTTTATAAATATATCATTTAAGCATATTTATAAACAAGAACCCTTGAACGGGAGACGTAGGTTACGCAACCTAAACTCTAAGATTGAGTCATTGAAGTATATTTTAATTCAAATAAATGCTTAGCCAAGACAAATCTTGCATTTTAATAAATAACATGATAATTTTTATTTTTAACTTTGTGTGGGATGGAACCATACCCCAAGCAAAGTAACTATAATTCGTGCACCACTACAACGGATCGAATGACCTAGAGAAATAGCTCCACCACTTAAATTTAGCTTCCCCGAAATAGTGAAATGTACATAAATATTTATGAGATTATTTAGGAACACCTACTTGCTGAAGTATATAGTTTAAGTATGTATTGACTCACATGAGGGATACCAAGAAGCCTCTGATTCGCTAATGCAACAACCTGCCAATGTCCAAAAGAATATAGTAAGTCTAGCCTCATGCTTGAGGTCTACCTACTATCAAAACTGAAAAGCCAAGAAGAAAGCCTCATTTATCTCATAATAATCTATATAATGCACCAACCTAGTATACACAATTCCTCATATGCTATCCATAAAAGAGGATCTAGAGCCAAAGCCTGTATAAATTGCTTAGCTGTTTTCGTACCAGAAAAGAGGTAAAATTAGACAAGTGCTATTATACCTAGTAAATGCGACATTTTGCACAAGAATTTTAACATGCAAGTTCTGTAAAAATGAAAGATAAGCAGTACAGCGGACGGTTATTTCACTCTTCATTTCATTTGAACAATTTACTAATTTATCAACCACCAATATAATAAAACACGCTCTGCTCTGCCTCACACCTGCCAACTACAAAACCATTTTCTGAGCATGTTCCAAAAATTTTATGGGAACAGGCCACAAGTGTGACCTTCTTAATCAACCGGATGACTCTCCACACCATAGTATTATGCTCACCACTACAGGTGATTGCAGGCAGTCTAATCCTGTTACAATATGCGAACCTACAAGATTCGGAACTCGTTTTGACAACCATAAATTCGATTGAAAGCACATAATGTGACACATCATTGGATCCAAATTCTTCTGGAACAAAGAAATAAATTTGATACAATTATCAATAACCCACGTTACGAGGGCATAGCTGCGGATAAAAGCATGCAAGTATAGCTTGCGACAAAACTCCCCTAATAATGAAACTACGAGCACAAGCTCTCATTTTTCAACAAGAAACAATGGCCGCGTCGGCTCACGCCACCATCAAATCATCTTAATCTGGGGCAATGCAAAGTACATAGGCTGAAAATTTAACCTGCTCCTAGAAGCAACCACGGTAATCACAGCAAGACAAATCCTAGGGCAAGATCACACTGGTCGCCACTTGAATCGCTCGAATCGATGCAGCAAAAACTGCCTTCGATAGCTACAATCTAGCGCCTAATCGGGTCATAAACGCATGCACACGGTCACAAACCAAATCTAGTGAAAAAAGCAAGAATTCCCGTTTCACAATTATTGCAAGCACGCTAATACTAAAGCTAGGAAACAAGACCAAGAAACAGAGGAAACCTCACGATCACCCCTACAGAAAAGGACATCACTGCCGGATCAACATCAGCATCACTACCGAATGTGACCCGACACTCCCTAACTGGCAGTGATAGTCGGGACTATCACTGCCGGTTCTTCAACCGACAGTGATAATAATATCACTGTCGGTTTATATTATACAATCGGCAGTGATAAGGCTTATCACTGCCGGATTTTTATCCATAACCGGCAGTGCTAACAACTTATCACTGCCGGTTGTTATTTTTCAACCGGCAGTGATAACACATTATCACTGCCGGTTGTTATTTTTCAACCGGCAGTGATAATCCATATCACTGCCACTTAATATTTTCCAACCGGCAGTGATAAGGTGTTATCACTGCCAGTTATTTCTTTAAAACCGGCAGTGATAAGTACAGTGCCATATTATCCTCCAAAACCGGTTACATAATTTTTTTGTATTATATGTATGATGTAACGTTGTACTATATATATATTGTATAGTACATGTATTCTGTACGGTATATGTTATGCGCAATATTAATGAAGTATTGGTAAAGAATAATTCAAATATATTAAATCATCATAATATTTAATATTGAATACTGAATACTCATTTAATCATGACAATATTAATGAAATATTTGTAAAGCATAATTGAAATCTGATGAAATCATCGTAATATCTAATTATTACATTGTTCATTGACAATCGCTCACATTTCGATTAATTGTATGGCTCAGTAAACTCGCCTTGGTTGATCACTTCTCGAACGATGAACCCACCATACGCTCTCGAAGGGCTTCAACCCATTTGTCGAGTAGGTTGTTGGTGCCGCCCGCACGTGTCATTGAAGAAAATAATGCATTAATTAGTGTCGTAGTTTTTATAAAGAAAAGTAGGCGTCAACATGTAATGATATACCATCTCGCCATTGTAGTCGGTACTATCAGTGACAAACGTGTGTATGTGTGTCATTACGTAGTATGCACATAAATTATTCCCTTGCGGCTGTCTTAGGCACGGAAAATCGGTTTTTATTCTGAACTTCTTCGTGAATGGACGGTACCGCGTGCTCTTCTTGCGGTATTTTGTGTACGCCCTGTATATGGTTATGAATACTCATTAAACTTAATTAGGTGCAATTAAGTGCAATGGAATGAAAGATTACGGGGGCAATAACGCAACGACCGAGTTTACCTGTCTAGCAATTCTATTACTTGTTTGTAATCGTTTGTCGGTTTCCTCATTAAGTCCAACACAGTGATCGTGCTATCGTCTAACATAATAATGAGAAGGATCCAGTGAAAGCTGCAGAAGCCCATTAGTCATGACATGCTGTTGCACATGATAAAACTGACTAGTAGGTAGGGAAACACGTACTGAATGTTGTAGGGTAGAAGTACGTAGGTCTTGTCTTGTAACTTTAGCAGCGCCTTTATTACGTACTCCTCGATCTCTCTCTCCGTCAATGCATCTTTAATAAGTTTGCAATTGACAAGGCCGGGATCGAAGAATCCTACCCTTTCATTTAAGTCCGCTCTGAGTGTCATTGTCTCCATTCTACATAAGAAAGAAGTTAGACACTAAGTTTAAGGGCGTGGAATGTACAAGATCGAATTATACAAGAGACTTACAGAGTCCACATTCTTAATACTGTACACGTCCGAGCATCTCGTTGGTACAATCGGTATAACTCGGAGGTTTCTACCTAGAAAACTCCGTCCATATTGTGAAAATCCGTTTCTTTGTATTTGACGGGGAACGCGTCGTTTTTTGTCTCTTGGACAAACTGCCGATAACATTGATGTAGACACCGTAACTATGTCGTCAGTCTCTGCTCCTCGTTTGGATCCACCAATGCTTCCCCGTTAACGAACTTCCACCTTAGAGGGGGCCCCTGCCCTTTAGCACCCTTCTGGTCTGCAGCAGTAGCTCTTTTACCAACCTGTCCTTTAGATTTCTGCCTACAGATGCGCTCGTAGTCTGATCGTTGGCTAGTTTGAGGAGATTCGGTTGCCCATCCAATCTGTTTAACTGTCGCTATGTCTAGGAAGAAATCTCTTTTGGCAGCTTCGATTTCAACTTTATCAGGTGCTGGCGTCTTTTTGAAGTGAGCTGTCACGCTGGCGTCTACTTCCTTTCTAGTTTCTTCTTTGGTCATGTCATATGCTCGTTTCTTACCAGATTGTGCTGGCTTCACAGATGTGGCACTTTTCCCCGCTGACCGTGATGAATTTTGAGATCGCGGTGCTCTTTCATTATTTTTCCGTGGCGCTGGAGCAGGAGGCGGACTTTTTTTCGGTGACGGAGGAGGACTTTTACTACCTGGATAGGCCGCGTCGTCATCATTAGTATCATCATCGCCATTGTCGTCATCGGATAAAAACATTATGTAGCGCTTGCGCCACGCGATGAATGTGCCCAGGCTTTGTCCAAGAGTATTTCTGCCTTCCTCGGGGATCGTACCTCAACTTCACGGTAATTGTCAACCACACCGCTTCATCGATACTCGGCGTATCCTCGGGAATTGGGCGGTTATGCAACATCGCGCCTCGCCGCATGGCCAAGCCATCCTTCACCACCTTAATGGTTATGTTCGCTGAGGCGGTGCAAGCGCAACGTGTCGGCTCTGATTTTGTCCACGGAAAACTACAGGCCGAGTCCTCTTGGGAGGATCCGCGGACGCTTGGTCGCTTTACGAGCAGCGGCGGGACTCGAGGTCATGTGCCCGACGTTGACGAGGACGCCGCTAGCATTTCTTGCATCTTTTGTATCTGTTCTTGAAATTGAATTTCCTTTACCTGCATCCTTTCTTCTATTACTCGTACACATGCATCCAACTGTTCTTGTCTAGTTAGCTTCGGACGCTTATAGATAGAAGCGTCCTCTGGGAACGCTGCTTTCCAGGGCACCAAGCCTAACCCTTTAGTACGACCAAGGTGCTCTTTGTTACCCAGGGCGTGTGTTAGCTCATCGTCCTCTCTTCTTGGTTGGAAGCAGCCCTGGGTAGCTTGGGCATGGGCATCTGCGATCTTCTTTGAAATTTCCTCTTCTTTCTCTCTTCTGAAGCTTAAGCTGCCATCATCCGACAGACTAGCTCCCCTCGCAAGCATCCATTACTTTGATCTTGGGGCCATCTCGGACGTCGCAGGAACAACTCCACTAAGAATTAGCTCTTCTTCCCTTGCATCCCAGTTGGGTACTTTCTTCACGTAGCCACCGGTGTCTAGCGTATAGAGGTAAATGTTTTTGTCCGAGTTTGCCTTGTTTTGCTGGTTGATAGCCTGGGCTTCATCAGACTTCTTATATTGCACGAATTCATCCCAAAATTGCCTCAACCTCGGGTACTTATCAAAGTTCGGCGTTTCATCCTTCTTCACATACTCCTTATTCAGCTTTCTCTTCCAATTCTTCCAGGAGATTCCCATGATGGTTAGTGCACGTTTCTTCGCATGCTCCAACTGATCTTCGGGAAACTGAAACTTGGATGTCAAATATGTCCACAATGCTTCCTTGATTTCATCGGGAACATACGACGGGCAAACGCCACGACGTGTCCATGATTTGTAGGTGATGGGCACGTTATCTCTAGCTAGGACCCCGCATGCTGTTCGGTATGGCCCAAGCAGTGATGCTGGTATAACCGGTTCGCCGACTGCATTAAGCTCCACGATCACCTTTCGTTCACCCGTCCGCAACTTGTTAGGACCTCGTTGACGATGTTGCCTCTGTTCACATGATGTCTGGCCCTGCATTTTGACTATTTCATTACTCGTCTAATCGGTATACGTGAAGATTTGCTCTGAAATAATTACCTCGAGCACGCTTTGTTGCCTCTGCTTGTCGCAGTTGAGGAAGCTTGTCGGGCTTTGTTCTGGGCTTTGGTTCAAATGCTCAGTGCCATCCGGCACTTGTTCCTGGTTAGCGGCCATGTGCAGCTAATTTATCTAAAATTTAAAATTAACAAAGGCATGAGATGAATGTGATGATATACGTATAAATTGGTCACGCACGAAGTTGTGGACCGAAATGGACTAATTATACGTACAATATTACACACATTTGGTCATTAGTTTCTTAAAGCTAGTGATATTATTTCGATGCGAAACTACACTACTCGGTACATAATTAAACATAGGAATGGTGATATTACGCCTAGTTTCACGTTTAACTCATTTCACGCATGCATTGCACTAGTATAGAGAACAAAACTGACATATACAATATATAAGGTATTTATTACATGAATATAATAAATACAATGTATCGTTAAAACAACAAAAATCTCATTACATGGATATAACAAATACAATATAAGATATTTATTACATGAATATAATACATACAACATAATAAAATCTCATGATGCTCCTAGAAACAAGCTATCAAATTGTCTTTAGCGCTCACTGCCTCCGTGTATCTCCGTAGCCTTGCCATATCATAGCAGTAGCAAAATAAAGTTACGAAAGAAGAATGGATTGAAAGCTTGCAAAATCACTCAGACAACAAATGATTCCATCAACCTTTAAACTTATACACCAAAATAAGAACCATAGTGATATATTCTCGTATAAGTACCAACTGCCAAGATATCCAAAAATATCTAAATTTTAATGTGAAGGGAATGGCTTTAGCTACGACTCTTTGTTAATTAATGTCCTTTAGCTACGAATGCGTACATGCACAAGGGAATGGCTCGTCCTTGCTTGCTGATTCTGCCTTTTGCTTTGATTGCCTTGGTTGCTTCGGTTGCTCATGCTGCTGTTGTGAAGCACACTTTCAATGTAATTTTGAGTGAAAATATACGTGATGCATGCAATTCTTTCGTCTACGTCTCATATATATATATATATATACACACACACACACACACATTTCCAGTTCTAGCACATACTACCTATGTACTATCAATATATAGTTTAGCTAGCACGCATGCACGCTGTTTATCCATGTTGGCCATGGATATATATATTTATGCATGGCATCATATTTAGTATTCTCTTCGGTTATTAGTTACATAATTGAAGCATGCATGTACCTTGTAGCAGGCGTATAACAAATCATGTGAAGTCATATACTCTCAATCAAATAAGAATTAAGTAAACAGATTTCCTAACATTTTAATTCACACTTATTTTTATCATCAGGTTGGGAACCTATCCATAAGCCAGTTGTGCCAGCCAGCCAGGATCATCACGGGGGTGAACGGCCAGCTTCCAGGTCCGACCATCGAGGCCCGTGAGGGCGATACTGTGGTTGTTTACCTTGTGAACGACTCACCGTACAACATGACCATCCACTGGTAATCACCATGTCTAAACACAACTTTTCTCATATCAACACCGCCAATTTTCGTACAACAAAGCTACACATTTCCAAAACGACTCACCGTACAACATGACCATCCACTGGCGAGGAGGAGTAGGGATTACCGTCAGCGGAGCTGGCGCGGAGGAGGGTCGACGCGGAGGGCGGCTGTAACACCCTAATTTTTGCTCTAATTTAAAATTTGAAGTATTTTTGATTTTTGAGAAATTTTGTAAATTTATTGAAATTTATTTGGAATTATTCAAATATAGCCTTTCTTGAAAACAAATTAAATAAAGGAAAAGTTTTTGCAAAGTTTTATTGAAAATATTTTAATGGAGTTCCAAACATCTCAAAGTATTTTCCAAAATTTTTCTGGAATTTTTCAGATATTTTTACTACTTTCTTTGGCCAAAACTAATTTCCCGAATTATTTTTATTCGAAAAGGATTTAAAAATCCTGAGCGATGTTCAGGCGAAATCGTTAGCGGCCCGATCGCGTGCTCGCCCACTCGTGACTCGGCCCACGCAGCCCGCCCAAACGCTTAGCGCCGCTTAGCCTGCCGTCCGTCCGGATCGCGACGCTGTCGTGTGCCACGTCGCCCGTGCGCGTGAGCCTTCGGATCATCGCCGTACGAACGCACAGGATCGCGCCACGTCGCTTCGTCCCCGCGAGATCATCGGAGACTCGTGGGCGTTGATGGCCGTGACTTCCGCCGGCCGTTTCGCGCACGTCGAGGCAGCCCTTAAGTCCCCGTTGAAGGCATCGTGCAGAGGCCTTCGCTCCGCATCTTTTGACTCCTCGCACGCACGCCGAGACTCCCTCTAGAGCCCGTGAGAGCTCGCCGTAGTTTCCTTCCTTCGCCACCGTTGTTTTTGCTTCCTCCCATCGTCGTCCGAGCCAGCTCGCCGTGCTCGACCCCTTCTGAGTTCACGAAGCCACTTGCATCAGTGGACACTTCATCACGCCGAGAAGCCCCGCCGCCGCGTTGCACGTCGTCTTCATCCTCTCGGCAAGATCTGCGCCACCGTGACATCGCCGCCACCCGAGCCGTCCACCGTCCGATCGCCGCCGAACGCACGATTCATCCACGTCGCCAATCAACGGTAATCCTCATCTTCACCCCACGGTTTAGATCTAATCAGCGGTCTAGATTGCCGATTAGTTTCACGATTAGTTTATTTCACCGTTAGATCTAGATCGTAGGGTTTATTTTTTTACCGCGTCGCGTAAAGGTCACAAACCGTCGGATCGCGCCGGCGCTGCCTTGGATTGTGCCGCGTGTCGCGCCACGATGGCTAGAGCCGTAGCCTTGGCTCATCGCGGCCGTCCGTTTGAATCGGCGGATGAGATCGCACCGTGCATCGGGCGATCCTATGTTGACGCGTGGCGCGCGAACCGAGGAGTCGCCGCCACCGTTTACCGATGTCACCGAGTAATCGTGACCGTTCGATCTGGATCCAAGGGTCACGGTGAAGCCACATGTTGGCTCCGCGGTAGAGGTGAGGCGAAAAGTCGCATGAATCTCGGCCGTTCGTTTTAAATCAGAAGGACGAGATTGAATCGAGTTTCGGCGATTAGTTTGGCGCCGCGTGTCGCGTTGGGATTGGCTGCGAGCCGTCGCTGACGCCACGGCTTGCGTCACCCGGTGCACGAGCACAGTGCCGCCGGTCCACGGTGGACCAGAGCCAACCCGTGGACCCAGCCCATAGACCAGAGCGACGTGGCAGCCTCTGGGCGTGCCACGTGTCGAGATGACGTTAGCGAGACGTCATAAATAATTTTTATATATAAAAATATTTCGACCGAAACTCATTTCTATGCTGACGTCATCATGACGTGATGCTGACGTCATAAATGCGAATTTCCAGTGTAAAAATATTTCAGAAAAATCGGATTTCCTTAATTTCTGTATTTTCAGATTTTATTCAAACCTCAAATGACTATAACTTTTGCATTTTAACTCGGATTTGGATGATTCAAATTTCTAAAAATTCATAAAATTATGAGATATTTAATGGTGAATTTTATTTGAATTTTTGAGGTCATTTAGTCTTCTGTATTAGTTATTTATTGCATATTTTGTTTGTACGCGTGAGCGCAAATTTGCTTGAAAGTTTCGAGGAAGATTTAGTCGCTCAAGACCAAGCTTCGAACAAGACCAGCAACTCTTTGAAGGCAAGTGATGCTTTGATCATTTTGATCCCAGATTTTAAAATGTAATTTATGCTTTGAAACTATGCATGCTAATTATTTAAAATGAAATTAAATTGATTTGGGATAATGTAGATAATCAACCCATTTTGTTATGCCACCTTGAATTATTAATTGTATGCCCTAAACCATTGTCACCCTAAGTTTGATTATATTAGTTGGATGCTAATATTGTGCCAACACGGAGGCTAGACCGTGAGTAGATGCTTAGCCTTGCAAAGAATCATGAGTGATCTTTCGGAAAAATGCTACAATCTTGACTAAAGACATATTGAATGTATTTTGAAAAGTGGTGTGATGATGCCATATGATGAGATTGAGGTACCGCGACTTGTGTGGTTCCGTCATCGATGTTGAGTTATTCTTGGCATGTGTTGCACAATAATCAACTGGGTGGGAAAAGATTTAGACTGGGCAAGTGGCAAGAGGTCGTGTGCTGGTGGGCCTGTGGCATTGGGTTGATGAGTGATGTGAGTCTGTGTGCCACATTGGGTGTGTGCCATCATGTTGAGTGTTGGAAGTCTTGCCTTAGCCGCTAAGGACTTCACCTTGCAAGCTTTTGATCCGAGTCACCGTACAACCACATGTCGATATGGGACAGACCTAGTTGACTAGGGTTACGATATCTTTCCTCTGATACCTCGGGGTGACAGTACACAGGGGTGTATCTGTATGGGGGAGCGTACCTGTGCTACGGCTTGGTGCCCATCCAATGGTGATTGGCCGGTCCTATACTTCAGCTCTGTGTGAGGGAAGAGATAGTGAAGGCAATACCGGAGAGGTTCTTTGGTTAAAGTAGAAGTTCCTGAAAAGCTTTGTTGCGGTCAATCACCTGTGTGGTGAGCGGCTGTATCTTGTGGGTAAAGTGTACAACCTCTGCAGAGTGTCAAAACTATTCGAATAGCCGTGCTCACGGTATTGAGCATTGCTCGGGGATTACAGTCAAGGGGTAGATTTTCATAAACAAAATGTGGGAAGGGTGGCTGTGTGCTAGTGTTGGAAATGAACTGTTAAGGCTGTGTGCCGAGAATCTTCAATGAAAAACTATTTGAGTTTAGTATTATTTATATCTGTGCCACTGCTTTAATCTAAACAAGATACTAGTTCAAAAATGCTGCTTCATGCAAAAGAACCATTTAAGCCAATCCATTGGAATAAGTTTTGCATATAGTAATAGCGCTGCATTTTGTGCATTACTTGTTGAGTGCCTTGTGTACTCACCCCACCTTGCTTATCAAACCCAACATCAGTGGAGGAGTCTACACCAGCATGGGAGGAAGAGTACATCGAGGATGCGAGCAACTAGGGGGCAAGCCCAGTTGGTTGCCTGTGACAAGATGAAGGCTTCCACGACCTTTTATTTATGTTCCGCTGCTATTTCTTTACTTTGAATAATGTAAGCCCTGTGTGGCTGTCTTACCTATAAGGAGACCATAAGGTCGTACAACTCGGTTTATATACATGTTTGCACTATTTATTCTTATATCTTCGTGAATGTCTGTGATGTGCAACCCCGTATGACTGTGTGTGCTAGCATGATCCTGGACTGGCACAGAATACACAGAGGATCCAGATTTGCAGAATCGGGTCCCGACAGAGGTGGTATCAGAGCAGGCTGACTGTAGGACTTGACCCTAGTTTGGTTGTGCCTAGGAGGGTAGAACTATTTTCTAAAAGACCTAATCAACTTGAGCAAGAATATCAAAGAAATCTCGACTTATCTCTTCTCCCTTATTCATACCTATGCTGAATTTTTATTATTCTCTGTTTAATTTAAACAAGGTTTATTTTGGCAGATGAGGATGATCCATACCTATGGAGAGCGCACCGGAGGATACGCCGCGGAGTTATGGCGTATGATGCAGTTGCTCGGAGGTTTTGACAGACCACTGTATCGAGGGACTTCGGTGGTACGGGCAGGACTTGACGTCGCCTGGGATGTCAAGATCACAGTGTATGCTCGGGAGAGGACGAGGGCGAGCCGTCCTATCTACATCACGGTCAGGAGGTCTTCTTTTGAGGCGGAATCCAGGAGACGGCGCGACAGGCGATGCGGCAGATTGCCCGCACTTACTCCGCAGAGTTGGAGGACACCGTCTTTCGTCACCATCCGCGTCGAGACAATCGTTTGGAGAGGATGGAGCTTGTAGAGGAGGACGCCACTATCACCCACCTGGCGAGGTACGTCATCGCCCGGAGGATGCCTTGACGAGACGGTCCGGGAGTTGCAGAGGACCCGCCGAGGTCACAGAGGCGAGGATCCACCGCGGAGGGCTTAGCTCACTCCATGCAGAAGATCCAGGAGTTGGAGATGGCTTTGTATGGACCCGAGCCTGAGCCAGTCCTGGAGTTACACGATCCAGATCCGGAGGAGCCAGAGCAGGAGGCACCACGGTCACGGAGTAGGTAGCCCCTCGACCGGTAGTCGATGGGGTCTTTGCACCACCGCGAGAGGTCACGGGACCAGTTGCCCGATGCGAGCACCCACGGTGTATGCTCCGGGAGCCGCGGCTGGTTGGCTCGATGAGTGATCGAATATAGTAGAGATAGTGTCGAGACTCAAGGTTGAGTCGCGTCTTTTCTTCGTGAGTCACCATTAGGTGTGAGTCGTCATGGGTTCCTATGTTTGCTTACTTGTTCTGTTGTGAGTGTCTCAGATGCGTTGCATTGCCCTTAGGCACTTGTGAGCAACCATACGCTTTATATTATATCAATAAAGTGGCTAAATAATTTAAGTTACACCTGTTTCCCACATAAATTCTTCTACTTGTCTATGCTTTCTTCTTTTCTTAACCTTGGAAGCTTGCAAATGATGGTGAGGACACGTGGAAATGTTGGAGCCAGTGAAGTGGAGCTAACCAAAGGATAACGTAATGAAGAGCCGATTCCTCAACCGCCATGCAGTCGATATGCGTAACTTGGGAGCCTTCTTGATCGCCCAGACTCAACTTATGAACACGATGGTTCAAACCATGCGTGAGATATCCAACCAAGCTGCTGCGAATGTTCAAGCCGGGGTAACCATGGACCACACCCTACTCAAGGTTGTCGGAGTTTATGAGAACCCGCCCACCTACCTTCTCGAGCAACGCCAATCCACCGGAGGCGGACGATTGGCTAAGGACAATTGAAAGGAAGCGCACATTACCCAGTGTGTAGGACATGAGAGGTACTCTATGCCTCTCATCAACTCGAAGGACTGCCGCAATGGTGGGAAAACTTTGCGCGAGCTCATGAGGACCCACAGAGTATCACGTGGGAGGAATTCACCTCGACTTTCCGCCCGAGCACCATGTACCCGAGGGTATCATGGATCTTAAAAGGAGGAATTCGGAGCCTCAAGCGGTGGTGGCGATCGGTGGCGATTACGAACAAATTCACCTAACCGCACGCTACGCACTGCAGGACGTGGCTACGGATAAGGCCGCATAATCCCGCTTCATGAAGGGATTGAATGCGGTATGAGGTGGGGCCGATCACCCACACATTCCCGACTTCCAAGAGCTGGTTAACAAAGCTCTTATCTTAGAGGACAAGCGCCGAGAGTTGGATGACAACAGGAAGCGCAGAATGGCGCAACAAGGAGGTCGTCAGGGCCAGCAGAGGCAGAGGACGGCACCCCAACAGTTCATTCGGTACCAGCCCAGAGGCAATGATAGGGCACCACTGCCGGCAAATCGCCTAGTGTGTCAGAATGTTTAGACTCCAGCCAGAACTGTGGCACAAACTGGAGGAACCTCTCAGGCAGTGGGAAGACGTTGCTATCATTGCAATGAAATGGGGCATTTTGCCAACAATTGCCCTAAGAAGGGAGGTGTCACCCCGGTCCGCTTTAACTCAGGGAACACACCGCAAGGACTCCGCGCAATCGTGAACCGTGGGGCATCAACAGCAGCAACTCCATCCCAAGGAACCGCACGAGGCCGAGTCAAGCACATTACGACGGATGAAGTCCGAACGCCACGGACGTTGTAATCGGGTAAGTTCCTAGTAAACTCGCATCACCATCGCTTTATTTGATTCCGAGCTTCGCATTCTTTTATTTCCGAGATTTTGCTGTTCAAAATGATATGGAAATAGTGAATCTTAAATGTGTGCTCATAGTCCAATCCTCGGATCGAACTCCGATCTAAAGTAGGATGTTCGGGGTAAGACTAATAATTAATGGAGTGGAGTTCTAGCGAACTTAATCGTCCTTAATACCCAAACCTTGGATGTTATCACGGGAATGGATTAGTTAACCAAACACAAGGCGATCTTTGGATCATGGAAAAGAGTCATATCGGTCGAGAGCCGGATGGAAAGAAGATTGAGTTTGAAGCAAAATCGGTCATGGAGGGACAATTGATGGTCAACAAAGATGAAGATCGCCACTTAGAAGAAGTGCCCATAGTCAATGAATATCCGGATGTTTTCCTAAGATTTACCCGAATGCCGCCAGATAGAGATATCGAGTTCGTGATAGAGTGGTTCGGGGACAGCTCCCATAGCTAAGAGACCTTACAGGATGTCCACAGAGGAATTGGTGGAAATGAAGAAGCAAATTGAAGAACTGCTGGAAAAGGATTTATAAGACCTAGTTCATCGCCATGGGGAGCACTGTCCTATTCGTCAAGAAGAAGGACGGAGTTTTAGGATGTGTATAGACTATCGTGCACTCAATGATGTGACGATAAAGAATAAGTATCCTCTACCGGGATCGATGATTTGTTTGACCGATTAAGAGGAGCAGAGTCTTCTCCAAATTGATCTCCGATCGGATACCATCAATTGAAGATCCGATCGAGGATATTCAAGACGCATTTTCGTCAAGATATGGGCACTACGAGTTTACAGTGATGTCCTTTGGTTTGACAAATGCACCAGCATATTTCATGAACTTAATGAATAAGGTGTTTATGGAATACTTGGACAAGTTCGTCGTCGTATTCATAGATGATATCCTTATCTATTCCAAGACGAGAGAAGAGCACGCCGAGCATTTGAGGCTGTCCTTGAAAAGTTGAGGGAGCAACAGGTTGTTTGCAAAATTTAGCAAATGTGATTTCTGGAAGAATAAGGTTGAATTTCTTGGACACATAATGACTGCAGCAGGAGTTGCGGTACATCCAAAGAAAGTGGAGACGGTTCTGCATTGGGAGCAACCCAAGACGGTAACCCAAATCCGTAGTTTCCTTGGAATGGCGGGGTATTACCGTCGATTCATCGAAGGATTCTCTACGATTGCGAGACCTCTTACGCAATTGTTGAAAAGGAAAAGAAATTCTTATGGACCTTTGAGTGTGAGAAGAGTTTTCAGAGTTGAAGAGGAGATTAACATCGGCACTGTACTAGTTTTACGATGTCCATCAAGGCTTGACATCTATTGTGATGCATCGCGTCAGGGATTGGGATGTGTGTTGATGCAAAATAGGAAGGTAATCGCCTATGCATCGAGGCAATTGAGACCACACGAGGAGAACTATCCGACCCATGATTTGGAATTAGCTGCCGTAGTACATGCACTAAAAATATGGCGTCATCATCTCATCGGAAATAGATGTGAAGTGTATACAGATCATAAAAGTCTTAAGTATATCTTCACGCAAGCTGACCTAAATATGAGGCAAAGAAGATGGTTAGAGTTAATCAAGGATTATAATATGGGAATTCACTACCACCATGGTAAAGCCAACGTGGTGGCGGACGCCTTGAGCAGAAAGAACCACAGTGTAAATATGCTGATGGAAACAAGTCAGGCAGAATTGTGTAAGGAATTCCAGAAATTAGAACTGGAAATAGTACCAGAAGGATTCCTAGCAACCTTGGAAGTAAGACCTACTGGAAGATCGATCAAGGAAGGGCGTAAAGATGATGATAAGATCAAAAGAATTAAGGGCAAAATGGATGAAGGCAAAGCAAAAGATTTCAAACCGGATGAACAAGGTACTATGTGGTTTAAAGAGCGATTTGTGTGCGAACAAAAGGAGTTGAAGCGATTAATCGAGGAGGCTCATGACTCAAGTACTCAATTCATCCAGAAGTGCGAAAATGTATCAAGATTTAAAGGAAAGATTTTGGTGGCCAAGCATGAAACGGAAGTCGCGAATACGTTGCATTATGTGACATATGCCAAAGAGTCAAAGCTATGCACCAAAGGCAGCAGGCTATTACAACCCTTAAAGATACCGAATGGAAATGGGAAGAAATTGGTATGGATTTCATAACGGATTGCCCGTAACGCAAAGTGGATATGATTCCGTATGGGTCATAGTGGATCGCTTAACCAAAGTGGCACATTTCATACCAAGAAGACCACTTATTCCGAGACCGGTTAGCGTAACTTTATATGGCACGGATCGTCGCTTGCACGGCAATCAAGAAGATAGTATCGCATGAGGTACCCAATTTACCTCCGATTTTGGGGTAAGCTACATGAAGCGATGGGAACTCGCTTGAACTTCAAGATGACATACCATCCGCAGATGGATGGGCAAGCGAGAGAGTCAATCGATATTGGAGGACATGTTGAGGGTATGTGCCTTAGCATATTCAACCTCATGGGACAAGTGTTTGCCTTATGCTGAGTTTAGTTATAACAACAGTTATCAGGCGAGTTTACAGATGTCTCCATTTGAAGCTTTGTATGATCGGTCCTGTCGAACACCATTGAATTGGAATGAGACAGGCGAACGACATGTCTTTGGACCAGACATTCTTCAGGAAGCGGAAGAACAAATCGCCCTGATCAGGGAAAGATTGAAGATTGCACAATCAAGGCAAAAGAGTTATGCTGACAACCGTCGCAGGGAACTGAGCTTTGAACCCGAAGATTTTGTGTATCTTAGAGTAACGCCACTCAAAGGAGTCAGAAGGTTCCATGCAAAAGGGAAGCTCGCACCCAAATATGTCGGACCATTCAAGATCTTGAGCCGCAGAGGTGAAGTTGCTTATCGCTTGAGTTACCACGCTTTGGCGGGAGTGCATGATGTATTTCATGTATCAAAACTGAAGAAGTGTCTTCGAGTACCGGAAGAGCAAACACTTTTGGAGGCAATTGAGCTGCAAGAAGATTTGACTTACAAAGAACATCCGATGAAGATTCTGGACGTAATGGACAGAGAGACAAGGAACAAGTCAATACGTTTCTGCAGAGTTCAGTGGAGCAACCACTCGGAAAGTGAAGCCACATGGGAACGTGAAGAAGATCTGAAGAAGGAGTTCCCTAACCTATTTCGTAGATGACCACGAATCTCGGGACGAGATTCTCATTAAGGGGGAGGTTTGTAACACCCTAATTTTTGCTCTAATTTAAAATTTGAAGTATTTTTTATTTTTGAGAAATTTTGTAAATTTATTGAAATTTATTTGGAATTATTCAAATATAGCCTTTCTTGAAAACAAATTAAATAAAGGAAAAGTTTTTGCAAAGTTTTATTGAAAATATTTTAATGGAGTTCAAAACATCTCAAAGTATTTTCCAATTTTTCCGAATTTTTCAGATATTTTACTACTTTCTTTGGCCAAAACTAATTTCCGAATTATTTTTATTCAAAAGGATTTAAAATCCCGAGCGATTGTCCGGGCGAAATCGTTAGTCGGCCCAAGATCGCGGCTCGTCCCACCTCGTGACTCGCCCACGCAGCCCGCCTTGCCAAACCCTAGCACCGCCTAGCCCAAGCCGTCCGTCCGGATCGCGCGCTGTGTCGTGTGCCACGTCGCCCGTCGCGCGCTGAGCCTTCGGATCATCGCCGCCGAACGCACGTGATCGCGCCACGCCGCTCGCCGTCCCGCGAGATCATCGAGAGGCGTGGCGTTGATGGCGTGACTTCCGCCGCCGTTTCGCCGCGCCGAGGCAGCCCTTAAGTCCCCGTTGAAGGCGTCGTGCAGAGGCCTTCGCTCGCATCTTTTGACTCCTCGCACGCACGCCGAGACTCCCTCTAGAGCCCGTGAGATCTCGCCGTAGTTTCCTTCCTTCGCCACCGTTGTTTTTGCTTCCTCCCATCATCGTCTGAGCCGCTCCGCCGTGCTCCGACCCCTTCCTGAGTTCACCGAAGCCAGCTGCATCGAGTGGACCACTTCATCACGCCGGAGAAGCCCCGCAGCGCCGCGTTGCACGTCGTCTTCATCCTCTCCGGCAAGATCTGCGCCACCGTGACATCGTCGCCAGCCCGAGCTTCGCCCACCGTCCGATCGCCGCCGAACGCACCAGATTCATCCACGTCGCCAATCAACAGTAATCCTCATCTTCACCCCTCAGCCGTTAGATCTAATCAACGGTCTAGATTGCTTCGATTAGTTTCACGATTAGTTTATTTCAGCCGTTAGATCTAGATCGTAGGGTTTATTTTTTTACCGCGTCGCGTAAAGGTCACAGCCGTCGGATGCGCGCCGGCTGCCTTGGATTGTGCCGCGTGTCGCACCGCAGTAGGCTAGAGCCGATAGCCTTGGCTCATCGCGGCCGTCCGTTTGAATCGAGCGGATGAGATCGCACCGCATCATCGGGCGATCGTGTGTTGCGCGTGGCGCGAAACCGAGGAGTCGCCGCCCGTTTACGCCGACGTCACCCGAGTAATCGTGACCGTTCGATCTGGGTCCAAGGGTCACGGTGAAGCCACGTGTTGGCTCCGCGGTAGAGGTGAGGCGAAAAGTCGCATGAATCTCGGCCGTTCGTTTTAAATCAGAAGGGCGAGATTGAATCGAGTTTCGGCGATTAGTTTAGCGCCGCGTGTCGCGTTAGGATTGGCTGCGAGCCGTCGGCGACGCCACGGCTTGCGTCACCGGTGCACGAGCACGCGATCCGCCGGTCCACGGTGGACGAGCCAACCCGTCGACCCGGCCCATAGACGAGCGACGTGGCGGCCTGCAGGCGTGCCGCGTGTCGAGATGATGTCGGCGATGACGTCATAAATAATTTTATATATAAAATATTTCGACCGAAACTCATTTCGTGCTGACGTCATCATGATGCGATGCTGACGTCATAAATGTGAATTTCAGTGTAAAAATATTTCAAAAAATCGGATTTTCTTAATTTCGTATTTTGATTTTATTCAAACTTCAAATGACTATAACTTTTGCATTTTAACTCGGTTTGGATGATTCAAATTTCTAAAAATTCATAAAATTATGAGATATATAATGGTGAATTTTATTTGAATTTTGAGGTCATTTAGTCTTCTATATTAGTTATTTATTGCATATTTTGTTTATGCAGCGTGAGACGCAAATTTGCTTGGAAAGTTTCGAGGAAGATTTAGTCGCTCAAGACCAAGCTTGAACAAGACCAGCAACTCTTTGAAGGCAAGTGATGCTTTGATCATTTTGATCCCAGATTTTAAAATGTAATTTATGCTTTGAAACTATGCATGCTAATTATTTAAAATGAAATTAAATTGATTTGGGATAATGTAGATAATCAACCCATTTTGTTATGCCACCTTGAATTATTAATTGTATGCCCTAAACCATTGTCACCCTAAGTTTGATTATATTAGTTGGATGCTAATATTGTGCCAACACGGGAGGCTAGACTGTGAGTAGATGCTTAGCCTTGCAATGAATCATGAGTGATCTTTCGGAAAAATGCTACAATACTGACTAAAGACATATTGAATGTATTTTGAAAAGTGGTGTGATGATGCCATATGATGAGATTGAGGTACCGCGACCTGTGTGGTTCCGTACCGATGTTGAGTTATTGCTGGCATGTGTTGCACAATAATCAACTGGGTGGGAAAAGATTTAGACTGGGGCAAGTGGCAAGAGGCTGTGTGCCTGGTGGGCCTGTGTGGCATTGGGTTGATGAGTGATGTGAGTCTGTGTGCCACACTGGGCTGTGTGCCACTGTTGAGTGTTGGAAGTCTTGCCTTAGTCAGTTAAGGACTTCACCTTGCAAGCCTTTGATCTGAGTCACCCATACAACCACATGTTTGATATGGGACAGACCTAGTTGACTAGGGTTCTGATATCTTTCCTCTGATACCTCGGGGTGACAGTACACAGGGGTGTATCTGTATGGGGAGCGCACCTGTGCTACGGCTTGGTGCCCATCCAACAGTGATTGGCCGGTCCTATACTTCGGCTCTGTGTGAGGGAAGTGATAGTGAAGGCAATACCGGAGAGGTTCTTTGGTTAAAGTAGAAGTTCCTGAAAAGCTTTGTTGCGGTCAATCACCTGTGTGGTGAGCGGCTGTATCTTGTGGGTAAAGTGTACAACCTCTGCAGAGTGTCAAAACTATTCGAATAGCCGTGCTCACGGTATTGAGCATTGCTCGGGGATTACAGTCAAGGGGTAGATTTTCTTAAACAAAATGTGGGAAGGGTGGCTGTGTGCCAGTGTTGGAAATGAACTATTAAGGCTGTGTGTCGAGAATCTTCAATGAAAAACCATTTGAGTTTAGTATTATTTATATCTGTGCCACTGCTTTAATCTAAACAAGATACTAGTTCAAAAATGCTGCTTGATGCAAAAGAACCATTTAATCCAATCCATTGGAATAAGTTTTGCATATAGTAATAGCGCTGCATTTTGTGCATTACTTGTTGAGTGCCTTGTGTACTCACCCCACCTTGCTTATCAAACCCAACATCAGTGGAGGAGTCTACACCAGCATGGGAGGAAGAGTACATCGAGGATGCGAGAAACTAGGGGGCAAGCCCAGTCGGTTGCCTGTGGCAAGATGAAGGCTTCCACGACCTTTTATTTATGTTCCGCTGCTATTTCTTTACTTTGAATAATGTAAGCCCTATGTGGCTATCTTATCTGTAAGGAGACCATAAGGTCGTACAACTCGGTTTATATACATGTTTGCACTATTTATTCTTATATCTTCGTGAATGTCTGTGATGTGCAACCCCATCTGACTGTGTGTGCTAGCATGATCCTGGACTGGCACAGAATACACAGAGGGTCCAGATTTGCAGAATCGGGTCCCGACAGAGGCCGGACGTCGAGGAGGAAGGCCGGCGCGGGGAGGAGGCCCGGCGCGGGGAGGATGGCAGGAGCGCTGAGGAGGGCCGGCGCTGGGAGGAGGGCCGGCGCAAGGAGGATGGCAGGCGCACTGAGGAGGGCCGGCGTGGGGTGGAGGGCTGGCACAGGGAGGATGACTAGTCGCGGTGGCTAGGGCACAGAGTGTGGGAAAAACGGCGAAGTGTGGGAAGAAGACCGCGCGCTTCGTTTATATAGATATGACAATCACTGCCGGTCCACCAAAGAAATCCGGCAGTGATATAACTATCACTGTCGGTTGAAACTAGAACCGGCAGTCATACCTCCACATCACCGCTGGGTTCGAATTAGAACCGGCGTTGATGTGTGGTATGATCACGGTTCTATTTTCAACCGGCAGTGATACCTAAACATCACTGCCGGATTTTTCTCTAGATTCGGCAGTAATGTGGAGGTATTACTGCCGGGTCTAATTCAACGGGCAGTGATACCACAACATCACTGCCGGTTTTTCTCTAGAACCGCGGTGATGCGTGGGCCCCCAAAAGTCGATGGTTAAAGCCAAGCTCAAATTCAAACTAGCATAACTTTTCATATATAGCTCCAAAAGGATGAAATAAATTTATAAATTTGTATAAAATCATGAAGTTTTAGAATATATGAAACATTGATTTTTTAGTTACGTAAAAATTAAGTGAATTACAAAATTGATAATCAAGATAAAGCATATCCAGTATATTACAAATGAAAGCATGTTCTCCATACAAAATAAAGTACATCTGTATATTACAACTGGAAGCATGTTCTCCATACAAAATAAAGTATATCCATATATTACAAATTGAAGCATATCCTTCATCCAGCATAAGACATATCCGTATATTATTACAACTAAGCAACGATTTGACCTTCGTTATGATCACGGCGTATGTATGTAGCTTCCTCACTGTCTTCCATGAGACCTAGGTCGACGTTCTCACCAAAAGGAGGAAGCTCATCGAATTGGATGTAGTCTTCCTCGTCGACTACATTGTCAACCCCGACAATTCTTCTTTTTTCCTTGAAGAACCACGTGGCGTTCTTTGTCAGCCGGGTCCCGAACAAAAAAGATTTGTGTGACGACATTAGCAAGTACGAATGGTTCTTCTCTGTATCCGATGTGCTTGAAGTCCACGGTAGTGATATCGTACTTGTCGATGTTCACGCCCCCAGGGAGCCTGACCCACTGGCACCGAAAAAGAGGAACCTTCAAAGGCCCATAATCAAGCTCCCAAATCTCTTCTATGAATCCGTAGTAGGTGTGCATATTACCATTGGTATCGTAGGCATCTATACGGACTCCGCTGTTCTGGTTGGTGCTCTTGTTATCTTGTGCTCTCGTATAAAATGTATATCCATTTATGTCGTATCCTTCAAATGTCAGGATTGTACATGATGGTCCCTGAGACAGCGCTCTCAACTAAGCACACTCTGTCTGCGTATGCATCATGTGTCTAAGCAACCAATCTCCGAATTTATCTCTGTGGTATCTCGCGATCCAAACCTCAGATTTAAATGGGTTTTTTCTTCTTAGCATATTCTTGTGCATATCAACATACGGTGCCGCTATAACTGATTGGTCCAGAACTGTAAAATGTGCTTGAATGAATGAAGCATAATCGTTAGTACGCTTCGATTTCTGACCTAATGTCCCTTTGCCCTGTAGCCTCCCCTCATGGCGAGATATGGGCACACCAATCGGTTTGAGATCCATGTAATCGATGCAGAATTCAATGACCTCCTCGGTTACCCAACCTTCGGCAATGCACCCTTCTGGCCGATGTCGATTACGAACATATTTCTTCACAACCCCCATGAACCTCTTGAAAGGGTACATCTGATGTAGAAACACTGGGACAAGAAACTGTATCTCTTTCACAATATGAACAATGAGATGGACCATAATATCAAAAAGATGGAGGGAAGCACATCTCAAGCCGACATAGAGTGTGGATCACGTCTTGCTGCAGCTTACCCAGTTTCATTGGATCAATGACCTTTTCTGAAATCGCATTGAAGAATGAACACAACTTTATAATTGGGTCGCACACTTTCTCTGGCAGGACACCCCTAATTGCAACAGGAAGCATCTGTGTCTTCATCACGTGGCAATCGTGAGACTTCATGCCAATTAATTTCAAGTCTTTCATTGAGACTAGCCTCTTCATGTTGGCAGAATAACCGGACGGTACTTTGACTCCGTGCAAGCATTCACACACACTAATTTTCTCTTTCTTGCTAAGAGTGTAGCAAGCTGCCGGAAGGTACTTTTTGCCTTTACCCAAATCTTCATGATGTAGCTCCTTCCTGAGGTTCATATCTTCCAGGTCCATCCGTGCTTTGAGTGTATATTTTGTTTTGCCAGGTATGTCTAGTAAAATACCGAGCAAGCTGTCACACACGTTCTTCTCTATGTGCATAACGTCAATTGCATGTCGAACATCCAGGTGCGACCAATAAGGTAGGTCCATAAATACTGATCTCTTTTTCCACAAAGGAGCTGTATCATGGGAACACAGGACTGATGTACTGCCGGCTCCCTTTCCATGGATAATTTTAATATCCTTTACGGCCGCAAATATCTCTTTGCCGTTGCGATGTTTTGGAGCTGAAGCTGTCTCCTTTGTACCATCGAAACCTCTCTTGTTGTTGCGATACGGATGGTCCTTACGAAGGAACCTACGATGTCGCATGTAACACATTTTTCTGCATATTTCATCCACCGGCTACCAGATCACCCAAGCAATGGGCGATCCGTTGAATCCTTTAATAGTCTGGCCTGAAAGATTACCGAGAGAAGGGTAATCATTGATGGTTACGAACAACAACGCGTGTAGCATGAAGTACTCTCTTTTATACTCATCTCGTAGCCACACACCGTCGTTCCACAATAACAGAAGATCTTCAACCAGTGGTTTCAGGTACACGTCGATATCGTTGCCAGGTTGCCTTAGCCCTTGGATCAGCAGCGGCATCATAATGTACTTTCGCTTCATACAAAGCCAAGGAGGAAGGTTCTAGATACATAAAGTCACTGGCCAAGTGCTATGACGACTGCTCATGTTGCCGAAAGGATTCATCCCATCCGTACTGAGCCCGAACCTTATATTCCTCACGTCACATACAAAGTGTTTCTTGTATTTTGTATCAATGTTCCTCCACTGCGCAGAGTCAGCAGGGTGTCTGAGCATTCCATCCTTCTTACGCTCCTCAGCGTGCCATCGTAGCAATTGAGCATGCCTTTTGTTCGCAAACAGACGCTTCAGACGTGGGATTATAGGGAAATACCACAACACCTTGGTTGGGGCTCTTTTTTTCTTACGATGCACTTCAATGTCGGCATCACCGCGCTTATAACGAGATGCCTTGCAAACAGGACACGCATCCAATTTTACAAGCTCATTGTGATACAATACGCAATCGTTCGGACATGCGTGTATTTTCTGTACTTCCAGTCCCAATGGGCGGACAATCGCTTGGCACGATGCGTGGTTGCTGGCAACACGTTTCCCTCCGGGAGAACGTCTCGCAGGAAAACTAACAACTCTGTGAAGCTCTTATCGGACCAACCATTGCTTGCCTTCAACTGCAGCAGCGTTAGCACAACATGCGACTTTTGAGGTCCTCCTGCGGCCGGGTACAAAGGTGTTGTAGAGTCCTCTACCATATCTTTGGAACTTCAAAATCCCTTTCACTCGTGTGGTCCTCCTCCCATCATGCAACATGTGTTCTAGATCATCTTCATGGTTATCGATTTAACGTATCATCTTGGGTGTCCACGAACGTATCCTCGACCGCCGTGGAGTCGTTGTCTTCGTCATCATCATCAATCGGATGATCTTCACGTAAAATCTCATTTTCACCGTGCTCAATCCAACAGGTATAGGCAGGCTTGAAACCCCTTCGAAGCAAGTGTGCACGGATCGCCTCAAGATTAGAAAACTGCTTCTCATTCTTGCAATCGACGCACGGGCAACAAATGTAGTCCGTCGACTTAGTTGACTTACGCGCGCGACCACGCTCATAAAACTAGTCACACCGTTAAAGTACTCTCTATCGCGACGGTCCGCTTCATACATCCATCTTCGATCCATCGCAAATATTTATAACAAATAAAATCTCGAGAAATCAATAAGTGGTCACAAATTATTTTATTCATTTAATTTGTTACGCATCGCTAATTAATCAAGAAATCCATTTCCAAATCTCACTATTAAAATCAATTAAATAATTGCTATTACTTATAATAGTCTGTCCTAAAATTTGCATTACTTACAAAAGTATTAAATTAATATACACCAAGTAAAGAAACAATAATAAGTAATTAGATACAACAACAATTAATTATGTAGTGTCATACTTAACAAATTAAACGCAATCACTAATTTGGTCCTCATAAAAACTTAAATTCAAGCTATATCGGATGCCTCTTTATGTCGGATCGGATATTTGTCGGATAGTGTCGGATCGGATAGGGATACAGATTTTTTATAATAATACGGATTCGGATTCGGTACCTCACTATCCGTCGGATACGGATACAGATTCGGATAATCCGGATATTGATGGGTCGGATATCCGGATATACGTGTGGGCTGGGCCAAAACTACAATTTTGGCCCAAAAAGGTTTCTTAATTTTATAATTGTTTTTTAATTTAATTAATCCATAAAGCAAATTTCAATTATTAAAATTAGCAGACCAACTTCAAAAATTATGAATTTTTTTTGAGAAAGTTCCACAAATAATATAACATTTAAAATTTTATTTTCAAGGATTTATCACATTTTAAATTTTCTCAAAAATTCAAAACTTCCTCTTAATAGGAAACTATATTAAATAATTAGCTAAAAAACATAAAAACTCGTAAATACATAATTTATTATTTAAAACATAATTCAACAAAGAATATAAATACTTTTTCTACACACATGACATCTAAATAGTTACATACAACGAAAATTAATTATGTAGTTCTGTCGTACTTAATTAACATATTAAACGCAATCACTAATTTGGTCCTCGTAAAAACATAAATTCAAGCTACATCTTAATCTCACTAATCACTGCACACATAAAAAGGTGGTGAATTCAAATCTAGTCTCTAAATTAGAGCTCTAATTGTGCTCATTATGCAATCGATAATTCTCATAGCCAACAACCATATAGAACGTAATATCCAACAAAAACCAACTACAAATAAAATGTACATCAAGATACGAACCGTAGATCATGAATTAGAAGTGAATTCCACCAAATTTGAGAGCAAAAATTCGCCCCCTCTCTTCCCCAACCGAGCAAGAACAGAGCTCCTCTCTGCTTGCGGAGGTGGGAAGTAATCTGAAAAGGTATTTATAGTGTCGAATTATCACTTTGTCGGTTCTTTTTCAAAACCCGCAAGAAGATATCGATGCAGCTTGAATAATATAATTCGGTAGTGATACTCTCGCCCTTCCCGCGTGAAAATTTAGGGTAAGCCTTATCACTTTGCGGTTATTATTTACAAACCGGCGATAATATATCATCGCCGGTTTTATAATACGAACCGGCAAAGTGATATCGCTCTCCCGGTCGCGGGAGAATTTAGGTAATCTTATCAATGCCGGCTTTTGTTTACAAACCGTCAGTGATATATTACTGCCGGTTGGAGAAAATGAACCGGCAGTGATATTCCTTGACTTCGCGTGGGAAAAAACTATTGTGCCGGTTTTACTTGGAACCGGCAGTGATAATACAATCACTACCGGGTGGGCCTCAACCGGCACTGATGGGGCGTCGCGAATATACCCCTCTGTAGTGGTGGATTCTTCGAACCAGGGTCTTGGGGGCAAGGTTCACAAAACCGACGAAAACCGCTCGAAAACCGCAGCTTTCGAGCGTACCGCTGAGGTTCGAAA
Source organism: Otatea glauca (assembly GCA_036346275.1). NCBI lineage: Eukaryota > Viridiplantae > Streptophyta > Magnoliopsida > Poales > Poaceae > Otatea > Otatea glauca. Next base: position 13,952,151 of record CM070726.1, read on the forward strand.
TCAAAAATCGTTCGGTAAACCGGTCCATTCAAAAAAAATTTAAAAAATTTTGAAAAAAATTAAGCGCTCGGTTTTTCGCCAAAAACCGCGGTTTTCGTCAAAAACCGCTCACAAAAACCGTTTTGCGATGAACATCCAGTTAGCAGCGGTTTTTCTATTTTTTTTATTTTTTCAGAAAAAAATTGATTTACTAACCCTTCGGTTTTTTACGGTTTTCCGAGCGGTTTTTCGGTTTTCGTACCGCGAATTTCGAAATTCGGTTTTGTGAACCCTGCTTGGGGGCAGTGGGCGCCGGGATTGGGGTCCGGGGTGGCGGCGGCGTGGGCAGGGTCGGGGGGGGGCAGTGGGCGTCGGGGTCGGAGGGGCAGGTGTAGGGGCGGGCAGGGGAGGAGTGTAACAAAAAAACGGAAGCTACAAGTTCATTCAGCACAATTTGATTAAACCAGATAGTAACTTTTATATGTGCAAAAGCACAAACCATCCTTTATATGTGCAAAAGCACAAACCCACCTTGCGACGTGTTAGCAACATCTTGCATATCGAGTTTTTCTCTCCTCTCTTCCTTCTACTAATATAGTTCTTTTGATGATTAAAGAACCGAGATTTCTTTTATATGTGTACTATATTTTTCTTTTGTTCCTTCACACACCTTTGATGTACAGGAGGAGGCTCCTTTTATAGCCAAAGAGAGAAGCCATGCACTAACCACTGGCATCTTAATTCTCATGCACTAATTTAGAAGTTAGTAGTAGTGCACTTTAATTGAGTAACAACTATGGATGTTACCATGCACTAAAACAATAAAACTGACTGTCATTAAATTGCTATGTTAAGCATCAATTCCTTTTGCAGTTTTGCTTTAATACATGCATGTAGGCAGCCAAAAAACAATGCGTTGCTCAAATGCATGCATGTGTGCCTTAAATATTATACTGATGCTTAGCCATAATTCCTCCTGTAGTATTATGCTTAAAAACACTAAGTAGTACACAACTATTTGAAGGGAGAGGAGAGGGATTTTAAACCCCACGATTCTTAATCTTTTAGTCTAGCAACCATCACACTTAGACCTTTTATTATAAGAACCATTCTGTAATTTACATGGGCCATATTATGTTAAAATAATTCAACAATCTCCCACTTGGCCCTTGTAAAGACTTGACGATTCGATAAACTTTTAGATGTACACCTTTCATCGAATCTATCAAGTCTTCATTAAATTGAATTGTGGCGACAGAATCATGGCTATCACAAGTCATACAGTGACAAGATCCTTTCCATGTATCACAATCGACATAATCCAAACTAACTTTAATGTGAAATTTTCATTGTTATCCATCACTACCATAATTGTATACGCGATAATATGGATAACCAGCAAAACAATACTTTTATTAAATTCATAAGTTCATAAAAAGCACGAGCAAGTCATGTATATATATACTCATCATGCTAACAGGGATTTATCTATAATGCCCATCCTCTCAATATGGCCACTAAAAGTCTTGGGCGGCAGTCCCTTAGTTAGCGGATCTACTATCATCAGATTTGTACCAATATGCTCGATTGATACCTTTCGCTTTTGCACTTCTTCTTTTACCGTTAAGTACTTCAAATCCATATGTTTTGCTCCTTTCGAGTACTTGTCATTTTGGTGAAGAAGACTACAGCAGAATTATCATAGAAAATCCTTAAGGGTTTTTCAATATTATCAACAATATGAAGGCCAGACAAAAAATTCCGCAGCCACAGTGATTGAATAGTGGCCTCAAAGCATGCCACAAATTTAGCCTCCATAGTGGAAGTAGCAATGACATATTGCTTTCCACTTTTCCATGAAATTGCTCCTCCAGCCAAAAGGAACAAATAGCCGAATGTAGACTTCCTTGAGTCTACACATCCGGCATAATCTGAATCTGAGTAGCCAATCACCTCAAGATGGCTCGATCTCTTGTATGTGAGCATATGATCCTTGGTACCTTGTAAATACCGAAGAACCTTCTTCGCAGCTTTCCAATGATCCATTCCAGGATTACTTTGATACCGACCAAGCATTCCAACAGCAAAGCTGATATCTTGTCGAGTGCATGTCGAAGCATACATTAAGCTCCCAACAACTGATGCGTATGGAATAGATTCCATTTCCTTCCATTCTAAATCATTTTTTGGACATTGCATTTCACTAAATTTGTCCCCTTTCTAAATTGGAACAATTCACGCATAGCAATTTTTCATTCTAAATCTCACCAATATTTTGTTAATGTAACCTTTCTGAGATAGTCCCAACAATCCATAATTTCTATCACGGAATATTTCTATTCCAATCACATAGGATGCCTCGCCCATATCCTTCATTTCAAAATTATTGGAGAAAAATTTCTTTACATCATGCAACAAAGATTTATCATTAGTAGCAAGCAGAATGTCGTCAACATATATGACTAAAATAATAAACTTACTTCCATTGACTTTCATGTAGATACACCGATCAACGGTATTCTCTACAAAACCATACTTCAAAATGGTATCACTGAACTTTATATACCATTATCGGGAAGCTTGTTTTAGCCCATATATTGACATCTTTAATTTACACACCAAATTTTCTTTTCCTGGAACCATGAATCCTTCAGGTTGGTTCATATACACTTCTTCATCCAAATCACCATTCAGAAAAGCGGTTTTTACATCCATCTGGTGTAGCTCCAAATCATAATGTGCCACTAGAGCTAAAATAATTCTCAAAGAGTCCTTCTTTGAAACTGGAGAAAAGGTCTCCTTGTAGTCAATGCCTTCGTTTTTAGTGTAACCCTTGGTGACAAGTCTAGCTTTATATCTTCCAATGTTGCCTTTTGAGTCGCGTTTGGTCTTAAAGACCTATTTACACCCGACTTGTTTTGTACTTTGCGGCAACTCGACTAGTTCCTAGACTTTATTGTCATCCATTGATATCAACTCTTCTTTCATGGCATGAAACCACTTTTCAGAATTATCACATTCTATGGCTTGCTTAAATGAGACTGGGTCATTTTCGATACTCAAGTCATATTCATGTTCAAGTGGATAAACCACATAATCATCTAAACTAGCTGGTCTTTTATTCCGTACAGACCTTCGCAATATAATTTCATGTGGAATTTCCTTTTCAGTTGTGACTTGCACATTAGTAGCTGGTTCAATAGTTGTATTTTCTGCAGTGTTGTGTAACGGTGATACAACAATGCTAGGAGAATGGTTGGACTGAATTTCTTTGATATCAACATTTCGTGGATCACCACTCCCACTGATTTCACCATTCTCAATGAACCGAGCATTTCCAGACTCAATTATTCTTGTACTATGGTTAGGACAGTAAAATCTGTACCCTTTTGATTTTTTAGGACAGCCAATGAAGTAACCACTAATGGTCTTTTCATCGAGCTTCTTTCCATGTGGATTGTATATTCTTACTTCTGTTGTGCAGCCCCAAACATGCAGGTGCCTCAAACTAGGTTTCCTTCCCGTCCACAGTTCATAAGGAGTCTTAGGAACTGATTTACTAGGAACCCTATTCAGCAAGTACACAACAGTTCTTAATGCGTGCATTCACAAAGATAAGGGCACATCACTGTAACTTAACATGCTCCTAACTATTTCCATGAGAGTACGATTCCGCCTTTCAGCCACCCCATTTTGTTGAGGTGTTCCAGGCATTGTATACTATGCACAAATGCCTCGGCTTTCAAGAAACTTTGCAAATGGACTTGGACATTGTCCACTATCATCAAATTTTCCAAAATATTCACCACCTCTATCCGACCTCACCACTTTAACTTTACTATCGAGCTGCCTTTCCACCTCATTAACGAACACCTTTAGGATGCTCGCAGCTTGAGACTTTTCATATAGCAAGTATAGGTAACAATAACGTGAGAAGTTATCAATAAAGGTGATAAAATATTTTTCATCGCCCCAGGAAGGAACACCAAATGGACCACAAATATCAGTGTGTATTAACTGTAATAGTTCACTACTTCTTGTAGCTAGGTGCTTTGATATGTGTGAGGTTTGCTTACCCTTGATGCAATCCACACACACATTCCAGTCAACAAAATCAAACTAAGGTAAAATATTAGTTTTCACTAACCTCAAAACTCTTTCTTTGGATATGTGACCCAGTCTTTTATGCCAGAAGAAAGCTGAACGCTCATTATGTGCACTACGTTTGTTACCAATCATATTTTCAACATGAAAGAGGGATTAAAAAAACAGCATTAAGATTGAAATGGTATAAACCATCAATTAAAGTACCAAAGCCATAATAGTACTTATTCTTATATAATGAAAATATACCGTCTCCAACCATAAACTTAGAACTTGTTATATCCAACTTTCCCATAGATACTAAATTTCTAATATATTCAAGAACAAAAAGACACTCTTTCAGATCTAAGTGTAGACCGGTGTCAAGGATTATTCTATAAGTCCCGATCCCTTCAATTCGTGTCTTCATTCCGTTCCTCATGTACAAAAACTTTTCAGATCCGCTTATGGGTTGGATTGAAAGGTATCCCTGTGTAACATGTGAAACATGAGTAGTAGCACCAGAATCTAACCACCAGGTATGGCTCGGAACTTCAACAAGATTTGATTCAAAACATACAGAAACATAATGTATACCTTTTTGTTTGAACCATTTCTTTCTCTTGGGGCAATCCTTCTTGAAATGATCAACCTTCTTGCAAAAGTGGCATCTCAACTTTTTATGGATTTCGCCATCACTAACTTGATGTGGAGCCTTGTCCTTACCCTTCTTCCCTGGCTTTTCCTTGCTGCTACTTGCACCTCTGTGCATTGTGAGATGAATAGAGTGATCCCTTATTTTCTTTAATCTCCCTTCTTCCTGAACCAATTGGGCTTTGCATTCTTGAAGGTTCCATTTTTCTTTTATGGTGTTATAATGCACCTGGAACGAGCCAAATTCAGGAGGTAGGGAGTTCATGATGAATTGGACCAGAAATGATTCACTTACGTCCATTCCCATGGATGTTAACTTTGCGGTAATATTTGCCATGCTAATCACATGATCATGCACGGGAATAGACCAATAAAATTTTTTGGTCGTTAGTTCACTCATAAGACTTCCAACCACAGACTTGTTTGTAATGTTTGATTGAGAATATTCTTTTAGCTTCGCCATGAAATCCTTTGCATTATCAGTTTTAGGCAATGATGGCTTGACGTTTTCAGCAATCGTCAAGCACATCAAGTTCAACTTAACCTGTTAGACCGTTCCCAGGCTCCATAAAGAGAATGATCCTTATCAGTACTTTCATCTGTAACGGCTGCATGCTTTTCATCAAGAACTAATGCTAGATCTAAGTCCATAACATCCAGCTGAAACCGGATCTGTTCAGACCAGTCAACATAGTTCAGGCCATTAAACTTGACAAGCCCAAAACCCTGACTCATTAAATTAATGGATGCTGCAAAATTTAATATGTTCACAGATTAATATTTTGAGTAAACAAAATAGATTCATGCAATAACAAACTTTAAGTGTGCATCTAAAAACATCTTTGGATGAAATTTAGATACACAGCTGGAATCAATAATGATGCTAAAACAAATACCTTTAATAGATAATCAACTATACTCAAGCCAATGTGCATGCTATCTGTGGATAAACTGACAAATTGACGAAGCATATTGATTAACCTCTTTCATATCACCAATTGTAAGCAATGGTCCACCTTTGGGCGACCTCCTAGCGTTACAATTCGTGAACTCAATTGTCCATTATATTTTCCAATTAATAGCATCAAATGGAATATGAACAATTGAAATGCACAACTAAATATCTATGATCCTTTTTAAGCAAGGCCACTTTGGTGACAAACATGCTTTCAATAATATAAATATTTAATTGGCATATCACTTTTAATTATGCTCATAAGAATAAACTGTGATCTTATAAACAAAAGAAAAATCCGTCTTTAAACATTACAGATAGATGCAAACATATTTCTTGCGAATTATCCAAATAACAATACTGGAAAAGAAATAATATTTTACTGCTCTAAATAACATGACTATGATGAATCACACAATTGCATAAGTGTCGACGATCGGGACCGTCGACCGCAAAGAGGGGGGAAGGATCGTACGAGGGGCGAGGCCCAGAGCCTCGTTCGTCCGGGAAGGAGCCTCGGCAGACGCGTAGCACAGGGGAAAAGGACAGTCGAACAGGGGACACGAAGTTTATACTGGTTCGAGCCCCCTAGGTCGGGTAACAGCCCTACTCCAGTCTTGCCCGTAGGCGAAAGGGGACTAAAGGCTCCTCGGGGGAGAGCTACAGGAGGAGCTCGACCTCGGGATCGCTCGGGAGCAATCACTGAGGGGAGCTTCGTGAACGGTGGAGTGTACAAGTATTACGGCAGACGTATCTGCCTTCTTAGATTTCTTGGGGTGCCGCCTTGTGCGATCTTACTACCATTGTGTTCTTGCTGTTCTCTTCTTTTCTCCCCCCTTCCGATCGGAGTGGTCTTGACACTTCATAGGTCTTTGGTGCTGATCTCGATGCTGACGTCGGGAGGTCGCCTGTGAGCTGACGGGGGCAGTTAGTCCTAGTCCCCAGGCAGGGGGTCCGGCAGGAACTGTTGGGGAGTGGTTGACCCTAGTCAGAATGCTGGGGTTCTGACAGGGGTAGATAGCCCTTTAGCCCCTGCGCAGAGGGACTGGCAAGAGCAGGAGGCCCTAGTTCCCACGCAGGGGATGGGAGTCATATATTTATAGAAGAGGAGAGCTATTTTACATTGGAGTCTGGGCCAGGGATGCCGAGATTGAGGAGGTTGCTGGGGTCTGCAACCAGCTCGGGGATAGCCTTGTTCGAGCTTCGGAATAGTCCCCCGAGCTCGAAGGAGGGCGGCTTAAAGCCCTCCCCTGGGGGGCACGGACACGTGTCAGGATGGCCGATCCCTGACAACCAGCCCCCGAGGCTCAAGAAGCGGTCTGAGACTCTAGGCGCTCTTGAGTCTGAAGTTTTTCAAGGAGGGATCACCCCTTCGGCTGGGTTCGGGGTTTCTGGAGGCCGTTCCGGGGTGTTTTTGGCGAGATCGTTCTTGGCAACACTTGAATTCCAGCACCTTGTTTCTGAGTGGGTTCAGGAAGCCCGGGGGACCCGCAGACGGGTGAAGTCGGAGGGACGGTTTAGCGGATGCGTGGAAAGACACGCCCGTGCAGGGGTTTCGAAGGGCCCTGGCGCCTTTGTTACCGCCCGCCGGCTACGAGCGCGCCTTTTGAGGTGGTGGTGACATCGGTAGACGAGGCGTCTTTGAAAACCGAGGGGGGCCTCAGCCTTCGGGGTTCCCCCTCCCTACTGCTCGTACTCTTGTCTTCTCCTTCCTTGCACTCCTGCGCCAGCGCCTTTTGCCCTTTGCTCTCAAACCCGTCCCCCCCCCTCTCTCCCCCGGCCTTATGGCGAAGTTCGGGAGTGTAAGGCCCCCATTTTAGTTTTAGAATCCTAATTTCAATTTTAAGTTCATTTACGCCTAAGTTATTTAAGGTTTCCTATAGCCAGCATGGCTCTGATACCAACTTGTAAGGCCCCCATTTTCGATAAATTAATATCGAAAATGGATACCATGTGCATACAGTACTAGTCCCATGATCAGTGGCTAGTACGCACAAATACAAATTGATATCACAGTCATACACAACTTTATTATTACAGCGGAAGCAAATACTTAATATTCTTACAATACCAAAAGTAAAAGCATAACAGTGGAGACATTCATCTTGTAGTATGCCTTTTATCCCAAAATCCCCACAGGCAACTGATAAGGAGAACCTTAGTAAAATTCATCGTTCGCATCCCCGAATCCTGCGTCGTAAAAAGTATCGTTGGGGTAATCTGTCTCTTCACCTAAAAATTATCAACATGGCAAGTTGAGTACTTACGTACTCGCAAGACTTTTGCAAAACCTATTATATATGCAGGCCATTTCAAGGAAAGGCTCATGGTTGTTTTGCATAAAGCTAAAATTGAAATGTAAATACTGATTAATAGATTGAAAAGCGAACTTTAAGTAAAGGCGACTTAATATAAAAAGTAATGAATGTAAGTATAAATAAGTCACATGTACCGGGTATCATGACCATTTCAAGAATCATTTCTCACACAAAGAGAATTTCCGAGTAACCATTCCTACCACCCTGTAGAAATTCGAGTTTTATGAAAATAAAAACCATCTAACTAGTGCTGGCGCACCAAGATTCCCGTAACCGCGGGAACGACTTTTCGAAAAGTTTGACACTCTGCAGAGTTTTACAGCTTTACCCACAAGTAATGATCAACCTCTTTTGCCAGGCCAGTAACACACTTCCTTTGGTGTGTCGGCAAGGAGATCATAACAAAACCGTTACATTGTTTAATCCTAACTTTGCACCAGCCCGGTGACGTCAATTCATACTATGGTATTTATGTTTGCACAGTCACTGCACAATAATGATTAAGCATGTTCATAGTATGGCATTCACCGTTGTATTAGCAGACGTGACTCCCAACACCTCGGTGTGGGCGCCCCTACGAGCAACCAGTCACTGAAGAAGCTCGTACTACTCCAGCCTACCAATGTGCAAAGCTAGTTTTAAGCAACTTAATAGGTTAAGACTGTCCCATACCAGCACTTGTGGTTGTACGGTAAATTCTTGGGTTTAACGAACACGTAGTTCGGTCCTTAATCCGATACGGGCAATAATCTCCACCCTACACTACGTACAAGTCTCTTGTACACCCGGCTATTGCCAATAATTGCCCGCATCTAAATCATAGTTTTATTTTTATTTTTAACCAAACTACCAACCAAAGAGGTCATATCCATTAAGTTGTCATATCCAACATTTTTAATCATGTCATGATTTTATTTTGCTTTAAGCATGGCTAAGCATGTCACTAAATGTGAGCAACCCAGATTGACATCAAATAATGTCTATGCTATTCTAGGTTTATCAAGGTTCACAATTCCATACTTATCTAGGAAGTTCCATAAGTCTACAGGTAGAACTACCAGTACCCATAATATAGCAGACTTTTAGTAAAATAAAGTATGCAGTAAAACATTTAATGAAAGCATTTGTAAATCTGGGATCAATATAGTCAAAGGGGGTGCTTGCCTTGTTGATGATCTTCGACGTCAAACTCCTGATCGTCGAACTCACAAGTTTCGTCGGGTGCTACACGTCGAATAATAATAACATGGCAATTCCAATAAAATAAAAGGATCAGACATAAGAGCCAAATAAAATCAACTGCTTGAATCAACATATCTGTTGTTCATCGATTTACAAGTTCCAGGTTTATTTTCTGATTAGGTTCTAATATTAACCAATCTTATTTTCTTGAATAATTCACTTTTATTTATCATTTTCAGAGACCATTTTTACAGGTTTTACTATTCGGATTTTCAATTTCTAAATTACAAATTATTTAAATTGCTATTATGGAACTACTTTCTTACCCTATATTGTACTTCAAATATTTTCCATGGTACACCCTAAGTATTTTTGCATATTCAGGTTCCTAGCAAAGCATGGAATCTATTAAAATTTATTTCATTTAATTTGAAGTTGAATTGCAGAAATTCTATTCACAACATATTTCAAATTCTTTCTTTAAATTTAAATCTGAAATTCAAACAGAGTTCATTTTGAAATATTTTTGCATATTCTGAATCTACTTGATTTTAGATGAATTTAGAAATTTATTCCACTTCATTTGGTTGGATAGTTAAAAAGATATTCAAGTTTGGCCGTTCCTCAGCGGCGAGAGGTGGCCGGAGAAGGGGAATGGACTCCAGATTCGTGCTCAGGGGACCTACGCGTGTCTAGGGGAGGTGATGCTTCGGCCGGAGGTGGCCTGCCACCGGAGAGGGGCGGCGGAGCTCACTGCTCACCGGCGTTCCGGCGAAACGATGGCATCCCGAGACGAATGGGTACCACAGAGTGCATCAGTGGACCACGGAGATCTCATTTTTAGCTTTAGCGCAAAGAAATGAGTAATGGAGAGGTGATCACACCGTGCGACTACGGCGGCGGCGGATGGAGGTCGTCGCAAGGGCTCGCCGGGGAAGAAGAAGGAAAACTGAGGTTGCGTGAAGAAAGTAGAGGTTAGGAGGATGCTTTTGGTGAATTGGTTCGAGCAATGGTTCGGCGGAGAGCTAGTTTGGGCAGTTTCCTCTTTCGGTTTTTGGCCGAGATGGGGAAGAAGAGGGTGGTGGCGGCGATGAAGCGCTTTGGTTCGGTTTTTCGGTTCCAGGAGGAAGTATAAGGACGTCGACGCTTTGGCGGGTTTAAATAGACAAATGAGCGGTGCCACGTTGCTTGGACAGAGGGGTGAAGACGGCGGCTTGGTGAGGCTTCTCGGCCGTTCCTCGGTGGAGAGAGGCGCAGCAGCCGAGGCGATGCTGGCGTGCTTGGGAGACGTCTTTGGCGTCCTCGGGTGGCGAGTTGCGGCGCGGTGGCGACAAAGCGGGAGGCGGTCTTTGCTCTGCGAGAGAACGCAAGCAACGGAGAAAACGGAAAGAACGGAAGAGAAGGAGCTGACAGGTGGGACCGGGTGGTCAGCGAGAGAAAAGGAGTCGGCCGCAGGGACAGCTGTCCAGCGGGGCCACATGTCACGAGACAAGGGTTTAAAAATCAGAATTCTCCGGACAGCTCGGGTAAAATCGGTAGTCTAGGCTAGAGGATAAGATCAAAATTTTACAAAACTTTTTACTGAGGTTGGAAAGGTAAATATCAGGGTCTAGATAAATTTTCAGATTAATTTAATGTATATAAATATTATTAAAAATCTGACAATGCACTGTTACTGATTTTAATTGATTCTGTTTTTCGTTAAATTGAGGGATAAAATAAATTTATTATTTTATGAAACTTTTTCACAGGATTGGAACTAATATTATATACCTTTAATAAAATTTTAATAATTTTATATTTGATATTTTATTTTTAATAATTCTGACACTGCATTTTCAAGATTTTAAGATTGACTGTTTTTGAATTTCTAAAATTACTAAATGAAGAGATAAATTCATGATATTTTTACCAGGGTTGGGTTAAGTTAATATGTCGGCATGGTTAAAATTTCAACTATGGTTAAGGTGAAAAATATCCTGATCAAAGCTTTTGGTTCAGATTTCTTTTTTCTCTTCATGATCATTTTGCATTTTATTTTATTTTATTAATGCCCAGACAGAACAAAAGGCATAATCATGATTCTGAGATTTTTAAGGATTTTACTGACTTTATATTTTTACCTTTTTGCCTTTTACCATTTTACTATATAGCATTTTTGGATTTCTTTTAATAGGAAAAGCCAAAAGAAACTCTTTAATTCAAGAAAAATCAGAAAACATAACAATAAATCATATGGGTATTTTTAATATTATATTTCTGACTTTATTGAATTTTGGGTTGTTACAAATCCACCCCCCTTACAAAAATCTCGTCCTCGAGATTTGAAGAGGATTAGAAGAAATCAGGAAATTCCTTTCGGAGATGATCTTCACGTTCCCAAGTTGCTTCGTCTTCTGTGTGATGACTCCATTGAACTTTCATCATCTTGATAGTCTTATTCCTGGTCTGACGCTCCGCTTCTTCCAGAACACGAATTGGATGTTCTCGATATGAAAGATCTGGTTGAAGATCGATATTCTCCAGGTTGGTCAATTCGGAGGGAACACGAAGACATTTCTTGAGTTGCGACACATGAAAAACATTATGAACCTCTGACAGTTGAGGTGGCAGTTCTAATTTATATGCCATCTCGCCCATCTTCTCGAGGATTCGGAAAGGTCCAATATATCGCGGAGCTAACTTGCCACGAATTTGGAAACGACGAACTCCACGAAGAGGAGAAACCTTCAAATAGACATGGTCGCCAATCTCGGTTAAGTTCACGTCGACGGTTGTCGGCGTAACTCTTTGACGAGATTGCGCTTCTTTTAGACGGCTTCGATCACGTCTACTTGCTCTTGCGCTTCTTGAATAAGATCTGGAACAAAGAATTTCCTTTCACCAACTTCGACCAAAAGAGGGAGTTCGCATTTTCTTCCATACAAGGCTTCAAAGGAGACATTTGGAGACCGGATTGGAAGTCGTTGTTGTAAGAAAATTCAAAGAAGCGCCAAGCTTTTCTCCCAATTAGAACCATATGATAGCACACAGGCTCTCAACAAGTCTTCCAGAATTTGATTTATTCTTTGAGTTTGCCCATCCGTCTGAGGGTGATAAGCTGTACTGAAATTCAGCTTAGTCCCTAGAAGACTGTGCAAACTTTCCCAGAATCGAGAAGTAAATTGAGATCCTCGATCCGAAACAATGGTCTTCGGAACACCATGCAAGCGCACAATGTTATTCAGATAGAGTTCTGCAAGCTCATCTCCTCGATTGGTGACTTTTACTGGGATAAAATGCGCCACCTTGGTTAATCGATCAACGATAACCCAAATAGAATCATGACCTTTTCTAGTCTTTGGCAGACCAGTGATGAAATCCATACTGATATCATCCCACTTCCATTCTGGAATCTTCAAAGGTTGCAAAAGTCCAGCGGGACGTTGGTGCTCGGCTTTAACACGTTGACACACATCGCAGATAGCAACGTATGCAGCAATATCTTTCTTCATACCGGGCCACCAATATTCCCGACGGAGATCTTGGTACATTTTTGTACTTCCAGGATGGATTGAGAGAGGGGACTCATGAGCTTCTTTAAGAATTAAGTCCTTAAGCTCAGGGTCATTGGGAACATAGATTTGATTCTTGAACATGAGCACTTCATCTAAATCTTCATGGAACTCGGATTCGGCTCCATTTTTCAATTCTTCCCGAATTTTGATGATAGATTCATCTTTGAATTGAGCAGCTTTAATTTGGGACTTTAAGGTTGGTTGCACTTCAAGTGTAGCCAAAAATCCTTTTTCAACAATTCCCAAATTAAGCTTTTGAAATTCATTGATGAGATCGGATTGGTTGGTATGATAGGAAACAGAAAGACAATGAAGTTTTCTGCTAAGAGCATCAGCTACGACGTTTGCTTTACCTGGGTGCTATCGAATATTAAGGTCGTAGTCTTTTATAAACTCTAGCCACCTTCGTTGTCTTAGATTTAAATCAGGCTGGGTGAAGAAATATTTCAAACTCTTGTGATCTGTAAAAATATTGCATCGATTACCAATGAGGTAATGACGCCAAATTTTAAGAGCATGCACTACGGCAGCTAATTCCAGATCATGAGTTGGATAATTAAGCTCATGGGGTCGTAACTGACGAGAGGCATAAGCGACAACTTTGCCTTCCTGCATCAGAACACACCCTAATCCGCTTCGAGATGCATCACAATAAACATCGAAGCTCTTATGGACATCGGGTAACACTAGCACTGGGCTGTTGTTAACCGATTCTTGAGCTCTTGAAAGCTTTCTTCGCACTCCGGGGTCCATTCAAACTTATTTTCTTTCTTTAGCAACTGAGTCAAAGGTCGAGCTATTTTGGAAAAGTTCTCGATGAAACGGCGATAATATCCCGCTAAATCGAGAAAGCTTCGAATTTTGGGTACAGATTGAGGGGATTCCCAATCCATGATTGCTTTGATTTTACTGGGATCGACAGATATGCCTCAATTGGATAGAATATGCCCGAGAAAAGCAACTTCTTTTAACCAGAATTCGCATTTCTCGAATTTGGCATAAAGCTTATGCTCGTGAAGTTTCTCGAGCACCATACGCAAATGCTGCGCATGATCTTCTTTAGATTTGGAATAGATAAGGATGTCGTCGATGAAAACCACGACGAACTTGTCTAAATACTCCATGAATACCTTATTCATGAGGGTCATAAAACTGGCAGGAGCATTAGTAAGTCCGAAAGACATTACGATTGTACTCATACAATCCGTAACGCGTGGTAAAAGCAGTTTTAGAATATCTTGGATCGATTTTCAATTGATAGTACCCATGTCTTAAGTCAATTTTGAAAAGACTTGAGCACCACCAATTGATCAAGCGGATCGTCGATACGAGGAAGAGGATATTTATTTTTGATTGTCACATCATTTAAGGCTCGATAGTCCACACACATGCGTGTACTACCGTCCTTTTTGGGGACAAAAAGAACTGGACTACCCCACGGAGAAGAACTGGGTCGAATAAACCCTTTCTTTAATTGCTCATTAATTTGTTTCTTTAATTCGACTAAGTCTTGAGGGGGCATACGATAGGGACGCTTAGAAATGGGAGCGGTTCCGGGAACAAGATTGATGACAAATTCCATATCTCTGTCTGGAGGAAGTCCAGGCAACTCATCTGGAAATACATCAGGATATTCGGAAACTATAGGAATTTGACCGAGTTCTTTGGTTATTATGAACAAAGGAAGGATTGGGATTTTTCTCAATTTTGGATGGAGGAAAAATTTATCAAATACCTTGAGTTAACAAGAGAGATTGTTCGATTGGCACGATCTATGCATCCTTTATATTTAGATAACCAATCCATGCCAAGGATCACATCTAAACGGTGTTTCTATGAGGATGAGATCGCGTGAAATAATATTCCATTTATTTCAATACACGATACTAGGGCAAATTTTGGTTGACTTCATGGTTGAACCAGGAAAAGATTAACATTTTGGTTGAGAGAAGGTCGGATTTGATTTCATTTTGATCGACAAACTTCTTTGAAATAAATGAATGCGATGCTCGGAATCAAACAATACCAAGGTAGATCTTGAATGAGCAGGAACATACCTAACACGACATCGAGGGCGTCGTTGGCTTCCTCAATGGTCACATGGTGCAAGCGATCGCTACTTGAATTCGATTTGCGGCAGATCTTCGTTTAATCGCTTGAGTTATTCCAAAGACCTTGCGGTCTTCCAGGGGGACGCTGAACACCTTGAGCCGACTGATGATTCGGAGCTAGATTCTTCTTTGGACATGCATTAGCGTAATGACCACGTTCATTACACCGATAGCATGTGACATCTGCTGCTTGATTTTGACTTCCAAAGGGCTTCCTATCGATGTGCCACCGCCTAGCGTGAGGTTGCCGAGTCGAGGAGGTTGACCTTGACGCCTTTGTCGCGATAAGGAGCGTAAGGTCGTACATTGGTTGATTGCCCAATGCGCGGCCTTGCGGGCTAGCACTTACGGACTTGCGAGCCATCCATTTCCTTTACGATTCTCCATAATATTCTTGGTGCGTGTTCACTATAATAGCTTTATCCACGAAGATTTGAAAATCATGGAAATCATGAATAGCTAGGATATGCTTCACTTCATCATTTAAATTATCTCTGAAGCGTTCAATTCTTCTCGCTTCAGGCGTCACTTCCGAGGTTGCATATCGAGCAAGATAATTGAAGCGGTGGAGATATTCCATTACAGACATATTCCCTTGACGAAGATCCAAGAATTCCCGCTTCTTAAGATTGACTAGACTAGAAGGAATATGAGTCCTTCTAAAAGCTTCCTTGAAAGATGTCCAAGAAATTTGCTGACCTTCTGGCTGAATAGACTGGAAATTCTCCCACCAAGAAGCAGCTGCACCTTGCAACTGATACGAAGCATAAAGCACTTTTTCATGGTCACTGCATTGAGCAATGGCCAACTTGCTTTCAACTGATCTTAGCCAGTCATCTGCCTCTAATGGGTCAACAGCAGAAGAGAAAGTCGGGGGTCGGGTTTTTAAGAACTCGCCCAACTTAGATTGACGATAAGCTTCGACATTCCAGGCTCCTGCATCCACGGCACCGATATTAGCTGTATTCTGCACCAGCTGCTGAAGAAGAAGGGTATTCGTCTGCCGTCCTTGCTCTATCATCGCCAAAACTTGTGCCATCGTAGGCGGTCCTGGTAACTGCTCTTCAGGGACATCCCCTTGGGCTTGAGCTGCTGCTTGAGGCGGCGGCGGAGATTCCTGACGAGCGGGTCGACGCGACGAAGAAGCTCTGATAGAAGGATGAACTGGGTTTGGCAAAGCTGGAGTGGCTAAAGCCACCCTTGGAGGCTGATTTTCAGGAGTTGCCTCCGTCTCCATTATCTCGTTTAGAGATCCGTGACGAGCATCTGAAAGGCATAAAGAAGGAGAGTGATAGGTAAGATTTTAATTCATTTAGTTTTTATAAACTGCTTTATTATTATTCATAGGTTATTATTATCAAGGATCACAACATCGTAAAAATATTAACAAGAATGTTAAATATTCACGAGTAGGAGCCATAAGCACACAATAAAATTCACAACCAAAACTTTTATTCCAACTTTTAAATATGTACAAGCAAAAGCGATTACTACTAACATTTATTACTAACATCTAACTTACGTAGTTTAGAAGGGAAGGTAACCAAAAGTTACTTCTTATTTTCTAACTAGACTCACTCAAGCGACTCCATATCCACACTACCCATCAAGACCTACAGTAGAACCCTCCGTGTCAGGAAGGAAAAGTCCCTCGACGACGGTATACCTGTGGTCTCTGAGAACGACGCAAAACAACACTGCCTGGATCTACATGGATTCTAGGCAAACGAGGTCGACTACCTACAACTGACATCCGTGCCTGGCAATACCTTAGCGGTGCTCGGGTTTCATCCACGGGCACTTGAGGTGCTTGCCTCAACACTGACCACGGTACCAAACCTCTAGCTAGACAAGGAGCAATAGCTTCTTCCAAGTACGCTATCCTACACCTAGCTTCCCTATACTCTGAAACTACTTGCCGACAATACTGATCTGAGGTGTTAATGAATTCCACTAAGTTTCTTAAGGTGGTATTTGATAACCCAGTGGAATCCATATAACAATTTTCCCCACCAGGTGGCCGAGAAGGAATTCTCCTGTATGCAACTGCCAATTCAGGTAATGCATGACGTAGCCTGACAATTGCAATATAGGCCGCTTCGTTCATGGCCATCGTGATGGAAGATCCCAGCCTTCAAAAGATCTATCCCTTCACCATACTCGACTCTAGCAGGATATCTACCCTTGCTATATACTCCACCGAGATCGAACTAACGAGGGCATGGAATACTATATATCTAGGATTCTCGGAAAAATGGGCAAATTCAGTGACGAGTAAGGTATCCCATCATGCCGGAACTTTCCCTCTGAGTAGACATATAGCATGGCGCATAGCCTCCCATCTGCACATTTAACAAGGAATTAGTATTCAAGATTAAATGCAAGATAATGAAATATTGGAGGAAAAGATTCTAGTAGAAATTTTTAAAATGTAAAAGAGTTAAAACAAATATTTATTTGGCACAACCAAAAGAACATACTTAAGGAATAAATTGGAGAGATGACCTAATTCATCATTTTAGTTTTAGAATCCTAATTTCAATTTTAAGTTCATTTACGCCTAAGTTATTTAAGGTTTCCTACAGCCAACATGGCTCTGATACCAACTTGTAAGGCCCCCATTTTCGATAAATTAATATCGAAAATGGATACCATGTGCATACAGTACTAGTCCCATGATCAGTGGCTAGTACGCACAAATACAAATTGATATCACAGTCATACACAACTTTATTATTACAGCGGAAGCAAATACTTAATATTCTTACAATACCAAAGGTAAAAGCATAACAGTGGAGACATTCATCTTGTAGTATGCCTTTTATCCCAAAATCCCCACAGGCAACTGACAAGGAGAACCTTAGTAAAATTCATCGTTCGCATCCCCGAATCCTGCGTCGTAAAAAGTATCGTCGGGGTAATCTGTCTCTTCACCTAAAAATTATCAACATGGCAAGTTGAGTACTTACGTACTCGCAAGACTTTTGCAAAACCTATTATATATGCAGGCCATTTCAAGGAAAGGCTCATGGTTGTTTTGCATAAAGCTAAAATTGAAATGTAAATACTGATTAATAGATTGAAAAGCGGACTTTAAGTAAAGGCGACTTAATATAAAAAGTAATGTAATGTAAGTATAAATAAGTCACATGTACACAGGTATCATGACCATTTCAAGAATCATTTCTCCATCACAAAGAGAATTTCCGAGTAACCATTCCTACCAATCTGTAGAAATTCGAGTTTTATAAAAATAAAACCATCTAACTAGTCTTTGGCGCACCAAGATTCCCATAACCGCTGAACGGCTTTTGAAAAGTTTGACACTCTGCAGAGTTGTACAACTTTACCCACAAGTAATGATCAACCTCTTTTGCCAGGCCAGTAACACACTTCCTTTGGTGTGTCGGCAAGGAGATCATAACAAAACCGTTACATTGTTTAATCCTAACTTTGCACCAGCCCGGTGACGTCAATTCATACTATGGTATTTATGTTTGCACAGTCACTGCACAATAATGATTAAGCATGTTCATAGTATGGCATTCACCGTTGTATTAGCAGACGTGACTCCCAACACCTCGGTGTGGGCACCCCTACGAGCAACCAGTCACTGAAGAAGCTCGTACTACTCCAGCCTACCAATGTGCAAAGCTAGTTTTAAGCAACTTAATAGGTTAAGACTGTCCCATACCAGCACTTGTGGTTGTACGGTAAATTCTTGGGTTTAACGAACACGTAGTTCGGTCCTTAATCCGATACGGGCAATAATCTCCACCCTACACTACGTACAAGTCTCTTGTACACCCGGCTATTGCAAATAATTGCCCGCATCTAAATCATAGTTTTATTTTCATTTTTAACCAAACTACCAACCAAAGAGGTCATATCCATTAAGTTGTCATATCCAACATTTTTAATCATGTCAAGATTTTATTTTGCTTTAAGCATGGCTAAGCATGTCACTAAATGTGAGCAACCCAGATTGACATCAAATAATGTCTATGCTATTCTAGGTTTATCAAGGTTCACAATTGCATACTTATCTAGGAAGTTCCATAAGTCTACAGGTAGAACTACCAGTACCCATAATATAGCAGACTTTTAGTAAAATAAAGTATGCAGTAAAACATTTAATGAAAGCATTTGTAAATCTGGGATCAATATGGTCAAAGGGTGCTTGCCTTGTTGATGATCTTCGACGTCAAACTCCTCGATCGTCGAACTCACAAGTTTCGCTCGGGTGCTACACGTCGAATAATAATAACATGGCAATTCCAATAAAATAAAAGGATCAGACATAAGAGCCAAATAAAATCAACTGCTTGAATCAACATATCTGTTGTTCATCGATTTACAAGTTCCAGGTTTATTTTCTGATTAGGTTCTAATATTAACCAATCTTATTTTCTTGAATAATTCACTTTTATTTATCATTTTCAGAGACCATTTTTTTACAGGTTTTACTATTACGGATTTTCAATTTCTAAATTCAAATTATTTAAATTGCTATTATGGAACTACTTTCTTACCTATATTATACTTCAAATATTTTCCATGGTACACCCTAAGTATTTTTGCATATTCAGGTTCCTAGCAAAGCATGGAATCTATTAAAATTTATTTCATTTAATTTGAAGTTGAATTGCGAAATTCTATTCACAACATATTTCAAATTCTTTCTTTAAATTTAAATCTGAAATTCAAACAGAGTTCATTTTGAAATATTTTTGCATATTCTGAATCTACTTGATTTTAGATGAATTTAGAAATTTATTCCACTTCATTTGGTTGGATAGTTCAAAAGATATTCAAGTTTGAATATATTCGGTTTTGTAAATACAGAAAATTAAAAACTTTACTAAATTGGAAAATGTACGCCGCAACCGCTTTCTTTCTTTTCCGTATTGCGCCGATCGAGGCTCGACGGCCGGGCCCATTCGCAGAGAGACGCTGAGCGCGGAGCGGCTGACACGCGGGTCCGCGAGTTCTCTCGTGTACGAGGCTGACAGGTGGTCCCGCGACGTCAGTGTTACCAGCGCGCACAAGAGACTGACAGGGGAGGCCCACATGACAGTGACACCGAACAGAGAACTCACTCCCCGAGCTCACCGGCGGCGAGAGGTGGCCGGAGAAGGGGAATGGACTCGGTTCGTGCTCGGGGACCTCTGCGCATCTAGGGAGGTGATGCTTGGCGGAGGTGGCTCGCCACCGAGAGGGGCGGCGAGCTCATCGCCACCGGCGTTCGTGGCGACGGCATCCCGAGACGAATGGGTACCACAGAGTGCATCAGTGGACCACGGAGATCTCATTTTTAGCTTTAGCGCAAAGAAATGAGTAATGGAGAGGTGATCTCACCGTGCGACTACGGCGGCGGCGGAAGGAGGTCGTCGCAAGGGCTCGCCGGGGAAGAAGAAGGAAAACTGAGGTTGCGTGAAGAAAGTAGAGGTTAGGAGGATGCTTTTGGTGAATTGGTTCGAGCAATGGTTCGGCGGAGAGCTAGTTTGGGCAGTTTCCCCTCTTTCGGGTTTTTGGCCGGAGATGGGGAAGAAGAGGGTGGCTGGCGGCGATGAAGCGCTTTGGTTCGGTTTTTCTGGTTCCAGGAGGAAGTATAAGGACGTGCGACACTTTGGCGGCGTTTAAATAGACAAATGAGGCGGTGCCACAGTGCTTGGACAGAGGGGGTGAAGACGGCGGCTTGGTGAGGCTTCTCGGCCGTTCCTCAGCGTAGGAGAGAGGGCGCAGCAGCCGAGGCAGAATCTGCGGCGTGCTTGGGAGACGGCCTTTGGCGTCCTCGGGTGGCGAGTTGGCGCGGTGGCGACAAAGCGGGAGGCGGTCTTGCTCTGGCGAGAACGCGAAGCAACGGGAGAAAACGGAAAGAACGGAAGAGAAGGAGCTGACAGGTGGGACCGGGCGGTCAGCGAGAAAAGGAGTCGGCCGCAGGACAGCTGTCGGCGGGGCCCACATGTCGTGAGACAAGGGTTTAAAAATCAGGAATTCTCTGGACAGCTCAGGGTAAAATCGGTAGTCTAGACTAGAGGATAAGATCAAAATTTTATAAAACTTTTTATTGAGGTTGGAAAGGTAAATATCAGGGTCTAGAAAAATTTTTAGATTAATTTAATGAATATAAATATTATTAAAAATCTGACAATGCACTGTTACTGATTTTAATTGATTCTGTTTTTCGTTAAATTGAGGGATAAAATAAATTTATTATTTTATGAAACTTTTTGACAGGATTGGTAATAATATTATATACCTTTAATAAAATTTTAATAATTTTATATTTGATATTTTATTTTTAATAATTCTGAAACTGCATTTTCAAGATTTTAAGATTGACTGTTTTTGAATTTCTAAAATTACTAAATGAAGAGATAAATTCATGATATTTTTACCAGGGTTGGTTTAAGTTAATATGTCGGCATGGTTAAAATTGCAACTATGGTTAAGGTGAAAAATATCCTGATCAAAGCTTTTGGTTCAGATTTCTTTTTTTCTCTCTTCATGATCATTTTGCATTTTATTTTATTTTATTAATGCCCAGACAGAAAAAAAGGCATAATCATGATTCTGAGATTTTTAAGGATTTTACTGACTTTATATTTTTACCTTTTTGCCTTTTACCATTTTACTATATAGCATTTTTGGATTTCTTTTAATAGGAAAAGCCAAAAGAAACTCTTTAATTCAAGAAAAATCAGAAAACATAACAATAAATCATATGGGTATTTTTAATATTATATTTCTGACTTTATTGAATTTTGGGTTGTTACAGGGAGGAGTACGCTCACCATGGAGCGGATGAAGGGGATGGAGACCTTGGGGCTGCTAGATCCATTCACCTTGCGGCTCCCGTCGGGACAACGAGATCGTGAGCACGGAGCAATACATGCTCTTCGGACTGCGAACCCTGGAGAGCGACTTCTTGGCCACGGTCCTTGCGCAGTGTGAAATCGAGCTTGTTAATTTGGTACCAAACTCCCTTCTCCACCTTTCTATTTTTGCTCATCTTTGCAGGGGGTTCCTGGGCATTCTTCCTACTCCCTCGTTGTTCTTCCGCTTTTATTCCTTGTCCCGTACCGCGAAGGACCCCGTCGTCGGGTGTCTCTACTTCCGGCTGTGGGCGGGACTCCCTTGTTCCTTCCTCCAAATCCCGACCCAGGACTCGCTCGGGCCGTGGACGGAGAAATGGTTCTACCTGAAGAAGGGCGAGGGGAGCGGGCTCGCCTACATCGGTGCTGCGATCGACAGAAAGAGGGAGACCCCGGAGCCTGAGGAATCGGCGGTCGCCTTCATCCATATCTGTGCCACGCGCGGGCTCAAGGGGCAGGTGGTCGTTCAAGACTACTTGCGGAACCGGGTGTTTCCTCTTCGAAAAAGGTTGCACCCTTTCTTTGAGATCACCGGGAGGCACGACGCCACCCGGGAAGGCCACGAGGGTGAGCATTGCCCGACCTCAAGCTCTTTCGGGCCTTGGTTGGAGTTTCCTTGTTTTCTTGATGCTCTCTTTTTTGGCTTCTTGCAGCACCGAAGGTGTCCTGGATTGCCTCGAAGATGCAGGAGATCTTTGGGAAGGCCGCCACCTCCTACGATCTCGGCAGCAATGTCCCCAGGAACATCTTGGGGCGGAGCAGTGAGGTAACGGCCCTCGCCTTGATCTTGGTCTTGGGAGCTCGGATTCGGGCGTTTTACCGTGATGAGCTCATGCAGGCGACCAGGGAGCTCTGGGACACGGCGAAGCAGATGTTGCCGCTCCCCGGTTTGAACAAAGGCAAGAAGGGGAGTAAGAGACCGGCTCCTGACGCCCCGAGGCCGGTTGCCAAGAAGCCCTATGTCGAGTGGGGCGACCGGGTCGTGGTAAGTTCGAATGCCCCGATCTCGGGAGCATCCGGGCCTGAGCTTGCTTTCCCCGTGCTCCCTCCTCGGTCCTTCTTTTACTAACCCTTGCTTCTCTGTCGGCAGCAGGAGGCGGCTTCCGCCGTGTGGGCCCCGGATGCGCACCCGGAGCCACGAGCTCTGGCGCTAAGCTCCCCAGGGGGGATCTCCCGCTGCTGCCGCGGAATCGTCGCGCCAGGTACGGCCTCTGTACATTTTTCGCCGTCCCGCCCCGTCACGGCGTTCGAGCTTCCGAGGGGCACCGACCTTTCCTGTGGTCCAGGGCGTGGTCGGGGAGGAGGACGACGAGGACGACGGCCGCCTCGCACCACGACCAAGGCCACGGCGGGCGCCACTTGCCGTGTCTTCCGGGGAGGACGAGGTGACCGAGGGAGGAGCGGTCGAGGGCACCGCGATCGAGGGCACCGCAGTCGGAGGGGCTACAGTCGAGGGCACCGCGGTCGAGGGCGCCGCGGTCGGAGGTGACGCGGTCGAGGGCGCCGCGGTCGGAGGTGCCGCGGTCGAGGGCACCGCAGTCGCCGCGCCCCAGGTGGAAGCGTCCCCGGCGCCGGAGTCCTTAGGAAGGCGGGGAGCTGACTCCCCCCCGTGAGGGGGTCTGGCGAAGAAAGCGAGGCTGCCGCGCACCCGCTCGGCGTAGTAAGTACCCCCTTCTGCCTTTCAACTTCATCGCGGTAGGGTCGTCCGAGCAGCCCCTGATAGTTTGTTGCATGTAGGACCTACACAGGGCTGGCCGTATCGGCGGTGGTACACCCGGCGGAGGTTCCGCGTTCGGCCGCCGTTGTCCTGACCGAAACGGATCGCCCCGGGTCCTTGGGGGGCGCCGGTGCTACCGCGGTGGCGGAGACCGCCGAGGATGTCGCCGTGGGTGAACTGCCCTGGGGTTCCGATGGCGCCATCGACCTGCCGATGCTGGAGGACCGACTAGCGGCGGTAAGCGCACTTGTGTTGATTTTTTACTTTTTCCCTTTTCTTGTAGACGTGGTGATTTTTCCTTCTTCATTATAGGGCCTATGGCTAATCTCCTAGGGGTATGGGGTCGTGCGCGGGCATGTGCTCAGCTTCTGGGCCCTCTGTGATGCTATCGAGGTCAGCCAGAGGGACGTCGCCGAGCTCGAAGCTGCTGCGGCGCGTGGTCGAGAGGAGGTTTTACGCATGAGGGAGGCCCAGGCCCTTGAGATCGCGTGAGCTGTCGAGCGCGGGGTCCGGGAGACTGAGCGCGAGCTGAATGCCGAGAGGGACCTTCGCGCGCGCGGCCCTCCGGCCGTCGAGGAGGAGCGGAAGAAGGCGAGAGAGACCCTCGCCGAGTTCGACGAAAGCGCGGGACGTTCGGATGAGAATCGTGCGGCGCGCAGGTGGCGATCCAGCGCCTCGAGCTCGAGGTCTCCGACATTCGCTCAAGGGCGGAGGCCACGCGGCAGGAGATGGAGGGGCTCCGGGAGCGCCTTGAAGCCGCCCGAATGGCCCGTGAGGAGAGCTACTCGGTTGCGTCAGTCGCGCTCGAAGATCTCGCAGCCTCACAGAAGGAGTCTGAGGGGCTTCGGACGTAGCTGGGGAATCAGGCCTCTGTGCGCGCAGAGGCGGAGACCGCACGCGAGGAGGCCGCGGAGCTTCGGGGGCTATCCGGGGAGCTTGCGGCTGCCCCGAGGGAGTCTTCCGCCGAGCTCGAGGCCGAGGCGGCCGAGCTCAAGGTCAAGGTGACAACGACCGAGGCGACGGCGGCCGGGTGGGAGGCGAGGGCCACAGAAGCGGAAGCTAAGGCGACCGAGGCCGAGGCCAAGGTTGCCGGGCTTGAGGGGAAGCTGGCCCAGGTGGCTCGAGCGGGGAAGAGCGCCCTGGCCCAGCTTCAGAGCGACCACGACCGGGTTAATAGAGCCGAGGGTGAGGCGCTCGAGCTGCGGCGGTGGGTTTCCATCCTCGAGCGGGAGAAACTTGCACGAGACATGTCTGTAGAGTAGGAGACTAAAGTTAGTGGATGTATCTTTTTGCTAAGTTTTGTAAGGCCGTGTTTCTTTTTAGAAGACTTAGCTCGCTTGTTGGCCCGCGTCGCCTATGTAGACTTCGCACGGCTTGCTCCGTAGAAGGGTCCGAACAATACCGGATCCCTGACGTGGAGCAGGCGTGTTTCTGCGGGGTTTCGCAAGGCGAGCCACTGCCTTTCACTCGAACCACTTAGTCTAGGCTGACCGAGCTAAGGGATGTTCGAGGTCTGTTTAACCGAGGTCTCGCCCGAAATCACTCGGGCTCGGGCACGACTCGGGTTGAGGGCTGACCGAGCTAACTGATGCTCGAGGTCAGATTAACCGAGGCCTCGCCCGAAATCACTCGGGCTCGGGCACGACTCGGGTTGGGGGCTGACCGAGCTAACTGATGCTCGAGGTCAGATTAACCGAGGCCTCGCCCGAAATCACTCGGGCTCGGGCACAACTCGGGTTGAAGGCTGACCGAGCTAACTGATGCTCGAGGTCAGATTAACCGAGACCTTGCCCGAAATCACTCGGGCTAGGCACTTGACCACTTGGCCCTGGGGGAATTAGTCGGTTTTTTGCGGCATAGCGGCTTATTGCGATTGAGATCGTCCCCAGAGGTAATTTTAGGGGTCGCGACCTCCGAACCTGGGGTGCTCCTTGAGGATGTTTAATGGTCGGCAGCACAGGGGAATAGTCGGCTTACTTCGATAAGGATCGGTTTACTGCGGCCTCCGAGCCTGGGAATGCATCAGGCTCGGGATACTGACATCCCTAAGGCGAACCTAGAGAACGCAGCATCAACTTGACCGAGGCCTCGCCTAGCAGTACTCAGGTTTGGGCACAACTCTGACTGGTCGGCCTGGGGTTGCCCAGGCGCAGACCAGATTTAGGCCTCGGGTCTGGCTCGGAAAGCTCGGGAATGCTTCAAGCTCGGCGAGGCCCCCTCGAAGGGCGGTTTAGAAATTCGAACCTGGCCGCTTGGCCCCGGGGGAAAGGTCGGCTTAGTGCGCGGGCCGGCTTATCGCGACCGAGTCATCCCCGGTGGTGAATTTTAAAACTGCGACCTCCGAGCCCGGGAAATGTCATCGGGCTCGGGGCGCCCTCTGAGAACATTCAATGGCTGGCAGCACGGGGAATGGCCGGCTTATCCCGATAACGATCGCCTTATTGCGGCCCCCGATCCTGGGGATGCCCAGGCTCGGGTTGTTCATCCCCGAGGCGAACCTAGAGAACGCGACCCCAGGCGCTGCAAAAAAGAACACGCATGGACGCTCCGAGGCCGGGCTCGCCGCGTGACCTTATGGTTGCCCTTATGGTCACGCCGCGAGATCGCGCCGTTCGAGGCGTCCTAACAGAAAGGAGAACTTTGGCTGCAAGAAAGCAGACGGGGCCCTGGGTCCGAGGCCTTTTAAGATGGCGCGACCTTTGACGAAGGGACCTGTAACTTGGGGTCGTGGCGGAACGCCATCCCCCTTTATAAACCGAAAGAGGTTAGTGCCGGAGGCGAAGGAGACCTTTATTACGGGCGCATACCTGGGCCAAACCAGAGTGTGGCGATGCAAGCGTCCGTGTCACGTTCCGGGTTGCGCTTGTTCGGGACACAGGAAACAAGCATGGCAGCAAGAGAACATCTTTACTTAGAAACAGATGAAGGAGGAGCGTTAGGCATAGAACTTCCGAGGCTGGCCTATATTCCACGAGCTCGTGAGCTCCCTGCCTTCGGGGACCGCCAGGCGGTAAGCTCCCGTGCGGCTTGCTGAGACGACCCTGTAGGGGCCCTCCCACAGCGGGGACAGCTTGTTGGTGTAGGAACGGTCTTGGATTCGTCTTAGGACCAGGTCCCCAACGCGGAAGCCCCTGGGTCGAACAGCTTGGGCAGCATGCCTGCGAAGATCCTGCAGGTAGCGCGCCGAGCGCAGCAGTGCGCGGCACCTTACTTCTTCCGCCAAGGCGAGGTCGAGGAACCGCTCCTGCTCGAGGTCGACCTGATCGACCGAGCTTGTCCTGACAGAACGGAGCGCGACCTCGGGCGGCAGGACAACCTCGGCCCCGAAGACGAGTTGGAAAGGGCTCGTCCACGTCGCCCGGCTGGATGAGGTGCAGATGGACCAAAGGACGGTGGGAAGCTCCTCCACCCAGGCCCGGCAGCGCCGACCGAGCTCGTCGAAAACTCGCTTCTTGAGCCCTTGGACAAGCTGTCCGTTCGCACGCTCGGCTGCTCCGTTGCTCTGAGGATGGCTTACCGAGGCATAGCAGATTTTGGTTCCCATATCTGCGCAGAACCCTTGGAACAGTTCGCTGGTGAACTGCGTCCCATTATCGATGATGATCCTGCAAGGAACTCCGTACCTCGTGACCACGAAGGAATAGAAGAACCTTACCGTGGCCTTGGCGGTGATAGCGGAGACCGGCTCTGCCTCGATCCACTTCGAAAAGGTGTCGATGGCCACAAATAGGAACTTCTTCCCCCCGACCGACCTCGGGAAGGGACCGAGGATGTCGAGGCCCCACGTCGAGAACGGCCAGGCGAGGGGGATGGTCTGCAGAGCGTAGGCCAGTTGCTGGGCCTTCTGGGTGTGAAACTGGCAGGCTTGGCAGGCACGGACGATGCCCTGGGCATCTTCGAGTGCCGTTGGCCAGTAAAAACCCATCCGGAATGCCTTCCCGACCATGGTCCTGAAAGAAGAGTGAGCGCCGCATAGGCCGGGATGTACGTCATTGAGCACGTATTTACCTTCTTCAGGAGTGATGCATTTTGAGGGAATGCCCAGGGCCCCTTGATGGTAGAGCTGCCCATCGACGAGCCTGTACTAGCTCGTGCGTTGCCGGAGCCTGCTCCTTTCGGCTGGAGCGGCGGGGAGCTCCCCTTGGTCGAGGAACTTGACGATTGGGTCCATCCACGATGAAATGCTTTCGAGGAAGGCCACCGGGTCTTCCTGGCTGGTGACGGATGGCATAGCCAAGGTTTCGAGGATAACGTCTGGCGGGAGCTCATCGCCGGACGATCCGATCCTGGATAGGAGATCGGCGGTGGAATTGTCCTTCCTTGGTGCGTGCTGGATCTTCAGCTTCCAAAACCACCTCTCCATTTTACGCACCTCGGCGAGGTACTTGGCCATCAGTGGGTCCGAACACTGGTAAACTTTGTTGTACTGATTGACGATGAGCTGCGAGTCCCCTTTCACAATTAGACAGCGGATGCCCAGGGACTTGCAAGCTCGTAGGCTAGCCAATAGGGCCTCGTATTCCGCCGCGTTGTTGGTAGCGGGGGAGCCGAAGCGGACCATATATCTCAAGTGGTTGCCTTGAGGGGTGATGATGAGAACGCCGGCCCCTGAGCGTTCAAAGGACCTTGACCCATCGAAGAACATGGTCCAAGGGTCTTCGTCTTCGACCTCGGGCTCAGGGGCAGGTTTCGTCGTCTGCTCGACCACGAAGTCGGCCAATGCCTGCAACTTGACGGTGGTGCGGGCCATGAATCGGAGGTCGAATTCGGCCATCTCCATGGCCCATTTGGCGATGCGACCTCCGGCTTCTGGGTTCTTGAGGATCTCCTCGAGCGGGAGCCCGCTCGGGATAACCACCGTATGCGCTTGGAAGTAGTGCCGAAGCTTCCGCGAGGCCATGAAGAGGGTGTAGAGGAGCTTCTGGACCAAGGGGTAGCGCTCCTTCGGCCCGTGGAGCACTTCGCTGACGTAGTAGATCGGGTGCTGTCGCCCCGCCCGCTCGGCCATTAGGACCGCGCTGACGGCCTGGGTTGTGGCGGCGAGGTAAAGCAACAGCGCCTCGCCCTGCTGTGGAGTCGTCAACAGAGGCGGATGCGAGAGGTACGCCTTGAGCTCATCGAAAGACCGCTGGGCTTCGGGGGTCCACTCGAAGCCCTTATGCCTACGTAGGATCTTGAAGAAGGGTAGCACTCGCTCGCCGAACTGGGAGATGAAGCGGCTGAGGGCGACGATGCGGCCGGTGAGACTCTGCACCTGTTTCACTGAGGTCGGAGCGGTCATCTGCTCGATCGCCTCGATCTTTTCCGGGTTCGGGCCTACGCCCGACCCCCCGATCATGTAGTCGAGTACCTTCCCGGAGGTCGTGCCGAAGACGCACTTTTCGGGGTTGAGCTTGATGCCGAACCTGTTCAGGTTGGCGAAGGTCTCGGCCAGGTCGTTGGTGTGGTTGGCCTTAGAGGGGCTCTTGATGATGATGTCGTCGACGTATACTTCGAGGTTTTGGCTGATCTGCGGGTCGAAGGCTTTAGCCATCAGCCGCTGGAATGTGGCGCCCGCGTTGTGGAGGCCGAACGACATGGCCGTGTAGCAGAAGGTTCCGAACGGCATGATGAAGGCGGTTTTGTCTTCGTCTTCTACGGCGAGCTTGATCTGGTGGTAGCCGAAGTAGGCGTCGAGAAAACTCAGCATCTCAGCGTTGGTAGTGGAATCCACGATCTGGTATATGCGAGGAAGTGGGAAGTTATCTTTAGGGCACGCAACATTCAAACCCGTGTGATCGACACACATTCGCCACTTCCCGCCTTTCTTTTGTACAATTACAGGGTTGGCCAGCCATTCGGAGTAGTTGACCTCGCGAATGAAACTGGCCTTGAGGAGCTTATCGAGGTGCTCCCTGGTTATTGCCGCCTTCTAGAGAGAAATGCGCGGCTTACGGGCGCACGGTGCGGCAACCGAGCCGTTTGTAGTCTGTGCTCGATCACCTCCCGTGGGACCCCCGGCATGTCCGCCGGTTCCCATGCAAAAACGCTCTTATTAGCTCGGAGGAAGGTGACGAGCTCGTCTTCCTATTTGGGGTCGAGTTGGGCAGAAATGCAGACGCATTTTCCCGAGTCCCTTTCTTCGAGCTGCACGGCCTTGGTCGGGCCGCTCGGCTGGATGGCCGTTTTCCGACAAGCGCCCTTCGGGGTGGTCTCGGGACCCGGCTGGGGCAGTATGTCGGCCAGTGCCAGGGCCTTTTCTTTGTAGCCGTGCGCCGCCTTGAGGTCGCCGCGGACCGTTATGACACCGCCGGGCCCCGGGAGCTTCATGCACCGGTGCCCGTAATGATTCGCAGCCATGAACTTGATCAGGGCTGGCCACCCAAGGATGGCGTTGTAGGGGAGATCGTTGTCCATGACCTCGAAGGTGATCAGCTTGGTGCGGAAGTTTGCTGAATCGCCGAAGGTGACGTGGAGGACCACTTGCCCGAGCGGGGTGGTCGAGCTCCCTAGCATGATGCCGAAGAAGGGGATCGCTTTTCTTGATTTTCGACCGGGGTATCTGCATCCGATCCAAGACGCTTGCTAGGAGCTGGTTGAGGGAACTGCCCCCGTCGACCATGATTCGGCCAACGACAGTGTTGCTTATGGTCGGGGCGACGACCAGGGTGGTTTTGAAGTCTCGAGACATCCCCGGGGGAGCGTCGTCCCGAGAAAAGGTGATGGGGATGCCATCCCACCTGCAGGGTTGGACGGTGGGCTTCCCGGTGATGGCTTGGTAGACGGTGCGGGCGGCATCCTTCAGCTCGCACCGAGATCGGTATGCTGAGGAGCCGCCGAAGATTACATGCACGCGGCGGTCACCCTGCTGGAACTCCAGGTCAGGGCCTGCTTGAACCTGGCCAGCGCCGATCCCGCCAGGCCGTTCATCGCCCTTTGGGAGCGTGGGCATCTCTCCAGCCCCCCTATAAAGGGCGTCCAGTTTGAACAGCCACGTCCTGCAGCTTCGTAGATCGTGGCCGTGGATCTTGTGGAACAGACAAAATTTGTTGGCGTCGAAGCCGGGCTGTTCCTCGTTGCCCCAGTGTCGGACGTTCGCTGAGGGGTTCGCCGATCGGCCCCGCCTCTTTGGCCGACGCGCGGCGCTGTTGCGGCCGCGGCGGTTCTGGAGGCGGGGCCCCGATGGTCGGGCTGGCGTGCTTCAACCCCTTCACGCCTGTTGTCGACCGCGGCGACCACGCGGAGCTGGCCGCCTTCGACGCGGCGGCCTTTCCCTCGCCTCTTATCGCGCGGGGCCAGGTCTCCTTCCCTAACGCCGGATGGCCCCGCCTCACCGAAGGCGAGGCCGAGCTTGCCTCGGTCGTAGTCGTGCTTCCAGCGGACAACGTTGTCGACGTCTGCATATCGTTCTGCCATGCGGAACAGTTTGTTAACGGTGAGCCTTGTAGCGATTTCGAGGTCCTCCGTGAGGCTTCTGTCTCGGACGCTGAACTTGAAGGCCTTGATGATGGTTTCATCAGAGATGTTTGGAATTGAGTTCCGCGCGCGGGTGAACCGGCGCACGAAGTCTCACAGGTGCTCCCCCTTTCCCTGGATAACACTGTCCAGGTCCCTTTCTCATCCAGGTCGCTTGTAGCAGCTCTGGAAGTTGGAGTGGAGGGCGCTCCTCAACTGGCGCCTTGATCGGAAGGTGCCGGGCTCCTGGTTGAAGAGCCAGGTGCGGGCGGCCCCGCCCAGGACGGTGGGGAGATAGTTGGCCATCGTGGCCTCGCCCCCACCGGCCGCCAAAATGGCGGTGGAGTATATGGAGAGGAATTCCGCGGGGTTCTTGGTCCCGTCGAATCGCTCTATCATCGCCGGCTTGAACCGGGCTAGCCAGCGAACCTGATGGAGGTCGCTCGAGTACGCCGGCAATGATCGTGGTGGAAGGCTACTACCGCCATTCTTTGGCGTCGGGTCGCCATCATCGGTGGGGAATTCAAGTGGCGCGCGCCCGCGCCGATCATGACAGTCGGCGGGCGCGTTGTTATGGTGGTGGCGCGGGTGGTCGCGGATCTTCTGGCGCCTGGGCGGAACGTCTGGGGAGAGGACTCCGAAAGTACTGCTGCTCGAGGGAGCATCGCTATTATGCCGCTGGCGGCGGGCGTGCCCGCGTACCACCTCTTCCTGTCGGCGAAGCGGAGGAGACGGCGACGGGGTGCGAGCCGGTGAACGGGGAATCCGCTGGTCGAACGGCTGGTGACCGCGCGGCAGGGGGCCGCTGGCCGCCATGGGGCGAGACTTAGGGCCCAGGGAACCCGCTTGCCGTCGAGGTGCGACGCCGTCGGTCGCCTTGTTGAGTTCTTCAGCCAGGGACCGTCGGAAGAGGGCCGAGCCGGTCCGAGCGGGGTCAGCCATGACCCTGGCGATGGCCCGCAAGCGTTCTTGGGCAGGCTCGTCCGGACGGGGAGGGCTGAGCTGGCCGGACAGGGAGCGGGTTATACCACGCTCTTGTCGCCGAATAGCGGCGATGGCTTGGTTGATGGCAACCTGGGCGAGTCGATGTGCCTCGCGAGGAGTCTCTGGGCCGCCGTCATCCGCCCCGAGAGTCGCCTCACGCCCGCCGGCTACAAAGGCCCGGTGTTCGCGGGGCGGCGAGGAGGACGAGAGCATGGATGTGGAGCCTTGGCACTCGGGGACAGCGTCCGAGCCCAGGCTTACTGTCCGTGACATGCCGATGGTGGAGCTGGAGGTGCCGATGCCGCTGGGGTAACAAACTTTGGACGAACGAAGCTTCGGACCCGACGGTGGGCGCCAGCTGTCGACGATCGGGACCGTCGACCGCAAAGAGGGGGGAAGGATCGTACGAGGGGCGAGGCCCAGAGCCTCATTCGTCCGGGAAGGAGCCTCGGCAGACACGTAGCACAGGGGAAAAGGACAGTCGAACAGGGGACACGAAGTTTATACTGGTTCGAGCCCCCTAGGTCGGGTAACAGCCCTACTCCAGTCTTGCCCGTAGGCGAAAGGGGACTAAAGGCTCCTCGGGGGAGAGCTACAGGAGGAGCTCAACCTCGGGATCGCTCGGGAGCAATCACTGAGAGGAGCTTCGTGAACGGTGGAGTGTACAAGTATTACTGCAGACGTATCTGCCTTCTTAGATTTCTTGGGGTGTCACCTTGTGCGATCTTACTACCGTTGTGTTCTTGCTGTTCTCTTCTTTTCTCCCACCCCCTTCCAATCGGAGTGGTCTTAACGCTTTATAGGCCTTTGGTGCTGATCTCGATGCTGACGTCGAGAGGTCGCCTGTGAGCTGACGTCGGGAGGTCGCCTGTGAGCTGACGGGGGCAGTTAGTCCTAGTCCCCAGGCAGGGGGTCCGGCAGGAACTGTTGGGGAGTGGTTGACCCTAGTCCCAATGCTGGGGTTCTGACAGGGGTAGATAGCCCTTTAGCCCCTGCGCAAAGGGACTGGCAAGAGCAGGAGGCCCTAGTTCCCACGCAGGGGACGGGAGTCATATATTTATAGAAGAGGAGACCTGTTTTACATTGGAGTCCGGGCCAGGGATGCCGAGATTGAGGAGGTCGCCGGGGTCTGCAACCAGCTCGGGGATAGCCTTGTCCGAGCTTGGGAATAGTCCCAGTTTGGAAGGAGGCGGCTTAAGCCCCTGGGCACGGACACGTGTCAGGATGGCCGATCCCCGACAATAAGGAAAAACTATGAACAAATGCAATTTCACTCATGCGCTTACACCATAATACAAAAGAACAAATATAATGGTGAATCAAAAGTGCTAAAACCATGCTCTGATACCAAATGTAAGCAAAAATGCAGAAGCTATAAGTTTATTTAGCACAATTTGATTAAACCAAATAGTAACTTATATATGTGCAAAAGCACAAATCATCCTTTATATGTGCAAAAGCACAAACCCACCTTACGACGTGTTAGCAACACCTTGCGTATCGAGTTTTTCTCTCCTCTGTTCCTTCTACTAATATAGTTCTTTTGATGATTAACCACTAGCATCTTAATTCTCATGCACTAATTTAGAAGTCAGTAACAGTGCACTTTAATTGAGTAACAACTATGGATGTTACCATGCACTAAAACAATAAAACTGACTGTCATTAAATTTCTATGTTAAGCATCAATTCCTTCTGCAGTTTTGCTTTAATACATGCATGTAGGCAGCCAAAAAACAATGCGTTGCTCAAATGCATGCATGTGTGACTTAAATATTATATTGATGCTTAGCCATAATTCCTCCTGTAGTATTATGTTTAATAACACTAAGTAGTACACAACTAAATATTTGAAGGGAGAGGAGAGGGATTTTGAACCCTATGATTCTTAATCTTTTAGTCTAGCAACCATCACACTTAGACCTTTTATTATATGAACCATTCTGTAATTTACATGGACCATATTATGTTAAAATAATTTAACACGGAGACGCCGGTCTGGTAGGGGGTTGAGGGGGGTAGGGGACGGTGAGGTGTCGGTCAGGAATGCAGGGGTGGCGTGGGGGCAGGGGCGGCGTGGGAAAGCAGTAGATCGAGAGGCTCGGGTGGGGAAGAAAAAAAAGGCCGTCTAGGAAGAAATAGGGAAAGGAGGGGCCGCGAAGAAATGGGGAAAGAAGAGACATCACAATCGGTCCTCACTGAGGACCGATCGTGACGTGCCATCTATGCTGAGAACCAATTGTTTTTCTAGATCAACTGAAC
The DNA here is from genome assembly GCA_036346275.1 of Otatea glauca. NCBI lineage: Eukaryota > Viridiplantae > Streptophyta > Magnoliopsida > Poales > Poaceae > Otatea > Otatea glauca. Next base: position 13,986,265 of record CM070726.1, read on the forward strand.
ACCCTAATTTTCCTAAGCCTCTTTCTAGTATAGTTCTTGCTTAGGTTAGACCCCAAACCTTCAAATCTTTATTGACAATACAAACATTTGAAACACATTGCATTATTTACATTGACGTAGTCCATTTATTTACAATACAACCCTTCTTGATAATCTTCACGCATGTACTTTATTCCATGTGTGTCGTCGTCACCGCTAAGACATGCCCCATCTACAAACAGAGGTATTTCATCGAATTGGTTGTACTCTTCTTCATCTACGATATTTTTAACTCCAACAATCCGCCTCTTGCCATGAAGGATGACGTGCAACCTCGGATTGGCCAGATCTCGCACGTATAAGACTTGAGTTGCTTGCTTCACAAAAACGAATGATTCTTCTTTGTAGGCAAGTCTATTGAGATCCACAAGAGTAAAACCTCTCTTGTTGACCTTCACTCCATGTGAAAGTCTCACCCACATACATCTGAACAATGGAACTTGATATATTTCAAAATCAAGCTCCCAAATTTCTTCGATCATCTTGTAGTAATAGTTCATTGCGGTTGAGAATCCTTTTTTCAAGTGATCATCGGACAAAGCATTTATGCTCACACCATTGTTTTGAACTTTACTCTTTGCATCTTGAATAGTACATAGTCGAGCTCACTAATCTCCTCTATCAACCCATAGTAGTAACTCCTCATCAACCCAGAGGTATTAAACACATCTATGCGAACACCGTTGTCCTGGTTTGTGCTCTTCATATCCTAATCTCTCATGTAAAATGTGTATCCATTTAAATCGTATCCTTTCCATGTTATAACTATAAATGTTGGCCTTTTGCCAACTATGTGAGCGTATCACCTGACGAGGTACCAATAATGGGTCGCTTCTTCAACCATCTGTTGAACTGAAGGTTATGTTGTCTTATGATCCAAGACTCCTACCACATCAGATTCTCTTGCTGTAGCCAATATTTATGCTCGTCGATGTACGGGGAAACTACAGTGATGTGTTACAAAACTGTAAAATGAGTTTGAGCGTAGGCAACCGAATCAAGCTTGATTGCTTTCCTTCCGATGGTCACGATGCCCTGGAGCCTCCCCTCATAGCGAGATCGAGGCACACCTATTAGTTTGATCTGAGCCATGTAATCGACGCAGAACTCGATGACCTCTTTGGTTGCATAAGATTCGACAAATGCTATCCTCCGGTCGGAATCGATTCTGTACGTAGGACTTGAGAATTCCCACGTACCTCTTGAATGGGTACATGCTACGTAGGAACACAGGCCTGCCCATCTTTATCTCTATCATAAGGTGAACAATGAGATGGACCATAATATCGAAAAAACGGAGGGAAATACATCTCAAGATTAAATAGAATCATCACCACCTCAGCCTGTAGAGCATCTAGTGCTTTGGGATTGATGACCTTTTGAGCAATTGTGTTAAAGAAATAACACAACCTCATGATTGTCTCATAAACCTTGACCAGCAAAATACTTCTAATTGACACAGGGAGCATTTGTGTCATCAACACATGACAATCAAGAGACTTCATACCAGTTAATTTATAATCTTGCATTGAAACAAGTCTCTTCATGTTGGAAGAGTAACCGGACGGAACTTTCACACCATGCAAGCATTAGCACAGTTCAGTTCTCTCGGCCTTGAACAAAGTGTAACAAGCAGGTTCACAGTATGTTTGGCCTTTATCGGTCTCTTTCGGTGCTAACTCAGGTCTTATACCCATATAGACCAAGTCAAGCTGTGCATTGATATTGTCATTTGTTTTGCCTTAATGTTCAGTAAGAGACCAATCAAGCTATCACAGATATTCTTCTCTACGTGCATGACGTCGATGCAGTGCCGAACTTCTAGGTGCTCCCAATAAGGTAGGTTTCAAAATATTGATCTCTTCTTCCACATGCTCTTCTCATAGGACCTCGATTTATGTCCCTTTCCAAACGCAAAATCCAAGTTCTTAACCATATCATGAACATCTATTCCAATTAAAGGCTTTGGAGCTGAACCGTCTTCGTTCGTTCTATCGAATTGTTTCTTCATCTTGCGGTATGGGTGATTTCTTTGAAGGAACCTACGGTGACGCATGTACATGATTTTACGCGAGTGATTTAGCCACACACTCTCGGTATCGTCTAAGCAGTGAGTTCAGACTTTGGTTCCTTTAGTACTCTGGCCTGTCAGGTTACCAAGGGCAAGGTAATCATTTATTGTGCAGAACAATAGGCAGTGCAAAGTGAAGTTTTCTCATTTGTACGCATTTCATACCTGTACCCCGGGAACCCATAGTATTTCCAGATCTTCCACCAATGGTACTAGATACACATCAATATCGTTCTTAGGTTGTTTCAGTCCTTGGATAAGTACAGACAACAAAATGTATTTTCTCTTCAGAGACAACCAAGGAGGAAGGTTGTAGATACAGAGATTCACGGGCCAAGTACTATACCGGCTGCTCATGTTACCGAAAGGATTCATGCCATCTGTACTCAATCCAAACCTTATATTCCTCAGATCCGCACCGAATTCTTGAAACCTCCTATCGATGTTTCTCCACTAGGTGGAATCAGCAGAGTGCCTTAGTATTTTCATCGTTCTTACGCTCCTCCGAGTGCCAACGCAGCAGTTTTACTTTATTTGGGTTCTCAAACAAACGCTTCAAATAAGGAATTATAAGCAGATACCATGCCACATTAGCAGGAGGTTCTTTCTTCACCTCGATGCCCTCGCGCGTCATCATTTGAATGACTCTTACACTTATACTGGGATGTGTTGCACACCAGATATACATGCAAGTTTGCGTATTCTTTGTGGTACAGGATACAGTCATTCGGAAATGCATGTATTCTTTCTACTTCTATTCCCAAGGGACAAAGAACCTTCTTAGCTTTGTAGGTGTTTGTCAGTAACTCGTTTCCCTCTGGAATCATGTTCGTCAATAGACGTAACAGGGCCCTGAAATTCTTATCGGACCAGCCGTTGCTTGCCTTCAATTTCAACAGTTTAAGCATAGATGACTACCTTGTGTATTTCGATTTGCAACCCGGAACAAAGGTTTCTCTGAGTCCTCCATCAAACTCCGATATTTACCATATTCTATGTCATCACGGTTCCCTTATGTGTCATGCAGCATCTGATTTAGATTGCCATCTTGCAACCTATCCTCATCGAAAGCACAATCGATATGATCATCCGGCATATGATTGACTTCGTCGATGATGTTAATACTAACTGCTTCCTGTATATCCTGCTCTTCACCGTGACTGGTCTAACATATATAACCCATTTTGAAACTGCTCATAATCAAGTGTGCTTCAATCTGCTTAGAGTTTCGAAATATCTTCAGATTCTCGCAGTCAATTCACGGATAAGACATAAACTTCACCTCGTTATTAAACATATCCTCCTCTACAGCTCTTCTAAAAGTGGAGACGCCATTAATGTACTCAGCACTCGCACGGTTCTCAGCGTACATCCAGCTTCGGTCCATCTACGCTATGCATAAAATATTTAGTGTTAAATATTGAAGTACACTAGGTGTACACATACACACATTCTTAAATTATGCACTGCTAGCTACTTCTTGAATATAATGCAATTATATAACCAATTACTACCTTAGAACACAAAGAACAAATGGTTCTAAAAGCTAGATCTAAACACAATCTTCAAATTCTCTCTTCACCAAACTAGCTACCTAAATCTTAAATATAATAATGTAGTTAGAACCAATTACTAACCTTAGATCACCAAGAACACATAGAAAACAATCTTCAAATTCTCTCATTACCAAACTAGATCTTGAATATAATACAATTACTTATTACTAAAACTTAGATCAACAAGAACACATGAATCTACAAGCTAGATCTAAACAATCTTCAAATTCTCTTCTTACCAAGCTATAGCTTGAATATAATGCAATTAATTAGAACCTATTACTAACCTTAAATCACCAAGAACACATGATCTACAAGCTAGATCTAAACATTCTTCAAATTCTCTCTTTACAAAGCTAGATCCTGAATATAATGCAATTAGAACCCATTACTAACCTCAGATAAAAAAACACATGGATCTAGAAACTAGATCTAAACAATCTTCAAATTCTCCTTACCAAGCTAGATCTTGAATATAATGCAATTAGAACCCATTACTAACCTTAGATCACTAAAATCAAATAGATCTAGATCACCCTTCAAAAATCAATTATCTTCTTTCACCATATCACCTTACAGCCGTAGCCACCTCAAAAATAGAACCCGAAACCCTAAAAAGCACTAAGTGGCTCGGGTCTCTATATTATATATCGTTGAGGGATATCATAGACGGTTTTATTCATAAACCGTCAGTGATTATTTACATAGGATCCCAGACAAGTTTAGAATAAAACCGTCAGTGATATATCACAAACCGTCTGGGATAATAACTGTTATCACAGATGGTTTTACTTTAAAACAACCGTCTGTGATAGCATCACTAACGGGTTGTTAATAAAACCGTCTGTGATATTGCTCTATATCACTAACGGTTGCACTATAGAACCGTCAGTGATGTTTGTCACCATAGACAGTTTTTCAAAATAGTCTGTGAAGAGGTGTCTAATATATGCATTTCTGTAGTAGTGATGTGTCTTATTTAACGTGTAAAATCTTAAAATATCGCAAGATCGAAAGTAGTTCTTTTTCATGTGCCATAATTCCCAAATGTGTGGTCGCTCCCATCGACGTACGTGATTAAAAACGGCACGCAGGCCGCGGTAAAGCAAGGGTATAAAGACAAGAGCAGCAGATCTGCGACCACGGCTCCGATTAGTTTAGTTTACTCAATCACCAGCAACATTGGCTCTAATCAAAACGCTAATCGCGGCTTTACGAGGCCAACTTGCCGGTGCAGGCGCGGCCGGAGTCGCCGTGTACTGGTATCGGACCCGCTCGTGCGCGCAACGTCGTAGACCACGCCGCGCTCGCATGAAACGGCTGAGCCCCCACACCACACACGTGCATGGATGCACGCTCCCGCGCATTTGTTACACACTCCTCGTCAGTATACTAATTCCACCCTTCCTAAATACTCTCTCTGTTCCGGTTTATAAGTCGTATTAATTTTATCGTAAAATATAAACTATGAAGATATTGAAAATGACTAGATTACTTTTAATTATTATCACTAAACACTATATTCAATATATGTATGTAGAGAATATGAAGTAAATGTGGATATTTATTAGAGGTATAGAGGTAACATCATACTGATTTTGTATTGAAATATGAAATAATTCTTATATTTATAGATAAAATTATTCAACAAATACATCTTATAAACTCGTAGGAGCATGCATATATAAATGTAATGTGGAGTACTAAAGTATTCGGAACCCAGTGCTGCAATAGGAACAAGACAAGGCAGGAAATGCCGTCTGTCAGTAAATAATAAGTCGATTATATCTTAATGCTTTGAGTTCTCCATTCAGCTCTCTCTCGACGTAGGTAGACCATGGATCCGTGCGGTCATTCTTGGGACATTTTGGCTGTTGATATATGTAAAAGTATATGGATTAACCATAAGAAAATAATTTTATTAGCTTTTTCTTAAACAAATGCTTTCAAAATGGTTGGGATACATAATATTGCATACGCATAGCCAGTTGAGGAAGAGGTCTCGAAGGTGGTGCTTGAAGGGGCCTGTACTATTTTAGGATCACACTAGTGCACACAGGTTTAATATAAATGAATATTACAATCATACACAGCGGAAACATGATAAAAGACTTCATATATTAAATATAAATTATTGACTGACCTTATGGTCGACTTATATGACTATGTCTCGCATGGCTAAACTATAAATAACAAATTAAACTGCAGCAGAATGAAAATGTAGATAAATCCCTCAGTATACTATAGGCAACTGACAATGCTCGCACCCTAGACGTTCATCTCTTCTTGGTACTCATTCTCCAATGCTGTGTAGACTATTCCTTAACTGGTGATTTTGTTGTTGGCAAGGGTGAGTACTTAGAGTACTCAACAAGTTGTGCACAGAATGCAATTCCCACATATCTATATGCAAGGCTTAATCCAATGGATTGGCTGATATGGCTATTTTGCAATAAAGCAGCATTTACAATAAATACAATAAATAAATTGAAAAGATAGTAAAATAAATAATAATAAATAACAACTTTCAAGTATTTCTCAAGTAAATATGGTTTCTATCCCTAAATCATATTTTCAACTTTTCAATTGCATTCAGCCTCCCTTTCCAAGTTTTCATTTTATAAAATCTAACATTTGACTGTAATTCTCGACCATTGTCCATAACTACGGACACAGCTAGCTGAATAGATTTAACACTATGTAGAGGCTGTGCACTTTACCCACACGATATGTTTGTCTCTTATTACTAAGTTATTAACACACTTCCTTTGGTATGTTGGCAGAGCGATCATAACAAAACCTTTTGAAAAACCTTTATCCCAACACTGACCCTCCCGATAAGCCACACACTATCCTCAGCGGAGGTGAAGGTTAGGACCGACATACCGTTAGACTAATGTGAGACCGTAGTACACCACATCCTCCGCCATAACCACACTTACATGTATCCACACTTCCATGTGATTATCCACCTGAGGTATCACATGTCATGATATCCTATGGTTGCATATTCGACTCAATTCAAAGGCTTACAAGGTTAAGTCCTTAATTGACTAAGGCAACACTTCTATAATCCCTCTGTCATTCTGGCCCACCTTGTCACACGACCTCTTGCCACATTCCCCAATCTAAATTATTTACCACCCTAGTCGATTATCACGTACCACGTGTCATCAACAATTCAACGTCGTTTCGTAACATATGTCACTGCAACTCAACATCATTGTGTGACAACACCCAACACACCTTTCATAAACCTGTTCTATATTCCATTAGTCAAGATTCACTATTGATATTCCAAAAGACATGAATTATATGTGGCATGGCTAAGCAAACTAAGCACGATCTAACCAACCAAGGTTGATTTCTACCATTAATTAACCATCCTAGGTTAACAAATCATCATGACATACAAATGACAAGGTAGGGTATAATTCAATTGGGTAGATTAACTAGATCCCAAACTAATTTGAAATTAATTGTACACATGAAATAACATGCAATAGTTGAAATCAATATAGCAATTTTATAAAACTGGGTTCAATATGATCAAATCACAAATTGCCTCAAAAAAGGTCTTGCTCTTGCTCTAGACCTTGGCCTTGGTTCAACGATTCCTTATCAGACGCTCCAAGCACTGTATACGTCTAGACATAACGAGATAAAACACCAAATAAACACCAAAATAAAGAGAAAAAAATCTCTAAAAATCAAATAAAATTCACCATTAAATACATCTCAATTTTAGAAATTTTAAAAATTTTAATCGTCTCAATCGGGGCTTGTATGAAGGAAAACAGGCTCTCAAAAGATTTGATTAAATAAGAAAATCAGGAAATTGAAAATACCGAATTAATTGAATTATTTCTATACTGAAAAACCGATTTATTGCATCAGCACAGAACCGAGCCAATCAAGGCCCGACACATGGCTGAGCATGGACTCGGTCCACGGATCACCACTGGTCTACGGTCGAACCGGTCCACGGCACGTTGATCGTCAGTCAATGCTGACGCTAGCTGTGACGTCACCCAGTGATCCAAGCGATGACCCAAGGGCATACGCGCACTCGAAACTGGTGCGACATGCAGCACGATGTGACAATGACGTGTGGTGAGCATCCGACAGTCCCTCGCCAGATCTGACGGCTGACGCTACGGCAAGACACGGCGATGAAATGACGGCGAGGTTCTCACCAGCGCAACCAACCGGAGATGAAGATGATGACACGGCACATGGCTTCCACGATGCTTGGGCTCCAAACTTGAGCGAATCCAAGAGATCCAGCCACCAGGAACTTACTGGTGACGCTAACGGTGACCAAAACACGGCGAAACGCGAGATCCCGATGGAAAACGGTGGCGACTCAACTTGGAACTCCGGTGAGCTTGTTCTCCACGATGGCAACAGATCAGGTAGTGAAACATGGGGCAAACGATTCGATGGAAGACAGGGATTCGAGAGATGCACTGCCGGCTTTATAGCTTTGACAAACGCGTGTAACCCAGAGACCTAGCCACACACGGCGGTGGAGCTCGTGTTCGAGACGGAAACAGCGGTGGTGCAACGTGATCACATCCAGGCCATACACGTGACACTCATCCAGATATCCACCGCTTCGTGAGACATGGCGTGATCTGGGCTGTCCACACCGATCTGATCTGACAGCTTACAAAAGCGCTAGGGTTTAACTCAAACCCTAATCCATCAACCGTCCGATTACGCACCGACGGCCACGATCTAAGGTTTCCCGATAAGTGGGTCGGACCGATGGAACAGGTTGGAATTGAGATGGGCTGGGCCCAACACTATTACCAAATTTAAAAAGCTTTTTCCCAATTAAAAATAATTCCCAAAAATAGTTTTTGCCAAAATAAATAATAAATATACCAAAACAATCTCAGAAAAATTTTGAAAAATATTTTGAGACATTTTGAATTCAAATGAAATATTTTTGACAAAACTTTATTTTAAATTCCTCATTAATTAAATAATTTTCACAATAGGCCATATTAGATAATAATTAATAAATCCAAATAAATTCCAAAAATATCCAATAAATTCAGAAAATCCATAAAATCCATGTCAAATCCAAATAATCATAAATTAGGATGTTATAGGGGGTTGTCTAAGTTGCCGGCAATTGAGACAAGGTCACCGTGATGGCTTGGTTGAGATTGACAGCCACTACTACAGAACTGGGCATCACAACCGACCTATTAGAAGCGGTTTGGTGCGAACCCGTTGTGATCTTCGCATCAGAAGCGGTTCGTTGGTAACGGTCCGGAGAGGGCTTCCAGAAGCGGTTTGAGACACGAACCGCTTCTCAAGGTTGCGTTCTAGAAGCGGTTCTTTTCTCAAACCGCTTCTGATTTTCGAAGCGATTTGAGAAAAGAACCGCTTCTAGAACGCAACCTTCGTAGCGATTCGTGTCTCAAACCGCTTCGAAGCCCTCCCGCATAGCGCATTTAAACCCTTCTTCCTCCATGCGCCAAGCAGAGGTACGAATACAATCGAGCAGAGAAGGCCACTGCCACTGTTCTTGGGAAGTGCTGTCCAAATTTTTAATTGGAGGTGATTAGCTCCAAATTAAGTGTTTCAAAGTTAGTAACATCATGTGAACATCCTTCTCACCTAGATATTGCTATTTTTTCAATGGATGTGGAGAAATCTTGAACTTTTAAGCATTATCGAAAAATTGTTTTCCGTGCTTTGTTTTTGTTGTTGTATGAAGATGTAGGGTGGAGATCTAGTTCAAAATATGACATTACAAGGTAAAGGTGATTGGAAGCTTTAGATCTAGGTGGTTGTCACTTTAGAATCTTAAATATCACAATATTGGGAGAGATCTAGGTACACCATTGCAAGGAAGTAATTATTGGTGTATGAAATAAAATAGAAAAACGTGTAGAAGGATAAAAAATAATTACAAAGGTAGGAAGGGATACAAAATAATTAGAAAGGTAGGTCTTTAATTGGATGACGGTGTAGGTGGAGCTTTTTTTTTGTTGGGTTTAAATGTTACGAAATTTAAGTTAGGTTATAATTTTTCTAACGGAATTTGTTATAATTTTTAATGAAATTATAACTTGGTATAGATGAATCGGCAATGGATGTACAATGCGGACCGTCGCCGAGAGAGTTCATTGATGGCGTCAGTGCTTTTCTCGATGCAAGTTGCATTCTTGCCTCCAGGCAGCTTCATATGTTGTCCATGTGTTGATTGCAAGAACGAGAAGGAGCACTCCCAGCGATGGCAAGTTATGAACCACTTGATCATGAGAGGTTTCATGCCAAACTATACCTGTTGGACCAACCATGGCGAAGTTGAGGTGATTAGCCAGGAAGACGATGAAGAAGGTGAGGAAGAGGAAGATGGATTCAACAGTATCCCGGACGACACGCAATACTGTTCCGTGGAAGAAACACTTGGTAACTTTGGTGATGATGAGCTAGACCGGATCTTTGCGTGGACGGAGAGGGAGACTACACGATGAAAGATAGTTCGAGAAGTTCCAACGCATGTTAGAGGACCACGAACTCCTTTGTACCCAAACCGTGGCGGGGCCACAAAAGCTGCGTACCACACCGAACTCATGCAATGGAAGGCTAGAAATGGTGTGTCAGATAAGGGATTCGATGAGGTGTTATCACTCGTAAAGAAGTTGCTTCCAGAAGATAACACTCTGCCCGAATCTACGTATGAAGCCAAGCAAGTCGTCTGTCCTTTGGGATTAGAAGTACAGAAGATACACGGATGTTCTAATGATTTTATCCTGTATCGTAATGAGTATGCCGATTTGGATGTTTGTCCAGTGTGCAGAGAATCACGGTATAAGGTGAAGCGTGATGATCCACGTGAAATAGATGGGGAGCGTAAGAAGAAGAGACCTCCAGCTAAAGTGTTGTGGTATTTCCCTGTGATCCCCCGATTGAAACGTATGTTTGCTAACAAAGCGCATGCCCAGATGATGCGTTGGCACAAAGAAGAGCGTAAGGACGACGGGATGCTTAGACACCCTGCAGATGGCTCACAGTGGAGGAAAGTCGACCGGACGTACCCGGACTTCGCAGATGAGGTGAGAAACATAAGGTTTGGGTTGAGTACCGATGGGATGAATCCTTTCGGAGAATTGAGCAGCAGCCATAGCACCTGGCCTGTTACACTATGTATCTATAACATTCCTCCATGGCAGTGCATGAAGCGAAAGTACATCATGATGTCGTTGTTGATCCAAGGCCCCAAGCAACCCGGAAATGACATCGATGTCTACCTGAAACCATTGGTTGAAGATCTTATGACGTTGTGGGACGATGGTGCAAGGGTATGGGATGAGTACAAAAGGGAGTATTTCACCCTACGTGCATTGTTATTTGTAACAATCAACGACTGGCCTGCTCTCGGTAACCTATCCGGTCTAACTATCAAAGGATATAGAGCCTGCATCCAGTGCTTAGATGAAACGGACGGCATGTACCTGAAAAACTCTCGGAAGGTTGTGTACATGGGTCACCGTAGGTTTCTTCGTACGAGTCACCCGTTGCGGAAGGAAGGCAAAAAATTTAACGGGCAACCAGATCTTCGTGCAAGGCCTCAGCATCGTAGTGGGCCACGTGTGTTTGCTATGGTAAAGGATTTGAAAGTAGTATTTGGAAAGGGTCCTGGAAGCAAACATGTGCAGAATGAGGATGGTCATGCACCCATGTGGAAGAAGAAGTCAATATTTTGGGACTTGCCTTATTGGGAAGTCATGGAGGTATGGGCAAGCTAACGCCGTGGAAGTATAGTTTCGCTAAGGATGCACATACGTACAGGAGCCGGCATAGAAGCAAGTCAAGAGAATCACGTAAAGTGTACCAATTGGAACAAGAGCTCAGAGCAACCCAGGCTAGCATCGGCGACATAGTTGCGCAACAAGTACAAATTGCCCTCAGCAAGCTTCAAGGACTAGGTCCGAGCAATCAGCCGGACGCCGTGATCATCCCCTCCGCACGGCGAAGTAGCTGCGCGTCCACTGGGGCCCCTGAAGCGGACACCTTGCTATCCCGTTATCCCGTGGATGACATAAGGGTTCGCCGCCAGTGTGAGCTACACGTTGATGCATGTAACCTCTCCATCAAGGTGGCTTACGGCATGGCATATCCGGTGGAGTGGGCGGATGTTCCACCGCAACGAGATACCCCGGTTACTCAAAGGTCGCGGTGGAGGAGGTCTTGAGCGGTTTGAAGAACTTCACCTCGATATTCTTTGGAGGCGACGACGTGACCAAGCTTGGATAGGCCCTCCACAATATCATCCTTTGGCATAAACGATACATCATATTTCCACCGCTATGGACGCGTCATCTCCACCACGGCAACCCACCTCCTCCAACATCACCGCCACGCAATGCTTCGCCAATAAAAGCAGCGAAGCCCTACTCCACCAGCATAGCTCCTGTGTCTCCACCGCTCCACGCAAGCCCTACTCCACCACCAAATCTCAAACAAAAAGAACCCCCAAGGAAAACCACGCCTCACCATCTCCTCCGAGGAAGAAGCTCGATATGCATTAAGGCTCCCCACCGCTCCCAAGAAGGCGGAGTCCAGCCGATCGACCAAGGTAAAGGAACCTCCAAAGAGGGCATATGATATGAATAAGGAGGAGAGTGACGAGGTCACTAAAGCAGAAGTGGCTGCACACTTCGCCAAAAAGAAGGTAAAGCCAAAGGTACCAACTGATCCAAAAGCGACGGAACACTTCGCGACATGCCGTGCAAAGCCGCTACCTATGCCATCCAACTATGAACGGACAATAATTAAGGCTACACAGAAGAATAAACGTGGTCAGGCGGCGGCGGCAAAGAAGAAGAAGAGAGACCAAGATCAGGAGAACCTTGAGAGGTTTTTGAAGGAGGCAGGACTCAGTTCCACAGCTGCAGCTCTTGGATTAACAGATGATATCCCAATGGCAACAAAGGTCAGATGGCAATTTCAGTTGGGCCGGGAGCTGATTGACCCAAATGAGATAAAGGATCTGCCAACCAAGATGCGGCAATTTCACAAATGGTACATGACAGAGTCCGCTCAAGGAAGAACGATGTTCCCCCTCCGTTTCAAAGAAGATGATTTTTATCGCGGGGACAACAACATATGGCTCGAATTTGACGACTTATACAATATTTACCATGCCGACTCCATCAACGTGTCTCTCATGAGCTGCTGGTGCCTGTAAGTGTCAAGCTCATACCTTTACCGTGTGCTTCCTCGTACAATAAAATTGCAACTCTTAAACTTATACCTTTCTATGTAGAATGGAGATACAACGATGTAGAAAAGAGAATATCTTCAACGTGGACTTCATCGACCCAGAGATTGTTAACGAGTTCGTCTTTGGATACAACCGAAAGGATGTTGAAGATTACATTCTCGATGCATTCTTGGGACAAAGACTACAAACCGTACATACTTCGCCCTTCAACCCGAGTGCGTATATATACAACCTCTCGTTCTTATATTTTCCAAGGCATTTATAATACTACTAGCTAGTTACATATATGTTGCAATACATGAATAGGTTTCACTAGATCCTTCTTGTCATCAAGCTTGATAGCAGCCAGATCATTGTTCAGACTCAAAAGGACTCGGTGAAAAATATCAATTTATCATTGACACCTAAACAGGTATATAGCACATATATATACGATAGTTTTCCTTATTATATATATTGAAATACCTTGCTAATTCCAACTCGATAATTACCATTCATACTAACGCATCACACAGGGCATTCGTGCGGTTTGAAAGAAGCAACAAGGAGATTTGAGAACGAATTTGATGTACAATTAAGCACTCGAATACGTATTAAAGAATATTAATATGCCGTAACAGTTTTTCATCCCAATAATCGTGTTCTTTTCAAATTTCATCGCAGGTTCTACAATGCATGTGGAAACAACTTATGTGGCTATTATGTGTGCCACTATATGCAAAGTATTACCCACGATGATGTGCCGACAACCAACACCGAGGTAGTGTGCACATGTCAATTTCTTAGTACTTACACTTTAATAATTACATGTCCAGAGATTTATTTACCTCCGCTTTGTCATTAACGTCGATGTGCAAGGCGTGATCCCGCCGCACCGGTTGCGAAGAATCCAAGAACAACTCATCGGCTTTATTGTCGATTTAGATTGTATCCACCAAAGGCGAGTTCCATGCAAATGGTTGGAGAGATTGTCTGAAATAAGGACAGTGAACTGATATCAAAGTCGACCAAGGGCACAAAGAGCGACGCACGCAAGAAATGAGCTCAAGATTAGCCCTTTTATTCTTTGAAACTTGTAAAAGTGGCTTATTATTTCATGTGTTCATCAACTTGTTCATTTTTAGTCCGTAATTATCGAATGAATACTCATGACTAATATATATATATTTAAGTGTGTCAAAAAACTCATGAAGTTCTATTTATTTTAATTGTCAAAATCTATATAAAAACCTCTCTGAAAACATATTCTATATTGAATATAATCAAAACGCTATCTTTGTCGGACTCTTCACAAGCGGTTGGTAACTCCAACCGCTTGTGGAAAACTTCTCCTAGCGGTTCGTAACACCAACCGCTTTTGGAGAACCTCTCACAAGCGGTTGGTAACACCAACCGCTTGTGAAATGTCGAACCACAAGCGGTTCGGGGAACCGCTTGTGATACCCAACGGGGTATCACTCGCGGTTGCTTACAAGCGGTTCTAAAACCGCTTTTGAAAGCGGTTTCGAACCGCTTGTGCATGCCCGATCCGCAGTAGTGAGCGGTGGAGGAAGGGCACGTGAGTACGAGGTGGAGAGTAGATTTGATAAGGAGGAGGTGGTCTAGTGGTTGGATGTTAGAGAAGTGGGAGAAGACAGCAGATGAGAGATATAAACTACTACGATTCATATTATTCTTAACAGTTTGACATCATTTCTTATGGCCCTAAACAGACGTGAAAGATTGCATCACGCATTTCGCATAACCCAAGTTGCTGATAAGGAAAGGTGCGCAATTCACTTATACTTCAACACTTCTCCTCACGTATAGGCTCACTCAGACCTAAGGCGTGTAATAGAAGTGGGCTGCAATTATTTTTATTAATTGTGCCAACCGGGTCTTGAACTCGAGACCTCTTGGCTCTGGTACTATATTGAGTTGTATGCACTAATCAATTCACCTAAAAGCTTAAGCTGATAAAAAAAGATGAGCAATTCACTTATACTTCAACAGATAGGATAGATGGCTCCACAAAAGTGAAGGTGGAGGCGACACCATGTGAGGCTGGAGGTGGAGTGCGGGAGATGGATGATTGGAAAGGGGAGGACCCTATCTATCATAGCATATCTGGTCTCATACGTCTTACTTGAAGCTAGCTTCAGATATAACAAATAGGGAGTAAAAGAGTTAGTCCCTAAACATGTCCAATAAACAAAAAAACTTTATTAATACAAAATACACATCAGAGACGGTTTATAATTGGAACCGTTTGTGATAACCTACACGTCACACACTACTACAGAATTGTCCATCAGAATCGGTTCTTTTTTGCCATTACAGTCGGTTCAAGTGGCGATACGAAGTCTTTAGATAGTGATGAGGTGGAGTTATCACAGTCGGTTTTGGCCCGATTGTGATAAAGCATCATTAGAATCGGTTCTTTCAACGAAGCGATTGTGATGACCCCTCATTAGAATCGGTTCTTCTATTGAACCGATTCTGATAACATGTCATCGAATCGGTTCTTTCAAAGAAGCGATTGATGACCCTCATTAGAATCGGTTCTTGTGTGGAACCGATTACGATAACACGTTATCGTAATCGGTTCCACACAAGAACCGATTCTAATGAGGGTCATCTGTCGCTTCTTTGAAAGAACCGATTCGATGATGGATCATCACAATCGCTTTCTTGAAGAACCGATTGTAATGGTATGGTTATCACAATCGCTTGGTCAAAGAACCGATTCTCTTGATGTGGTCATCACAATCGCTGCTTAAAAGAACCGATTCGATAAGAGGTCATCGTAATCGATTCATCTTAAGAACCGATTCTAATGATTGTGTCATCACAATCGCTTTTTCAAAAACCGATTCGGATGAGACGTCATCAGAATCATATATACAAGAACCGATTCCAATTATGTGGTTATCAGAATCAGTTCCACATAAGAACCGATTCTGATGACCCTCATGGTGGTGTTGCAATTTTCCATATTACCCAAAATGGCAAATATTAACAATGGGCATATATCACATTCACAATACAGAACACAAAATGCACATATCACATTCACAGAACTCGAACACTTAAATTACAATACATATAGCCCATTCGTTCACAACATACAAACACAAACATGCATAATAATCAGTACACGTGCATATATATCACATTGACATATGCAATTAATATTGTTTCCATATGGACTAGTAGGACGCTTCAGGATCTCTAAACCTACCGTCCTCTGATATAACTTCCAACCAGCACCATTGGCATAAGTGGTCTCAGAAATTGTTGAGTGCTTTGCTGCCTAAGCTCTTACGGGGATATTGATCTTACGCAAAACATAAATGAGTGCATGAATTTAAGTTTCAAAATTTGTAAGTGAAAGGCTAAGTATGCATGTACATATACCTTAGGAAAAAGGTGTGAGCCACGACCACAACCAACATGTGTTGCATGACATAGAAGCCGCACAGTCATCGCTGCCTGTTGATGACATCGTGAAGAGAGAAAAGAAATTAACACACGAAAATTAGATGTCGGAAAAATTAATCGTATATATGCTAGGCACTTGTACCGTGAATTTCTTATACTCCAGCCTTGCCCTTTTTCTTATCGTGTGACCCTCCTTCATCGACATAGTCAGAAACCCTAAATATATTGGAGAGATGCCATTGAGTAAAAAATATAGTTAAATTCGTAAAGTGTTACATTACGGTAATGTACTTACTTCGCAAAGGACACTTGATCGCGTAGGCCATCGGTCTCTTCTTGATTGAGTTAAAAATGTAGACTGTGTTTTCGCTCGGAACGAGGATGAGTAGAACCCAATGGTTGCTTATTAAATGGAATGTAGTGCAAGGAAATAAGTTCGCATACGGCTTAAGTGCGTCATTTAGTAATTGAAGGGTTTGTACTACTTACTCCTCGTGGTACGGTATTACAACGAAGTCCTTCGTCGACTCAGTATGCAATACCCGCTTGACGTAGCCAGCAACAAACACCGGATGTAGCCTAGCCGTGGTCGCAGACACAAGCTCGGGGTCGACGAACCCAACTTGGTTTTGATTCGTCACGGCTCGCTGTCTCATTGCCCTACAACTTGTGTTGATATTAGAAAACATAATGCAAAATCCTATAAAAGTCATCAGCTCATGATGTATGGTGCGATACTCACAGCGTCCAGGATCGTAAAGTAGAAATATCGACGGCCATTAATTGGTACACACGAAACAGATCCTCAAAACTGACGGGGAATATCCCATTCTCGTCACGGTGGAAATGTACCCTTTTATACATCACATTGAAGTCGACTCGACGCTCTTCCTCATTCACCTTATCCATGTACCATCCATGGAGCATGCGAGTCCACCTGCCTAGATCATTTAGTTCGTTGGATGCAATCGGGGCTTTCCATGTACGTATGCCTTAAAGTCGTAAGGGATGTCTGTGGCATGTGTTGACTTTCCTTCTGGGTCGAAGGAGTCTTTGAGGTCAAGGTAGTTGGCTTTTCGGTACCTCAAGGGTGTTGTGGCCTTTATCGCCTTTGCCTTCTTGGCGGAAGGAGTCTCGAGGCCTCTTGTGGTTCTATTGGTGTCGTGCTTGTCCTTTTACCGTGAGCTCTGCACTCGTGTAGGACTCATCACGGTGGTGGGAGCGTAGCGTGAGCACGAGTAAGCACAGTGCGGTAGGAACCTACAAAGCACGCGCATATTTAACTTATTGCGGTACTCTTTGGAATGGTAGAGAAGGCGTGGGGATTTTTACCTTGACTAGTCGACACCCGTCGTGGGCTACTTGATGAGCGACATACGTGCTTGCCCGAGAGTCTTGATATCTTCGTTGGGGGAACTCGAGCACATGTGATAAGAAGTGCTCGTGGACGTAGTCCACCGCACCTCATGTAGCCCTTCCCCAAAGGTGACCATGCAGTGCCTGCCTCCTTGCATGGAAATGCAACCCGCTTGCAGCCTCGACAGAAATCCGTCCTCCGTCGGGTGGTGGTGGCACTTAGCGAGGGCACGCAAGATATGCGCAACTTGAGGAGAAACATTGTGGGAGTTACACTTGTAGCTTTAAGTTAGGAAAAATTAATTATTACCTTCACTGGGGATCGGTCGATCATTTTTGAACCACATTTGCTAGGTCGGGCACGAGCTTCTACAAGAGGCGAGGGCATCTGGCTCTGACTCTGAGAGATCATCGCCATCATCTCGGCCCTCAAGCGCTCCTCACGTGCCATCATCTCCCCCCTTATCTCATCTTCACGTGCCATCATCTCCCCCCTCATCTCCTCCTTGATCTCCTCCCTCAGTTGCTCCCTGAGAGTGTCCTTGAGGCGCTCCGCACGTGCCTCCCATGATCTTGATCTAGCACTCGAAGCGTCATCTTGGAAGTAGGACTTCTTCGTATGCCCCGACCCTACGGCAAGCACTCGGCCCTTATGGTCGGGCTTCCCGATCGCAGACGACAGGATATCCTTCGACCCTTGGCTCTGGAAGGTCCCCTGCTCTTTCCGCTGGCTTACCTCCTCCTGCAATAAGCGAGTACGAATTAGATCTGAAATACAACAAGCTAGGCCAACTGCAATGTACTAAGTCGATGTCTTACGATGGCGAGACGACGTCGCGATGAGCGGGTTTGCGACTACAAGCTGCCCGTCAGGGGTTTTCTTTGTCCTCGATAATACCCAGTTGCGTGCCCATTCCTCACATATATGGGAGTAAGGCATCGTCGTCCGGAGTTCGCGCACTCCTCGGCTAGTCGCGCCCACTCGCCTTCTTCCCCATAGCCGCTGCACTGAGGTGGTGCAAAGCGTGTTGTGCCTCGGATAGCGGTATTCCTCTCTCTTAGCTGCTCTGCCTCAGGCGTACCCTTCATCGTCATGAACTCCTCCCAAACATCTGTAGTAACGAACGGATACCTCTCGAATGGTGTACGACCTTTTAGTACGTACTCACTATGCATGAGGACCACAAAGTGCCTCAAGGCCACACCATCCTCTTCAAGGCGTCTGCCTCGCGTTGCATTCATCTTCCTCCTCTATAATCCATTTTCCCTTAACCTCGTCCCACAACCGATTCTTACGCTCGTGCCGACTTCCTTCCTCCAATCCTTAATCGTTATTGGCACTCTCTCTCACCAAATGACCGAGGAATGAACAGTATCGCCCCTTGTACTTGGGAGGGCTGTCATGCACCCGTGGCATTGAAGTGGAGAACTGCGGTGTTCTCCTGTGGCCCCGTGTTCGGTCCTCGGGCCTTCCTCACCTTACTCGGCCTCTCAACATTTGGAACTTGGCTCGGCCCTGGGAGCACCTTCTACTGTCATGCGAGGAGCCGATGCTCTCTAATTGTGACATTTTGAGTTTTCTTATCTGATAAGATCATATATTTGACATGAGAGAAAGCAATTCGTACCTATTTTGTGAACTTGACAATAAATCATGTAAAGCAATAGCTGAATAGATAAGTAATAAGATGTAATTGTTCTAGCATATTTCAGTAGAGTAACAAATGAACGAATGATCTTCAAAAAAAGTTTATCCGTTGACCACCTAAATACGTACCAACGATAACCCCTACTCTCTAAATAGGTTTGGTCCTAATCCCATTCGAGGATATGTGGTTCGAGCAAGTTCCTAAGCCGTTGTACAACTCCAGAGAAAATTCGGCAGCATCTCCCCGTTGTTCTCCAGGTACACGTCTCGACAACAGGTCAAGAGGGATGTATACCCGGAGAACACCGTAGGGAGATGCTACCGAAATCTACTCTGCAGTTGTACAACAGCTCAGGAACTTGCCCGAACCACATATCCTCGAACCGTCCAAAATCGACAATTCGAGATCGCTTGCTTATGAATGTGACGAAATGGCATATTCATAAACAAGCACTTTCGAATGGGAGACGTAGGTTACGCATTTTTAACTCTAACGTAGATCATATTATAGTAACATGTAGGTAAAAATTAATTACAGAATTGCAGAGATGACGAAAGCATTCATTATGAAATTTGAACTAAGAAATGTTTGCAAAAATAATCACAAGCAAGTAGATGTAAAGTGAACATGGTAATTTAAGCATTCTGGAACATATATCCATGTCTTACTTATCAAACATTTACTTGTTGATTAATCAGCTTAACATTTTATTTTCTTGTTGTATGTCAACAGACTGCAACTACCAAAGTTCACCAAATGCATCAATTAGTAAATCATCCAAACGAAGGACTAGACAAATGACATATTGTGGCTGTGAACTAAATTTAACTCTCTTATGTGAAGGCTTACAAGGATGCCAACAATGAAATAACAATATTAATGAGAAGTGCAAGGAAGAGAGGACTCACATCGCAAAATAGCTTCCAGAAACTAAAGAAGGTAACCAACGAGAAAAATAGTTGCTAACTACTTGGTACTTAGTTCATACATGTTTATAGTTGCTAACTCACATACATGTTTATAGTTGCTAACCAACGATAATCAGAATACCTGTTGAAGTTTGCCCAGTTACCCTGAGTAATGCTATATCTACCTAGCCTTAAGATTAACAGCTTTCGGCAAAATGTGAAAGCCACAGGTTGAGAACAACAGCACAACTCGCAGAAATTGTGCCATCCAATGCTGCGATGATTGTATTCACATACAAGACAAAGGATTCAACAGAAAACCTGATTGTATTTAGTGAGACACTCTCCACGGCAAGGGGCACCGGCTTTGATCTGTCCAAATGCGGCACCAATAGCCGTGTCGGCAATGAAAGTGTCGCTTGTCTGCGGTACACAAAACAGATGAACTACCTGTGGAGTGAAAGAATCCAGAAGGCAAATACTATATGTGCAAGCAAGTGGCTCTTGCAATCTTATGTGCCTACAACCTGCTAGTAGTTCAATTCAAATGTTGCTCAACATCCAGTGAATTCAAGTACTAAATGGATTGACTATTCGTATGACACTTGCAGATTCGTACCAACAATAAGCTCTGTTGTAACAGTAGTATAATTCAATCAGTTAGGCCTAACCTTTGTGTAATCTCAGATCCTCATATTGATCCAAGAAACATGGGATCGCACTTACTATAAATAGTAAGAACAAAACTAAGCATTTTGCTACGTAAGGGTGAGAAAAAAGTACCTTCCGACTAGTATTCTCCTTGACACCTTTTAATTGGATCCGCAGCTAATTCAGGCAACCGAATGGAATTCTGAATGTTTGAAGCAATAGAAAATAGACGGCCACCTCCACGAGGGCAACGCCGGCTGCAACGATGAGCTCCACAGGGGAAACGATGAGAAATGTTTGCAAAAGAAGCACAAGCAAGTAGATTTTACTTCAGGATGATGACAAATAGCCAAAGGAGTGATACATGAAAGTATATTAAAAGTTGTGTGAAAAAAGTATACAAGGAACAACGCAAAGTTACTCCTTCCTTCTAACATTTGAAGGTGCCTTATTTTTTTGTAGCCTATGTTGATCAGCCTATCTATAATCATGGCAAACTAAAAGGCCTATTCAGAACTAATCTAGCAGTTTATCTAAAAACCATTTACCATTTGAAGAAAGAAAGAACATTGTATATATGCATGTAGGGCTGAGATGATACCTAACACATTGGCATGACTGATTGCAGGAAAGAAATGTAAGAGGAAAAGGAACCAAATTGGCATGAGGTTGACCATGTATGAGCTGTTAGCTGTAATAAATTGTTTCCATTCATGGGTCAGTGTTTACTGAAATTGATTCAACAGGCATCGATGACTAGATTTTAAATGCACTCATAATGCACCAACATGGACCACATTTGATGTCCATACAAATGTCCATAAAAGGTTCACAGATATTCCAAAGAAGCTAGGAAGGCATTTGCATTTGCAGTTGCTATTACTTGGGCACAATCAACCAAAAGTGAATCATATGCAAGGCAATTCACCAATACTTCGCAAGCATACAGAGATAATAATTCACCCTGTAATGGTGATTGGGCATTTGTGCATCCAAACATACAGAGATAATACTTCGCAAGCAACAAGGCACCACAGAAAGTTCATCCTACTCACATCTCACTTCACAATCAGAAATTGCACGATAATTGCACTAATTTGGTTGATTTTTACCTCGAGGATGACGGCACACCAGATGATGAGCTCACGGGAGTAGGCCGCGTGGGGAGCAAGCGAGAGGAGGCCGAGGGGGGAGGAGGTTGCCGGGCGGCGGGCGGGCGATGAGACGTCGGGTGGGTGGGCGCCGTCGGGCGTGGGGCGTGGCGTGGCGGCGGGCGACGGCCGGCCGGCAGGCGTCGAGGCGGTCGGCGGGCGTCGGGCGGTCGTCGGGGGCGTCGGGCTGGGCGGCGGCGGCGCGAGGTCGGGTGGGTCAGCGCCGCGTCGGCGTGGTGGTGGCGGGCGGCGGGTGATGACCGGGAGGCACGACGTCGGCGGTCGGCGAGGCGTCGGGCGGGACAATGGCGTCGGGCGGCGACGACGGGCGGCGGGCTGGGTCGGCGCTGCTGGGGTGGGGCAAGGCGTGGCGGCGGCGACGGGGCGCAGGTCGTGCCCGCTTCTAGGGTTAAGACAGTGTATGTAGCGCCCAAATAGGCTATGCGATCATCAGTATCGGGGGCGCAGGGTCGTGCCGGCTGCTAGGGTTAAGACAGTGAAGGACGAATGGGTCATCTTTGTAGGCGAGTCTGCTGAGATCCGCAATAGTAAAGCCTCTCTTGTCGACCTTCACTCCATGTGGAAGTCCTACCCATTTACATCGGAACAATGGAACTTGGTATATTCCGTAATCGAGCTCCCAAATTTCTTCGATCAACCCATAGTAGGAGTTCATTGTGGTTGGAGAGACTCTTTTCGAGTGATGATAATCAGAGAAAGCATTTATGCACACACCATCGCTTTGGACAAGACTCTTGGAATCTTGACTCTCGGTGTAAAAGGTGTAACCATTAATATCGTATCCTGCCATGTCCAGACATTAAATCTTGGTCCGTCACCAACCATTTTACGCTCACTAAAGGAGACCTCCGCTTTTCTTTGAACCATGTGAGGAATCGATCGTTGTGTTCTTGTGCGATGGAGAGGTCATCCATTTGTGGATTCTCTTCCGTAATATCAACTTATGCGCTTTCGATGTATGGACGAACTTCTGTGTTCTACGCAAGATCACAAATGCACTTTGCAATACATATCAAACCTCGGACTCATTAGTTTGGACCCAATGGTTCCTTTACGGCAAAGTCGCCCTCGTGACGAGATACAGAACACCGATTGCTTGTCTTTTACCTAGGTAGTCCACACGTAACTCAATAACCTCTTCACCCCATAACCTTCAACAATACTACCCTCGAGCTTGACCGATTCCTCACGTAGGACTTTAATATACCCATGTACCTCTCGAACGGATACATGTAACGAGGAAAGCGGGCCCACATATCTTAATCTCTCGACAAGGTGAACAACAAGGTGGACCATTACGTCAAGAACGACGGTGGAAATGCATCTCAAGTCGACACGTAGTCCCCCACCTCACTCTGTAGGTTGTCTAGCATATCGGGTCAATAACTGCGCAGAGATCGCATTGAAGAAAAACACAACTTTGTGATTGCCAACCCGACATCCTCTGGCGAAATATTTCGGATTGCAACCCCAGGAGCATTTGGGTCATCAATACATGACAGTTGTGGGACTTCATGCCCAACAATTTCAAATCATCCATGGACACAAGCTTCTTAATGTTTGCGGAGTAGCGGATGGAACTTTAATACCTTGGAGACTTTTGCAGATCTTCTTTCTCCTTCTTGGACAGGTGTAGCATGCAGCGGGATGTACTGGACCTTTCCATCCTCCTCTATCACTGCAAGCCTTGGCCCGATTCCCATGTAGGCCATGTCATGACGAGCATTCACACCATCCTTGGTCTTCCCAGGTATGTTCAGCAGGATACCAACCAAATTATCGCAGACATTCTTTTCAACATGCATGACATCAATACAATGTCGGACATCTAACTCCTTCCAGTACGGTAAGTCCCAAAATATTGACCTCTTCTTCCAAATTGTCCTTGGACGAACAGATTTACGGCTCTTTCCGTACTGAACATCGATATCCTCTACACGTGAATATACTTGCCTTCCACTCATGGGCTACGGTGCCGAACGGACTTCCCTCTTCCCATTAAATTTGTCATCCATCTTACGGTATCGATGACTTCGAGGTAGAAACCTACGGTGACCCATATACACAGTTTTTCTGGAATTTGGCAGCCATAGACTCTCAGTCTCCTCTTCACAAATAGGACACGCTTTGGCTCCTTTCGATCAGAACCGCCAAATTACCAAGAGCCGGAAATCATTTATGGTGCAAAATACCATAGCCCGTAGGGTGAAATGCTCTCTTTTGTACGCATCCCACACCACGACACCCTCATTCCACAATTTTACCAAGTCCTCGATCAGTGGTGCAAGGTACACATCAATATCATTTCCCAGTTGTTTGGGTCCCGAGATTAGTAATGATATCATGATACACTTCCGCTTCATACACAACCAAGGAGGGAGGTTGTAGATACACAACAGAACTGGCCAGGTGCTGTGACGACTGCTCATGTTACCAAATGGATTCATTCCATTGGTACTCAACCCAAATCTTATGTTCCTCATTTCGGCACCAAACTCCTCATGTTTTCAATCGATGTTTCTCCATTGAGCCGAATCAGCAGGGTGTCTCAGATTGCCATCTTCCTTTCGAGTTTCATAATGCCAACGCAACAATTTTGCCTCTCTGGGATTTGCAAACAACCGCTCCAAACGGGGAATGATGGGCAAGTACCACAAAACCTTGGCCGGTACACCTTTAGTGACCTCTTCACCGTCGTTGCCCCGACTCTTACGCTTCTTGTCATTACGCTTCTCCTTTTGTTTGTACCGGGCACACCGCAAACCGACACACGTAGCTCCCGATGTGCGTTCACGGTACAAGATGCAATCATTCGGACATGCATGTATCCTTTCTATTTCCATTCCCATGGGACATAGTAGCTTCTTTGCTTCATAAATGCTTGTTGGCAATGGTTTCTCTCGGAGCGATCCGATAGAAGAACTAGAAGTGCATTGAAACTTGTATCATCCCAACGGTGTTTTGCCTTGATTCGAACAATGCAAGGACCGAACCCAACTTGGTGTATTCCGCTTTGCAACTTTGTGAACAGCGGTTTGGCATCGCCTTCCATCTAGATTTTAAACTTTTCAAACTCTCTTTCCGTAATTACCTCCACATCCCACAACATTTGATCCAAATTATCCTCCTCAAACATATCAAGTCGCAACTCGTCATCCGGTTCCACTGTGTCTTCGTTGCATCTTAGGAAGGGTATTACCGCCTCCGTGATGGATCCAACATGTGTAATTCCTCACGGCCACGTCGAATCGGTGGTCCTCAATTTGAGCCGAGTTGCTAAATCTCCTCAGTTGGTGCAATCAATGCAAGGACAATATATGAAGTTTAAACCCCTCCTCCCCATATCCTCTTCTGCAATTTTTTTGAACTCCTTAACACCCCTATGAAATTCAGCACTCACACGGCTTTTCTGATACATCCATTCCTCACGGTCCATCTGCAATTAAATTTCGCACAATAAATTAAGGAGAAACTAGAGTGACAACTAGCTAGCTATTTTAAATATTGAGACATCATTTCAATTAATATTACCTTTGCAAAATAGAGGACAGGTTCCAAGATATATAAATGTACTCCCGATCGATACCTAGCTTCTTCCCTGGTTTAGAGCTTCCAATTCCCTAGATAGGAGTCATAAATTTTTTAAATCAACAATGATATCAAATAATCTAATTATATAGCTAGTGCAGTAGCTTGCAAATCTTTTTACTACAACGAAACAAAACAACGGTACCAACGATGACACCTAATCTCTAAATAAGTTAGGTCCTAATCCCATTCGAGGATATGTGGTTCGGGCAAGTTCCTAAGTCGTTGTACAACTCCAAAGAAAATTTGCAAAGATCTCCCAACGCTTCTCCATATACACGTCTCGACAACAGGTCAAGAGGGTGTGCATATGGAGAACACCGAGAGACGCTACGAAATCTACTCGCAGCTTGTACAACACTCGAACTTGCCCGAACCACATATCTTCGAACTGTCCAAAAAACGTGGACAATTCGAGAATGCTCGCTATAAATATGCCATTTCATTCGCATATTTGTAAATAAGCATCCTCGAACGGGAGACGAGGTTCCATAACCTAAACTCTAACATTTATCACAAGATAGCAACAATAATTCCATATTAACATGAGAGCACTATAATAATTAAATAGATGTGTGCTTATCAAATAAAGAGTGTGAAATCAAGGCACGTACACAATTCCAGTGCAACCTAAACTTTATTCACGATATATCGAAATTACCTAGTGCAAAATTGAAGGGGTTTAAAGAATTGCCCACATTTTGAAGAAAACCGCAAATAAGGGCAAAAAGAGGGGAATCTCCTCAAGATAGGGTTTCAAATTTGCCCTCTTAATACCCACCCATGAGGACTTCAAATTTTCTCACCCAAGTATTGCTTTGAACCACACAATATGAGATGTTTTCTCGGGTGGCGGCGAAGAAATCTCCTCTGGAGCAACAACAGAGAAGAGTTCAGCTCGAGTGCTATATATGACCTAGCGAGGCACATCAGAATCGGTTCTTTTCAAAAAGCGATAGTGATGTGAACGCTCATCACTATCGGTTCTTTTTATAGAAGCGATAGTGATGAGCACGTGGACATCAGAATCGGTTCTTTTAGAGAAGCGATAGTGATGTGCACAGTCATCACTATCGCTTCTATAAAAGAACCGATAGTGATGATCACGTGCACATCATCGCCGCTTCTTTTCTTAGAACCGATAGTGATGTGCATAGTCATCACTATCGGTTCTTTTGATAGAAGTGATAGTGATGATCACGTGCACATCAGTATCACTTCTTTTCTTAGAACCGATAGTGATGTATATGCACATCACTATCGCTTTTATCAAAGGAACCGATAGTGATGTGGATGTGATCATCACTATCACTTCGTTTGTTGGAACCGATAGTGATGACCATTCACATCTCTATCATTTTTTAGTTTAGAACCGATAGTGATATGCCCAATGTTACATCACAATCAGTTATAATCTTAGAACCGATAGTGATTATTACTAACACCTCTCCGAAGTTATTTATCACAATCGTTTTTTCGTAAAAACTTAAGAACCGATACGGATAAAGCGATAGTGATGTGCCGTTCTGTAGTAGTGACAGATAGTTCTAATTAGAAACTGTCTGTGATAAATTACACATCAAAGACAGTTTATAATTGGAGCCGTCTGTGATGTTAGAATATCACAGACGGTTCTAATTAGGAACCGTCCGTGATTTCATAAATCACAGATGGTTTGGAAACTATTTTTGATGTGCCGTTACATCTCGGACACATGGTTACAAATAGTTCGGGAAACCGTCTGTGATGACGTTATGAACCGTCTTCAATGTTATAATGTGTAGTAGTGTCTGACTCGTCTAGATATCTCGTTTGCTATGAACAAGGTTTGTCAGTTTCTGTCCAAGCCTCAAACATGCACTGGGAGGTAGTTAAGCGTATTTTGAGATACGTCAAGGGTACACTCTCAACTGGACTTAGTATACGTCGGTCAAAGTCAACACTTCTTAGTGTTTTCACAGATACTGATTGGGCTGGTTACACTGATGGTCGCCACTCAACAAGTGGGTTTGTAGTCTTCTTTGGACCTAATTTGATATCATGGAGTGCCCAGAAGCAACCCGCCGTGTCTCGCTCTGGTATAGAAGCTGAATATAAAGCTCTAGCAAATGGGACTATAGAAGCTACATGGGTTCAATCTTTGTTCAAGGAACTGTAGGTGTCAGAGCCATGAGCGCCCGTGTTATGGTGTGATAACCCTAATACTACCTATCTGACGGCCAATCCAGTGTTTCATGCCTGGACAAAACACATAGAGGTGGACTTCCACTTTGTTAGAGAGAAGGTAGCACATGATGCACTTGAAGTCCGATTTGTGTCATCGGTAGATCAAGTAGCAGATGCATTCACCAAGCCGGCGACCAGGCAGATGTAGTTTCAACTGAAACGCAATCTAAACATTACTTCGGCAGGCTGAGATTGAGGGGGAATATAAACATGGTAAATATCCCTGATATGATTAGATAGCAATCAAAGTAAACATGATAAATATCCCTGATACGATTGGATAGCAATCGATTAGCGATCTTTATGTTTGGTTGTAATCCTTGCCTTGTACATATATATGTTGTATAAATATAACACGACCGGTCTAAGGTTTCCTGCAGCAAATCCTTTGTTTAACTCCTACGCAATTCTATGACTACAAGTGTGATCAACCTTGTTAGTTACATCTCATGGTACGACTTGAGTTATACTGGTGTTTGTGGGTTCGTAGGATTGGACGATTCTACCACGCCTTTCCTATATGTTTCTCGTTACCATTGCCCTTTTAAACCTATTATCCTCGACCGAGCCCTATACTTATTGCAATCGTCCAGTCAAACAAAGGTGGAGGTGGTACAGGGATCGAGCGTGTAATGAAAGGAGGAGATGGTCATCGACATTGGGGATACATAATGTTGCATACACAAAGCAAGTTAAGGAAGAAGCCTCAAAGTGGTAGCATGGATGCGAAGCTGTCGACGATTTGATAGTCAATCTTACGAAGTAAAAGAGGGAAACACCAAAATAGAGATTATGCGAAGGACGCCACTATAGTACGCCACTATAGGAATGTACATCACAATCGATTTTTTTTTGTCATCACAGTCGACTCTGGTGACGATACAAAGTCATTAAACAGTGATGAGACGGCGCTATCACCATCGAATTTCGCTCGATTGTTAAAAATGCATCATCACAATCGTTCTTGCTCAGAACCGATAGTGATGAGAGTAAGAACCAATAGTGATGAGTGACAAGCGATAGTGATGAGAGAAAGAACCGATTGTGATGGGTGCCTCATCACTATCGCTTCTTTCTAAGAACCGATAGTGATGAGGGATGTGTTGTTTCCCATTTGTGCACCTTCCCAAAAATAACATATATTACACACAGTATGTACATATTATATTCACACAGCACAAATTACACACAGAATGCACATATCATATTCACAGAACACAAACACTTTATTACAACATGCATATCACATTCGCTCACAATATAGAACACAAATTTGCTTAACAGTCAGTACACATGTATACTACATTCACATATATAATATTGTTTACATATGGACTAGTAGAAACCTTCAGAATCTCTAAACCTATCATCCTCCGATATAACTTCTAACCAGTACCACTGGCATAAGTGGTCTCATAATTTGTTGAGTTCTTTGCTTTCTAAGCTCTTCTAGGGGTATCGGTCTTTGCAAAATAGAAATGAGTGCACTAATTTAAGTTTTAAAATTTAATGTAAAAGGCTAAGTGTATTATTATGCATGTACATATACCTTAGGGAAAATGTCTGCGCCGTCAACCACGAGCAGCATGTGATGCATGATGTAGAAGTCGCACAGATCGTCGCTGCCCTGTTGATGACACTGTGAAGAAAGAAAAAGAAATTAAGAGACGAAGATTAGATGTCAAAAAAAATTAATCCAATATATGCTAGGTACTTGTACCTTGAAGCGCTTATACTTCAGTTTATCGCCCCTTTTGTCATCGTGTGTCCCTCCTTCAGCGACGTAGGACGAGAAACCCCAACATACATTGGCCAGATGCCATTGAGTCAAAAAAAATGAACATAGTTCAATTCAGAAAGTGTTAGGTAAGAGTAGTTCACTATCTATGTATTCCCGAGGGAGGTAGCTCACAGCTCTATTTGCAGGTTATTTTTTTATTAGGAAATATTACATTTCTGTGTCCTGTACCCTTGGTTACCAGTATTGTAGTGTTGCTGCCAAACCTTCAAAATAAAATATGTACTTGTTTGTGCTATAATGAAATCTTTATGTCTAAAGACTAAGATATAAAACAAATACGTGATTATGATTGGCAAGTATTAGCTGGTGTGTAAATTTTTATCTTTCATTGACTGAGGTCACTTACATTCAGTTGCTTGAATCATGCAAAAAGATATTTTCTGCAATATTACTTATCATTCTACTGCCGACTCTTGTTACAGGTTGTTAGTGCTCCATTGATGCAAACCTATGACAGCTATGCAAGAGAGGAACATATTGCTGGTCAAGTTTTGCTTCAAACATACAAGGTGAACTCAGTTGCACTCCCAGTATAAGTCACTGAGCTGTCACTAACAGATTCAGCCGCCTGGTCTGGTTGGCGAGATTCAGTTAGAGATTTATATAGGTGTTATAATAGAATTCACAGGAGATATTAGTTCACTGCAGTTCAACAAGAGTCCGGCTCCTTTGGCTCATTATTTTAAAGAATCAACAGCATCTGAAATGTACAGGATGGTAGAACCTTTTATGCAAAATGTCGTCGGTGGGGGTAGCGCGGATCTGCCGGAGGAGGCCGGTGGGGAGCGATAGAAATAATCTTGTAATAGGAAAGTTATAGTTTGGAAAGTTTGTATTAGGAAAGTTTAGGATGAGGAGTCCGATTAGAACAAGGAAGTAGAATCCTATTCTGTTAAATATGGTCGTAGTTTTGGGTATAAATATAAGGGTAGACTTAAGTTTTATAAGAAAATAGAGCGAGAAGTAATAATAGAGAAAATTGTCCCAAAATTTTTTGGCGTTCTGTTTCGACAATTGGTATCAGAGTTTAAGGTTTTAGATCAGTGCGCTACCCCGAGAGGAGGAGACTCCCGGGGCAGCACCGATGAAACAGGCTATCATCGTCAAGGAGGCCAAGCGAACAGCGACACGGGCTCGGCGGATGGTCGCACGGCTGCGGGTGATGGTGTGGCACGTCTGCAGGGCGAGCTGTGGATGATGCGGTGACCGGCCTGACGCTGGGGTTGCCCCCGAGGCTGAGCGAGGTTCAGCGCGCCAACTCCTGTGGCCTGTGCTCCCACTAGGGATGAAAACGGAACGGAAACGGTCGGTAAATGGTTGTTCCGTTTCCGTTTCCATATCTTTTACCGGTAACGGAAACGGAATCGGAAACCCCGGAAACGGATACGAAAACGAATAATGATCGAAACGGATGCGGAACGGAACGGAACGGATACGGAAACGAAAGTGGAAAATTCCATAAGAACGTAATACATGATCACAATATATATGACCACAAAAACAATGTAACTCATTCCATCACAAAGATGGATACAAGAACAATGTTATGTTCACCGGTATCACTAGAAAGTTTTTTCTCAGGTTTGTCAGTTGAAGGCTCGCTATTTGTCCCCCAGATCAAACCATCATATCCTTCTCCATATCATTATCATCGACATCCTCTTGCTCCTCCAACTATAAAAATGTAATGCCCTAAAATTTGCATATTATTGTTCAATGTTCATTTATGATTTTCTGAGATTTATTCTGGATTTTTTGGAGTTTATAAATGCCATTTTACTATTTTTTAGATTTATATAATTAATTTATTAATGAAAAATGAAGCTAAAAATATGCTAGAAATAATTTTCCTAGGTTCAAAATTTTCCAAAGTATTTTTGAGATTTTTTTTTTGGAATTTTTGAACTCTATTTGGTATTTTCTATAAAGCCATTTGTATTTCTGAAATTATTTTAATTCGAAAATAAATATAAATTCTCCCTTCTCCTTTTTGGGCCAAATGGGCCGAGTTTCCGACGGAATTTCCGATTTTGCTTATACAGAATTTCCGATTCCGTTTCCGTTTCCGACGGAAATGGCTCTCCGCTTCGCTTCCGCTCGACAAAAATTTCCGCTTCGCTTCCGTACCGACTTTTTCCGTTTCCGTTTCCGAAAAAAGGCTTCCGTTTCCGTTTTTCTTCGGAACGGTCGGAAATTCCGTTTCCGTTTTCACCCCTAGCTCCCACCTCCCGTACGTGTAACTCAGCCAGGCCGGCGAAATCGTGGATCCGTCGCTATTTTTTGGCGTGAGATCGATCGTTTTGTGGCTGGACGGACGGAGAGTGGATGCATACATGGTACTGAAGTACGCATGGCGTGAAAATTTTGCACTAATGCTGTGACTACGCAGGCACATGAAAAGAGAAAGAGAGCTTCAGACGTGAGGAGTAAGAAGAAAATAGAAGCGAAAGAAGAAGAAAAGGTGCGGTCGGCCGTGAGGAAAAAAAAGCTATGTGTTATCGTATTAGTTGTGTCCGCGAGATACAGTGTGATCATGTGAGTTCTTGTACGAGTTGTGTCCACAAAATAAACGTGTGTGAGTTCCTTCAAAGATGTCGTGCGCATCGGAAGAGATCGTGCTGCACGAGAAGATCAAAAGAAGCCGCTGCGTGTGTCAAAGTTGACTCCGGGGTGTTGAAGAGATGTGTTCGCCGTCCAAAGCCAAGTTTGTCGTAGATGAGTCCAGGATGTTGAGGAGTTGTGGTCGTCGTTCTAGATGTGCGTGCACATAAGAGTTCTTGCAGGTGTGTCTAAGTTCTCTCATGGGTAAGCTCTAATCCGAGTCTGCGTTACCGTCAAGTTGCATTACCGGTGAAAAGACAATTGGAGCCGAGGCAAATATCGTAATCGCCAGCGAGGTGCGTTATCGGTGGTATGACCAGCAAGAAGAAGACGAAACTCTTTGGAGATGCGTTCACCATTTTGTATTGAGTGTTTGGGAAAATCGTAGTTGAGACCGATTGCCTTAATGAGTTAGAGTTGCGTTACAAGATTAAGGAGTGATTGATAGAAATAATCTTGTAATAGGAAAGTTATAGTTTGGAAAGTTTATATTAGGAAAGTTTAGGATGAGGAGTCCGATTAGGACAAAGAAGTAGAATCCTATTCCGTTAAATATGGTTGTAGTTTTGGGTATAAATATAAGGGTAGACTTAAGTTTTATAAGAAAATAGAGCGAGAAGTAATAATAGAGAAAATTGTCCCAAAGTTTTTTGGCGTTCTGTTCCGACAGGGAGCGCGGAACAACCGGAGGAGGGCAGCTCGGGGAGGAATTGAAGCAGTAGTCGATTTAGGTATGTGCGAGCAAGAGGCATAGAACCC
The DNA here is from genome assembly GCA_036346275.1 of Otatea glauca. NCBI lineage: Eukaryota > Viridiplantae > Streptophyta > Magnoliopsida > Poales > Poaceae > Otatea > Otatea glauca. Next base: position 14,019,312 of record CM070726.1, read on the forward strand.
TAGCTTTTATTTTGTCCGAAAGCACACAATGCAGTCAGTTTTCACTGAAAACCAACACAGATGGTGAGGTCATCTGTGTCGGTTTCACATAAAAACCAACACAAATATTTACTCATCCCTATCAGTTTTAAATGAAAAACCGACACAAACTATGCACGCATCACTATTGGTTTTTATTTCGAACCGACACAAATATTTACTCATCTTTATCGGTTTTGAATGAAAAACCGACACAAAATATGCACTTATCGCTGTCGGTTTTGAATGAAAAATCGACACAAAATATGAACTCATCACTATTGGTTTTTTATTTAAAACCGACACAAATATGCACTACTCCCTATTAGTTTTGAATGAAAAACGACACAAAATATGAACTCACCACTATCGGTTTTTATTTAAAACCGACACAAATATGCACTACTCACTATCATTTTTTTTTGATGAAAAACCGATACAAACTATGAACTAAGCACTATCGGTTTTAGTTTAAAACCGACACAAATATTCACATTCATCACTATCGGTTTTCAATATAAAAATGATACAAATATTCACTTATCACTATCGGTTTTAGTTTAAAACCGACAAAAATATGCATGTTCAGAAGAGGAGCAGAGGCAGCAAAATTAACATCTGATGTGTTGCTTATTTGTCATTTAACATCTGGTGTCTTGCTTGTTGGTGGGAAAAGGCAGTATTTTTTTAAATACTCCCCAGCTCTCTTCAAACATTAGCAGGTCGCTATTTCAAGCAAAAAAACATTACTTACCTCCCTTTCCCAGCAAAGATCCCTTTGAATGCCCTTGGCTATTGATACCACGCACCTATTGAATTCTCATATAATCTAATTACTGACTTGGCACATGCACAATTTCTAGCCTGACAAAAGCAAGATATGCATATTTCACCTTATAGGTATTTCATGGAGATTTTTACTTTCATGGCTTTGTATGAGTTATGAATACTAGTTCAAGCCAACATATATAAAGAAATCGAATGCAAATTGCAAAACCGAGAATACGCAAGAATAGGTCATTTTTTTGTCAAATGAAAGATTTTGATGAATTTCAATTGTCTACAACTTTTCAAATACATTTTTGACAACTTTTACAGACATTTACACAAATCTAGGCCTTTATGCATAGTCCTTTTATTTACAATACAACCATTTTGATGAACTACACGTATGTAATTTGTTCCATGTATTTCATCGTCACCGCTAAGATATTCCCTATCTGCAAACGGAGGTATTTCATCAAACTGGTTGTATTCTTCTTTATCTACGATATTTTCAACTCTAACGATTCGCCGCTTGCCATGAAGGACGACATGCAACCTCGGATTGGCCAGATCACGCACTTAGAAGACTTAATTTGCTTGCTTCGCAAGGATGAACGGGTCATCTTTGTAGGCGAATCTATTGAGATCCACAAGAGTAAAACCTCTCTTGTCAACCTTCACCCCATGTGGAAGTTCCACCCACTTACATCCGAACAATGGAACTTGGTATATTCCGTAATCAAGCTCCCAAATTTCTTTGATCATCCCGTAGTACGAGTTCATTGCCGTTGAGGATCATTCTTTCGAGTGATCATCAGAAAAAACATCTATGATCACACCACTATTTTGGACAGTACTCTTGGCATCTTGACTCTTAGTGTAAAAGTGTAGCCATTAATATCGTACCCCTGCCATGTTTGTACATTAAATCTTAGTCTGTCAAGCCAACTATTTGGCATTCTCACTAACGGAGACCTTCGCCTTTTCTTTGAACCATGTGAGAAATCGATCGTTGTGTTCTCGCGTGATGGAAAGCTCATCCAAATCTTGATTCTCTTCCCGTAATATCAACTTGTGCTGCTCGATGTATGGATGTACTTCTGCGCTGTGCTGCAAGACTGTCAAATGCGCTTTGCAATACATATCAAACCGTAGACTCGTTAGTTTGGACCCAATGGTTCCTTTGCCACCAAGTGTGCACTCATAACGAGATATAGGAACACCAATTACTTGTCTTTTACCTAGATAGTCCACGCAGAACTCAATAACCTCTTCAATCCCATATCCTTTAACAATACTACCCTCAGCCTTCGACCGATTCCTCATGTATGACTTTAATATACCTATGTACCTCTCGAACGGATACATGTAATGTAGGAATACAGGTCAACATATCTTGATCTCTCTAACAAGGTGAATAACAAGGTGGACCATGACACCGAAGATCGATGGGGGGGGGGGGGAAATTCATCTCAAGTTGAGATAGAGTCTGCACCACCTCACTTTGTAAGTTGTCTAGCATATCGTGGTCAATAACCTTGCAAGAAATCCCATTGAAGAAATAACATAGCTTCGTGATTGCCAACCTGACATCATCTGGCATAATATTTCTGATTGCAACAGGGGGCATTTAGGTCATCAAGACATGGCAGTCGTGGGACTTCATACCAAGCAACTTCAAATCATCCATAGACACAAGCTTCTTAATATTTACGGAGTAGCCTGATAGAACTTTAATACCTTGAAAACACTTGCAAAGGTCTTCTTTCTCCTTCTTGGACAGGGTGTAGCATGCAGGAGGAATGTACGGACCTTTTTCATCCTCCTCTGTCACTACAATCTTGGGCCTGATTCCCATGTAGGCTATGTCGCGGCGAGCATTCACACCATCTTTGGTCTTCGTAGGTATGTTCAACAGAATGCCAACCAAATTATCGCAGATATTCTTCTCAACGTGCATGACATCAATACAATACCATACACCTAACTCCTTTCAGTATGGTAAATCCCAAAATATCGACCTCTCCTTCCAAATGGTCCTAGATAAATAGATTTACGGCTCTTTCCATACTGAACGTCGATATCCTCTACACGTGAATATACTTGCCTTCCACTCATAGGCTACGGGGCCACACAAATTTTTCTCTTCCCATCAAATTTGTCATCTATCTTACAGCAGTGATGACTTCGAGGTAGAAACCTACGGTGACTCATGTACATTGTTTTCTTGGAATTCAGCAGCCACAAGCTCTCTGTCTCCTCTTCACAAATAGGACACGCTTTCGCTCCCTTCATATTGTAGCCTACCAAATTACCAAGGGCCAGGAAATCATTTGTGGTGCAAAATATCATAGCCCTTATGGTGAAGTGCTCTCTTTTGTACGCATCCCACACCGCGACCCCCTCGTCCCACAATTTTACTAAATCCTTTATCAGTGGTGCAAGGTACACATCAATATCATTTCTAGGCTGTTTGGATCCCGAGATTAGCAACGACATCATGATGTACTTCCGCTTCATGCACAACCAAGGAGGGAGATTGTAGATACACAACAGAACTGGCAAGGTGTTATGACGACTGGTCATATTACCAAACGGATTCATTCCATCGGTACTCAATCCAAATCTTATGTTCCTCATTTTGGCACCAAACTCGTCATATTTCCAATCGATGTTTCTCCATTGAGCCGAATCAGCGGGGTTTCTCAGCTTGCCATTTTCCTTTCGAGACTCATAATACTAACACAACAATTTTGGCTCTTTGGGATTTGCAAACAATCGCTCCAAATGGGGAATGATGGGCAAGTACCACAATACCTTGTCCGGTGCACCTTTTGTGACCTCTTCACCGTCGTCGCCCAGCCTATTACTCTTCTTGTCATTACGCTTCTCCTTTTGTTTGTACCGGGGTACACCGCAAACTGGATAAATGTGCAGTTCCTTATACGCGTTACGGTACATGATGCAATCATTCGGACATGTATGTATCCTTTCTATTTCCATTCCCATGAGACATAGTAGCTTCTTCACTTCATAAATGCTTCTTGGCAACTCGTTTCCTTCCGGAAGCAAATCTGATAGCAGAACTAAAAGTGCATTAAAACTTGTATCTATCCAACAGTGTTTTGCCTTCAGTTCGAACAATACAAGGACCGAACCCAACTTGGTGTATTTCGCTTTATAACCCGAGAACAGTGGTTTGGCATCGTCTTCCATCAAGCTTTTAAACTTTTCAAACTCTCTTTCCGTGTAATTTCTCTCCATATCCTGCAATATTTGTTCTAAGTTATCCTCTTCATCAAACATATCACGCTGCAACTCGTCATCGGATTACACCATGTCTTCCTTTCACACCGGAAGGGTACTACTTGTCTCTCCGTGATGGATCCAACACGTGTAATTCCTCACGAGCCACGTCGTATCAGGTGGTTTTCAATTTGAGCTGAGTTGTTAAATCTCCTGAGATTGGTGCAATCATTGCAAGGATAATATATGAAGTTTGCACTCCTCTTTACCATGTCTTCTTTTGTAATTTGTTTACTCCTTAATACCCCTCTAAAATCCAGCACCCACACGGCTTTTTTGATACATCCTTTTTCACGGTCCATCTGCAATTAAACTATGCACAATAAATTAAGGAAAAACTGGAGCAACAGCTAGCTAGCTATTTCAAATATTAAGACATCATTTCAATATTACCTTTGAAAAATAGAGGACGGGTTCTAAGATATATAAATTTACTCCCGATACCTTCTTCCCTAGTTAAGAGTTTCGAATTTTCTAGTTAGGAGACATATATTTAAAACATCAACAATGATATCGAATAATCTAATTATATAGTGTAGTAGCTTGCAAATATTTTGACTTCAATGAAATAAAATAAAGGTACCAACGATGACTCCTAATCTCTAAATAGGTTAGGTTCTAATCCCATTCGAGGATATGTGGTTCGGACAAGTTCCTATGCCCTTGTACAACTCCAAAGAAAATTTCGGCAGCATCTCCCTACTGTTCTCCAGATACACGTCTCGACAACAGGTCAAGAGGGGTGTGTATATAGAGAACACCAGGAAGATGCTACCGAAATCTACTATGGAGTTATACAACAGCTCAGGAACTTGCCCAAACCACATATCCTCGAATTGTCCAAAAAAACGTGGACAAGTCAAGACTGCTTGCTTATAAATATGCTATTTCGGCATATTTATAAACAAGCACCCTCGAACGGGAGACGTAAGTTATGCAACCTAAACTCTAACATTCATCATATGACAGCAACAATAATTTCGGATTAACACCAGAGCACTACAAAGATAATTAAATGGAAGTGTACTTGTCAAATAAAGGGTGAGAAATCTGATAGGATACACACAATTTCAGTGCAACCTAAACTGTTTTTGCGACATATCGAAATTACCTAGTGCAAAACTAAAGGGGTTTGAAGGAATGCTCACATTTTGAAGAAAACCACAAATGAAGGAAAAAAGAGGGAAAATTTCCTCAAGCTAGGGCTTCAAATTTACCGTTTTAACACCCAACCTTGAGGATTTCAAATTTTCTCACTCAAGTATTGCTTCCAACCAGAATATGTGTTGTTTTTTCTGGTGGCGACGGTTTTCTTAGCCTCTAGAACAACAACAGAGGAGAGTTTAGCCCGATGTTATAAATAACCTAGGAGGCACATCACAATCAATTCTCAGATAAGAACCGATAGTGATGTAGAATAGTGATGTGGATGTCTACATCACTATCGGTTCTCACTTACTATCGCTTCTTAAGTGAGAATCGATAGTGATGTGCATGGCACATCTCAATCGGTTCTAATGTTAGAACCGATTGTGATGTGCCCAGTGCTACATCACAATCGCTTCTAACCTGAGAACAGATAGTGATTATTATTAACACCCCCTCTTAAGTCATCTATCACAATCGTTTTTCTTCTAAAAACTTAAGAACCGATCCGGATGAAACGATAGTATGTACCATTCTATAGTAGAGGGAGATGTGTTTAGACAGGTTCGGACCTCCTTATCCAAGGATAATAATCCTATTCTTGTGTGCAATTGTATTGCAAGTAGTTTATAATGGGGTACTCTCTGTTCGGGATAAACAGAGAGTTGTGAGTATGCATGAAAGCTGGTGTCCTCTTCTGGCCCCAATAGTTCATCCTCTTGAATACATTTGCTAACACCGCAATATTCCCAACATATGGATCCTAGCTAGTAGTGACAGGATATGTGGCTCCATAGGAGCGAAGGTGGAGGGGGCACTACGAGAGGCTGGAGGAGTGCAGGAGACGGATGTATGATGAGGGACGAGGGCGAAGTGCACATTGTGGAGTAGCCATGGGCGGATCCACATTCAACCAGGATGGTGCAAACCAGGTACACATTTTATCTCACCTGGTGCTAGCCCATATATTCGCCAGTGTGCTCTAGGGTTCGCTTTATCATTTTGACCTTGAAAATCGCTCCTGACTCGTACCGATTTTCGTCGATAATAGGTTGAAAATCATAAAAAATCGAAGGATTTCGAAATCAAACTTTTTGAAAAAAATGATTTTACCAATAATCAGTCGATATTTACCGATAATCGGTCGATTTCAGTTGAACTCTTTTGAGGGTCGATTTTTTGAGCTATTTTCATCGGAAATTGCTCGATTTTCACCGATTTTTGTCCGTTTTATGAAGCATAAATTTTTTCAATTTTTTGAATTGGACCGGTTTACCGACTAGTTTTAAATGCCGAGTTGGCTCGATACGATCGATTATCGTGATATTTGAGCCAATAATTGCGATATTGTTAACCCTGATGTGCTGTCCGCAGCCAAGTCCAGTGAGGTAGTGACCCCAAACAGATATAGTGATATGTATGGTGTTTTGTATCCTCCGCTGGAAGTTGCCTCCCTCTCCAATGTATCAGTCGAGAATGTTTTCCTGCATCCCCTTTGTTTTCACTAATGATGCATTGCAGCGTCCCAGCATTTCTTAAAAAGTCTTTAGGCACCACTGTTTTTCAGATGCTGCCAGACATTGATGTCCCTCCCAGACCCAGCTACTCCTTTCCCCAAGATTTTCGAGAAACCCCGCTTTTCTTAATCTTTTCTGTTCTTTAACTCTCTTGCCCGTTGTTTGGAGCCAAAAGAGCGCATGAAAGGAGAGAGGGAAAGAAAAAGAGACCCAGCTTTCTTTATGCCTCAGCTGCTGGGTGCTGCCTTCGCACCACCTCTGGGGGGCGCTCTGGCCTCTCTGCATATATATAAGACCTCCCCCCCCTCCCCTGCACACCTCCAACCTAACACCACCACCACCACTGGAACAACTACTCAAACACACAAGTCCAACGAAGGCTTAAGGCAGTAGTAGTACATACGTGCTGAAGCCTAAGGAGATATATGTCGACAGGCATGGCGTCCGGAACTGGGAGCTTGGCCGATGAGAAGGCACCAGAGGCGGTCGGGCTGAGCCGTTACGCGGCGGAGACGGAGGAGGGTGGCGACGAGTCGACGGTTAAGTCCCGGCTCTCCGGTCTGCTGTGGCATGGCGGCTCCGCCTACGACGCCTGGTTCAGCTGCGCTTCCAACCAGGTGCGCGGCGTGCATGATTCAGCTCAATTAAGCTTTGGTTACGGAATATGCATTCATGGATGATCATTAATGTAGTGGCATGTATGGATATCAATTGCAGGTCGCGCAGGTGCTTCTGACGCTGCCATACTCGTTCGCGCAGCTGGGAATGCTGAGCGGGATCCTGTTCCAACTCTTCTACGGGCTGCTGGGCAGCTGGACAGCCTACCTCATCAGCATCCTCTACCTCGAGTACAGGACCAGGAAGGAGAGGGACAAGGTCGACTTCAGGGACCATGTCATCCAGGTATGTATAAATGTGCTTTGCAATGCATCAGTATTAATCGTAGTTACTAGAAACACAATTCATTCGAGTCACGGTACGAGATTCAGATCGTGATTTTTGTCACTTTTTTTATCTAATTTTCACTACGAACATGAACTCCATACACTAAATCGGTTCGGAATCCAATTTGCAATTCGTGGAGTTTATCGTTAATCGATAACTATAGTATTAATCCTTATAGCTGTCAAAGTAAATAATAAGTTAGTATGTCTTTAGTCAAAGCTTGCTGAAGCAGTAGTTGTTCCTTGCTTTAATCTGCTTAAACTTCATGTGTAGTGGTTCGAGGTGCTTGACGGGTTGCTGGGTCGGCACTGGAGGAACGTGGGCCTGGCCTTCAACTGCACTTTCTTGCTCTTCGGCTCCGTCATCCAGCTCATCGGCTGCGCCAGGTACCAAGCGCGCACTCAGTCGGTGTCACCACGAGCTAGCTATCACATTGCTGCTGTTGCCTGTTTCCCTTGTCTCCATGCACCCTATACACGCATGTCTGTCTCATCTCTTGGTGTCAAATAGCATACTGCATCGATCATATGTAACTATACGGAGAGTTTTTAAGATGTTTAATAGGTAATATGTACTGTTTCCGTTCCTAAATAAACGATATTTTAAGATTTTGCACCTCAACCAAAGAAGTGTACAAAAAAACCAAATTACCCTCTTTTATTATGCCACTTATTGCTATTGAATAGTATGTATTATTCTAGTACATGGCATTAAATGATTTTGGAAATAACCAAAGGGGAGGGGTATATATGAAAAAAAGTGTGAAAAATCATCTCAAAATTATAGAATAACGTGTATTTACAAACAAAATTTGAAAATTAGAATGACATATACACTATCGAATTACTGTTAAATTTTTGCTGTCTTAGTACATATAAGGCAATGTCGCATTACTGTTAAACTTTTGTTGACCTTATTTCTTAAATTTTTTTATCTATTGGTACTAGCTCATCAATTGATAGAAGGATCCTAAAAATCTCACATACGTATACTGATATATACATGCACGTTGATGCTGCAGCAACATCTACTACATCAACGACCATCTCGACAAGCGGACGTGGACGTACATCTTCGGCGCCTGCTGCGCCACTACCGTGTTCATTCCCTCCTTCCACAACTACCGCGTCTGGTCCTTCCTCGGCCTCCTCATGACCACCTACACCGCCTGGTACATCGCCGTCGCCTCCCTCATGCACGGCCAGGTATGTATATACGTACATTTCTAGGTACGCGTATGCTGTTTATTTATGCGTGTATAATTTAATTGATTTGTATATGCATTTATATATACAGGTAGAGGGAGTGACGCACTCGGGCCCCTCAAGGATCGTGCTCTACTTCACGGGCGCCACAAACATTCTCTACACCTTCGGAGGACACGCTGTCACTGTGTAAGCCGACATCAAACCATCTATTTTAATTAAATTGGTTAATCTAACCCTGTTTAATTATTTAATTAATGTTTAGTTTAACCAAAGCATACATACATAGTTACATACGTACATATCGCCGGCCTATGCTTACTTTACGCTGTCGATTGTACTACAACGGTCAGTGGAAACGGAGCGTGCACACTAGAGGCAGCTCACGTGCCGTGTCCCGAGAGTGTGCACCTACTGACATGTGGACCCCACACAACAAGGGCGTTTGGGACCACCTAGACGTCCCAAGAAGAAGAATGATAGTGACGTACGTATTTGATCGACCTCCATGCCATGCGTATATATATATAACTAGTTAGATATCGTTTAGTATAAAGTAAACTATCATCCGGTCGCAAAAAATTAAGAAAACACTACCATCCACGGGTATGTGGCCCGACATGTCCGTGTACTGTTTATCTTGTCAGTGATACTTCGGCACAGCTCCAGCTCCACCAGATCCAGATCTGGTGGAGCTGAGTATTTCTAGCTTCACCAGATTCGTGGAGCTGAAGTTGTGGATACATTAAGAATGCTTAGATTGGTTATCTTATTTACATTTTAGACAAAAAAATAAAACTTAATTCATTTTATTTTAAAATACAAGTTTCAGATCTTAGGTAGAGTTAGGATCTGGAACTCTACCAAATAGGGCCTTCATCAGTTGTCAGTCATCACAGTTTTGCGTGGGGGACAATAGCTAACTAAGATCAAAAGCTCAATGCTCGTGTTATCCCAAATTAGTTAATTAAGTTGGAAAGCGGTACTAACTAATTATGATCATTCATTAACTGTTCAGTCTTATGCCTTGCCTGCCTAGCTAGTTCTACTACAAACTGGCCCCTTGATGCCATTTTTTTTTCACTCATGCACAGCCTGCTGATCAGTGCATGCAGCCATCTCTTTGTTGTACTTTCCCAGCAAAGACGAGACCATTGCATGCATGATGCATCAGCAGCTAGCTAGCTAGCTGAGACGGCCCACCTACACCTGGGCCCCACATCCACGAGGCCCCATGCCTCCATGCCACGGCAAAGGCCAACCATCCAGGCACGCACACTATACACTGACAAACTAAAGCATGATGCATCCATCCATCCGCCTCTGTTTCGTTGTTGTTTCCAGGCACAGAAAAAGCATTCGGATCGAGACCATCCATCCTTAGACGAACCGCGCGAATCTCAAGCATTTCTGACGTGTCCGATGCAACGCAGGGAGATCATGCACGCGATGTGGCGGCCGCAGAAGTTCAAGGCGATCTACCTGCTGGCGACGCTGTACGTGCTGACGCTGACGCTGCCGTCCGCCTCCGCCGCGTACTGGGCGTTTGGCGACGAGCTCCTCACGCACTCCAACGCGCTGGCGCTGCTGCCGCGCACCCCCTGGCGCGATGCCGCCGTCGTGCTCATGCTCGTCCACCAGTTCATCACCTTCGGCTTCGCCTGCACCCCGCTCTACTTCGTCTGGGAGAAGCTCATCGGCCTCCACGACTGCCGCTCCCTCTGCAAGCGCGCCGCAGCCCGGCTCCCCGTCGTCGTCCCCATCTGGTTCCTCGCCATCATCTTCCCATTCTTCGGCCCCATCAACTCCGCCGTCGGCTCCCTCCTCGTCAGCTTCACCGTCTATATCATCCCCGCCATGGCTCACATGGTCACTTTCAAATCGCCACAGTCTCGTGAGGTATACATCATACTTTCTCTACTTTATTTATTATTTTTCTTGTCTCTATATATCTGTCCATCTATTCTCCTGCGTTATCTGTACATGTGTCTCGATCGGCTTGGTTTGTGTACGTTACACATCAATCTGATGAGTGTGACATGCTCCATGGGTTTTGGCCGTGCATGGCTATACTGTGGTCCGTGGAGCCATAGTACTGTTCATATGGTCGCCATTGTTGCAGATAGATGATGTAGGACTGATGAATCTGGTTGCACACAGTCTAGACATTAGGGGTCCACCCGTCCATCATCTGTTTTAGAACCAGGCTGGTTGGTAAGACTCATGCATCCATGCATGTTGCCGCGTAGGTGCCTGAATACGGATAGTATGTTTTCCTACTTAGTACAAACGAGTTCACCTTTCAGTCGATGTTACAAAATTCTATCAAGAACATATAACCATATCAGCGAGAGAATTGTTTGTCTGTAAATTAAACACTTGCTACAATAGAAATAGAAGAACTATTAATTTGGGCATTGCACTCTGTTGATTGGTAAACACTAGTCGCTAACCCATGCATTCACACGGGCTACTGATATTGTAGACATTTGCATAACTTTAAATCGATATTTTAATCATAGCAAGGATTGAAAACTTAGGTTAAATATTTTGTTGGGTTAGAAATATAATTATTGTGAATGCAAATCGAGTTACAGGATAGCACTATTTGCCCTGAGAAGCTAACTGAATCATATAACTAAATAATAAATCGTCGACCCATTGATGCAAATCGTAAACTAAAAATCTTAATTAGCATGAATAATATATAGCTCCCTTATAAACGGGAACTTTGCACCATATGAAGCTTCATCGTGTACAATTAATATCTTATTTTCAATTGATAGAAATACTTCTTGAGAATTTAGTTTCAGTTTAGCATTATTTGGATTTTCAATTCAGTAATTTTTATTAAAATTATATTTAGAGTCCATCCTTACACATATTTAGACCACACGTTAACCAAAATTTGCATAAATTCACATATATTTGGAAATACATATTCATATACAAATCAATTTTACATTTCCTTTGGAATTATGAATTCTAAATTTCGTGAATTATTTGTGCAAATTTTATACGTATTGAAATAATATTTGTATAAAGAAATTGTTCTGAATCTAAATTAATTATTTATCAAAATTAATTACAAATCTCACCTAGAGTTGTTTTAATTCAGAATTATTTGAATCTTAACTTAATTTTTTATTCAAATTTATATGGAGTACCCATCCTTATACACGCTAGAAAAGCAAATTTTCAACCTTTTTTCACATATATTTACATATTTCACACCATGTTTTGCAATTTAATTTTGGATTTGTACTTATTTGGAAACCATAATTTTTTGAAAATATTTATTCCAAAATTATATTTATGAAATCACAAATTCATATAAAAACCAATTTTTTAAAAATACTAATTATGAATTCCAAATTTATTTATGTAAATACAAATTTATATGACAATTAATTTTCTATTTTTTTGAAGAATTTCTATGTACAGAAATACATACTCATGAACAAATTAATTTGCAATTTTTTTGTAATTATTAATTCCGAATTCATATATGTGAGAATATATATTCGTATTCCAATTTTATATATATCTGGAAATACATATTTGTAAAAAAAATCAGTTTCCTATTTTATGGAATTATTAATTCCGAATTTGTTTATATGAAAATAGATGTTCATCTATGAATCAATTTGCAATTTATGGAATTATTAATTCCGAATATATATATATATATATATATATATATATATATATTATAATTACTTGGGGCACCATGGAGCCTGGGCTCCATGATACAAAATGGGTATATTCTCCTATGTATTGTACATTTAATCTTTTAAAATTTTTAGGATGTTGAGTTTAACTAATTTACTAACTAGTTCAAACAAGTTTGAACTGAAATTTAAACTAGAATTTCCTTTTTTGATGATAGTTTGTTTGTAGGTATGTGTTGATTATATATATAAATCAGTAAAGCATGCAATCTAAATTCGTTTAAAATCTTTAAATTCGAGTATATTTTTTCAAAGGTATGTGTTTTATTTGAATTGTTATAGATGAGTATATAACCTAAAACTAAAATATTTGAAAAATATACCCAAATTCAGCTTGAATCCGCGCATTTGAAATCATGGAGCCTAGGCATTCGGCTTCATATATATATATATATATATATATATATATATATATATATATATATATATATATATATATATATATATATATATATATATATATATATATATATATGGAAATACATATTCACATATAAATGAATTTTGTATTTTCTAGAATTAATAATTCTGAACTTATACTTGGCACGAGTATTTGTATTGATCTGAACCGTTATCATTCCGTCACACAAAATATAGATGGCCAGATGTTTTTCTTTTTCTCCCGTTAACGTTGAAATTTTCTTGGAGTGTCAAGGTACATAGATAAAGATTTTTGCTGCTGTTGCTGCATGTAATGTCTCACGGAAGGCAAGCCAAAACTGCAGCAGCTAGTATGCAATGACAGCAGTTCCTTCGACACACAAGTGATGATAAATTGATAAGAGCTAGCTAGTACATATCTCATAATGTTAGAAAAGTGTGCATGTAGATATCAGGACTAGAGGTGTGCGTCGTGCCGTATCGGGCCAGCCCGGCAGAGCCTATCGTGCTTCGTGTCTAAATCATGCCGTGCCGCGACGGCCCATCGTGCTTTCGCCGCCGCGTCGTCGCAACATTTCCCATTCGCCTTGGCGAGCCAGCGCGCCCATTTGCGCTTCGTGCGCGCGCTTGCTCGGACCGACCCATTTGCACTATTGCAACGAGAGGAAAGGAGCTGGAGATACATAGAGTTAAGACAGTGAATGCAAATATTATGAGAAAAAGAACTAAAATTTATTTATTATTGAACAATTACATAGAGCGAGAAGGATGTGCTCAATACGGGTGAAAGAGGGGGCAATAGGCAAGAAAGAGAGTGAGCGAGACAGACGAGAGAGATTGTGAGGGAGATTGAGAGAGACTGGTGAGAGAGAGAGAGAGCTGAGAGAGATTGAGAGAGACGAGCGAGGGAGACAGCTTCTTGCACCGTCTCTCAATCTCTCTTAGCTCTCTCTCTTGTTTTCTCCGTTTCTCTCAGGTGTCGGCGATAGGGGTGACGTTCATACTACTGGGTGCATCCATAACAGTTATGCTCTGTGAGTCAGTGACCTTCATGCTAGGCTTATTCCTCATGTCCTGGATCATCGGGCCCAGTGCAGCCCATTCTACAGTGTCGTGCCGGACCGCCCATCGTGCCTGATTCTCGAGCCCGGCACGGCTCGTGCTACAGTGTCATGCCGGCCCAGCACGGCCAACTTCGTGCCGGGTCGAGTTTCGTGCCGGACCGTGACATCGTGCCTCGGGCCGGCCCAAAAAAGCCCGGCCCGAGTGCCCACCATTCAGAACGTGGATGCACAAGGGTGTTTTGTACCGTCTGCTGTCTGAGAGCCATTGGCATCGATCGAGCAGACGCTCCGATCGGGACATAATTTTTTTTTCTCTCGGAGGACGGACACTAATGATGCCATGCCTAGAAAACAACAAAAGCAGCAGTGCAGTAGAGTAGTGCCACTTGAACACTAGCTCTAATTCAGTTCCACGCATCAAATGCCCTGATCTGTGACATCATTATTTCCTTTCACATTTTTTCTAATCCTTTTCTTTTTTAGTAACAATGGTGAACATTATGTTGCAGAACGCGGTGGAGCGGCCGCCGCGGTTCGCTGGAGGATGGACGGGGGCGTACGTGATCAACTCGTTCGTGGTGGCGTGGGTGCTGGTGGTCGGGTTCGGGTTCGGCGGTTGGGCCAGCGTTACCAACTTCGTGCAGCAGGTCAACACGTTCGGGCTCTTCACCAAGTGCTACCAGTGTCCTCCCCACCTTTCTGCTTCGCCGCTCGTATCACCTCCCATCGCTCCAAGCCCCTCAATGTCACCAATGCCGTTCAACTTCACCACCGGCGTCTTCCCTCCGATGCCAGCTCCGGCTTCGGCTCCTATGCACTTCATCCTCCGCCACCACCAGCATTGGCACCACCGCCACGGTCTCTGATTGATCGAATCATCGTAATTCGGTCGGATCGCGCGAGACGGATTAATACTAGAGTTTGCCCTAGTTTTAGCTAGCTACCTAGTTAATCAGCAACATTACTTAGCCCTAGTACAACTCCATTTCCACTGTTGTTTGTTTATTTTTTTCCTTTCCTTTTCTTCTCCCTTTCTTTCTGGTTGTTGAGATAAAAGTGAGACTAGCTGCGGGTGACAAGCAAGGCTAGCTACCAGTAGCATGTCAGAGGCCGACACGTTTGAAGTCTCTTGTCCTGTAATGTGTACGTGTTCTCGTGTGGAGCTGCTTTTGAGAAAGAGGAGGGAAAAAAAAAGAATGTTTCTGAGGCAGGATATGCTACAGCTACTTACGTTAGTTCTGCAAGCTCTCTCGAGACCCTTGTCACAAATTTTTATAAGTTTACAAATTTAAGTTGCTTAATTAAATCAGTAAAGTTGTTTGAAATGTATTAGTATATAACATCGTTAGTTTTAAAAAAAATTGACAAAAGTTTGATTATGCTTTTGGTTTTTTTTAGTACAGGCATGCTCTTAGGACCATCCTTAAAATTTTCTATTATTTGCAAATTTAGTAGCCTAATTAAATCAGTAAAGTTACTTTAAATGTATTAGTAGCATAGCTAGTTTTTTTAAAAAAATCCCGCAAGTTTAATCATGTATCTGACTTTTTTATGGTAGCTTCAGCATGTTCCCAGACCCTTCTCAAGAAGTTTTAAAAATTTCTAACATGATTTAGCGGCTCAATTAAATCAGTGAAGCCACTTTAAATACATTAGTAGCATTGTCAGGACTTTGTAAAATCTAAGAAGTTTGATCATGGTCCGAAATTTTTAAGGCAGCTTAGGTATGCTCTCAGGACCTCCTCAAATTTTCAAAAAATTACAAACTCAGTAGCTCAACTAAATGAGTGGAGCAGTTTTAAATGTATCAACAGTATTGCCAGAATTTTTAAAAAACACAAAAGTTCAATCATGGTCTAGATTTTTTTATGGTAGCTTAGGAATACTCTCAGGACCCTTCTCAAAAAAATTTAATAATTTAAAACTTTATTAGCTCAATTAAATTAGTGATGTTGCTTTAAGTGTATTAGTAGCATTGCCAGATTTTTTTTAAAATCGCGCATGTTTGATCATGATCCGA
This sequence comes from Otatea glauca, assembly GCA_036346275.1. Classification (NCBI taxonomy): domain Eukaryota; kingdom Viridiplantae; phylum Streptophyta; class Magnoliopsida; order Poales; family Poaceae; genus Otatea; species Otatea glauca. The sequence continues at coordinate 14,035,410 of CM070726.1, forward strand.
ATTTTTTATGATCTGTTATGCACGCTCTGAGTACTCCTCCCAAAAAGTATCTTAAATTTATGAAAATATTTAATAGTTAAATTTTGTCGGGGATCGGTACCATCGCCACGTGTAAGCATCCCCCGTGGCCTCGTGGCGGCTTTCCGCGGGCCCGGGGTCTCATCTCCGACCTGGGAGGTGCTCTCCCAATGCTCGGGCTCGGAACCAGCGAGCTCGGGCACCGCCCGGGGGTAAGCACCCTTGACCTCGACGCCTCGACCTCAACGCCCCTGCGGCCGTCAAAGAAAAGGACATCTGTAACATTTTCATTTATCTCATGTAAAACTCTCCCCTGCGTGGGAATCAGCGCTCTACCTACCCCTGCATGGGAACTAGGGTTCAACAGCTCCCGTCAAGATCTCAACAGCTGCCCCTGTCAAATCGCCACGAGCTCCTGACGTCGGCCTCGGGACCAAGCAGTAAGGTTCCTAGAGGGCTACAAAGGCAACAGCTCACCCCAACCTCGGCGAGACGACGCGAGACGCGCGACACAACACAAGGCAACTGGAAGACACGCAACACACACCGAGAAAAACTGCTGTAACATCCCATAAAATTCAAAAATATGAAAAACAAAAAGTTTGGAAATTAAAAATGGAATTGAATAAAAATTTCAATAGGAATCAAGACTTTGATTTTAAACAATATCTTTTCTTCTTTTCATGCATTCTAATCTTAAGAAAAGAAAGACTTCCTTTATTAAAAATATTTCTTCTAAAACAAACAAAATATGAAAATAAGTTGAGATGTAATATTTAATTTAGATTTTAATTTCCTGAGTTTTCTTAATTATTGATTCTTCTTGAGTTTTTGCTTTAAAAGAAAAGTCTTATAAATTGAAATGGTAAAATGGTAAAAGTAAAAAGATAAAAATGCAAAATTAATAAAATTTGTAAAAATCTTAGATAAATCCCAGGATCCTGTTTTGCCACTTGCACTGATCTGGAATAATAAAATAAATTAAAAAGACAAAGTAATCATGAGAAGATAACCACAATCTAAATCTATAAGATTTCTTCAGAAGATGTCTAAACTTAACCTGAGTTAAGTTTTTAACCATGCAGACATCTTGACTTTACCCATCCCTGGTAAAAATATCAAGAATTTATCCCTGCATTTGTTAATTTTAGAAATTCAAAAACAGACAATCAGAAAAGCTAAAAATTTCAATGTGAGTTATTAAAAATAAAATATAAAAATTTTAAAATTTTATACATATCAATAATGGCATTCCAGATCTTCATAAAAATTTTAATAAAATAATAAACTAATTTTGATCTTAAATTAAATAAAATTCAGAATCAGCAGAAATTAATAACTGTGCATTGTCAGATTTTTATCAATAGTTTTACCAAGAATTTTTATCTAAAAATTTTACTGGACTCTCATATTTTCTTTGCCGACCTATAAAAAAAATCCACATAAAATCTTGAGCTCATACACTGCCCCGAACCTTGATTTTTGCATCGACCTATCCTGAATTTTCGTGTGCTTTACCCTTGCGTCTCACTGCCTTGTGGGCCCACGAAGCCAGCTGGTCCATTGCCGACGACTTCTCTGTCTTCTGGCCCCACGCGGCAGTCTCTTTTTCCCTCTCTTCTTCTCTAGCTTTCTCTCGACCTCTCTCTCTCCCGCAAAGACGCCAACCGAGCCGGCGCCGCCTTCAATTCTTGTCGTCATCTCGCCGCAATGGCACGAAATCCTGGGCGCCGACCTGTCCTAATCCCACCCTGATGCTAAAGCAAATGTCAAACCTCGCGAGAGCTCGCTATCTCGACCAAAAATCCTCACGTGAATCCAGTAGAGCCGCCGCCATTTCTTCTCTTGGTTCAAATCCTGTGCGAACCGCCTCTTCTACCTATAAAGGGTCTCGACTGCTTCTAGCACCTCACTCACTCCCCTCAGCTCACCCTACTGCCAAAACACCACACGAAACCACCTCATCTCCTCCGACTCCGGCGAAAGCAGAAGAAGGGGAAAAACTTCAATTCACCGTTTCGGTGAACTTCATCCAAATCAATTCAACCCATAGCATCTCCTTAGCACCTACAAACCATCATCATCCTTATTTGGTGTTCCTCTTCCCCGGTGAACCGTCGCAACGAGCACCTTCCGCCGCCGCACCCACGCTCGGTGAGAACCCCCTTTCCAATACTCATCTCTTTGAATAACTGGCAAAATAGGATCCTTGTAGCACGTTGATGCTCGTCCGAACCTTAGCTTTCATCAAATCACCTCAAAAGCCGAGCTGTGCTCGCCGGCCATGGCGCCGTCGCCCCCCTCACGGTGGCACGTCAACCCAGACCATCATCGGCCGAACCGTCACCACCCATGTGTGCGCACCACCTTCCTGATGCTCGCCGTGCTACCGATTCGCCTCCTCCGACGAAGCCTCGCCGCCGGCGAACCCCGTTTATCCTGCTCTGCTTCGGCTCTATGCCATGCGGGACCGGCCCGTCAGTCTCAGCGCAAAGCCATCCCACTGCGCCAGGGCCTAGCCCGTCAGAGCCTCAGCCTGCGCGAACCAAAAACGAAAGGCGGGTTTTGAATATGAAAATGTACTTTCCGTTTTTGGTAGTTTTTCTAATTTTCAGCATTTTCAAACCCTAGAGCATTCAAATGATTATAACTTTTGAACTATCAAACCAAATTAAATGAAATAACTTTATAAATTCATGATAAATCATGTATATTCAGAATATACAAAAATATTGTGAAAATGAACCTTGTTTAAATTTTAAATTTAAATTTAAAGAAGTGGGTTTAAAATATGCTCCATACAGAATTTTTGCAAATGAGCTCAAAATAAAATGAAACAAATTTTGCTAGAATCCTTAGACTCTCATAAACCTAATTATGCAAAAATAATTAGAGTTCACCATAGGGAATATTTGAGTTATTTTATGTAGTAAGTAGATAGTTCAATATCAATTCAATTAATTTTAGTGTTAGAAATCTGAAATTTTAAATAGTTATAATATGAGTCAAATGAACTCAAAATTATGGTAAAATTAGTTTTGTATCACTCCTGATATTATAAGGATCCCAAATATACAAAAATATTTCATATTAATTCAGTATTAAAATAAGTCCATATCAAGCTTTGCTGATATTTTATATGAAACACATCTCGGATAAAAGCAGAATATTGTGAAACCAAATTTAAAACAATCTTAATGATATCCCATGCTAATGCTAGAAAAATGAATAAATAATCATGTGAGGGTCAGTCGCAAACTGAGAACTAAAACTGAACCTTTATCGTGTAAAACTCTAAAACTAATTAAGCATTTTCAACAGCCCGTAGATTATCTCGTCTTGATGCAAATTTTATGAAGATCAATCTAGGAATAATATTTAAGATATGTACTACCATAATCTGGAAAAATATTTAATTTACAACTTGCTTTGTATTTGAATCCGGCTAACCCAATACCCTTAAGTAATATGGTTGTCGTAACCCTTAATGTCATATAAGCTTTCTCAACAATAAATATAATGTCTCACCTAAATACTAAAATATATGAAATCAGCTTAGAAATGTTCTTCAAAGTATAGACTATAATATTCTGAAGAAATAATCTTATTTCATCATGTTTTGCATATAAATCCTAATAGCCAAATAACCTTAAGTAATATGTTTTATGCACTCGATTATATGAATAAGCAAACTTTGAAATAATAAAACAAATATGTAATTTGTATCACCAGAACCTTCTTAAAAACCATAAATAAATCCAGTAACCTAGCTCAATAGATCTAACATATTCAAAGTCACTTCTTATGCAAAATCACTCAAAGAATTAAGAGCTATTCGCATAACCCTTTAATTTGTGTTTTAATTCTATTAATTCAAATAATTTTTGCATCTATAATTTGAAGTTATAAATGCAAGAATTCATAATTTTAGCCTCTTGAATTCGTAATTCAACAATAGATAATCTATAAAAGAAACCATGTTTGTTCATCGTAAAAAGTCATTAACATTATAATGTATAATTATTAACTAAATAATGGGGACTTGAAATCATAATTCTAACCCTAAAACAATTCTGTTTTCTTTAGTGAATCTTTATCTGGTTTTCTGTCTGTTTTCTTTTTGCCCTTATTAAATTTGGATATTTGCTATATTTCCGATTGAACAACGTGTAGAATCCGACGTCGCTACTTCCGTCGTTGCCTCCGTCAGCCGTGGCTTCGTCTTTGTCGTAAGCAATAAAATAAGCAAGGCAAGCACCCCCTTTGATCATATTGATCCTAGTTTTACAAATGTTTTCATTAAATGTTTTACTTCATACGTTACTTTTATTAATGTCTGCTATTTTGTGGGTATTGGTAGTTGTACCTGTAGTATTATAGAACTTCCTTGATAAGTATGGAATTGTGAACCTTGATAACCCTAGAATAACTTAGACAATGATTGATGTCAATTTGGGTTACTCACACTTAGTGTCATGCTTAGCCATGCTTAAAGCAATATAAAACTTTGACATTATTAAAAATGTTGGATATGACATTTAATGGGTATGACCTTCTTTCTGGTTGGTATTTTGATCAAAAATGAAAATAAAACTATGATTTTGATGCGGGCAATTATTGGCAATAGCCGGGTGTACAAGGGACTTTTACGTATTGTAGGGGAGACTATTGCCCGTGTCGGATTAAGGACCGAACTACGTGTTCGTTAAACCCAAGAATTATCGTACAACCACAAGTGCTGGTATGGGACAGCCTTAAACCAATTAAGTTATCTGGTTTAACTTTGCAAATTGGTAGGCAGGAGTAGTACGAGCTTCTTCAGTGACTGGTTGCTCGCAGGGGCGCCCACACCGAGGTGTTGGGAGTCACGTTTGCTGATACAACGGTGTACGCCATACTATGGATATACTTATTCATTACTGTGTAGTGACTGTACAAATATTTACACCATAGTACGGGTTTATCGACACCGGGCTGGTGCAAAGTTAATCTAGATAATGTAAAGGTTTCCGTCATGAACATTCTAGCCACTACGCCAAAGGTGCATGAAATATGCGGCAAAAGGAAAAGGTCATGACTTGTGGGTAAAGATGTACACCTCTACAGAGTGTGAAACTTTTCGAAAAGCCGTTCCCGCGGTTATGGGAGTCTTGGTGCGCCAGCACTAGTTAGATGGTATTTATTTTCATAAAAAACTGGATTCTACCGGGTGTTGGTAGAAGTTGATTCGTGGATATGGTATTTATTTTCATAAAAACTAGATTCTACAGAGTTTGAAACTTTTCAAAAAGCCGTTCCCGCGGTTATGGGAGTCTTGGTGCGCCAGCACTAGTTAGATGGTATTTATTTTCATAAAAATTGGATTCTACCCAGGTACATGAGATTTATTTATGCTTATATTCTGTTACTTTTCATATTAAATTACTTTTACTTAAATTCCATTTTGCAATCTACTATTCTGTATTTACATTCCAAATTGGCTTTGTGCAAATTAACCGTAGTAGCCTTTCCTTTGAAGTGGCTTGCATATATAATAGGTTTTGCAAAAGTCTTGCGGAGTACGAAAGTACTCACCCTTACTCAATTATTGTTTTTAGGTGAAGAATCAGATTAGTCCGATGCAGCATATTTATCGTAGGATTGGAGATATTGACGATGAAGCTTTTCTAGGGATTATGCCCTGCCAGTTGCCTGAGGGTTGGATGGGCACACTACAAGAATTATGATCCTTTCCGCTGCATTTCTCTGTATTGTAAGATCTTTTATTGTATAAATTACTATTATCATTTGTAATAAAGAGTATGGATGTGATATCAATTGTTGTAAATGTGCGTGCTAGCCACTGATAATGGGACTAGTACTGTAAGCACATGAGATTTCCATTTTTGCATTTATGTGAAAATGGGGGTCATTACAGTTGGTATCAGAGCCATGCTGACTGCAGGATAAACCCTAGAATGGTCGTTAGTATTAGTGGATCAAATTCAAAATTTATTTTCAAAAGTTATTATAATTGCAAAATGTAGCCATTGCTATTCTTTTCCTGTTCATAAGTTCTTACTCTTACCCTTACTTTCATTTCGGTTTGAAAAACTAATTCCGCTTTCCTTAAAACAAGTCTCGCCCATAGTTTATCTTTGCGATTTGCTTCCGAAGATTGTCCAAGATGTGTCGTTACTCTTCTTCATACTCAACCAATGAAGACTACAACATCTACGCCGACAACCTCAACATGATGAACATAACACTTTGCTACCCCGACAAAGCAGAAGTAAAGCCTGAAGATTTTACTCCGTGAAGAGTTGGTATCATCCGACAATAATGCGGAAGATTAGAGAATATTAGTTTCTTCGTTAGAAAAGGAACCCCCGCTCGTAGCAATATTATTCGGCTTTAGCTCAATAAAACATATTTATGTAGTGTTTATATCTTGCTATTTGCAATTGGTTTTATTCTTTTGTCCGGGCTGACTTACGTGTGAACTTAACCTTCAGGTTAAGTTTCACAATGAGTTGCCCTTATGTATGAATCTAGAGACCTCAACCGTAGGCTTAAAAGAAAATTTCATAAAACAGCTTATCTCTTCTTTCTATAGAATTTCTCACAACTTATCTTTTCTCTCTGTAGTATTCTTCACCTGTATATTCTTCTAGTCCTTTATATTTTCAAAATCCAGCCTCGTCAGAATTAATAGCATAGCCTCCATTATTGTTCTAACGATCGCCAAGAATACCTAAACCTCGTTAAACCAACCCCTATCTAATCCTCCCCCATAAATATCACCTAACCATGTTGGTGAGTCTGAAGACACTTCATCTCGCTACTTCGCCGACTGTATGATTACAAGTTGAAGCCAAGATGGTCATGTGTTTCCGAGGACTGAAAAGGATCCCCAGAAGAAGAAATTCCGACGACGTCAAGTCGCTCCATGAAGAATGAAAGACCAGCATCGTTAGACAGAAAAAGAGCCCTTAGATAGGTTAGCTGATGATGGAAAATTTTAGACTTTCTATGCACTTGATTGAATTTAAAGTCTTTACGTGCTGTCAAACTTTTGTTGTGAATCTTTTGTATTGCTTCTCGGGATGCACTCGTGAATGCTCAACATAAGTTGAAACTTCACGACGTGACAACCCTTAATTAATAAAAAAATCTAATCATGGAAATTTTAAGGAACAGAATGTTACCTAAAACAATATGAATTAAATTTTAATATTCAAAAGATAGTCTTGAATTAGATTGCTATCTAATAGTCATCCCTTTCCCTTTAGACTGCTAAAAACCTAACGATACAAGATTTCAATGGATAAAAGATAACCCTGAACTAAACCATTCTCATATACTGGTCTCGTGTTCTCTAATCTATACGAGTTTTAAATAACAAAAATACTATAAAGAATTGGAAGCTACTTTCTCATCTTACCCCCTTCTATTTTGCGTATTCATCGAATAATTCCAAAGTCAAGCTCCTTGATCTTAACCATTTCTTGATCATCACTTTCATTAGTAAATTTTGATCGTCCATTTCATCAGTAAACAACCCTTGTTTTCCTAACAAGACGAACAACATCACCTGCATCAACCAGAAGAACTTGGATATCGCCAACATCTGCCAAGAAGAATACTACTGCTTATCAACTTCAAGGAAGTCAGCAACAATTCCCAAGTCGTCTCAATGATCTTGCCGATAATTTGGGATGCCTCATCAAACATCGGGAAAGTTACTCGGCTACATGATCGGGGGCTCCGGGGTGGGCCCAAACCCGGAGAAGATCGAGGCGATCGAGAGGATGGCCGCCCCAACGTCTGCAAAGCAGGTTCAATGCTTCGCCGGCCGCGTGGCCGCCCTCAATCGGTTCATCTCAAGGCTCGGGGAACGTGGGTTGCCATTCTTCAAGGCCCTGCGCCAACATCGGGGTTTCGATTGGACCTCTGAAGCCCAGCGGTCCTTTGACGAGCTGAAATCGTATTTCTTGAGCCGCCCGCTGCTCACGACCCCGCAACCGGGCGAGGCGCCCGCTTCACTCGGCGGCCGTAGTGCAGTGCCGCTGTCGCCCCGTAGCCGAACGAGATGGTCGATGGCCGATCGATCTACGTACGCCAAATGCTTCACGGGCCGAAGGAGCGTTACCCCCGGGTCCATAAGCTAATCTATGCTCTCTTCATGGCCTCGCGCAAGCTCTGGCATTACATCCAGGCGCACGGCTCAAGGTCGTTTAAGTGCTCGGAGGCTGGCGTCCTCATTATCACCCCCAGGGAGATCATTTGAAGTATGTAATTCGCTTCGGCTTTCCCGCGACCAACAATGTTGCGGAGTACGAGGCCCTCTTGGCTGGCCTTTGGGCATGCAAATCGCTGGGTGTACGCCGGCTGGTCGTAAGGGGAGATTCTCAACTCGTCATCAACCAGTACAACAAAGACTACCAATGCTCAGAGCCGTCAATGGCGAAGTACCTCACCGAGGTACGCAAGATGGAGAAATGGTTTAAGAACCTCGAGATCGGGTACATCCCCAGGAAGGACAACTCTGGCCCCGATCTTTGTCCATGCTCGGGTCGTCCGACGACGAGATTCTGCCGAACATCATCCTCGAGAAGCTGCCAACCCCGACAGTCGTCGACCTGGAGGCTTTGGTGGCCCTCCTCGAGAGTGCTCCCTCGTGGATGGACCCGATCGTCAAATTCCTCAACCTCGGTGAGCTCCCACCTGACCCAACCGAGGGCAGCAGGCTCAAGCACCGCGCAGGCTCGTACAGGCTTATCGACGGACAGTTGTATCGACGAGGAACTTTGGGCGTCCTTGCCAAGTGCATCACCTCGAAGGAAGGTAAATACTTGCTCAATGACATCCATTCGGGCCTCTGCGGCGCTCACTCTTTCAGGACAATGGTCGGGAAGGCGTTCTGAATGGGATTCTATTGGCCGACGGTGCTCCAGGATGCTCGGGACATCGTCCGCGCCTGTCGAGCTTGCCAGTTCCACGCTCGGAAGGCACACCAGCCGGCCTACGCCCTCCAGACCATCCCCCTTGCTTGGCCATTCTCGACCTGGGGCCTCGACATCCTCGGCCCTTCCCCTGGGCAGTCGGGGGAAAGAAGTTCCTGTTCGTCGCAATCGACACCTTCACAAAATGGGTTGAGGCTGAGCCGATCTCAGCCATCACTGCCCAGGCCGCGGTGAGATTATTCTGCTCATTTATAGTCTCAAGTTATGGGGTCCCTTGCAAGATCATCACCGACAACGGGACACAGTTCACCAGTGAGCTGTTCCAAGAGTACTGCGAAGACATAGGGACCAAACTCTGCTACGCCTCGGTAAGTCATCCCTAGAGCAACGGGGCGGTCGAGCGCGCCAACGGGCAAATTGTCCAAGGAGTCAAGAAGCGAATCTTCGATGAGCTCGAGCAGCGGGGCCGGGCCTGGGTGGACGAGCTTCACACCGTCCTCTAGTCCATCTGTACCACGCCAAGCCGAGCGACGGGGGCAACCCCCTTTCAGCTTGTCTTCAGTACCGAGGCTGTCCTATCCCCCGAGGTCGCGTTGGGCTCCGCCAGGGTTGGCTCGGTCGACCAGGTCAACCTCGAGCAAGAGCGGTCACTCGACCTCGCCCTGGCGGAGGAAGTAAGATGCCATGCACTGCTACGATCGGCGCATTACCTGCAAGCACTCCGCAGGCATGCTTCTCGATCGGTATGACCTAGGGGGCCCCTGGTTGGGGATCTGGTCCTAAAGAGGATTCAGGACCGGTCCAGCACCAACAAGTTATCCTCACGTGGGAGGGCCCTACTGGTCGCTTTCAAAGAGTCGCACGGTGCTTACCACCGCCATGCCCGACGGCCGAGAGCTCACGAACTCGTGGAACATTGATCAGCTCCGGAAGTTCTATGTTTAAATGCTCTGCCTTTCGCTTTCATGATAAAATGCTTCTGTTTTATCAACCATGATTGTGCCATCTCTTTATTCCCCTTTTATGTCTCGAGCAAATGCGCTTCCGGGTTGTGATCCTAGGGTTCGCCTCCAGAGGGTCGAGCCAGCGGTAAGCCGATTCTCATCGCATCACGACTCCCTTCCGCGGCAAGGCTCGCTCTAGCGGTCACATCCGCGAAACCATCCGCCTCGAGACACTCGGGCCTCGGTCTGGCTCCCCCTTTGCTCGAGCAAAGTCGCGGTTCCGAGGTACGCCTCCAAAGGCCACGTCCGCAGTAAGCCAACTCTCGTCGTGGTAAGCCAACTATCCCCCTGTTACAGGGCTCATACCTGGAACTGCCCTCAGTAAGTGTTCCGAGCTGGGGGGTCGACCCAGCATTAGTTTTCCGAAAGCATCTTTTGATTTGTCATTCATACTTATAATGCTTTGTCTGCTCCCTTGCACCTGGGACCACCCTTGGACCACCACCTCGAGCATGGCCTGTGCTCATGCTCCATAGGGATAAAGCCCAGCATAAGTATTTGCCCGAAATAAAAATTCTTCCCCTATCTGTACTAACGTCTCTTTGCATCTCAGGGACCGCGACGTCAGGTCGCGTTCTCAAGATCGACCACCGGGGAATCAAGCCCACGGTAAGACGGCTCTCATCGCGGTAAGCCGGCTACTCCCCTGTGCCGGGGCCTGGCCTTGTGCCTTCCCGCAACTTGAAGTTTTTCCTTATTGTTGCCCGCATTTACATCTCCTTGCACCTCGAGCGACAAAGGTACGAGGCGTGATCATAAGGACCGCCTCCAGGGGGTTGCGGCCAGCTGTAAGACGATTCTCATTGTGTCTCGGCTTCCCCCCTGTAGCAGGGCTCGGACCAGAGGTCACGCCGAGAACCTCTTGACCTCGAGGTGCTCGGAGGTTTTTTCTTTATTACCTATATCTATGAATCTTTCCCCTGCACTCCACGTGCCTTGGCCTCAGGTCGCGGTCCCTAGGTTCGCCTCAGGGATGTCCCGGTCGCCGTAAATCGATCTTTATTGAGGTAAGCCGACCATCCCCCCGACAAGCAAACCAGGGACCGTTCTCGGAGGGCACCCCGAGCCTGATGACGATTCCTGGGCTCGGCGGACAAGGACTCTAGATTCACCTCCGGGGATGCTTCAGTCGCAGTAAGACGATCCGTATCGCAGAAAGCCGACTATTCCCCCGCAGTAGGTTTGAATCAGAGGTCGCCCTCGGGGGGAGCCCGGACTCGATGCATTCCCAAGTTCGGCTGTCTCGACCTGACGCCCTAAAACTCGGCCCAAGCCCAAGCGTTTTTGGGTTCGACTGTCTTGACCTAACACCGAGCCTGAAGCTTTCCTAGGCTCGAAGGTCGTGGACTTCTAAAAATTCCTCCGGGGATGCTCCGACTGTAGTAAGCTGATTCTTATCACCGTAAGCCGACTATTCCCCCGTCGAGTGATTTGAATGATTCTAGGCTCGGCCATCCTGACGTGGCCCCGTGGATTCAGGTTTTTCCTCGATCAAAGGCATATCCATCGACCTGACCCTATCGCGGGCTCTCTCTTTTCAGGTCAAAATATTGGCTAACTCTCAGGCCCTAGCAACTGGCGCCGGTGCCTCGGGACCAACATCAAGGGCACAGCAATGGGCCAGGACCGAGTGTTCCCAGACTTGGCCGCCTCGACCTAACGCGACGATCAAGGTTCACCCCCGACCAATGGTATATCCAGCGACCTAACTTTTTCGTGGGCTCCTTTTCCAGGTTGAGAATATCGGTTGAACCCCGGGTCCCAACGACCAACTCAATGCCCCGAGCCGCCGGCTAAGGCGGGGTGGCGAAGCAAAGGCCAAAGCCTCGAGCTAGATTTCTGGCTAAATCTCAGATTTCTGACTAAGTCTTGGATTTTTGGCTAAGTCTTGGATTTTTGGCTAAATCTCGGATTTCTGGCTAAGTCTTGGATTTCTGGCTAAATCTAGGATTTATGGCTAAGTCTTGGATTTCTGGCTAAGTCTCGGATTTCTAGCTAAGTCTTGGATTTCTGGCTAAATCTTGGATTTCTAGCTACGTCTCAAGAAAGCATTCGACCTCGAGCAAAGATTTCCAGCTAAGTCTTGAAGAAGACATTCGGTCTCAAGCAAGACGCACTCAATTTCAGACATAAAGGGAGTTTTATTCCTTCTAGTCAAAATTTACATAACCAACATTTATAAAGGGGTCGAGTCCCCTCGCCCCTACCTGCTAACCTATCTATAGGTCGGCCATCTCCCGCGCAAGCTTCTCCTGCTCGAGGGCTGCAACCTTGGCCCCCAAGGCCAGCGTCTTCGGCCTCGGCATTGGCGACGCGGCTCCGCTCCTCCTGGAGCTGGGCTAGGGCGCTCTTCCCCGCCCGAGACGCTCGCCCGAGCTTCTCCTCGAGCTAGGCCACCTTCGCCTCGAGCTCGGTGGAGGCCTTTGTGGGGGCGACGGAGAGCTCCGCGACTTGCTTACGGAGCATCTCCCCCTCTGCGAGGGTGGTCTCGATGATCCCCACGGTCGTTGAGCGATTGTCTTCAAGGGTCTTCTCGGACTTCTCGCGAACATTGGCGAGGGCCTCGGCCGACCTCTTCTGCTCGGCCTCGACAGCCTTCGAAAGCTCGACGGTTTGCTCAACCTTTAGCTGCTCGATCTCCTCCTCCGTCTGCGCTACGTTCTCCTCGAGGCCGAGGACGTACTGCTCCCACTCCTCAACCAAGGTGCACAGCATCCGGAATTGGTTGGCATGGACGCGCAGGGTCCCAAGCCCACTGACAATCGAGTCCAGGCACTGAAAGGGCGCGGGAAGTGTCACGACGGCCCCGCAAGCGCAAAGAAGAAAGAAGGAGGGTTCGAACTCAACTCAACTCCTGAAGACGATTCTCGAGCCTCGCGCGGTTGTCGCCAAGAATGACGCAGTGTCCCCTCAGGGCTACCTCCGTGCCAGTCAAGAACGCTGTGGAGGCACCACCGAGCGCACTCGTGCGGCGCATGGGCGACACGCGCACCTAAGCTCGCCAGGAGGACGGTCACGAAGAAAGCCAAAGTACCAGGCAAAAACGGCAATCAACGAAGGGAGTCGGCGTACTTGATGCTCCGCCAAGGTCGGCGGCGACCGCAAGTGCTGCCTCGACCTCGGTTGCGCCAGGCCCAGCGGCGTCGATTTTCGTCGTAGCCTTGGTGATGTCGGTCTCCCTGCAGCCTCGCCCGTGCCGGCGTCCAAGCTAGGGGCCCTCTCCTCGAGCCCCCCAGTCGCGCCGCCCTCTGAGGGCGCTGCAGTATGCTGGGCACGCTGCGGCCTTGCTCGAGGGACTAAGAGGTAGTCCCCCGCGTCCTCCTCCTCGTCCTCGGACTCGCCCTGGACAACAGTCAGAGTCTGTAACACAAAGGGTCTCTAAGACTTGTAAGAGGGGAAACCTACGCTTGTGACCTCGGGCAACAGATGGGCACAAACCTGAGTGACGAGTCTCCGTCTCCTGGGTGGCGGGGGAGTGGCATGACGCCCCGCCCCCGTGGCGGCTGGGGGAGTGTCTTCTCCCTAGGCGCCCTGCGTCCGCGACGCTGGGCGCGAGCTCGACGGCTCGACGGCCGCAGTTGCCCGTTCTTGCTGCGGGAAGAAGAAAAGAAGGTCAAAGAAAAGAAGACGATCGGGGACGACAAGATTCTGAGGTCGGGCCCGGATGTCCCCGGGCTCGGCAAAAAGCGACTTACCATCATGCAGTCGCCCCACTCGACGTGGGACCTCCTTGTGACCTGGCCAAGGCGTCCGGGGCAAGCCTCTTGGCGGTCTTCTTGCCCTTGCCCAGCCCGGGTAGTGGCAGCAGGCCCCTCGCCATCTTCCGCAGCTCCTGGCTCTCCTGCGCGGCTCGACGCAGTCAAAACAGGCCAGAGCCTGAGTCAAACTCGACAAAAGAGGGTGGAGAAAGAGTTACCTCGCTACTCCACCTCAAGATGTCCTTGGGGACTGGGTCGTCAAGGCTGTAGATGTGGGCTGCCTTCCCAAACATCTATTGCATGCGCGCCGCCACCCACGACTCCGCCGGGACTACAGAAAAATGAAACAAGGATAGAAGGCAATCAGAAGAAGGGACTCGCCCGAGCTCGGGGAAGGGTGATCTTACCTTTGGCACTTTTTCGAGTGGGGTCATCCCTCCCTCGGATCTTGGAAAAAGGGTACACCGGGACACCCGAGCTCGCAGGTAGTTCACGGCCACGGCCTGACCGGTGAGGCCGCGTGTCACGCAGACATGGATGGTGGCGACGGCCTCTGGTCGGCCGCCGAGTCCTCGGGCTCTAGGGTCTCACGCTTGTTGTCCACGGCGATGCCGTTGTACGCGAGCTCACCCCCCTCGCCTTTCTTCAAATAAAACCACCTCTCCGTCCACGGCCCGAGGGAGTCCCAGGTCGGGACTTGAAGAAAGGTGTAGGGAAGCCCGGTCCGCAGCCGGAAGTAAAGGCACCCGACGACAGGGTCCTTCGAGGTGCAGAACAAAGAATAAAAGCGAAAGAAAAGAGAGGGGTCGGAAGGATCCCTAAGAACCCCTCGCAGAGATGGGAGAAGATAGAAAGAAGAAGAATAGAGTTCGGAACCAGGTTGATGAGCTCGATCTCGCATTGCGCGAGGACGGCTACCAAGAAGTCGCTCTCCGGGGTCCGTAGCGCGAAGAGTGTGTACTGCTCCATACACACGATCTCATTCTCCCGGGGACGCAGCTCGACCTCCCCAGCCACCGGAAGTCGCTAGGTCGTTGGGTCCAAGAGTCCCAGCGACTCAAGCTCCTTCATTCTCTTGGTGGTGAAGGTGTTTTTCCCAAACTTGGCCATGGCACTCGGAGAAATCAAGACGGGTCGGGGGGAGAAAAAGGCAACAAGCAGAGAGGCTAAGACGCTGCGCAAGGGTGAAGAACTTCAGAGGTATGCGGCTTCGAGCTTTTAAAGAAGCCTGATCTCTGACAGCTAGCGTCAGTTACTCCTCAAAAGGCGCGCCGGGACTTTCGGGTGGAGAGCGTGAAGCGCCACGGTCGTGCCTCCTCGAATCCCCCCCGGAGACCCGAGGCGTCGCGTACCGTGTCCTCAGCCCTCCATGTCAGGACAAGAGGCGTTGCAGGACGCCTCCTCGAATCCCCCGTGGGGAACCGAGGCGGCAAAAACCAGGCGTCCCCCAGACACGATTTCCAATTTAAATGCCTCAAAGGCGAAAGGGCATGTTTGAAGTGACCACGACAAAGGCCCTCGTAGTGTTTCGGTGTGCAAGGTCAGCCTCGGGGGCTGCCGAGCTCGACCAAAGGGCCGATCCCTTCTTAAACAATAATCAGACTCAAGGGCACCCCGAAGTTTAGGGCCGTCCCTTGAGCCTCGGGGGCTAGCTGTCGGGGATCGGTACCCTCGCCACGTGTAAGCATCCCCCCGTGGCCTCGTGGCGGCTTTCCGCGGGCCCAGGGGCTCATCTCCGACCTGGGAGGTGCTCTCCCAATGCTCGGGCTCGGAAACAGCAAGCTCGGTGTCGGCGTTTCGGGCACCGGCGAGTGAATTTTTAAGTCTAAGGGGCTGCGCGTTCTCTCTCCTTGAATGGTTAGGCTCGGGAGCCCAAGACGTATACTGGTTCGGGCCGAAAGTTTCTACTCCAGTTTACGTGGTGGTGGTGTATTGCCTTAGGTGCAGATGGCTGCACGGTTTTTACAAATGGGAGCTGAGAGCTCAAGAATGTGAGAGCAAGAACAGCCTATTTGAGAAGACCGGGAGGAGGGCGCTCTTTTTCTTTTCTCTCCTCCTCTTCCTCAAGCGGGTCCAAATTCCTCCTTTATATACGTGAGGGGTCGTTACATGGGAAATTGGGAGAGGAAGAGATGAGGTGATCTATGTTGCCGGGAGCTCGTCCTTCGCTTTGGCGATTCAACACCCCGCCTCACCCCATGCCGGGTTGGTGAACTTGCCGAGCAGAGCGCTTTGCCGCTTCATTGGGAAATAGCGCACTGCCCTCTCGCAAGTCCGTCAGCGATGGCGCTTTGCCTCGGAGGGCGCGCCTTCGCACCGTGCGTGTCCGATCGATGAGACCGGGGCTTGACTTTGGCGACCTCCTCGCTACCTCGGGAAGGAGCCACCTGCCCCCGACACGTGGCCCACGTGTCCGATCGATGAGATCGGGGCTTGACTTTGGCGACCTCCTCGCTACCTGCGGGGCACGTGGCTATTGGCTGGCGGAGGCCCGACACGTGGCCCGCGGCAGAGATCGCTTCAGCTTGGTCGGAGCTCGAGGGGAGCCCGACCCGTGGCGGGGGTCGGCCGCCCCATCGAGTCGGAGACGAGCTTGGGGAAGCTCATTAGGTCGGGGACGAGCGTGAGGCAGCTCGTCAGGTCGGGGACGAGCGTGTGGGGGCTAGCTTGAGGCAGCCCATTAGGTCGGGGACGAGCGTCCCTCGTGGCCCCACGGGGCCTTTGGTCAGAGTCGGTCTTGGGGTGACCCGTTCGTTACTTCGGGCCGTTGGGGTACCCAAGGTACGAGTACTCGTCAGTAGCCCCCAAACCCCCGAGCGAGTTTGTCAGATACGGTCGGGGGTTTAGCTTGGTTGGCGAAACATGTTTGAGTGTGGCGACCAGACTTGGTCAGCCGATCCGACCGCCCGTTGGTTGGTTCCACTGATGTGCTGGACGCATCCGCACCGCCGAGGATCGGGTGGCTAGCTCTACCGCCGGAAGCCTTTAATTGCGCTTGCGGCGTCGCAAGATGAGTTGGCACGCCTTGACCATACGCCTTCCCGCCGCTTAATCCGCCAAGGACGTTTCGTCTTCCCGTGTTTGCATTTACTAGGAGTCGTTTGGCCTTCCTTCGTTCGGGTATATAAGGACTTCACCGCTTGCTTGAGCGTTTGCCCCCAGCCTAGAATCCTCCTTTAGAACCTTTTGATGGCTTCGTCGCATCCGTTGGACTTTAGCTTCGGTGATGACAATGAGGTGAAGGAGGAAGATCCCTGGCTCGAGTACTGGGTAGACTACAACCAGGCAATGGCCGAGCTCGTGGAGGAGGAGGCCATGGCCTGCGACACTGCCGCCGTCGATGCACTGCTCGAGGTCGTTCCACGGCTATACAAGGCGAGGAACGCCCTCATCGAAGCAGTAGGGCGCGTCCGCCGGGCGTAGACCTTAGGTTCTTTCATAGCATTATGCAATGATCGAACCGAAGGGTCTATAATAAAAACTTCTTCTTTCTCTTTGACGGCTGTATTTGCGTGATGACTTCGCTTTAGGTGCTTCGCCGGACTACTCGAGCCCCCGAGGATCAGTAATTGGTACGTGGCCATTTCTCTTAAGCACGGGTATCCAGATGCCTTACATGCCGCCTTAGTTGGCGCGGACGACCAGACGCCTCTCGGGAGGTTCCGGTGTCCGAGCCTTGTTTAACGTGGTGAGCCGACGGGTTTAGGTCGGCACGAACGACCGTAAGCCTCCTCGGGAGGTTCCGTGTTCGAGTGCTCATTTTACGCCGTGGCCGGACGGGCCTAGGTCGGCGCGATGACCGATGCCTCTCGAGGTTCCGGTGTCCGAGTGCTCGCTTTACGTCGAAGCCGACGGGCCTAGGTTGGCGCGGACGACCAAATGCCTCTCAGGAGGTTCCGGTGTCCGAGTGCTCATTTTACATCGTAGCTGGATGGGGCCTAGGTCGGCGCGGACGACCAGATGCCTCTCGGGAGGTTCTGGTGTCCGAGCATTGTTTAACGTCGTAGCTGGACGGGGCCTAGGTCGGCGCGGACGACCAGATGCCTCTCGGGAGGTTCCGATGTCCAAGTGCTCGTTTTACATCGTAGCTGGACGGGGCCTAGGTCAGTGCGGATGACCAGATGCCTCTCGGGAGGTTTCGGTGTTCGAGCATTGTTTAACGTCGTAGCTGGATGGGGCCTAGGTCGGCGCGGACGACCAGATGCCTCTCGGGAGGTTCCGGTGTCCGAGTGCTCGTTTTACGTCGTAGTTGGACGTGCCTTGGTCGGCGAGGATGACCAGATGCCTCTCAGGAGGTTCTGTCATCCGAGTGTTCGTTTAATGTCGTAGATGGACGTGCCTTGGTCGGTGAGGACGACCAGATGCCTCTCGGGAGGTTCCGTTGTCCGAGTACTCTTTTAACGTCGTAGCTGGACGTGTGCTCGTTTTATATCATAGCTAGACGTGCCTTGGTCGGCGTGAACGACCAGATGCCTCTCGGGAGGTTCCGGTGTCCAAGTGCTCTTTTAATGTCGTAGCTGGACGTGTGCTCGTTTTACGTCGTAGCTGGACGTGTTGTCGTTTTACATCGTAGCTGGACGTGTTCCCATTTTACGTCGTAGCTGGACGTGTGCCCGTTTTATGTCGTAGCTGGACGTAGGGCGTCCATATCGAGTCCCCATCGGGAGAGGGTAGCAGCGAGATGAGTGGCCGCTGTCTATCCCACGTATATTCCCCGTCCGCAGGTGTGGGACCTGGAGGGGGTGAGCGAACGCTCGTTTACCTGCGTCGGTTTGAACGCCGTGCTCGTGGAGCTACTAACGGGTGATCCGAGTGGGACCTGGAGATCCCTCCTAAGGGGGATCTTTCCAAGCGGATGATCCCAGCGTAGGGTGTCTGGCCCATTGGGGGAGACCCATGAGAAACCTTTCTTTACTCGATCCCGTATCGGACTCTGGGCCGTTCGCTGACCCAGAGCACAGCTGGCTGTCACCCATTTGATGGGTTTCACGGGAGAGTGTGAAGTATGGTCTCGGACACGAGTTAAGGCGATTGTGTCATCCGCTGACCCAACTCGGGGCCCACTGGGGGCTCGTCTTGTCCTCGCCCCTTGCTCAAATTTCGCGCGAGGCTGGTTTTACGCCGTAGCTAGGTGGAGTGCGTCCACCCCGAGTCCTCATCTGGTGAGGGCATCTGCGAGAGGAGAGGTCGCTATCTGTCCCACGTATACGCCCCATCCGCAGGTGTGGGACCTGGAGGGGGTGAGCGAACGAGCGTTTACCTGCGTCGGTTTGAACGCCGTGCTCATGGAGCTACTAACGGGTGATCCGAGTGGGACCTGGAGATCCCTCCGAAGGGGGACCTTTCCAAGCGGACGATCCCAACGTAGGGTGTCCGGCCCACTGGGGGCGATCCATGAAAAACTTTTCTTTACTCGATCCCGTATCGGACTCTGGACCATCCGCCGACCCAGAGCACAGCTGGCTGTCACCCATTTGATGGGTTCCGTGGGAGAGCGTGAAGTATGGTCTTGGACACGAGTTAAGGCAATTGGGTCGTCCGCCACCCAACTCGGGGCCCACTGGGGGCTCACCTTGTCCTCGCCCCTTGCTCAAATTTCTGCTGGGACGGCTTGAGTCAACTTGGTGGATTTAAGCCTTTGGAACCCGCAGCTATTGACCGGGTCCCGGGCGCGAGCTATTGAGCTCTTTTGCCACTTTGGGGCCGCGGCGGCCTAGTGGGCCTTTCGCACGCGATTCGGGGCAGCCGACCCAGCCCGAAGGCGAAGACCGAGGTATCATAGGTGCGCCGCCGGCAAAGGTCTTCGCCCCCCGCACTCTATCGCACTTAAATTCGTAGAGAGGAATTGGAAATCATAGCGGTTACTAGGGGCCTGGCGTGGCAGCCGAGGGGAAAGGGCATGCGACGCCTCACCCGAGGAGGTGTTCGCTCGACCGTGCCCGCCGCCGGCACTGCTCGCTTCTATAAAGTCATGCGCTGGGACGCTTAGTGCAGTCACTTGCCTTTGCTTTCCTTGCCTTCTCGTCTTTGCCTGCGACAAGAGAAAAACAGAGCGAGGGAGCTGGAGAAAAAGAGATCCCCACCTTCCTCTTCCCTTACTTTCGCCCGCCGACGCGATGTCGTGGCTGCAGTGCTCGCTCGATCTAGCCGTGGCGCTTTGGCTCGAGAAGAAGGGTTCCTCCCCCGCAGGATGTCTCAAGTGGAGGGTGCCGACGGGTCGCCGTCCCTTCACCGGGACGACGAAATCGTGGTGCCCGCCTTCATTCTTCGAGCGGGTTTTGAACTCCTGCACCCATTTGTCCGAGGGCCATCTTGACTACTACGCAGTCGGAGGTACACCACCTCAACCCCAACGGCTGCTCCATATAGTGCGCTTCATTACCCGCTGCGAGGCTTTTGGGATCGATCCTCATTGGGCGCTTGAAGCATTTCTTTCATGCCCTACCGAGGAAGGACAAGCCGACTGACGCCGGCCATGGGTGGCGTGGGTTTTCACTGCCAAATGCCGCGCATTGGACTACATCGACGGAAGTCGCCGTCGTCAAACCGAGCCGGCACTTCGAGTGGTTCTATGCTCGAACTCGGGAGGCAGCTGCTCGTTTCTCGTCGTTTTCTCCGAGGCGGACCCAGCGACTTGGGGCACCGATCGAAGGAGAGAACAGGGGATCGAGATCATCGACCGGACAAGGCCCAGAGGGAGCGAGGGTCGACCGGCGATGTTGTTGTACGCGCGTTCATGAAGATGCGCGTGCAACCCCTTATGGATTGGATGCACCCAATGTTCCAATATGAGGGCGTGTCTGATTCCATGAGGATGGCGAGACCAGAGCTCTCCGCGTTGGAGGTGGGGCCTCGGTGTCCGCCTTACAGTGGCGCAGCACCTCTCGAGGCGCGGTGGCCACCCCAGCCGTTTCTGCCTGCACCTCCTGACTGTAAGTCGAGAAGATCTCTTCCTTCCTCTCTCTTTCTTTCACCCTTCGCACTTGGTCTGACTAGTATCTCCGTGATTTCCAGGGGCTCGCCGGGATGGTCTCCCGGGCGTTGATGCTGGGGGAGAAGGACCTGAGGGCCGCGGTTCGAGCGGACTCCACGCAGCGTGAATCCGAGTGCAAAAAGCGGAAGGAGGAAAGGAGGA
The DNA here is from genome assembly GCA_036346275.1 of Otatea glauca. Classification (NCBI taxonomy): domain Eukaryota; kingdom Viridiplantae; phylum Streptophyta; class Magnoliopsida; order Poales; family Poaceae; genus Otatea; species Otatea glauca. The sequence continues at coordinate 14,056,210 of CM070726.1, forward strand.
GGGAGAAGAAGAAGGAGCGTGCGGCGAGGAGGTCTCCGATACGACCGCCGTTGAATCGACGGCTCGGGTCGACTTCCGCCGAGAAGCGGTGGCGGACGGCCCATACCGCGGTCGGAGTCGCCGACTAGCGGGGGGTCCGAACGAGGTGTGCTCGGCAAGCGCCGCTACCGGGCCACGCCAGCGGAGGCATCTTTGGGGAAGCAGACGGGTGATTCGCCTCCGCGAGGGGGGCTCGCGAAGAGGGCGCGGCGAAACCCGCACTCCGCCGCCGTAAGTACTTTCTCATCCCGAAGTCGACAGAAGCGAGTAGTCCGAGTAGCTTTAATCGACCATCGTAGTATGTGTCTTACACGGGCGCAACAGAAGCGCAGGTGCGCCTACCGAGCCCCGGAGGGCCGGCGCCGTCCACGTAACCGGGGGTAGCCGAGGAGACGCGGGTCGAGCCGGCGGAGATGGCGCTGGCCGTCGGGCGATCAGTCGAGGCACCGTGGGCGGCACCTGAGTCGTTGGTGGAGCCGACGTTAGTCGTGGCGCCGGTGGCCGAGCCCTAGTGCAGGGAAGGTCCGACCACCTCGCGGAGTCGTGGCCTCGCCGATCGAGGGGTCGCGAAGAACTCCGCCGCCACCACCGGGAGGCCGGCCAAGCGCGGTCCGGCTCTGAGGATCCCGCCGCCGCTTGGGAGCCCATCGGGCGGAGGGGCTGTGTGTCGGGGCACCGCCCCGAGCCGCTGGGAGGTGGCCGGACGACCGCCAGACGAGTCACCGTGGCCGCCTAGGGGTTCACTCGCCGCCATGAGACCATCTCCGTGACTGGACGACTCGGGCAAAAAGGGAGTGGGAATCCTTTCAGAGAGTGCTCTGGGGTCGAGGCCGAGATGGGCCGTGATCCACAAGGGGTTGGCTCTCGCCTTGACTCTCCAAAGATGGTTTTTGATGCGACAATGGGAATCGTCCCGACCAGGCGTGTTTAACAAACTCCCATCTTTGTCGCTTTGATGAGTTTTGCACCGAACCCAACGGGCGCTCGTGTTTTCGCGCAGTCGCTTAGGCCCGCCGAGGACTGGTCCGAGCACTCGCATTTGACGCGCCAAAGGGCGGCACGAGGAGGAGCACGATCGTCTGCGCCCCGAGCTTCGTGAAGCTCTGGGGGCGCTGGCTCGCGAGCGGGAGGAGGCGGGCAAGGTCCGCCAGGAGCTGAGTCAGGTCGGCGGGGTCTTGCACGATGTGTGCCGGGCAGAGCAATCCTCGAGGGTGAGGGTAGCCGAGCTCGAGTCCCTCCTGGCGGGATCCAACAAAGACCAAAGACCGTGCCGCTGCGAGAGGAGACCGCGCGCTGGCATCTCGCCTCCAAGGCGAGCACGACGGCCTGCATGGTGCCGAGGAAGCGCTCGAGCGGGACGCCGCTCGGAAGGAGCTAGCTTTCGTGAGGGCGCCGCAGAGCGCCTCAGTGAGGAGCTCGCGCTTTGAAGGACTCCACGACCGTGCAACCCAACTCTTGGTAGTCAACTTTGCGATCGCGCATGCGAGGTGTGCTGCTTGACGCCGCTTTGGTCCGCAGAATCGCAGAAGAATTTTAGCGACGCCGCTGAGGCGCGAGGTTGGCGGAGGAGCGTGATATGGCGGTCGCGACGCGAGACGTGGCCTTGACGCCGCGGCACCGGCGGAGGGAGATCGGGCCGAAGCCGGTCGCCGAGTCGACGCACCGCCCGAGAGGCTGGCCGACGCTCGCGACGGGTGCTCGGACCGTGGCGGCCCGAGCGAAGCTCGCCATCGAAAGTTAGCTCCGCGTGCTCGAGCACGCCAACAGCTCTGCGAGTGAGGGTGTCGTGCTTGGAGCTCGCCGGCGCTGCTCGCACTACATCTCTCATTTCGATGGTATCAAACTCGCCACGGCCGCCAGCTGGATTGCCGAATCGGACTGAGGAGGAGGTCGACAGGTTCGAGCTCCAAGTCGAACCGTCCGCCCGAGTGATTGCTGAACGGATTCCACCCCAGAGCATCCTCCACAAAGAGTAGGAGGAAAGTTAGAAAAAATCTTAGCATATTTTTCTTTTTACGATGTAAGAAACTTTAGCATGCAATAAACCAATGTTTGGCAAGTTCCAAATTGTTTTAAGCACTTTCTCGCTATGATGAGCACTCATGCACCATAGCTCTAGCAACCGCAGGGGTCGGCCGTTGTGAGGGTCGGTAGCGCTACCATTTGCGAGGGAAGCGTGAAGAGGACAGGAACTTGGTTACAAAGTATTCATGCACACTTGCTCGGGACAGGAGTGTTCCCGATCGACCAAGGGTCGCTTCCGTAAGGGCACTTCCTTCTTCTGCAAAGCGCTATTTGGCAACCGTAGCCACTGGGGCATAGGCCGTAGCACTTGGGTCGAGAGGGTTACCATTTTAGGAGGAACCTTGTGGTCGGCCGAGTCACCGACCCGTGTGAGTGCGTGAACTAGCTGCGTTCGCACGAGAAAGGAGTGTTCCTGACCGACCGAGGGTTGCTCTGTATGGGCACTTTCTTCTTCCGCAAAGTGCTACTTAGCAACCGTAGCCGCTGGGGCGTAGGCCGTAGCGCTTGGGTCGAGAGGGTTACCATTTTAAGAGGAACCTTGTGGTCGGCCGGGTCACCGACCCGCGTGAGTGCGCCGACTGAAAGCGACCCATACAAGTGTGCTAGCAACCGGTGGCTCTCGAAAGGCATGCCACGGGTACTCGGTAGAGGGGTAAAAAAGAGAGAGGGACAAGAAAGAGTTTTAGGGATAGAATCACCTTAACCTTTCTATGTTCCACGCGTTGGAGATGACGTTGCCACCCGTGTCCTTGAGTCAGAAGGTGCCAGGTCGGAGAACCTCTACGACGGTGAAGGGGCCTTCCCACGGCGGTGAGAGCTTGTGCCTCGTTTTTGCCGGATCGAACTCGACGCAGACCGTGTCGCCACGCTGAAGGACCGGCCTCGACCGATGGTCGTGGTAGCGCCAGAGCTTGCCGGGTACTTGGTCGATCGAATGGCCACGCCACGCGCTCGCCGAGCTGGTCGATGGCGCCTTGTTATGACGAGCCCCCGTGCCTTGTCAAAGGCTTGTAGTCTCGGGCGCCGTAATCCGTGTCGGCCGGCAAGACAGCCTTCAAGACCGAACACGATGAAGAATGGCGAAACCCTGGCCGACCGGTCGGTGGTGGTCCGCAGCTCCAGAGGACTGAAGGTAACTCACCACCATCATCCCGCCGAATTTCTTCACGATCAAGATTCGTGGCTTGAGCACCTGGAGAATCATGCCGTTCGCCCACTTGACCTGGCCGTTGGTCCGCGGATTGGCCACGGCTGCCCAATCGACGCGGATGTTGAAGTCGTCACAGAACTCGAGGAATTCCCTCCCCGTGAACTGCTTGCCGTTGTCGGTGATGATGGAGTTCGGGACTCCGAACCGAAAAACAATGTCGCGGAAGAAAGTAACCGCCTGCACCGATGTGATGCTGGCGACTGGCTTGGCCTCTATCCACTTAGTGAACTTATCCAATGCGACAAGAAGGTGGGTAAAGCCCCCGGGCGCATTTTTGAAGGGCCCGACCAGATCGAGTCCCCAGACCGCGAATGGCCATGTGATGGGGATCGTCTGTAAGGCCTGTGCCGGAAGATGCATTTGCCGGGTGAAGAATTGGCATCCCTCGCAGGTGCGAACGATTTGTTCGCCGACATACGTCGGCGCAAGAGAAGTTTTGCCTAAGACTTTTCCCACTAGGGACCGGGTGCGCGTGGTGACCACGTACACCACCATGGATATCGAAGGCCAGCCGCCTCCCTTGGTCGGCCGTAACGCATTTCCGAGGACTCAGAGGACTCCTTTGTAGAGGTCTTCCGACCAGACGAAGACTTCGCCCGACGAAGCGAGGTGCCGCGCCTCGATCGGGTCGGTGGGGAGCGATCCATCTGCAGTTGACGGCGGGCGAAGGGCTCCAGCTTGAATCGGTCATCGCGACGTCCGCGTCCTCGACTGGCGACTCTACATCCGACCGCTCTGTGGTCGGAGTGTTACCTTGGACAGGCCTGACGGCCACTTGACGCCGAGTCCATTTGGATGGATGGTCGTCGAAGATCGCAAACGAATATCCCAGTGGGATCGCACTCTTGCGAGGCGAGATTGGCTAGGTAATCGGCCTCACCATTGTAGCGCTCAGTAGCTATGGTGAAGCTCGAAACCCTTGAACCTTTCCTCGAGCTTGCGCATTTC